>BSBM01000120.1:12195000-14595000 GCA_027924585.1 Larix kaempferi | reverse complement strand
AGAGGGAATGCCTTGCGATGGTATATGCCCTACAGAAATTTAGACACTACTTGCTGGGATCGCACTTCCTTATGTTTACTGACCATTCGGCGTTGAAATATTTGGTCAACAAGCCAGTGTTAGGGGGACGCATATGCCGATGGCTATTGTTGTTCCAGGAATATGACTTTGAAATTATTGTCAAGCCAGGTAGACTGAACTTGGGACCTGATCATCTATCAAGGATCGAGTCAGGAGAGGAGCCGACGAATATTGAAGACAGTCTGCTTAACGCACAGTTATTTAGTATATAGGTTGCTGATGATTATTACAAGGACATCATTGACTTCCTAACCACAGGGCTGGCACCCCAGGAATTATCGGTCCAGCAGAAAAAAAAGTTAGTGGTGCGTGCCGTGTACTTCACTATAATTGCAGGATAGTTATACAAACTTGGGCTGAATGAAGTCCTACGCAGGTGTGTACTCAATCATGAGAAGCCATTTGTTCTAGCCGACGCACACTCAGGAATTGTGGGAGGTCACTATGCAGGAAGGGCTACTGTGTAGAAGATATTGTGCGTAGGGCTATGGTGGCCTACGCTCCATAAAGATGCCAAAGAACATTGCAGGAACTGTGATGTCTTTCAGAGGACAGGAAAACCTTCACGCCGAGATGAGATGCCATTGAATCCGCAGTTGACACTGCAGCCATTTGAAAAATGGGCAATAGAATTTGTGGGTCCTATAAACCTACCAGGAAAAAGAACGGGTGCAAGGTATATTATTACTGCTATGGATTACCTCACCATATGGGTAGAAGCAAAACCAGTTAAGGACTGTAGCGATAGTACTGTTGCGCAGTTTATTTTCGAAGAAATACTCACCAAATTTGGCTGTCTGAAGATTTTGATGAGTGACCAAGGTACTCACTTTTTGAGCAAGATGATTGAGGCGCTTACAGAGGAATTCCACATTCATCATCAGCGCAGTACTCCATATCATCCACAGGCGAACGGTACTGTAGAGGCGTTCAATAAAATATTGGGGAACACACTCACTAAGGTGTGCAATGTAAATAGAGATGATTGGGACCTACGCGTCTCATCTGTGCTATGGGCATACAGGACCACATGCAAGAAATTGACAGGACAGACACCCTTTCAGTTGGTTTATGGGTAGGAGGCTAGAATGCCTATGGAATATATTGTCCCTAGTTTGAGAATCGCTGCATTTACAGGGATGGAAAACTACGAAGCTCTAGAAGAAATATTACTACATTTACTGGGCTTGGAGGAAGATCGCTTCATCGCAGGCTTCCACCAGCAAGCTCAGAAGGACCGCGAGAAAGCATGGCATGATCGCCATATAAAGAACAAGTGTTTTCAAGTAGGTGATCTAGTCCTCCTGTATGATAGCAAATTCATGAAATTACCTGGTAAATTTAAGATGTATTGGCTTGGCCCATATACTGTGATACATGTTACTAACACTGGTGCAGTCTAGTTAGTCAATTTAGCTGGTGATACCTTGCCAACTTTGATAAATGGAAGCAGGCTAAAGCTATACCATGATAGCACTACTTCGCAGAACCCTGAATAAATAACAAAGGAAGGAAATTCTAAGTGTCAAGTACAGTTGAAAGTGGATACTAGAAATGTAAAGGAGTCTGTACATGTATGATAAAATGAAGAAGGTATGATAAGAAGAATGATCTATGTACTGCGCAACACTGTTGAAGCTGCGTGGAAAGGAAAAAAAAAAGAAGAAGAAAAATATATATGTATAGTGGAAGCCGCACAGTTCGGTGCAGCACTCAGAGAAAAATAGCCATTGCATGGCTTTTCAGAAAATAGCCGTTAGATGACCGTTGCAGCAACCGCTTCAGCATTTAAAGAAAAGATAGCCGTTTTGAGCACGCTGACGACAGAAAAGACCGAAGGATCTGCTCAAATTCGCCAACGGACACCACATTAAATACTTATCTAGCCATTGAAGGGTGCGGGAGAGAGTCTGCTGCGCCTATAAATAACACCGTTGGGAGACTCACGGGCGTTACCAAGCACTTAGAATTTTCTTGCGATTAACCTCTCTGAGCTAGTAGCCATCTGTATTCTGTCTGCCTTAGCCGCTACCTCATTTATGAATGTCCAAACCTTCCTTTAGAGAAGAAGAACTGACCATTGAAGAAACACTGAGGATCTTTCAGCACAGAGGGATTCAACAGTTAATGAAAACTCTAGTTAAGAAGGTCGCCGTAGAACAAGGTGAAGGATCCCGCAGATCACCAAGAATTAATCCAACGATGCAGGAAAAAGCAAAATACAATGGAAAAGTTGTAACTGCACCTCCATCCAACATCATAAAGATGGGATCCTCGGCACAGAAAGCACTAGTCTTTCAGACAGAACCTTTGAATATGACACCTGAATATATCTCCCCGCGGGCACTGAATGCCCCTATGTTTAAATTGTCCAAGAATGCGAGATACGACATCCCGCTGTCTCCTATCTCAAAGCATGTAAACATTGCTAAGAATCTGCTGGGAAAGATAGCAGATTGTAAATGGGAGGATTATGACCTCTTGGGAATGAAGAAAGACGAGCCAGATGTTCCCAAATACCCGGATTTTAAACCAGACCAGTATATGTGCTGGAAAAAGGATTCCAAGGGAACTCTGAATTTGGTAGCTGACAGTTGGTTAGCACCTGTTGTTCAGTCGGGGCTACTGAACTTGTTGAGATTGCCACATTTTGATCGTTCCCCAGAATTGAATATAGTGGTTCGCACACTCATGGCACAAATCCACCAAGGTTATCTGTGGCTGGACAGGAACGTTGATATTAACATTGATTTGATCTGCCGCATCACTTGGTTAAGCAAGTGCGGTAAGGATCCGAAGCAATTCTTCCAGGGGAAGAGCAAAGAAAAAGATTATGTTGAAAAGATGAAGAAAACCCACTCGGTGGTGAAGGAAAAAAGAGGTTTCCTGACAGAAGATATAGAGGACCGAGCAACAAGATTCATAACGCAGTTGCTCGCAGGAAAGATGCTCAAAACAGCTAGACCTTCGGAGGTGCCTGTGGGCGCAATACTCCTTGGTGCCACAGCGGCCGAAGGCAACAAATTTAATTGGTGTCAGTTTCTGTTGAATGAGTTCCTTGAAGAACTCAACGACACTCAGGTGAATGGCGACCAGTTCCATTTCACCTGGCTCATCGTCCTGATTGCTTTGTGTGGATGGAAGGAGCCGCGAGATTATGTGGGCGTCATTATGGATACCAAGGATCCCAGAGGGTTTAAGTTTATCAACCTCTGGGAAAACACAAATGCAGAGTGCTAGCATGCGACAGTAGAAGTATTTTACCAATACTATATCTAGCTGCACGATGCAATCACGAAGACACCCCGTATTACAAAGCAGGTCACGGCGAATTATATCCGCATCATCGACTTTGAGGCGGATATGAAATGTATATTCATATCACCGAAAGCATAAACGAGGAAACCAAAGTGGTTCCCAGGAAAGTACATCATGTAAGAACAGGATATTTAGGACCTCATGAAAGATTGGCCAGCAGAGTTCTGCGTAGAGGTCATGGACGTGGAGATAGATTCAGTAGAAGATGAGCCGATCCCGCTCTCATGCCCAATCATTGAAGAAACAGGGAAGAGAAAAGAAGCTGAGACTTCGGAGAAGCCAAAGTCGAGGAAAAAGGTGAAGGATACAAAGATTCAATCAGAGGTAGTCCTCAATGATGATGACTATGAGATGATAGCCGAAATAGTCTCAGAGCAGTTGAACGAACTTATGGTGGCTAAAGAAAAGAAGGACATGGTTATCCACGATGACCTGCACCAGATGTGGCTCACAATGCAAGGCCTAATGAAGAAAAGGGACGATGTCCAGAAAAGCCTTGTTTTGCCGCAGGAAGTAGGGGCTGAAAGGAGGTCGGTAGGAACCTCACAGCAAGGAAGCCAACAGCTACCAATAATGCTGCCGTCAAAGACCAGAATTTTCCATCTGGACCCATTGGCTGTTGTGTTGCCAATGGCAGAACAAGTTGTCTTGGACACAAAGGGAGTCGAGAGGGTAGAGCTCAACTTAGCTAAAATCCCGTTACCAAGATTGCACTTCATCCACATGAAGATCATGGAGGAGATGCATGAACGGACGGTTGAAGTGATGAAGTTACAAGAAGAGCTCACCGTAGCAAACAGACAAATTCAGCAGAAGGTAGAATTATAGCTACGCAACGAACAGGACCGCTGACAAAATTTGGAGACCACCATATCCAATGTGGTGAAGGATATCAAAGGCATAGAAATCCAGGATGATCCTGCAGACACAGTTCTGAGGATCGGAGATAAGGTGAGATCCTTGCAGACGGAGATGCAGGATAAAGAGATTTATTATGAGGCCGATATTGCTACATTGAAGGATAAGCTGAATAAGCAGGCGCCATTAACCGAACAGCAATTCAGAGAGCAAGCAGTGAGAACCGCCTCGAAAGGCATCACAAGTGAGATGGCTAAGTGCCAATCTCTCCTGGATAAGGTTTCACAGGAAATCGCGACCCTTGAAGAGGATCAAGGGTTGCTGCAGGTCAAGACAGCGGTACAATAAAAACAGACCGCGCTGGACAAGTTGAACGCAGAGGTGAAAGCTCTGCCACCTAGAGAAAGGCTGTTGAGATACAAGGAGATATCCAGCTTAAAGAAAGAAGTATAGGAATTACAACAAAAAGAAACTGAGATGGATAATCAGTCGTAGCAGCTCCTGGAGAATGCCATGGCGGTATTGCAGCAAATTGAAGATAAGTTAGTAGAACTGCCCGATAACTAGGAGCAGGTACAAGATCAAATTGGACAAGAAATAACTCCAACACTGCTTGAGACAATTAAACAGGTTGAGGAGGATACAAGAGAAGCAGTGGCGCAGTTGTGCAGTACATATGACGAGTTCACGGCCAAGTTCGTTCCACCGGTCGCGGCGCAGAGTGAGACAACTTAAACAATCAATGGCTCGGGGATGAGCCACATGTAAGTGTTAAGGGCATGTTGGGCCCAGGTTGAGATAAAGTTTTGGAAGCACCTTTTTGAGGCAAGGCTAAGCTGAGCGCAACTCAGAAACATAATTTTGGCTAAGTATTGAGGATGCTGCGAAGTTGCGCGCAACATCCAACTTTTGACCAGACTGCGGAGTTGCGTGCAGCATCAAAGTTTTGGTCGTGATGCGAAGACCAGTACTGCGCTGAAGCAATGCTGCGAAGTTAGGAGGCCACATGGAGCCAGCAAAGCAGTGTGCTGGACAAGTATCAAGTGTAGATACCGACTCGACCGGTAGCAGCCATTTTTGGAAAGATATTTCAGGATTGCCGAGCAGCGGACGTAGGCAAAACAGGAAGGCGACCACAAGTGGGTTGTTAAGGAAAGCAACGTTTGGCACGCTTAGAAGGTAAAACTGTTAGAGAGAAATGGTTTGGTAGAAGCAGCCTGCAGGCACGCGTGCGATAGGAAGGCCGATAGCGACAGAATGAGGACATGGAGATCCGCCATGATCAAGCAGACGCTACCAGGAGCCAGCAAGCTAGTTTAGAAAACCGACGCAGTTTTGGAAACCCTTAGGGTTTTGGGTTTTAGGTCTTCGACATTGTACATACATGACCTTCGGGCATGATCTATTTAAGAAGACATTTTGTATGGGATGGGGGTTGGCTTTGGGGGTTGTTCTCTTTTTGGGTTGTTGTTCTTTTGTTGTTGCTGAGAATTTGAGAAGATAACCCTTTTGTATTGTAAAATCTCTCCGAGCTGAGGATATTGTAAAGGCTCTGCAGCTGTGTGCGCAGAGACCTAACCGAGAGAAAGAAAAGTCTGCAGCTGAGTGCGCAGACTAAGAATGGTTGCCCCATCCCTTTTGAAAGAAATATATTACCAACCGTTCTTATGGACGTAGCTTTCCATCGGGGGAGGTGAACCACGTTAAATCCTGTGTTATGTGATGATGTTTATGAATGAATGACTTTCTTTATTTTCTGTAGAATGAATGCTTGAATATTTCCTTGCATGTTGTAATAGGAGAACTTTGATATGCATTTACCAATAGGAGAAGTTTGGGAATGATATGCTAGGTTCCACAGAAGCAGATGAATGGAAAACATTTCAATTCTATGTTAAGTTCGTGAATCAGTCATTGAAGTTTAATTACTTTCTTAAACACAGTGAAGGAATGCAGCATAGCTAATCATGTTTATCATTTCAGTTCACATTGTAATAATCCAAGTTCTAGAATGAACGCTAGAAAGATAACCAGTAAGTGCCTGAATGAATGGACGAGTGATATTCATTTCAGTGCCTTAACGTTTCTGAGATCCTCCAAGTAGAGGATAAGTGTGGGTGACTCGCAATTCTAGAAGAAGATTCACAGCAGTAAGAAACCTTTGGTGCGGCCCGCAGTGTTGCCTGCATCGAGCAGTACTGCTCGCAGCAGAGATCCTGTTGCACACCGCATCACTTTGCCCCGCAGCGCACTCCTTCTGTCCTGCGCTGCGCAACTTGTTCTTATAAACAACTCATCATATACTGTGGAAACCTGATTCCACAGTACCCCATAAAGATACACCTCGGGTGAGACCTCAACCTGCTCGCAGGTTGTTGCTGAAAGGGCCGGTGCAAAGGGGTTTTGTTGGTCAAAGGGAGAACCGCAAAGAACCTCGATCTAATTGGAAACCTCTGGGTCAGTTTAAGCCAACAGTATGCGTATATGTTGAGGATTTATGCACGATATTATATATTGTATTTCGAGGATTGACTTACAGGTTAAAACGGCTGAGTGATTGCTGGATCCTACAAGGTGGGAGAGCGTCGAGGACATGGACTTCGAAAGATAAATGGTATGTGAGTGATGCATTATTTACTTTCGCATGATTATTATTATGATGTATATTATGACATGGGTGGGGTAGGGTTTCAAGAAACTCAACCGCCCAGATTGGTTATACGATGACAAACCGAGTATAGGTGCAACGCTGTTGTTATGTCGGGTAGACATAGTCCCTTGTTCCATTAGGGGGGTAAAGGATTTACCCACTGTTTATCACCGAAACCCAGAGTCATGGGAGGGATGTGCTATGGCACGCTCCCCAAGGTGTGTGATGATGACCGATGGATTCCTGCTGAGGAAGCTTGGTCGATGTAGTCGACACTTTCGCTTATGGGTTCTAGCTGGAGCCGGTCATGGCTTGACACTTCAGGGTAGTCCAGCAGAGGAAAGGATAGGATGTGGAAGTTAGTGATGAGGTAGGCAGATAGGTGTAGCTCGAAGTCGGGATGGAAACAAGATCTAACTATGTGTGCGGGAAAAAGACCTTGATTGTTTATGTGTCATAACTCAGTAATGTATGAATTGTTGTAACTTAATAAAATCCAGTTAGGTAAAAGGCGACAGTTTGCAAACTATGTTAAAACATGTGTCAGTAAACAATAAGTTTCTTGATTATGATTGATGTGTGTGATTTATTACTGTTAGTGTACTTACGCGAGGTATGAAAGCAGTAGCTGCACTTACATAACTAGCCTACATATTTATGATTGCGTGAAATACTGTTGAATAATAATGATTAATTAGTGTCGTTTAATAATTAATTATTGTTGATTAATGCTAACAATGCAGATTAAAGTTAATTACTGTCAATTAAGGTTATTAATGTTGATTAATGTTAATTATTGTACATTAATGATTAATTATTGCTGATTAATAAACAAGTTACGGTTAAATTAGGTAGTAAATAATGCAATTTGGTTAGTAATGCTTAATTGAATATATGAGTTATATATTGAAATATTGTGTGGATGTGTTGTGATTCTAAATGATCACTATGTACATGCTTATGCTTAATTAATAATTAACTTAATATTTATGTTAAGTTATTCAATTAATTGTTATTAAATAAGTAAATAGGTAATAATGAGCATTGGTTGTTGTTAACCATGTTACTATCAACTTGACTAATAAATGTTAATTAAATGATGAATTCTAATAGCTCCATCAATGGTGATTATGATTAATTATAATTAATTAGGGTTAATTATGATTAATTAGGATGTGGTATTAAATTAATATTTTAAAATATGCTTGAGATTTATAAATAAACATTATTAATTAAAATATGAATTTGGGTGTTGTATTAGTCAACGGACGAAGAATGGTATTAATGAGGATAAGTTCGTATTTAATATGAAACTTGTGGTTGGTGGGTGACCCCAAACCATACATTAAAATACAATTATTAATTATGAAGTGATGGGGGTTGAGACATTTAAGTTTAGGATAAGGAATTAATTGTGGAGGAAAAGAGTCGGCAAACATGGGATAAGATGAGGAAGAGAGGAAGAAGAGGGGGATCTTTTACCTTAGATATTTTGGGGAGAAGTTTTGAGAGCAGATATAGAATTTTCAGAGCAGAGCTGAAAGGGGGTTTCTTGTTGGAGATTTTCTGAAGGGATATAACAGGTTGGCTTGTACTCGGTTTGGGCTCGGGGGTCCAAAGGGATACCTTTGGAGCTGGGTGGTCAGTGAGACCTTGCCAGTTGGAAGGGTGGAAAAACTGTTTGGGATGGTTGAGTTTCAGGGTTTTGGAGAAGGTTTTTTGGTTGCAGGGAAACATCAAGGCATTCAACAACAGGGAAATAAAAGGGAACAACAACAAAGGTGGACCTACTAGCTATTTAACCAGGTATTTTTCATACAGGTATATTTTATCATTTCTACTCTGTCTAATTATTATTTCCAGTTATGGAAATAAAACTTATATGTTGTTACCTTGCACATAAGAAGTAAATATTAGAAATAGATAAACAGTAAATATGCTTATTGAAACCAGTAAATGTAAATTGATATATTTTACATGCACAGAAATAAACATAAGTTAAAAAAAATCAAAACTGAAAACTTGAAACGAATGTGAAAAAAGAAGGAACATGTTTTTTTATTATTAAACTTAGAAAATCTAGGACTGGGTCCTACAAAAATCCTTGGAAGATGAGTCATGAGGGGATTTCCATGAAAAAAACCTATTTAGAGAGGCCGACGCACCTTGCCTTCTAGCAAAGCACGTCTTTCCTGATAGACGCACCTTTCTCCATTACAAAGTGCATCACTGACGCATGTTGCTAGTGTCTAGGGTGTGCCGATGCTTGTACGGAGGGAAAAAAAAGAAGTTTTGAGACGTCTCTCGAAGGAGACCCTCGTGGAGGTTTATACCTTCCATATGGGGTGGATCTTACTCGCCTCCCATCTTAGTAGGATCCCACCTCCTCCTTATCCCTAATCCTTTCCTCTCCTCCTCATCTCTTTTGGATTATAAATGAAGCTCCTCTTCATGGGATAGGGAGGTTCAATTGGGGGAAGCCATATGCTGGAGAAATTAAGCTAGGAATCCATTCTTCCATGTTTGGAAAATTGAGGCAAGGTTCCATTGGAAAGGATCTTCAACACGAAGGATTCATTGGTTGTAATTATTTCCTCTATTTTCATTAATACATCAATGTCTTCCTTTCCCATAAATGATGTGTAGTTTCATTTATAGTAGTTATCCTTGGTCAATTGCTTAGATGTATCATGTTATTTTGTAGTCTTTTGCAGGTAATCTCTTCATCAACAAGCAAGATTGCAAAAGCTTCAATCCACGAGGACGACATTCATAAATAAGGTATGGACTTGACTCTTTGTATTCAAGTAATTTTATATATCTAGGGAAAGGTTTTCATTCTTGTTTTGCTTTGTTCTAGATCCAAACCATTCGGACTAGGGATATCCGTTGGTGTCCGTACCGACAGATTTATCCGTTAACAAAATTGGCGACTCCGCTGGGGAATGAGTTATTTAAGTTGTAGATTTCCTTTCTTGCCTTATTTTTTATTATAAATGGATAAATTTTTAATTGGCAGATCACATCCAATTGGTAGATCTGTCTGTCTATATCCCACTATATAATTCCCTTTAAGTCTCAGACCCTCAAGTCTGTTGATTGGCTTGAAATGTTTTTTTTTTCAATTTTCTAGGTCGCCCGACACACTTTACCTTCATGTACAGTGTGTCACTGTCATCTTGACGCGCTTTGCCTTCAGACAAAGTGCATCGCTACCATGCTTTTCTCTTTAGCATATTGCGTCGATCCCCCACCAACGCTTTGGTGTATACCTGCAGCCCGCGTCAACCTGTTGATTGTTGGCTTGATTTTCTCCCCAGACCTTTCAATACCCTGTTGCTTGGTTTGTGACTAGGTTGGTACAGTGTTTTCTTCTTTCTACAGTTGAAGAGAAGAGAATATTTTGTTTCCATATTAGTTTAAGGAAAGAACTTTATTTTCACTTTCTTTATAAGATTTGAAATATTTATGAAAATTCCAAACAGAGTTCTTCTTTTAGCTACTCTTGTTTTGGTTCAGATCTGAGTTTTATAAAATAAAAGAAAAGTACTTTTAGCTTTGGCATAGTTAGAGGTTAGCAATGTTATTTCTTGTTTGGAAATAGTGATTAGATCCTTTCTTCTTTTCATTAAAGGTCTACTTCCTCATTATTTGTTAAAGCAAAAAAATTTCCTTTTTGGGTCTTCTTGAGATTTGGAGCCATGTTTGGCCCCTTTAGTCAAAACTAGTATTTTTGCATGCATTTTTAAGCGAAATGAATTGCATTTTTGACCCACAGTCTCTTTGACCAATATTAAGGTTTCCAAATAATTTTTTCTTTGGTGTGGATTGGCTTGTTTCTACCATGCTTGAAAAAGTTAAAATGGCATTTGCATAGGGTTATTCACTTGGGAAAAAGAACCTCTTATTCTCTCTTTAAGTAGGAATTCATAGAAAAATGAAATATTTGCATTTCATTTAGATTGGTGGTGCATCTTGTTTACTTTTACAAGTCTACATTTCATGCATCCACTTACCGCATAAGATAAAATCAAGCGCTAGTTGAGTTAAAATCTTTAGCAACTTAAATGATAGGCCCAGAGACATGTTCCAACGTCTTAAAGTGTAGGAGTTGTCGTTACTTGCCTGCACTACATTCTGGATTTTGTGTGGTTCTTCCGAGTACTTGTTGGTATATCGAACGACCTTTCACGTACCTTCGAGTATATAGAAAGGTACTTCACGTACTTGACGGTATATTGGAAGGCCCCTTTCATATGGTTGTGCATTAGACAACACTACTACGGATTTGAGATCCCACGTACCTTACGTATATCAGGAGACCCCTTTAGCATCCTGGAACTATCCGAGTTAACCTACTGGCCATCTCATTATTGCAATACACTGAGAACAACACTCGGGGAGATTACTACACACGCACTGCTAGGTAGTTGGGTTATATAGTCAGGGGTACGGTCCCAATCCTCCCTGGTTAGTGCTCTAAAATATTGGGCCGAGTATAACTGTTGGATGCTACAGTATGTCACGAGTTGCGACAATTTCATAATCCCGTGAGAATACGACTTATTTATCCATCCCTTTCATAGACTTCTTATTGCTTTTAGATTTGAGTAGTGTTTGATTTGTGTGGTAATTTAGAGGTTCTTAGAGAGTTTAGATATGCGAGAATCTCTCGGGACTACCAACCAAGAGACCCCTTTTCAAGGTATGTATTTTTTTTTCCTCCATCTAGAAGTGTTGGTCCTCCCTTCATGGCCACATTGAGCCTTCCTGGATTGACTATAGGATTACCAGTATGGTTATTCTCCAATCCGGTTATCCCAAGTGCACCGATTGTGTCAGATCACAGTCCTTCGCCACAAGAGAATCAACTTTGCATTGATCCTTCGCCTTCTTCGTCAAATTTTGAGTCTACTTCCCTTTCTTCCTCTTTGCCTGCTGAAAACTGTGGCGTTAGTAAGTAGGTGGATAAGAAGAATAAGAAAAGGAAGGCTAAGAAGAAGAACACTAAGCAAAAGGTCAAAGCTCCAACCTCTGACCATCATGTTGGAAACCCACCAGCCACTGATCATCATGCTGGGAGTATTGATGTGCCTGTTTCAAATATTCGTAACTAAGGTCCCTTGCAGGATTTGCGAGGGGCCCCATTTTATTAAGGATTGCCCTGGTATTCCCAAGGTCTTTGAAGTATGGTCGCAAGATTCGGAACAACCCGTATCGTCAGCCTCTGGACATCATACTGATGATACCTTGTCAACCAATGACTCTTTGGTTAAGAGTCAGAAAAATAAAGTCAAGAATCCTTTCTTATTATGTAAGGACATGCACCGTACTTACCTTTTTCCCCGCATGGATGAAGCTTCCCAATTATTGGAAGGTATTTCTGTGTCTCGATCATAACCTCCAACAAGTTGTAGTAAAATTACTCTCGACTTGTTGTCGGTTGATCAAGTGGTCGATCTAGTTTAATCCTCGACCAATCCCACTCCTCCCTTGAAGAGTGAAACTCAAGTGGTCGATCTAGTTTCATCCTTGGTCGATCCCACTCCACCCTTGAAGAGTGAAACCCAAGTGTTCGATCTAGTTTCATCCTCGATCGATCCCACTCCTCCCTTGAAGAGTGAAATCCAAGTTGTCGATCTAGTTTCATCCTCGGTCAATTCCACTCCTCCCTTGAAGAGTGAAAGCCAAGTGGTCGATCTAGTTTCACCATCGATCGATCCCACTCCTCCCTTGAAGAGTGAAACCCAAGTGGTCAATAAAGTTTCATCCTCGGTCAATCCCACTCCTCCCTTGAAGAGTTAAACCCAAGTGGTCGATCTAGTTTCATCCTCGGTCAATCCCACTCCTCCCTTGAAGAGTGAAACCCAAGCGGTTGATCTAGTTCCATCTTCGATCGATCCCGCTCTCCCATTAGAGAGTGAATATAATATAGCTCAGGTTCTTCTTGTTAATACAGATTCTGCCATGCAGGGGGGCATTAATCCTTCTATTACAAGACCCCACTCAAGTAATGAGGCTTACAGTTTTCCACCTTTAGTTCCAAATAAATCTATTTTTATCAATTGGAATGGACTTTCTGCACCTCGCCTTCCTTCATATCTGCCTTTCAAAATCATTGTGCAGGTTGGTCGTATAGATGTACCTAATACTATAGTTGATGAAGGTGCCGTAGTTAGTATTTTTTCCTCAAATGCTTGAAAGACTATGGGTTCCCCGCAACTTGTGCCCATTAGTCAGAAACTGTTAGCTTTTAACAGAGGAATCAGTTAAGCTCTGGGGGTTGTTCCTCAGTTTCCTATTTCATTAGGTGAAAAAATGGTCTTTATCGATTTTTTCGTAGTTCCAAGTCCTTTGGATTTTAATCTACTCCTTGGACAAATTATGTTTATGCGATGAAAGCTCTCGTGTCCACACTCTTCCGTGTGTTGTCTTTCCCTCATGATGGATGCATTGTGACTATCGACCAACTTTCGTTTGTTGACTCTTGTCTGACTACCAATCATCCGACTTATTCCCATGCAGTATCTTACCAGCTGCAAGTAAATTATGTGGCATTATATCCCATGCTTCCAAATTCTGTTGAGCGTGGGATTCTTTTTTATTGATCATCTTCTTTAACCTTGGATTCAAGAGTTGACATGGTTTATCTTCCTTCCAATGAGGACCTCTTAGAATCCATGATCGAGGCTTATCCTTCGACATGTATTCCTTTTGGAGCGTCATCCTCTTTCTTTTGAATCGTCTAAAAGGTCCTGATGCTCTTTTTGAAGACAAAATTCACTTTTGTTTGATGGTTAAACTTTTTTCAATATATAGGGGTTGTAAATAATCGATGCATATAGGTAAATGATGCATATTTTTAGGCATGTCTTTTAATACAAAGTGTTTATATGAGGATAGCTGTAGAATCAAAGATTCTGCAGGCATCCTTTATATTATTTATTTTTATTATCATCACTTTGTTGTTAATTTTGTTTTGAATGATACAGGTGTCATTTTGATCATACATGGAGCATAATTCTATTGCTTCAGATTTGGAACGTGTCTACTGGATCTTATATGATGCTTGATGCTATAGATGTGGAACGATTTGCGTGCTTGCTAGCTGCTTATTGGAATCCATGAAGTTCATTATGAGAATAGTTCCCTTTCTGTTTCAAGCTCGTTAAAAAAATGAAACAAGCCATCATGAGCATAGTTTCCGTTCCATTTTAAGCTCATTAAAAAATAAAATTGGTCCCTTCAAGCATAGTTTACCTTTGGTTTCAAGCTTGCATAAAAATGAAACCAGTCCCATGAGCATGGTTCTTTTCTTGTGTCAAGCTCGGTAAAAAATGGAACAGAAGAAATGAGCATAGTTCTATTCATGTCTCAATCTCGTTAAAAAACAAAACATATGACCACGAGCATAGTTCTATTCCTGTGTCCAAGCCAGAGGCAGAATTTGCTTGTTCTATTTTACAATTACCACATGCTAAGGCTTGTTTGCATTGATTGGTATCTATTATTTAAAAACCACTGGCTGAATTTACTTATTCAAAGAAGTTTAAATGCTTATGTTGAAGTTTAAATTCAATCTTGTTAATTGTGCATTGCATTGAAGGTTATTATGTATTTAAAAACCACATGATGATTTTTCTTATCCAAATAAGTTTAAATGTTTATGTTGAAGTTTAAATTTAACCTAGTTCATTTTTTACAAATACCATGGGCAAATAATGAATGGTATTTGTTTTTATTTTACAAGTATTGTAATTGTATGGGTTTCATGCAAAATACGATGGATTAAAGTAGTAAGGAATTTGTCATTACATTCCATGTTTTGGATAGATTGGTAATTGTTATCCTAGTTAATTTATGCATGTAACCCTAATGCACAATTCCTAAGACTTTGGATAGATTGTAATTTGTTATCCTACTTAATTTATGCATGTAACCTTACTACGTAGTAATATGCTCGAATATTGTTTTTCCTTGGTAATTGTTATCCTACTTAATTTATACATGTAACCTTACTGCGCAGTTCCTAAGACTTTGGATAGCTTGGAATTTGTTATCCTACTTAATTTATGCATGTAACCTTACTGCTCAGTTAATATGTTGGAATATTGTTTTTCCTTGGTAGTTGTTATCATAAATAATTTATGTGTTGGTTTTGGAATATTAAGACCAATCTTGCTACATAGTTAATATGTGGGAATATTGTTAATTATGACATTTTGGGTTCCATTACGTGAACAATACTACACAGTTCTTAGTCCTTGTCCTTGAAAATTTCAAAAGCATGCAAAATGTTGTAAAATTGGTTTAGCATTATCATTGAATGCAAAAGACAAGATATCAAATAGCATAATGTCTACATATCAATTCAAACATTCCTTGTACATATTATATATAATCATGATGGAAATGAACTATGGTATTCTAACTAAATCATATATTTATCATACATAACTAGATCCATTTCTGGATGATGATAGCAATTACAAATCAAACCAAATCACCAAAAAACATTTTACTTCTTAATGATCCTTACAAATAACAAAAAATTGTAAAACAAATACCAAACCCAACAAATTTAGGTTACATATAACATTGACGAACTTGGCAATACCAATAAAAAAATATACCACATATCACAAACTTCTCAATACAAATAAAAGAATCTACCAGAACGCTTTGGACAACTCTACAGGAAGACAATGCCAAAATAATTACCATGCCAATGTAGCCCCACCATTATAATCAGTGTGCATTCATTTATATTACAAATTTCCCAAACACCAACAATAACATACAAAAAATATGAACATACACACTCTCATGAATGCCTCGAGTCCAATAATAATTATAGAGCAAGATCCTAATAAAAGCATATTTTAAACAAATGGGTCAAATTTACTTTGAATATATAAAAACCATGTGGTATCTCTCCATCAAGTGTAGCAACCATTGGCAACGTATAAATTTTAGTCGATGGTTTAAACAAGACAAGGAAAAAAAAATCATATCTTCTGAGCTCTATAATGCTTTCACAAAACAAATAGTCCTAGGATAGATAAAACCCTAACAACATTGAATGATCCCTAAGAATCAAGAGTGCCCTAAAATTCAACAGGCCTTAAAAAGCATCCATGATAAAAGAAAAATTTGGGCTTGGGAATAAGCTGGTTGGGCTTGGGAAGGCGCAGGAGTTGTCTGTGGCGGGTAATAAGCTGGTTGGGCTTGGGAAGGCGCAGGAGCTGGTGCAACCTGCTGGTGGTAATAAGTGGGTTGGGCTTGGGAAGGCGCAGGAGTTGGTGTAGCCTGCTGGTGGTAATAGGGCTGAGGTGCGACCGGGGGGTTGTAAGCAGGGGGCGCATGACGAAAGCACTGAGGTGGACAGGTGGGTCCATGGGAATGATGGTGATGTGTCATAGGAGCATATGACTTGGTAGCCCCAGATTGTGAGGTATCCCGCGAAAGGTCGGGGCCCGGGGTAGGACGTGCGATGGAAAAGGGTTGGGGATGCGAAGAAACCCGGCCAATGATGCCATCTGCAGCCTGGGATGCCCCCGGTGCATCATGCTGGGAGGACTCGCCACGAGGGGCATCAGGAATAATGGTATAGAGATAACCCGACTGGGCGTAAATGAGGTCGAACTGTTGTGCCTTAAGGATGGCCTCTTCTTCAGACTGGGGTCTTTCTGATGCCACATCCTTAGCAATGACAGGGAGAAGGGATTTGAGGAACCAATCTAGGAAGATACGGTTGTCTAATTTGATCTTGCATAAGCTACGGCGTCTACGCCACTCATGAATGTGGTCCATGATGTGGGTAGCCGTGTTTTGTCTGCAGGATAGGAGGATCTCAATGCCTGCGTCATAGCGGACAGGTAACTGGAAGAACTGCAGGAAGGTCGAGGCAAGGGAAGCAAAGGTGGCATGGGTCCCGTTGTGTTGCTCGATATACCACTTGGCTGCGGAGCCAGTGAAGGTGCGCTGTAATAGACGGAGGCGAATAGAGTCATCCACTATGGAGTTGGAGGAACACCATAGATGAAAGGACATGATATGGTTTTGAGGGTCCTCACCTATCTTGCCCTCGAACTTAGGGATGTCAGAGGGGAGCTTGGTGGGCATGTGAGGCCACGTAGGGTCGTGTCGGATAGGATCGTTTGTCAATCTGGATAGGTCGGGAAAGTTGAGGCTAGCCATGAAGGGCAAACTGGAAGAAGGATGTGACACAGTAGTGGGTTGGACCAAGTTGGGGCCCATGCCCCCAAGTAGAGGGGCAGGGTTTGGAATGTTGCCCCCAAGTGGGGGAACTAAGGTAGTATAGGATGGGCCTGCACCACCATGGGTAGCGTGAGCCACTGATGGAGTGGGGATAGCTATTCCAGCTGCGGGAATAGGTGCAGTGAGGGGAACTGTAGATGGGGGCCCCATGGAGGGCATACCCAAAGCAGGTGTGGTAACTGGTGTAGTGGTGGATGGGCCACCAATAGTCCCTACCAAGAAAGGGGTGGAAGTAGTACCAGCCATGGGGCTAGTAGGGGCAGTATAAATGGGGTTCTCATACTCTTCTTAAGAATCGGAGGTAAAGTAAGGGGCGTCAATATCTGGTGACGGAGTCCTATGCCGTTGACGAGTGGAGTCAAGTGACAAGGCTCTAGATCTGTGATAAGTGGTATCAAGTGATGATGATCTGTGGCGATGACGGGTGGTGTCAAGTGAACCGTGCTGTGGGGGCTCGCCCCTGAGGCGCTGAGAATGTCTCGGGGACTCAATGGTGACAGATGGTGTCGAATCTCTGTAGGTTGAGGTGAGTAAAAAACAGCTCAAAAACCCTAATGCAACCGAGTGTGCAGAAGGAGAGATAAAAAAACAAGGCACTCAGGACAACAACCAACTCAAAACACCCACTGTAACAGCTGTGCTACAATAGGTGGAATGTCAACAGAAATGGTCAGAATACCAACAAGCAGTAGGTTTCCTAAAAATAAAAAATGGTGGACTCACTAGACCAAAAGGAGGTAAGGGAGCATGCAAACACCTAACTAAAAAGTATTCTGACTCAACTAGACATATCCTCTGCAAGGTGATGAAATCCAAGTCAGACAATATGAATAGGAAAGCCATGTGGCTAAGATGTCCCCCTACCGGGAGGGACACCGGGTAGTCAATCCTAGAAGAATGGTAACTAAGATACCTCGTTCATGACACGTCCAGAAAGGTGAATCTGTCGTTTGGTCCTTTTACCGCAATACCCCTATACAGGGATATCCCGAGAAATGCGAAAGGTAGCCCTTCGGTTACTGAATGGAGTGCGGTATTCCACTCAGGCCTCCGGAACCAGTCTCGTGACTTCAACCCTCCTAGGGGAGAGGCCCTCTGGTAAACTGGTTGTGACCGTGCCAAAAAGTACTAGGGGATTTTGGTTCCCTAATTGGACAACAGCTATGTCTCAAGTGTAAGTAACCGAGGGGTGTTATTGGAAGCCTATCTCCCCGATCGTACCTAACTAAAAAGATTTTTTTGTGTTCCCCAAGTGGGGTTAGAATATTGGTTGAGTTAAGTAGTTTTTAAGGCTCACTTGAATTATGTGACAGAGTGTGTGCTCGTGAGGTGATGATGAACCCAAGTAGAAAGTGCCACTAGGGAGGGCAACTTTCTATCTAGCAATAACAATACAGAAATGAACTTTTAAAATGCACAATTTTCTTTTTCCAATGTAAAGTGCTGAAAATGTAAAAACGATTCTGTAAATGAAACAGAAATAAAAATGCAGAAAAGGTTGTAAGGAAGGGTGGCTTCAAGTAGGATAGATGGCTGTACTAGGGCAGAAAATAGTGCAGCAAAGGGGCTGGGTTCAAAATAGGGAAAATTTTGCAGAAATCAGACCGCGGGTTTTTGGCCAATCTGGGCGGTCGGACCGCGGAAAACAGATGAACAGTCGCAGGCGGGTTGCGGGTTTTGGGCTGAAAAATGCAATCGGGATGCAGGAAAAACTGCGAAAGGCGTCGGCAGGTTGCGGAAAACTGGCCGAAAGTCGCAGGCGGGACGCAGTAAAGATGCTGAAAGGCGCCAGCGGGTTGCGGGAAACTGGCCGAAAGCCACAGGCGGGACGCAGAAAAGACGCCGAAAGGCGCCGGCAGGTTGCGGGAAACTGGCCGAAAGCCGCAGGCGGGACGCCGAAAACAGGGTAATAGCCGCAGTTAGACTGTATCAAACAGGCTACTAATAGCCGCGGCCGGATCGCAGGTAACAGATTGAAAATGACCGACAGGTCACCGGAAACAGTCTGAGAGCCGCGGTCAGGTCGCAGGTAAGTGCCTGAAAGATGCGGTCGGAACGCGACTGTGGGGGGAAAAAATGCGGTATACGACGACCGAAAGGGACAGCCGAACAGAAAAAAGATTTAAAAATTGTAACCAGACATTCAAACTTAGGGGAGTCGCCAAAACTGTAGCTAGGGTTTTACCCCTAGCTTGTGCAAATGAGCACCTACTAAGGAGAATGGACTCCTTAGTAGCAGTTCAGTAAATGGAAATTAAAATGCTAAAACAGAAATGTAAACTACTCTAAAACATGTGCATGAAACATAAACAACAAAATATAAATAATGGTTTTTGTATTAATTTTTACCTCCAATGTGAAGGTTGGTGAAGCTCTTGCAATGTCCAAGAGGGTTGCTCCAAGCTCCAATGTGCTCCTTCTCTTTCTCCAATGGTGGGAATGGGCCAAAAGGGGCTCTCAAGGTGAAAGTGGCTCAATGGTGAGCTAGGGTTTCAAGAGAGATTTTGGCAGAGTAAGGGTATACTTGATTGTGGATATGAAATGAGGGGTCTCCATCACCTATTTATAGTTTTTTGGTGGTGGAGTGCTGGCCCATGGTTTTGGGAACCATATGGTTTAGGGCAGCTGTATAGGGTTTTTTCCTCCTTTTCCTCATTATTTTATATTTTTTATTCCCTTTTTAGAGGGATTTTGCTATTTTTGGAGGAGAAAGGGGTTTTTTAGCCTTTTAAAGGCTTTTTTGATGGTTTTGTGGCCTTTTGGAGGCATTTTAGTGGGATTTTCAGGGTTTTTAAGGGAAATATGGTAGGAAAATGGACAAATGAGCCATGTAATAGGGTAGATGAGGTAGTGAACGCTTTTTGGGTGTTAACAGTTGCAGATAAAAAGTATAAAAAACATGATAAAAATCATACTGGGTTAATTATTGGATAAACATTATGATGCAAGTATATATTCTCTGATAAATTGCATGCGTGGTATGCCCCTTCAATACCTGAGCTTTCAACAATCGAGATGTTGCGCGAAGATTAAAATGTCGAGAAAACTAAGAATGAAAAGTGGAAGCACATAAACCAAGACCTTCACCTTGCAAGTGCAATCCGATGTGGGAGAACCATGAAGCACTGCAACCATTATATATTGACAAAATTGCCATTGATTTTCCCTTCAATACTGGAAATCGAGGGCTCAAAGAAGCTATCAATATGAAATTGACTAAAAATGCAGGCGAATGCAATCGTATGTCTGCATTACAAGGAAAATGGAGGGCGAAATAACCCTTGGGAGCCTCCATTACTAAAAATTGGGGCGAATGAATGATTCCACTGGAATCTCTTTAGAAATCGGGGGCAAAAGATAGATTGGAGGGAGATTTTGTTAGGGCAAAAATAGTTTTTTTCATTTTCCTCATTAATATAAGGGAGGCTATTTGTTTTGAATTTATTTATTTTCTAATAAATATTGGGCGAATATATTTGAACTAAAAAAAACCCTTTCCATATAAGAAAATAACCCTCAAAATTTCTTTAACCCCCTTAATTTATCCCATGCGCTAAATTTAGCCCCTAAAATTATCAATGATTAAAAATGGTTCAAAATTTTATATATGATAATTATGTGATACACATAAATACTTATGCTTCCGCAATTATGCATAAAACCATTATGTGTATGTGTTTTATTTTTGTTATTTGTCTCATAGACTATTCAATGCTTCCACTAAAATACTTATGTCTATTATGCATTGGTTATAAGAAGGCACATAAGCATTATGCATGAAACATTTTATATTTTTTTATTTATTATTAGTGTGTTTTAAGTCTAGTGTAATGTTGGGTTCATTACATTGCGTTTGGATTGATTATCAAGGTATGTAGTTAATTTTCATTATTTTTGTATAATTTTGGGTTGTTGTGAATACATTACATTTAAAATAACACACCCACAAAAATACACATATTGTCTTTCATTCATCATATCATTTTTAGGAGTCGCAACAGTTGCTACAACACGCTGTGTAAGTCAATATAGGAACTGGATGCTTTATATGTGGATGTATTACATTGAAAATTATATTCCTACAAAAATTCACACCTATCCGGATCATCATTTTGGAAAAATCTCTTTTTAATCACGTTGTAGCATTTTGGATAAATAACCGCACTGAAAACATAGTTAGGATAGTCCCGTTTTGGGAGACCGTATGAGCATATTTTTAAAAAATGTTTCTAGCCAAAATATCCCTTGAAATATAATTCATAGCCAAATTTGAATTTTTCAATTTGGGTATCAAGCGAAAAAGACATGGACAAAATATCAACTAGGTGTTAAGTAGGAAATTTAGGGAGAGAGTTGGGACAATCAGTTTTTCAGAGACTAATGCATGAATCTTTAAAACCCGTTTCTAGGGTATATAATCCTATGAACCTAGTTTATAACACAATTTTAATCACTCAATGACGATATTGTACGAAAAAATTATGCCCAAAATACTAATTGCCTATCATAAATCTACACTTTAGAAAAATTTACCCAACTCTTCATTGGCACATTTGACACATCAATTCTTATTGTCATCAAAACCTATTTCTATTGGAGATACATACATGAATCTACTTTCATCTCCAATTCTAATCAAGTCAATCTGTCATCAAATTGAAAATTTATACCCAAAAACATGGCTATCAGTTGAGGTTGAAAATCGAAAACAACTCTGCCATGGAGGTTTTTCTTTAGTAGAGTTGGCATATCATCTCATGGATTTTCATAACATATTTCTAATGGAAATATCCCTATGAATCTATTTTTATTTGTATTTGGAATCACTCAAATTGGACATGAAATGAAAAAGTTACCAACCAGCATAGATCCATCTTAAACCTGGATCTATCAAGCACTAAGAGGGATCCAATTTCTCGAGGTGCAATTCTTTTTTTAATCTTAAAATTAAGAAATTTGATCCCCTCAATCTATGTTTAAGTTTTAATTGATTATTTTATAGGTTGACATGGATTTTTTTAATTACTTTTCAAAAAAATTTAATTTATGAGCCAACATGAATTTTTTAATTACTCTTTATTTTTGGTAATGTTATGCTATGTTACGTTACCTTACGTGACAACATATCCCCCATAATGGAGTGTAGAGCACCTTACTCCTCTCGGTTCAATGAAAGTCTATCGGGTAGTTTAAGGCGGTCACCACTCCTCAACAGGTAAAAATGAATTTTGCTTTGTTTATTTTTTTGGATTTATTTTATGAGCACTACTTTCCCTTTTTTGCATATATTTTGGATGAAGAGAGACCGCTTACCTCTCTTCTTCCATGATCTCACATTTTATTGCAGGTAAATGCTAGTTTTTGCAGGTCTCGAGAATATCAAAGAAGGTCAATCCATGCATGAGTGAGTCTTGAAGAATATTTTTACGCCAACTGGAAATACCCTCTCTACATTCAATAATGAAGATGCAACATCATGTGATGTTGAGTTTTGATAGTTCCATGTTCGAAGCTCAGGTTCATCGAATCTTAGTCCAATAGTGTCTCAACTGAAGACAACAACACATGAAGAATTGCTTTGAATAATTTGAAGACCAAAGTCAAGTTCCATTACCACATTTATTGTCAAGTTCCATTGCCACATCAACCGTGCCATTGCTACCAAGGAATCCTTCCAAAATACATCATGATCATCATGCTCATTGACCAACACCATGGTATGCCTGTGCATTTCCTCCATCTTATCTCAATGATACATGCATGGTAAAGTTCATAAAGTATCATTTTCTTATGTGGTTATCTATGAAAGCTAATGACCTTTACCAAAATATCATTAATATAACCACTACACTTAAATCAAAACTTCAGCCTCCACCACTCTATCACTTCCATGAATCTATGTTCCACCCACCCCTAACCTACACAATAAAGTTAGCATGGCCCACTTACAATTCCAAGTTCCCCCATTGTCCTACCCCATTTCCAAATTAAATTTGATGGTTAGAACCTGTCTCAAGCACCATTAGATCTTGGAATGCTTGAAAACTAGCTTGATGCCCACAGGAATTCCTCAAGAATAAAATTTCTAAAAATGAAAACCCTCTAGGAGTAGTCATACAGATCTTGTTTGAATACCAATTTGATGGCAGATAAGGTTTGCAAATAAACAATGAAATTAACAATTCCATCTAAGTTGTTCTCTGCATAAATATTTTCAAGTTTCTCTTTGAATAAGGATTTCCGAGATTAACTGCTATAGTAGAAGCCTGCTCCACATCTCCTCATGCTACATATCCATGATCCACACTACTCTTTCTTGCAAATTTTTTACAACATTGTAGACCATATTAGATCTCTTTCCTCTTAGATGTTGCTACATATATTATGGAATTCATAGCTAGGTGCAAGTATGCTTCTTTCTCTTTTATTTAATCATGGTTCATTAAGTACTATTATAAGTGCATTAGGAAACTTACCTATTATTCCTCTACTTTTTTTTATTTTGTCCCACTTCCTTACCATTTGTTATTTTTCAAGAATACAAAAAGGATTTAGTTTTTTTTTTTTGGGGGGGGGTGTGGATTTTCTCATTACTTTATCTATCATCACCATACCATCACCTCTCATGACCATTCATTCCTATCCTTTTTCAATCAAAAAATTCCACCAACCCATCTCTACTTCCATATTTAGGTCCATTCTGACATCCTCTGTATCCAAGCATGAGAAGAATCAGAAGCTTCCCTATTATTGTCACACGAGAACCAACAATAGGAATTCCTAACGTTGTCACATAAGAAACAAAAAGAAGAATTCTTGCTGCTACCACACAAGAACCCACAATAAGAAAAGACAAAGACATGTTGTTGTTGTCCCACAAGATCCAACAACAACCCAAGAAGCATATAAGATTTCTTATAGCAGCAGGGAAAGAAAAAGACATGTTGTTGTTTCTCCACAAGAACCAACAGCAGGGAGAAAAAATAGTATTTGATACACATGGATAAGACAAATCAACTTTTGAAAGTAAGGAAAACACCGCCCCACAAAAACCTATTGCAAAAGAAGCTTCTCTAGAATCCATTCCTACATAAGAATATGTTGTCACACAATAGGGTGGAAAAGAAAGGTATGATTTCCTTGGTTCATCTCCATGGTTCACTAATTTGTGCATTGGTTTTACTCATCATGAGCAGTCCAACCTTTGTAACTCCAAAATTTATCATATTTTCATGACAATTCTTTATTAGCATTTCCAAAATTGATGTGAGAGTTGACCAATGGGTATTTAATCAATCTGGAACATCATGCCAACTTATATGTACTATTGATAACTCTATGAATTCATGTGACCATGGCTGATTTCCATCCTTGTTGCAACACTTCTGTAGCATAAAGGTATGGCATTTTATAGCCTTTGTAACTCACCCAATGTTACCCTACACTTAAACACACTAATAATAATAATTTTTTCTTCTTTTATTAAATGTTACATGTCTAAGGGTTATATAAGCTCCTATAACAAATGCATAACAAAATAAACATTGTTTCGGAAGCATAGTATATCAACATATCAACACACACTACACCAGACCAAAACAGACTTCACAACACATAGAAACCATGAAACAAGGTAATTATGACACAAGACCTGTGGCACAAGAGATGTGGAACAAGACCTGGGACACAAGGGCTATGACACAAGACCTACGACACAAGAGCTATGATGCAAGACCTGAGACACACGAGCTGTTATTAAAACTGTGAAATAGATAACCCATGACACAGAAGACCTGTGGCACAAAGGACCTCCAACTAAGAGGACCTACAACGCAGAGGACCCGCGACAAAGAGGACCTACTAAAGGGAGGAACTGGGGCGTAGAGGACATATGCCATAGATGACTTGTGACAAAGAGGACTTGCGACAGCGAGAACCTGCGATAGAGAGGACCTATGACATAGAGGACTTGGGATGCAGAGGACTAGTGACACAAAGGACCTGTGACATTGTGGACCTATGACACAGAGGACATGTGACACAGATGACCTAGGACGCAGAGGACCTGTGACACAAAGGACCCATGACATAGAGGACCTGTGACGTAGAGGACTTGGGACGTATGGGACAATTTTGCACAACAAAAATTAGTTGCAATGAATCATAAAATATAAGTTACATAATCAAAATGGTTAGCTACAACTGCATACATAAATATTCAAATATGCTAAGGATTGAGAACAATTTTCACAACCTTCCTTCGATAATTTAATGTCTTATAAATTATTCATTAAACATGCAATTTCAACTATGAATACGAATTTATTCTATCATTTAAAATGGATATACCACTCTTTAATTCCCCCAGCCCTCAGTCCAGCCAGCAGGGGGGACATTAACTAAATCAGGACCTCTAAGTTTCACCCATAAGCATAATTACGGATTTATAACAGCTAAAATGCATGTGCAAATATGAGATTAAAAACACACAGTGGAAAATAACTTGATCTACACACACGCAACATGTAATTCCAAGCATAATTATCACAAACATATAAACTAAATCATTTCACATCAGATACAAAAGAATACTTACCTTTTGAACAAGAATATCCAAGCAACTGGTTGCGTAAGAGCGATTTTCCACCCAATCATAGCAACTCTGTCTAGCATATACTCTTTTTGTTGAGAGGCCACCCCCAAGATGGGCTATGAGACCACCAGGGTGAAGGAAACACATACATGTTTCTCTCTCTCGACCCACAATCCATTCTACTCTTTATGCTTAGCCAAATGCTCAAACAAAGCGCTACAGGGACCACACTCAGTGACAACATCCTTGGCTCCCACAATACCTGCCCCACACAACAACTTTCTAGGTTCATGAATCCACTTCACTGATCCATGGTTCTCTTGGGCGATCCATATTGCCAGGTGCTTCGAGTGTGTGCATAGAAGAAGTCCAATATGATATGTGCTACTATAGAGCCACCTGTAGTTTCAAGTAATGGCTTCTCAAGAACCTATGAGAAACAAAACTCGATGGGTAAGGGATCCTATCTTTCCCAACCTGTCTACTCACCTACAGCCATCTAATTTTTCTTTCTGAAAATGTAGCTCTGTCTCTAAATTGGAATTTTTGGGTTATACATAGTCTGGTAATGGTCATGAACATCAATGGAAAACTCTACGTAGTGTAAAATCTGCCTGGGAGAATGATTGAATGAGTGTCAACTCCAACAGGTATGAGGTAGGAGTGAAAATACAACTGACATAGCTTCTGAAAATATAAGAAATAGGACTGATGATAGATGACATAACTGTCACAACCCCCATTCTTTAATAACTAGAAGAAGCGACTTTCCCCACCAACTTCACACATGCATTCAATTATTGGAAAATAGTCAAATGAAGGTAATTGGATTATTTAATTCACATGGAAGAAATATGATTAGTCTCACATAGGCCCCCTTTCCTCTTCCCCTATGGCGAAATCATAGCCCCTTTGGTGCTCTTTACACAACCATTCTTGAACCATTTTATTATTTATGCACATAATATTTACATATATTTCAATTTAGCATGACAAGCCAACCGTACAATCCAAATAACAATATTTACATCATACATGCCTAGCCATTCACTAGTCGGGCCTTGGCCTTGAGCTCCACACTAGGAATCCATACTAGCATATTCACATAATTTTGGTTAAATACATTCCAAGTCAAATCTGGGGATATTACAATCCCCCCCCCTTGGAATCGTCCTCGGTGTTTGCGAAAAATTACAAAAAAAATGGATATGCCTCTTTCATGGAATCCTCCAACTCCCATGTAGCCTCATCGAGACCAAAGTGCTTCCATTGCACCTTTACCTTTCTAATGGCTCGATTCCAGAGCAATGTTACCTTCTTGTCTAGGATGCATAGTGGCTCGGTTTGGAACTCTCCCTCGGGTTCCACCTGAATCACATCCTAGTCAATCACATGGTCAGGATCATGTACATATTTCTTAAGCAAAGAAACATGAAAAACATTATGAGCTCTAGTGTTAGCAGGCAATGCAATTCTATATGCAACAGGTCCTATCCTTTTAAGCACTTCAAATGGATCACAATATCTTGGTGATAGCTTGGCACAACTTCCAACCTTCAAGGAACTCTTCCTTGGCCTCACTCTAAGGTAAACATGATCCCCAATATTGAATTCTCTATGCACTATATTCTTATCTACATAGATTTTTTGTCTATCTTGGGATTCCTTTAAAGTTTTGTCTAATTTTTGCAACCTCTTGTTCCATCTCTTTAAGTAATTCTGGCCCAAGTATAATTCTGTTCACTGGATTATCCCATGTCACTGGTGTCCATGGGGGCTTCACTCAATAAACTGTTATCATAGCACATTCATTCGTGGCATATGAAACAATACCCCTAATTTCACTAAGTATTGGAAAATACCTTCCAAAATCATTTTTTTTAACCCCCTCCCAATATGCCTTCCCAATTTTAAGAAACCCCTATTTTCACTAGATATTGTATGTATCAATTTTTTCATTAACATTTTTTATACCCCTTTATATTTCTACCTAATATATTGATATGATACCCCTCTTATGACCCCACATGCATTCTAAAATGCACCTTGCTTCTTTCGATGTATATTGTGGATGCACATTACTTCACCCACAATGCAATTACTCAACCACATATCACTATGATTTGCAACAACTAATGGTCTAATGAAGAGATAGGAGATCACTTCTTGTATGTCACTAGAGCCAATGCACATAGTACAACATTTAGATTGCATGTTACAGTTCCCCAATCGCTGACTAAGCCTATTGTGGGATAGGTATCCAAGCCCCCACGACCTGTAAAAAACTCTAGGAGGCTGACTAAACCTCCCAAGGCCTGTAATAGGCACGAGTGGTTGGGTATTCAATCCCCCGAGGCCTATCGAGGGCCTATAACGGGCCCTGGAGGCTTAGAGCCTCCCAAGGCTATTGGTAGCAACTAGATGAGTGCTTTTGGTAACAATTAGATGTCAATGACCACTGTCTCTCGACTATGATCGACTGGAAATCCACTACACCACGAAACCCCCTGGCCTCAAGCATGCCTCAAGATGCGATTTCCCTGCGTACTGGTAAGCCTGAGCCTTGCCTCAACCCGATTTCTCATCCAGCTGTGATCCCGCCATCTCCATTTAGCGGATATTTGTCATCCCGCCCATATAAAAAAGACCCCAAAGTATTTTTGTATTGTTACATTAAATAAAAAAACCCTTTGCCCCTTAATATATAAGCAATATAATTTTTAGATTTTCATGAATATTTAATACCGCAATATGAATGAACGTGGTATTATATTGCCTTCTAGTGAAGTCCCCATGCTAGTGTCCTACAATTCCTACTATACAAATCCTCAAATGGACTCATGCCCAATGAATCCTACTACCCATTGTTATATGCAAACTCTACCAAGTGTAGATAATCTTCCCACTTGGATGGTTTTTCCATCACATACATGTGAAGCATGTCCTGAAGAAACTGATTTACTCTTTCTATTTGCCCATCTGTTTGTAAATGGAAGGTAGTGCTAAAGTTCAGTTGCGTACCCAAATATGCAAAAATAATTTTCCATAAATTAGAACTAAATTTGGTCTCCATGTCCGAAACTATTGCCTTAGGAAATCCATGCAATCTAAAAATTTCCTTCATAAAAATATTTGCAATGGCATCTGCTTTATATGTAGATTTAATTGGTATAAAGTGTGCTAATTTTGACAATTTATCTGCCACAACCATGATAGAATCATGTTGTTTAACATTCATTGGAAAACCTTTAATAAAATCCATGTAAATTACTTTCCATTTCCATTCAGGAATTGGCAAAGGATGCAACAAACCTACTGGGTGTTTGTGTTCCACCTTCACTTGATGACACTTCATACACCTTGAAATATGCTTTGCAATATATTTATTCACCCCTGGCCAAAAATATTGCTTCCTGGCTGTATCAATTGTTTTCTAATATATCGGGTGAGCAGAATACGACATTTTATGGATCTCATCCATAACAATTCTGCTCAAGTCTACCACATTTGGAATATCAATTCTATTTTTATAAACAAGAAGTCTATCCTCTTCTAAATGATACCCTTCGTACCTCCTTTTGAAATTATGCTGCTGTAATTTATCTTTTATTTGCACATATAATTCATCTTTAGCAAGAGAATCAACAATCTATTGTCTTAAATTTGATTGCCAAGTTGTGATGGTTGCCACATGCATTTCATGTGCCTTTCTGCTGAGTGCATCGACCAATTTATTTTCTTTTCCTTTTATGTGTTTGATCTCAAAATAAAACTCACGTAAACATTCCAGCCATCTAACTTTCCTGGCATTTAATGTTGGCTGCTCAAATAAATATTTCAGACCACAATGGTCTGTCCTCAACTCAAATTTTTTGCCCATTAGATAGTGCCTCCACATTTTTAAAGCATGCACTATGGATGCAAGTTCCATATCATGTGTGGCATAATTCTTTTCATGCTCCTTCAATTTTTTAGACTCATAACACACAACGTGATTTTCTTGCATAAGAACACCTCCAAGTCGCTGTTTACATGCATTTGTACACACAACAAATTATTTTTCTGGGTCTGCAATTTTCAGAATTGGAGCACTTATGAGAATCTTCTTCAACATCTAGAAGCTTTCTTCACATTTTTGTGCCCATTCGAATGTCATTCCCTTATTTGCAAAGAAGTGATTGGGTGTGAAACCTTGGAGAATCCTTCAATGAATCTTCTATAGTAACCAGGAAGACCCATAAAATATCTGACATCTGTCACTTTCTTTGGAGTTGGCCAATTCATAATGGCTTCAATGTTTTTTAGATCCATTTATAGTCCTTCCTCTAAAATAATGTGACCCAAATAATGAATTTTATTTTTCTAAAAGTCACATTTGCTTACCTTTGCATACAACTTATGATCCCTTAGTAATTGTAAATCCATTTTGAAATGTTCTTCATGCTCCTCTTCATTCTTAGAGTAAATAAGAATGTCATCTAGGAAAACAAGAACAAACTTGTCCAATTTTTTGTGGAAAATGCTATTCATGAGACACGTGAAGGTAGTTGGTGCATTAGTAAGATCAAATGGCACCACTACAAATTCATAGTGTTTATACCTTGTTCTAAAGGCTATCTTGAGAATATCTCATTGCTTGATCCTTACCCGATGATAACCAGACCTCAAATCAATCTTTGAAAACACATTTTCCCCTCTCATTTGATAAAAAAAGATCATCAATTCGAGGCAATGGGTACTTGTTTTTCACCATGACTTTATTTAGCTACATGTAATCAATCCATAACCTGAGTGTTCCATCTTTATTTCTGATGAATAGTACCGGTGCTCCCCATGGAGACACACTTGGCCTTATGTATTTCTTTTCCAATAATTCTTGCAATTGCATTTTCAGCTCCAATCATTCTAGTGTACTCATTTTGTAAGGTGTCTTAGACACTAGTGCAACTCCTGGAAAAATATAAATTGTGAATTAATCAATGTCCCTCTTGGGAGGAAGTCCGGGCACTTCATCGGGAAACACAAACTTGTCCAATTTTTTGTGGAAAATGCTATTCATGAGACACATGAAGGTAGTTGATGCATTAGTAAGATCAAATGGCACCACTACAAATTCATAGTGTCCATACCTTGTTCTAAAGGCTATCTTGAGAATATCTCATTGCTTGATCCTTACCCGATAATAACCAGACCTCAAATCAATCTTTGAAAACACATTTTCCCCTCTCATTTGATAAAAAAAATCATCAATTCGAGGCAATGGGTACTTGTTTGTCACCATGACTTTATTTAGATACATGTAATCAATCCATAACCTGAGTGTTCCATCTTTATTTCTGATGAATAGTACCGGTGCTCCCCGTGGAGACACACTTGGCCTTATGTATTTCTTTTCCAACAATTCTTGCAATTGCATTTTCAGCTCCAATCATTCTAGTGTACTCATTTTGTAAGGTGTCTTAGACACTGGTGCAACTCTTGGAAAAATATAAATTGTGAATTAATCAATGTACCTCTTGGGAGGAAGTCCGGGCACTTCATCGGGAAACACATCCCTGAATTCTTGTAGCACATGATAGTCCTCCAATTTGGGAATTTCATTTTTTGTTTTATCCAAAACATGGGCTGCATATGATTGGCATCCTTTCCTACATAACTTCCTTAGCTGCATCGCTGAAATATTCCTAATAGGAATTTCCTTTAGAATTCCTCTTACAACCCTTGGGTTTCCTTCATCATCAATGCACTCAAAACTCTTATTGTAGAAATTAAGTTTAACTCTATGTGCTTCCAATCAATCCATTCCAATGAGAATCATATGAACCAAGTGGTAAAATATTCAGATTTGCACAAATGGACAATCCACCCATTTCTAATGGACATTTCTCCACCATTTCACTAACCTTTCTCTTGGTTCCCATGGCTAGTTGAACCAACCATTATTTACTATGCTTGGTTTTATTAAAAGCACAAATTCCAACAATTTTAGGACTGATGTAACTGTGAGTATATCCAAGGTCAATTAAAATATAAATAGACTTATTAGCAATCTTACCTTCAACCTCAACCACAGTTGATTGATGATCAACTTGGCAGTCCTCTATGTTAGGACATTCCTATACTCCATCCTAGTCCTACTAGCATTTTCATCCTTTGCATTTTCAGTCTTGCATGCATTCCTGCATGCAGCATGCATTGCATGCATCCGCATGCTGTCCAGTCATCAGGTTGACACCTCCAGCACCTAGTCCCTAGTCTTCCAGCACTCGGGAGCTTATTTCCACTCAGATTGAGCCCTCCTAGCCAGTGATGCGCCCACATCTCACCATCTACTTGAAAAAGACGCCCTTCTTCACCTACCAGTCCAGTTGTCTTTAGTTAACTGAGTTCTCTCCTTGATTTTAGGCTTGACTCACTCTTAACTGACCTTACCACTCCGATGGACCTCCAATGTGACTAGACTGCTCATTCTGACTTCAGTTAGCTCCTCATGCGCCCTCCATTGAGCCTCCTTCATTCAGTTAGTTCCAGTTACACCTACCACACTCAGTTAGACTCAGTTTGACTGATGGTTGACAGTTACTTGAGCATTGATGACTGCACTAATGATGATGAAGACTTCCAGTTGTGCTCCGATGACACTCCAACGATCTTTTGATCACTCCATGAAGGCTAATTCGAATCGCCACCTTGGCATTCGAATCCTCATGAATTGTACTACTTATTTGTCCATATTGTGATAAATTAATTAGTGTGTGTGAAGTTATTTTGCTTCTATCCGAGTTCTACTGTATTATTATTCTGTTGCTCATTTTACTGCATTGACCACTCTTAATCTTATTCCTAAATTCTTTCATTGTGAGGTATACATCAGCTCTTAGATCTGCTATGAGGATTTTCACATGGTATCAAAGCATGTTGAGAGTATTCTTTATCTCCATTCCTGAGAGATTTTTGCAGGTTATTATCAAGATTTTGAGTGCAGCAATTTCTGCATTTATGCAGTAGTAGCAGTTGCAAATATTTTCTATTGTTTTTCCAGGTCTTCTACAACTTCCATGTTTTCAGAAGATCCTCCTCTTTATCTATTCAAGTATGTTGAATGGAAACCAAAAATGATATCATATTTGAAGAGACATGATCTCTTTGATTATTGTTTTGAAAGAGAGTTTGAATCCTCTGAAGAAGAGAATGATTGGTTAGATGAAGGTGGAAGAGCTATTGCAGCCATGATGTATGCTATGTCTCGATCCATAGTATTTCATTCCCTTGATGATGAATATGTTAAATATCCAAAAGATCTATGGGCCCACCTGGATAAAAGTTTTGGCAAGCAGAATGAAGGGATTGGTGCAAACCCTTTCGAGAGAAATCAAAGTGATGCATTTGCCCTCCTTGATGATCTCATTGATCATGAATCAGTATCAAACATATCTCATATTGAAGTTAGCCACAAAGAAGAAGAACTTGCATATTCTACACTCATGCTCCAAATTTCTTCTATTTCGAATTATGTGCCAGCTCACACTCTAGAAATAGTAGAAGGTCCTAAATCCTCTCTTGCACCAGAGTCTGTTGGTTTGCATCATGATCACATGAATGTTTCGGAGGTAAAATCAGCCATTGGAGGTAATGCATTCGCTCTCCCTGATCAATCACCTCTTATTTACTACTATATGGTCATTATTTCATGCTTTCAGAAGGTTATTGAAAACTATGGCCATTGCCATTGTTATCGGACAATCCACTCGAGCGGACGCAAGCCAGATCTCCCTAGCTCAATGTGAGTCTAGAACAAATAGAACAGAATACAAACACATCTCCTAGATCTACTTAAGGACCAAGTACTAGATGTCTTACCTTTTTACTACGCAATCCTTTCTCCCGAATGTTGATCCACGTCCCACGGTTGTCAAATCCAAGCTGCAAGACCTGTCAAGACAAAGAAACAAGAGAAACCAGTAAAAGACATCTATACAATAAGCGATCTAAGTAAACAGTTAAGCAGGTAAACTACACAATATCATTTCACATAAGAACAATATTGGTGGAAAGCATTTGTATTACTACAAATAGAGGAGTACATGATAGAGATATAGAACTACAACCAAAGACTTAATGCAGTAGCCCTTCTCCGACCAAGCCAATTGCCATGTGCTTCCAAGGAAGTGTGAGCTCTCCAAGAGGTGAATGGAGGTGTCACTTAAGAGAGATTTCCCCAGCATTTAAGTACTATAGGCTTCCTCCTAAGATAGATTTCACCAGCATGTAGATACCATATCCTTCCCCCCTTTGGGATGGGAGTGAGCCTCACTTATACAGGACTAAGTGGATAGAGTATGGATAGGATAGGTTGAGAGATGGTAGGAGAAATATAGGGGATCTTCCCAAAGAGTTAGGGGTCGAGTACCAACTCCCCTAGAGGTCAGGGATAAGCCCCTAAATGGGTAAGTTTCGAGAAGGATCTCGAATAGGCTATTTTTTCCCATTAACAGACCTCATCGCACCCTGCAGTGGAGCAAGCTGTGACGTCACATGTTGCTAATGTGCAACCTGCGACAACCTCTCAAAAGATTGCAGGATTGAGTGCAAATCCTCCCAGATGGAAATACTTAGTCCAGGTGACTTCAGGGATGTATACACTGAATCTAATGATGGGTATATTTTAGGTGTAACAGAATGCCCCCCAAAGCATGAAGCTATTAAGGATGTACAGGTGAAGTGCTTTGAAAGAAATAATGGCAATAGGCTCGACAGACGAAGGACACTGATGCAGTACAACTGACTCTGAACGGACAATATCATATGAAGTACAACATGGCTATCGACCCATACATTGCAAATCCATGGTAGTAATGACCGACTGAACACAATCATGGCTACTAGACACAAGTGTAGATCCATGATGAGATGATAACACAGCCACGACCAATACAAAAGTGGATCCGTGTAATATGACTCAATACAAACTCCATCGCAACCTGGGTAAAACATGAATCCCCAAGGTCTTCAAGATGAACCTGCAATGATACGAATCTATCCATGTGATTACAAATGTCTTGACGTCGAACATGGTAGAAACCACTTGATTACCGGTCATTGATGTAAACCGTTAACAAGTGCGAGGGAGATCACCATTAATGTCAATGATTCCCAAGGTATCACAGTACATATCATCAAGCGTGAATAAATGATTTGAAGTCGAATGCAAGATGAAATCTTTCAATCAAGAGTCAATGATGTAAACTCATGATGAAAGCGAGGTAACTTGCCATTGAGGCATGCAGGGCCAAGGTACTTGGTTGGTTTCTAGATTCAATCCTTGGATGATAAGCTGAAGTCGACAAGGATGAATCCGTCGAAGGAGGGCCATGATGAATCCCCCATCAATCGACATGAAACACGACAAAAATTGTGTAGAGTGGATCGGATGGTACAGAAACATATAAGACTGACTCAAAGTAACAATGGCATGATGACGTGTGTACTGACTGTAGATGATAGATAGTGGATGTGTTCTTGAACATGGGCATGGCATGACTTGGCAGTATTGACACAATGAGAATGACGCAAACTTCTAATGCAACTGATGATGGAATATTTCTCTGAATGACTCAGAGGAGTAACAGGACTCAAAAAGTAAGTGGGGACTCATAGACAAACAGATGACCCAAGTACTGTATGCAAATGCAGATGAGCGCCATGTTCAAGAATGACTATATACTGCCACTAAGGTATGTAACACAAACACTTTCCTTTTTCCCCATCATGAATGATGAGTGCCTCATGTGTTTTTTATGAGCTTGATGAGGGTAACCAAATGCTCGGTATAGCTCATCTCATAGATGAGTCCAATCCCAAATATTTTCGAACCTGGGATAGGAGGGGTTCGTCCCATGACGAGCCCTTCAATGTGAAAATTTAACGAGTCCATAGAAGGTAAACCCAGTCGTCATTTCATATTTAGAGAGTTTGAAAATAACTAAAGAAGACTCCAACGGTTCTTTTTCATAAAGTTAGCCTCATCGCCCGAAAAAGGGTAAAACAACGCGGGAGAGGACTCTTCCAGTCAGGATTGGATGGAGTATTCTTTTTTCGTAATTAGTGCCTCCTGGTCCGAAAAAGGGGTAAACTATCACTAGGAAGACGACCATTCAAATACTTTAACAAGCATGAACGCGACAAGTTCGCTTGGCAATCTTTTCATTTTTCGAGAGCCTGAAAAGAGCTTAACGGTAGACTCCGGGGGGTGTCCTTTTCCGTGGAAGTTTAACGAGCCCGAAAAAGTGATAAATCATAACTCGGTACTTGTTCTCATAGTTATGTGAGTACGAGAACAAACGAAGAGTAAACTCATCCTCATGCAATAATTACGACTAACCAAAAATAATAATGACAAAACATTCAAAGGGGTGTTCATACCTATAGTTACTGTTAGTGATGCAAGAAATGGCACAAAAGACCACTTTATGACTCCTGTACACTAGAGAAAGTGTCAAATAGCCCCAAATATAATGACAAATGGTCGAAACTATAGTAAATGGCCCAAAGGCATCAAAATATTTGAACATGAATATTCCATTCTATTTATAAATAGAAATATGGGCCAAAAATAGATTTCATTGTTCAAATTGCCAATTTGGGTGGAGAAGTACCAATTTGGAGCCAAAACTTCCTTTGCTTATTTCGGGAGCTATGATCCACCATTTCACCATCCGTCCAGACCAAGTAGGCCTAAATCTCATCCCGCAACTTTCCAGTGGTTTACTTTTTGATTTCATGTCCATTTTTTGGGTTTTTGATGGTGTTATGGAGGGATTTATGCCCTCAGCTCGTCGTAGGTTTCCCTTTCGGGACCCGCGACGAGACCGAGTCGTCGCAAGTCTCAAAAATGAGAGTTGCGATGACGTCGCCCTGTACCTAAAGGCACGGTGCGATGGTAGAAACCCAAAACCCAAACATAAAAAATAATCCAAAAAATGAGTTTGTGAAAGTTGAGGAAGGACCTAACAGGGTTTAAATGTCCCTTTTGGCAGGTTATCAGCAAGCAAAAATGGTATTGGAGTGGCGAGAGAGAGAACACGAACTAGAGGATGAACAAGCCACAAATGATCCACAATCCATGGATGCTTTGAGAAACTGCGGGTTGCTCAAGTTCTTTGGGATCCAGGGGATGAGATCCCAGATCCCACTACAGACACACATGATTTAGAGTTGGGATGCAGCCCAACAATACTTTGTGGTAGGTGAGAATATCCTCACGATAGACATTGAGGATATCTACTTTCTGACCGGTTTGTCTCGAAGAGGGGACGTTGTACATCTTACTTGCACACGGGCCAGTGACCGTACAGTTGAGGACATGGTGTCGCAGCACTGCATTGCTACTTCTTGTCCTTCTAACTGGAAGATATTCATTAGGGATGTGGTGAGCCGTGCACTGTGAACCATATTGCTTACCATTACTAGGGTGGCGGGTCGCCAAGCCCCACACACGGCTACTCGAACCCAGATGCTCTATGCGGAGGACAGTATGTCCCCCATGGTTTTCAACTAGTGCGAGGGTCTCCTCGCAAACATCCGAGCTCAGCTGACCAAGTGTCGGCGAGGGGAGCTCAAGCAGTTTGGGTATGGATCGATCATAGTATAGTTTCTCTTAGAGCGGATTCCTCTTCCACGTCTGCAATTGGTACTTCATGACAGGGAGCCCAGGGATCCCCACATGCTCAGATGGGCTGAGGTCATGACCCGTCATGGTGGTGGGCCCATCATTAGCTTTGGTCCCAAGTTTTTCAGCTGGCTAGAGGGCCAGTTACTTATGGTCGAGTACTTTCCATACAGTGGCATGGACTTCCGAGAGGATCCCAGCTTGGTGCTGCCAGAGGGTGCAGCATGGGGTGATATAGATGAGAACAAAACCCTTGTATTTTTTAGTTTTGTATATTATATCATTTTTTTTATGCAGTGCTGACAAGTATGTAATATGTGTGTGCAGATGTGGGCCCCGTGCAACCAATAGGTCTCTCCCTTCTGGCGAGGAGAGACAGAGGCGGGGAGGCAGTCGTTCCTGCAGGTGCTCATTGTAACATCCCAAATTTTCATACAAAATTAAAATTTTTGATAACAACATTAATTATGATAATAATAATTGCGGAAACAATAATTGAGATTACGACAACATTAATTGTAAAGTTGTTAGTACTAAACATGCTTTAATTTCTATTTTAGCAGCAATAAGATAATGAATGTTTTAACACATAATTAGTAAACATGATTATGATAAAAAATGTACTAATCGATCGGAAATATGATGCGACATTTTTCTTTTGCAAAGATACTGACAGTTTGACTTTTGATGCATAAGGGTGTCCTACGAGGTACCCTGGAGCTTACTTAGCTGTAATGCTAAAGCATAATGAATGTCCTATGTGCAGACAATAGGTAAGATGTTTTATGGCTGCGTAGAAACAAAGTACGTGTATAGTTCAATTTCAACATCGTAATTAAATAAAATGTTAGAATTTTGTTGCAATCCACTATAAATATGCAGGTATGGATTTCATAGCTATAATTATTGTTTTCAGATGTTGTCTTACAACTCCACAATGTTTAGAATAGAGTCCTCTATGTACTTCATCCTGCTGATAGTTTTGTCACTGTAATTCTTGTTGTTGTCATAACTGGCTTTGTCGTTGTCTTAAGATAACTCATACCTGTATAGTATTAGTGTTGTGATTTTATTGCTCCACATCATAAGCATTGTGATAAGAGTCAAGGTATTAAGTTCAAGACCATAGCATGATTTTATACTTGTTGCAAACATTGGTCTTGTTAACATTTCAAAAGTGTAAACCCTACATCAAATGACCTTTGTAAAAGGGGTAATAGATCTTTATGGTTATTCTACTAACCATACAATTTTTATAAGATGCTATCCTATATAAATAACTTACAATTGCAAACTATCCACAATATATATTTATATATGAAAGTTTGAAATAAACAAAAGTCATGAAAATGCAATATTATGATTATCATATTTAAAGTTCACCATATCGAAATACTATGAAATTTGACTTTAATACAAGGCTAGACTTAAGCCTTGATACTCTAATTTGAAATCATATAGTTAGAACCTATATCCACTATGCAAACAATGTTTTGAGTTTAATAAAGTCCTACGTGAAGGTTTTGAATATCCAATGGAGCTATAACGTAAGTCTCGATGACACTGACATGCAATGAATGTTGACAGGGAGACGAGTGCTGGTTCATTAATATGACATGTACGTTGAGCTATCGGGAAGATTGTCCTTCGATTCTGCATTAATAACTTGGGTTGACTCCCCATCTAACAAGGATTTTCCAGCGATCCATGTATTATGAATTCGATGTAATCGTTTCTGCAAATGCCAATGTGTAATGGTTAAGTGTTTTGTATCACTTTTGAACTGGTTGTTGATCGGTCCTCTCTGTGCCATAGTGGCAAATCCAAGCTTGTACTAAGGAGTGGGGCATTAAATGTAATTGTTTCCCATCCTAATGTTATTTTGCTGGCACTATTGTGATTGTTGATGATAAATAGTTTGGACCGTCAGATTGAAACCCTATCTTCTGTCGTTGAGTTGGTTTATGAGATTGGAATGTGGTTTATTGTTTCTATTGTTTTTCGGTCTGTATGGCCGATAGGCTGCCGAAAATTCTAGGGTTAGCAAGTTGCAGGAGGTTTCGACCTCGACTCCCGTATATAGGTTTTTGAGTTGCAGGTTCTAAACCATTGAATGGCGTTGTAATTTAAGAATTGGGTCTTCTGGTTCGGAGTGATATCGAATTAATGTTTAAGCTTTTCATTTTTAGAAGAGGAGTGAAAGACACACCCTGGTGTAAATGGACAGAGGGTTTTCCTGTCTCATCTACAGCGTGGAAAATCATCGTTTAACTGGTGAAAGTGGAAAGCTTTGGTCGCTTACAGCAAGGTAAACATTCTTATAGAGAATAACGATTTTCTATGTTGCAATTCATCTTTCAGTTTGAGATGTAACAGTTGTCTAAAGCTGAACCTTTGTTTTGTCAGCTTTGCAGGTTGTGAAGAAAAGAATCGAGCAAGGGTTTGTAAAGAAAGGCGAGCTTCCATTCTGGTAAGCTCCGAGTCTTCCAAAAACCCTCGTAGGTGCTCTCTGTCTGTGGTTGATGAGGTTTCAAGGGTTGTGTAGCTGGTCCTGGCCGTGACTCGTCGTGGTTGTTATTTGAAGAACTTCGAAGAACATTTTATTATTCAAATGTTGTTTGTTCAGTGCTGTGACTCTCGTTTGATTATGTAATACTTGGTTTTATACCTTGATACTTATCTCCATTGATCTGGGCAATGTAAAACTCGTTAATGCCGAGGGTTTAAGAACTCATTTCAAATGTTTGAACTTGGGAATATCCCTGTATGATTTTGTTTTAGAAATCATGTTGTAAAATTTTGATGCTGGGAATTGTTGATTCCTCTTTCTTACGTCTGGAACTTGTAATGGTGAAATCGTTTGAACAATCCACCTGTTGATATGTATTAATGTGCAAATGTGTTGGATCCGAGGCTCGTCTGACCTGTAAATAAAAATATGCTTTTTGAAAAAGATAAAATGTTGTTTTTAACTGGTTCTATTCGGTTTGGTTTTCTAAGTTATAAATCATATATGTTGCACTTGTTCAAAGAATACGAAAATTGTAGTCTTCGTGGCAACGATAGTATAGGTTTTGTCTTTGTTATGTGAAGAAAGGTAACGGTTATGCCTCAAATTGATCATTCTCATTGATTGCAAGCAATGTGTCAAACTGAAACTAAAGAGCATGAAAATATAAGTCAGTTCTGTGTTAATCGTTTGAAAGGTGTAGGTTACTATCGTAATTTTTTTTTTATCAAAGGGTTTAAGTGCTCTGTCGTAGATGATATATTTGTAAAGTGTAAACCTGAAATGGTTTGTCCCTTCATTTGTATAATAGGAAAAGCTCAAGGCTATACCCTAATTCGAATTTTGTTTTGAAAGTGAACTTCTTAAAAGGTTGAAGAAGTTAAAAGCTAAGATTTCGATCCTGAAGCTTGTATTGATTGTTTTTATCCAAAAATATAAAAACGATGGTATTGGAGAAGAAAATTCTATCTAGGTTTTGAATGAAACTCAGTTCTGAAAATTGACACTTACAGCTTAGAAAAATCTAAATAAATAGAATAAATGATGAAAAGAAATGTTTTCATTATTTGATTGTTTTAAATAAATAAAGACAATGGTTATAGCAGGAATGAAAACAATGTGTGTTTGTGAAATGTGAAGACTGTGAATGCAACTTTGTACAATTTTTATTTCTTTAATTGCTTACAGCAACACTATTTATAATGCAAATGAAGTACGATATATGGAAAATTGGATTCTATTTAATTCTTATGAGCATAATAATGATAGAGGAAATACAATTTAGCTATACAGGAATTATACAGTGTTTGTTTTTCATAAAACTAGGGAAACATTCTATAATATATATTAGATATTATACTGAACTTTCTACTATTATCAACTATAGGGCAGAAATTGATAAACATATGAATTACTGTATTTGTCTATCGAATCAAATGGCAATTTGCCTATCTTCTCATCTATTCTTAATTTGTGTATCTATACTAGAGTACGATGCACAAAACAGCATGTGGAAAAATATAGATATTGGTTTATCCATTCAATTCATCATTGAAACTTTAACATACAGACTTTCAAATAAGATCAAAACATATTTCTTCTTCATAACAGAAAGTAATAATTTTACTTAAAACAAAACTAATAATTGAATTAAAGTAGAAACTGTAAAACCTGGATAAAATATGTAGGGGACAAACAACCCAAGAAGTCTGTTCCACCCAACCAATTCCTGAAAGCAGTCAAGTACTTGCCTTAGGACCCCCAAGCCTGTTCACTGAACCACCAGGAGGAAGAAACTCTAGTAATTAGGATCTCCCCTTGCAGTAGCACTAGCTGTTGAATCTTCAAGAACTAGCAGTCCAATAGACCTGCACCAACATCTCTGGTTCTTCTCAGCAATATGCAGACTTAAGATAGCACTCACAACTAGCCTCCCTATTCGAATCTCTTAGTAATCACCTGATGCACATGAGGAAATATTTCTGCATAAAATATTGTGTAAGAGTTGCCTGCTCAATTCAAATTTTCCTTTTGTAGGCTGCCTAGGCCTTTTCAGTTGTTATTGGGTCATTAAATGAGATGCCTGCTCACTCCCTCCACCTGGGGGATAATGCCACATTTTTAGGAGTAGTTGTCCCATAACCAATAGCTAGTGGTGTGATGCAATTGCTGCCATCTGTCCCATACCTTCCAACAACTTCCATTCCTCCTAGTGGGTCAGTGAACACTCATTTAACAGTCCCCTTGGGTGTTTGTCTCCTAATTAATTTATTTAAATAATAATATTCAATAATTACATTCGTCCTTGATCAAAACTGATCATAATTACAAAAAATTGTAATTAAATTTAACATAAAGTATTTTGCAAATAAAATAATAATTTTTAGAAACTTGGGTAGGTGACATACACCCCCCCTTAAGTTTCAACATTGTCCTCGATGTTGGTTAATCACTCCTTGATTGTTCCTAAAACAGAGTTGGGTATGCTACCTGCATACTACTCTCCAACTCCCAGGTTGCCTCCTCTGGGTTAAGGTGCTTCCATTGCACGTTCACTTGCCTAATGCTGCAATTCCAGAGAATAGTTTCCCTCCTTTCGAGGATACAATCCAGTTCCACCGAAAAATCTTCGTCTTGTCCCACCTGTACATCATTCCAGTTTACAACATGAGTAGTATCGTGCACATATTTCTTTAAAAATGATATATGAAAAACATTATGTATTTTTAAGTTTGGTGGCAAAGCCAGTTGGTATGTCAATGCTCCAACCTTAGACAATATTTCAAAAGGACCACAATACCTGGGTGCCAACTTGGCACAGCTCCCCAATTTCAGTGAACTCTTTTTCGCTCTTACCTTGAGGAATACATGTTCACCAACCTAGAACTATTTATGAGTTCTTTTTGAATCTACTTGACTCTTTTTCCTATCTTGGGCAGCTTTTAAATGTCCTTGCACCTGTTTCACAATTAGTTCTAACTCCTGCAATAATTTAGGTCCTAAAACAACTCTATTTACTGGATCATTCCACGAAACAGGTGTATTACATTTCCTACCATAAAGAATTTCAAAAGGACTAAGTCTGGTCGATGCATGATAATGATTATTATAAGCAAATTCTGCTAAGTGCAAGTAGTCTTCCCACTTACCAGGTTGATCCTTAACATACATTCTTAATAAATCTTCTAAAACTTGATTTACCCTTTCTGTCTGTCCATCCGTCTGTGGATGAAATGTTGTACTGAAATTTAAAGTTGTATTCAACCCTTTAAACAGTGACCTCCAGAAGTTTCCTGTAAACTTCGAATCACGATTTGAAATTATTACTTTCGGTATTCCATGTAGTCTAAAAATCTGTTTCATAAATATCTCTGAATATCTAGAGCTTTATGAGTAGTCTTTACGGGTATGAAATGTGCTGCCTTGCTGAGTTTGTCCACTACCACCATGATATAATTATGTTGTTTCTGATTTTTAGGTAATCCAGTAATAAAGTCTATGCTGATCACTTCCCATTTCCAACTTGCTATCGATAATGGTTGCAACAATCCAGCAGGATGTTGGTGTTCAACCTTCACTTTTTGACAATCCAAACATTTAGCTATGTACTCTACTACTTCATCCTTCATTCTAGACCAATAGTATTCTTTTCTCAACATAGTAATGGCCTTTTGATAACCTGGATGACCAGAATAGTGATTTTTATGCATCTCATTTAATATCAGAAATTTTATTTCTAGTATGTCTAGTACATACAATCTGTTTTTATATAGTAATAAATCGTTTTCCTTCATGTTGTAATCTTCCATACAATTTTCAGAATTGTTGTTTGTTGTCTTTTCCTTCATTTTTCTGTATTCTTCATCTGTTTCACTCTTTTCCAGAATCTGGTTTTCCAAATCAGTTGAATAAGTACTAATTGCTAAAATAAAATTTAGTTTTGCCTTACGACTCAAGGCATCTGCAACCTTGTTCTCCTTCCCTTTAATATGCTGAATTTCGAAATCACATTCACTTAAGAACGTCAACCATATAGCTTGTCTAGCGTTCATGTTTGTCTGATCTAATAAATATTTCAGACCCAAGTTATTTATCAATAATGTAAATTTCCTGCCAATAAGGTGGTGATGCCACATTTTTAAGGCATGAATAACTGCCAATAACTCTAAATCATAGGTAGAGTAGTTATTTTCATGTACTTTCAGCTTTCTAGATCCATATGCCACCGCATTCCCTTCCTGTGTCAGGACTCCGCCGAGTCTGTCATTGCATGCGTCTGTACAAACTGCAAAATCCTTGTTGGGGTCTGCTATCCTCAAGATAGGTGTTGTCGTCAATAATTCCTTTAATTTCTTAAAACTGTCGGAACATTTCTGATTCCAAACAAATTTCTTCCCTTTCTTCTACAAGAAAGTTATGGGGTTGGCAATTTTTGAAAATTTTTCTATAAACTTTCTATAATATCCAATTATGCCCATAAATGATCTTACATCCGACACATCTTTAGGAACCGGCCAGTCATTAATGGCCTTTATCTTGTCGGGATCAACCGAGATTCCTTCTATCGAAATTATGTGTCCTAGATACTGAATTTTGTCTTTGTGGAAGTCACACTTACTAAACTTGGCGTATAGTTGATGATCTCTTAGAACTTGTAAGATAATCCGTAAATGTTCATCGTGCTCTTCTTTACTTTTTGAGTACACTAAAATGTTGTCTATAAACACAACAACAAACTTGTCTAAGTATTTATGTAGAATATTATTCATGAGACACATAAATACAGCCGGGGCATTAGTCAAGCCAAATGGCATGACTACGAACTTGTAATGTCCATACCGAGTTCGGAAAGTTGTCTTGAAAATATCTTCATCCTTAACCTGTACTTGATGATATCCTGATCTTAGATCAATCTTTGAAAATATTGTTGCTCCACGCAGCTGATCAAATAGATCATCTATGCGGGGCAATGAATACCTATTCTTGATTGTCATCTTATTAAGTTGGCGATAATCTATGCACAATCTCAAGGTTCCATCTTTCTTCTTAACAAAGATGACAGGTGCTCCCCAAGGAGACACACTGGGTCTAACATACTTCTTGTCAATAAGTTCCTTCAACTGTGATTTTAATTCGTTTAACTCCAGTATGTTCATTCTGTATGGATCTTTCGAATTTGGTAATGCTCCTGGTATTAACTCAATGGTAAAATCTAAATCTCTTTTGGGAGGTATTCCTGGAATCTCCTCAGGAAATACATCCTTAAAATCCTTTAGGACAGGTATGTCCTCTAATTTCAGTTTGTCATCTTTATCCATAAACTCATCATTTACCACGTTTACTGCAAACATCTGGCATCATTTCCTAACTTCCCTCTTAACTTGCATGGCTGAAATCTGTCTAAGGGTTACCTTCCTTGGGATGCCTTTTATTTCTGCAGTTTTCCCTTCGTCATTTAAACATGTAAAACTTTTTCCATAACAGTCCAGGATGACATGATGGGCTTCTAACCAGTCCATCCCAACTATAATATCATAAGAAACTAAAGGTAGAATATTCAACTTGATTTGTGATTGTAAATGATTCATCGACAAAACACAGTTTTCTATAAAATATGATACTTTTCTCTTTGTTCCAGTTGCTAGTCTAACTAGCCAAGATTTACTAAACTTTTCAGTTTTCAGTTTAAGAATTTCCACAATGTCTGGTGATATATAACTTAAGCTACCACCTGGATCAATTAAAACAGCAACAGGATGATCATGTAGCATACCTTCAATCTCTACCATGGAGATTTGATGATCTGTTTTCCTGTTGTCAAGTGTTGCATTGATTCTGGGCATTTCCCTCGCCACATCTCCAACCGTAGGTTCAGTCTGTATAGAGTTGATGTTGTTTGTTTTCCGCTTCCTCAAGGGACATTCTGATGCGTAATGGGGGCCTTGACATTCAAAACATTTGATAGGTGCCTTTGGCTCACTGGTTCTGGTATTATTAGGTGCATTTCTGGGTGCTGTAGAATTCTGCTGTGAATTGTTTCTGGAATTGTTCCCTTGATAATTCCGATTCTGAAAATTTTTCCTTTGAAATCCAGAATTTCCACTGAATCTAAATTTTTTCTTTTTCTGCTCAAAATTGTTGGGCTTATGATTTTTCCAGTTTGACATTCCTTCTCTTTTTTTATTTGTGTCATAGCAGAAAACTGCCTTTCTCATAGCTTCTTCCAAGGTTTTAGGACTGTCGTACTTGATTATGTCCTTAATATTGAAAGGTAAACAACTCAAGTACCTTTGAATTTTTGGTTTCTCTTCTATGAGGTATGGTACATATCTTAGTAAGTTCAGAAACTTACTGTTCATTTCCTTCATGTTCATACCTCCCAGCTTCAAATCGAAGAACTCTTTGGATTTTTCTTCATAGTACTATTCAGATAAATACTTCTTAAAATACCGTTTAAAAGTACTCCAGCTTACATCTTTATCTTTGATCCCCTTTACTCTTTTGATGTCCTGCCACCAAATATCCGCTTTTCCAGTCAAGTTATATATAGCCATTTTTGCCTTCAAAGACTCTGAATATTTATAAATATGGAAGTATTTCTTCATACCGGACAGCCAAGCTTCAGCTGTCTCTCCCTTCTCAGTTTCTCCATTGAAAGTTGTAGGTCTAATCTTTTTGAACTCCCCGTAAATCTGTTCATATTCCTTATAATTTTTCCTTCTGGGTTTGAAATCTCCTTCACTGCTATCACTGATGTAGTTATGTTTCTTTCTGCGTGTTTCAATAGCATCTCCTGATGAGGTTGAATTGTCGTTCACCTTGCTGATTTTCATTTTCTTGTTTTTATCAGCATGAGGCAGATCCTCAACTTTGGAAATATATTCATTATCTTTCTCTTGTTCCTCAGTTTGGCTTTGTTCAAACAGCAATTGGTTTAATTGTTCTTGTGCTTGCAGAATCCTTTTATTATCTTGTTCCACCAATCTGATTTCTGCTTTTAATTCATGAAAGGCACGTAATAGTTCGGTTGAACTATTATTTAGTTCACCGTGACCTTCTGCTTCATAGTGTTGTCGCGAGCTGTGACTGTTTGGCTGAAAATCTGTCGTCTAATTGTTCAGCTGAGTTCTCCATACCTGTAACTGAAATAATTTCTGGATAACATAATAATTAAAATTTTAAATCAGTACAATTTTCTGTTGTATAACATTTTCTGCTATGTTTTTTTTGGACCTCATTCAGGCCTAGAGTTTGAATCTGAGCTCTGATACCACATGTAACATCCTGAATTTTCATAAAAATTTAAAATTTTTGATAACAACATTAATTATGATAATAATAATTGCGGAAATAATAATTGAGATTACGACAGCATTAATTGTAAAGTTGTTAGTACTAAACATGCTTTAATTTCTATTTTAGCAGCAATAAGATAATGACAGTTTTAACACATAATTAGTAAACATGATTATGATAACAAATGTACTAATCGATCGGAAATATGATGCGACATTTTTCTTTTGCAAAGATACTGACAGTTTGACTTTTGATGCATAAGGGTGTCCTACAAGGTACCTTGGAGCTTACTTAGCTATAATGCTAAATCATAATAAATGTCCTATGTGCAGACGACAGGTAAGAAGTTTTATGGCTACGTAGAAACAAAGTACATGTATAGTTCAATTTCAACGTCGTAATTAAATAAAATGTTAGAATTTTGTTAATCCACTATAAGTATCCAGGTATGGATTTCATAGCTATAATTATTGTTTTCAGATGTTGTCTTCCAACTCCACAATGTTTAGAACAGAGTCCTCTGTGTACGTCATCCTGCTGATAGTTTTGTCACTGTAATTCTTGTTGTTGTCATAGCTAGATTTGTCGTCATCTTAAGATAACTCATACATGTACAGTATTAGTGTTGTGATTTTAATGCTCCACATCATAAGCATTGTGATAAGAGTCAACGTATTAAGTTCAAGACCATAGCATGATTTTATACTTGTTGCAAACATTGGTCTTGTTAGCATTTCAAAAGTGTAAACCCTACATCAAATGACCTTTGTAAAAGGGATAATAGATCTTTATGGTTATTCTACTAACCATACAATTTTTATAAGATGCTATCCTATATAAATAACTTACAATTTCAAACTATCCACAATATATATTTATATATGAAAGTTTGAAATAAACAAAAGTCATGAAAATGCAATATTATGATTATCATATTTAAAAGTTCACCATATCGAAATACTATGAAATTTGACTTTGATACAAGGATAGACTTAAGCCTTGATACTCTAATTTGAAATCATATAGTTAGAACCTATATCCACTATGCAAACAATGTTTTGAGTTTAATAAAGTCCTACGTGAAGGTTTTGAATATCCAATGGAGCTATAACGTAAGTCTCGATGACACTGACATGCAATGAATGTTGACAGGGTGACGAGTGTTGGTTCACTAATATGACATGTACGTTGAGCTATCGGGAAGATTGTCCTTCGATTCTGCATTAATAACTTGGGTCGACTCCCCAGCTGACAAGGATTTGCCAGCGATCCACGTATTATGAATTTGATGTAATCGTTTCTGCAAATGCCAATGTGTAATGGTTAAGTGTTTTGTATCACTTTCGAACTGGTTGTTGATCGGTCCTCTCTATGCCATAGTGGCAAAGCCAAGCTTGTACTGAGGAGTGGGGCATTAAATGTAATTGTTGCATGTCCGAATGCTATTTCGCTAGCACTATTGTGATCGTTGATGATAAAGAGTTTGGACCATCATATTACAACCCTAGCTTCTGTCGTTGAGTTGGTTTATGAGATTGGAATGTGGTTTATTGTTTCTATTGTTTTTCGGTCTGTATGGAAAACAGGATGCCAAAAATTCTAGGGTTAACAAGTTGCAGGAGGTTTCGATATTGAGTCCCATATATAGGTTTTTGAGTTGCAGGTTCTAAACCATTGAATGGCGTTGTAATTTAAGAATTGGGTCTTCTGGTTCGGAGTGATATCGAATTAATGTTTAAGCTTTTCATTTTTAGAAGAGGAGTGAAAGACACACCCTACTGTAACTGGATAGAGGGTTTTCCTGTCTCGTCTACAACGTGGAAAATCATCATTTAACTGGTGAAAGTGGAAAGCTTTGGTCGCTTACAACATGGTAAACGTTCTTATAGAGAATAACGATTTTCTATGTTGCAATTCATCTTTCAGTTTGAGATGTAACAATTGTCTAAAGCCGAACCTTTGTTTTGTCAGCTTTGCAGGTTGTGAAGAAAAGAATCGAGCAAGAGTTTGTAAAGAAAGGCGAGCTTCCATTCTGGTAAGCTCCGGGTCTTCCAAAAACCCTCGTAGGTGCTCTCTGTTTGTGGTTGATGAGGTTTCAAGGGTTGTGTAGCTGGTCCTGGCCGTGACTCATCGTGGTTGTTATTTGAAGAACTTCGAAGCATATTTTATTATTCAAATGTTGTTTGTTCAGTGCTGTGACTCTCATTTGATTATGTAATACTTGGTTTTATACCTTGATACTTATCTCCGTCGATCTGGGCAATGTAAAAATTGTTAATGTCGAGGGTTTAAGAACTCGTTTCAAATGTTTGAACTTGGGAATATCCCTGTATGATTTTGTTTTAGAAATCATGTTGTAAAATTTTGATGCTGGGAATTGTTGATTCCTCTTTCTTACGTCTGGAACTTGTAATGGTGAAATCGTTTGAACAATCCACCTGTTGATATGTATTAATTTGCAAATGTGTTGGATTCGAGGCTCGTCTGACCTATAAATAAAACTCTGCTTGTTGAAAAAGATAAAATGTTGTTTCTAACTAGTTTTATTCGGTTTGGTTTTCTAAGTTATAAATCGTATCTGTTGCACTTGTTCAAAGAATACAAAAATTGTAGTCTTTGTGGCAATGATAGTATAGGTTTTGTCTTTGTTATGTGAATAAAGGTAACGGGTATGCCTCGAATCGACGATTCTCGTTGATTGCAAGCAATGTGTCAAACTGAAACTATTGAGCATGAAAATATAAGTCAGGTCTGTGTTAATCGTTTGAAAGGTGTAGGTTACTATCGTATTTGTTTTTTTTATCTAGGGGTTTAAGTGCTCTGTCGTAGATGATATCTTTGTAAAGTGTAAACCTGAAATGGTTTGTCTCTTCGTTTGTATAATAGGAAAATATCAGGGCTATACCCTAATTTGAATTTTGTTTTGAAAGTGAACTTCTTAAAAGGTCGAAGAAGTTAAAAGCTAAGATTTCGATCCTGAAGCTTGTATTGATTGTTTTTATCCAAAAATATAAAAACGATGGTATTGGAGAAGAAAATTCTATCTAGGTTTTGAATAAAACTCAGTTCTGAAAATCAACACTTACAGCTTAGAAAAATCTAAATAAATAGAATAAATGATGAAAAGAAATGTTTTCATTATCTGATTGTTTTAAATAAATAAAGACAATGGTTATAGCAGGAATGAAAACAATGTGTGTTTGTGAAATGTGAAGACTGTGAATGCAGCTCTGTACAATTTTTATTTCTTTAATTGCTTACATCAACACTGTTTATAATGCAAATGAAGTACGATATATGGAAAATTGGATTCTATTTAATTCTTATGAGCATAGTAATGATAGAGGAAATACAATGTAACTATACAGGAATTATACAGTGTTTGTTTTTCATAAAACTAGGGAAACATTCTATAATATATATTAGATATTACACTGAACTTTCTACTATTATCAGCTATAGGGCAGAAATTGATAAACATATGAATCACTGTATTTGTCTATCGAAACAAATGGAAATTTTCGTATCTTCTCATCTATTCTTAATTTGCGTATCTATACTAGAGTACGATGCACAAAACAGCATGTGGAAAAAATATAGATATTGGTTTATCCATTCAATTCATCATTGAAACTTTAACATACAAACTTTCAAATAGGATCAGAACATATTTCTTCTTCATAACAGAAAGTAAGAATTTTACTTAAAACGGAACTAATAATTGAAATAAAGTAGAAACTGTAAAACCTGGATAAAATCTGTAGGGGACAAACAGCCTAAGAAGACTGTTCCACCCAACCAATTCCTGAAAGCAGTCAAGTACTTGCCTTAGGACCCCCGAGCATTTTCACAGAACCACTAGGAGGGAGAAACTCTAGGAATTAGGATCTCCCCTTGCAGTAGCACTAACTGTTGAATCTTCAAGAACTAGCATTCCAATAGACCTGCACCAGCATCTCTGGTTCTTCTCAGCAATACGCAGACTTAAGATTGCACTCACAACTAGCCTCCCTATTCGAATCTCTTAGTTATCACCTAATGCACATGAGGAAATATTTCTGCAAAAAATATTGTGTAAGAGCTGCCTGCTCAATTCGAATTTGCCTTTTGTAGGCTGCATAGGCCTTTTCAGTTGTTACTGGATCATTAAATGAGCTATCTGCTCACTCCCTCCACCTGGGGGATAATGCCACATTTTTAGGGGTAGTTGTCCCATAACCAACAGCTAGTGGTGTGATGAAATTGTTGTCATCTGTCCCATACCTTCCAACAGCTTCCATTCCTCCTAGTGGGTCAGTGAACACTCATTTAACAGTCCCCTTGGGTGTTTGTCTCCTAATTAATTTATTTAAATAATAATATTCAGTAATTAAATTCATCCTTGATCAAAACTGATCATAATTACAAAAATTTGTAATTAAATTTAACATAAAGTATTTTGTAAATAAAATAATAATTTTCAGAAATTTGGGTAGGTGACACTCATGTTGCCATCGAGGAGATGGAGGAGGTGTACAGGAACCTATCTTAGCTGACTGTGGAGGTGCCCGAGCTAGATATTGATGATTTTCTGAGGCCCATGCAGAGATTCGGGGTTGGAGCATCCATGCGCTTCAACGCCTTACTCCGCAAGGTGGCTCGGACCGTGGACTGCTTTCTCACCCAGCGACAGATAGCTATTCAATCCAGGGGTGGTGTATGGGTCATGCGTCCAGCTTGATTACGCTTTTATACTTGTACTGAGAGCTTAGAGGCCTCAGATTTTGTTCTTACTAAAATCTATAATGCTTCAGATTTTTATAGAGACTCACTGAAAGCCATCGTGCTTCAGATTTTGTACCAGCACTACTTTTGAGCAATTTATATATATATATATATATATATATATATATATATATATATATATATATACAGACATTGTCGATGATTTATACATTATGTGTTTTTAAAATGATTAGTGATGTGATCTTGTTTACATGTTTGCTTTTATATATTGTATTTACATGTTGTGAATGCCTTTACATATTATGGATATTATGTGTGTGTGATGTACCAATCCAAAATGAAGTTGGCCATCGAGTTAGAAACTGTGTTTAACTCCCGTGGAATGTGCAGGTATTGAACGGATTCAAATGACCTTTCCAGGAGATGTACTTGTCTGAAGAGATGGAGTAAGGTGGGATCACGGATGGCGTACACCCGGTTCAGATGGGAAACCACTAATTGAGAATCCATGTGGATGACAATGTGGTTCATACCCAAGGAAATGGTGTTAGCTAGGGTTCTGATTACTGCCTGATATTCTGCGGCATTGTTGGTCGCAAACCCTAGGCAACTTCCTCCTGAGCTAATGAGCTCACCTGTTGGGGAATACAGTACCCAGGCTGCCGAAGCAAGTTTACAGGTATGCCGGCTGGTGCCATCCGCAAATCCATAGCACGTTGCCATCTGCACACACAGATATAACATGGTATAAGAAAAGGAAACAAGATCAAAAGACACTCAAAAAAGAAATGCGTCGCACCACATAAAAACACAAAACACGCCATGTACAGTATATACAAGCAAGTCTATGCATGAGGGATCAAGCATAGTATCTCTTCAGGTAAATCCCATTGCGGGGTTCACCCAAGGAGATTTCGTCATAATATTCAAGCTCGTAAGCACCTTTCTCCAAAACATGTTTTACAATGTAAGGTCCATGCCACATGGACTCGAACTTCCCTACTCCTAGTTTGTCGTGCTTCTGGTCATAAGTAAGGACCAGGTCACCCTCGTTAAAGATACGAGGTTCAACTGACTTATCAAATTGGGCCTTGATGTGTTTCTTGTGTGCTTCATTAGCGAGAGCAGCATCTCGACGAGACTCGTCAAGTTTTGCTAAGTGCAAGAGACGTTCTTCCTCAGCAGTAGTGTTAGGAAGAAGTTCGACAGTGAGCTATAGAGATGGGATTTCACACTCTATCGGTAGGACAGCCACCAATCCATATACCAATTGGAAAGGAGTGAAGCCTGTGGCAGTTTTGACGGAAGTTCGGTAGGCCCATAATGCTGAAAATGGCATGTTGTGCCAATTGGACTTATGTGTCCCTACCATCCTTTGGACCATAGTTTTCAAGACCTTGTTAATGGCCTCGACCTGTCCATTGGATTGCGGGTAGTAGGGTGTTGAATTTTCATGGCGAAAACCCAACCTGTCGCTCAATTCATCAACCATATTGTTCTGAAAATGAGAACCATGATCAGTAACAATTGCCTGAGGAACTCCAAACCGTGCTATTACATGATTGAACATGAAGAGTGTGGCGATTTTGCCGTTGTTCTGGTATGTAGGCATACCTTCGGCCCACTTTGTGAAGTAATCCACAGCTACGATGATGTAACTATGCCCCCCGGCCGAGGTAGGCTTACAATGCATAAAATCAATGCCCCATTTTGCGAATGGGCCAACGGCAATAACCGGATGTAACGGGGCGGGATGAGTGCGCTTCTTCGTATGGAAGTGTTGGCAAGGAGGACATTTTTTTACAGGTTCAATACAATCTTTGAAGATAGTAGGCCAGAAATATCCTGCGCATAAAATCTTCTGGGCTGTAGCCATCCTAAAGAGGTGACCACCACATGCCCCAGCGTGACAGTCATTCAGAATGCGTTCAGCCTCATGATGAGTGAGACAACGTCGAAGAATTGAATCAATGCCACAGCAATACAAAGTATCATTAATGATTAAATAATACTTTGCATGGTGACGTATCCTACGACGGTCATCGCGAGAGAGATGAGGGATGAAGCGTTGGGTTTGAAGATATAATGAGATATCTCCATACCACGGGTCAGTCGTACTAATGAGAAACAATGATTCATCCGGAAAGGATTCATTGTGCTCAACTTCGACATCAGAATGGGGAAGGTCGCAAATGAGCTCGGCAAACACAAAAGACTTCTTAGACTTGGCTTTCTCGAAAAGAAGATCAAATTCTTGCAGTATCACAATCCAGCGTGAATACTTGCCCCCAAGCACTTGACGTGTCAGTACATGGTACATGGGGTTCGAGTCGGCAATGATGGTGGTGGTGCAGAGCAAAATGTAGTGCCAGAACTTCTAGACAGTGATGACCGCCGCAAATGCGAGTTTTTCGATATGTGAATAGCTAATTTCAACATCAGCTAGACCCTTACTTGCATAGTATATCACATGTTCCTGGGCGTTTTGATCCTCCTATACCAAAACCATGGCGATAGTGGTAGCAGAAGCGACGAGATATAGGATGTAATCTCGATAATAATTAGGCGGTTGGAGCACGGGGGCATGCGTGATGGCATGTTTGATACTGTCAAAGGATTTTTGAGCTTGATCGTCCCAAATGAATGGGACGTCCTTCTTGAGCAGTCTCATATAGCCCTGAGTCTTCTCCATGAAATTACAAACAAAACGTCGTAAATAAGTCGCCTTCCCTTGGAGACTTTGAAGTTCCGTCACGTCAGTCGGGGGTGGTAGGTTGATGATGGCCTCCAACTTTAAGGGATCAATGCGGATCCCATCCTTTGAAACAATAAATCCTAAGAGGCATCCGGACTCAACACAAAAGATACACTTATGAGGATTCAGACGGATATTGTACCGTCTGCATCTGAGGAAAATGGCCATCAGATGATCAATGTGGAACTTGCGCTGCTTTGAATGAGTAGGGAGATCGTCCAAGTAAGGTTCAACAAAGTCCTTAATATCATGGAAGGCATACGACATAGCCCACTGAAACGTGGCGCCAGCATTTTTAAGGCCAAACGGGAGTTTGCGGTATGCAAACGTTCCCCACGGGTAGATGAAAGTCGTCTTATGTTGGTCGGCTGGGTTGATCTCAATTTGATTGTAACCAGAAAATCCATCCATGAATGAGACGATGACACTTCCGGCACAGTTATCGATGATCTGGTCGATGAAGGGGGTCGGGTAATTTTCTTTTGGACAAGCCCGATTCAGGTCCCGATAATCAACACAGATGTGGATGGTGCCCTACTTTTTGTTCACAGGAACGATGTTTGAGACCCAATCCGTCAATGGGACAGGATAAATAAAGCCATCCTTTAAGAGCTTTTCAATTTATGCCTTTGTTGCCGCAGTCTTCCAGGGGTGTACCGATTGCAACTTTTGACGTACAGGTTTGATTTCGGGATAGGTTTTTATTTCGTGAGAAACAATTGCGGGCTCTATCCCAGGCATCTCCTCATAGGACTAAGCAAATACGTCTCAAAATTGCTTGAACAAGGTCGTGATAACAGTGATTTCTTCAGGGGAACACTTCTGGCCTATGTGAATGTGTTCCACTATACCAGGTTTCACCAAGATGTCTACCGGGGTGGGTGGCTCAATGTTGGCCAAGTTGCCCTCCATGTCCGTAAGACATGTAAGGATGGGGGAATGAGGGGATGGGTAGATATCTGGTGAAAAGAGGGTATGGATGTTGTTCTCTATGTATTCCAAAGGAGGAAGAAAAGATGACCTATGATGGAGATCATCCCACGGAATTTCGTCAACATTCATTACTCCCACGATGGACTCGTCTGAATGAAAAGTCCGAAGTAAGAGATCAGGTAGAGGGGACGTTCGTCGTAGAGAACAGGATGGAGAGGCCATGGTTAAATGGTCATGTGACGCTGATTGGATATCCTCATAAATACGTTCAGCGGTGACAGAGGCATCATATCTCCAAGCAGGTGTGTTGTGGCTTCATCCGGTACAATCCAAGCATCGTTGGAGTGAGATAAAATATCTGTAGAGATCATGTTCACCATAGCAACATGATTAGGGGGGTCCGTGGCTGGAAAAACTCCCATGAGAGATGAATCTTTCAAAAGGCCAACCCCTACACTCTCATACTGTTTAGACATATGTCCAATGGAAGGAACATGGTCACTAGGATGAGTAGTGGCGTCCGGTGTACAAAAATCTAACTGGTCGATAGTAACAATTCGTCCTTGGTGGGGGAATTCTACTATGCGGAAGACCGAAGAGGCTACCACCTACATGGTGTAAAACCAATTGAGACCAAGCAAGAGATTATAATTTAACGGGGACGAGACCACTTCCACGTTAATGGTTATGGTCTTTCCGCCCAACTCAATTGCAAGAGCTTGTAAGAGCCCATGAGATTGAAAGCCACACCCGTCGAATGCTTTCAACGTGGTAGGAGAACGATTCAATTCGGGGGAGTCAATGGCTCTCCAACAGGCGATGGACATGACAGAAGTGGAGGCTCCTTCGTCCAAAAGGGTACGATGGACAATCTTCTCAGCAATGTTCGCAGAAACTTGGAATGCAAGCTGGTGTGAGAACCTCGACTTAAAGTTGTCAAGTCAGAACATGATGGTGTTCGAGGAATCTGGGTCTACTGCACCAATGTCTGCAAGGAGAGTTTTGCGTTGATTGGGACAATTATGCAAAACTTCCAGGGTAGACATGGCGTAACGAGCTTATGCCAAGTCCTCTACGATATTGTAATTCTGTGCCGCTCGAGCATTAGGATTGAAAACAACTTTTCGAATCGTACTCTTGGGCGATCGCAATATCGAGTCTAAGGAGGGCTTCTCAATGGTGAGAGAAGTCGATGGTACAGTGACATTAGCTAAGGAGTCGGAAGCTTTTTCAGCATTACTTCCAGTGGATTCCTTTGAAGGGACCGGTTCGTAAGATCGCGAGCGAGTAGTTAAATTGATCGCCTCGTTACGCAACATGAGAACATGCGCGGTATTGGATGGTTCCCCCTGGGCTGGGGGAGGTTGAGAAATCATCTGCTGGTTTTGAGTAGGAAACGGATCATTGAGGACTGCGGGAGTTGATTTACCCCTAAGAAACTTTTGCACTTCGTCTCTATGGGGACACTCTTTGGAGAAATGGTCATCTCCACACAGTAAACAAGGATACTTCAGTTTCCTTTTCTGCTTGGTATCGTCAGGAGTGCTCTTTGGTTCCTGTTGGGCAGAAGACTTTTTGGATTTCCCCTTATTCTTCTTTTTGCCATTAAACTTCTGAGATGAAGCTGATTGAACAGAATTCACCTCTTCAGTTACAGCAGGAGTGGTGGACTTGGTGGTGCTGTAGCCAGCCTGAGCCGGTAAGGGGGAAGACCCTTGAAGGTTGGATGATCCAACAGTGCTAGCAGCAGGCTGGGTGTTAAGGGAACCAATGATTCCATTAGTTTGGAGTCCCTTATGTGGTTTCGTGGGGTCATTAACATCATGGGGTGCGTTAGGTAGAATATTGAACAGAGTGTCAAATTGAGTGTAGACCAGGTCTAGCAGATGGGAACTCGCGATGGCTTGTTCTTCAGTGACAACACCTCTCATGGTGACATCTTTTGCTATGGTGGGAATGAGCGATTTTGTAAACCAGTCTGCTAGGAGGTGATCTGGAATAGGAGCTTTAATGAGACATCGTCTCCTTCGCCACTCGTGGATATGATCCGAAATATGAGTGGCGGTATTCTGACGGAGCGAGGTTAAAAGCTCGGTACCAGTCTCATACTGTATGGGCAGCTGGAAGTGCGTCAAAAAGTTCATAGCAAGAGAGCCGAAATCAGGAAAAGAGTGCAGTGGCAACTCAATGTACCACTTGGCAATCGAACCAGTGAGAGTCCTTTGAAACAATCTAAGACGAATTGAATCATCCATTAAGGCATTAGATGAACAACATAAGTGGTATGTCATCACGTGGTTTTTAGGATCTTCACCTGGCCTGTCGTCAAACTTGGGGATATCAGACGGAAGTTTCACCATAATCGGTGGCCAGTTAGATCTGTGGTAAATAGGATCGTTGGTTAAACGGGAGAGGTCAGGCAGGTCCAAAGTAGCCAGAAAGGGCAGCTGTGGATTAGGCTATGCGTATTGATAATACAGATAAGGCGTGTAAGGACTAAACTAACCGTAAGGTGTACTAGGATGAAACTGACCATAGGGGGGTGTGTCGCCAGGACCGTAAGGAGGTCCACTACCATAAGGTGGTCCATTCCAATAAGGTGGGGGTACACCTCCATCTCTAGGAGGGGGTGGAGCTCCATCGCCACCACCGGGAGGATGTGGGGGTCCATAACTGTAATAAGGTGGCCCACCACTGCCTCCGCCTAGAGGGGGTGGTGGACCACTTCCACCGCCAGATGGATGGGGGCCCCCACCACCTCCGCTGCCAGAAGGATGAGGGTTTCCACCACCACCGCCACCACCATAGTAATTAGGTCTTCCACCGCCTCCACCTGGAGGGGGTGGTGGACCACCGCCGCCACCCGAAGGGAAATGTCCTCCTCCACCATGATAGGGTGGTCCCCCGCCGCCTCTACCCGGAGGGGGTGGTGGACCATTCCTGCCACTGTCGGAGGGGTGAGGGATGTTTTAGGTAAAATGAGGTGGGCCTCAACCAATGTCAAGTGGGGGCCCGCCACCTCCAGCAGGAGGTGGGGGAGGACCGATCGGGGGTGGTGGTACTTGAGGGATAGTAAGTTGGGGTCCGTGTTGCAACACAGGTTGTTGCCCCCATAGAGTGTATGGATTCCCGGGATAAGGTATCCCGTATGGTGCATTTTCGGGATTAGGTTGTCCCGACACAGGGTTAACAAAACCTGGATACGCTTGACTCCATGAGGGTTGAGTTACATTTGACAGCCCTCCAACATGAGATAATCCCATGGTGGACGGTCTAGCGATTTGAGAAGGTCCAACGGAAGGTCCATTGGGGATTCCACCACCTACGTTCTGGTTAGGAAACGGGGGTTTCCCCCCAGCCATAGCAGGTTGACCACTATTCAAAGGTTGAACCAACGTAGGTTGTTGACTATCTACCACGGTAATAACATTACCAATAAGATAATCCGTGGGAATGGAATACCCTCCCCTCGAATTCTGAGGTGGGGGAGGAATTGGTAAAGTAACCGTGGTAGTGACAGGTGTGTTGGAATGTTGTCCTTCCACCAGTTGGTTCACTTGAGGTGCAGGACTGGACTCCTATGAGGGTTGACCAGTCTTACTAGTGGTCATGTGGTGGGGTGCTTTCGGTGATCCGAAAGATATCGAATGAACTGGGATGTTTCCGTCGTCAAATCTTATTTGGAAATGGTGATTATGGAACTCTTCAGAGTGTTGCCCGAGACTTTGTCTTCGAAGCTCATCTCCTTTGATACATAACTGTTCCAAACGTTCATGGATGGGGCCAAAAATATCGGCAGGGTCAGGCCTATAGCAAGGCCTAGAGAACTCTGGAGTAGTCCAGTTAGGTGGGGATGAGATGGCAAAATGAGCCACTGGACCAACAGCTGTAGTAGGGTCGTCCTGGGGTCATTTTATCCATTCCAACGATCTAGGTTCTCCCGAGATGAAGGGCGAAAGGTTTTGTGAAGTGGGGGTGTGTGCTTCTTCATCCTGCAGGGGGATGAGAGGCAGGTGAATCTGGTGGAAACAAAAGTCCGCCAACATTCAAAGTGGGGTTCTCCATTTCAGTAACTACAACCGCGTTATGCTGATCCATTCTTATCCTCGAAATAACCTCCGGATTAAGGGGATATTTGGGTGATAAGTTCAAGATCCTATGGGACCTTCTCCAAGGAAAATCCGCCAGAGTATTAGGAAAATCAGCCAGAAAGGCCGAAACAATGTTTCTCCTAAGGGTATGCTAAAAGAAAAGCAGTCCAAAGAAAAACTACTCAAACTAAGGCAACAAGCAAACTTATGTGACAGAGTGGATTCAAAAGTTTGGAACCTCACGAGATTATCAAGGCATCACAAACCGTGATATACTGCAGGGTCCAACAACATGACGCGACAAGGAGGATTGGAACCGTACCATTGCCTGCATACCTGATTACCTGGACAGTACGTGCATGCTAATCTCCCCGAGTGTTGTTCTCGGTGTATTGCTTTGCCAAGACGTCCAAATGGTTAACTCGGTTGGTTTTAGGAATCCTAATGGTGTCTCCCAATATACACAAGGTACATGGGAGCTCAAATCCGTAGTGGTGTTGTCTAATGCACAGTCGTTGGCACGAGACCTTTCAATATACGTGTCAAGTACGTGATACACCCTTCGATATACGCCAAGTATGGATTATGGTACTTGGTGGGTACGTGAAGGAGCTCGATATACCGATGTACGTGGAAGACTACAATACCCCCGAAATATAGTGCTGGCAAATAATGACAGCTGCCACGCTTAACGACGTCGGAACACGTCTCTAACTTACACACAAGTTGCTAAAAATTTTACCTAGTTCTACCGTTAATTTTATCTTGGACGGTTAGGTGAATGCATGAGGTGAGTACATAATCAAAAGCATAATGCAATCCCTAGCTACATGCACAAAATATTCTTTTATTTCAATGAGTTCTAGCTATGGGAAGGAGAAAGCTTTTTCCAATGGTATTGCCAAAACAAACTCAATGCAACACAATTCCCAATTCAAATAAATTTGATAATGAAAGTATTCTTTTCCTTTTCAAAGAAACACAAAAGTACACAACACTACTAAACGAAATCAAAACAACTTTTCCTTTTCTTCTTCTTTTCAAAGCAAAATGACACTAAATGATGAAAAGAGAGGATTCTGAAATGAGAAATGCAAGCTTTTCAATTTCAATTTCAATGATCTAAGAGCAGCAAGAATTAAAAATGCATCTATCTTTCCTTAGCATGGAATTAATTTTGCAAAAATCGAAGCGTGCTTTGAGCCTTTCAAGAAGATGAGTGATTCATAATTCGAGAAAAACACAATAGATCATATATTCACTCAATTTTTCCAAAACATAAACAAGAATTTTCCAATGCACAACAATCTTTCTTCAATAATTTTTTGAGAAACAATGGGAAAGAAGCACTTTTAAAATTTTCGATGGATGCATCAAAGAATAAACTTGATAACAACTCTGCTTTCAGATCTAAATGACTGAAAAGAAAACACTACTTGCAGCACTCATACATTCAAGAAACTTGAGAAAAGACAAGCAGTCAACCAAGCTGAAAACACACTTAACTCAAAATCAAGCAGCAGTAAGCAAAGCTCAAGACAAATGTAAATGAGGTCTGGAGGTTGATCCAATGCAAGGATCAGATCATGGATGGAAAGAAGGGAATGCAAGAGTGAACGGATGAAGGTGGAGGAGACTAGAGCATCCACCACTACCTATCTCAAACTTGTACAAGATGGAACCCAAAATCAATCCAAACGAAACCAAACTCTCAACACACAAATCATAAATGGGATCTCTGGCTGGATTTTGCAGCACAAAGGGATTTCATACATCAGACCAAGGTTCAAACTGTCATATGAGGGAAGGGATTCCAGTATGCCAACTTTTGACAGATCGGCGCACTTTGTCTTCACACACAGTGCAACGTCGCAGTTTGCCTTCACGGGAGGTGCGACGATGTCGCAGTATACTAATGCAAAGGATGCGACGAGTAACTAACAGGTGAAGAACAAAATCTCAGAATGACACAGTGTCGCTCTGTTTCCACTGCCCAGGTGCGACAGGCGAGGTCTAGATTCAAAAATGAACCAGATCTCTCAACAATGAACCAAAAACAGACTTGAAAATGAGTTGTATAAACTCAGAGGAAGCAAATCAGAGTCTTCAACGTGAAGATCTGATAGTGAAATCAATCCTAAGAAGTAAATGGAAAAAATGATAAAAAGGCTTGTGTCGAGTAATCAACTGAAAATGACTCTCAGATTAATGACCACTAAACAAGACAAACACTATTCCCCGGTATGGTTGCTAGATTTGTTATCGGACAATCCACTCGAGCGGACGCGAGCCGGATCTCCCTAGCTCAATGTGAGTCTAGAACAAATAGAACAGACTACAAACACATCTCCTAGATCTACTTAAGGACCAAGTACTAGATGTCTTACCTTTTTACTACGCAATCCTTTCTCCCGAATGTTGATCCACGTCCCACGGTCGTCAGATCCAAGCTGCAAGACCTGTCAAGACAAAGAAACAAGAGAAACCAGTAAAAGACATCTATACAATAAGTGATCTAAGTAAATAGTTAAGCAGGTAAACTACACAATATCATTGCACATAAGAACAATATTGGTGGAAAGCATTTGTATTACTACAAATAGAGGAGTACGTGATAGAGATATAGAACTACAACCAAAGACTTAACGCAGTAGCCCTTCTCCGACCAAGCCAATTGCCATGTTCTTCCAAGGAAGTGTGAGCTCTCCAAGAGGTGAATGTAGGTGTCTTAAGAGAGATTTCTCCAGCATGTAAGTACTATAGGCTTCCTCCTAAGATAGATTTCACCAGCATGTAGATACCATAGACTTCCCCCCTTTGGGATGGGAGTGACCCTCACTTATATAGGACTAAGTGGATAGGGTATGGATAGGATAGGTTGAGAGATGGTAGGAGAGAGATAGGGGATCTTCCCAAAGAGTTAGGGGTCGAGTACCATCTCCCCTAGAGGTCAAGGATAAGATCCTAAATGGGTAAGTTCTGAGAAGGATCTTGAATAGGCTATTTTTTCCCATTAACAAACCTCGTCGCACCCTGCAGTGGAGAAAGTTGCGACGTCGCATGTTGCTAATGTGCAACCTGCGACGACCTCTCAAAAGATTGCAGGATTGAGTGCAAATCCTCCCAGATGGAAATACTTAGTCCAGGTGACTTCAGGGATGTATACACTGAATCTAATGATGGGTAGATTTTAGGTGTAACACCATTTGCTTGGGATAATTTCTCATGCATATCATGGTTTTGATCTCACCTCTACTGGTTCAAAGGAGATCTCAAGAAACCATTACCATTCGCTTGGGATAATTTCTCATGCACTTACTGGTTTTGATCTCACCTATAATGGTTCAAAGGAGATCTCAAGAAACCATGATTCAAGTCTTGGATCTAATTTGGATTCTAAGCAATCACTACTTGGGATAATTTCTCATGCATATGATGGTTTTGATCTCACCCCTGCTGGTTCAAAGGAGATCTCAAGAAACTATTCTTCAAGTCTTAAATCTGATTTGGATTTCAAGCAATCATGTGATAGTTTTTTTTGGCATAATCTCACCCATGATGGTTCGAAGGAGAAGACAAAAGACTATCTGCACATTCATAGATTTGATCCTACCTCAGCTGATTTGAATCACAGGTTCAAGGATCATCCTCATACTTTTGGATTTGTTGTCATCACATTTGATTTGAAGAGCAAGTACAAGCACATGCTTTTTGATCATGATCCACTTCTTCCCAAGAATAAGATACCTCCAGACATCTGACCGAGCATGACACCTGCTTGAGTTTGGAGCATTTATTTTTGTATGTGCCTTATAGTCTATTTTGAGGGGGGGTATTTTTCCCATGAGGTTTTCCCCATTTCCTCGGTTTATTGACTGTTATTATTCATTGTATTGGGTAACCTTTGGTCTTAGTTACCAGGCCCCAGAATGGATTAAGAGGGGGTGTTAGGATATTCCTATACTCCATCCTAGTCCTACTAGCATTTTCAGTCTTGCATGCATTCCTGCATGCAGCATGCATTGCATGCATCCGCATGCTGTCCAGTCATCAAGTTGACACCTCCAGCACCTAGTCCCTAGTCTTCTAGCACTTGGGATCTTATTTCCACTCAGATTGAGCCCTCCTAGCCAGTGATGCACCCACATCTCACCATCTACCTGACAAAGGCACCCTTCTTCACCTACCAGTCCAGTTGTCTTCAGTTAACTGAGTTCTCTCCTTGATTTTAGGCTTGACTCACTCTTAAATGACCTTACCACTTCGATGGACCTCCAGTGTGACTAGACTGCTCATTCTGACTTCAGTTAACTCCTCATGCGCCCTCCACTGAGCCTCCTTCATTCAGTTAGTTCCAGTTACACCTACCACACTCATTTAGACTCAGTTTGACTGATGGTTGACAGTTACTTGAGCATTGATGACTCCACTGATGATGATGAAGACTTCCAGTTGTGCTCCGATGAGACTCCAATGATATTTTGATCACTCCATGAAGGCTAATTCGAATTGCCACCTTGGCATTCGAATCCTCATGAATTGTACTACTTATTTGTCCATATTGTGATAAATTAATTAGTGTGTGTGAAGTTATTTTGCTTCTATCCGAGTTCTACTGTATTATTATTTTGTTGCTCATTTTACTGCATTGACCACTCTTAATCTTATTCCTAAATTCTTTCATTGTGAGGTATACATCAGCTCTTAGATCTACTGTGAGGATTTTCACACTTTAATGCTGCATAAATCCTAGGGAAATTTCTTCCCATTTGACCCATAGTTCCAGCTTCTTGAATGTTGTGAACTTGATTTGCACTACCATTTGGATGTGGACAATTTCTAAGCAAATGGTCCTCTCCACATCCCCAACATTGAAGTGGCTCTCTTGGATTGTCTCTCATCATCTTGCTAGCTTTGTCACAACTTGTGGTGGTTGCCTTGGCTGATTTCTGAAATGAGGAGGCTTGAACCCCTTCTTCCTTTGGTTAAACTCTCATTCTTCTTGTCCTTCCATGCCTTATGGAAATATGGCTTGATTTTGGCTTGATCATAACAATACTTGGCATTTATTAAACTCAATTCTATCTTTGTCTCATCTAGAGTTCGAGGTTCATCAAACTCAATTCTATCTTTGTAGGACCGAGGAACCCCACTTAGGAAACACTGAATATTCACTTTATCATCCTTGATATATTTGACATATCTCAGCAGCTCCAAGAATTTATTTGCATATTCTTCCATTGTCATTTGGCCCAATTTCAGCTCATGGAATTCTTTAATTTTTCCATCATAGTATCTATCAGAGAGGTACTTTTTCTTGAAGTATTTCTTGAATTCCTTACACACAATGTTCCTTTCATTAATGTTCTTCACTTTCCTAAGATGATCCCACCATATAGATGCTCTTCCATTCAAATTGAATATAGTGACTCTTCCCTTCGTGTTTCCTAAGTAGTCTTGGACTTGGAAATACTTCCTCATCCCAAGAATCCAAGCCTTAGATTCTTGACCAGATTTTATCTCACCATCAAATCTAAGAGGTTTGGCCTTCCTAAATTATTCAGGTGAGTTATTCTTTGAAGACCTCTTCCTCTTCTTCCTATGAGATGAAGATCTTGATCCTTCAATGGAATCATTAGAGTCATATGAATCACTAGAAGAGATTCTTGGAGTATATGACCTACCTCTAGAAATCCTTCTTGAACTATGGGACCTTTTGTGAGAATGCCTACTTGAGCTACTCCCACTCTTTTCTTGATTTTATGAATGATGTACAGGGTTAATATTCCTTTGGATGTCTGTCGGACTTTGAGGCATAGCTACATTCAATTGATTCTACTCTTCTTGAGTTCTAATAAGCCTTTCATTGTATTCTCTATCACTACTAGAAAAATGGGTGATAAATGACCAGGCGACCAAAAAAGTTGGTCACCATGTGAAATAAATGACTAAACCACCAAAAACGTTGGTCACCTTAGTTTTTTTAAGTGAAATATGACCAAATTTGGGCAATTTTAAGTGATCACAACTAAAATAAATGACTAATTTAGTCATGGGATAACATGTGCTTTAAAGGAAGTCATACTTATTGCTTTTTATAGGAGCCTCCTTAATGCTCCCAAGTGTTTTGTTAAGTGTAGCTTGCAAGATGTTGCATCAAACCTAAAGTTTATAGTGACAGATGATCATATTTGAACCTAAATCTTCCCAAATAACTTAATTGATTACTAACCAATTCCTCTAAATCTTAAAAACTCTTCATTTTGTTTATATCGTAATGAAGCTCCAGCTTTGAAATTTTGATAAAAACTATATAGAATGCATTCAATCAAATTTGTAATAGCTATGATAAAATTCTATTGATGGAAAGCTTAAGATATTAAAGAGGATTTAGGAAAATTTATTAAAAGATAAACAAAATATGATAATGACAATATAATAATATACGAGTAATGGAAGATGCTTTTGCATGGAATTATTGTAATAATAATTAAAGATGATGATGGGTGCATATTAATATATTGTTTATATGTTGAGGGAAATATAAAGCCACAACTCTAAAACTCGACAAGTTCTTCCAACTCAACTACAACTCCACAAATGCTTTCAAACCCTCTTCTCCTAAAATCTTCACACCATCTCCCTTCTCCATGCCTTGCTTGGGAGGCTTCTTGATCGAATCATTCTAGTTCATACATGTGATGCTTCATTCATTATATGATCCACTGACTATCCACCGTCCACTAGTGTTCTTCGCTATCGCAAGCATCCCTTCCTTAGTTTTCTCCATGGCCATTTATAATCTTTAAAACAAGTATTTCCTTTCTCAGAAAATCCATTCTTTGAACACCCAACTGCCTCCCATACCGTTATTTTCAACCAAAATTTTCCTTGATTACTACTACTATTATTGTTTCCTGTAAACTAAATTTTCGGTGGTTTCATCATTGGAGGAAGAAGAAGAGTCGTGGTCAAATCTCTTGCACATCATAAGTACTGCAAACGAAAAAAACCATTTTAAATTTCTATGTTAATTGATTTCAAGGATTTTTTCACGGACTTAATAGGAGAGCCACTTTGTAGGATCCACCATAGCCCGAAATATGTTATGCTAGCTGAACTAATTATTGGAATCTGGTAGCTTTTTTGGTTGTAAAGAAACTGGAGGTCACTCAGGTATGTTCCTCTTAACCGTTCTCCCAAATGTCAAGTTGATAAAAATTTATTTCTTGCCCATCTTCTTGTAAATAATCAAAATCAATTAATTTTACTATTTTACTGTCCTATGCTTTAGTGCAATATAGCACATGCTCTGGAGAAGACCAAATATGCATATTTAGATATCAACGGGAATTTTTTTGATGAGAAGTACCATGTATCTTGTCATTTCACAACACACATTCTTGCAATGCATCATGTTGATTTCATTATTACAAAGCACATATCAAGAAAGGTCTGATACAGTCTTTTCATCATCTTGGAAAAAGAGTTTTCCACTAGCTTATGTTTTTGTTTTCTTTTCTTGAAATTGGCGCTTCTAAAAACTAGATAGGATGAATTCCATGCAGCATACCATGACAACTAAACACAAAGCAACCTGCTTGCACATGAAAACCAACTCATGATGGGTCACACACTGTTGGAGAATTGGAACCCTGGTAGATAGCTTGAAATCCACCACCCTCACCATTGAAACACAAGCCATTAGCGATTTTCTTATATGTATTGTGATGTTTCAGAATTGCGATTTTAGTGGCCCCATAAATAGTGCATAGCATCATGTATGAAAGTTATGTCTTTTGGGTTTCTATTTGTTTATGTTAATGCACTCACTATATTTTTTGCATTAAATTCAACTCTCTTTCTGTCTATATATGTATATGTACATATATGTGTGTGTGTGTGTGTGTGTGTGTGTGTGTATGTATATGTATATGTATAGATATGTGTGTATATATACATATACATATACATATATATATATATATATAGATAGATATAGATATAGATATATATATATATACATATACATATACATATATGTATCTATACATATACATATATGTATCTATACATATATTATACATATATGTACATATACATATATATAAGTATATATATATACATATGTGTGTGTGTGTGTGTGTGTGTGTGTGTATACATATCTATATGTACATGTATATGTATATACATACATATATACATGTTAGCTTTTCTACTTTTAATCAATATTTATCTAGGATCTTACTGAAAGAATAACATGAACAACATAACACAATAGACACAAATAATTTCCTCGGGGAAACCATAAAGGAGAAAACCCCGCAACTTCCTCAGAGATACAATATCACAAAAGTAAAACCCCAAAACAAAGATGGTGTTTTGCAGCTCCTCTTCTTTTCCTCCTATGCGAACTTGTCCTCTCTCTCACTAATGCGAACTTGTGAGTGTGTGTGATATCCAAATGAGAGAGCTCCACTCTCTATTTATACTTTATCTTTCACTTGACCATTTCACTTACTAGATCGGCCCCAGTTGTACCTGACTGGGATGACTTCTCTAGGGGACTCCATAACCCTAATACAACTGACTCTTGGGGGATCTATTTCCTCGACTTACAATGGAGGATTTACCTCAATGCTTTACCTGACCAAAAGTAATAATGACAATATCCCCGACCGGAGGAATAAACATCTCCATCGAAGGTACAAATAAAATACAATAATAATACAATATAAAATACAAGTGAATATCTTCCGAAGTTACAATTACATTAACACTCCCTCATAACTAGGAAGGTATGCTCTTGACACAGTCATCAACACATGTGGACACAAGTCTTCGTCATTAGATCATCAATGCTGGAACATCATCACCAAAACTGGATCATCATCGTCGATGCTGCAATCCTCATCATGTCGATCATCGATTGGTGACATCTCTCGAATCTGCTCGTCATAGGAAGTTCTACAGAGCTAGCCCTTTTTCATGCTAGATGTAGGCCTAGCCCTCATGTAGGTCTTCAACATCTCTACGAGCAAGCCATCAAGTAGGTACAGCCCAGGACCAGTCATTACATTGCCTTTGCAAACACCTGCGTCTCCTACTTTCGCCTCATTGTCCTCAGATCATCTCATCGTCACACGGAGAACAACCCAGATGCACATCACAATGTTTCCAGTATGGGAGGACTTTCCTACCACCATACGAGACCTAGTCTACCAACATGCGAGGACTTTCCTACCAACATGTGAGACACATCACTTACATCAATCGACATGGGAGGACTTTCCTACCACCATTCGGGAAAGGCTCAACAGTTACATCAACCGACATAGGAGGACTTTCCTACCACCATTCGGGAAAGGCTTAGCACTTACATCAACCGACATGGGAGGACTTTCCTACCACCATTCGGGAAAGGCTCAACACTTACATTAACCGACATAGGAGGACTTTCCTACCACCATTTGGGAAAGGCTCAACACTTACATCAACCGACATGGGAGGAATTTCCTACCACCATTTGGGAAAGGCTTCAACACTTACTTCAACCGACATGGGAAGACTTTCCTACCACCATTTGGGAAAGGCCCCGACACTTACATCAACTGACATGGGAGGACTTTCCTACCACCATTCGGGAAAGGCCCCGACACTTACGTCAACCGACATGGGAGGACTTTCCTACCACCATTCCGGAAAGGAACGACCCTTACATATACCAACATAGGAGGAATTTCCTACCACTATACGAGAATGGCCCATGTGCATCTGCGTCTTCTAGACTCATCACTTCGTCTTGGAAGGAACCTCGATCTGAAGAACACCAAGCTTCTCTCTGAAGTACTCGAACTTCAATCTAGCTAGCGGCTTGGTCAATACATCGGCTATCTACTCGTCCGTCGCAACATACTGGAGCTTCACTGCTCCTCTCTACACCATATCCCTGATATAGTGATACTTGATCTCAATATGCTTCGGCTTGTCATGGAACACCAGGTTCTCAGACAACTTCACACAACTCTGGTTGTCACAGAATATGCAAGTCGCCTCTAACTAGAGATCAAACAAATCAGATAGTATTTTCCTAAGCTATACTACCTCACAACTAGCCGAACAAGTTGCAACATACTCTACTTTGGTTGTACTTAGTTCCACGCATGACTGCTTCCTGCTAAACCCGGAGATCATATCGGATCCCATACTGAAGTAGCATGCCGAAGTGCTCTTCCTATCTATGGCACTTCCTACCCAATCCAAATCAGCATAACCATGCAGGTTAATTTTATGATTCGCGTCATACTTGATCCCATAATCAACTATACCCTTCAGGTACCTCAATATATGCTTTGCAGAAACCAGGTGAACTTGTCTCGAATCCGTCAGGAACTGGCTCAATGTGTTCACAGCAAAGCATATGTCTGGTCTCGTATTCGTCAGGTACATCAATGAACCAATCATCTGACAATACATCATGGCATCAACTGACTCTGATAAAGCATCACATAGTAGCTTCAAGTTCGATGCCATGGGTGTGGCCATAGTCTTGTAGTCCATCATTTTGAATCTCTTCAGAATCTCCACTACATACTTCCCTTGTCCAAGGAAGATCCCATCTGCAATCTTCCACACCTCCATACCTAGGAAATAGTGCATCATACCTAGGTCCTTCATCTCGAACTCTGCGGCAAGTTTCCTCTTCATATCTGCAATGAGCCCATCCTCCCCTGTTACAAACAGGTCATCTACATAGAGTAGAAGTATCACTGGATTTCCCACTTCAACCTTGTAGTAAAGGTTGGAATCTGATTTACTCTTGGTAAATCCCAATCTCATGAGGAAACTATCCATCCCACCATACCACGTCCGGGGTTCTTATTTCAATATGTACAAGGCCTTCTTCAATTTGCACACATGGGTCTGCTTGTCATGTGTCTCAAATCTGAGTGTTTGCTCCACGTAAAATTCCTCCTCTAGTACACCATTCAAGAACGTTGTCTTGACATCCATCTGGTGTACCTTCCACTTCATTACTACAGCCAATGCAAGTACCGATCTGATGGAAGTGTATCTAGATACAAGTGCAAATGTCTCTTCATAATCTATGCCTTCCTTCTGGGAGAATCCACGTGCCACAAAACTCGCCTTGTGTTTCTCTATGCTGCCATTTGCAGCATGCTTGATCTTGTAGATCCACTTGGAAGTCACAACAGACTTCCCTTCTGGTCTCGGAACTACCTCCGAGACATCATTCTTCATGATCGACTGGTACTCCTCGATCATGGAACCCTTCCATTATTTCTTCTCTGCCTCTTCCTCATAGTTGGCAGGTTCTTTTTCAATGATGTCACACAATAGGGCTACATAGTTGGAGTATGGCCTAGGTCTCTTGCTTTCTCTGTGCATCCCCTCTGGAGTGCCATACTTTTTTGCATATTGTATTGCCTCTTGTACCCATGATGGTTTCCTCTTGTGGGAGTTCTTCTCATGAGGTGGATCTATAGGTTCTTGTGGTTCTTCCATCTCGCGGTCTTTGTGGTCTTCTGGAACTGCTTCTTCAATCACTGGATCTCGAATCCTGGGAACTTCAGGTTCTTCAATATCTTCAATAAGTAGTTTTCTTGATCTTCATCGCTTGTTCTTCGAAACAAGTCTCTCTTGTAGGTGATGGTACACGATCTTTTCTACAAGTCAAGTTCAATTTCATGATTAGAAACATCTCATAGTTTTCAGAACAAATTCTTACACATAAAGACATAGGTCATACATTCATGCACTTATCTTAGCCAATGATTCAACACAACATTCTTCCATATCCCGTAACTTTCTAGATGCCTTCCATCTCTACCAGAACATTGTTAAGAGTGTGCACTACTCCCAACATGTCAGCAAAAAGGTTCCATTCTGGATAAGTAGCAATGGAATATTGTACAGTACCATAGGCCACTTACCCATCACATGCATATCAGTAGTGTAATGTTCATTAATGCAAATATCCTAATATGCATAATACACAACCTAAATCTAGGAACATAAGTATGTACACCACTGAACAATATTATTTAAATAAATATATATAAGAAATGACAATTCAAATTCTTATCTTTGTTTGTTTGTTGGGTGGACTCCCTCTTGATCGTTGCTTCCTTGCAGGAACTACTGGAGTCTCTGACAGAGTGTTCTTCTTCATCGTCTAATTCTGAGGTCCTGTTCCTTCATTACTTATGATCGAAAATGTTGAGCAAGTATTCTACACTTGCTGGAGTAAAATTTGTGTGTCCTTTCTTCTGTACCCTAATCAATGCTGAAATGAATGAGAGGCTTCCATAGAGCATCGATCTTTATTTTTTTTCTAGAGTCCAACTCTGTAGTATCTTCTTCTACTCCTTTCATGTAATACTGAAATTCATCTCTAGCTTTTACCTTATGAGGTTGAACCTTCTGAATGAACCCTTGTAACTGGTAACCCTCGTTACAATACATATTCTTCATCACTTGAAGAATCATCTCTTTCTTCTTCTTGGTTCTTTTCCTTGTGGATTCATCATCTTCCGTGGTGTGAGCATGGTGTCTTTTCTTGTTGGTCTTCTTATTGTGGGAGACACTTCTCTTTCTGGGACAAACTCTGGAGTAGTGTCCCTTCGCATCCCATCTATAACATCTAACAATAGATATATCTCTCTTGAATCTTCTAAATTTATCCCTTTGACTTTGGTGGTGGTGTTTCTCCCTCTTACTGTGATGGTGCTCCCTCTTGTTATTATTCCTCCTGGAGTGTGTTGTGAGAGCTTGATTGTCGTTTTCTCCCATCTTCTCTTCTCGATCTACAAGTTGAGCTTCTTCTTGTGAGCATTCATCCCACAGCCTACTGAATGTGATTAAATTCTTTCTAGCACAAATCCCTTGAATGAAAGAGTCCCATGATCTAGGGAGACCATTCAAGGTGGTCATCACAATTTCTCCATTTTCTACATTTTCTCCCACAACTTCAAGTTTCTCCTTGATCTGAGAGACCCTTGTAAAGTAAGACTGCATGGTCTCTGCATTTTGTATCTTCACATTCTTCAATTGGTTCCTCAAGGTCATCTTTCGATTTATATTCTCCCCTTCAAATAGCTTTGTCAAGGCATCAAACATCTCTTTGGGTGTCTTCAAGGATGACACATGTGGGATGATATGATCCTTAATAGAATCTACAATGATCCTCTTGGCCTTAACCAAGTTCTTCTTATGTAAGGCTTTAGCCTCATCTCCCTCTGGTGCTAGAACCTCTTCATTCACATATGTGTCCAATTCATTCTCTTCAAGGACAAGTGTAATCCTGTACTTCCATGCTCAAAAGTTATCAGCCCCTTCAAGCTTATCCTCAAGCTTGGTGTGGTGAGACATATTTAATGAAAACATCAAATGGAAATAGAAAATATTTTAGGTCTTACCACTTTAAGTTGTCGAAACTAGTTCTGGAGCTGACCTAGGGTTTGTGAGAGAAACCCTAATTTTTTAAACTTGTAATTTGGAACTTCTGATTAGACAAATAGATGCGCTTGAATGAGGTGAGTATGCTAGTATACTTGGTTTATGAAGATTCCAAAATTTCACGTTTGAAAATTGACTTGCGAAATTCGGATCTGCAGTTTCTGGATTTTTTTGGTTTTCTTTAGTTTATGGTCCAAAGTCAAACTAGGGTTTGATTTTTTGGGAGTTTTAACCACTCAAAAATTTCGATCTTGGATAGGAGCACCTCCCTATGCCAATTGCACTCCAAAATTCCAATTTGGTGAGAAGCCCTAATTTTCCTCCGGCAGTAGTGACAAGCCAAAAAATGAAAATTTTCAGAATCAACTTCTGCTTCGATAGAAAGATGCGCCCTCCTTAGGCGAGTTATCCTAGCCTCTTTTCGTTGATGATTTGTGGAGATAAGTACAAAAATTAATAAGCCCTAGCTTCCGTAGCTGCACAATGTCATCTTTTCGAGTTAGCTCTGATACCATGCTAGATTTTCTACTTTTAATCAATATTTATCTAGGATCTTACTGAAAGAATAACATGCACATCATAACATAATAAACACAAATAATTTCCTTGGGGAAACCATAAAGGAGAAAACCCCGCAACTTCCTCAGAGATAGAATCGTCACAAATACAATATCACAAAAGTAAAACCCCAAAACAAAGATGGTCTTCTACAACTCCTCTTCTTTTCCTCCTATGCGAACTTGTCCTCTCTCTCACTAATGCGAACTTGTGAGTGAGTGTGATATCCAAATGAGAGAGCTCCACTCTCTATTTATACTTTATCTTTCACTTGAACTTTTCACTTACTAGGTCGGCCCTAGTTGTACCTAACGGGGCCGATTTCTCTAGGGGACTCAATAACCCTAATACAACTGACTCTTGTGGGATCTATTTCCCCAACTTACAATGGAGTATTTACCTCAATGACTTTACATGACCAAAAGTAATAATGACATCCCCAATCGGAGGAATAAACATCTCCATCGGAGGTACAAATAAAATACAATAATAATACAATATAAAATACAAGTGAATATATTCTGAAGTTACAATTACATTAAGAATACGCGCGCGCACACACACACACACACACATATATACATATGACGCTAGCGGCATAGATCTAGCGGGGGAAGAAGCAACCGGTTCAATAGGGGAAGATCAGAACATGCTCTGAGAGGGTAGACGGGAGCGACGCCAAGGTTTTTTCAGCATGGTGTCGTTAGGAGAGGGTGGATCCCCCTCCTACTCGCAACACGGGAAGGAAGGGGCAAGGGAAACAACAAAGAACCATCCAGATATTGAAACAAAGGGAGAAAGGAGGAAGGATTTTGAGCGAAAAAAAAAATCGAGGGGTTTGTTATCCAAATCTACAGAAAACCCATATTTGCAAGATCACTTGAGAGAAATTGAGGGAGCGAGTGGAACAATGGAAGGAGAAATCCATTATAGGAAAATTCATTGGTATATGGCCAAAGGAGAAGGACCTTCTAAGGTGTATCAAGGTGACCTAGAACCCTAAAGGACATTACAATCTACATTTTGGGGATAAAGGTTTTTTCACCATCATCTTTTTCAACCAAGAAGATAGAGATCAGATACTAATGGGTGGGCCATATTTTTTCTATTCAGCTAGATTATTCCTACGCCCATGGAAAGAGAGGTTCAACCCTGATACTAAGGATATGAGTATAGCCCCAGTCTGTATCAGGCTTTATTCTTTACCTTGCGAATATCAGGAACCAAAAATTCTGGAGGCCATAGGGAATACCCTAGGAAAGTTTGTGAAGGTATCATACCAAATAAAACAACAAAGGTACACAACCTTTGCCAGGATATATGTCTATATGAACTTATCGCGAGAATTGTCGGAAGCAATCAATCTTACTTGGGAAGATGAAGACTGGGTACAACCCATTGATTATGAACAACTACCTTTCAGATGCAGACAATGCCATGAGTATGGGCACCTGGGGAGGGATTTCCCAACTATCCACCCCAAAACAAGCCTAAGCTCGGAGAGCAAAGAAAAAGAAATGGACGGTGAAGGGTTATACAAGTATAGAATCGGAAGAAACGGGGACGCAAAACTAACAATCAACCCCATCCCAAGAAAAATACCGAAAATAAAAAAACAGATGGGGAATAGGTTAGAAACTCTGGGTCAGATAGAGGACGATGCAAAGGAAATCAATAAGGAAAACAATCGCTCACCCAACATGGAAGGAGGAAAACCCCAACCATTCCAGATAAAATGCAGATAGAAGATCAGCGTGAAGTTATGGAGGAGGATATAATGGAGGAAGCAGAGGACATGGATCTAGGTGAATTAGATCTAGACGAAATTGAGAAGGAATGTAGCAAAAAATGAAAAGGGTATGTTTCTAGGAGGCAGTTAGAACTCCTGCAGCAAGCTATCCTAAAAAAAAGGCTTCTCCTCAACTGGGTATAGATAGAGATCTGGTGAAGGAGAGCAAACAAAAACAACCCAAGGAAGGGGAGAAATAAGGGAGAAAAACAAATCGACAAAGAATAACAGAGGTTGGAACCATACTGGTGGAGTCAGGCCAATACCCAACAATTAAAGCGGCCTTCTCAAAAGTTAATAGAACTTCTCAATCAAGATAATAACTTGGAACATCCCGGGGGTAAATAACCCATGAAAAATAAAGACTCTAAGAAGTAAGCTAAGGATGAAAAAACCAACAGTGGTATTCTTACAAGAAACAAAATGCAACTCTGAAAGTATGCATGAGATAGGGAGGAAAGTATGGAGAGGTACTAAGGTGATAACAATTGATGCAAGGGGTGCCGTAGGTGGATTGGATATAATCTGGAAACCATAGGAGCTACACCTGAGTAACTTCCGTGCAATAAGGTTTTCAATATTTGTAGATTTTAAAATATGCAACTCAGAGGTTAAAGGAACCCTTACCAATGTAAACGGGCCAAGCATGATAGCTCAAAAACCAACGTTTCTTTCTTTCTTGAAGATGGAAGCGAGAGAGATTGGAAACCATCTATTGTTTTTGGGTGGATATTTCAATATGATCACTTCTCTAGAGGAAAATAAGGGTGGAAGACGAATACTGGAGGCAACAAACGCAGTTTTCAAAGAGTTCACAAATGAAAATGGACTAGTAGACGTCGAAGTTACGTCGAAACAGGAAATGGGTGGTTCACATGGAACAATCATAGAGGGGGAGAACACCATGTAGCATCTCATCTAGGCAGATTTATTCTCTCTGAAGCAATGATTAGCATGGAAAGGGTTGTGACAGCTATGGTCCTTCCCTCTGCAGGATCTGATCATTGGTTGGTAATCCTGGTATGGGATGATGGTGGTCCCACAATCAAGAGACCATTCCGGTTGGAACAGTTTTCGCTAGAACACAAGGACTTAAAATACTTAGTCGAACATTGGTGGGCGGAGATGCAACCCCCAAGGGGAACATTGATGTACCAATTTCAACAAAAAATAAAGACGCTAAAATCCAAAATACATACTTGGAACAAGGAGGAGTTCAGGAACATATTCCAAGATAAGACGCTCCTTAGTGACCGATTGGAAGAAATACATCAGGAAGGGATGAATTATGGGTACACTGAGGAACTGAAACACAGAGAATGAGAAAAATTGGATCAACTCAATGCTCGAGAATGGCAGGAAGAGATTTACTGGAAACAAAAATCTAGAAACCAATGGCTTCAAGAGGGGGAGAGAAACACAAAAAAATTTCGCCATTCGCTGATCTAGAATCGACAAAAATAAAAACTTATGAGGCTAAAAAAAGAGGATGGCCAATATGTGGAAACAAGAGAGGAATTGGAGATAGAATTGGTAAAGTACTTTGAGACAATCCTGAAGGAAGACAGATGAGATAGAGCTAAGCATATAAGGAAAATTACAAGACATATCCCCAAGCAGGTATCAACAAACCAAAATGAAATATTGATGAAACCAGTTGAGCTTCAGAAAGTTAAGGAAGTTGTAAATCAAATGGATGATGGAAAAGCACCCATTCCAAATGGCTTTACAATCAATTTATTCCACCATTTTTGGGACCTAATCAAGGAGGAGGTGTGGAAAAATGTGGAAGACTCTCATGTGGATAAAGGCGTGTTGAAAGCCTTAAATTCCACCTTCCTTACCCTCATCCCTAAAAAAGAAGGGGTCGACTCACTAGTTAAATTAAGACCCATATCCCTGTGTAATGTGATCTATAAGATTATTACCAAAGTCTTAGCAAATAGGCTGAAACCACTCCTCCTGAATCTGAAATCCCTAGAGCAATCATGATCTGTGGAAGGAAGACAAATCTTGGATGGAGTTATCCTGGTCCATGAGGTTATCCATTCTTTGAAAGTCACGAAAAATGTAGGTATGATGTTGAAACTGGACATCTCAAAATTTTATGATAAAATAAGCTGCCAATTCATGAGAGAAATGATTGAAGCATATGGGTTTCACTCGGTTTGGATAAAATGGATAATGAACATGACATCGATGAATTTCTTTTCCATTCTCTTAAATGGAGCACCCACAAGAACTGTCAGGCCATCGAGAGGCATCAGACAAGGTGACCCTCTATCTCCCTTTTTTTTCATCCTAATGGTTGAAGGTATGAGTAGAGTGATCAAAGCTATGGTTGAAAGTGGAAATCTCAGAGGCTTAAATCTTCATGCAGGCACTGAAACTATCTCACACCAGCAATTTGTTGATGATAAAATGATGATGGGTCATTCCTTGGTCCAGGAATCTAGGGATCTGAAGAAATGTTTGAATCTCTTCTCAAAGGCTTCAGGGATGGAAGTCAATAATGAGAAATATCAAGTCTTCTTCTTCAACACCCCTAGGATTTCCCAAAGGAATATTCTTCGCATTCTAGGGTTCCAGGGAAGCTCCCTTCTGTCCAAATATTTAGACGCACCTCTAGAAGATGGAGTAGTTAGGAAATTTCTTGGGAAGATATGTTGGATAGGATGAGAAGGAAATTAGATAACTGGGCTTATAGACACCTTAATATGGAAATCATAGTAGTGTTAGTTAAAGTCGTGCTTCAAGCTATTCCCATCTATCTCTTCTCAACTTTGGTAGCTCCAAAGGTGGTATTGAAACAAATTAGAACAATCCAAAGACAGTTTCTATGGGGATGTAATCAGGACAAACATAGATGGGATTTGGTGGGTTGGGAGAAAGTATGCAAACCAAAGATTCAAGGAGGCCTTGGCCTAACGGACCTGGAAAAAACTAACAAAGTCCCAGGAGCTAAAATATGGTGGCACTGGGTATCACATAAAGAGGAACCCTGGGAAAAATTATGGCACAATAAGTATGCTTGGGGAAAGCAGAAACATGACCTCATAAGGTTCAGTGAGGACACCCAAGGATCACACATATGGAAATATGCCTTTGAAAATAGGATTATAATCCAGGACCATAGTTTCTGGGAAGTTAGGGAAGGGAAGGATGCAAACATTTGGAATGACTCTTGGCAGCAAATGCTTAAGATTTACCCCCAATTAAATCTTGAAGTAAGACTAACCAGGGCTAGGGAAATGGGACTAACCAAGATTAAAATATTCTGGAGAGAAGAGATAGATAATGCAAACTTCCATTAGTGGCATCCTCCAGAATGGTGGAGCCAGAGATTCCAAGTTGAACATTTACATAAGATTCAGGAAATCCTTCAGGAGAGACGCATTAGAATTCAAAGGGGGCCAAATAAATTAAGATGGGGTTATAAACCAAAAGGGATCTACAATACCAGAGAGGCTTATGACCTAAGTTTTGATCAAGATGAATTGCATAACAATGAGGCCTGGAAGGCGATATGGAGTTTCAATCCATGGCCCAAGGTGGAAACATTCATATGGTTAGTATCGTATCGACGAATTCTTACAGGTGAAAACTTGATGAAGAGAGGTGTGAATGGACCTTTTCATTGTATCATGTGCGAACAGGAGGAGGAAACCATGAATCACTTGTTAGATTCTTGTTCTTTCGCATCATCCTTATGGGAAATTGGAGCAGATATTTTTAGGACAAATAGAGTTAGGGGACAACCGCATCAAATGATGAAAATCTAGGATAAGAATGCTTTTAAAAATACGTCATCCTCAAAATTTGTCTCATTTTTCCAGGGCTCCTTATGTGGGAAATATGGAAAGAAATGAATAGCAGAATCTTCGAAGGGATAAAGAATTTGTACCATTAGGTGTGGACTCTAGTGAACAAACATGCACATGAAACAATAAATATCACTCAATGGAACGAAAAGGATTGGAAGATGGATGATAGTGAAGAAGAGAATTCTGGCGGGTTGGGGTCTAGACTATTCATCACAGCGATGGAGAAAGATCAAGCCCAAGCAGATGGTTCCCAGAAGCTCATATCTATGGTATACTCCACCGAAGGGACACTTCAATTTGAATTTTGACGGTGCCTCCAAAGGTAATATGGGTTCGACAGGCTTTGGAGGGGTAATTAGAAATGAGGAAGGTAACACTCTATGGATCTATTTGTTGAGATTCAATATGCTAAGATAGAAAATATCAATATTACATTCCATTTCACAACAATAGCATATATAGGATCACTAAAAGAACAACAAGCACAACATAAACACAAGAGACACAATTTATCCTAGGAAACCCTCATGGGGTAGAAAACCCAGCAAAGCTTCCTCAATATAGATGACCAACAAATAAAAAGATGTAATCCCCAAACATGAGATCCTTCTCCTCCATATCAGATCTCTCTCCTCCTATGCGCCAATCACAAGTGAGTGAATGTGTGTTAAATGAGGAACACACCTCCTCTATTTATACACAACTCCGACTTGACTTTTACACTAACTAGGTCGGCTCCAACTTAACCACTTAACATAATGTTGACTGGGCCGACCCCACTAGGGTGGTATAATAACCCTTTGACCAACATGACTCATACAGGGCCGACCCCACTAAAGAAGTCTAATAACCCAAGTTACTACATTCTCCACGGAGGAATAAAACATCTCCGGATATACAATAAGGTCTCCACGGAGGAATGAAACATCTCTGGAATAATAAAGTACAAATATAATTGTTAGTGATATTTTCAGCAGAAGGGAGGCCGTTAGTTGGATAAAAGCATATGCCCGAAGAGGAATTATGATCATCAAAGCGACGCATGGGAAGCATTCATGCAGATCAAGCGATGCATGGGAAGCAGTCGTGCAGATCAAGTGATGCATAGGGAGTCCACCATGTCAATCAACTTGGACTCGCGTCGTAGAAGCACAGTCAGGATGCAGGAGCAGGTTGCGTCTATTTTGGCCCGAGTCATCCCTGACAAAAAAACCACCAAGGACGCGTGTCGTTCTCTCAGCCAATCAGGGTCCTAATGGTGGTTTTCCCAGACCGCGTTTTGGAGACCCTGAAACCATTCAAGGGACCTCAATGGTATTAGGTGGTGTGGAGCGTCAGACTTGGGGACCATGAGTAGAGTGGGACCCACTCCCCAGAGTTGCGTGTTTCTAGGCGCTCATCTCGAGACAGCTGGGAAGAAATCAACGGTTGGAAGAGTGTGAGGGTAGGTAAGGCGCACAAAGTATATGAAGAGCAATCCTCCCCTAAGGCGAAAAACCACTGGTTCCACGTGGCTCTCCCAGGATCATTCAGAGGGCTTGAGGGGGTTTTCCAAAACCAGTTTTTGAAGAGTCTGAATACCATCAACGATTTTTTGTCTTGTCACCTCCACCTGTCACGTGGAAGTGACCCTCTCCAATAATCATTAATGTTATCGGCATTGTACTATCTATCATTAACTCTCAGCATGCGAAACCCTAAAAGGTGGTTAGGTAATTATTGCGATCAGTACGGGCTCGTCTACCTAGGAAGGTCCAGATGGCTCTATAAATACCTGGGTTGGCTTTGTCGGCATTTCAAAGCTCCCCTTCATTAGTGTAGAACTCAAAGCATGGTGCTTTCATATAGTTCCTATCTAGTTAGAAAAGTGTTCTCTATGGTTCATTTCATTTCAAGAGGGGGCTCAACAGGAGTAGCAGGAGTTCAAACGAACAACGTTCATGAACAACCTGCAGACACACACCCACTAGCAGCCAGACCAGAAAAACCCAAGGTCTCATCCGAGATGTCTAATGAGAGTTCAATTATTTCATTAGTTCAAATGGAGATGGGCCTTCTGTATTCAGGATCACGGAAGAAAGGGATGTGCAGGTATCATTACGGGAGGATCAGACGGTGGGATAGTAATACCTTAGTAGTCTTAACGAAGAAGCTTCTACATCAGTTCCTGTTCCACAACTCAGCGTCATAATTAAGATTTCATCCCGTCGAAAGCAGGATCCGAGAGCAAAGGGCTTGGAAGGGATGATTGGATAAAGCAGTAAAGGTCTGCAAATCGGAATACATCCGTGGTATGGCCGCTTCTACGTCTCCAGCAGGTCGCAGGAAGTCCAGCTAGTATGTAAGAGTTTCCTCGCAGTTCTGAAGGTCGTTACGTTGCCGATGCTTTCCATTTTAAGGTGACACGAGCCTCGTCTAGCTGGATGCACTACGTTTTTTAGCAAGGTGGTCCCAATTCATGGTCGTAAGGATGACCAATAGTTTTTTTGTTGCTAATATTGTAACAAACTCTGTTAAGGAGTATAAACTGAATTTTTAAGCTGTTGAGCTGAACGGATTGTAACAAATTCTATTTAGATAGTAGGAAGGCTATATATAGCCAAATAGGCAGTAGCCAGAGGGTCGGCTCTTTGATTTAAGAAGTATTACTTCTATGTTAGACAGTTGATCAATATAAAGAAACATATTATTACCCTATCTTAGAGCTAATGGATTCAAATTTTTGATGTGCACAGTTAGTATCTTCTTTTGTTTTTCATCTCTTCCATTTATGTATGATCTACAGAGTTGTTCTGAGTTTATATGAGTGCTTGTGCTTAAATGTATTTCTTCTATGGTAATTGGTAATTGAAGTGTTCATGCTGATATATCTTGAAGCAATACCCTCATATTATTCAGTGGTGTTATGTGGTTCATTTTGTCAAGATTGTTGAATTCCTCTCTCAGGCTCAACATGTCCTTTTGCAAATGTGAAATAAAGATTTACTTTCACAGTACCTTTATCTCGCACCATTCCATTTCCATCTACTACTGAAAAGTCTAATTTATTTGCATATCGAAATACTGCCCATTAAAATTTCAAGATCTGAGTTCTACATTGTTTCTATTAGCTATTGTTTTAATTTAGTAAAGTTTTCATAAGTGATTATTGATGCCCAGGCACAGTTCTAAAAAACAGCTTTAGAACGTCTCTGGGACTAACATCTTTTTTGGCACCATTGCCGGGGAACGCAATCAAGAAGACATATCTTCCTTAGGTATAATGACAAGATCATACGCTCTCAATTTCATGGTGGAGGAAATTGAGTTGCAGGTTGTTATCCACCTGGCGACTCCACAATAGCAAACCTAGCATCTGGACGAAGACACACTCACTAGAAACCTAGCCACGAAGAATTTGTGGCTCTCGAAGATTCAATCTCTTAGAGACGGATACGTGGAAGATATCAATCTACTTCACCAAGCTATCAACACAGTTTCTCCTCCCCTTTGTTCGGCCCCTAGTTTCCCCAGTCTGAATTTATTGTCCGAACCCCTGATAATGAGCCTTTTCGTCAAGATCCCCATATTCTTGATTTTTCGAGCTTCCGACATATCCCTGCTGTAAATGAGGACCTTGTATCTCATACCACTCCTGCCAAACCCCTAGCTTCCGCACAGGCAAAGATTCCAAACGTCACTCATTCCATGTCAGGAGGGGAAGCGGAGGAACACCTCCACCACCCCCCAGAACACCAAGATGGGTGGCAAGCCGTCATGGACCCTGCAGTTACCCACACCCCTAAATGATATGCCTACTCATTACTTGAAGCTGCTACCAAAATATGATGGTAGTAAAGGGACATCCACCGAAGATCATGTGGATCGATTTCAAGATTTCACAGATAACATCCTGATTGAGCACAATGATGTATGCATGAGAATTTTCGCTCAGTCATTAGAAGGAGAGGCCATAAAATGGTTTATATCTTTACCTAATGCCTCCATAGACACTATGGAAATCTTGGAATCTACCTTTGTCAAGAAATGGGGAGTTAAACGAGACAGTCTATATTATATGACAGAATTCTTTGCCCTAAAGAAAGGCGGCTCTAAAAACATGGTCAACTTCACAGTGAGGTTTAACAAATAGTATTTCAGAATCCATGAGGATATTCGTCCTACTGAATTCGTAGCTCGGGTCACTTATGCAGCCGCTTTCCCTTCATATTTCACCATAACTTTGAGGGAAAGAAGACCAATCTTGCTCAGTGATATGCAGGATGATGCCATCGACGTGGAGAGAAATCTGAGATCCGGAGGCAAGATTAAAATGACTAGTGATGTTGAACCTAAAGACAAAGGGAAATCCAAAGAGGAAGGAATATATTTAGAAATCAGAGACTCCCAAGATGCAAAAATCGATGAGATGACCCGTATCATCAAGAACCTGTCGAATAAGGTCACCAGAATGGAATTGGAGGGTAGTAGTCCTAATTGACAATCTCCTCCCCATCCTCCTAATCAGTTCAGGAGACCTTTCAATCCACATATGGCATATAGAGAGAAAAGAGGGGAAGAACAGCCATTGAGACCTCTTGTTAGTGAAAAAGAAAACAATCTTGTCGAAGTTGTTGTAGAAGAAGGTTATGATGATTTTGAAAGACAACTAAATTGGGTGGAAGAAGATTCACACCTCATGCACCTTACTAGAGAAGATTATGAGAGCTCATTATTATATGAGGAAGATGGCTCAGATCTTCCGTACTCCCAAGAAAGTGATGAGTTCTTTAATGATCATCTTGTCTCTAACAGCACTTAGCCCATGAATAATGGAAGGAAGTACAACTTGAGACCAAGGCTAGAAGCATCAGACAAACAGAATGGACCCATTCTGAGAAAATCCCCACAGAAACCAGCTCAAACAAAGCCCCCTCAAGTCGCCTCTATGCCCAAAGAAAAGGACCTCCCTAAAGAGAAAGAAGCCGAGACCATTATCCCAAATGTCCTAAATCAGCGAGGAATAAGCCCTCATATGAGAATAGAGTCGACTCCCAAAGAAGGGCACACCTCTTTCAGTCTAGAGCAAGAGCTGAACAAATTGAAAATAGCTATCCCATTGACTGAGTTAATAAAAAATCCTATGTACCAAGACCAGATTGACAAAATGTTGTAACGAGCTGAAAGCATTGATCAACAAGATTCCATAAATCTTAATGATGAAGCTCATTCTTTTCAGTGTGGCCCACGCATAGATAGTAAAGAGGAGCCCACTGCCCCATTCTATGTCACCCTGAATGTGCATGAAAATCTTCTCCACAATTGTATGTTGGACTCTGGGGCATCTCACAATTTAATGCCCAAAGTCATAGTGGAACAGTTGGGATTGGAAATTACCAGGCCATGCCATGACCTTTACATTTTTTATTCCAAAAAGGTAAAATGCACCAGGATGATAAAAGACATGGTGGTCACTCTGGCTCAGATACCGGCTAAAAGCGTAATGATGGATGTGGTGGTAGCAGATGTTCCAGCTAAATATGGTATGCTCATGTCAAGAAGATGGGCTAAAAATCTAGGGGGAACCATGTAGATGGATATGAAGTATGCTACAATACCTGTTTTTGCCGAAAAAACCAAGCAATTATATAGGGAAGCTATGTCCTCTTATGTTATAAGCGACCAAGATAGTCCCTGAATTATCCTATATATGCTGCAAACGAGAACATGGGTTACTACATGATATCAGCACGTGACTCAGCCAAAGAAGAAATTGCTCATGCTCAAGTGACAGAACTAGCAGCTGGACATGGCCAGGACCAAGTCTGGAAACTCTTTTTTGATGGAGCTTCCACCAAAGATGAATCCGGAGCAGGCGCAATTTTGACATCACCATCGGGAGATGAAATTAGCTTGTCTTACAAGCTGAATTTCGACACCACTAACAATGTAGCCGAGTACGAAGCACTCGTACTTGGTCTCCGAGTAACAAAGGACTTGAGAATTACTAAACTGGCAGTTTTCGGAGATTCTGAGTTCGTGGTGAATCAGATTAGAGATGTTTATCAGACTAAGCATAACAAACTCGGAGCATACCGCAATCTAGCTTGGGACCTTATTGAAAACTTATTTGATGCTTTCAACATTACATTTGTGCCTTGAGAAGAAAATCAACAGACCGATGCTTTGACCATGATGGCCATCTCTTTTCACCCCCAAAAAAGCCAAAGCTCAACTATGAAGTTGAAATGAGATACCACCCATCCATTCCCGACAACGTTAAAAATTGGCAGGTTTTTGAGGATGACCAACAAATTAAACGCTTTCTGCACCTAGTCGGAGAATTCTCAAACACAGAAGTAGATAGCGACTCTGAAGAAGCAGAAGGAAGTCATTCACAGGAAATAGATGCCGAGAGCTCAAAATTCAGACAGCAGGTCGTTGGTCATAAGGTTCTATAGTTAAAAAATAATTTTATTCCAAAAGGTCTTGTTCCATTAGAGCAGTTGTTCGACAAAAATGATGTCCCAGTCAAACCAACAATACAGCCGACCACTGAAGCCATACATGAAGTAAACATTGGTACCATGGAAGCTCCCAAGTTCATCAAACTGTCTGAGTCCCTTACGAGCGAGCAAAGGAAAAGGTATGAGGAATTGTTCAGAGATTATGCAGATGTGTTTGCATGGAAGTATGAGGACCTCGGAACCTATGATACTACCATAATATACCATAGGATTCCTTTAAAGCCTGATGCTAGGCTTGTAAAACAAAAGTTGAGGCAAGTAAACCCCATCCTCCTGCCAGTAATTGAAAAGGAAGTAAGAAAGCTGCTAGATGCGAAGATCATTATTCCTCTAAGATATTATGAATGGGTAGCTAACCTAGTCCCAGTCAGGAAAAAGAATGGTGAGATCCGTCTATGTGTTGATTTCAGAAACCTGAATAAGTGCTCGTTGAAGGATAACTATCCTTTGCCCAAAATGGACCATATTCTTCAGAAGGTGGTAGGATCAACTCGAGTATCTATGATGGATGGGTTCTCAGGCTATAACTAGGTAGCAATGCACCTGGATGATCGGGAAAAGACATCCTTCACTACACCATGGGGAACGTTCATGTATGACAAAATGTCGTTCGGCCTTATGAACGCTGGGGAAACTTTCCAGAGGGCCATGGACATAACGTTTATAGGCGAAAAGGACAGATTCATCGTTATATACCTTGATGACATGAAAGTCTTTTCCAAATCTGATCAGGATCACCTTCAACACCTGAAGCAAACTTTCGAGAAGTGCAAAAAATATGGCCTGTCCCTCAACCCAAAGAAGTCCTTCTTTGCCATGACAAAAGTAAAATTGCTTGGGCACATCGTCTCCAAAAATCGCGTAAGGATAGACCCAGAGAGAGTAGTTGTTATCAAGCTTATCGATCTCCCACGAAATAAAAAGGAGGTACAATCTTTCATTGGTAAAAATAATTTTTTACGAAGATTTAACCCTAACTTTGCTGAAATAATGAAAGAAATTACGTGGAAATTACTGATATGTTAAGAAAAGACGTTGAGATAAAATGGACTACAGCTATAAGAAATTCTTTTGATCAGATAAAAAACTCCCTGGGAGAGGCACCCGTTCTGACCAGCCCAGACTACACCAAAGATTTCTTATTCTTCTCTTTCGCCTCTGAAGTTATTATTGATGCAGTCCTTTTGCAAAAACATCAGGAGGGGCATGAACAACCCATTGCTTTCTTTAGTAGAGCTCTGAGAGACGCTGAATTAAAATACAGTATAATGGAAAAGCAAGCTTACGCGTTGCTTAAAGCACTCAAGTCTTTCAAAAGCTATGTCCTGCACTCCAAGATAGTCGCTCACATCCCAGGAAGCAACATCAAGGATATATTATGTCAACCCGATAGTGAGGGGAGAAGGGGAAAATGGATTTCTAAGATCCAGGAGTATGACGTGGAGATCAAACCCACTAAGTTGGTAAAAGGACAGGAGTTAGCCAAATTGCTGGCGGCATCAAATCACCAAGCTCTAGAAATAAATCTGATTAATCAATTCCCTTAACAGGTGATCAGGGAAGATCAACAGAACCTCCCCGATCAGATAGCATAAAAGTTTGTGAGCTCGGAAGGGTAAAAAGAAATAGTTTACTATTTGCCGCATCTTACTCATCCCCCCTGAAGTGGAGAAGTCTAAGATAAGGTCCCTGAAACTCAAAGCTATCAAATATTGTGTTTTGGATGGATACTTGTTCTGGAAAGATCCACTGGGCATCCTATTGAATTGTATTGTGGAAGAAGAAACTAAAGGCATAATTAACGAATTTCATAAAGGTCTGTGTGGAGGACATCATGCCTAGAGAGCAACTGCTCATAAGATATTGCGAGCGGGGTATTTTTGGCCCACTCTATTCACTGATACCAGCAAGATCGTCAGAACCTGCAAGGAATGTTAGATGCGTGCCGGAAAGCTAAAACTGCATCCATTACCTCTGAAACCCATTAGGGTGGAAGCGCCCTTCCAACAATGGGGCCTTGATTTTATTGGAGAGATCAATCCTCATTCTAGTGGATAGCACCGATGGATTCTTACGGCCACTGATTACTTCACAAAGTGGGTAGAAGCCATTCCCACTAGGAATGCGACTAATTCGATCATTATAAACTTCCTGGAAGAAAACATATTAGCAAGATTTGGCTATCCAAGGAAAATACTTACCGATAATGCTCCAACTTTCAAGTCATATAAGATGATGGACTTCTGCAACAAGTATAATATTGAATTGATTCATTCAACTGCATATTACCCATAGGGAAATGGCTTGGCTGAATCTTCTAATAAAAGTTTAGTCACTATTATTAAGAAAATTCTTGGCGCAAACAAAAAGGCCTGGGATTCTCATTTGAAGTTTGCATTATGGGAATATATATAGGGTTAGCATTAAAAGAGCTATAGGTACTTCGTCGTTTCAATTGGTTTATGGAAAAGAGGTTGTTCTTCCGATCCAGCTGGGCCTCCCTGTGATGAAGTTGCTTCAACCTGAAAGTGAAGAACCAGATGACATGGAAAGAAGAATTCATCAATTGATAGAAATTCAACAGGTTAGAGAGCAGCTGGACGACTCCACGAAAATCTATCAAGACAAAATGAAAGCAACCTTCGACCGAAGAGCTATTGCTCGAGATTTTCAGCCTCGAGATCTTGTCCTCAAATGGGATGCCAGAAGAGAGCCGAGGTCTAAAAACGGAAAATTTGACAACCTATGGCTGGGTCCGTTCAAAGTTGCCACTGTCCAGGACAATAACACATATGAGTCGACTCAACTTAATGGTGAAAATTTTGGGAAACTCGTAAATGGGAGATTCCTGAAATGCTTCTTCCACTATTAATTCCTCATCTCCTTTCTTCGAAGGAGCCCACTGTATCATATTTTTAAGTTTTGTTTAAGTTTTGTTAATTTTGTTTTTAAGGATCACAATCTGCTTTGTTAGGTATCTTCTGATTATTCTTCTGAAAGCTATATTGTCAGCAAGCAGACATGACTCCACAGCCTAATGAGTTAGAATGCACTAGTCTACTGTTCTCAACCTCTCCCCGCAGCAAGAGGTTGTCCCCGCTGAAGTCGATGTTAGTGATATTTTCAGCAGAAGGGAGGCCGTCAGTTGGATAAAACCATATGCCCGAAGAGGAATTATGATCATCAAAGCGACGCATGGGAAGCAGTCATGCAGATCAAGTGATGCACAGGGAGTCCGCCATGTCAATCGACTTGGACCCGCGTCGTAGAAGCACAGTCAGGATGCAGGAGCAGGTTGCGTCTATTTTGGCCTGAGTCATCCCTGATAGAAAAACTGCCAAGGACACGTGTCGTTCTCTCAGCCAGTCAGGGTCCTAATGGTGGTTTTTCCATACCGCATTTTGGAGACCCTGAAACCATTCGAGGGACCTTGATGGTATTAGGTGGTGTGGAGCATCAGACCCAGGGACCATGAGCATAGCGGGACCCACTCCCCAGAGTTGTGTGTTTCTAGGTGCTCATCTCGAGACAGCTGGGCAGAAATCAACAGTTGGAAGAGTGTCAGGGCAGGTAAGGCGCACTAAGTATATGAAAATCAGTCCTCCCCTGAGGCGAAAACCACTAGTTCCACGTGGCACTCCCAGGATCATTCAGAGGGCTTGAGGGGGTTTTCCAAAACCAATTTTTGAGGAGTCTGGATACCATCAGTGGATTTCTATCTTGTCACGTGGAAGTGAGCCTCTCCAATAATCATTAATGCCGTCGACGTTGTACCAGCTATCATTAACTCTCAGCGTGCGAAACCCTAAAAGGTGGTCAGGTAATTATTGCAATCAGTACGGGCTCGTCTACCCAGGAAGGTCCAGATGGCTCTATAAATACCTAGGTTTGCTTTGTCGGCATTTCAAAGCTCTGCTTCATTAGTGTAGAACTCAAATCCTGGTGTTTGCATATCGTTCCTAGCCAGTTAGCAGAGTGTTCTCTGTGGTTGATTTCATTTCAAGAGGGGGCTCACCAGGAGCAGCAGGAGTTCGAACGACTAGCGTTCATGAACAACCTGCAGACACACACCCACCAGCAGCCAGATCGGAAAAACCTGAGGTCTCGTCCAAGATGTCTAATGAGAGTTCAATTATTTCATCATTTCAAATGGAGATGGGCCTTCCGTATTCAGGATCACGGAAGAAAGGAATGTGCAAGTCTCATTAAGGGAGGATCAGACGGTGGGATAGTAGTACCTGAGTAGTCTTAACGAATCAGCTTCTACATCAGGTCCTGTTCCACAACTCAGCATCAGAATTAAGATTTCATCCCGTCGAAAGCAGGATTCGAGAGAAAACGGATTGGGAGGGATGATTGGATGAAGCAGTAAAGGTATGCAAATCGGAATACATCTGTGGTATGGCCGCTGCTACGTCTCCAGCAGGTCGCAGGCAGTCCAACTAGTATGTAAGAGTCTCCTCGCAGTTCTGAAGGTCGTTACGTCGCCGATGCTTTCCATTTTAAGGTGACGCAAGCCTCGTCTAGCCGGATGCACTATGTTGTTTAGCAAGGTGGTCCCGTTTCATGGTCGTAAGGATGACCAGTAGTTTTTATGTTGCTAATATTGTAACAAACTCTGTTAAGGAGTATAAACTAAATTTTTAAGTTGTTGAGCTGAACGGATTGTAACAAATTCTGTTTAGACAATAGGAAGGCTATATATAGCCAAATAGGCAGTAGCCAAAGGGTCGGCTCATTGATGTAAGAAGTATTACTTCTATGTTAGACAGATGATTAATATAAAGAAACATATTATTACCCTATCTTGGAGCTAATGGATTCGAAGTTTTGATGTGCATAGTTGGTATCTTCTTCTATTTTTCATCTCTTCCATTTATGTATGATCTGCAAAGTTGTTTTGAGTTTATATGAGTGCGTGTGCTTAAATGTATTTCTTCTATGGTAATTGGTAATAGAAGTGTTCATGCTGATATATCTTGAAGCGATACCCTCATATTATTCAGTGGTGTTCTGTGGTTCATTTTGTCAAGATTGTTGAATTCCTCTCTCAGGCTCAACACGTCCTTCTGCAAATGTGAAATAAATATTTACTTTCACAGTACCTTTATCTCGCACCATTCCATTTCCATCTACTACTAAAAAGTCTGATTTCTTTGCATATCAAAATACTGTCCATTAACATTTCAAGATCTGAGTTCTACATTGTTTCTATCAGCTATTGTTTTAAATCAGTAAAGTTTTCATAAGTGATTATTGATGCCCAGGCACAGTTCTAAAAAACATCTTTAGAATGTCTTTGGGACTATCAATAATATTCTTAGAAGTTACAATATCTCAACACTCCCCCTTAACAAGAAGGATATTATAACAACATCTGCAGGAGCAAGGAATCATCAACTACATGATACATGAAACATCTATAAATCATTGGAAGCTTTCTTTAACATCATCAGTAACTCAAACTGTTACTAGAACATCTTCAAGATCTTCAATACTGGAACATCAACATCTTCAGTACTGAGTCTTCATATTTTGCAGCGCTCGAACAGCTGCAACAACATCATCATCTGGATCTCTCGATTAACAACACCATCTGGATCTCTCGATCAACAACATCAGCATCTGGATCTCCCGATCAACAACATCATCTTGGATCTCTCGATCAACAGCATCATCATCTGGATCTCCCGATCAACAACATCATCATCTGGATCTCCCGATCAACAGTATCATCATATGGATTCTCTCGATCAATAGTATCATCATCTAGATCATCTCGATCAACAGTATCATCATCTGGATCATCTCGATCAACAACATCATCTGGATCTCTCAATCAACAGTATCACCTGGATCATCTCGGTCAACAGTATCATCATCTGGATCATCTCGATCAACATCATCATCTGGATCATCTCGATCAACGGTATCATCATAGCAGCATACTCTGCAATACACATGATCCAATTACGGGATGATCAATCCCTCTCACTTTAAGACACCTCTCATGTCTATGGACGATGCAATCCAGATCTACTTACAGGATGATCAATCCTGATCCATTTAAGACACCTCTCATGTCTATGGACGATGCAGTCCAAATCTACTTACAGGATGATCAATCCTTATCCTTTTAAGACACCTCTCATGTCTATGGATGATGCAATCCAGATCAATTCAAGACACCTCTCATGTCTAAGGACGATGTAGTCCTGATCCATTTAAGACACCTCTCATGTCTAAGGATGATGCAGTCCTTGATCCATTTAAGACACCTCTCATGTCTAAGGACGATGTAGTCCTTGATCCATTTAAGACACCTCTCATGTCTAAGGATGATGCATTCCTGATCCATTTAAGACACCTCTCATGTCTAAGGACGATGCAGTCCTGATCTATTTAAGACACCTCTCATGTCTAAGGACGATGCAGTCCTTGATCCATTTAAGACATCTCTCATGTCTAAGGATGATGCAGTCCTATCACGTACATTTTGAACTAAACGTTCAGGGACGATGCAGTCCTATCATGTACATTTTGAACCAACCGTTCAGGGATGATGCAGTCCTATCACATACATTTTGAACTAAACGTTCAAGGACAATGCAATCCTATCACGTACATTTTGAACCACCCATTCAGGGATGATGCAGTCCTATCACGTACATTTTGAAGTAAACGTTTAGGGACGATGCAGTCCTATCACGTACATTTTGAACTAAATGTTCAGGGATGATGCAGTCTTATCACGTCTACTTAGACAAAGTCTAAGGACCACTTTTTGGAGACATATGTCTACAGATCAATTCAGGGACCGAAGTCCAAGGATGATACAATCCCTCTCGTTCACTAGGGACCACTTCTCAGAGACATATGTCTACGAATCAATTCAGGGACCGAAGTCCAGGGATGATATAATCCCTCTTGTCCATTAGGGACCACTTCTCAACCTTATCGTTGATATCATCGACCTCATCGTCGGGATAGGTAACCTCATCATTGACCTCATCATCGAAACAGGTAACCTCATCATCGATACATGTATCCTCATCATTGATACAAGTATCCACATCATCAAGTACAAGTATCCTCATCATCAATACAAGTATCCTCATCATCAATACAAGTATCCACATCATCAATCTTACCATTGATGCAGGTAATCTCATCATCAGCAACCATATCACTCCCCCTTTCGAGGAGGATCTTTCTGAACTACACCAAGCTTGTCTCGGAAATACTCAAACTTCACTCAAGACAGAGGTTTGGTCAATACATCAGCAACTTGTTCGTCAATTCCCACATACTCGAGCTTTATAGCTCCTTTCTGCACCATATCATGTATATAGAAATATCGGATCTCTATGTTCTTTGACTTATCATGGAACACTGGATTCTCTGTCATCTTGATACAACTCTGATTGTCACACAGGATCACAATGGAGTCCATATCTAAGTTAAATAATCCTGATAACAACTTCCGAATCCATATCGCTTCACAACTAGAAGAGCAAGTAGCTATATATTCCGCGTCAGCTGTGTTGAGAGTCACACTAGACTGCTTCCTGCTAAACCACGAGATCATGGTAGATCCCATAAAATAACATCCATCCAATGTGCTTTTCCTATTTGATACACTTCTTGCCTAATCAACATCTGTGTAGCCATACAATCTGAAGGCATGATCTCCAAGATAACATAGACCAAAGTCTATCGTACCCTTTAGGTACCTCATAACATGCTTTACAGCTATCAAGTGAACACACCTAGGTTCCACTAGATACTGAATCAAGGTGTTCACAGCAAAGCATATATCTGGCTTGGTGTTATAGGTCAAACCTACACCTCTCCGTCTGTGATCATCTTGAGTTGTTGATCACACAAAAGGACAACTTGGATGGAGGAGCATGTTGACCCCAGATGAGACTTTGACTTACTCCACCTCCTGACAAGACTGGCAAAACCCTAAAAATGTCATTTTGAGATATGAGCGCTACTCTACTTCAATAGACTAACGCCTGTACCCTACTCCAGTGTGCAATAGCAGCGCTCAAGGATCATGAGCGCTACTCCTCTTCAATAGAGTAGCGCTCAACATTCAAAAAGTGATGAGCGCTAGTTTAAAAACACTATAGTAGCGCCCTAAGCGCTACTTCACTGAGCAATAGTAGCGTACACCTCAAAAGATGATTAAAAAATAATTAATTTCATGAAGAGGATTAGTTGCAATTGGTTTTCCAACTTCCCCAACTTCCTCCATAACCATCTCTCGACCTGAACTGCGTCCCTTGTCCTATAAATACAAGGAAGAATAAAGAGAGGGGTTAGAGACATGAATGTTATTAAGAGACTTTTAAAGAGAATCTTGCATTGGAGGAGATTATGTTGGAAGATATCCAAGCCAAAGAAGAGCAGGAGCCCAGGATCAGGTTGCAGGAGCATGTCACAAAGTCAGGTATACTTTGTATCATCAATTTGCATTTGACAATAAAAGGTTGAAGCATCTTTCTTGCCCCAAATTAAGTTTTCATTGAAGTGATATACTTGGTTGGATCTACTTTGGTTAATATTGGATGTTTGGATCTGGTTTGACCTATAACACCTGGTATTCGTCAGATACATCAATGACCCAATAATCTGTCTGTACAGAGTCACATCCACTAACTCTGATGAGTCATCAGCCAACAGCTTTAATTTGGATTCCATGGGAGTGGCCATGGCTTTGCATTCCAACATATCAAATACTTTCCTTGGTTGAGAAAGATTCCTTATGGGCCTTTCTATACTTCCAAACTTAGGAAGTAATGCATTAATCTGAGATCTTTCATCTCAAATTCTGTAGCTAGCTTCTTCTTGCTTTCCATGATCTGTTTACATTCCTTGTCAGAAAGAGATCATCCACATACCGTAATAGTATGACAGGTTCATCATCCATAACCTTTAAGGTAAAGGTTAGGATCAGCTTGTCAAGAAGCTATCAATTCTCCCTCTGTGACTGAACATCTTTCACACTCTGCATTGAGTGATCTTCTGCATATCTATCCGTGCCATCTCTCGTCAGATGGGTCTACTGATATGAGCCTCAAGATCATTCGAACTCTGTGGTGAGTTCCTTCTTGCATCCATCTAAGAGAAGAATGCCATTTGTATATAGACACCACCTTCAACCTTGTAGCAAAGGTTGAAATTTGCATCACCCATGGTGATCATTAAGCTCATCAAATGACTATCGATCCTGGGTACTCGTACAAAGCTTTCTTCAATTGAATCTTGGGAATTTTCTCGATTCATACTTCTTCTTCAATTACACCATTAAGAGAATGGTCTTATCTAGCCACTTGGAGCAAACATCTCGTCATGATCCTCTTCCTCTTTCTAAGAGAATCTTCCAGCCACGAGCCTTCTATAGTATGTTTGATTTGTAAGTCTTCTTGTTGAACATCCATCGGTGTTCATCATTCTTCATGATCTTTTCTACAAATCAAAGTTAATTACATGATTAGTAATAATCATCAAATCATGTTGACATGATAACCTATTATGCATACTTATATGATTCACATAGTTATGCAACTATCTTGACCAATACTTTGGCACAACACTTTTCCATATCCTGTATGCATACAGTGGTTATCTAGATGCCTTCCATCTCTACCAGAACATACTATCAAGAGCGTGCACAGCTCTTAGCATGTCAGCAAAGAGGTTTCATTCTAGATAAACAACAATGGAATGTTTGTCCAACTTACCCATCATATGCATATTAGTAGTATACTGTTCAATGCTATATGAATGCTTACACTCTGCATGATATATTCGAGCAATATCATTAACTATTCAGAGATTCAAATAACAACTCAAATACTTATCTTTTATGTTTGTGTGGTTTCCTCCCGCTTGATCTCTATGATAGCATCATGATTATAATTCTTTGAACTTCTATCCATCCTGGACCACTATGCATGCTCAAGTGTGCACTAGTGTCATCCTCATGATCTCATACATAATCATACATTCATTAGTATAGTCTCAATACTATCAAAACATTATGATTCTAAATAATCTTAAGTATGTATGGTCATGATCATTTCATACATAGGTATACTTACCTAAGATCCTAACAAAGTAGGATTCTAACTTGATATAGCAAAACATACTTGGATTATCAAGCTTGGTTATGTCTTAACATACCCAAACAATATCTTCTTTGTTCTCTTCAATGATTTAGAGACCTTGTGCTAGAACCTGCATATCTCATAAGTTAATCATAGTAGAACAAATTCATACATACCTCGTAAGTAGAGCTTCTATGTGATCAAATATTATGGATGAGTCTTTGTCTTCATGTCATCATGGTCATAGAACTTGATTTGTCTTTCTTGATGTACCTGTATCTTGTTAGCAGACAACATCATCCTCATACAACACCACAGGTGCATTAGTACAATCATAAGTGTCATAAACCTAATCAATTAATGTCTTCTATCACTCACATGCATTCATTATCAAATAATCATAATTGTACTAACATCAATAACATGAAGACAAACATTGTATGAACTGAATCAAGAATGAAATTTCAAAACATACCTGTGTCTTCTCAAGTCATACTTGTCGAGTAGTATTTTCTATAAGGGTAAAACCCTAACAATCCAAGGTAGATCACTTGTAAACATCTTATGTATGTTCATGGTTCTAGAATGATAGGATATCAGTGCCATTTAAACCTTCTTCATCGTTGTCCTATGAGTCTCCCAACGTTGCTAGAGTTTCTTCTTACTTGGAAACCCTAATTTTCAATCTCTTTCCTCCCACGACATTTTGATGGAGGATCAATATCTATGATGAATGGATTCCAAATCCATTATCAAGGCTTCTAATGTTGTATCGGGTGTTCCAACATTGTATCAGGTCCTTCCAGACCTAAAAACTGAAAACCCTAAGTGTGAGCTTCTTCCTCCTCTTCTTAGATTTCCTTCGTTGAGCCAATTCAAATGTGTTGTATTGTTTCTGGTGTATCTCTACAATTTAGGATCTTCAGGGTCTGAAACTTTTGCATGTGGTATCCTGACCTATCATCTTTCCAACCCCATAGGTATGAGCTTTAATGGATTCTCTGAGAGAGAGTTATTCCAAGTGTCGCAACATGACCTGTTTATGGAATGAAACAACATAGCAAACTTGTACGGAGTTCCACGTGTCATTGTTTCAACTTCAGCCTCTAAAAAGAGGACCTGAGAAACTAAAGTCCGTGCCCTACCTGTCACTTTTTACGAAATTTCATTTGGAGCTTCCTATCCCGAGATATGACCTTTTTTCCTAGGTCACCTGTTTAGGACTGCATTCTGGAAGAGGCAGAAACCCTAACTTGTACTGATCATATCTCACAAAGTACAACGAATATGAGGCTGTCCTTCAGAAACAAGGTATAGGGGGATGTTATATTCATCCTGTAGAAGTTTCAAATCTTGAAACTTCGCCAAAATGGATTTATAGCGAAAGTTCCACGATGACTAGGTTTTTCTATACAAAACCCTAACTTTCAAATTGTCGCAAGTGAAGCAAGTGTCGTAAGTGCCATACATTGCCTTCCTTCAGGATAGATCTGATACCATGTTAAGATTCAATATTATAAGATAGAAAATATCAGTATTACATTCTATTTCACAACAATAGCATATACAGGATCACTGAAAGAACAACAAGCACAACATAAACACAAGAGACACAATTTATCCTGGGAAACCCTCATGGGGTAGAAAACCCAGCAAAGCTTCCTCAATATAGATGACCAACAAATAAAAAGATGTAATCCCCAAACATGAGATCCTTCTCCTCCATATCAGATCTCTCTCCTCCTATGCGCCAATCACAAGTGAGTGAATGTGTGTTAAATGAGGAACACACCTCCTCTATTTATACACAACTCCGACTTGACTTTTACACTAACTAGGTCAGCTCCAACTTAACCACTTAACATAATGTTGACAGGGCCGACCCCACTAGGGTGGTATAATAACCCTTTAACCCACATGAATCATACAGGGCCAACCCCACTAGAGAAGTCTAATAACCCAAGTTACCACATTCTCCACGGAGGAATAAAACATCTCTGGATATACAATAAGGTCTCCACGGAGGAATGAAATATCTCCGGAATAATAAAGTACAAATATAATATTCTTAGAAGTTACAATATCTCAACACTATCATGGCTACTTAGGTCACAAAACAAACAATGATGTGGAGCTTGAAGGCCTTCTTTACAGCCTCATACTGTCAACAATCAATGGATGGGAACCAATGGTAATTGAGGGTGACTCGCACATCATCATCAAGATGGAAACAAGACTCCAAGGTGAATAAAGAGTTTCCTAGTTTGTTGACAACTGACATATGATGTGTAGGGTGGAAAAGTTGGAAGACTACATTAGAGTGAAACATGCGTGGATATTCAACCATGTCAAGCGCGAAGGGAATAAAGTGGCGGACTTCCTTGCTAACGTAGGGGAAAGGAGCAAGGAAAGGATAATGGAGGGGTAGCTGTCAAACATAGGGGATGACGAATGGCCTAATCAATGCATACATTTGTCATCCCAGAACCTTAAAAATTATAGGGACATGACAGTAGACATGAGGCATGGGGTGAATTACTTCAGACAATGCACACGTAGCGGTACCATAAGACACTGGGAACCATAATTTACAGCCTCATTCGATTGATGCTGGTACAACCATATTTACTCCAAATATGAGTGCTCTTTCAAATCCCCCGTATGATAATAATGAGGAAAGGTCATTGCAAGGACCATCGAATGGAGGACAGATTCTGACGAACTAATGAGGAAAGTAGGAAGATATGAAGGCAGTAACATGCAGACAGAGAGTAAGTACATAGCATTCAGTGAGGTTAACCGAATATGGATTTTAAAGATCGCTATAAATATGGCGGACAATTACCAATTCTCCAGCATATTGCAGTTTCAAATCCTGTTATCGGCTTCTATGAGAGATTACTACCTGTATTGGCAAGATATTTTCTCCCTGGCATCAGTTCCAATGGATCCAAGGCGAAAAGCGATGCGGAGTAAGAGGAATGGGGGAAGACGTTAGAAGAGGGTTACCCGTGAGCTCAAAAAGGCAGGGTAGGACGATGATTTCTTTAAGGAAAGAATTCCCCCCATGATCAGAGAAGAAATAGACCGGGTAGAGTAGGAATTATGGAACTAGGTAAAGGACATGAGTATTGAGAAAGTAAAGGAAGAAGTCGAGGACTGGGTTAGTGACCCAAGTGCGACGGCTGGTAGGATTTATGCCTATGACTGTATGATTACCACCTATTGGGTCACGAAAGGGCTGCTGGCTCATGTCCTGATGGCCAGGGAAAACAAGGGGAGGGGTGATACCAAACCAGTCAAGGCCTGAAAGGAGCACTAGTATGATAGTAGGATTATGCATAAAAACGTTGACCTCATCGCCATGAAGCTGGGGATTATGATTCATCCTCCGGTGAATGATGGTTCAGAAGATGGAACTTCTGCGGGGGAAATTCAGGGACACTACCTTGTCCATGGTATGAAGTGTCAATCAGAAGCAAAGGAAGCTGGTGACAGTGGCGGTCCGCAATCGGGGACCATGCATCACCTGCACCAACCACCGGTAGCAAAATGATCAATTGGAGTAAGAGTTTGTCTAAAGGGATATTCCTGTAGGTTTATATATGTTATATTTTATAGGTTATAGTTATGTCGGCAGTCAATAGTTTCTGTAGTTTCTGTCTTTACAATATGTCGATTTTTAGCAATTTTGGGGTAGTAGGAAGTGATATGAAGATCTCTATATGTAATTGTAATACCCCTTTTTGACCCTTAGAATATATTAGCTTTTAATGTAAATATTGTATACATGTGATGTATGTTTTCCTAGCATGGAGCTCAAGGCCAAGGCCCCGCTAGTGGAAGCTCAATTCTTATTTAAAGGCAAGTATTAGACATTACGTTACCCATGTGCTATTTAGCCATGGAACATTGTAAAAATGATGTAAATAAACATCATGCAATAAAATACCAAAACTGGCTATGGAGGCGACGAATGAGAAGGGGCCATGTGTATCCACTAGGGAGTGGTGAGGGGCTTGTGGGATTGAGCCATAAGCTGCCAAATGTCATTGTGAGAACCCATTTGACCTTCCTTGATGACATTTATTTCTATTGTAAGGAAGTAGTTGAAGATTTCAGTCCATGGCTTCAATGGAGCATGGGCAGCCCAGAAATTTGTATTTGCACGTATGGGCTCTGTTTTCTTGTACCACAAGTCACTCTACCTCATGGGAGTTGCTTCGTCCTCATCCCCATTCCATGGTGGAAGGAACCAGCATCATTTTCCATCCAAAAAAATGAGTTCCAGCAGGGAGCAAAACAAGAAATCGCAATTGTGAAAGAACCCACGTTTTGAAGAGCCATAAACGCCCAGAATTGGTATTTGATAGTGAAATCCAATGGGGGATCCATAGGTATGAACCTTGGGGCGAATTTGGGAGCATTAGCTACCCTGAAATCCATTGGAAAACCCAGTTTTGATAGCCCAGGAACCCAGTGACGAAATTGAGTTATTTGTTGCTAGAATTGTGAGAAATCCAAGTGTGGATGTTTGAACAGAGGATGAGATTGCTTAAATTAGCTTGAGATGTCTGTAACTCTGTGGTTGAGCTCATTGGCTTAGCATCCTCATCATTTCCTTATTGCATGCTTGATAAACCCAGCTGTGTGCTGGCTTAGCATGACCGTTTGAGTGAATCCATGGCTGTGAGTGAGCCTGTCTAGTTTCTCCTTAGTGGATACACAACCCAACTCGGAGGTGATCTCTCAGCTGAAAGAATATAGGCTGGACAGAGATCTATGGTTGGGTGGAACGTTTCTCTCACGTAGCTAGTTGTTTGGATGTTTGCATTCAAGATAAGTATTCTCTGTGGATTAATTTATTGCATTATGTGTTAATCCTGAATGTTAACTATTCATGCTAAATGAGATGAAATGAATATCTTAAGATGGTTGATATGAAGCTTGTGCATAGCTTAAGAATGGGATTGATTCGCTGTCTATTGATTCACCATCTGCTTGAGTTAAATATGTTGATGCATTACTGTTTGTGTGTATGCAAATTTGATTCATTCCGCTGTGTCTTTATGGAGTATGAATTGCACACAGAAGTTTTTAATTATCCATGATTTTATGAGTAATGAACGGGTGGCTGAGATTGTCAGATAGCTCGGTAGATTGGTCACGTTCCTTCCTGGCATCGGACTAGATGGAAGGGGACGTGACAGTAATGGTAGGGGAAAGAGAAGTAATGTAATAGTAGGGGGAAGATGTTTGATTGGGATAGTAGGTGGAAATTACAGAACTGTGAAAAGACCTATTTGGCATCCTTGCAGAATGTTTTAGTAGGCTAGGCCATTAATCTTTTGATGTTTGTGTACTGAAGGTTATATCATAATATAAATTTCTTGCTTATAAAATATATATATACATATATATGTACACACACACGTGTGTGTGTGTGTGTGTGTGTGTAGATATATATATATATAGAGAGAGAGAGAGAGTTGAATTTAATGCAAAAAATATAGTGAGTGCATTAACAACGGTTTATACGACATAAACAAATAGAAACCCAAAAGACATAACTTTCATACATAATGCTATGCACTATTAATGGGGCCACTAAAATCACAATTTTGAAACATCACAATACATATAAGCAAATCACTAATGGGTTGTGGTTCAATGGTGAGGGTGGTGGCTTTCAAGCTATCCACCAGGGTTCCAATTCTCCGACACTGTGTGCATTAGCTATGCGCCAATGTTATAATTGACCCCTCATGATATATATAATTTCAATTGACAAAATTGATGGATCACACATAACTCTATGTTTATTGAGTTATGGCTTAGGAGGTTTGCACTTACTTTTTTAATGTTGCTTGGGAGGACTACACTGGCCCCTTACCAAGTTATAGCATAGTTTAGACACAACATATAATATTTAATGTATTTAATGCCAAATTCAACATTGTGTCACCTGGAGTAGATATGACCATCTACTTTCCTTACACATAGAAGTAGAGTAGCCGTACTTGTTTCCATGAATATATTGAAGAACTCTAGTTTAATCCAACTGAAACCACATAACATATGTAGTTTCATTTAGATATACATATATATATATCCTTTTTTTTCATATTTTTCATCCATCCTTAAACAAAATACACACAAATATCTCCCCCACCTGAACTATAAAGTACCTCGTGCAATGAGTGTATGGTTGTAGGTATTTCCAAATAAATTTGAAATTACTCCAGTACCATATTGGCGGTGATACCATTGTGTTCATGCTTGAGGAAAGCTAACGCTTTCTTTTTAATGTAAAAACATATGTTTCTTCAGTGACAGGAAGAAGCCCATAATCTTTTCCATGCCAAGGTTGGACATAGTGAAGAATCTGAGTAGAATGGTAGAATGGTTTTGTAAGAATGAATGATTAAGGAAACTGGTGAACCTTGCTGTGGTGGATCGTTTCATTGATTCATCAAAAACAAAAGACAGGGAAGATATTCCAAAGATTGAGAAGATGCATGCCCTTATGAAGAATATTTTCACATAATGATACCAACACCGGTACCTCCACATTATATTGCAGAGATTATAATGCTGTAATTCAAGGCTACCGGTTGATCGATTGGAGAAATCTTGCATTTGGGTCTAGGAATACTTATCTAGATCATCTTAATCAACGCAAACTCCTCAAAATTTCAGCTACAAGAATCCAAATCTCAGTGCCCTCGAACTGTATCAATCCATGACATATAGAAGCAACCCTAGTTCCTTTGATTCCAGATGCCTAATGCCTCTAACACCAAGGGCCTGTGAGAATTAGGTCTACAGTTCCAATCTGCTTAGCCCCTCCTTCATGTAGAAGGATTAGGATAGAAGATGCACCATATACTTTGGCTTCAAACTTTTTTCCATCTCTGAGTTTAGGCCCTACAATCTGCATTATGTCTGTAATATCCATCTACTCATCTCTTCGGCACCTTCCATGTGACTGAGGGGAACGACATACTGAATCAATCAAACGTGGATAAGTTGATGGACATGAATATGGTGACCGACAGGGTGCAGTTGACAATGATGTTAATGCAAGCAAACTGAGGCCGAGAAAGCTTCAACATTGACCCACCAAATTCTAATAATTGCTACCATTATTACATATTTATATGCTAATCAAGTGTGTGATCTTCTGCACTTCTTAATGAGTTCAAACCATTTTTTCTCCATCCATTAATATGAATTTTTCATCTTTCAACATATTTCGTTTGAATTTCTTTTGCAGGAAGAAAGAAACGAAATCTTATTAGCTAGTAACTATATTTTCCTTTGTTTAGTTTCTTGTGTCAGTGAGGCCTTCTGTTTGTGAAGGCTTCTTTCATTATAGAACAAATGGAATTTATGTCTTGAAAATCTAAAAGATGTCGGTTGAGCCTTTTAGATTTAATGTTATGCCTTATATATAGTCAGATTGTTTGTAAAGGCTAGCTACTATTACTGAGGCTAATAAAGCTTCAACTCTGACTTACGAAATTCTAATAAATACTATAATTGTTACACATTTATAATATATATGCTAATCAATTGTGTTCTCTTTTGCACTTCTTAATGAGATTAAACCATTTTTTGTCCATCTATTGATATGAATTTTTCAATGAAGGTAAATAATGAATTTTTCAATGAAGGTAGATAAGAGCCATTGTGAACGTAGTAAGAGCCATTGGGCGAAAATAAACAAAGCATCTTTAATAGCATAATTGTTTAGCATCATATCAATGAACATGTAAAACCATTTAGGTAAACATAAATAGGTCTAAATGTTCCCGTACTAAGTGTCTCCATCAATTTAACATAGTCAAAATAAGTTAATTCATAAACATTAACTTTAAAAGAAAAGACTCCAATACAATTATACTTTAAAAATATTGGCTTTTTATCTCTAATATATTGAAAAGAATTGATTAATATATGGTATGAAACGAAATCCATTTGACTTCCACTTGATTCCTGTTTAAAACTCCTTAAAGCTTATAGGTGCTTAACAAATGACTATGATGCGTGTTCAACTAACAGTTGTATGGTCTCCTCAATCTCAATCTTGTCTTTTAATTCATGCTATTTATGTTTCCTTGATAGCCTAAATAGAAGAATATTTAAACTCCTGCAACAATCCATTTCACAACCTAAAGTTATCAGCCACACTACACATTGCTTTTGCAATTTGCCAAAAAACAACAAGAAACAGAACACGTGTGCATAGAAGGGAAGCTTTGAAGCTTTGTTATATTTTGAATCCATGTCTCATCTTGACCTCTACCCTAGGTGGCTCCGCTAGAGGTTAACCTTTGTGTAACCTAGGAAGGGATATTTTACCAAGACAGAGGACATACACCACTAAATCAACAAACAAACTAGTTCTAGGCAATGACTCTAAATTCGGGATCACTCCGCCCAACACACTACTCTCTAGAATTCGTTTTTGTACTTACATTGGACATACTATTTTTAGTCCCATTGACCTTTATTTACACTGGACGTACTATTTTTTAGTCCCATTGACCTACTTTTGTGATTAATTATTGGACATTAATAAAATTACATTATCTTATCTTATCTACATATGTGAATTATCTTAATCTTTCAAATATTTTTTTTTCATAAGATTAGATGTCAGGGAGTCCAAGGAATTTATGTTTACTTCCTTTTCATACAATAGATTATCCTTGTCAATTAAGTCAAGCTTAAATGTTTAAGGAAGATAAATGTTATCCTTGTATCAAAAAAGCGTATATTTTCAGGGTATTATATACATTCTATCAAAATGCACTTACCTCATTCTGCACGAGATCCTTAGCTTCAAACTAGTAATTGAAATGTTTTTGTATAATCACTTTCCAAATGGCAGTTAATTTATATCAAATAATGCAAAACCTATAGTTTTAACAGCTTCATTCACTTTTTTATAGACTAAGTTTCCTACCAGAAGACAAATGAAATGGCTATCAAGATAAATGCCTAACCATTTAAAGTCAAACATCATCTTTCAAAACTTGCCACAGATTTATTCAATCTTCTATAAATGGTAAGCAACAAAGAACAAAAATCCGATGGAAGGATCCCACAGCTAAATTTGGGCATCCCAATATCATCAGGAACCTCTGGCAAATAATTCCTTATAGGAAACATTCTAAGTCAAGGGATTCAAGTATATCAAACTTTAGAGGACACCGACCATCCAACATGCCATGCAGAAGCCCCTTATCTAAGGAACCACGCCAAACATCTCAACTCAAAAAAACCGTCTTTAAGGAACACAACAAGAATCTACTTATAATGAGCACTCTGTAAATAATATCCAGCCAACTTATCCTATTTATTTTAGGAAAGACAGTTGTGGCTTCATGGAAACAAAACAAAATGTCTCTTAGTCTTACCCCACAAAAGTTACAAAAACTAAAATTTACAGTTAGATGATTCAATCTTTTCTCAAATTATCTTTAAGTGAAAAGGTAGCTATTACACAATAGAGTCTAGCGCTATGAGTCATGATTCAAAATTTCAAAAGAAAGAAATGAATCTGACATTTAAGTGGTGCAGTACTAAAACAAATATTGAACACCATATTGATGACACAAATGATATTGTCATATTTAAATAAAAATACTCAGGTAAAAGGCACACCAAAAATACTTGGGCAAGATGTTTCCCAGTCACAACCCTAATGTGAGCTGCAAGGGTCTGACATAAATAACAACCATGTTTGACAGCATTAGTAACCACACAAGCTTAACCCCAAAACGTGACCCACCTTCAATTGTTGTCACCCACTTTGCAGGGTAAATATATCCCATTGAGACTATAAATGTTGGCCCCATAAATGGGTATATTTTCATTGAAAAACCTTGTATCGGCACTGCACCATCCATCTTAATTCTCATGCTTAATGCTTCTTAAAAAGATTGAACTGAAGCATTATTTATTGAAACCTAGGTAACATATATTTTTCCTATGGATTTCAAATTTATATGTGATCCCTTGTTATATTTAAACATAACCTTTTAAATGTACAAACTATAGAAATCTTCTAGCACGGCACTACTTTTTCATTCAAGAGATGAGCCAATCCAAGCTAATGAAACAAAACTTCAGTTTATTTCTGGGCTGCAAAATACCAAAAACATCACCTAGAGAATCCATCTGCTTCCAAAAAGTATGAAAGACACCTTCAAGTCACACCACCTCGTGCTTGTGGTTGAGCACAAATGCAATCATAAAAAATGTCAAATCCAATAAAGTTTTAAAAAATTACAAAACCCTACTACATCTTGCATGTACGTCCCAACATGACATAAGCATGTCGTCATGTCATGGGTGACAATTCCTGAGCACAATGTCATCATCTACAACCAATAACATTTCATATAAATAGATTTTTTTTAAATTATATTTAATAAAAAATGGATTTTACAAAGTATAACCACCCAAAACTTAAACATTTGTATTTGTACAGATGAATGTCAATTAATCAATGAAAGCGTTATGAGCAGTAGATCATCCTCGACAAAGTGGAGGATGGCATCACAATCACGTCGGTCACTACATCACCAACAATGTTGTGATGGTATAGTAGTCTCTTCCCTAAAACAACAAACTAGCACATGATAAAGTTCAATAAGCATTTGACAAAAATAAACTAGTACATAACAGACTTTAATTACAACCTCGCAATAAGAATTTTAAAAGCAATAAAATTTGAAGCATTTATATTAATCTTACTTGGCATCTCTTGCCAAAGTAGTTGCTCTTTCTCTTTCTCGCAAAAGCAGGTGGCAATGTCGGGTACAGACTTCAGACCTTCCAAGCTATGGGGAGAACAAAGATGCCCCCTATAAGCATGGAGTTATCCTTGAGCGTTGATCGCCTTGAACTTTTCGAACCCAAGATTAAAAAAAAAAAGTTGCAAACCAGATTGACAGATATAATACCCAAATGAGAGATTATACTTGAGAAAAACTATTGAATGTCATCTGAACATATCATTTTTAAATTTATGAAAATTAAAAACAACTAAAACACCTCAAACTATTCAATATGAGGACTGATATCGACATAACACGACTTGTGTGTATCAATTATTAGTGTAATCATACTACTAATCCCCTTAGTCCAAGTTGGGGGTATTTAACCCTATCAAGCTATGTTACCATTAGTGTTATCTTTATACATGTAATTAAGCAGCTCATATACACTATCATGTATTAATGGTATTGCTTCATACTATCATGTACAGGAGCTTAAGCTAAGAGTTACGATTGATCAGTAATATGTATCTATCATTACTTAATTTACTGTAATTACTAGCATGTAATACGCATTATTACCCCGGATCTATGCTTAGTTAAGCTTTAATTAAGTTCCAGAGAGAGACCCATAATATTAATTTATATAACTTAATATTAAGTTATATGAGTTTTGTTTAAATAATTTAAGAATAACCAAAATAAATTTATATAACCATAAGAAACAAGATAAATTACCATATACTAAATTTTAAAATAAGACAAAATATAGTTTTTCATTAATTACACCGTAAGGCGTTTCCCAAGTGAGAAAGACTTCCCGAATCTGACGATTTATTATGCCTGAACCGTCTTATCACTTTACTGATGATTCAGAGTAGTTCATCTGTCGATATTGATTGATGATGATGGATGGTTTGTCTGTCAGCTATTTTCCCATCGACTTACCTGCATTCAATTGCCAATCTACCAAGCTAGTGCACAATATTGACCAAAACATTGCCCATCCACCTCTCGATGCACTCAAGCTTAGGGCTGAGTTGCATTTCTGGTTTTTTTTTGTCAATGTCTAATTTACGAATGTAATTTGTCTGGTATTTACGCTAGTTTCATTTTTGCGAGTATTTGTAATGATTGGGACATGCAGCCTCTACCTAGTGTTTCCAAACCAACTCCAGGATTGTTTCCCAGGTTCCCCCTTGTTTCTTTTGCTTTCCAAGTTTTGCATTTATTTTAGTGTTTAGGAGATCTGTCTTGAAATGCAGCAAATATTCCATTATTTTAGATTTGGGGGATCATAATCGGCATCTTGAATTTTGGTTTCTATTTTTTTATTTATCTACATATTTCATAAGCACAATAATGACCTAAACATTGCCCATCCACCTTTTGATGCACTCGAGTTGAAGGCCGAGTTGTGTTTTTGGTTTTTTTGTCGATGTCGAATTTACGAATGTAATTTGTCTGGTATTTACACTAGTTGCGTGTTTGCGAGTATTTGTTGGTTATTAAAAATATTGATGTTATTGCGAGTATTTCAATCTTTATTTCATGGGATTGGTTTCAATCTTTTGTTGTTTTTCTTTTCTTGGGTATCAATTTTGTTGTATGTGGCCATTCCCAAGTCTGTAATAAAGCTTTCTAACCTTTTGTCTCTTTATCTCTCTAACAACAATCTCTCTGGAAGCCTTCTGCAGGAATTATCAAAGATTTATGATCTATAAACTTTGGATATTTCATTCAATAATTTCATTCTAGATATGTGTTGATCGTTTTTTTCATTCTGGAAGAGAATTTTAATCCACCACGTGGCTAAAGAATCCCACGTGTTTCCATGTGTCTTCCATGATTCTTGTATCGATGTTTGGTTCAAGCTGAATGCCTTCTGCCCTCTCTGCAAAATGTTGTCATTGTTGACTCCTATTCCCACGCCCCTTTCCGAGCTTGTTCTGCTTGGCACATAGCGTGTTGATGTTGGTTTAGTTATGATCATTTTACTCCAGGTGGGAATAACGCTACCACCTTACCTCCTGATTGGGTAGTTAGAGAGAGAACGCCTCGCCGAAATTAATGGTCGGGTTGGCTTTGATAATGAAAGCGAATAAAAAACAAAATGAATGACTCCTGATTAGCTAATAATCACCAACGCTCCTTGTTGGGCTATAATGAAATGCCTCCTTGTTGGGTAATAAGAGTACTACCTTGTGCCACACACACCTTGTTTTCAGGCAAGCAAAAGTAAGTTCTAAGTAATAAGAATTGTTGTCAAGTTTAGATTATTATATATTCTTGTAAATGAAATGCCTAGCACTGCTTTGTTTTGGTTGCACGCTGGTCAAACTCCTCTCTTTCCCCGTATCTTTGGACACGAAGCAGCTAGGTATATATTCTGTTGTAGCCCATGAAGTCTGTAATCTATGAACATATAATTAAGTCATAGCAGAATATCAAAAGGACATGAATTTCACTTTGCTTTGTTTCTCATTAATTACGCCGAAGGGGTTTCTTTTTCGAAGGTGAGTTTGTGGGCATGACTTCCAATTCATCGTCCCTTTGCCAAATAAAATCTCACCACGTATTTTTTGGTTTTTTAAATAAAATTTAGCATATCATGCATTATCCACGCTCTGTTGTGTATTGTCGTGCTCCGTGAGGTTTCCTCCGGCTCGTCGTTCTAATTTGGTCCATCCCGTATCTCGCCAAAGCTCGAGATTGTTATGTGCAGAGCATGAGAGTGCGTGGGGATGGGAAGCTATGTTGACATCATTGTGGCTCCTGGGACCATGGCTAGCCCATGTCCTTCACCTCAAACTCTTCTTCTCTCTGGCACCGAGACAATGATTACAGAGGGCTCGTGAAAGCCGTGTCTGAGAGGTAGAGAGAAACACCACGACCACGAACAATAACGTTGTCTGATCATCAACCTTTCGCCCGGACTGTGAGCACTCCTACCGACCATTCTCATCTGAATCATCATTTTTGGGGGAGAAATGACAAAGAGAGTCTTGTTATTTCTTGAATCTCCGAGGAAGAGTCGTTATTTGTCACAGTGGCGTCCTAGAGGGGGCGACCAACACCAATAAGCATAACAAAGTTCTATGATCATCAGCACTTACATGGCCACTGATGATCATAATCATAGTAATCATCTTGGTGTGGGGAGAATTGAGGAAGAGATCCTTGTTATTTCTCTGCCTTTTTCAAGAAGACTAATGACGAAGATCTTCTGTTTCAACGGAGCCAAATTTGTAGCAGTGATGTTTAGAACCTGAATCTCGATGTAAGGATAAAGGTTTTTGCTGTGTAGATTGATTGTGGAGGTTTACAACCACTCCACCACAACAACACTCAGCTCATGCCCGGCCTCCACGTTGCCACTGGAATCCTTGTTGCTACTGCCTCGCAAATGAGTCTGCAATTATTGGGCATTAGCCCATAAACCGTATAGCCATTACCCTGAAGAAGAGAGGTAGGTGAACCCCTTTATGGTGATAAATGTTATATAACCTCGAGTTATTGAACCTTTAACCAATTTAAGGTAATCCAGTTGCAAATCCATATGTAGATTGCTATTTATTTGGTGAGATCGAAAATGTGAAGAATGAAATATTCTATGATAGGAAGGACGTGAAACCTGCCCTTCCTTCGAAATAGAATGACTATGTTTTGATGCATACTATTTGATTTACTGGATTCATGCTCTTTGACTTGAAACTGCTATTTTTGTCAGTAAAGAAACAGGGGGATGCGCATAAATTTACTCTGTAACGGAGCTAGAACCTTCAACTGATTTATAATTATAGAGTAACTGCCATGCTCATCATTCAGACAAGTCCCAACAATGATGCCATCGGTATGATTTTTCCTCCGCCGCCTATTATGACCAGCTAATAAGAGTCTTCGAAAACTTCTCTTCCCCTCATCAAACTCTTGAGGAAGATGAAACATGCTCACCAGCTAATAAGAGTCTTCGAAAACTTCTCTTCCCCTCATCAAACTCTTGAGGAAGATGAAACATGCTCAAGGTTCATAAACAAAGCACGTTCTCACAAATCATTTGGTCTTTACATAGTGTCATTGAAATTATAAGGGAACTACTTTTTATGTTTTTTTATGTATATTCTTCATGTTATATCTTCGCAAGTGTTGGTAGAAAGAGATCCAAAAATTAAATCATCCACAATTACAAAGGGACATTTGTTTGCAAGGACTAGGAATATTGTCAAAGGATAGCCCTCGGGGTCAACGATTGATATGGTCTTGAAACAAAAAGACATGTGAAAATGATACGAGACAGAAAGTAAATTTAGCATTTGTATGTCAGTGTGACAAAAAGGTATAGCAAGCATTCAAGCACCTCTCCATTATGCAAAAAAAAAGCACTTTTCCAGCTCTAAGAAACATTCACTTCTCAAATGTTGATCTAAATTGTCCTTGCATTAAGGAACATGCTTGCTATTATATATGCATCATCTGGTGTCTTCAAAGTAAAGGCCATCCAAAAGAAACAATTATTCTAGCATTGGTTTTAGATATGAAAAATAGAACTCATCATAAAACTTCAAAACTCAAAACTAAACATTATTAGAAATCATGCCAATTCTACTACATATAAGAATTCAATGTAAATTTTCATTTGGAGTGTCCTTTAGGGTATAGATTGTGTGTCAAATGAAGGGTAGCCTATAAAAGTGAAAAACATGAAAGACCTTACATTGAAGGATAATGATCTTAAAATATTTTTATAAAAGTTAAACTTTGACAATGTCAAACAAAGCAACCTGTATCGAGCTAGAGGAGGGGAGTGTAGTAAAAGATCACAGGCTTCAGTTTAAAAACAGCAGGCCTGGGAGTTAGCTCAAGTGGTTGAGAGATGTAAATTACAAGTTACACACTTATTATAATAAACTCCATCCCTAAATAGAATTAAAATCAATTATTTCAATAACATTGAATCATTAATCTATAACTTTAAGACAATACCAGCCTAGATCCATTTTAAACCGGATCTATCAAGCACACTGAGAAGGATCCAATTTCTTTAGGTATATATATTTTTTAATTTAAACTCAAGAAATTTGATCTCTCGTGGTTGATTGATCGGGGTTTAAGTTTTAAATTTTTATTTTATACACGAACATTGAATTTTTTAATTACTTTTCATAATTTTTTATTTTATGAACCGACATGAAATTTTTTTAAATACTTTACATAATTGTTTATTTTATAAGCTAACATTACTTTTTTTAACTATTTTTTATTAGAGCACCTTAATCAAACTATGTTAAAAATATTATATAAAAAAAAACTAGCATAAAAAATTATATTATATACATAAATTATATTTTTAATTTTTATATAATAGTATTATGTAATTATATTTTATTAAATTCTCCAAATGTAAAAATATCAATTTTTTAAATCATAATTATTTTTATATAAAAATATAATTATAGTTTATTAATTTTTTAAATTAAAATATTAAATAGATAGTCTTTGAATCTATATTTATTAATTTATTTTTTATTAGAAAAGAAATTGAAAATATTTTATTTTATTATATATATATATATTGTCCGTATATAATTTATGAGAAAACTAATTTTATGAGGAAGCTTAAAAGTATGACGAAGATATTTTGTTTACAAAATTTCAATTTAAAAATAAAACTTCTATTATTCGAATAATTATTATTTTTTAATTAACATTTGATTAAACACATGCCGTAGTCATATTTACAAAGGCGAAACGGAAATCTGTTTTTGACACTAACTTTGGTCTTACTTTTAGAAAATTCTATTGTATGTTGTATTATAAATGTGATGAGTGCTTAATCTTGAGTTTGGTAATAAATAACATGCTTCCATTTTAAAACAATTAATGAGATGATGAGTAATCTATTGTTTTGTTTATTTATTTATGTGAGTTTATAAAGTACATATTTATACTAAAATATTTTGAAAGGGATTTAGAAAATTAGCATTTCTGGAATAATTTTTATAATCACATTCTTATTTAGAAAAAAAAATGTTTTTTTTAATCATAATACATTCCATAATGTAAAATGAAAGTTTAGGGTTTTTGAGGTTGTTGGTGGTGAAAGACAAGTGGAAAAAGAAGAGGGTTTCACTTGATTGCAAATCGTTGAACTTTAGATTATTTGTTTTGAAGTTGAAACCAAATCAAGATAGTTTCATTAATGGGACCAGGGGATTGCATTGCAAATTGCAGCCAAGTTTTATTATGAAGATTGCATTACAAATTGCAGCCAAACTTTATGATGGTAACCATTGCTCAGTGGTTCATTAGCTTATTCATCAAACTTTATTGAAATTTAATATTGTAGTATTCTTTGGATTGATTTTAGATTTAGTAATTTTTTTTAAATATTTATATTTTTTTCAAATTTCTATTATGTTTTATTATAAATTCTAAATTCAGTTAGAATTATAGGATAATTAGATTGATTTAGTAATTAAATCATATCATAAAGAGAAGTGAGGTTAAGAGTTGGCGGGGTTTAGGGACAATACAATATTTCATGTCAATGCTTTTATTGAGGGAATGCCAAGCCCATTGGCAACGTCACCCTCATTGTTTTAGAAACCTTGAACTCAAACTTTAAAAGAAATACTAGTGTCTCATAAACTTAACCTAAAACTTGTGACATGTCCATTGATAATGTCACTCTCATTGTTTTAGAAACCTTGAACTCAAACCTTAAAAGAAATACTAGTGTCTCATAAACTTAACCTAAAACTTGTGACATGTCCATTGATAACATGCCTTTGATGGACAGCTAATCTAATGACGTATTAGCTAGAATGTTATGGTCATCAAACACTTTCCTTTTTCTCTAGCATCTTTGAATAGGTGCCAGCATTCCTTGGTAACCTTTTGGGTTATCAATTAGGAAAGTATGTTGAGACTCTCCTTTCTTGTGGGGAGGATTTCTAAATAAATGTAGCTCGTTAGCTAGAAGGTTCTCTTTCTTTTTCCATGGAATATTTGAATAGATGTCAACTTTCTTGGCACTTTCATTTAAAGGGGAATGATCATACTTGTTAAAATGGAAACATAGCTCAGAAACTCCCAACAATTCTAGGGCCCCATGAAATTGAATGTTGTGGAATACATAACCTCATTGAGGCAAAACAATGTAGCAAGGGAAAGCATTTGAGCGTCCACACTTACTAGCAAAGCTCAAAATTGGGTGGACCATCTACTAAAGTATCCATATTTTTAAACGATCCCAAAAAACATTACTCATACATAATTGAGAGTCCATTATATGACAAACAAGGTGGCCTTAGTCCTAGGCATAAACAAAGAGTCATCTCATTGCATTCGACATTGGGTGGAAGATTATCATGAGGTTGGATCCAAACCTATACCAATAATAATTCACAACAAATACTACTCTCTTTTCCATTTCACCACATCTACTTTTCTTCCCAATTTTTCTCCTTTCGGCGTTTTATTGCACCATATGGGGGCAATTGCTAGTTATAAGTTGTAACATGGCTTCCACAAAGTTGTTGAGAGTGTTGGAGAAGAAGTGAATGACCTGAAGGAGGGTGACAATGTGCTTCCTGTATTTACTGGAGAATGTAGAGAATGTAGACACTGCAAGTAAGAGGAAAGCAACATGTGTGATCTGCTAAGGATTAATACTAAGAGAGGGGTCATGATAACTGATGGCAATTCCAGGTTTTCAATTAATGGGAAACCAATTTACCACTTCCTTGGTACATCAACTTTCAGTGAGTACACTGTTATGCATGTTGGTTGTGTTGCCAAAATTAATCCAGCGGCTCCACTTAACAAAGTTTGTATTCTCAGTTGTGGTGTCTCTACAGGTATATTATTTATGGGACTTGTTGAAGTAATTTAATTTAATGATGATTATGAAATAATTCACATCATTTAAATTGTATAATGTTTTACAAAGTGGTCAATTCAATTTTTGAGAAGTTTTGTTGGTTGGACTGTCATGATGGTTTTCTTGATTGGAACTCTTTTTCAAAATTCATTTTGGTTGTGGAATCAAGGATGGTGCGACTTTGAATGTAGCCAAACCGAAGAAGGGTTCAACTGTAGCAATATTTGGATTGGGGGGTGTTGGGCTTGCTGCAAGTACTAATAACGACTATGTTTACGTGTATACATTGTAGTTCTAGAGTTTGCAATTCTTTTTAAGGAGTATTATGAGTAGTTAACTTGCTTGCAAATTTTGGGACCAATATGATGAGTTTATTGTTTAATTGTTAGACTTATTATCTGGGCTTAACTACGTAGGCTGCTGAAGGGGCAAGAATTACAGGGGCTTCTCAAATAATTGGAATCGATTTAAACATTGACAGGTTTGAAAAAGGTTTTATATTGCTCATTTCCATTGTTGGATAATCTGTTCTTATATATGCTCACTGTAAAAATTTCTTTTTAGTTCATTTTGAATCATTTCATGTGATCATTCCTCTTTCAGCAAGATTGTTTGGTGTAATGGAATTTATAAGCCCATTGGACTACAAGAAACCTATTCAACGGGTTTGTTCAATCGCCTACAATGATATTTGACTTCTCTTTTCCAGATCAGAATAGTTGTTTTATTAATGTAAGCAATTAATCACTTCTCTTGGTGCTTGAATAATTGTACTCCTTTGATCCTTTTGGTTCTTGAATAATTGAACTCCTTTGATCCTTTTGGTGCTTAATCCTTTGAGTCCTTTAATCCAGTTTTAGGCTGCCTTGCAAGACGCTTGTTGAATTAAATTCTAGAAGGTCAAATTCTTTTACAGGTTATTGCAGAAAGAACTGATAGAGGGGTGGACTACAGTTTCGAATGCACAGGCAATGTTAAGGCGATGATTCAAGCTTTTGAATCCTGCCATGACGTATTTCCTCTGGTTTCCCTTTGGTTCAGTTTGTATAAATAAGATTATTTCTTCCATTTAAGCAAATGCATGCAGGTTGTGAAATGGATTTTGATATCATGATAATTGTTGGGCCTTTCAAGGTTGGGGCGTCGCCGTTTTAGTTGGGATTCCTCATTCAAAGGATGTGTTTGCAACTAGTCCTGTCAATTTTCTGAGCGAGAGAACTTTGAAAGGAAACTTCTTTGGAAACTATAAGCCCCATATTGATTTTCCAAGCCTTGTAGAATTGTATTTGGGCAAGGTAACACTTCCTTTATTCTGCAATGACGCATTCATATATAAGATAGAAATGTTTATTTTAGACCATGTATGATTTCCTTCCTTCTTCATGTAAAGTGGTCTTCGATCTTCCTGTAATTAGTTTTTAAATTTAATATCCTTTTCTTTATTGTTTGCATAAGCTTGAGCTGGAGAAATTCATTACACATGAAGTTTCATTTGCTAATATTAATTAGGCATTTGGATACATGGTTAAAGGAGAGAGTTTGAGATGTGTGATTAACTTGATTGGTAATTAAATTGGAGAGAGAAGTCACAAGTATGTATAGTTGGTGTAATATTTTATGTCTATACAATCGAGTGTAATATTTTATGTTTTTGGAAGCTTCTTATTCTGTGGTGGATTATTAAAGATGATCTTTGTTCCTGAGATCATTCTTTATAGTTGTATTCAATATATACATTTAGGTGTAATGTTTTGATTCTCTTGAATATTAAAGATGATCCTTGTTCATGAGATCGTTCTTTATAGTTGTAATCATTAAGTGCAATGTTTTTTTTTTAATTTTTTATAGATTGTAAAATTGTATGATTAATTGTTATTGTGATTTTTTTTTATTACGTTGTTTTAATTCATTGCATTGAAGGGTTTGACCAGTATTTAAAATTTTAGGATTGTGAAACATTTGCTATTTTGAAGAATAATATGAGAATTTCATAACTTGGAAAATTTGTTGTTGTTTCGAAAAAAATAAATTGAAATTTAGAAATTTGTATAATTGGTAGCTATAAACTATTAAAAATTAAAAACTAATTTATGAATTTGGAAAAAAAATTGTTTTTATAAAAAAAAAATTAGAATATTAAATTATGAATATTTTATTTTTTGACAAATCAAATTTAAATATCTAAAAATGCTTATTATTATACTTTTAAAGAAATATAATAATTTTGAAAAATTAAAATTTATATAATTTTTTTTTAAATATTTTTTAATTAAAAAATAAAATTATGAAGGAAAATAATTATAATTTTAAGGATTGTGAAGATTATATTGATAAGTGAACACTTAATAATATCATTTAATATCATCTCATATGTGATAGAAATGTATACTCTCTTAAAATTGAATATACTCTCGTATGCATCATTAACCATAGCAACTAGCAACAACCGCATTTTTAAATGTGGTTGATAGCAAAGTGGTGAATATCAACCACATTTAAAAATGTGGTTGTTGCTTACAAAGCGAGCTGCACCTGATGGATCACTGTTACTCATTGACCTTCCCCCATGAGTTTGGAGCGCTTATGCTTGCCCGGATTGGATTACGACTTATCCTATTGCTTGCTTCAGCTTGGTTGCGCTAGAGCTTCATGGATGGTTATGGATTGACACTTCCCCTGATCGATAAACTCATGGTTGCATTTGAGCGCTACATTCCCGCTGATATAAGAAACACAGTGACAATTAATAATGCACAGAAGTTAGTCATCTAGTAGAGTTTATTATGGTTTATGTTGAGATTTCTACACACGCTAGAGATGAAAGGGGTTTCATCGAGGAGAGTTTTTAAGGGTTTATGTTCAAATTTCCGAGGATGAAAGGTATTTCTATTGATGCACAGAGTACAAAGTTAAGCTCTGGGCGTGGGCGTTGGATAAGTTAGTAAAAAATCTTATATGTTTTCTTTCCTTACTATGTATTAGAATAGTTGTTCTATTTAAGTATTATATTGAATTTCATAAATTGTTTCATATTTACTTTGTTGGTTTTTATTGTATAAGATGGAATGCAATTTTTTTTATGTATAAACATGAATTTTATTAGTTGTCTCATATTGGGGATGGTCCATCTTAATTGGGATTAATGAATCGTCATCTCATATTGATATGGACGATAAATAGTTAAGAAGATAATCGAGGAGGGTGGTATTAAAGGTAACCACGTGTAAAAGATGACTAAATTAGGCAAATATTCGTTTTTAAATAATTTTTGGGTTTTACTTTATAATTTGATATCCATTAGCATGTGCCAAAAGAACTACGTCTGCTCTACAGCTATATATTTTATTAACTTTATATGTATCTGTTGTGGTAAAAGAAGTTATATGCTCTATGTATGGTGGGTTGTTTGCATGCTTAGATAATGGTATATATATATATATATATATATATATATATATATATTCTCCTATATTTTTATATTTTTTATAGGTATGGATTGTGCTAAAATAAGTTATAGATGCAATACTGGTGGTGGTGTTCCTATCAAGAAGGTTTGAGTATTTTAAAAATGACATTTTCATTTATGGAGGAAACCTTTATTCAACTAAAGCTATTATAGTTATTAAATTGATTCAATATCAAAAATTATATTGTAACATAACCTCTCATTTATTTTCTTATATGATTATGTAATTGTGTATTTGTGAGTACTTTAAAAGTGATATATTTATAAAGAAACCTTTTCTCACAAAAACGAGGACATAAATATAACCACTCACTTGTTTATAAATAGTGGATTCTTAATACTCAAAAAAATATAAACGCCTCTATCTATTTATATATAAATCTAAGATCAATTAACCACTAACCACTAAGGAGTGTATACTTTTAGGTTTGCAGTATATAGTTTAAAAGTATTTGCTTTTCTGTTTGTAAAAATTTCACACTGAAATCATGTGCTTTAAAATAGAGTAAGCTAATCTTATAGCAAAATTAACCTTAACCTTTTTCAACCATAAAAGACATGTACAATGCCAATAATGTAATGGTCGATAATGCTCATGTTTTCATTTTTAATTTATAATTCTCCTTTCAATAATTACACCGAAGGCATTTTCTCAATGAAAAAATCTTTCTCAGCACTGTAGTTAGATTTCTCGTCTATCAAACGAATAGAATCTAGCCACGTGCATCTAACTCTTTTAGGTCAAATTTACGAGTTCCATCAAATTTACCGTTGATTTCTCGCACATTTCCATAGAGATAGCGCGGCGCACCCACGAATAACGTGGTCCTGAAGTTACGGACCCCGCATTCGAGTTTTGGAGACCCTACAATACGGGGCTTGTCGTTCGAGTTTTGGGAGATGATGCAGATTCCTCAGCAGGGGGTTTCTTCTAGCTTCCCAACATTTTCAACAATATCAGGCTCGGGCTTAGGCGGCGGCCCGCGCAGTCTTGTTGGTGATCTTACGAGTCTTATTCGACATTTTTGTCCAGTCATTTTGGCCACTAGATTCTTCCCCTGGTCGGCGTCTTCCAGCCTTGCGGAGCAAGTATTTCCGATGTGAAAGCTTCAATCTTTGGGCGATTTATGTGGATAACTCTCATTTGGGTTCCCGGATCTGCTACTTTCATCGATACCCACGCATAGAACCGTGGGTTTTCTTAATCCTGGGAGCTCAACAAAGCCAGGTTTGATTCAATATAGCCGACAGTTTTGGATTAGAAATGCATGTGTATTGCATAAATGGGCACCATCTGTGCGATTCTCGTAACCCACTTTTAATTTATTTTTTATATCGGGACGCAATGTATTTGATAAGCTTTCCAACTGTTTGTTCCAATATATGAAGTCACCCGTACCCTGGCTATCAAGAGTGGCTTCACGAACGTATCTCCCCCAAACTTCCAAGAAGAAAGGCAAGCCCTCACAAATTTTCAAAATCTCGTCAACGAAATCTCGTCTAGAGATGGTTTCTGTGGATGGAACGCATGATGGAAGAAGAGCTCTCGGGCATGCTCTGTATCTAATGCCTTTACCTCATACAATGAACTATCTCCTAGTAAAGACTTATTACGAGATGTAATCAAAATGAGACTACCACAACCCACCTTATTGATATCTAGAAGACGATCTATTTCATCCATATGTTCAACTTGATCCAGAACAATCAGAACTCGGTGGCCACTGAGACACTTTCCTAACATGTCCTTCACTTCACCGCGATTCTCCCAAGCAGCTTGTCATTCTGTCTGAAAGCATGCATCCAATTCCCATGGTTTGCAGAGATCCCTTTTCCAGTGGCGTTGGATGCCCATTTCTTGCCATCATGTCGGGGGATGCAAGGGAAAGCGTGAAAACCTTCGAACAACGAACAATGAGGCAGGAAAACCTACGGCATGCATGCTCTAGAACTACCGAAACCCTTTAAAAAAGGAAGAAATGAGAGAAAATACAAATATAGAACATAAGAGAGAAAATCCAAAGAAGATAACAGAGAAAATATTCACAGAAATAATCGAATCCCACCTCCTCTTCTCAGTGCCTCACTTGCAAATCGAGTCACCACCATGAAAAATATGCATCTTTGAGTGAAATCGGGTCACCATGGCCGCCTCTATTCCAGCCACTACATCTGCCATATACACCACTGCCATAGCCACCATCGCCCTTTTCTACCACCTCTGTCGCTTCCACTGTCACCCTCAACAAAGGCACCATCAGGACCAGTAACATCTAGGGCCTTTTTTCTTCCACCATGCTCATGCTTGACTGTGTACTTGGCGCCCTCTCCTCAACAAACCCCGTAAATTAGTGCATGCTTACAATTACAAAAGCCAAACCATGGAATCTCAGTGAAGGCATGAGCAGTAGTGGGAACAACATTCAAAGATATGAGTGAAGGCGCAAGCAGAAATAAGCACAACATTCAAAGAAGTAGAGGTGACAATGAACCAAATCGCTAAAATAGCAGACTGTCGTTAAAATTCGTTTGTTGATTTTCATTGGGTCAATGTACGAGGAATAATGAACAGTGTCTTGCGCATCCTACTCCTCTTATCATGTTGGAATGAGATCTGAGCAGTAGTGGGAACAACATTCAAAGATATGAGTGAAGGCGCAGGCAGAAACAAGCACAACATTCAAAGAAGTAGAGGTGACAACAAACCAAATCGCTAAAATAGTATACTGTCGTTAAAATTCGTTTGTTGATTTTCATTGGGCCGATGTACGAGGAATAATGAACAGTGTCCTGCGCATCCTACTTATCTTATCATGTTGGAATGAGATCTGAAAACAGTAATGGCGAAAAAATAAATGAGCTTCTAAACAAAACCCTTGACGCCCTAAATATTGTTGAGCCTTCGTTGGGAGAACAGTGAAATACAAAGTAAATTCCCGCACATGCAATAGCAATCTGCAAATGCAGACGTAGTGAAATTGAAATTCTTGTACACAGAACCGAGCAAAACTTCTTTAGCACGCAGCGATCCGCAAACGTTGGCTTATCGAAATCGATAGACAAAGGTTCAAGGGTTTTTTACCTTGAGATTTGACCTCAGCATAGAGTCTTATTCAAGGGGTTTTATTTACGGAGATTTTGTCTAAGATTGGAGTTTGATTCGATGCTTTGTCTCTTAGTATTGGATTTGATGAGAAGTAGCATTTTGGAGTAGTTTATTACATTTTCCCTGTAAAGGAGCTGAGTGGGAGCTGATTTGCCATAAAGCATTTGTTAGAGAAGAGTGTTTCTCAAAACTTCATCTCTGCAAAGAAGAGAGAGAGAGCATGGAAACACCCAACCCCACAAGGAGATTCAGAGGAATAAAGTCTTGGGGAGGATTTCCCCAATCAATTTTGGCTCCAAGTTGTAAAAGGTTTCCCTGCACTCTTTTGATGTAGACTCCAGAGGGTTTTCCGTTGAGTATTTTGTTGCAAAATCCAAGAACTCCCCCAGGATCTAGATGGAAATCACATAGATTACCCATGCTTTAATCTTGTCATTGTAGGGGACACGACATTGGTAAGACAGAGATATGTTTTGAGTTTAATTTTTTCTATTTTAAGTTTCATTTGGTTACAATAACTATTTAAAATTAGATGAAAAAGGGAAGCCAATGTTGAAGCTTCATCATACCTGGGGATTTTGAGAAGAAACATGAGTGTGAGTGAAATATTGATCACATTAAATCTTGTCTATTGTTTATTGTATTAAATCATGTTTTTTAGAGACTAACATTAATTTTATATGCTCAAACATATTTGAATTCTACAACAGTTTTAGATTCCAGCTGTTGATATTTAGATTTGATTTAAAAACTTGTATATCAGAGTGTTATAACTGAAAAATATTTCGATGATTTTGATGATGAACCTTTGCAGAAAGAGAGTCAAGAATAAGAGTTTGACTCATATGAGCCACCGTCTCAAGAAGAAACAACAACAGATGAAACACGATTCCGTGAAAGCAATGGTGAAAATGGAGGCAACCGGCTTCTTCAGGATTCAAGTGAGCATGCTACACGTTTGTAGAATTTAGTAAAAATATAAAGCATGATACTAGCATGCTCCAATTCTCATTCAAGTGAACATATATATAAATCTAGCATTTGAGCTCATGTCTATCAAAATATCAAAGATTAATTAAGCATGAAAACTTATAAAATGCATGTTCTATTTTCCAGACTCTCCAAGGAGCAACTTGTCTCTAATGTCACACATAGATGTTTCAGCTGATGAAATGGTTGAACTTGCTCTGAAATTTGCTAGTAAAGTCATGACTTGCAAAGGTATGGTTTTGCTTCTATGTTTAGGCCATATGCACATTGATACTAGCATGCTCCAATTCTCATTCAAGTGAACATATTTATAAATCTAGCATTTGAGCTCATGTGTATCAAAATATCAAAGATTAATTAAGCATGAAAACTTATAAAATGCATGTTTTGTTTTCCAGACTCTCCAAGGAGCAACTTGTCTCTAATGTCACACACAGATGTTTCAGCTGATGAAATGGTTGAACTTGCTCTGAAATTTGCTGGTAAAGTCATGACTTGCAAAGGTATGGTTTTGCTTCTATGTTTAGGCCATATGCACATTGAAGTTTTGTCCAATTCCAGGACATTGCAACTCAAGTTTAGGATAGATGCAAGCAGTTGACATAGCATCATTAGACTTTTCATGTGTATAAGCAATTTGTAAAATCCTAAGACTTTAGTAAAAATATGCTCATTTGCATTGAACATACCCATGCTTGCTTTATAAATATGCTCATTTAAATGCTCATTAAAAAATATGCTCACTTGTAAGAATTTAGTCAAATGAGTTAGTTTTGTTTTGAGGTTCTAAGAAGAATTCAAGATGCTAATTCTAAAACACTTAAAGGTTGATACATCTAAAATCAAAGACAGATGTGGTGATACATTTAAAGTAAAAAAGCAGAGTGTTTTCTATACACAAAAACAGTTTTGAGCCTTGATAAGGTTAGTCAAGATATCAGATATTTGGAAAAAGAGTTTTCAAACATGAATTCTAAATTTAGAAATCCTTCAATAATCAATCTATCCCATTCTTGTATGAGAGTCCATAAAAAGAAATAGTTAGTAGCAGGATTCTGCGACAAATGGATGTGTTTGAAACTTTGAGCAAGATGGACTAATGCAGCAGCAATCCAATTCTACTGTGTCACAGGTGGATCAGCATAGTCAAACTTGATCATCGATTGAGGCACACCAACCATAAGTGGTTAGAAGTAGTTGAACTCAACACATGTTTTGGGAGTGCAATCATCAAGGGATGTGAAGGCCAAGTCAAATTTTATCATTTATCAATATAAATGTATGAATTTGAAGGCATAAAGCAAGTATGAGGTTGATCACTATAATTTATACATTTATACGGTGGTGTGGTGATATTGGAGTAAATCTATATTCATTTGTTGTATATGGAGACAATGAGCTTGTAGAATTTGTGCTACAATCTTGTCACTTGTGTGATTGTATTTGTGCGCCATTAGAGGTGCAAGCATTTAACAGAGCCTCAAATGATACATTGGCTGTAAAATGTGTTGTGGATATTGAGGCATACAATTACATATTATTGAGTGAGCCCTACACAATATAAACATACAATGGTTTCTGCATATGTATTCTATTTGCATTGTTTCATCTAACATAAGTCTTTAGCTTTAATGCAAGTATATTAAGCAATATTATGTGAATGTTTAGTTATGTGTTTTTTGTGATGATCTCCTTTATCTAAATGAAGACTTTATTCATTTCACATCAATGTCAATTGTTCAACAATAACACAAACTCGAGCAAAGCACCCCTAGTGGACCTAACTGCATAGGAAAATGAATATTGTATATAGAGTGGACCTAGTTGCACAGTCCAAACTTGAAGCACCTTGGACCTATATGTGTGGCATCTTACATTTATTCGATCTTTTATTGAATATCTCAGTTTTCACACCCATTGTAAAGATTCATTTTGTAATGTTTTTATCTTGGCTTCTAAATCATTAGATCTATTAATCATAGGATATTTTTCAAATCCAAGGGTTGATTCATATTTGGTTGTAAAATTTTAGTGCTCTTGTTAATGTTTTCAGAAGCTAAAGTTTTGTTGCAATGGTAAAGTCCATGAAGAAACACCCATTTGTCTTGGTTTTTCATGGCTACCCATTGAATTGCATGTGTAAAGCTCTAGGCTTGCAGTTCTTACTTCAATTGTATTTGAAAAGGAATTATAGAACATAAAGTTTGAGTGAATGGAACTTGAATTTTGCATAAACAAAGCAACAATAGTAAAAGCTAGGGCAATTCACAAGATTGTAAATTTGTAATGCTTTTGCAAGCCTCAAATGAGTCTATTAGAGAACCTGTAGTTGCAAGTTTCCTATTCTTGTCAGTCCTTGATGTGAATAAGCCTGTAAGTGGATCATCTTGCACAATTCCCTTCTTGGTTAATATTATGTAGCACAGAAGTACACAGGGAAGTAAGGATTCACTCAGGGCTCTCTACAACTTATCAATATGTCATACAAATGTCAAACTAATTGTGGATACAGGTGTGGTTGAGTTTTTGCTAAATATGATTGAATATATGGTTGTATCATAACAACAACCACAAAGGAAGGGGCAAAATCCATTGCAAAGGACAATCAGGATTGATAGATGTGCTTACCCGATTTCCAGCAATGGAGGTTTCTCAAAGTTGTTTCACCCCTGATTTCCAACAATGGCAGCTTCTTAGGGTTATTCATATTCACATGGTGAACAATTTCTATTTTCTGGCTATTAATACCAGGTTCTATTTATATGCAATTAGTTTTTTGTATTATTTAGTAATTTCTGGCCGTTGCAAATTTCCAGTGATTTGGAGCCAAAACTCGAATGATCAATGTCCATTTCGAGAATTTCAACAATTATTAGCCAGGTATTCCATTCAGGAATAAAATATTACCCACTGGTTTTAATTAATTACAATTGCATTAAGAATTTATGGATGTTTAGCATCCAAAGTTCCCAACTTTATTGATTTTGCACATGTGATTTTGCACAGGGTTTTTATTCATTTTTTTATGGTTTCTCTATGAATTTCTTTCAGGTCATTTGTTGTGAATGCGCTTAAATTTTTAAAATGTCCTTAACATACCTTCTAAGATATTTTAAAAAGAATAATTTAAGGTATTACAGTACACAATGTATACCATTTTCTTTCATTATGCAATGGCCCTAGGTTTTTTGGTAAAGGTTTTGTTGTATTGATGTCCTCAAGCCATTTCAGAATGGGGAAAGCTTTCCACTAAGTGAGAAATTAACCCCAATAATTAAATGTGTTTGATGTTTTTATTTTTATTTTCAAACTAATATGATAATTAATCATGTTATTGATAGAAGAAAGAAAGATTTAATAACATCATTGTCTATCTTTAACATACCTTTTATGGAAAGGTATTTTAAATAAATACTAAAAGGTATTACATTTACTCTTTACATAATATAGTTAAACATTGTCAATTTGTTTTATTTTCCACTTAAATATTTCCAGATTATCATGAAATAAAAACAAACAAGTAGAACCTAAGAAGTTGAGATGAAAATAGATTTAACTAGCCTCTGAAAAGGAAGACATAAATTTTGCATCAACTGGGTAGCATCATTAGTGATCTCGAGTCCTTCATGATCTAAAGTCCTTCATTAATGCAATGATATAAAGTCCTTCATTAATGCAAGGGAAAGAATGAGTAGATCCTACACAAATATTGGGTAAAATGTGGTATGTGATGTTGAAGCAAAGACCTCGTGCCAATTCATTGATTTTAATCATGCACTGTCATCTCATATGTAGCCGGTTGTATGGTTTCTTTGATACAATGGTTGAGGTAAGTTTGTTAAGTTGTGTATTATAATTCAACAATTCAAAAAAGTTTATATTATCTAGAGGAGGTAGAGGAGGTCATGGTAGTAATAAAAGTATGCACTATCATTGTGTTATAGCTTCAGAGGACACAAAATTGATCATATCCAAAAGTTTTATCCTCAAATAAAGACAGGAGATACTGCTATGTTTAGTTGACGCAGCAAAACTAATAAATCTATGTTATTGCTTGGTGGAATTTATAATCCCCTTTGGAAACAGATTGTTAGAAGAAAGAAGACATAACTTTTATAACAGTTGGGAAGCATCATCAATGATCTCCAATCCTTCATTAATGCAAGTAAAGAATGAGTATACACAAATATTGGGTGTAATGTGACATGTGAAGTGGAAGCAAAGAACTCTTGATAAATACTTATTTTAGTCATGCACTGCTATCTCATATGTCCATATAAGATCGATTCCACCATATTATAGATTATATATGGATATCTTTTATAACATGTTAATTGTATTATGTTATATATTAACATATTGTATATTTAAGATAGTGAGTTGGGTTAGATTGAGTGAATATTATGAGCTCACTTAGATAGCAAATTAATTCTAATTATTAAATATATTATTGATATCATTCCATCATTTAAATTAAAGTTAAAAGCTCAAATTTATATTGTTTTTCAAAGTAGAGCTAATTTATGTGAAGTTTTTTTATTTCATTGAAATTTAAATATTATTATATATAATTTTTAGTTTTATAATACATTAATACATTTTAAAATAAAGTAATTTTCATTCTCGACCTTTAAACATTATAAATATGACAAATCTATCCTTCCATTAAGTTGTAGAATTTGTCTAACACCTAATTTCACTATAGATCTTATAGAGTTTCCCTTAATTTTTTGTTACCCACAATTTCTTCATTACACCATAAACCTCATTTACTATCCAATAGATTAGCCAATAATTAGATTCATTATGCTAACCCTCCTTAGCCTTGAGAAGCCTTTGACTAAAAGTTGAAGCATCCTTGAGAAGTATCATGTCTTTCATATTACTTATTCTTTGTTGGTACATTAGGTGTCTAGTAAGAGCTATACTCCTAATGGGTGAAAGAACAAGGATTAGATAAGGTGCATTTCTTTTAATTTTAAAATTATAAATTTTAAAACACTTATGGAGTTTCTCTAATTTTTCTAGAAGATAATCTAAATATACTTCAAACCCAAAATTCAAAAAACATTAGTGTTGAGATGTACAAATAGTCCTTAATTCCAAAATAAAAAATGGAAGATGATAATTGTCATTTGGATATATTTTTCAAAATTTTCCAAAATTGATTTGCTAATTGAAAATGAATATTTGTCAAATTTATATACAATGAAATTATTTTACTTGATTTTTTTTCTATAATATATATATAATATTTTTGAAGTCAGACAATTTTACAATCTTTTTGCCAAAATTTACAATCTTTTTGTCAACAAATAATAGTTGTCATTTTGAAGATTATAGATATTTTTATTTTTGTGCACTTACAACAATTATATAGTGATCAAATTTTCTATTTTTTTTCTTGCTCATATCAAACAAGTCTTTGTGAGTCAACATGTCAACATATATAGAGACCCAAATCTTGCTAATAACAACAATTTGGGTTTTAAATTCTCGAAAGCCAATGGGATTTTTCTAGTTAATGAGAAATTATGTACCAATAAAAATAAAATATTGATCAGTAAGGAGGGTGTAGGGAAATGGTAAAACAACACGCTCCATGTATGAGCATGAAGGCTCAAAATAGTTAGATTTCATACATCATGAATACACATGAGAATGTATAAACTATATGTAAATTCAAATCACTATTTAGTTTTAGAGAGTAGACATTTCAAATTTATGAATTATTTATATTTAAAAACATCAATACATCTCATAAATTTAGAGGTAATGACCACTAGGGAGGTATTGTCATAAAGGTTTACATGATTATGATAGCCTATCATAATATCAAATTGTTATAAAAATGATATTATTCAAACTATTTTAAAATTTAAATTTATTAAAAAATATAGTATAAATACTATGTATGTAAGAGATTTTTATTGTATATCTTGAATCTTGATTTTTATGAATATGTTACTCTTTTTACTAGATTCTTTTGGCAATCGCCATTCTCCCCACTTGTTCAATCTACTCTCCAATATGTTTAGCTCACATTGTGGTAGCATCTTTGATGCACTTCAAAGCAACAAACTTGTTGTGTAATGGATGTGTGCAGAGTGCCATTATACTTTGGCATGCACCCAAGGATATACATGGACAACTTAGTTTGTGTAGGCACATTGGCAAGGATGGACAATTAAATGAATGCTTATGAATGGAAGCCCAATAATCATAATGGCTTGTTGTATTATTTTTCACTTCATCTTCCAAAATTTTGCACACTATAATTTATTGTTGACATATGAACAATATGAGTTGTGAAATACTCGATACACACATAACAAGTTTATTTAGACATCTTTCTCATATTATAATAGGTTGAGTGTAGTAGTACAATCAATTCAATTCATTTGAATTCATGGAACTGGTGATAATGATAAATGGATTGTAGTTGTTAGTTTGTAAAGTTCGTATTGTTCATATTATTGTTGTATAAAGTTATTTCTTAATCAATCTTTAAGTTGACCTTTTGAGTTTGTATGTAATCATACTAAATTTGCAATTGTTAATATGTATGTGCTTATTTACGTTAGGTGTAGTTTAGGATTATGAGAGGTACCAAATTCTTTGGAGGACAAGGAAGAAGTTATGATCATTGGTTATCAATGCCATGTTTATTGCTATAGATGTCGGATGGAAGGGCCAAATTTATCAACTCTGAAAAGAAGCTAAATCACGAACTTGTGAGATGGGTGTAGTTCTTATAGAGATACACATTTGGGGTGAAGTATAAGGTGGAAAAATACAATTATGTTGATGTTATAAGTAGAAGAGTGCTACTATTAGAAGTGAAAAATGAAAAATGAAATAATTGGATTTGAGTAGATCAAGGATTTGACATGGAGTTTGGATAGGTCACATGGATGTGTAGGTACTTGACATTGTAAGATGTGAAAACACAATTAGATAATTGTATTATCTAGGATGGGTGTATATTCAAAGGATGGGGATTGTGTATAGACCCAAAGGATCAATGGGAGCAAATTTGATTTGAGAATTTGATAGCAACATTTTTTGTGCAACAAGACATGGGTTTTACTAGAGGAAGGATATCATTGGTCCAATATGAATAAGAATGTCAATAGGTTTTTGAAGCGGTGTAAAATTTACTAAATGAAAACATACGCGAGTCGAAATATATGATTGTACATGTCAATGTCCATACCAAAGATGTATTGGAAGATACTATCATGATCTTTGTTCTTTGCTTTGATTGCTAAGAACAAAACTCATAAATGATTCAATATCTATTGAGGTTGATAGGTTTCTAAAGATGGCACACTTTTTGCCTTGTATGAAGATTGGTGATGTGAACTATTACATGAATTTACTCACTTTAGACATGGATACCAAATTTTTAAATCATTTTTTTATAGAAGTTGTGGAAGTAGAGAGACATGTAGGAAATCTTTTGAAATGAACATAGTTATGCTTTTTTCCACCCGGGTTTCCTTTTGCCCCTCATGGGGCAATTGCTAGTTTATTTTTCCTCAACCTTCTTCATCTCTAACTTTTCAATACGGTGTTCCTTTATTACACCCCGAAATGCAATTGCTAGTACTTATATATTTCCATGTAAAATTGTTTTGATCCAACTTCCTTTAATATACATACCTTAACTGACCATGACCATATCGATGAACGTATTTCCTTTATGATTAATAATATTTTTTTGGAATTAAAACCAGTTTATAAAAGTTTAAACCGTACATTGAAACATAAAGTGGATAAAAATGTGTCAAAAAATGCAATTCTCACTCATCGACAACAAAAGTTTTCTGCCATTTACCCACTATCTAAAGCTTACGTAAGCATCCCATTATTACAACCACGTCCAAATCTCAAATCCATAAGTATGTAGGACTGTGTGAAAATAGTACGTACGCTTTGGCACGTGAACGAAATTGAAATGGGACGCCGTTTCAGTATTTATGGTTCACGAATCACAATAAGAAATATTCATTGTATATCGTACTGTAACTTTGTACAGATTTGCATATTTTAGTAATTTTACTGGTGAAACTTGTTGGCCAAGTAAAACAGAGAAAATAAAGCAATAATCTATCTGGGAGTTACTGCGGATTTAATGATTGTAAATTGTGGTGAAACTTGTGCGGCAAAGAAAAAAGAGAAAATAGTACATGGCCATTAATGATTCATTAATGATTGTAAATTGGGGTGAAACTTGTGGGCCAAGAAAAACATAGAAAATAGTAAGTGGTCATGCTAGGTACATTATATCCTTTGTTCATTCAAAATTCTTTTAGAGTTTTCAAGGTCTCTAAATAACCCAAAAGCAGCTTGAAAAATACTGAAATTGGTACTACACCCCTTTTGGGAAAAATGGAATTTTCCGAGTCGTTTTGTAACGGCTATAATACGCAGTTTGGGAAAATCCCCAAACATAACTTATTCATACTGGCCGACATTTTATTGTTTCAGAAAACGGGAAACAAGAGAATGACAGAGATAAACATGGAAGACGTAGACGTGGAAATGGTGGATGCAGCCGAAGAAGAAGTTGAGCAACATTTGGTGTTAACATGTAATGGATGCCTAAAAATGGCACCGCTTGTGACAGGATGCGGCCATCTGTTTTGCCAATCCTGTGTGAATACCTTCGTCCACATTAGACGGCAATGCCCAGTATGCCAATTCCATGTCTGTCAGAAGATGATTTTTCCAATTTATAGCAGCAGCGCCACAGAAGATTCATCTTCTCCTGAGTGCGGTATATGTTTGGGGAACGCTGCACCGCAGGCACTTGTAACAAAATGTGGCCATTTATTTTGTAAAGACTGTCTTGAGCACTGGTTCGAGACAACGCATAATTGTCCAGTTTGCAGAGAACATGCAAGTTCCAAGTACTCCGTTCCAATTGGGTTCACCGGCACCACATCAGTAATGAATAAATGTACTGGTTGATTGATAGCCATGGATTTGGCTCCCGAAATCAGGCCAGGGTGAGGCTGCACTGCACTTTGTCGCTAGCTACAACGCGCCCTCTCTGAGCCTGGCTTTTGCGTTCCTTTTTGTTTTAGTTTTTAATCATAAAATTTTGTCAGATAAAAGGGTATTGCAAGAACTGTTGGAATCCAGATGTGCAACTTGCAGTGGCCACGCAATTCCCACGCTCAATCCTATATTCGAAAGAAAACAAGCATTTGTAGTCTCAAGCTAAAAAATTGTGATGTCTTACTTAAATTGCATAATTGGGGGTGGGGCATCGAGGATGCTGAATTCACTGGTAATTTCTCCATCGCCAGAGAAAATGCAAATCTTCTAGAGATTAGTTTACCCTTACTCAAAAGGAAATGGAACTATATGAGAAATGGAGTTTATACGTTCAACAAAACTGAATGTAAAGAAACACCAATTTTTTCAAAATGAAACATGAGATATATTCTAATCATCATTTTATTTTTCTAAATGGTTATGCCTATAAATTCTTGCCATTATTTTTCAGAACAGTTATGCTTAATAAATGGGTTAGAAATATGCATATATATTTTGCAATCTTCTTGCTGTTATTTTTAAGAACTGTTATGCTTAATAAATTAATGGCTCAGAAATATGCATATATATTTGGCAATCTTCCTATAAAATCTTCTTGCTATTTTTCAGAACTGTTATGCTTAATGAATGGGTCAGAAATATAAATGCTAGCTGTTATTTTTCATTTAAATATGCATATATATTTGGCAGTTTTCCACTTATAACTGGAGGGGAGACAAGATAATTTGTTTTTCTTTAAGCTTTAAAAGTTTGTAATCAGAACTGTTATGTTTAAATATGCATATATATTGGCAGTTTTCCACTTATAACTGAAGGGGAGACGAGATAATTTGTTTTCTTTAAGCTTTAAAAGTTTGTAATTCCTATAATAAATGGGAACTTGTGAATAAAAAACATAGAATTATTAATATTTTACAGAAATTTTATAATAAATGGGAACTTGTGAATAAAAAACATAGAATTATTAATATTTTACAGAAATTTTATAATATTTTCATATTTAAAATGAATTTATATTGATTTTAAATATTTTTATTTTAGAGTGGACAAGATTTTTTTTAATTATATTTTATTACATTACAATATCATAAGTTGGAGAACACCTCCCTACTCTCAATACAATCAAAGGAAAAGAAAAACGCATCCCCCAATCATCATGCTTTCTACATGCATTCTCTTTTTTGCCACTAATGATTTCTTTCATATAGGAATTCACTTTTTGCCTATAACGATTCGTTTCCTGTAGGGATTCATTGCATCAATCTATTTAAAATGCCAGAGTACGAAGAAAAAAGATAATGTTATTGATCTACTGTTTGAGAGACCCACTCAGAGGCTCTATTTAGCCATTTGCTAGCTAGAGAAATTTGATGCAGAAAGAAATCCGCTATCTCCAGCACTTCGATCCCTTTAAAAAGGATTTGTCGAATATAAATAGTTCGTCAGGTTCCATCACTTCACCCTCTCTCCACCCTCTCTCTTAAGTCACTTCCTTTGCATGCTTAATGTTGGACATGAGACCATTAGTTTGATTGCCTGCGAGGAGATGAAAGGAACATAAAGGTAGTTCACTAGGTTTCCTTGTTAAATCTGCCCACAAAACTTGTAGTAAACCGAACTCTCTCTTTTGTTTAACAAAAATACAGTGTTTAAGTCTAAATCACAACAGCATACCTCAATCATGCATATTTTCAAACATTTTCCACTCATATGTCTAAGTCTTTGATGCCACTGCATCCAGAACATTCCATGAGTCTATTGCTACTACATCATTTGTCATTGTACAATGCAGGGTCCCATAAGATTTTCCTCTTGCTATCACTAAGGCTCCTTTTGTAATTTTGCATCAACTGTCACCAAATGTACATCATTTGTTATTGTACAATGCAGGGTCTCATAAGATTTTCCTTTTGCTATCACTAAAGCTTCTTTGGTAAGTTTGCATCAACTGTCACTAAATGTACTAGAATACCCCAGCTTATCCATAATCTTAATTAAGAGCAAATTCTTTTATAGATCTGATACATATCGTACATCACACAACTACATGTAATAAGCAAAAAAACTGCACTATATGTCAAAATGTGGTTTAGTTGTTCAATCAAAATATGGAGCATTACATTCTTGTTGGAACTTCAACCAATAAAAATATTTTTACAATATTACCATTGTCCTCTCTATGCCAAACTTCCCTACCACTTTATTATAATGTACCTCCCAAATAAGCCTCTCGCGTGCACTTGGAAGGAACACAAAGGTGGTCGAGATGGCACAAAAGTTCATCCTAGAGATGAAAGTTTGAGATCGATTTTCTTGCATGTTATGTTTGATAGGTAACATCAAAGTCAAGTTCATTGTCATATAATTGGATCCACTCAGAGATCATGTGTCCACAAGAGTTGAGCATGGTAGCCAGTGCAGTAACTGAAGATTGGTTAAGGCTCTGTAACTTTATTTTTGTTGCCTTTCTTGTATTTGATGTTTAGGTAGAATAATTGCAGATATGTGGACCACTTATGGTAGCTGTCATTTTGCAACTTCCCCTATTTCTACATGAATTATAAGGGCTTGTGATCAGTGTGGATGTTCACCTCCTTCCGGAGGATGTAATGTTTCCTTTGGCCACCTACACAATGGAGTACATGTTCTTGTCCTATGTGCCCTATAGGGCTTCTAGTAGTGGTATCAAAGCCATTGTAAATCCTATGGCATGTGCATGAGATTGTGATCTATGTGTGCTTCTCCTCTTGATGTGGAGGCTGGTACTGCAACCAAACTGTGCTGTAATAAATATCCCGAGGATGTAATGTTTCCCTTGGCAACAAGCCTACACAATGGAGTACATGTACCTGTCCTATTTGCCTATGTGCCCTATAGGGCTCCTAGTAGTGGTATCAAAGCCATTGTAAATCCTATGGCATGTGCCTGAGATTGTGATCTATGTGTGCTTCTCCTCTTGATGTGGAGAGGCTGGTACTGCAACCAAAGTGTGCCGTAATAAATATCCCTTTATGATATCGCCGCCAGTTCTATCCTAACAATTTGTTCGCTTGGCACATTGTGTTATCTCTGGTGTACACCTTGCATGGAAAAAGCTGTGAACTCGTGGAGCTGTGTTGAGCTTTTGCAACGTGCAGCTGTTGCTTATACTACGTTGAGTGGTATCATTGCTTCGAAGGGATCATTAGAAGAACGGGGTTGAAGAGATCATTGCTTCGAAGGGAAGCATAAAATCCTTAACGTTCATTTAGAAGCAAATTTTACAAAGAATTCAAGGACTGTAGCAGATTTCAATATTTTACGTGATGAGGGGAGGGATTTTGCATTGGAGAACAATTCGTCATGGATGAAAATGCAGGCACCCCCTGAGGTATGTATTTATTTCATTGAAGGTTGACGAAAGTTGAGAAAAAATCTTAGCTTTATGTTAATCGACCTCTTAGAATACAAAGGAGAAATATGCAATGGAGTTTCAAGTTGCATGTTGAACGCATTTTGGAAATTGGGTGTTGTTTCTGGCAAAAGTGATGTTGTGCAGAATGTGAGATTACCATATAATTCAATTCAAGAAGCTAAATCAATGGTTTTGAAGTTACCTGTGGCATAAAATATTTTAAAGGAGAAATCTCTCAGAAATGTTGAATGCATTGAACAATTGTTGCGCTAGAGATATCATTGATTTCTATCATGCGTTGATGTTGTACATGGAGACCTGAAGAGGTGTTGCATTGAAGTCTATAGAGTGAGCTACGTTGATGTTTGACTGTTGGTGCATATTGGAGCCTTGTGCACGGAGCTTCGAGCACTGTTGGCACTGTTGTTGGGGATCCCTGGTATACCAATACATTTAAACCTTGTGGAATGGTAAAAGAAAAGATCAAATTGCAGTGGATTTGATATGAATCCATTTTGATGATATAAAATTGAAATGCCACTTGTCATCCTCCAGTTCTGTTATTAAAGTAGAATCCAAGAAAATCAATTTCCATACAAGTGCAATCAACATCTGCAAGTGCTAGACTGCAAGTTGTTGAGACAATCTTTACTCTCATCAAATCAAATTAACTGCATGAATCGAGTGGTTGGTGTCTTATTTCTTTGCATATTCAATGTTGCAAGAGAGTAGAGGCAACAATCTTCTATCTTCTTCCAAATAGAACCGGTGCATAGGCCCGTTGGAAAAGGAGACCAGTGATGGAGATTTATTCCGGTTGCAATCACGAGAAAAAGAGATCTATTCTTGTGTACCTTTAAATGTTTGTTGTAGCTCAATAATTCACCAGTGGGATATATTCATGATCTGATCCTGGAGGCATTCATGATCTAAGGAATGGAGTATTTTGTTGGACGATAAGAGCCCTTGAACAATGTGGAACTGTGGTCGCTAGTGGCTGACTCATTGTTTGGTGCATAAAAAACCTGCTGGCCGATTTGTTGAAGATTGGAAGAACGTCCCTATGTAGTGAAGTTCTGGAAATCTGTGTAGTGAATTTGAGATATGCTATTGCTCACTGGTACTATCCACATAAAGATTGCCGGTTGGAACTCCAACGTTTCCCATAGCCTATCAATTTCAGAAATAAGAGTGCTTCCTGTTCACTTTCTTCGATTGTCTATGTGCACATACTTCTAGAAGGATGAGAATCTACATGCTGCTGCTGAGGGTTATGGGTTGTGAGAATCTCAAGATGGAGATCATTCAGTAGGATCCTCGAGTCCTCAAGCAATAGTGTGAGGATTGCATATTTGCTTCCTATGGCTTCAGGCATACTTCTGTGAAAAGACACAGTTGAAGAGAAAGATGCAGAAAATATAAGTTCCTGTCTAGATATAGATATAGTTGTTATCCCAAGATTAAAATGTAGATTTGTTGAAAGCTGATAGAAGGTTAGAGGACAAACATCATTAGTTTCCATTTTACTATATTACAATTGTTTAACAACAACCTCATTTTTTTTTGGTATAACTGGTCGAAGTCAACAGTGTCACTGAAAGGTAAATCTGGCGATATTTATTCCACAAATGAGCCTCAACTTGAATTCAATTCTTGAATAGAATTGCAAATTTGTTGAATTGTAAGGTGAGTTTTGGAGTATTTTTGTCTTTATGTTGTATTCTTTCTCAGCTTAAGACGGACACCCTTCATTTTTTTGAGTTTGAGTGTTTGTAAAAAGGGCAGAGTTGCAAGAATCCCTTTTGTATTCGAGTGAGTTTTTCAATGTCGAGATTAAATGGCCTTGTAGAGTTACTGGACACTCTAATTTTCTACTCTGTCAACAACATTGTCATGGTCAACAAGACCACCCTCACTCATACTTAGAATCGTGTGCAAGATTCGTAAGATACACTTGAGTTTTTACAACTTGAGTCACAACTTCTTCAAGAAGAAACACATTATGAACTTGTTCAAGCTTAGAACATTAATTTTCATGATTTCCTTTAGCAGCCTGCACATAATGATGCCACAACAAAAGCACATAAGCAAATCAGTGGCCCCACATCAGATGAAAAGGAAATTGAAGATGAATACGTGCATACAAAGGTTCTGCTTGCACTTCCCAAACTCATCATCACACCATGGGAAGAGATCAGCCATAACAAGCACATAACCAATCTTGGATACAACAATGAAGTGAAAGTTCACATTCCCGATTTCTCCAATCCAACCTAGTTTCAAAGTGTTGGATTCTTCAATGAGAGTTCATCTTCATCCATTCCAGTTCAAAGTTCGGCATGCCAACTCTGTGATTGAGTTGGCCACATGAAAGATTAGTGTTTTTTGATCTTCACATTTGTAAACGTTGTGGAAAACAAAGGCATTTTTTTAAACAGATGCTTCATTTTGAAGAAACATGCAAGAGAGAAGATTCACTATGTATGGATCGCTTTTTGGCAATGGTCGTCAACAACCAAGAAAATATATGTCATACTAGAGAGTTCATTCACAAATATTGACAAATCTTGCAGTTGAGAGATCTTCTTCTCCTTGCATTGTTTCTAACAAGGGGGAATGATAAACAGTCAGAAACAAGCGAGCCTACGTTAGATCCAGATCTTTGATCCCACCAAACTCAAAGTCATGACTATCCATTTAGTAAGATATTACACCAGATTCTACTAACCTTTCAGAATGTTCCAAGAACTAGCTCTGAGCCTTGGAGCCAAGTTCCAAATTTTTTGGTCGGCTTAAAACCTCTCATTCAGTAGAAGACAGAGAACTTCTGCTAGCCTTTGGAATGTTCCAGGAACCTTTGAGCCTTTGAGCCAAGTTCCATAGTTTGTGGTCAGCCTTAAACCACCTTCATGGTTCATGATTTTATAATTGTTGAGATCGAGAGTTTGTGGTCATCCTTAAACCACCCATGTAGTAGAAGACAACAACTTCTGCTAGCCCCTTTTGGTTTGTGGTCAGCCAAAATCACCACTTTAGAGAGCACTTGTATTTAGTAGGAGATGTCAGCTTCTGCTAGATTGCTTGGCATAGTCGGATTGTCAAGTTGAAAATGTTCTACAATTGGTAGTTGTCCACTTCAGTGATTCAGTACTCTTTTCTTGGACTCATATATACCCCTTCGTATTATGGGGGGATTGTTGGATTCTAATCTGTCAGGGTTAGAGAATATGAATAGTTGTGAGGGAGTCCAAGATACGCATTGGGAATTTGGAACCCACGAGCCATCTCATTGTATTAATATATACATACAGCAATGAGAAATATTGAGCTTTCACACCTATTTAGTGTCCACCATTGGTTTTGTGTTTAACCATTTGCCTATGTGCCACATAGGGCTTCTAACACCTCCAAACATAATTAAAGAGTGTCTCATTATGATAGGACAGTGGATGTCCATGATGAGTGAGAACTGCACTTATAGCATAGTCGGAGGCATCTATGTCGATCTAGAAAGGTTGATCTAGGTTTGACAAAGTGAGGACTAGCACCAAGCAGAAGTGTCATTTCATATTCTCGAATTAATTTTGTTATGATGCACCCCAAGAGAACTTGGCTTTGGCTCCACCCTTGGTCACTTGGATTAATGCCCAAGTGATATGAGAGAACCCTTGCACAAACCTGTGGTAAAATTTGGTGAGGCCCAAGAAGATGTGTAGCTTAGTTAGACTCGTTAAGGCTAGCCAATCACGAATAACTTGGATCTTAATCAGGTCCACGGACCCTATGTTAATCCACAATGCATCCCAAATATTGAAATCTCTCCATGTTCAATGAGCATTTCTCCAAATTATCATATAACTTGTATTATTGCAGGGTGCTCGGGATCTATTGAATGTACTACAAATGTTTTACCAAAGTTCTACTAAATATGAGGATGTTATCCAGATATACAACCACAAAAAGAGTTTGTGAATGGCCTCAAGACATCATCCATCATTCTCATGAATGTTGTTGGAGCATTAATCAAGCCAAAAGGCATGACCAACCACTAAAAAATTCCTTCTTTAGATTTGAAGGTTGCCTTCCATGCATTAGTTTGCTCAATCTCACTGAAGAACTTGGTACCCTCAACTTGATCAAGAAGATCATCAATCCATTGAATTGGGTATCGATTCTTGATCATGATTTTGTTCAGGGATCTGTAATAAATACAAAGTATCCATGTCCCATCCTTCTTCTGCACCAACATAATTGGGCTCCCACAAGGTGAGTAGCTTAGTGAAATGTGCCCCTTTTGGATGAGCTCTTGAATTTGAAATTTTATTTCCTCATTCTCCAGAATAGATCCTCTGTATATTGGGCCATTAGGTAAAGGAGCAACAAGTATCAAATCAATTGAATGCATTATTTCATAGTGTAGAAGCACCCCTTTAAGGGAGTAAAGATATCTCTATATTCCTCTACAATCTCGTCCACCTACTTCTATTGTGTATAAATACTTTAAGGTTGTGGTAGTCGTATTGACCTTCTATCCACTCTTTGAACGAACCATGAAGAGGACAAATTTCTTAGTCTAAGAGATTACCTTTCAACACTACGTTGCTTAGATTAAGGAAATTGCAGTTTCAAGAACTACCTCAGGTACTTTGTAGATTTGGTGTCCCAAAGTAACCATCACTCTACATGCCCTAGACATCACAAACATCAAGTGGGGAAACTTCACATAGTACCTCATCTTTGAAGGGCTTGATGTCATAGGATAGGTGGCATTGATGGTTAACACAAATGTCTCATACCTGTCTCAACCAAATGATGGTGTATGATTTGAGGTGTGGTGTTGTCGAAAGCTTCAATCCCTTGATCACCTTGACCGAGATCAAGTTATTCTCGCTACCAATTTCAACAATAAAATGTAGCAAAGTCCCCTTCACCACATCTATGAATGGAAGAGGCGCTCCCCTTGCTTTGGACCCTCTAGCTCTTCTAATTGGACCTTGGTTATTGTGATGGTGGCATTGGGTTCCATGTCAATGATGTTATTTCCCTTATATTACTTTGAATTAGAGTCTGAGCCAAGGTTCAACTCCAATACTTTTATCTTGACCAACAATAATTGTTTCAAGAGGTATTCATCAATATTGCGATAGGGGATTTTGTAACTCATACCACTTTCTAGTGTCCTTCGACTTCTCATTCCCTTATTTACCTATGACGTGGAATGGTGAGCTTGGATATCCTTATTTTGTTCCATGTTTTGTGAGTTAGGGACACCTTTACCAAGCTTCTACTACTATTGATCTGCAAATCCAAACTCTTACTTATTATTTTGCTTAAAATTTTGTTTATTTTGATAGCATACTAATAAGTGACTCCTATTGAGAAAATGTCTAAGAAATCCATCTATATTTTGGATGTACTCGTGCAGGATATTGCGTACTTTAGGACCAAGCATCATTTGGAGTCTCTAATACCTAGGTTTGATCATAAGGTATGGAATATATTCATGAACTCTGGCACCATCTAGTATCTCTTTGGGATCAAAGTTGTCAATCTTGTGTACTGGTCATTGTAGTTTCTGACTTGATAGATTTCCTGCTTTAAGGCATCGAGAAAATCTTCCCAAGTGAGTTACGGTATGTATGTTGTAGATTCATCTCTGGCATGCCTCTCCCTCAACATGTCTCTCGTAGTTGTTGATGTTTCTCTAGGTGCGACATCGGGCAGACATTCACTTACGAATATGCATGCACATTTGGCTAGATATACATTCACATTCTAGAGATGAATGGCTCAGGCATGAGTAGTGACTCTTGTTGGGAGGCGGTTTGGATGAGTCAACGTCGCAGCATCGCGAATGCAGCGAATGGTCAAAGATGTCGCGAAAGGAGGAAAGCAACGCGCAAGTTGATTAGTTTATGTGCACTTTGGGTCATTTGGACCGCATTAGGTGCATTTTGGGTCATTTGGACCGCGTTATGGGGGTTTTGGGTCATCTTTTTGTAGATTTTGCTAGGAAGTAGTTAAACGGTTGCCTAAGTGGACCGCAAATGTAAAGGCGTAAGCCTATAAATAGACTTAGCATTGTAAGTGTTGAAAAAACGAAAAAGAGATAGTTGAATATCATTATGATATAGCGATTGAGAGATACATGAGCGGATGAAGGATTTATCTTGTTGTATCTGGGTTTTTGCGAAGATGAACATGATGCAACAGAGTTTTGAGCAGAATCATTGTGTCTTTCTTGTCTCTATGTGGTAAATGCATTATGTGATATGATTCTGTGAATGATGCGATGTTTCCTTGCTGCGATTAATGTTTTATTGTTATATTTGTTGCGCATTTACGATTCTGTCAATGATGAAATCTGTTAAATGATGCTACGATTATGTTTAATCCCTAAGTTGAATGCCTAGATCTATTTATGAATGTCACAATAAGTTGATTAATTGATGCACAAAATCCTCCTTCATTCGGCGGAAACTTGGTTCTGTCAACTCTCCCTCGAACATGTCGGGTGAGACCTCATCTGCTCCGCAGGTGTTGCTGGATAGGGTAAACCCTGTCTGGGTCGGTGCTCAGGGAGATCGCGGCGGTTTGGGTGTCGACAACGTGAGGAACCCTTGTCGACTGATTTTGTGTCAACAAATGGTTCTGTTGCTGGGACCGTAGTGCGAAGTGAAAGGAGGATATGTTGTGGCATCCGACGAGACCGAAAATTCAGGACTGGTTTGATCTAAAGTTGCGAGAGTTTGCTGAAAAAGAAAATCGGAACCCTGGGTTGTCGACAGATTGGTGGTTGGCAAAATATATACACGATGGTCCACACGAATATTTTTTTTGCGATTTCCCAATCATCCTGTATGAATGGTTAGCAAAATTGACCTATCAAAAGAGGAACTTCCAAGGTGGTGAGCCGATAGCTTGGACCCCAGAACTGATTCAGGAGCTGCAAGAAGTCGACAACAAAGCATCGCAGGCTGTTGAGGTTTGGGTCGAAAGTACACTTGAAGGGTATATCACCGAGTTTGAGGTTGTGTTGATGCCCCAGATATCGTAGCATCAATCAGAAAGGGATTCTCCCCGAGAGACGGTCCCAATTAGACTATCTCCCGTTTGGTGTAGGGAATCCGTCCGGTTAGCGGTTCCGGCAACCGTGGTTTTGGACTTTAAATCCGATTTTACCGGTTATGGCCCGATCCACCTTTCTTTTGGATTTTATGTGTTTTATATGAGATGCACATGCCTAAATTATACTTAGTCTAAATGCAACTGAAACAGATTTAAATTTAGAAACAGGAACACATCTACCTATCCCTGCAGGGGAACACGCTTAAGGGGAGAGCAATCAGCTGTAACAGATATCATAAGCAACGAACAGATAACTATTATTTCTCACGGTCAAAGCTACAGCAAGATGAGGATCTTGAGAAGATAGCTTCTCATTTAAAATGGAACGCATCTGTTGCTCAGAGAAAAAAAAACAGAGAAAAGCTACAGGATTAAGGAAACAGATCTACACTGAACCTACAGAACGAATTTATTGCTTATGAACAGAAGAAATCAAAATTGTTTGATCTAAGTAACAAGAATAAAGAAACAGCTCTAGATAGAACGAAACTGGAATTAAACTAAAAGATCCCTGCAAGGAGCAATTAAAAGCATGAACAATGAGCCATACGAATTATCCTGAAGAAAGAACAGTTAGCCATTCGTTCTAGAAGAAAAATCTACAGCAATGGTAAAAGTATCAGCAGGTAGCTCCTGATTTAATATGGAACGCATTCATTGTCCATGAAATAGAGAGAACGCATGCATAGATAAGAGCAAAATCATTAATACAAAGAAATAATTCAGAAGTCAAGAATGATCTCACATTGCAGAATTGCAGTCATTAGAATAGTCCAACATACAGCAACCCAACATTCCAAGCAAAACGTCCATCTCCTGTGGCTTCTATTAGAAAATTCAATTTACAGAGCCGATACAAGATAGCTCATATCATTCGCCCAAAATTTTCATTCTCTGCCAAAAGTCCATTCTCTAATCTCTTCTAGCTCCTATTTATAGTTACAAATTTGCCCTCTGGGCTGACACCTAGCATTCCTTTTACAAAAATGTTTTGACAAAATTAGGGACAGCTGTCCCATGGCTTAAGCCTTACATGTTCAAAATGTACATAACAGAAAATTTATTAACATCCGAGCGTTCCCTGCTGGGCACGTGTCTGTCTGAAGGGAGTCGTCCAGCTGAATTCGGTTTGCTTCATTCCTGTGCGTGAGCTTCCGATGGCAAAGGGTCGCCCAAATTGATTGTCACTGGTGCTTCCTGGGAAGAGGACCTCGAATCCCCTGCTGATGCTGCTCTTAATTGGGAAGGGGGAACGGGACTAGCCAAATTTTCTGCCATTGCTGGGGAAGATGCTGCTGGGAGCGGGGCTGCCGGATCCACTGATGTTTCTGCTGCTGCTGCAGCTTTCCTGACCTCCTCTTCTATGTAGCTGTGCCACACACCTGTATCCCTTATGATTATGTTTGCTGCAGCAGGAAACAGGATTTTCTGAGAAGTTACATTCTTCCCGAGCTCTATTTTAATGCTTTGTACTCCCGCTTCAGCAACTTGATATGTTTCCTTCAACAGATGATTGTGAAGTGTTGATGAACCGATGTAATGTTGGAGATCATCCATGGCAAGAACATCAATGCTTTTTACATACTCCATCTGGACGCCTAGCTCTTCTTTTAGTTGAGATAACCGCTGCTCCTTTCCCGGGAAATCTTCTAGGGTCTGAGGGAAACTCAATGAGCAGTTATCGTGGACTCCTTTGAGCTTTTGGTACAGGTTGTTGATTCTCTCTGTGGTCTTCTGCACACTGGCCATCAGCTTATTGGCACAGTTCCGGCCAAACTCCAACAAGGCTATATCTTCATTAAAATCTTCCACTGTCTTAAAAGGAAGATGAGGGGGAAAACCTCCTTTCCCTTCCCTCCATGCCATCTGACTTATGACATTTGCTTTGACACGGGTATTCTTAGCCTTGGGCCTGTGGGCTTCCGCATTAACCTCCTTTAGCCTGACCGTCATGGCCTTGAGTTTGCATACCTCATCAGTGATTAGCTCTTGAGAGCCATGCACTTGCTGTAGTATATTGCATGACAGCTCGTGGAAGGGGGACATATCCAAGGTTCTGCTTTCCGCTTGCTCTAAACGTTCAGTTAATGCCTGCTTGTCTGTTTCTAGCTGGGAAGCCTTTTCTTCTGCTCCATTCTTCTCCGCTTCTGCAATCATTATCTGGAGTGCTAGCTGGTCCTTTTCCTCCTCCAGGTAGCTGTACTTATTCGCCAACTCCTTATGCTCGGCGTACAAGCAATTGTATTTATTCACTATCAGGTCTCTCTGGGCTTGCTCATTAGCCACATTTCGTTGCAAGGTACGTGCTCTTTTCTTTGTCAATATATTTTCTTTGACTATAACCCCTACATTGGCAAATGATGCTTGTGCTGTTGCTATAACTGCGGAGGCCATGGCAATGGGATCCGCATCTGTGTTCTGCATGACAGCGACCTCTCGGTGAGTAACTATGTCGTCATGGAAGGGACTTTTAATCCTCTCTTCTGATTGGAGGACCATTGTTTTTCTTTTCTTATCATAGACAAACTCATTCCATTTGGACACCGTACGCTTCCCAGATGGAGTGTACGGTACAATTGGTCGGTTTATGATGTCTATGTCTTCTTCCATAGGTGGGGTCCGGACTTCCTGAGCGGGGTCTGTCCCTTCCTTTTGGGTACTAGAGCCACCTGCCTGAGAGGTGTCTATCTCCATGTCCTGCGCACCGGACCCACCTGTTTCGGTATTTTCCCTTGTCCTCAATTCTTCTTCCGCCTTCTTCCTTGCTTCAGCTCGCTCAATTTCTGCTTCTTTCTGCTTTTGGGCTTTCTCAGCCTCCTTCCGCAGTCTTTCATTCTCAGCCTCTTGTAGCTTTCTTGCCTCCTCGGCTTCCTTTTGCAACCTTGCCTCTTCTCTTAATCTGAGCTCTTCCTGAGCTCGGGCATCCTTGGCTTCTTTCTCCTTTTGCTGGATGGTCTTCTGGGTTTTGGTTGAGCTAGAGCTCGCTCCAGTACTTTGGCGACAGATCCGTAGCTCAGCCATGTTGCTGATGCCTCTGAAAGCTTCCTCCTCGGCATCGGGGGTAGTGGGAATATTCGAAGTTCGCATAGTTCCCCTTGCAATGCTCGGCCACTTTACCCTTTCTGTCGTTCCTGTGGAAGATGACCTCACCGAAATGGAAGGCCCTCAACTCTTGAACAAATTCATCGGCAGAGGCCACCCCTGAAAACTTGTAAGCACCTATGCAGAAAGGTAGGGGGGGAAAGGAAGCCTTGTGTAGCTTGTGGAGGAATGCTCCAATCCCATCCAAGAAGAGTTGTCTTACTGCTTCCTTGAGCACCACATAGTCTGTGGCATACTGCGGCAATATGTATGGGGGCTTAGTCCCTCCGAACATTCTCAAGTAGGTACCTTGTTCTGAAAAGTAGAAATCCCCATAATCCTCAAGGACTTCCAAAGCGTTTTGGGACAGGCAACTTGGTTCTTCCTTGAACATTTTCTCGTATAGGGGCATGATGAACCCCTCACAAATGAGTTTGTAGCTGGGCTTGTAATTCTGAGCCCACAACATCTTGAATGCAGTGTAGACCGGGGCTGTGGCCCTATCCCATGTACACCCCAATCCGGGGAACTCTATCTTGGCCAAGATACAATCTATCAGGTATGAGGACATGAAGAATTCAGCCTTCTTCGAGGCCAGCCCGGGCTTAGCAGCACTTATCATTGAGGCCAGACTATCTGACAAGATGGTGGCCCAGTCAAACACTGTCCCCTTAAATGCCACATAGTGAATGATAGGGACCCACTGAATCTTGTATACTGTGCCATCGGGCATGCCGAAGATTCTACACAGCATCAGGGCGATCAACCTATAAGGAGCTCTTAGATTCTGTACGTCATACTCCTCCCTCTCTTTCTTCCTCAAATGTTTCCCTTGCACCAGTAGCTTTTTGGCCATCTCGACATTGTCCATCTGGCTTAACCATTCATCGGTCAGAGCTTGCTGGACACGGGGAAACCTGTAGGCTGCCGCCAGATACGCGGGTTGAAATGAGGCGATAGCCATGTTCCCGCTATCATTTATCACTCTCCCATCAGCATCTGCATGTTGGAGTATCCACCCGATCACTTCAGCACAGGGGAACAGCTCAGGGCGGGTAGCGGCTCTAGTTATGCCTGAGGCTCTGATATTTTGATAGATCGGTGCCTCCTCCAGCAACATATCTGGGATCTCTTGGTCCCTGATCATTCTGTATATGTCATCCCATCTGATTTCTGGAGGGACACCAGTGGTGCACCTGGTGTCTTGGAGCGAGGTTTCAATCTTAGGAGGAGCAGGTTTCTTTTCTGTCATCCTCGCCTTCTTCTTACTGGGTTTCGGCATATTGAATTATCCCTGATAACATCCATATACAATTCATCATGAGTTTGAGCAACAGGTTGTATGGTTTCAGCAGAGAGCAACATTGTCTTAATGAGATAAATCAACGAAGCATATATATAGGAAGTAAAACATTATTTCAATTATAAGACACACATTGAAACATTTGAAGCTCTTAAAAAGATGAGTGCGGGATAAGCTATGTTGCGGACGCTATTGGTCTTATTGGACCGATAGGTGATTCGCGGAAGCAATCGGCTTCCGGTTCCGCCTCGCGGAAGGAGAGGTCTTTCGCTATGGCTGCGGTTGGAGAGGTCGAAGGCGGGGAAGAGGCGGGTTGACTCGGTGAGGGCTACGGATGCTATCGTCACACGCGGCCACTTGCCGAGTCACTACGGGAGGCTTTAGTCTGAGCGAAGGTAACGGTGCCGGGGACAAACTGACGGGGAGAGCTAGGGCGGCTTCAAGTTTCGACTTTCGTAGCTTAACCGCTTACGGGTTTCGGCTTCGCGTGTAGGGACTGGGGTTTATGGAAAAGGGCCCAGGGTTCACGGTCAGGGACATGGAAAGCCTATAGGGTTTTGTCAACTTAACCCACGACGAGGGGCGCGGCCCGGGGTTTAAATTCGCCGCGCGTAGCGGTCACGTCAAAGCACCTCGGTTTCCGTGCGACCGTCACTTGCGGGGCCAGTTTGCGAATTGCATCCGCCGTTGCGGAAGGGTTCAGTGAAAGCTTCCGACGTTTCGGGGCTTAATGCGGAAAGGAAACTTGAAGCCTTCCGCGAGAGACCGTCGTGTAGCGGACGGGTAACGCCAAAGCTTCCGCTTTTTCGGAACGATATAGCGAATGCTCCCGGTATTTTCGGAAGACTTTTGCGAAAGCTTCCGTGGTCCAGGAATTCAAAGTTTCGTTGATTTTTTCGGGAAGGTTCGGCGAAGGCTCCCGTTGGTTTCGGAAAGCTTTTGGGAAAGGCTTCCGCCGTTTCGGAAGCAAAACTTATATTTTCCGCAAATTCGCCCGGGATCGTTTCGGAGTCCTTTCGCCGAACGGGGTAAGCGATTGGCCTCCGCTGTTTCGGAAGGGTAGCCCGGAGGCTTCCGCGTTTCGGGAGCAAAAGCTGAAGGCTTCCGCGACAGCTTCTTGAGAAAATTCTAAGTCTTTTCATGGTTTCGGAAGGCAATCGTGAATTTCTCCGCGGGACTTATCCAAATGGCTTCCGCCGTTTCGGGACGTTTTCATGAATTCCCCCGCCGTTGCGGAAGGGTTTCATAAAACGTTCCCGCTTATTTTCTTTTGGAAAGATACCGCGGCGGCTTCCGCTGTTTCGGAAGGGTTCCTTGAATTCCCCCGCCGTTGCGGAAGGATTTTACGAGGGCTCCCGCGGTTGCGGAAGGGTTCCCTGAAAACTCCCGCCGTTTCGGGTGGGCTCACTTAAACTCCCGTCGTTGCGGAAGGTTGAAACTAAACATTCTCTAAGTCCTTTGTTCCCGCAGTCTTCTCATCGAAAGAAAATCTAAGTCCTTTTCGGGAGACTAAGGTGAATGAGCCCCGCCATTTCGGGAGGTTCGAGTGAAAGGCTCCGCCGTTTCGGGAACTAAGTTGTTTCGGAGCTTGAACCGTTCCGCAGAAGCAACGATTGAAAATTTTCCAAGTGCTTTTACTTCGGAAGAAAATGATGAACTGTTTTGTGTTATTTCGGCGAGTTTATCCGAATGGCTTCCGCCGTTTCGGAAGACAGAGCTGAATTGTTCCGCCGTTTCGGATGGCTTTGTTGAATTCTTTGCCGTTTCGGGAGAACAACGCGAACCTTTCCGTGGTCGCGGAAGACTTGATCGAAAGCTTCCGCCGTTTCGGGTGGTTTTGCCCAATGGCTCCCGCGGATTTTGACAAAGGAAATCTAGGTCCTCCTCTCGGAAAGGTTGGACGTTTGACTCCCGCTGTTTCGGGACAAAGTCCGGATTACTTCAAAAACGTTTGGGCAAAACTAAGTCATCTTTTGGCTTAATGGGGAGAACATGGACGGATTGACGGCAAGCAGCTCAGCAGGGAAGGAAAATTTTATGTTGAAAACAGAGCGGACGCCTGGGATGTCTTCTCAAACAGACTTTGTACGAAAAAAAAACAGGAGGGGCCCCAACATGTACAAAATTTTGGGGAGGGGTGTTGCTGCAACAACAGGTTGATACGACAAAGTCTTATAGTGAAGCAGAAAGGGAATTCTTCAACGGACCAAGAGGTAGGTTTCTTTTGGCGCTACAACTGTCCATTAAGATACTCAATTGTGAAAAGGGCATACTGAAGATGCACCTAGACCAGTAGAAACCTGGTGGGCGGAGGCTATGGATACCGCGACAGCAGGGAGGCGGTACATGGAATGATACGGGGTAGATGGGTGCAAGTTATGACGACACTGTGAAGGAAGCCGAGGAAGAGAGTGTATTACAAGGGGAGGAGCAAGGTTTCGACAAGAAAAGAGGAAGAGAACAGGAGAAGGTCCTGCTACAATCGAAACGCAAAGCTACGAAGGAAGACCACACGGGACGAAGCGACCTCACAGTGCCAACAAGGACAACCAGGCTACGCCCAGGATAGAGGTAGGACCAACCCCCAGCACAACGTGCCCACACCTTCGCTCACTATCTCTCATCCAGGAAGAAATACAACTTTGACACCACCGTGTTCATCGTGTCAACAGAAATTGATTGCTAGTAGCTCAACAACTATAGGAAGGAAGCCCAGGATGGCGGGCGAAGATGCAAAGTTGTTGTTGTTCCATGGAAATGGAACAGATAATCTTGAGCAATACTGGTTCTTATGTGAAGCAGTATGGACTGTTAAACAAATTACTGATGATGAGGCCAAGAAAGGACAATTGGCGACAACTCTTCGAGGTCGCGCATTGGACTAGTTTATGAAGTTTGTTCAAGTTCCCGCAGGCACCCCAGAGAAGACGCTGGAATAAGTCAGAAAAGGACTGATTGCAGAATTCAGAAAACCCAAGTCTGAAGCACAGTATATTACAGAACTAAAAGAAATTAAGCAGTATCCCAATGAAACTGTGTGGGATTTTTACCAACGATTCAAAACACTAATGGCAAGGGTCAGCTTTGACATGAGCGATGTCCAGCACAAAGAATGGTTCATCATTGCATTGCTACCTCACATTCGACTACCACTGATGCAACAGAATATTACAACGCCAAGTGAAGCTCTGGAAATTGCAATGTGGTTAGAAGCTTCGCCGATTGGTGAGAACGTGGCGGGCATGTCGCAGATTCAGACACAGCTATCCAACTTGACAATACAGTTGAAAGACCTTAAGAAGGGTAAGTATCATCGTGAAGAGGCTTGGTGTACGCGATGTCGTGCAGAGAGGCATCCTAAGGATAGCTGCCCAGACTTCCGCAACTACCTGGTATCTCGAGCATCGAACCCATTGAGTGGTGGGGGTATGTCGTGGTGTCGCATCTGTCAGATATATGGGCATCGACATGAGGAGTTTCAATACATGCAGAAGATGGTCACCAAACCGATGAATTTGTATTGTACATTCTGCAAGTCCATGGGACATGAAGACAAAGATTGCCGCTCCTATGGCTTGCTTCAAGAGAGAACATATGACACATTCTATGTGAAGGACGACCAGCATACTGTACAACAATCGCAACCGCAGCCATAGGTAGCCCAACCGCTACCTCAACCGTAGATGCAATTTGTACCGCAGTCGCAACCAAAACAATTTATACCACAATATACTCAGATGTCGATGGCTTCGCAGTAGCCACAGTACTTTCAGCTAGGACAAGGCGTTCAGTTGCAACCAAATCCCATGCAGCAGCAGTTTCCTCAACCAGAGTATCAGCAGCAAGGGGGATTCCATGGAGGATTCCGGGGAGGACGCGGTGGAGGCTTTGGTCGCGGAAGAGGACGAGATCGCAGACCTGTCCAATGTTATAATTGTGGACTATTAGGGCACTACCAGAGAGATTTCCCACAATTGCAGACACAATGTATGTTTTGTTTTGTTACTGATCACACGGTTGAAAATTGTCCGCAATTGATTGCACAGTGGCAGACAAGAAATATACCGCAGTTGCATAATCATAACCAGTTGTCAAATCAGAACCAGCTGCAGAACTAGCGTCCGAACCAGAATGCCAATCAAACCGCGAATCAACCTGCGAACCCATCGACGAACCAGAATCAAGGACCAACTGTTGCGACAATCTCAGCAGATCCAAGGACACAACATGTTGTTGTTGTTGTTATTACTCGCGGAGGTACGACAACAGGTGAAGATGGTTCGCATCCTTTGATCCGACTAGCTGGGAAGAAAAAGGTGCAGTTTGACATTGATGTTGAGCGTGACACATTCCTTCAAGCACGTAATGCGATGGAAAAAGACACGGTAAGTCAATTGTTTATGATATGCCCTTAGCTTTTGACTCAACTTTGGAAGCAGGACCGTCGCGTCAGTACGGCACCTTACAACACTTCTTGGAGAGTTGTTTATTGATGGCAAGAGATCCCGATGCTCTAGCCAAGATCGAGAGTCTGTTGCGTCGACCGACTCAGGGATGGAGGGAGTCCGCGGTGAATTCCTTGCAAAGGAAGAAGACGGGCAAGGAAATGCGCATGAATGTCCAGATTGGGGACTACGAGGTTGATTCAATTATTCTGGATCTAGGATCTGATGTTAACATATCGACAAAGCAAGCATGGCAAAATATGGGGAGTCCAACGCTGAGCTGGTCTCTGGTACAGCGGCGATTGGCCAATCAGGCCAAGGCGACACCAATTGGGAGAGTTTCGCGCTTGGTGGTGTATATTGAAGGGATGAAGACATACGCGGATTTTGATGTCATTGAGGTGGTCGAAGGTGGAAGCTCCTATCCCACGTTGTTGGGGATTAGATGGGTTAATGATAGCGCAGTCGTCATTAATTTTAAGAAGCGGATGATGACCTTTGAAAATCAGGATCTCCGTGTCATTGCTCCGTTGGATCCAGCTGAAGGACGACGATATGTTGAACCTGTCAAGGATGAGGTAGTAAGAGGATGGGATCATGCCTACAACATTTCAGAAGATTATGTCCATCTGACTGTTAGTGAAGAACTTGGTTGGTGTAGCTCTAGCTCTGCGTCTTCCGATTCAGATGATGCTTTAGAGAATTGGCAGAATCACCTGCATGAGGTATCGTTCCAGAAGTGTGGGTTGATCACACAGTCACTGCGGCGTGTTGCGACTGAGACTGTTGAGTTACTGATGTATGAAGGACTACCTGGATTGTCTAAATTTCTAGTCGCATTTGAAGCTAAGGTGCCAGAACCACAACGGTTGCTGGCGCTGGAGGAGGTGCTGAAGGCTACTCCAGCACGGTGGTGGGAAACCCATAAGAAGTCGATCACTGGTTGGTCGTAGTGTTGAAGGTTGATGACGGTTCTCTTTGGTGACACCGAAATATACCACACCGGAAGGTATGATGGGAAGAATGACCCTGGCAGTCATCTGATGGAATGTCAGGCCTTGTGGGCTTCGCAACCAAGGTATGAATGGGTCCATGCTTTTATCCATACCCTGGATGATATGTAGCGATCATGGTATGCTTCAGCTGAGTTGTGAGGGGATATTACCACTTGGTTAGAGTTGACAGTTTGCTTTACTCGTACTTTCAGCTTCACGGATGCCAACCCAGATGTCCATAATGCTTTGCAGCTTTTCCGCGATGTTGTTCTGAAGGTTGTTCTAGTGGCATATCTTACGGATCCGCATGCACACTGTCAGATGCAGTCGCTGATGGAATGTTATAATATTACTGGCGAGCCAGAGGACGGTGATGATCCACAGAATGTCAATATTCCGGAATTAGATGGTAATCACGATGTTGTAGCTCCTGATGCACCGACAGATCCGATCAGTCAGTCGCTGAAGCTCTGGAAGGTCAACATTGGGACAAAAGAGAACCCAAAGTTTACGAATGTTGGTGACTACTTGGATGAAGACATGATGGCGAAGGTCACCGACCTGTTGCATGAGTTCCAAGATCTATTTCCTATGAAGTTTTCAGAGATGAAGAGAATCTTGGGGAATCTAGGGGAGATGAAGATTTCGTTGAAACCTAATGCAAAACCAATTAGGCAGCGACCGTATTGCCTGAATCTGCGACATAAGGAACGGGTCAAAGTTGAACTTGATCGCATGCTGGATGCTAGCATCATTGAACCGGTTGAGGAATCGGAATGGATCAATCCCATGGTGGTGCGGGATAAGAAGACAGGGAAGTACAGATTTTTGTCGACCTGAGAAAATTGAATGATGCATGTATGCATGATCTGTTTCCGACACCTTTCACTGATGAGGTACTAGAAGGAGTGGGCGGTCAAGAGATGTATTCTTTCACAGATGGTTTGTTTGATTATCATCAGATCAGGATTGCGAAAGAAGATCGCCACAAGGCGACATTTGTGACGGAGTGGGGTTGTTTTCAGTACACAGTGATGCCATTTGGGATAAAGAACGCACCTGCGATATTCTCTCGAGTTGTTGTTGCTCCTTTTAGGGATTTTATTCAGAAGTTCTTGCAAGTTTATATGGATGACTGGACGGTTTATGGGTTGATCAGCGATCATCTGGCTAACCTGCGACTTATGTTGGAGCGTTGTCAACAGCATATATCGCTGAACTTGAAGAAGTGCATCTTCTGTGCACCATTTGGGATATTGTTGGGTCACATTGTTTGCAAGCAGGGATTGTTGGTCGACCCAGCAAAGATTGCGCTCATTCTGAGCTTAACACCGCCTACCAATGTCAAGCAGTTGAGAGCGACGTTGGGCCACACAGGGTACTATCTCAAGTTCATCCGGGGTTATGTTTCGATCACGGCTTCTATGGAGAAGTTGTTGAAGAAGGATGCGGTATTTCAATGGAGCCCAGAATGTCAAGTCAGTTTTGAGACACTAAAGGCTAAGATGGCTTTTGCACCGATATTGGTATTTCCGGACTGGAGCAAGGAATTCCATGTCCATGTAGATGCATCATCAATTGCGCTGGGAGTAGTGCTCGCGCAACCAGGGGAAAGAGACTTGGATCACCCAATTGCCTTTGCGAATCGGAAGTTGTCGTCTACAGAGCGGAATTATACCACTACAGAGAGGGAAGGCTTGGCGATGGTATATGCATTGCAGAAGTTTCGGCACTACTCGTTGGGATGTCACTTCAAGATGTTCATAGATCATTTTGCTCTGAAATATCTGGTCAATAAACCTGTGTTGGGGGGGAAGATATGTCGCTAGTTACTTCTCTTTCAGGAGTTTGATTTTGAGGTGATTGTGAAGTCAGGCTGATTGAATGCGGGGCCAGATCATCTGTCGCGAATTGAGATAGGGGAGGAACCAACCAACATTGAAGATGGGTTTCCCGATGCACAAATATTCAGGGTGGAAGTAGTCGATGACTACTATGAAGAAATATTTCAGTTTCTGGCGATAGGAACCGCACCAGAGGGGTTCACCACAAGTCAGAAGAAGCAGCTGGTGGTTAAGGCTACAGATTTCCAGTTGATTACAGGACAGTTGTATAAACTAGGAACAGATGAGATCTTGAGGTGTTGCGTCCTGCCTCATGAGCAAGGACAGATCTTGTCGGAAGCACACGCAGGAGTGGCTGGTGGGAACTATGGCGGTCGTGCGACTGCCAGGAAGGTGCTTCGTGTAGGGATTTGGTGGCCCACTCTTCACAATGATGCAACGGATTATGCGCGGACCTGCGATGTCTGTCAAAGAACTGGAAAATCCTTCAAGAGGGATGAGATGTCATTAATACCTCAAGTGACACTACAGCCATTTGATAAATGGGCAGTGGATTTCGTGGGACCTATCAACCCACCTCGGAAATGCACTGGTGCATGATACATAATCACAGTGACAGATTGTTTGACAAGATGGGCGGAGGCTGCACCAGTTGTAGATTGCACTGTTGCAACAACAGCACGTTTCTTATTCGACAATATCATCACTCAGTTTGGATGCTTGAAGATATTGATGAGTGATCAAGGAAGTCACTTCATTAATCGCGCCGTCAGCGCATTGACCGCGGAGCTTCAAATACAACATAAGAAGAGTATGCCATATTATCCGCAGGAAAATGGCACGGTGGAAGCTTTCAACAAAGTATTGGAGAATGTGCTAACCAAGGTTTGTAATGCGAACTGCGATGACTGGGATTTGAAGATTCCAGCAGTCTTGTGGGCATATCGTACCACTTGTAAAAGGTTGATGGGACAGACACCCTTCAAATTAGTGTATGGACAAGAGGCAGTTATGCCTATGGAGTACATTGTTCCGAGTCTGCGCATAGCGGCAGCAACAAGCATGCATGATGAAGCGGCGTTGGTAGAGCGACTGGAGTAGCTGGTACAGCTTGAGGAAGACCGCTTTATCGCTGGTTTTCACCAGCGCATGGAAAAGGATCGGCAAAATGCTTGGCATGATCACCATATAAAAAATAAACAGTTTTAGCAAGGTGACTTGGTGTTGTTGTATGACAGCAAGTTCATGAAGCATCCAAGGAAGTTACATATGCATTGGCTCAATCTATATCGCATCAATGGCATAACTTCAGGAGGCACAGTACAACTGCAGTAGTTAGATGGACTGATGCTCCCAAAGTTGGTGAATGGTAGCAGGTTGAAGCCCTACAAGACAGGCTCGGAGCAGCGCGATGCCTAAAACGCATTGTGGTAAAATAAAATAAAAAGTGTAGGATGCTAGGTGGCAAGATGACGCACCAGAAGGGACAGAATGCGCAAGCAGGAGTGATTGTATCGCAATTAGGTGTCTGTGTCACGATAGCTGCAGGGTCGCGACTCCATCCAATCAGCAATAAATGTAGGAAATTAAAAGCAGTTAATTAGTAGTGCGTGATGAAATGATCGGCATTAATGGGGGATCCGCCCGTTAGATTGACAGAATCGACGGCGGAGTAGATGAACGGAAACACGCCATCGAGGAGTTGGCAACACAGATGGGCGAGCTGGAGCAGGCAGCGACAAAGATTACTGCAGAGACTGCACAGTTTTGGGGTAGCATCGTTCAGGATGAGCAGTTAGAACAGATGACCAAGCTGCAGCAAGAAGTGGAAGGGCAGCTGGAAACACTAAAGGTGTCACTGAGAATGTTTCCACCAGTCACTCAGGTCACCAAATCAGCAAAACTAAAAGAGTTGCAGTATCGTGTCGCCAAGGTAGAAGAGCGTCAGAAGAAGTGGAGCACACAGCTGGAGGAGTTCCAAGAGGTTGGAGCACATTTTTTGCTCAAGGCAAGTTCCGCATTACAGGCTGTGCAGGAGGGTCGCCGACAGGTTGTTGAGAAGATGAGTGAGCATCCATCCGCGCAGAATGTAATAGAGAGTCAGGCAGTGGCTGCGGCAGTGAAGGAGCAGGTCAAGGAGGTCAATCAACTGTATGAGGACTTCAGGTTGAAGACCACTGAGTACACAATGTCCAGTTGACGTGGCTCGAGGGCGAGCCACAAGATTGTGTTGGGGGCCTGTTGGCAGGCGGTATGGATGAGTCAACATCGCAGCATCGCGGATGCAACGAAGGGTCAATGATGCCACGAAAGGAGGAAAGCAGCGCGCAAGTTGATTAGTTTATGTGCACTTTGGGTCATTTGGACCACATTAGGTGCATTTTGGGTCATTTGGACCGCATTAGGTGCATTTTGGATCATTTGGACCGCGTTATGGGGGTTTTGGGTCATCTTTTTGTAGCGTTTGCTAGGAAGTAGTTAGACGGTTGCCTAAGTGGACCGCAAATGTAAAGGCATAAACCTATAAATAGACTTAGCATTGTAAGTGTTGAAAAAATGAAAAAGAGATAGTTGAATATCATTATGATATAGCGATTGAAGATACATGAGCGGATGAAAGATTATCTTGTTGTATCTAGGTTTTTGTGAAGATGAACATGATGCGACAGAGTTTTGAGCAGAATTATTGTGTCTTTCTTGTCTCTATGTGGTAAATGCATTATGTGATGTTATTCTGTGAATGATGCGATGTTCCTTGCTGCGATTAATGTTTTATTGTTATATTTGTTGCGCATTTACGATTCTATCAATGATGAGATCTATTAAATGATGCTACGATTATGTTTAATGCCTAAGTTGAATGCCTAGGTCTATTTCTGATTGTCGCAATAAGTTGATTAATTGATGCACAAAATCCTCCTTCATTCGGCAGAAACTTGGTTCTGTCAACTCTCCCTCGAACATCTCGGGTGAGACCTCATCTGCTCCGCAGGTGTTGCTGGACAGGGTAAAACCTATTTGGGCCAGTGCTCAGGGAGATCGCGGCGGTTCGGGTGTCAAAAGTGTGAGGAACCCTTGTCGACTGGGTTTGTGTCAACAACTCTCCCAATTATATGGTGTGGTGAATGGACCCCGGGATGCTCTCACATTGTCTGCTCTCATAATGGAGTGATATATTCTATATTAGAGTATTTGACTTATTTATTTTGTTAGGGGATTTCATCCCCTTATGAAATAGACAAATCTAGCCTAAAGTTGAAATTGACATAATCGCTAAGAAGTGTCGAGGACTTCTTAGTGTCGGTCAAATCAACTTTAGGGATCTATGTTATGAATAGACGAGCGTCCGATGGATAAGTATAACATTAACACAATGGACAACCTTTCCTAAGTAGACGAAAGATTCCAATAATAAATGGTCAACAAATGAATAACAATTGAAGTGGTCAAATAGGCAAGTTGGCCCAAACAGAAAGAGAATTCAGCCCTACTAGTGGAAATCAAGTGACTTGATGAATATAAATAAGAGGAATGATTCCTCATTTTCACATCATCTCATCAAAGACAAGTTCCTCCTCTTTGGTGTGCAATTTTAGCTAGCAAGTGAAGATTGAAGGAGAAGAATATTGAAAGATTTGAAAATAATACTGCTAAGTTAAAAATTCAACACTAGTAACCATCCCACCAATCTTTGGAACTGTGGTCGCTAGTGGCTGACTCATTGTTTGGTGCATAAAAAACCTGCTGGCCGATTTGTTGAAGATTGGAAGAACGTCCCTATGTAGTGAAGTTCTGGAAATCTGTATAGTGAATTTGAGATATGCTATTGCTCACTGGTACTATCCACATAAAGATTGCCGGTTGGAACTCCAACGTTTCCCATAGCCTATCAATTTCAGAAATAAGAGTGCTTCCTGTTCACTTTCTTCGATTGTCTATGTGCACATACTTCTAGAAGGATGAGAATCTACATGCTGCTGCTGAGGGTTATGGGTTGTGAGAATCTCAAGATGGAGATCATTCAGTAGGATCCTCGAGTCCTCAAGCAATAGTGTGAGGATTGCATATTTGCTTCCTATGGCTTCAGGCATACTTCTGTGAAAAGACACAGTTGAAGAGAAAGATGCAGAAAATATAAGTTCCTGTCTAGATATAGATATAGTTGTTATCCCAAGATTAAAATGTAGATTTGTTGAAAGCTGATAGAAGGTTAGAGGACAAACATCATTAGTTTCCATTTTACTATATTACAATTGTTTAACAACAACCTTATTTTTTTTTGGTATAACTGGTCGAAGTCAACAGTGTCACTGAAAGGTAAATCTGGCGATATTTATTCCACAAATGAGCCTCAACTTGAATTCAATTCTTGAATAGAATTGCAAATTTGTTGAATTGTAAGGTGAGTTTTGGAGTATTTTTGTCTTTATGTTGTATTCTTTCTCAGCTTAAGACGGACACCCTTCATTTTTTTGAGTTTGAGTGTTTGTAAAAAGGGCAGAGTTGCAAGAATCCCTTTTGTATTCGAGTGAGTTTTTCAATGTCGAGATTAAATGGCCTTGTAGAGTTACTGGACACTCTAATTTTCTACTCTGTCAACAACATTGTCATGGTCAACAAGACCACCCTCACTCATACTTAGAATCGTGTGCAAGATTCGTAAGATACACTTGAGTTTTTACAACTTGAGTCACAACTTCTTCAAGAAGAAACACATTATGAACTTGTTCAAGCTTAGAACATTAATTTTCATGATTTCCTTTAGCAGCCTGCACATAATGATGCCACAACAAAAGCACATAAGCAAATCAGTGGCCCCACATCAGATGAAAAGGAAATTGAAGATGAATACGTGCATACAAAGGTTCTGCTTGCACTTCCCAAACTCATCATCACACCATGGGAAGAGATCAGCCATAACAAGCACATAACCAATCTTGGATACAACAATGAAGTGAAAGTTCACATTCCCGATTTCTCCAATCCAACCTAGTTTCAAAGTGTTGGATTCTTCAATGAGAGTTCATCTTCATCCATTCCAGTTCAAAGTTCGGCATGCCAACTCTGTGATTGAGTTGGCCACATGAAAGATTAGTGTTTTTTGATCTTCACATTTGTAAACGTTGTGGAAAACAAAGGCATTTTTTTAAACAGATGCTTCATTTTGAAGAAACATGCAAGAGAGAAGATTCACTATGTATGGATCGCTTTTTGGCAATGGTCGTCAACAACCAAGAAAATATATGTCATACTAGAGAGTTCATTCACAAATATTGACAAATCTTGCAGTTGAGAGATCTTCTTCTCCTTGCATTGTTTCTAACAAGGGGGAATGATAAACAGTCAGAAACAAGCGAGCCTACGTTAGATCCAGATCTTTGATCCCACCAAACTCAAAGTCATGACTATCCATTTAGTAAGATATTACACCAGATTCTACTAACCTTTCAGAATGTTCCAAGAACTAGCTCTGAGCCTTGGAGCCAAGTTCCAAATTTTTTGGTCGGCTTAAAACCTCTCATTCAGTAGAAGACAGAGAACTTCTGCTAGCCTTTGGAATGTTCCAGGAACCTTTGAGCCTTTGAGCCAAGTTCCATAGTTTGTGGTCAGCCTTAAACCACCTTCATGGTTCATGATTTTATAATTGTTGAGATCGAGAGTTTGTGGTCATCCTTAAACCACCCATGTAGTAGAAGACAACAACTTCTGCTAGCCCCTTTTGGTTTGTGGTCAGCCAAAATCACCACTTTAGAGAGCACTTGTATTTAGTAGGAGATGTCAGCTTCTGCTAGATTGCTTGGCATAGTCGGATTGTCAAGTTGAAAATGTTCTACAATTGGTAGTTGTCCACTTCAGTGATTCAGTACTCTTTTCTTGGACTCATATATACCCCTTCGTATTATGGGGGGATTGTTGGATTCTAATCTGTCAGGGTTAGAGAATATGAATAGTTGTGAGGGAGTCCAAGATACGCATTGGGAATTTGGAACCCACGAGCCATCTCATTGTATTAATATATACATACAGCAATGAGAAATATTGAGCTTTCACACCTATTTAGTGTCCACCATTGGTTTTGTGTTTAACCATTTGCCTATGTGCCACATAGGGCTTCTAACACCTCCAAACATAATTAAAGAGTGTCTCATTATGATAGGACAGTGGATGTCCATGATGAGTGAGAACTGCACTTATAGCATAGTCGGAGGCATCTATGTCGATCTAGAAAGGTTGATCTAGGTTTGACAAAGTGAGGACTAGCACCAAGCAGAAGTGTCATTTCATATTCTCGAATTAATTTTGTTATGATGCACCCCAAGAGAACTTGGCTTTGGCTCCACCCTTGGTCACTTGGATTAATGCCCAAGTGATATGAGAGAACCCTTGCACAAACCTGTGGTAAAATTTGGTGAGGCCCAAGAAGATGTGTAGCTTAGTTAGACTCGTTAAGGCTAGCCAATCACGAATAACTTGGATCTTAATCAGGTCCACGGACCCTATGTTAATCCACAATGCATCCCAAATATTGAAATCTCTCCATGTTCAATGAGCATTTCTCCAAATTATCATATAACTTGTATTATTGCAGGGTGCTCGGGATCTATTGAATGTACTACAAATGTTTTACCAAAGTTCTACTAAATATGAGGATGTTATCCAGATATACAACCACAAAAAGAGTTTGTGAATGGCCTCAAGACATCATCCATCATTCTCATGAATGTTGTTGGAGCATTAATCAAGCCAAAAGGCATGACCAACCACTAAAAAATTCCTTCTTTAGATTTGAAGGTTGCCTTCCATGCATTAGTTTGCTCAATCTCACTGAAGAACTTGGTACCCTCAACTTGATCAAGAAGATCATCAATCCATTGAATTGGGTATCGATTCTTGATCATGATTTTGTTCAGGGATCTGTAATAAATACAAAGTATCCATGTCCCATCCTTCTTCTGCACCAACATAATTGGGCTCCCACAAGGTGAGTAGCTTAGTGAAATGTGCCCCTTTTGGATGAGCTCTTGAATTTGAAATTTTATTTCCTCATTCTCCAGAATAGATCCTCTGTATATTGGGCCATTAGGTAAAGGAGCAACAAGTATCAAATCAATTGAATGCATTATTTCATAGTGTAGAAGCACCCCTTTAAGGGAGTAAAGATATCTCTATATTCCTCTACAATCTCGTCCACCTACTTCTATTGTGTATAAATACTTTAAGGTTGTGGTAGTCGTATTGACCTTCTATCCACTCTTTGAACGAACCATGAAGAGGACAAATTTCTTAGTCTAAGAGATTACCTTTCAACACTACGTTGCTTAGATTAAGGAAATTGCAGTTTCAAGAACTACCTCAGGTACTTTGTAGATTTGGTGTCCCAAAGTAACCATCACTCTACATGCCCTAGACATCACAAACATCAAGTGGGGAAACTTCACATAGTACCTCATCTTTGAAGGGCTTGATGTCATAGGATAGGTGGCATTGATGGTTAACACAAATGTCTCATACCTGTCTCAACCAAATGATGGTGTATGATTTGAGGTGTGGTGTTGTCGAAAGCTTCAATCCCTTGATCACCTTGACCGAGATCAAGTTATTCTCGCTACCAATTTCAACAATAAAATGTAGCAAAGTCCCCTTCACCACATCTATGAATGGAAGAGGCGCTCCCCTTGCTTTGGACCCTCTAGCTCTTCTAATTGGACCTTGGTTATTGTGATGGTGGCATTGGGTTCCATGTCAATGATGTTATTTCCCTTATATTACTTTGAATTAGAGTCTGAGCCAAGGTTCAACTCCAATACTTTTATCTTGACCAACAATAATTGTTTCAAGAGGTATTCATCAATATTGCGATAGGGGATTTTGTAACTCATACCACTTTCTAGTGTCCTTCGACTTCTCATTCCCTTATTTACCTATGACGTGGAATGGTGAGCTTGGATATCCTTATTTTGTTCCATGTTTTGTGAGTTAGGGACACCTTTACCAAGCTTCTACTACTATTGATCTGCAAATCCAAACTCTTACTTATTATTTTGCTTAAAATTTTGTTTATTTTGATAGCATACTAATAAGTGACTCCTATTGAGAAAATGTCTAAGAAATCCATCTATATTTTGGATGTACTCGTGCAGGATATTGCGTACTTTAGGACCAAGCATCATTTGGAGTCTCTAATACCTAGGTTTGATCATAAGGTATGGAATATATTCATGAACTCTGGCACCATCTAGTATCTCTTTGGGATCAAAGTTGTCAATCTTGTGTACTGGTCATTGTAGTTTCTGACTTGATAGATTTCCTGCTTTAAGGCATCGAGAAAATCTTCCCAAGTGAGTTACGGTATGTATGTTGTAGATTCATCTCTGGCATGCCTCTCCCTCAACATGTCTCTCGTAGTTGTTGATGTTTCTCTAGGTGCGACATCGGGCAGACATTCACTTACGAATATGCATGCACATTTGGCTAGATATACATTCACATTCTAGAGATGAATGGCTCAGGCATGAGTAGTGACTCTTGTTGGGAGGCGGTTTGGATGAGTCAACGTCGCAGCATCGCGAATGCAGCGAATGGTCAAAGATGTCGCGAAAGGAGGAAAGCAACGCGCAAGTTGATTAGTTTATGTGCACTTTGGGTCATTTGGACCGCATTAGGTGCATTTTGGGTCATTTGGACCGCGTTATGGGGGTTTTGGGTCATCTTTTTGTAGATTTTGCTAGGAAGTAGTTAAACGGTTGCCTAAGTGGACCGCAAATGTAAAGGCGTAAGCCTATAAATAGACTTAGCATTGTAAGTGTTGAAAAAACGAAAAAGAGATAGTTGAATATCATTATGATATAGCGATTGAGAGATACATGAGCGGATGAAGGATTTATCTTGTTGTATCTGGGTTTTTGCGAAGATGAACATGATGCAACAGAGTTTTGAGCAGAATCATTGTGTCTTTCTTGTCTCTATGTGGTAAATGCATTATGTGATATGATTCTGTGAATGATGCGATGTTTCCTTGCTGCGATTAATGTTTTATTGTTATATTTGTTGCGCATTTACGATTCTGTCAATGATGAAATCTGTTAAATGATGCTACGATTATGTTTAATCCCTAAGTTGAATGCCTAGATCTATTTATGAATGTCACAATAAGTTGATTAATTGATGCACAAAATCCTCCTTCATTCGGCGGAAACTTGGTTCTGTCAACTCTCCCTCGAACATGTCGGGTGAGACCTCATCTGCTCCGCAGGTGTTGCTGGATAGGGTAAACCCTGTCTGGGTCGGTGCTCAGGGAGATCGCGGCGGTTTGGGTGTCGACAACGTGAGGAACCCTTGTCGACTGATTTTGTGTCAACAAATGGTTCTGTTGCTGGGACCGTAGTGCGAAGTGAAAGGAGGATATGTTGTGGCATCCGACGAGACCGAAAATTCAGGACTGGTTTGATCTAAAGTTGCGAGAGTTTGCTGAAAAAGAAAATCGGAACCCTGGGTTGTCGACAGATTGGTGGTTGGCAAAATATATACACGATGGTCCACACGAATATTTTTTTTGCGATTTCCCAATCATCCTGTATGAATGGTTAGCAAAATTGACCTATCAAAAGAGGAACTTCCAAGGTGGTGAGCCGATAGCTTGGACCCCAGAACTGATTCAGGAGCTGCAAGAAGTCGACAACAAAGCATCGCAGGCTGTTGAGGTTTGGGTCGAAAGTACACTTGAAGGGTATATCACCGAGTTTGAGGTTGTGTTGATGCCCCAGATATCGTAGCATCAATCAGAAAGGGATTCTCCCCGAGAGACGGTCCCAATTAGACTATCTCCCGTTTGGTGTAGGGAATCCGTCCGGTTAGCGGTTCCGGCAACCGTGGTTTTGGACTTTAAATCCGATTTTACCGGTTATGGCCCGATCCACCTTTCTTTTGGATTTTATGTGTTTTATATGAGATGCACATGCCTAAATTATACTTAGTCTAAATGCAACTGAAACAGATTTAAATTTAGAAACAGGAACACATCTACCTATCCCTGCAGGGGAACACGCTTAAGGGGAGAGCAATCAGCTGTAACAGATATCATAAGCAACGAACAGATAACTATTATTTCTCACGGTCAAAGCTACAGCAAGATGAGGATCTTGAGAAGATAGCTTCTCATTTAAAATGGAACGCATCTGTTGCTCAGAGAAAAAAAAACAGAGAAAAGCTACAGGATTAAGGAAACAGATCTACACTGAACCTACAGAACGAATTTATTGCTTATGAACAGAAGAAATCAAAATTGTTTGATCTAAGTAACAAGAATAAAGAAACAGCTCTAGATAGAACGAAACTGGAATTAAACTAAAAGATCCCTGCAAGGAGCAATTAAAAGCATGAACAATGAGCCATACGAATTATCCTGAAGAAAGAACAGTTAGCCATTCGTTCTAGAAGAAAAATCTACAGCAATGGTAAAAGTATCAGCAGGTAGCTCCTGATTTAATATGGAACGCATTCATTGTCCATGAAATAGAGAGAACGCATGCATAGATAAGAGCAAAATCATTAATACAAAGAAATAATTCAGAAGTCAAGAATGATCTCACATTGCAGAATTGCAGTCATTAGAATAGTCCAACATACAGCAACCCAACATTCCAAGCAAAACGTCCATCTCCTGTGGCTTCTATTAGAAAATTCAATTTACAGAGCCGATACAAGATAGCTCATATCATTCGCCCAAAATTTTCATTCTCTGCCAAAAGTCCATTCTCTAATCTCTTCTAGCTCCTATTTATAGTTACAAATTTGCCCTCTGGGCTGACACCTAGCATTCCTTTTACAAAAATGTTTTGACAAAATTAGGGACAGCTGTCCCATGGCTTAAGCCTTACATGTTCAAAATGTACATAACAGAAAATTTATTAACATCCGAGCGTTCCCTGCTGGGCACGTGTCTGTCTGAAGGGAGTCGTCCAGCTGAATTCGGTTTGCTTCATTCCTGTGCGTGAGCTTCCGATGGCAAAGGGTCGCCCAAATTGATTGTCACTGGTGCTTCCTGGGAAGAGGACCTCGAATCCCCTGCTGATGCTGCTCTTAATTGGGAAGGGGGAACGGGACTGGCCAAATTTTCTGCCATTGCTGGGGAAGATGCTGCTGGGAGCGGGGCTGCCGGATCCACTGATGTTTCTGCTGCTGCTGCAGCTTTCCTGACCTCCTCTTCTATGTAGCTGTGCCACACACCTGTATCCCTTATGATTATGTTTGCTGCAGCAGGAAACAGGATTTTCTGAGAAGTTACATTCTTCCCGAGCTCTATTTTAATGCTTTGTACTCCCGCTTCAGCAACTTGATATGTTTCCTTCAACAGATGATTGTGAAGTGTTGATGAACCGATGTAATGTTGGAGATCATCCATGGCAAGAACATCAATGCTTTTTACATACTCCATCTGGACGCCTAGCTCTTCTTTTAGTTGAGATAACCGCTGCTCCTTTCCCGGGAAATCTTCTAGGGTCTGAGGGAAACTCAATGAGCAGTTATCGTGGACTCCTTTGAGCTTTTGGTACAGGTTGTTGATTCTCTCTGTGGTCTTCTGCACACTGGCCATCAGCTTATTGGCACAGTTCCGGCCAAACTCCAACAAGGCTATATCTTCATTAAAATCTTCCACTGTCTTAAAAGGAAGATGAGGGGGAAAACCTCCTTTCCCTTCCCTCCATGCCATCTGACTTATGACATTTGCTTTGACACGGGTATTCTTAGCCTTGGGCCTGTGGGCTTCCGCATTAACCTCCTTTAGCCTGACCGTCATGGCCTTGAGTTTGCATACCTCATCAGTGATTAGCTCTTGAGAGCCATGCACTTGCTGTAGTATATTGCATGACAGCTCGTGGAAGGGGGACATATCCAAGGTTCTGCTTTCCGCTTGCTCTAAACGTTCAGTTAATGCCTGCTTGTCTGTTTCTAGCTGGGAAGCCTTTTCTTCTGCTCCATTCTTCTCCGCTTCTGCAATCATTATCTGGAGTGCTAGCTGGTCCTTTTCCTCCTCCAGGTAGCTGTACTTATTCGCCAACTCCTTATGCTCGGCGTACAAGCAATTGTATTTATTCACTATCAGGTCTCTCTGGGCTTGCTCATTAGCCACATTTCGTTGCAAGGTACGTGCTCTTTTCTTTGTCAATATATTTTCTTTGACTATAACCCCTACATTGGCAAATGATGCTTGTGCTGTTGCTATAACTGCGGAGGCCATGGCAATGGGATCCGCATCTGTGTTCTGCATGACAGCGACCTCTCGGTGAGTAACTATGTCGTCATGGAAGGGACTTTTAATCCTCTCTTCTGATTGGAGGACCATTGTTTTTCTTTTCTTATCATAGACAAACTCATTCCATTTGGACACCGTACGCTTCCCAGATGGAGTGTACGGTACAATTGGTCGGTTTATGATGTCTATGTCTTCTTCCATAGGTGGGGTCCGGACTTCCTGAGCGGGGTCTGTCCCTTCCTTTTGGGTACTAGAGCCACCTGCCTGAGAGGTGTCTATCTCCATGTCCTGCGCACCGGACCCACCTGTTTCGGTATTTTCCCTTGTCCTCAATTCTTCTTCCGCCTTCTTCCTTGCTTCAGCTCGCTCAATTTCTGCTTCTTTCTGCTTTTGGGCTTTCTCAGCCTCCTTCCGCAGTCTTTCATTCTCAGCCTCTTGTAGCTTTCTTGCCTCCTCGGCTTCCTTTTGCAACCTTGCCTCTTCTCTTAATCTGAGCTCTTCCTGAGCTCGGGCATCCTTGGCTTCTTTCTCCTTTTGCTGGATGGTCTTCTGGGTTTTGGTTGAGCTAGAGCTCGCTCCAGTACTTTGGCGACAGATCCGTAGCTCAGCCATGTTGCTGATGCCTCTGAAAGCTTCCTCCTCGGCATCGGGGTAGTGGGAATATTCGAAGTTCGCATAGTTCCCCTTGCAATGCTCGGCCACTTTACCCTTTCTGTCGTTCCTGTGGAAGATGACCTCACCGAAATGGAAGGCCCTCAACTCTTGAACAAATTCATCGGCAGAGGCCACCCCTGAAAACTTGTAAGCACCTATGCAGAAAGGTAGGGGGGGAAAGGAAGCCTTGTGTAGCTTGTGGAGGAATGCTCCAATCCCATCCAAGAAGAGTTGTCTTACTGCTTCCTTGAGCACCACATAGTCTGTGGCATACTGCGGCAATATGTATGGGGGCTTAGTCCCTCCGAACATTCTCAAGTAGGTACCTTGTTCTGAAAAGTAGAAATCCCCATAATCCTCAAGGACTTCCAAAGCGTTTTGGGACAGGCAACTTGGTTCTTCCTTGAACATTTTCTCGTATAGGGGCATGATGAACCCCTCACAAATGAGTTTGTAGCTGGGCTTGTAATTCTGAGCCCACAACATCTTGAATGCAGTGTAGACCGGGGCTGTGGCCCTATCCCATGTACACCCCAATCCGGGGAACTCTATCTTGGCCAAGATACAATCTATCAGGTATGAGGACATGAAGAATTCAGCCTTCTTCGAGGCCAGCCCGGGCTTAGCAGCACTTATCATTGAGGCCAGACTATCTGACAAGATGGTGGCCCAGTCAAACACTGTCCCCTTAAATGCCACATAGTGAATGATAGGGACCCACTGAATCTTGTATACTGTGCCATCGGGCATGCCGAAGATTCTACACAGCATCAGGGCGATCAACCTATAAGGAGCTCTTAGATTCTGTACGTCATACTCCTCCCTCTCTTTCTTCCTCAAATGTTTCCCTTGCACCAGTAGCTTTTTGGCCATCTCGACATTGTCCATCTGGCTTAACCATTCATCGGTCAGAGCTTGCTGGACACGGGGAAACCTGTAGGCTGCCGCCAGATACGCGGGTTGAAATGAGGCGATAGCCATGTTCCCGCTATCATTTATCACTCTCCCATCAGCATCTGCATGTTGGAGTATCCACCCGATCACTTCAGCACAGGGGAACAGCTCAGGGCGGGTAGCGGCTCTAGTTATGCCTGAGGCTCTGATATTTTGATAGATCGGTGCCTCCTCCAGCAACATATCTGGGATCTCTTGGTCCCTGATCATTCTGTATATGTCATCCCATCTGATTTCTGGAGGGACACCAGTGGTGCACCTGGTGTCTTGGAGCGAGGTTTCAATCTTAGGAGGAGCAGGTTTCTTTTCTGTCATCCTCGCCTTCTTCTTACTGGGTTTCGGCATATTGAATTATCCCTGATAACATCCATATACAATTCATCATGAGTTTGAGCAACAGGTTGTATGGTTTCAGCAGAGAGCAACATTGTCTTAATGAGATAAATCAACGAAGCATATATATAGGAAGTAAAACATTATTTCAATTATAAGACACACATTGAAACATTTGAAGCTCTTAAAAAGATGAGTGCGGGATAAGCTATGTTGCGGACGCTATTGGTCTTATTGGACCGATAGGTGATTCGCGGAAGCAATCGGCTTCCGGTTCCGCCTCGCGGAAGGAGAGGTCTTTCGCTATGGCTGCGGTTGGAGAGGTCGAAGGCGGGGAAGAGGCGGGTTGACTCGGTGAGGGCTACGGATGCTATCGTCACACGCGGCCACTTGCCGAGTCACTACGGGAGGCTTTAGTCTGAGCGAAGGTAACGGTGCCGGGGACAAACTGACGGGGAGAGCTAGGGCGGCTTCAAGTTTCGACTTTCGTAGCTTAACCGCTTACGGGTTTCGGCTTCGCGTGTAGGGACTGGGGTTTATGGAAAAGGGCCCAGGGTTCACGGTCAGGGACATGGAAAGCCTATAGGGTTTTGTCAACTTAACCCACGACGAGGGGCGCGGCCCGGGGTTTAAATTCGCCGCGCGTAGCGGTCACGTCAAAGCACCTCGGTTTCCGTGCGACCGTCACTTGCGGGGCCAGTTTGCGAATTGCATCCGCCGTTGCGGAAGGGTTCAGTGAAAGCTTCCGACGTTTCGGGGCTTAATGCGGAAAGGAAACTTGAAGCCTTCCGCGAGAGACCGTCGTGTAGCGGACGGGTAACGCCAAAGCTTCCGCTTTTTCGGAACGATATAGCGAATGCTCCCGGTATTTTCGGAAGACTTTTGCGAAAGCTTCCGTGGTCCAGGAATTCAAAGTTTCGTTGATTTTTTCGGGAAGGTTCGGCGAAGGCTCCCGTTGGTTTCGGAAAGCTTTTGGGAAAGGCTTCCGCCGTTTCGGAAGCAAAACTTATATTTTCCGCAAATTCGCCCGGGATCGTTTCGGAGTCCTTTCGCCGAACGGGGTAAGCGATTGGCCTCCGCTGTTTCGGAAGGGTAGCCCGGAGGCTTCCGCGTTTCGGGAGCAAAAGCTGAAGGCTTCCGCGACAGCTTCTTGAGAAAATTCTAAGTCTTTTCATGGTTTCGGAAGGCAATCGTGAATTTCTCCGCGGGACTTATCCAAATGGCTTCCGCCGTTTCGGGACGTTTTCATGAATTCCCCCGCCGTTGCGGAAGGGTTTCATAAAACGTTCCCGCTTATTTTCTTTTGGAAAGATACCGCGGCGGCTTCCGCTGTTTCGGAAGGGTTCCTTGAATTCCCCCGCCGTTGCGGAAGGATTTTACGAGGGCTCCCGCGGTTGCGGAAGGGTTCCCTGAAAACTCCCGCCGTTTCGGGTGGGCTCACTTAAACTCCCGTCGTTGCGGAAGGTTGAAACTAAACATTCTCTAAGTCCTTTGTTCCCGCAGTCTTCTCATCGAAAGAAAATCTAAGTCCTTTTCGGGAGACTAAGGTGAATGAGCCCCGCCATTTCGGGAGGTTCGAGTGAAAGGCTCCGCCGTTTCGGGAACTAAGTTGTTTCGGAGCTTGAACCGTTCCGCAGAAGCAACGATTGAAAATTTTCCAAGTGCTTTTACTTCGGAAGAAAATGATGAACTGTTTTGTGTTATTTCGGCGAGTTTATCCGAATGGCTTCCGCCGTTTCGGAAGACAGAGCTGAATTGTTCCGCCGTTTCGGATGGCTTTGTTGAATTCTTTGCCGTTTCGGGAGAACAACGCGAACCTTTCCGTGGTCGCGGAAGACTTGATCGAAAGCTTCCGCCGTTTCGGGTGGTTTTGCCCAATGGCTCCCGCGGATTTTGACAAAGGAAATCTAGGTCCTCCTCTCGGAAAGGTTGGACGTTTGACTCCCGCTGTTTCGGGACAAAGTCCGGATTACTTCAAAAACGTTTGGGCAAAACTAAGTCATCTTTTGGCTTAATGGGGAGAACATGGACGGATTGACGGCAAGCAGCTCAGCAGGGAAGGAAAATTTTATGTTGAAAACAGAGTGGACGCCTGGGATGTCTTCTCAAACAGACTTTGTACGAAAAAAAAACAGGAGGGGCCCCAACATGTACAAAATTTTGGGGAGGGGTGTTGCTGCAACAACAGGTTGATACGACAAAGTCTTATAGTGAAGCAGAAAGGGAATTCTTCAACGGACCAAGAGGTAGGTTTCTTTTGGCGCTACAACTGTCCATTAAGATACTCAATTGTGAAAAGGGCATACTGAAGATGCACCTAGACCAGTAGAAACCTGGTGGGCGGAGGCTATGGATACCGCGACAGCAGGGAGGCGGTACATGGAATGATACGGGGTAGATGGGTGCAAGTTATGACGACACTGTGAAGGAAGCCGAGGAAGAGAGTGTATTACAAGGGGAGGAGCAAGGTTTCGACAAGAAAAGAGGAAGAGAACAGGAGAAGGTCCTGCTACAATCGAAACGCAAAGCTACGAAGGAAGACCACACGGGACGAAGCGACCTCACAGTGCCAACAAGGACAACCAGGCTACGCCCAGGATAGAGGTAGGACCAACCCCCAGCACAACGTGCCCACACCTTCGCTCACTATCTCTCATCCAGGAAGAAATACAACTTTGACACCACCGTGTTCATCGTGTCAACAGAAATTGATTGCTAGTAGCTCAACAACTATAGGAAGGAAGCCCAGGATGGCGGGCGAAGATGCAAAGTTGTTGTTGTTCCATGGAAATGGAACAGATAATCTTGAGCAATACTGGTTCTTATGTGAAGCAGTATGGACTGTTAAACAAATTACTGATGATGAGGCCAAGAAAGGACAATTGGCGACAACTCTTCGAGGTCGCGCATTGGACTAGTTTATGAAGTTTGTTCAAGTTCCCGCAGGCACCCCAGAGAAGACGCTGGAATAAGTCAGAAAAGGACTGATTGCAGAATTCAGAAAACCCAAGTCTGAAGCACAGTATATTACAGAACTAAAAGAAATTAAGCAGTATCCCAATGAAACTGTGTGGGATTTTTACCAACGATTCAAAACACTAATGGCAAGGGTCAGCTTTGACATGAGCGATGTCCAGCACAAAGAATGGTTCATCATTGCATTGCTACCTCACATTCGACTACCACTGATGCAACAGAATATTACAACGCCAAGTGAAGCTCTGGAAATTGCAATGTGGTTAGAAGCTTCGCCGATTGGTGAGAACGTGGCGGGCATGTCGCAGATTCAGACACAGCTATCCAACTTGACAATACAGTTGAAAGACCTTAAGAAGGGTAAGTATCATCGTGAAGAGGCTTGGTGTACGCGATGTCGTGCAGAGAGGCATCCTAAGGATAGCTGCCCAGACTTCCGCAACTACCTGGTATCTCGAGCATCGAACCCATTGAGTGGTGGGGGTATGTCGTGGTGTCGCATCTGTCAGATATATGGGCATCGACATGAGGAGTTTCAATACATGCAGAAGATGGTCACCAAACCGATGAATTTGTATTGTACATTCTGCAAGTCCATGGGACATGAAGACAAAGATTGCCGCTCCTATGGCTTGCTTCAAGAGAGAACATATGACACATTCTATGTGAAGGACGACCAGCATACTGTACAACAATCGCAACCGCAGCCATAGGTAGCCCAACCGCTACCTCAACCGTAGATGCAATTTGTACCGCAGTCGCAACCAAAACAATTTATACCACAATATACTCAGATGTCGATGGCTTCGCAGTAGCCACAGTACTTTCAGCTAGGACAAGGCGTTCAGTTGCAACCAAATCCCATGCAGCAGCAGTTTCCTCAACCAGAGTATCAGCAGCAAGGGGGATTCCATGGAGGATTCCGGGGAGGACGCGGTGGAGGCTTTGGTCGCGGAAGAGGACGAGATCGCAGACCTGTCCAATGTTATAATTGTGGACTATTAGGGCACTACCAGAGAGATTTCCCACAATTGCAGACACAATGTATGTTTTGTTTTGTTACTGATCACACGGTTGAAAATTGTCCGCAATTGATTGCACGGTGGCAGACAAGAAATATACCGCAGTTGCATAATCATAACCAGTTGTCAAATCAGAACCAGCTGCAGAACTAGCGTCCGAACCAGAATGCCAATCAAACCGCGAATCAACCTGCGAACCCATCGACGAACCAGAATCAAGGACCAACTGTTGCGACAATCTCAGCAGATCCAAGGACACAACATGTTGTTGTTGTTGTTATTACTCGCGGAGGTACGACAACAGGTGAAGATGGTTCGCATCCTTTGATCCGACTAGCTGGGAAGAAAAAGGTGCAGTTTGACATTGATGTTGAGCGTGACACATTCCTTCAAGCACGTAATGCGATGGAAAAAGACACGGTAAGTCAATTGTTTATGATATGCCCTTAGCTTTTGACTCAACTTTGGAAGCAGGACCGTCGCGTCAGTACGGCACCTTACAACACTTCTTGGAGAGTTGTTTATTGATGGCAAGAGATCCCGATGCTCTAGCCAAGATCGAGAGTCTGTTGCGTCGACCGACTCAGGGATGGAGGGAGTCCGCGGTGAATTCCTTGCAAAGGAAGAAGACGGGCAAGGAAATGCGCATGAATGTCCAGATTGGGGACTACGAGGTTGATTCAATTATTCTGGATCTAGGATCTGATGTTAACATATCGACAAAGCAAGCATGGCAAAATATGGGGAGTCCAACGCTGAGCTGGTCTCTGGTACAGCGACGATTGGCCAATCAGGCCAAGGCGACACCAATTGGGAGAGTTTCGCGCTTGGTGGTGTATATTGAAGGGATGAAGACATACGCGGATTTTGATGTCATTGAGGTGGTCGAAGGTGGAAGCTCCTATCCCACGTTGTTGGGGATTAGATGGGTTAATGATAGCGCAGTCGTCATTAATTTTAAGAAGCGGATGATGACCTTTGAAAATCAGGATCTCCGCGTCATTGCTCCGTTGGATCCAGCTGAAGGACGACGATATGTTGAACCTGTCAAGGATGAGGTAGTAAGAGGATGGGATCATGCCTACAACATTTCAGAAGATTATGTCCATCTGACTGTTAGTGAAGAACTTGGTTGGTGTAGCTCTAGCTCTGCGTCTTCCGATTCAGATGATGCTTTAGAGAATTGGCAGAATCACCTGCATGAGGTATCGTTCCAGAAGTGTGGGTTGATCACACAGTCACTGCGGCGTGTTGCGACTGAGACTGTTGAGTTACTGATGTATGAAGGACTACCTGGATTGTCTAAATTTCTAGTCGCATTTGAAGCTAAGGTGCCAGAACCACAACGGTTGCTGGCGCTGGAGGAGGTGCTGAAGGCTACTCCAGCACGGTGGTGGGAAACCCATAAGAAGTCGATCACTGGTTGGTCGTAGTGTTGAAGGTTGATGACGGTTCTCTTTGGTGACACCGAAATATACCACACCGGAAGGTATGATGGGAAGAATGACCCTGGCAGTCATCTGATGGAATGTCAGGCCTTGTGGGCTTCGCAACCAAGGTATGAATGGGTCCATGCTTTTATCCATACCCTGGATGATATGTAGCGATCATGGTATGCTTCAGCTGAGTTGTGAGGGGATATTACCACTTGGTTAGAGTTGACAGTTTGCTTTACTCGTACTTTCAGCTTCACGGATGCCAACCCAGATGTCCATAATGCTTTGCAGCTTTTCCGCGATGTTGTTCTGAAGGTTGTTCTAGTGGCATATCTTACGGATCCGCATGCACACTGTCAGATGCAGTCGCTGATGGAATGTTATAATATTACTGGCGAGCCAGAGGACGGTGATGATCCACAGAATGTCAATATTCCGGAATTAGATGGTAATCACGATGTTGTAGCTCCTGATGCACCGACAGATCCGATCAGTCAGTCGCTGAAGCTCTGGAAGGTCAACATTGGGACAAAAGAGAACCCAAAGTTTACGAATGTTGGTGACTACTTGGATGAAGACATGATGGCGAAGGTCACCGACCTGTTGCATGAGTTCCAAGATCTATTTCCTATGAAGTTTTCAGAGATGAAGGGAATCTTGGGGAATCTAGGGGAGATGAAGATTTCGTTGAAACCTAATGCAAAACCAATTAGGCAGCGACCGTATTGCCTGAATCTGCGACATAAGGAACGGGTCAAAGTTGAACTTGATCGCATGCTGGATGCTAGCATCATTGAACCGGTTGAGGAATCGGAATGGATCAATCCCATGGTGGTGCGGGATAAGAAGACAGGGAAGTACAGATTTTTGTCGACCTGAGAAAATTGAATGATGCATGTATGCATGATCTGTTTCCGACACCTTTCACTGATGAGGTACTAGAAGGAGTGGGCGGTCAAGAGATGTATTCTTTCACAGATGGTTTGTTTGATTATCATCAGATCAGGATTGCGAAAGAAGATCGCCACAAGGCGACATTTGTGACGGAGTGGGGTTGTTTTCAGTACACAGTGATGCCATTTGGGATAAAGAACGCACCTGCGATATTCTCTCGAGTTGTTGTTGCTCCTTTTAGGGATTTTATTCAGAAGTTCTTGCAAGTTTATATGGATGACTGGACGGTTTATGGGTTGATCAGCGATCATCTGGCTAACCTGCGACTTATGTTGGAGCGTTGTCAACAGCATATATCGCTGAACTTGAAGAAGTGCATCTTCTGTGCACCATTTGGGATATTGTTGGGTCACATTGTTTGCAAGCAGGGATTGTTGGTCGACCCAGCAAAGATTGCGCTCATTCTGAGCTTAACACCGCCTACCAATGTCAAGCAGTTGAGAGCGACGTTGGGCCACACAGGGTACTATCTCAAGTTCATCCGGGGTTATGTTTCGATCACGGCTTCTATGGAGAAGTTGTTGAAGAAGGATGCGGTATTTCAATGGAGCCCAGAATGTCAAGTCAGTTTTGAGACACTAAAGGCTAAGATGGCTTTTGCACCGATATTGGTATTTCCGGACTGGAGCAAGGAATTCCATGTCCATGTAGATGAATCATCAATTGCGCTGGGAGTAGTGCTCGCGCAACCAGGGGAAAGAGACTTGGATCACCCAATTGCCTTTGCGAATCGGAAGTTGTCGTCTACAGAGCGGAATTATACCACTACAGAGAGGGAAGGCTTGGCGATGGTATATGCATTGCAGAAGTTTCGGCACTACTCGTTGGGATGTCACTTCAAGATGTTCATAGATCATTCTGCTCTGAAATATCTGGTCAATAAACCTGTGTTGGGGGGGAAGATATGTCGCTAGTTACTTCTCTTTCAGGAGTTTGATTTTGAGGTGATTGTGAAGTCAGGCTGATTGAATGCGGGGCCAGATCATCTGTCGCGAATTGAGATAGGGGAGGAACCAACCAACATTGAAGATGGGTTTCCCGATGCACAAATATTCAGGGTGGAAGTAGTCGATGACTACTATGAAGAAATATTTCAGTTTCTGGCGATAGGAACCGCACCAGAGGGGTTCACCACAAGTCAGAAGAAGCAGCTGGTGGTTAAGGCTACAGATTTCCAGTTGATTACAGGACAGTTGTATAAACTAGGAACAGATGAGATCTTGAGGTGTTGCGTCCTGCCTCATGAGCAAGGACAGATCTTGTCGGAAGCACACGCAGGAGTGGCTGGTGGGAACTATGGCGGTCGTGCGACTGCCAGGAAGGTGCTTCGTGTAGGGATTTGGTGGCCCACTCTTCACAATGATGCAACGGATTATGCGCGGACCTGCGATGTCTGTCAAAGAACTGGAAAATCCTTCAAGAGGGATGAGATGTCATTAATACCTCAAGTGACACTACAGCCATTTGATAAATGGGCAGTGGATTTCGTGGGACCTATCAACCCACCTCGGAAATGCACTGGTGCATGATACATAATCACAGTGACAGATTGTTTGACAAGATGGGCGGAGGCTGCACCAGTTGTAGATTGCACTGTTGCAACAACAGCACGTTTCTTATTCGACAATATCATCACTCAGTTTGGATGCTTGAAGATATTGATGAGTGATCAAGGAAGTCACTTCATTAATCGCGCCGTCAGCGCATTGACCGCGGAGCTTCAAATACAACATAAGAAGAGTATGCCATATTATCCGCAGGAAAATGGCACGGTGGAAGCTTTCAACAAAGTATTGGAGAATGTGCTAACCAAGGTTTGTAATGCGAACTGCGATGACTGGGATTTGAAGATTCCAGCAGTCTTGTGGGCATATCGTACCACTTGTAAAAGGTTGATGGGACAGACACCCTTCAAATTAGTGTATGGACAAGAGGCAGTTATGCCTATGGAGTACATTGTTCCGAGTCTGCGCATAGCGGCAGCAACAAGCATGCATGATGAAGCGGCGTTGGTAGAGCGACTGGAGTAGCTGGTACAGCTTGAGGAAGACCGCTTTATCGCTGGTTTTCACCAGCGCATGGAAAAGGATCGGCAAAATGCTTGGCATGATCACCATATAAAAAATAAACAGTTTTAGCAAGGTGACTTGGTGTTGTTGTATGACAGCAAGTTCATGAAGCATCCAAGGAAGTTACATATGCATTGGCTCAATCTATATCGCATCAATGGCATAACTTCAGGAGGCACAGTACAACTGCAGTAGTTAGATGGACTGATGCTCCCAAAGTTGGTGAATGGTAGCAGGTTGAAGCCCTACAAGACAGGCTCGGAGCAGCGCGATGCCTAAAACGCATTGTGGTAAAATAAAATAAAAAGTGTAGGATGCTAGGTGGCAAGATGACGCACCAGAAGGGACAGAATGCGCAAGCAGGAGTGATTGTATCGCAATTAGGTGTCTGTGTCACGATAGCTGCAGGGTCGCGACTCCATCCAATCAGCAATAAATGTAGGAAATTAAAAGCAGTTAATTAGTAGTGCGTGATGAAATGATCGGCATTAATGGGGGATCCGCCCGTTAGATTGACAGAATCGACGGCGGAGTAGATGAACGGAAACACGCCATCGAGGAGTTGGCAACACAGATGGGCGAGCTGGAGCAGGCAGCGACAAAGATTACTGCAGAGACTGCACAGTTTTGGGGTAGCATCGTTCAGGATGAGCAGTTAGAACAGATGACCAAGCTGCAGCAAGAAGTGGAAGGGCAGCTGGAAACACTAAAGGTGTCACTGAGAATGTTGCCACCAGTCACTCAGGTCACCAAATCAGCAAAACTAAAAGAGTTGCAGTATCGTGTCGCCAAGGTAGAAGAGCGTCAGAAGAAGCGGAGCACACAGCTGGAGGAGTTCCAAGAGGTTGGAGCACATTTTTTGCTCAAGGCAAGTTCCGCATTACAGGCTGTGCAGGAGGGTCGCCGACAGGTTGTTGAGAAGATGAGTGAGCATCCATCCGCGCAGAATGTAATAGAGAGTCAGGCAGTGGCTGCGGCAGTGAAGGAGCAGGTCAAGGAGGTCAATCAACTGTATGAGGACTTCAGGTTGAAGACCACTGAGTACACAATGTCCAGTTGACGTGGCTCGAGGGCGAGCCACAAGATTGTGTTGGGGGCCTGTTGGCAGGCGGTATGGATGAGTCAACATCGCAGCATCGCGGATGCAACGAAGGGTCAATGATGCCACGAAAGGAGGAAAGCAGCGCGCAAGTTGATTAGTTTATGTGCACTTTGGGTCATTTGGACCACATTAGGTGCATTTTGGGTCATTTGGACCGCATTAGGTGCATTTTGGATCATTTGGACCGCGTTATGGGGGTTTTGGGTCATCTTTTTGTAGCGTTTGCTAGGAAGTAGTTAGACGGTTGCCTAAGTGGACCGCAAATGTAAAGGCATAAACCTATAAATAGACTTAGCATTGTAAGTGTTGAAAAAATGAAAAAGAGATAGTTGAATATCATTATGATATAGCGATTGAAGATACATGAGCGGATGAAAGATTATCTTGTTGTATCTAGGTTTTTGTGAAGATGAACATGATGCGACAGAGTTTTGAGCAGAATTATTGTGTCTTTCTTGTCTCTATGTGGTAAATGCATTATGTGATGTTATTCTGTGAATGATGCGATGTTCCTTGCTGCGATTAATGTTTTATTGTTATATTTGTTGCGCATTTACGATTCTATCAATGATGAGATCTATTAAATGATGCTACGATTATGTTTAATGCCTAAGTTGAATGCCTAGGTCTATTTCTGATTGTCGCAATAAGTTGATTAATTGATGCACAAAATCCTCCTTCATTCGGCAGAAACTTGGTTCTGTCAACTCTCCCTCGAACATCTCGGGTGAGACCTCATCTGCTCCGCAGGTGTTGCTGGACAGGGTAAAACCTATTTGGGCCAGTGCTCAGGGAGATCGCGGCGGTTCGGGTGTCAAAAGTGTGAGGAACCCTTGTCGACTGGGTTTGTGTCAACAACTCTCCCAATTATATGGTGTGGTGAATGGACCCCGGGATGCTCTCACATTGTCTGCTCTCATAATGGAGTGATATATTCTATATTAGAGTATTTGACTTATTTATTTTGTTAGGGGATTTCATCCCCTTATGAAATAGACAAATCTAGCCTAAAGTTGAAATTGACATAATCGCTAAGAAGTGTCGAGGACTTCTTAGTGTCGGTCAAATCAACTTTAGGGATCTATGTTATGAATAGACGAGCGTCCGATGGATAAGTATAACATTAACACAATGGACAACCTTTCCTAAGTAGACGAAAGATTCCAATAATAAATGGTCAACAAATGAATAACAATTGAAGTGGTCAAATAGGCAAGTTGGCCCAAACAGAAAGAGAATTCAGCCCTACTAGTGGAAATCAAGTGACTTGATGAATATAAATAAGAGGAATGATTCCTCATTTTCACATCATCTCATCAAAGACAAGTTCCTCCTCTTTGGTGTGCAATTTTAGCTAGCAAGTGAAGATTGAAGGAGAAGAATATTGAAAGATTTGAAAATAATACTGCTAAGTTAAAAATTCAACACTAGTAACCATCCCACCAATCTTTGACATGGGGGAGGGATTTAAGGAGTGTGAATGTGATATTTTCACTATCAAATTTTTTTTGAACGGATTAATAACCCTTTAACATATTTAACCATTTCTCCAAAGCATATCCATCTATATAACTTTCAAATAATTGAATGTCAAAGTTAACTTGTACCTTGAATGGCATTGTACCTCCAAAGTGGTTGCTACATGAAGGTGTTTCCATTGCAATTAACAATCATTGAAGGATCTAGGTGACATTATCGATCATCTTGTTCCATTGTCGCGCAAGGGATTCCAAGCAACAGCTTAATGAGGATCTCATGCTCCATCATCTCTCTTTTCTTCCACCATGTGAGGTTTCTTGGGCGGACAAGATTGGATTTCCCAAAACTCAATTAGTTCAAGACCCAACTCCGAATACCAAGATCTCATCGAGGACTTTCAATGAGAAATATAAAGAAGAGATTGATCTAATATCACCAATCTGGATTATTTAGAGAATGGAATGAAGGAATCAATATAAAATGGAAACATGCACACAAATATGTTGCAAAGAGAACAATAGTATAGTAAAACCCAAATTTTATTGATGAATGAAATGGAAAAACATTGTAACATTACAAACTAGCTCGAATGGTGACAACTTATCTATGAAGAAAAATGTGACAGCTATACTCATTTTCAACGGAACATTGGAGTCCAAAAGTGTCATTTACATAAAGTATGAAACCCTATAGGAAAAAAACCCTAAAGATCTGGAACCTTAATCCTGTGAGATGAAGTGATAAAGGCGATGTGGGCCACGAGTGGTCTAGTTCATACATCAAATTCCTGGGGGCACAACTTCCACATACAAACTCTGTTTGGGGCACATGCTATCTCATTGGAAACATAGCAGGAAGAATAAAAATTTGGTCAAGGATTAGGTAGGCCTTCAGTAACCTTAAGCCATCATAGAGCCAAAAAAAATTATTTAGGACCTCAAAATGCACCAGAAGATTGGGACCCAAAATAGTATAGAAAATCTGCCAAGATGTGGAACCATTTTGAATTAGTGGAATAGGTGGATGGCCACCAATATCCACCCGGATCAACCACTAATTATACCTTGCATACAAACTAAGATGGTTTACTATATGGGCATTGATTTTAACCATTATAAAGATAATGCCAACATCACAATAGAAGATACGAGGGAGTTCCTTAAAGACTCTATTCAATACTTTTGATTATGTAATGGAGGTGGATAAAGATGCAAGTTGAATGTATTCCAAATGGGGAACACATTGTACCATATACTTATTTGTTGTTCTTATTGAATAGTTCATAAAGATAAATATGCATTTCTTATAGCAGCTACCATGCATAGACTGAGCTACTATAAGTAGATTCATTAATACACTAGCCAGAGAGAAGGCAATTCTTCTCTCAAATGAATAAAGAGTGTGGAGAACTTTAGTGTGCTTTATGTATAATTCTCACGCCCTTTGAACATCATCATTTCCCTAGTTCTTTTAGATACAAAAGACCTTTAATGAATGGAAAGACTATGTAGAAGAACAAAGGATTAAAATAATTATATGTTTGACTTGTCAAGGAAGACGTGGTTGAGGAAGTTAAACCACTTCGACTTCCTAACTCTAGTTTTTATAAAGGTATGAACTTGGCTTGGAGAAAAGGTTCTCAATTTTGGAAAACAAGTTATCTTGTTACTAAGATTGAGACATTATTAGCAATATGTTATAATAAAGTTTAACCTATTATTTATGAATACAATTTGTCTTCATTTCATGAATGATTGCTTTGGTTTTATTATGTCTATGACATATTGTATCGATTTTGGAAATATTAATCCCACCAGACAACAAAGCAATTTTTGTTTTCCTAAGTTTTACAATGTTTTAGCTTTCAATTTTTCCTCGTAATTTGATGCGGGGTTTCACCTACCGCGTTTTCCTAATCCGTGCAGTGCTGCTGCTGTGTCGTCCTGTCTCCAATGACCACAATTGATATTGTATATGTCATATGTTGTCAATTGGGGGTTTGGCTGGGGAGGAGGTGGAGCGTTTTAATATGTTTCTCGATGCAATATGGAGTATCGCTCTCCCCGCAGGTCTCATTCCTATAGTAACACCGTCTAGTCTCAGTCCTAAAGTAAATTCCATGTTGATCGAGCAACGCCTCTCGAAATCCAAGCTTAGTCTTGGGGTAGGTCACATGAAGATGGTCCGATCTAGATCTCAAACAATAAACAACGACATCCTCAAACACTGCCACGACAATGGAGACGATAAAAGAAATAAACGCAAATTGTGCTCTACCCCGAGCCCAAGAGGCGGACATTGATTGGTATCAACTGTATATACAACATATTCCAAGTATACAACAACGTTTCCCATTATGGGGTTCAGATCCAGGTGAACGATCGGAGTTTTCCATCTTCTATCTCGAATTGTTGGGACTGAAAATTCAATAGTTATCGTTGTTATGTTTGAAATGTAATCTCATTCATAGCTCCGTGTAACAGAGCATCACGGCTATGGTGACGCCATTTCCAGATAAGATTAGAGGATGTCATTTTTAGGTTTTCATTTGTTGTTTGTCAGATGACAGGGGCTTTCTTGATATGCTAATCTTATTTCATGTCTAGTACTAAACCGTTTTACATATTGGATTTAAGAAAAATGATAGGTGATTGCATATGAAAAACTGAGATTATGCATATGAAAATAATTAAAGACGATTGATATTATTGTCACTATTGGTTATTTCCGTTTACCGTCCTTTCTGGGCTGGCCCTTGGACCTCTTGATTCCTGTTGTTCTTGGAGAAATCCAATGCATTTTGTTTTACTATAGTTTTATCATCAAAAAACGGTCATGGACACCCTGTAGATGATTGTGAGCCTTTGACAAATCTCAGAATGATGCCCTTCAAAACGGTCCTGGGCACCCTGTAGCTGGTTGTGAGCCTCTAACAAATCTCATAATGATGCCCTGAATGTAGCATGTCTAAGGCAGATGCAAGTTTGTCATAATTTATTTAATTCTTGCAACAACTTATTTTCCATGGTGCCCTGCTTGGTTGCTTGGTTTTGCATATCAATACTTGACATTTCTATTGATTGTTTCATGCTTCCTAATTTACAATTCATTTGCCTGTGAATTTTCTTGATTTCATGCATACCATCATTTGTCATTTCAGAGGACCGAGGGATGGAGTTGAGCAAAAAATCGAATTTGGGATGCCTGTGGGGAGTCGGGGACAGAGCAAGCTTGGTGGAATTCTCAGAAAAAATACAGACCCAAGCCCCAAACAGAGAGAACCCTGGTTGCTAAACTGTTCCTGATGGATAATAAGAGCTCCCAAGTTTGAAATATTTTTAACTACTAAGAACTTCCGAAAGCCTACAAAGGATAGTTTACCTATGAGGAACAAACTGCAAATCTGTAAAGATATATCCCAAATTTTTAGCTTTTTTTTTCTCTTTAGAGATTCATAATGTAAGAATTTCCCATAAGATGGCAATAAACTTTACCTCTATTTTTATGAATGAGCTACCTTGTTTCATTTGTTGTTATGTCTGGAAACACAGGAACACTGTTCTATTTGAAGGAAAAAAGGAAAAATGTGATGCTTGTGGGATCAAAGGAAGTTGCGGCTTTCAAGGAATTTTTGAGGGGAAAACCTCGGTGCCAGGGTGGATAGCTTCGCGGAATTAAAGATTGGGTCTTCATAACTGGTTGGGCACTAGGCTTTTTCTACAGGGTTTCTCAGGATTGCTTTCAGAAGTGTGAGGCGGTAGCTGTCCTTATAGTTGAAGGCAGGAAACAACATAAGATGAACAGTTAAATTGTGGCTTTCGAACCAATACCAAGAGCAAGTTGATTACCTTATGGTGCTTGTTATTTGTAGCTAGAATTAAAATTTTATTATATCTTCAAGTTGCAGGAGCTAAATTGATTATATCTTCAGGTTGCATGGGATTCGAAAAGTTCATGTTTTTACGTGAACGCGGCATCAAAAAGGAACTCTGAATTTCGCATGGAAGCCGGCTTGAAATATTTGATTTTAGGTGCATTTCCCCCTGGAATATCATTTTTCGGGTACGACCAGATGGGTGGGAATAGATAAGAAAATAGGAAGGTAGCAAGTAAAACACCAGCGATGACTTGCTTTCCTTGGCGGCCATCATCACTAGTATAATCACCATGGATACTGCTAATATATGAAATAGAAGTAAGAAGTTCTACCAATGTGGCAATCAATCTGGCCATGCCAAACCTAGATATTTCCATTCTTCTCACTCCAGGCCTTTCTTTACATTTCCACATTAATGGATCTGGTTAAACTATTGCTAGGAGTGCTCGGAAAATAGCTATAGTAAAGATATTTTCCCACCACTCTTGCATAACCCGCCTTTCCCTCTTTTCAGATTAGATCGACCGAAACAAAACAACCCGGGCCCAATCTTGTAGGTGCCTTTGGAGACGGAATCAGAAATAGGGCCTCATCAAAATGCAATTTACAAGTCTTGGCTTTGGAAAGTTGGATAATTAATATCAAAAAGGTTACAATTAAGTTCAATGGGATCTCATTCCAACATATTTTCAAGGAGCGGAATCATGAAGTGGATGCTTTGTCAAAGCTAACATTCAAAAAGCAAGAAGGTTACATATTTTGCAAGGAGTTTAGTAATTCAGTTCCAGTTTCAGCTGAAAATATCCAAATATTCCACTCCCGCAATTATTTTAGACTTATATGGGATCTTCTCTTTTAGTTATTGATGGCGGTTAGTTATATATATATATATTTCCCTTTTTGCTCATATTTATTTTGATACCGGCGAACAGGCAGACATTCCTATGGATGTCTATTTTCTTTGGGATGATTGTACTCGTGTTTATGTATTTTGCAGTTGAAGCTTTGAACTTTAATCAATAAAAATCATATTTTTTATAAATTTGAATAGTTATCACTAATTGCATTATAAAAATCATATTTTTTATAAATTTGAATAGTTATTACTAATTGCATAATATCATGTTTATTTTTTTCCAATATATTTATATAAATAAATTGTATATTATAGAGATATTTAAATATTGCAAAAATAAATTCATAATGATTAACATCCCACCACAGCTTTGCAAAAATAAAATCATCGTGATGAGTAACATCCACCACATCTTTGCCAAAGAGGAGAATCTCCTCAGTTTCAGAGTCACAAGTAAACTAAAAAAGAGGAAGTCCGAGGTAATCCTGTCTCAGGTAGATTAATTCATCTATTCAATAAGATGGATTAATTTTGATTAATACATATTATTGTTTTTTACAAAATAATAAGATGAATAGTAGATTAATAGGAAGTCCCATGTAATCCTATTTTTGACAAAAATTTATGTTGCATCAGGGCAACTGAGTTCAACACGCAATCTCTCTGTTGGATTGGGTCAGATTGGGCAGGTTAGAGCAGCATTGCATATGGGAAAAAATGGGACTAGAACATAGGAGCATTTCCTTTAAGATCTAGGCTCAGGAATGATGTGGCAAGTCTGCCAATCATTTTTTAAAATAATAATGAATCTACCTCTGATGATTTTTTTGTCTCTGCCCCATCAGTGACTGATTATCTATTTCATATCAGTGATTATCTGTTGCTTTCTAGCCCAGTGTTAAGTCAAAGAGCTCAAGATCATGGGAAATTTAAAAGGCCAATGCTATGCAATTGTCTAGTCCTTGGTATCCTACCTTCATTGGCATTTGCAATTCTCATTTGCATGGTTATGCATGGCCATGCATCTATGCTCCAAGCTAATGTCATGGACATTGCTGCTTGCAGGTCTTTTTTTTATAATGTGACATGTCTTTTTGTTTTGATGTAGCTTCGGCTCTGGGATGCCCTTTTTGAGTCCATACTTGCAGCCTGTGGATTCTAATTTTGGGCACGGAGCTTGCGTTGTTGCAGTTGGTGCTACTGCATGGGATGTTTCTTTCATTGCCCCCATTTATCTCAATATTTAGATTAATCAGTTCAAGGTCTTCAAGAAGCAGGTGTTGGAAACCATTAACAAACACGGTAAATGAAGCTTTAATGGATTTGTGAACTCTAATCTAATGTTCTCAGTTGCAATCTGTTATGTTTTTCAGGCCATCAATAATGAACATCCGTTGTTGTAGTTTCAAATCTTTATGGGAATTTGAATAATGGCTAGCGCAACCTCAACCCATCTAAATGACTTGGGCTTGAGGCTTTGGCTTACATTTTTTAATATGTTTATATGATTACCCATCTAAATGAATTAGGTTTGAGGCTTTGGCTTACTGTTTTTAATATTTTTATATGATTGTTGCATTTAATTTATGTGGAGCTATATACGTAGTAACAATGTGAATAACCGAGTTTACAATAGAGATCTCTATGAGATTTGGATCATATGGCTCCTAACTGGGTGGGTGTTGTTATAAGGTTGCATATGTAGAGCTTTAGGGAGTAGGATAGTTGGTTAAACTTTTTCTTTTCTACAGAATACTGAGTAATTGGTAATTTTTATGAAATCTAGTAACACATATTTTTGTTCGTTTCAAAATGCACCATTAGATTGTTAGATCTATTTCTATGAACTTGACCATGAATTTCAACAAGAGGTTGATGTAGCTAATTCTACTTTTAACCATTAGAAAAAGAAACCAATGTTGATGCTTTGACCTTCTCCATATTAGTTGACATTTTATGAATTATCACATTTAGATGTGCATAAATGTTCAATGCACAACATGGGAATATCAATGCATACAATGCAGGGTATGATTGATTAATTAAATTGTGGATATTCTATGTAGGCTGCATTTGTGTTGTGATTTTATTGTGTTTCTACAATTTTATAATTAGGATATCAATGCATTCAATGTGAGGTAGGGCTTATCTTATGTTTTAACTATGCCCTATAATCCAAATCCATGTAAGCAAGGTGTAGATAATCAAAACTCTATCAAAGTTTTGGAATCATGGATGGATGAGATTTGACTAGATTTAGACAACTAAAGGAAGTTTGCTATAAAAGAAAAATTTAATAATTAGCCACCTCTGATGCACCCATAAAAAAACTGTTCAAACCAAAACCCTATCCCAAATCCCTAATTGTGAAAGCTTTTTAACAAAACCCTATTACTTCATAGTTCCAAACAAATCTACAGTATTGTAAGGGTGCTTATTAATTGCCAAATGAGCATAGTGAGATACACTCAAATTGCAGAGGATAAACACAAACTAAATCGCCCATATTTTTTGGTATTTTTTTCATTGAATTTGGTTAAAACTTGACTGAGAATTGCAGTTTTTGCAATTTTGCAATTTCAACAATCACCCATTTTTGTTCTAGACTAAATGGAATATTCTGAAACTACCAAATGATCTAAAATACTATTTGAACAACTAATGATTGCAGTTTCAACTATTTTTTGTATGCCGAATTCAGGCGAATATAAAGTTTTTTGGTTGTTCCACACTCAAATCCCTAACCACCCTGTAGAATGCACGCCCACACCACTTTCCTCGTTGCAAATATTTGTTATAATCACTTGGTTAATTCCAATCGATGGGTTTGTACAGTCATTCATGCTTTTGGAATGATTGCAAATTGAATCATGGCTTTTCCGTGGAACAAATGCTCACTATGAACTTTTTCCCTTTTTTGTCTTTGTGGGTCGGGTGCTCAAAGCTATCTTCCACCAACATATGCCTTTGAGAAGGGAATCTACATCCTAGATATAGGAGGCAATGACTTTAGCTACGGGTACAAGAACTTGAAACTGGCCTCCAACCAAGTGAAGCAGAGCATTCTTATAGGTCGGACCTGCTGGTGCTCTAAGTCACACTTAAGTATTTTCTTGTATTTACAACACCTTGAGACATGTCTTCAAATGTAAGCATTTCTTTATCAAGAAATACTACTCTTTGGCTTGGTATCATAAAAGGGCATTTCTTTTGTACATAGTGGTGGTGCCTTCTTTTTCTCTTTTTGTGAGCACAGTTACTATATGCAGAAAAGATTTAACCAGAGTTGTTCGGATTGGCTATTGCAGTTGTGGTTCCGTGCTTTTCCCCAGTTACCTTCATTTGCTGACACCTGGAGATGAGTCATGGTTAGTTCTCTGACCATCATCTTAATATATCTTTATTTAACGAAATGCTAAAAACTGCTTTGTGTCGCTAATCTAAAATATTGTCGCTTAAATGGGAAAGCATCAGATCAGCCATTTACTTTGAATAGTAAAGAATAGACAACAGAACTAAGCAGCGCATCAAAGGCTACCTACGGTACTTCGATGGAGAAACGTTTGTTGGGGCGTCAACTTTGAACAAGAGTGTTCACAAAACCTACAATTTCATATCAAAAAAATAGTTAAACTCAATGACTCTCGAATATTATAAAGATTCTGACCAGATTTGGACTTTCCATTGCAGGTTGGCAAACGATACACATGTGTATACTGTAGAGATGGAGAGATATATTAATGGGCATCACTGAGGTCATAAACCCCGCATCTAAACTTGGGTGTCTGTAAAACCAATTTTGTCATTGACCTTCATTTGCATGTCTATGCAATTCTCATTTGCATGTCAATGCATCTATGTTGCAAGCTAATGTCATAGACATTGCTGCTTGTAGCTCTTGTTATTATTTATGAATAAAATTTGTCTTCATTTGATGAATGATTGCTTTGGTTTTATTATGAGTAGGTATTATAGAAATGTTTATTTACTCATAGTCTCATCTTTATAATTTCTGGTAACTTAACTTGGCTTTGAACTAGGGATAAAATTTGAATGTGTATAGTTACCTTTCATATCTAATTCATCTTTGATAGTATGGACCCCTTCCACTTTTAAAACCAGGCTCTAAGGGCTTGTTTGAGACCATAAATGGCTTTCCAGAGTTTGCAAACATAGTTGGGATTTTGCTTATCCACAAATCCCTCCGGTTGTCGCATATACACTTCCTCCTTAAGGTCTCCATGGAGGAAAGCAAGCGCTTTTAATGGTACAAATTCGAATTTTTCGTGGCTGCTAGTGAAAGAACTACACAAATTGTGTCGGTGTTTATTACGAGGGTACCTTTATCCCTATAGTCAAACAAGCTATACTGCCCTTGCAAAGTAGAATAAATAAATTATTGTACCCTTCTATCAGACAACTACAGCTAACCGTTACTAGATACAAGTAAAGCTCATACTACTAGCTAATATAGAACAACTACTAAGAGCTAAGCTACTATAATAGAACAAGTAACTCATACAACAAGTAAATAGCCCATACAACTAGAGAAATACAATACAATAACTATATGATCTATTCATGCTTTTGGGTGTATCTAATATTATGTTTCAATTCATATTTTACTTTAACTTTCTCCAAATACTATAATTTTATATCTATATTTTCATTTCTATAATTTAAATAAAAAATCACATAAAAACCACTCTCCCCAACTACTAGGGGTATTGTTTATCTTGGTTGTCCACTATTCATCTCAACTGCTCATTTTTGCTCCAAACAAGTTTCTCTAAAATCATAAGAGATCAAATGAGTCAAGGCTTCCTTAGGATGGTAACCTAAAAATTTAACAATTTCCTTATATTGCCTCTTCTAAGCAATAATGTCATCCTCTATGGGTTCTCTGTTATAAAGAATGGGATGCAATAAAAGTGGGAATCAAAATTTTAACCCCAACCAATTGAATGCTATTTGATGGATACTTCAATATATAATTCAGCTCTAAATAGAGTTATCTAAAGCCTAGGAAATGAGTGAGGTTCTCTCCACTACAGCCTTTGTAGTAATTCATCCCAATGCATCTAAACGCTATGTAGCAACTTATCCTTAGGAGTTATTATCATTCTACTACAAATTGATGTTGCTTCTAATTACACCTTCTCTAGCATAGGAAAGGTAGTAGGGTCCAATATCAATCTAATGTGGTTCTTCCAAACCTCCTTATTCCTTGTGTGTTCCCCTAATCCTTGGTTCGGTTTCCATTACATCAATTTTATAGTTCCTCATTTCTTGAAATCCAGTTTGTTCATTCTAGTATCGTGGGATAAAAACTCTATTTTTCACATCCCCAACAAAGGGATTCAGAGACCATCTTAGCAACTATGAAAGTACATAATTATGTAAACAAAATTCAAACAATGAATTGTGTACCTCTAGAGTACAAGAAAAACAAATATCATGGGTTGTGTATGTCCAAGGCTAGATGAGAAGCAAATCCTTCAAAGTTTAAACCATTGTTCCCTTAATTAAAATGCATAAACCCTGACCAAGGGTCAATAGGATAGCATTTTGTCTACATGATTCATAGCCTTTTTACAAATATCTGCTAATTTGACTATTTCATAATTATTTTCTCAATTTTCTTCCATTTGTTTTACCAATTCCATTTTCATTCATTAATTGTTGTAAACAATGGGAATACTCTATATAGAAGCAGGAGTTAATTTTTGTGTCAAAGAAGAAAGTACCTAGTAATGTTCCTTTACTAAGATTACTCCTAATCCGTGTGTCTCCACATTCATTTTCGACTTGGCAACCCCAACTTGACCAATGTGGAATTGCTTCATCAATTCTTCAACCTCATTGGGTAGTGTGGGTACTGCAATGTTTCTCTTCAACCTTTCAAATCCTAAACACTACATCCTAATAAGTGGTTTCGACTCTACAACAAGGGTTCATGTATCACCCACTTCCTAAGTGATAACAACCCAAACCGTAGTGGAATAGTAAATTCCTCGCACTAAAGGAATCCTTAATATAAATGATAATCTCTATAGTTTCGCTAAAAAAAATTCTTCAACAACTTCAGGAATTTAGTTTTAGGTCTCTTATCAACCTATGTCTCTTTACGATTACTCTTTAGGAATTTAGTTTTAGGCTTTGTGGCATGTATAGAAATCATTGCAAGTTTTGCATTTTTTTCAACAACTCTTAAAATTTCTTGAATTTGAGCTACCATGAACTATGTGGTTTGAGCACTAAAAATGGGTTTGAAGCCATGTCCAGTTATCTGCAATGACTATAACATAAATAATGGTATGCTAATGAGTTATTTATTCTACAAATGCTATAGCAATTTGAAGCGATTGGCAAGGACAAGGTTGTGTCTCTTTTCATATGTAATGTAGTGTATAATGTGTAGCACAACTTCATCACATGGTTTAGGTAATGTTTATCTCTTCACCCCTTTTCTAGTGTCTTCTATAGACTCTCCACCATGCACGAAACTATTATTATATTCATGAGCTTCATACATTTTCTAAAACCATTTTTCACCTAGGGGTGATAGATCAATCACCTAGGAAATAACTTCTTCAATGAACTTAATTTCTATATCTCTTATTATGTTAGCATTACGCCATAATTGGTGAAAAAATTCTAGGGAAATGGATTCATTGTACCTCTAGAATTTGATGAAAAATAGTATCACATTGAACTTCTCAAAATTATATAGCCCTGTAGGCTTGCCACAGTTGATGTCTATGTCTACAAGCTTTTGTATGGTCAAACCACCCACCATACTTCTTGCAAACTTTAGTTATGTAGCTAAAACTCTGCAACTTCTTAGAAATCATACTTTGCTCCACTATTGTAAGTAACACAAATGACTCTTTGGTGTCAAATGTAGATTACACAAATGATTCTTAAACTTCAAATTATGCAAGCAATGGAATAAGAAAATGATATGTTGAGGAAAGGGTGGGAAGTAGTTTGATAATATTGGGCAAGGAAGGAAACAAAGATATCCATCATAGCATACTAAAAATCAAACATGCAAATATAATTGATTAGCATTGTAGAGAAAACGTAAATGAATATACATGAGTTACTTGTAGCTAAGAAGAGTTGCGGAAGCAATAGGCACCGCAACTCCATAGCCATCAAATTGAACCGATATCAATGTTGGAACTATGTGGCAACGACAATAGGTACATGCAACTATCCATAGAAGAGTTGTGGGATAGATGTATTAGTAGCAACATATGTGTGCAACTATCTATAGCCAAGTGGTAGGAGAGATATATCAATAGCAACATTAAATTATGGAGAAATAGAGTTGAAAGTTATAGTGCTTATGAATGGTGAACAACAAACTATTCACCAGAGGAATTGTTGTTGTTTATTCTTTTATCTTCTCCCTTTTTTTTTATTTTTTTGTCTTTTTTTCAAAAAAATTAGTGGAGAGATCACCAACAACTTGGTTTTGAAGTTCTCCGTTATCTTATGGTGCCCCCAAGTGGGTTTTGCCCCACTATATTATTTTCTATAAAGGAGAACTCCCAGTAAATATTGAGTGTGGAAGGAAACAAAGATATCCATCATAGTATACTAAAAATCAAACATGCAAAGATAATTGATTAGCATTGTAGAGAAAATGTAAATGAATATACATCAGTTACTTGTAGCTAACAAGAGCAATGGAAGCAATAGGTGCAACTCCATAGCCATTAGATATAATCGATATCAATGTTGGAATTGTGTGGAACTTAGCAACAACAGGTACATGAAACTATCTATAGAAGAGTGGTGGGATGGATGTATTAGTAGCAACATATATGTGTAACTATCCTTAGCGAAGTGGTACGAGAGATATATTAGTAGCAACATTAATTTTGGAGAAATCGAGTTGAAAGATAGAGTGATTTTGAATGGTGAATCACGAACTATTAACTAGAGGAATTGTTGTTGTTTATTCTTTTCTCTTCTCCCTTTTCTCTTTTTTTGTCCTTTTTTACAAAAAAAATAGTGGAGAGCTCACCAACAACTTGGTTTTGAAGTTCTCCATTATCCCATGGTGCCCCCAAGGGGGTTTTCACCACATGATATCATTTTGTTTAAAGGAGAACTCGCTAATAACATGGTTTTCAAGAAGTCCTTTGTCTTATGACACCCAAGAGGGTTTTCATAATTAAATTTATTTATAATAAAAAAATAAAATTAGAATTAAAAAATAAAAATTAAAGTTTTTTAGTGAGATGATGAAAAATAAGTGACATTCTAAATTGAGGGCAATGGTGCCATCAATCATGCTTAAATGTTGTGCTTGGCATTGTTCCACCGAGAATAGTGAGGTGCTTACAACCCAGTATGGGGGAGGTGTTGTCATGTTACGTTACATAACGTAACATTCCCAAAAATAAAATAAAAAAATTCATGTTGGCTCATAACTTATCAAAATTAAAAAGTAATTAAAAGAATTCATGTCGGCTCATAAAATTAAAAAATTAAAAATAAAACTAGTAAAGATCCATCCTAAACCTATATATATTAAGCACTGAGAGGGATCCAATTTCTTGAGGGATAATTTTTTCTTGATGTGTAAAAAAATTAAGATTAAAATAAATAAATTACACCTCAAGAAATTGGATCCATCTCAGTGCTTAATAGATCTTGGATCTATGCTGGTAAGGTAGACACAAACTTCTCCTTAGTCAAATTTTCTTGTAAAGATTCAATCTACATCCATTAACTAAGAGTGGAATCCTTTCTTTGTCAATGGTGGGGATTTGAACAGATCCATTTCTAAAGAGTGTGTCAATCACATAAGGACCAATCCATCTAGCTTGGAGCTTAGTCTTGGAATATTTAAACCTGGAATCATAAAGCAATTACCAGTCACCAACTTGGAACTATTTTGTCATAATAAAACGGTCATGCCAACGAATTCGTTGTCTTGAACATTTTTTGTACATAAAAGTGTTTTTTTTAGAATCTCTTCCAAGGAATTGAGCTGGCCAAATTGCTATTTTGTTGATACAAAAATCTCAAGTTCCAATTTAATGTTGTATGGAGAGTCTTAACCTCAAATTATATAGGTAGAAATACCAGTTTTCCACACAATAGTTCATGAGTTAAACTAGTGGTGGTCTTCCAAGTTGTCTTATAAGCCTAATCCTTCTTATGAATCTGAACTATTTCAGTTAATGTGTTCTTGAGATCTTTGTTTGTGTTAGAGTATAATCCCCTATGCAATCACAATGTCCTAGAATACCTCTCATATGAGTTATTATTCTTATAACATTATGAGTTGTCATACTTATCCATTGATGAGTCAATGATATCTAGATATAGAGGTGACTATGATCCATGTAGCATATAATGTTGTCATTGGTATGGATATCAATGTGAAGAATGGCTAAATCTTCTTACATCAGTTTTGTGTTTTGCTTACTTGATCCAATAGATTAACAGTTTGTAACTGGTCTTCCAAGTTGTCTTATAAGCCTAATCCTTCTTATGAATCTAAACTATTTCAGTTAATGTGTTCTTGAGATCTTTGTTTGTGTTAGAGTATAATCCCCTATGCAATCACAATGTCCTAGAATACATCTCATATGAGTTATTATTCTTATAACATTATGAGTTGTCATACCTATCCACTGATGACTTGTCAATGATATCTAGATCTAGAGGTGACTATGATCCATGTAGCATATAATGTTGTCATTGGTATGGAGATCAATGTGAAGAATGGCTAAATCTTCTTACATCAGTTTTGTGTTTTGCTTACTTGATCCAATAGATTAACAGTTTGTAACTTCAACCTATCCATTTGCTTGTGGATGATAGGGAGTGAAATTCCTATGATGAACTTGATATTCATCAACCAAAATATTAATCAACTATGAAGTAAGTTGGAATACTTGATACGTCACTATCTCTCATGTAACATTGAATCTAGTGCAAATATTCTCATACAAAAAATAATCTGTCTTTTCTTCATTAGCATTTGGTATATATTAATTATAATCTTTTTGTAGGTGTCTCAAAATGAAACTCTCAAACCTTTCACTCAGTGCTTGTGCTAAAGTCATATTGTTTTGGAATCTACTTGCATTCATCTAGAAACTAGTTTGTCTACAGTGCCATTCTTAAAATAATAGTTTCAATGATGTTTCTCTTATTAGTAAAATAAAGTCATCTCCCTCATGGACCTTGATTGAGACAAATTTCTTAGTATACTAATTTATGCACAACATCGTTGTCTATATTTCTATCAAGGTACAATATTAATGTGAACCCCAAGTCACATATACACTAATGATATATTGATCGCATCATTGTCCATGTTATCAACTGTATTGCTTATTAATTGATGTCATGTTCATATGATATCTAGCAAGAGAAATTCACTTATGGTTTCCCAATAAATTTCCATCTAAAATTTGGTTCTCACTCAAGAATCTTGCTAATATTTGAGAATCGCATCATGATAAGTTAACATGCAACTGGTGGTTTAGTATAAGCTCTCAAAATGCATTCTACAGAAATTGAAGATGCCCCATTAGGGAAAACATTGACAACCACCTTTCCAAACTTTGGTTTACACCATTTATGCCATTTGTAGGATAAACATACCATCATAGATAGTGGTAGAAAGCATTTCTCATTGTTCATTATTACTTTGGGAGTAGATTGAATTTTCCAAATTAATACAAATAGGGATTCTTCACACATTTATAACATTTATAATGGAATTGTCAAGTGCTTTCCACATTCAATAATACTCTTCATATCCAATAGTAACACCTTGTTTGAGATAGGCAGATGTAATGAAACTATTTTCATGTTACGAGACTATCGACCAAATCATATGCATGGATAGATACTAGTAAAATTCTTCCTTTACCAACGGTTCCTTAACAAGTAATAATCTTAGATTGACAATGCACGACATATTCAACTTCAACAAGTAGATGTTCAAATATTTCAATGCCCATTTCCCATCACATGTGCAAATTGTAGAAGTGAGTGGCAATCAGTAATACAAGCTTGATGGACATCTTCTCTTATGAGAAATATAGACACAAACTCCCAAAGAAAATAATCATATTTTTCCCAAATCATTTGATACTTCCTCCTATAGGAAATGGCATATAAAATTGAAATTACCACAGAATGTGTTTCCTTCTTGACTTCAATTCAAAAATAATTTGTCAAATAAAACCAAAACACCTAGGAGAAAACCTAGGTGACCAAGATGAAGGTACAAAAATGGTGTTCACGGATGTTTTTTCATATTCAATAATGATCATGACAATTTTTCATCTTACAAAAATATCTTCAAGAATAGCCTGAACCAAGATAGATACAAAGAAATACTTATCGCTAGGTTGAATCCTCCTTCACTCCAATTAATCACTATGTACTCCACTTATTTTATAACTATGTAATATTTGCAATTAGTATTTGGGTCCATGGAATTTTTTCACATACGATTTTGATGTCATCACCTTTCATCTACTAGGATATAATGATCAACTCTCACATTTAAATCTATGCTTAAAGGTGGTAAAGGGTGCATAAAAGGATGATCCTTCAACAAAATCTACATCACCCATCATGTTAAATCTAGAGTCAAAGGTGGTATATGTTGCATAAAAAGGATGAGGGTTGAATAAAACTACATCATTGTGACCAAACCATTATATGATTCTCAACCTAACCAAATCCATAGGATTCTCCATGGGATGGCATTTTGCAAGTGTTTATGTGTTGTGTGTTTTCTATGGGATGCCCTTTGGCTCTTGGTATCTTCAATTTTCCATCCCCATGGTGAAAGGATAAGAAAATATGGAATATACATACTAATAATATCATTCATTTGAATTATGGAGGACTTAGGGATCCAAAATAATGAATTTGGTTGTGGGAGCGGAAATTCTATGGAGGTTGTTCATTCGGGAAGTTGAATGGTGGATGGAAGTAATAGGGAAAAAGTATCTAAGTGGCCCAAGAGTTGTATAGATCACTGTAAGTGGGAAGGTAGAGGGTCAGGTATATGGATATTATGTAAGGTTTCTACAAAGCTAATTCATAATGGATTATTTTGGATCCCGGGCAATGGAAAACAGGTTAACTTGTGGGAAGACAAAATTTTGGGGTGAGCCCCTCTTGCTTCCAAACAAGGCCTTGATGTTCATGTAGGAAATGGTTACCATATAGAGGTTATACAACATTATAATATCTTTCTAAGTGGGATTTTTCAGGGCTATGGAGAAATTAGAAATGGTTGAACATCCTTAAACACATGCAATATCTCTTTCACATCCTCGTAGCCATGCCTTGAGGTGCCACCCCCATTATCTTATATGTTAAAGACTATCATAGTTCCAGAAAGGATGGGTTGTATTAAGTCTATGAAGGTTATTATAGGCTCCTCAATTATTTCACTATGCCCCCTCAATCCAATATGTGGAAAAGGGTTTGGCATTCGAATAGTCTTCCTAAAATCAATGCCTTTTGTTGGGTATCAATTCATGGGAGAATTCTCATGGCGTAAAATATCTAAAATTGAAATAGCCATGGTCCCTCTCATTGTGTGTTTTTCCTAAAGGAGGAAGAGACAACCAAGCACTTGTTCCTAGAATGTGACTTTTCTCGGAGCTCTCAGAGCATTTGGAAAGAAGCATCGTTTGAAATAGGGGATCCATAACTCTCCCCTCCCCTTGGAGTGATCTCTTCTTAAATTGGAAGGCGTTATACCCTTGATCTCTCTATCATAAGCCAAATTTGTTATAAACTCAATTATTAATTTATATAGTATACAAGAGATATAAAAAATATGAGACAACACGAGACATATTCAATAAGATTCGACTTTATTAATAGGAAATTATTCTTTTGGTGGGATGAATCAACCCTTTTCACTTGCCTCTTCAAGGGGGATACCTCCTAATGAGATAAGATCATTACACAATATTATTGTCTACCTCGCAAAAGGAGGATTCCATCCTTATTTATAGAATCACCATATAATACTAACCTCCTAACCACCTAGTTGATCTTCTTTAATGATGTCCCATTACATTTATTTACTAAGATAATGGGCCTTATTTCATAATAACAATATAGTGGACCTATTCCACTTTACATTGAATGGCCTCCAATACTACCCTAATGGGACCTCCAAGCCCCCCTTACACCCCTAGGGAGGATCATAACAAAATTTGAGCAGGATATGGATGGCACTTCCCAATTATATCAAATGGAAGATATGACTTGCCAGAAACAAGTCAACCTTTAACTCATAAACCTTTAGTCCGCAATGCACAATATTTAAAGCCAAAGCCCCCATGATGGAGGCTCTCAGAACTTGCAGGACCCTTTCAATTATAAAAGAGAATCTCATTTTTCAAGAGCAATTATGGGTCTGTGGCTTGCTCAATGGGATACCCCCTTGGTCCAAAATTCCCTCTCACAAGCCACGGGCTTCGTGCCATTGGTGTTTGTATTTTAGAGAAGAGTACTTTCAATAATTAATGTGATCCCAAAGGTACCATAAGTTGTTCTTCAATTGAGCCTTGAAAGGGAATTTAGGGGTGGTGGGAGCAAGGGGTTTCTCCTAGACCCTGATGCAAATATAGAAATATCGTACTCGTGGAGTATATGAGTTGCCCATAATTACTAGGTATAAATTTATGCATTGTTTATGGGATCATAATTTCTCAAAGACACGCCGCATCAAGAATGTCGTGATCTTTGGATGTTCCCACTTAGTAATCAATCAGATGAGGAAAAGGATTTTAAAGGAAGGAATTGTGTAGAGTATAACATTTGAAAGAATTTCTTGGAACCTCATAAGCTTGTACTACATCAAACTATTCCATATTAGGTGAGTCAACAACTCCTTTATCGATCGTTAAGTAAATGAAGTTGCGTATCTTGACAAGGGGCCCTCATCCTATTAAAAAATGGGGACCCCCACCCCCCAACAACCCCCCCTCCCCCCTAGAAAAAGGTTGTGACTCCCCTAATTTATATGGTTATAAACAACATTTAAGACTTAAACAATCCAATCTACACACCTCATGGAATAGACGGGAGATATTCCATATGTCATAATCAAAATAGGGCATGGCATGTAGATCTAATCAAATTTAATCCACACGAGGGATCCTTTACACTCTTTCATGCCTCAATCCCCCTCCCATTCATGCTAGAGGATCCCAGTATGTGCTCCTTTAGCTCTAGCAAGTCACTTCTAGGAATTTGTCAGAGGATTTATTTGCCAAGGGGTTGCAATGTATTTCTCTCTTGGTATTTCTCTGGAAATGGCCAATTCCCTCAAATATTAATCTAGTTGGAGGAGAGGGGATAGGGAAATTAGAAAAATTATAAGGGTGTATGAACATTCAAATAGAAGGTATGTGACAAGCAATTGAATATATTAGTATTCATATAGAGAAACGAGAATTCAAGTAGGGGGGAATAGAGAACAATCTAAAGGAGCAGAGCGGGAATTCTGTTGGTTGTGGAGCCCATATCTTCTAGTCTCATAGATTGATATTGTATCAGTCGTGTTTGTGCCCCAGTTTTATATGATATGTAGGTGGACTGTACAGTCACCCTGGCGGGGGGGCCTTGCCCCCCCACGGGGTTCCAGGGGAGACCATCCCCCCTGGTTGGGGGGTCTGGGGGCCAGCAGTCCCCCGGCGGGGGTTCGAGGGTAGTGCCCCCGAGAAATGGGGGTTGGGGGGAAACGCCCCGAAGAAAATTTTTGGGGCTGTTTTCGCCAGCTAATTTGCGGGCCCATGGTTTTGGGTATCCCGTGGTAATTTTCCCATTGTATTTCCCTTATAAAATAAAGACATTGTAATACGGATAGGGATGATGATGTATTAGGTTTTATGCATTGTAAAGATCTCTGAGATCAGGAGAGAGACTGTGAAACAGAGAAGAGGAAGTGCAGCGGTTGTGCTGCAGGTTGTATCCCTTCACCTTGCTGGATGGTAATAATAATAAGGACTGGCAAATTCATTGTGGACGTAGCCCAAGTTGGGTGAACCATGATATATCTGTGTCTCTCTTGTAATGTGTATGTGTGATTATATTTGCATTTCTGTTTATTGTTATTGCTCTGCGATCCTGTTTTTCTAACAAATTCAACAAATTAACTAGCAATTTTACTGAAATGCATTATAATATAATCCTAGGATATTCTCTTGGATATCGTTCTGCTACATGTTAGGCTTTGGTTTCAATTGGTTCTGGGTGCATTAAGGGTGAAATAGTGAAACAAATTGTTGTGGCCATGGTAGAACATCCCCATCCTCGCAGGTTTCAAGGGGCTAATCAAGATGAAAAGTTCATGGAGGAATCCCATAGTAGGCATCATTTTAGTTAATTTCATCCTTTTTATATGTATGTCACTTGTATTTTGTTGCTCGACCAATATGTAAGGCATTATAGTTTTAGGCCTTATAGGTAAGTAGTATATATAGCATTGTTTAAATATGTTGTGAAAGAATTTTGTCTATATGCTCAGCTCAAATAAGCAATTTTGTTTTTTTTTTAACTATATGTATCCTATGGTTGTTTGGCCTTCCACATCCATTTTCATACAAATTTGTATCCATTCCTATAAAAAAATATCATTCGTTTGACTTCCTCTTATAAATCCTTCATGAAAAGCTTTGTTTTATGTAACACGTACTTTAAAGATTCTATATCTATATGAATAGACTTAGTAAGTTTACAAACTAAGCTTTTGGCAATGATTGGAAAACATTGGATCTGAAAAAATCATTTTATAGGACTCAAGTAGATGTTGGATGTCTAAAAGTACAAGATGGGTGGAAAAAACTAAAGGCACAAGTAATCCCAATGCCCTAATGCTCTATTAAATCTAGTTTTGACATAAGTTTAGATTATGGTAGGTTAAAATGCAGTAAAGACTGCGATGGGAGATCGAACCCAAATTAGTTATAAAATTAAATATCTATGGAGGTTTACATCCCTTGAGGGATGGAGGATTGGTGAGGTGGAGAAATATAGGTCTCAATTTTGACCAAAAAAATTGGTCCTTAAGAAATCAAGGGAAAGTGGATGGAAGGTAATCCAAGATATTCAATAGACGCAAAGGGAAATATGAGTTTAAAAAACAAATTGGTCCTTCTATGGCCTATATTCCAATAGGCATTCTTGATAAAATCAGGAAAATTTCATATCAATTCTTATGGAAAAATTCGAAGGAGGAGAACTCGTTTGCTTGGTTATCTTGGGAGAAAATTGCTCAGACTACCAAAATAACTAGGAGGTTGAGGTTTGAAGCACCCCAATTCTTTTGCAAAATATCTGATTCCAAAAGGTATTTGGAAAACCATCAAAGGTGAGGGTTTGTGGGCTACAGTCATTTACAGGAAATACATTTATCCCCCTCTATGTTGTGGAATGGATCCGTAGTCCTTCTAAGTTGGGATGGAATGCCTCTCCAATGTGGAACAAGTCTTGCCTACAAAGTGGGTAACTGACGAAGCATTCGAATACGCCAAGATCCATGGGTTGGTTTTTCAATGGCTTGCAAGCTCCCAGATCATATCATAATATTTCTTAATGAGGCGGGTGTTTTTTCTTTGAATCAAATTGGCACAGTACTCGGGCATCTCTATTACAACCAAGGCAGGTTAGATGCAAATTTTCTTGATTTAAACAGGATGATAGATTGTTGTGGGATCATTTCATATATGAACTCCGGAGGTCTCATGTATTTCTCAATGATGAAGAGGATGAATTAATGTGGATAAAAAATGACCAGGGGGGTTTTATACCCCTCGGTTGGGTTACAAGGCTATAAGGGAAGAGGAGCATCAACTGTGTCCGCAATGGTGGGATACGATTATATGGTCCCTCCGTTGCCTGCTTAAAATGAATTTGTTCCTTTGGTTGGTCCTGAACCAAGCTATTCCAGTCTGGGAAGTTATGAAGAAAAGGTATTTGATTGGGCCCAATTGTTGTTCGCTCTGTCATGAACAGGAAGAATCGATCAACTACTTATTTATCCACTGCTCTTTTTCTGCTAAGCTATGGAATCATATATCATAGGTAAAAGGCATAAAGTTCAGATGGAATTGTTTGTATGTATCGGAGGCTTTTAATTTGTGGATAGACAACAAATATTTCTTTGGCTATGTTGCTTTTCCTGCCATATGCTTATGGTTTATTTGGATGGCACGCAATCGGGTGACCTTCAATGATATCCTCTTGGCTCCAGAGCTTATGGGGAACAAGTGTTTATCCATTATGGAACTTCTCCCTCAACATAATCGCTCTTCCCAGAATCGGCTAATGGAGGTAGAACAGATTGATAGATCAAAGGCTTGGGATTTTTTTGATGGGGCAGCTAATAAGGACCCTGCTCTAGGTGGTGCTAGAGGTCTGGAATATAAATCTAATTCTCTTTACTTTAAATTAGCTGCAGGCCTTGGGCCATGCACAAATAACTTTGTTGAATTCTCAGTGTTGAAGTTAACTCTACAGTTAGCTCTTCGTAAAGACATAAGGATGCATCAAGTTTTTGGTGATTCAAAGATGGTGGTGGAGCTTATGGAAAAAAAGAAAACTCCTAAAAGTATTCATCTTAATGTCATTTGTATGGAATGTTTTAGATTCTATGATGATTTCCATGAGATTAGTTTCATACACATTTATAGAGAAAGAAATTCACAAGTTGATTATCTTTCAAAACTGGGATTCATAGAATTGGAAGGGACGTGGCATAGATGAGAACATGCAGAAGACTCTTTGTTGGAAATTGATCCTGGACCATTCTTAGTTTAATCTTCCTTATTTCAATGGCCATAAAATTCTTGCAGTTTGGACAATTTGTCCTTTTAAAGGTCATGATCTTAGTTGAATATCTGGTTTCTGAACCTCTTTTTGTATTTTTTGATGATATGCCCGATGCCAAAGGGATTAAACTATTTGGGATCTTATCATATATTGTGGTATGACCACCTTACAACAGTCATTTTTGTATACTTAATGTATATGTTTTTTCATGATGCCTACATATAATTAGCTTTGATATTTCTCCAAGTAGAAATATGTGGAAGAAATGACTGAATAGTCTCTATAGAATGTGTTATATTTCAATTAATATATTGTGTGTGTTTTACGAGGAAAACAATCAAGGAAAAGTGATTGGATGGGTATTTCAATATTTTCTAATGGACCAAGAGGATGCATAAATAGCTAAAATAATGCTACATTTGAAATATGTGTAGAAGATAGATCGCATCCACAAACTCGAGAGGGTCATGAGATATAATTCGATAAAAGAGGTTGAAACTAAAAACATAAGGGTGGAAACTAAAAACATAATAGCCTTCTGTTTTAAATACAATGTGGAAACTACAATGTTTTATTTACTAACCCAATCATAGATTCTTCTCTTTGTAACAACCTTCATCTTTTCATAAAATATCAGAATAAACATTATGACCTAAGGTAACCAAAGACGTTAGGTGATATATAGGTTTTAATATATTAGGGTCTTATTTGAAGCTACCACCCCTTCATAATCACCTTCTTACACGGAAATCTAGGAATGTATATTTTTTATAAAACTTCCCTTTTCAACCAACATCTAATGTGGGAACATGACACATAAGACCATAATAATGGGGTTCGGAATACTGGGGCTCTAATACCATCGTAATAATGGGGTTGGAATATTGCAACTCTAATCAAAAGAGCGAGCAAGAGATAAATGGGAAATTGCATACTTGCACCTAGACATTCCTAAAGAAGCACTGGTCCATTTTTACATTTAGGGATAAAAATTGACATCATAGCCAAGGACATGTAGAGTGGGTATGACATCCCGAAGGTATATATATTATCCCAATCTCAAACATTTGGTGGGTACCTAAAATTTTGGTTAACATGTAAATTTCATTGTAAGAGAGTATCCCCATGGGTATGATATAAATCTAGAATTTATGTGGGTTGGGATATGGAATCAAAACTTCCCATAGAAACATTAAAGGGACTGAAACTTAGGAAAACTAACTTATTCTAATAAATAAGAGAGGAATTCCAACATGACATAAAAACAATAACATTGAAATTAACTAGAAATGAAAACTATATAAAGTGAAATAAAATCTACCTACTCTTGAAACTTAGATTGGTTTTGAATTTAACATCAATTTGAATGTTTGTGTCTTTTTGGAACATTTTTTATGGTTGGTTTTGGAGAGAAAACCATTAATGTTGATGTGTAGTGAAATTGCCTAGCCCATAAATGAAGGAGTTTAATAAAGCATAACATTAGTGATGGCATGTTCAAACTCTTAGAGTGTGACAACTAGGGTTCAACCCTAACTAGTCGCAAGTGATTCATCTTAGCTTTAAGGATGGTCTCAACCCCCTCAATGAGTTCAACCCCTTTCTCCATTCATCCCAATCCCTTTCTCCACTCATCCCTCCTCATAGATTTCCCCACTAAGAAATACTTCTAAGCATCTAGACTTTCCTGTTATGGTAGTGATAATCCCCCCTAGTCTGCTCGATCATTTTTTTGTTTTCATCTCAACTGGGATTTTCTCCTTCTATAGTTGGAAAAACCACATTCTCAAGTTTTGCTAGTATTTCATTCAAATAGGTGGTGAAAAATGAATTGACAAGTAGATCCCAACTTCCTCGTCGTCATATGGTTCAAGAATCCCTAATCGAAGAAAGTAATGGCTCTAACTATTACCATTGTGGAAGACATTGCAAATCATGATGCTTTATATAGAACTAATGGTCTTATTTCCAAATTTAATGTCCTATGACCAACATTAGTAGATATTTATTTTTGGATCACATGTGATTGGAAACCAAAACTCAAACAAAAATCCTTCATCTACCCTTATGCTATAGGCTTCTTCATTGTGGAGTTTGAATTGTAGAATATTACGAATAGATAGTCAATTCGTGTCACGTCCCCTCCCGTCAATCCAACGCAAGGAAGGGAACATGACTAAAATTTATGGGCTTTTACAAAAACTCAATCCCATTCATCAAATTCTATCCCCATTCATCAAATTCATACAAATAAAAACACATGTGTGCAGATGCATACTCAAATAAACACAGTGGAATGAAACATTATCCCCACACATATATAGCATGCATTCAACATATAATCATAACAGTGTTCAGATAATTAAAACATTGCAGAAGTAAAACATATAGAGAATACTTATCTTGATGGTGAAGCTGTCCCAAGTAACTAGCTATGCAGCTGCAACATTCCACCCAGCCATAGGCCAATTGTGTTCATCAATCTCTCAACACAATTGCCACCCCCCGAGCTGGGATGATTTCTACAAGGAAAGGGAACCTACAACTGATGCACATCAAAATGAACCCCACATATAAGCCAAGCTAGTCCATAGTTGGGGTTTATCAGGCCAAAATTGAACCCTCTTCATTTCTGTATGCTTGCACTCAAACTCAAGCCAAAAAAATGGATACCCATAACTCAAACCACATCATTCTCTCCCACACACAGCAAAACACATATGTTGGGCATATGGAAAACATTTTTAACTGTGGGATTTGCAAAATAGGGTTCCCATTGGCTCTCCCAATTCGTGGCACACCCATAATCGAACTGTGGGAAGGGAAATCGACCGCATGGAGAACAAAATAGAGTTCCTAGCAGATATATGGGCGTTTAGGAGCGGAAAACGACCTCTATGGGCCCCCAAATCATGACTCCCTTCCTCCCAGGCATCCTGCAACACAAAAACAACCTCTCAACTAGAGAAAAATGGAGGAAAACTCAGAAATTCGTGAGGGAAAACGCCCAGGTAGCTTCAAACTCGTGAGAGAGCCAAATCCATCCATGAAGAATTGCTTGGGGAGCAAATTCGTGGCTCTTTTCTTGCTCAATAATCTAGACACGTTTTTCAAAACTGATGGCTTTCCCATACATGAAATTGGGGCACCCATACTCTCCATTTCCCAAAACATTAACTTCCTCAACCAACTCTTGGAAGAAATAAATGATTGGGTACATAAGTCAAAATGGTTAGTTGAGGGTTTATGGGTTCTCTCATTGACACTTGGCTTGAATTTATTGGCTCCAAGGGTTTGAATATTTCCCTTCCAATTCCTTGTAAAAATCATGCCCCCGTACTCTTGTTGCATTGCATAGCTAGTTGTGGGCATTTTTATTTAAAATGAATGTTTAGATCGTATTTACGATTTACATCATGCCAAGCTAGCACACGATCCACATGCATCAATGTTTAATTGCCGCTACGAGAACAATAAATTGATGGTGGGGCCTTGGCCTTGAGCTCCTCACCACGATTTTATAACAATATTACATCATTTACATTTTTAATGCAGTGGGGTCAAAATCAGGATATTACAATTCAAGTCCTTGGTTCTAGGGAAACTTTGGTCTATGCATGAAGGCCTGCACTCCATCTTTCGACCTAGCTTCAGGTTCTCTCTCCATGACTCCATTTTGGGTATGGTTCCCCAATCTCCTTTTCCAATTTTGGGACTATGTTTTACTCAGTTATATTGGCAGTGATTTATGCAAATTCCACTTCAAAAGTGAGGATATAGAACATCAACGCATCACCATGTGTACGTGTATATGTGTAGACATGGACTTTAACAAAGGGTTTCCAATAGAAATCCATTTGGTAGATAAAATTATATTTGGACCCAAAATTTGGACTATGAATTGGTTTCCTTTTGATTTCGGTCATGTTATGAAATATGGCACATTGCTACTTATTGCACTAAGCTCTCTAAGAGTGGTCGATAACAAAGAATCCAAAGAAAATAAGCATGGTGGGATGGTGTGAAGAAAGAACATCAATTGATCAACCAAGAGTCTCTATCAACTAGCTAGGATCTATACCCTAATCAAACAACACCAACCCCATTTGTGGAAACTACCAAGGAAGCTATTTCTCTATGGGATATCCATCTGTGTTCCCCTTTTCCCACAAGGATGTTTGATCCCTCTTTATATCTAGTAAAAAATCCTTAGGCTATCCCAGAAGCCCATGTGAGCTAGGTGGACTAGGTAAAGGAAATAAAAGTAGAGTATGCCTAGGAGAGAGAAGAATATAGAAAATACTTGAACCCTCATTTTAGAATTCGAATTAGGATAAAAGGGATCAACAAGATTTAACAATGCCTACCTAGGACTCGAAGGAGGAAAAGGATGAAAGTAGTTGAGAAGGAACAAATAAATTTAAATCTTTAACTAATGATGATTATAAATAGACATCAAAAACTATTCTAGGCATGTCTTCTACAATTTTTTATGTTTACATTTACTCATGTATTATAGGCTATTAAAAATATCATAGGCAAAATCAATTTTAGGAGTTGGCAGAATGCCCAAGAATTTAGAGCTGGGAATCTCTCCCGCACTCACTAATATTTTTCATTGCTTTTAAATATACATTGTACAATTCAACTAAATTGTGTTTTAAATGCAATCATAAGTGTTATTGTGAAAAAAGTGTTTGACCATAACTATTATGCGTTATATAACAACATACCCTTCATTTTATCCTTATAGCGGTGTCTTTAATGATTTTCTCCACACACACGTGTGTGTTCCTTTGAGCAGGCACGTTTTATGGCAAACTCTTATCTAATATTATATTAATATATATAATTTTAAAATGCCCAATATCAAATTTTAATTTACTTGTAAAATACTATTTTTGTGGTAAGGGGAAGCTAAAACATAAAATATCATGTTTAGGTGAGGAAGGCATTGCTTAAACTTTAAGGTTACATCCAATTCTTTGTGATTACTATTCCAAAAAAATATTGGGAGAAAAGCATGTATAAATTTGAAATAAGAAATCGTGGGCAAAGATCTTGTGTGCATTTTTAAAATATGTTACTTAAAATTCTTAATTATAATCTTTAACCAATAAAATTACATCTAGTTTTCAACTTGAATTACACCTCGCAACTTTTCCTCACAACAACTTGTACTACCTACTTATATTAATTTTAATTTAGGTTATGAATTTAAGCAATATAATTTAATTTCTTGCGATTTTTATTGGCTACATTTTTTATTAGCTACATATATATTACATACTTTATATTAAAAATTTTAATATTAGTTATGTGTTTATTATTTTGAATTTGCATTTATATTGGAAATATATTTTGATTATATTACTTTAGATTTTATAAAACAATTATTTTTTAAATTGGATAATTGTAAATATAAATAAGTAGATTTCTATGAACTTAAATTTGACACTCTATTAATTTGTATGAATATAAATTGAAGGGGGAATATGTGATTGTCACAAATTTTATGTTTGGTGGAAAAGGGTGAACATCAATTTCATCATTGACTTAGACCCACATGAATGGTTAAGTACCAGCTTAGATCCAAATCCTAGGCTCTATCAAGCGTCGAGAGGGATCAAATCTCCCCAGGTGCAAACCTCTCCTTGAATAACTCCTTGAGTGCAATACCTGAGCCACCTAATCCTAAGCTCTAAAGTCTCTAGTTTAAGTCCCGTATTTACTTTTTACTTTGTATTATTCTTTTTCGTTTATGGCCGACATAATATTTATTATTTTTTACTTTGTATTATTATTTTTTGTTTACTTTGTATTATTTTGTTACTAGACAAACACTCGACAAACAATCTAAAGTCTCATATTTACTTTTTACTTTTTATTAAAAGTAAAAAGTAAAGTCTCTAGCTTAAGTCTCATATTTACTTTTTACTTTGTATTATTCTTTTTTGTTTATGGCCGACATAATGTTTACCACCTTTACCACCTAATCCTAAGCTTTGAAGTCTCTAGTTTAAGTCTCATATTTACTTTTTACTTTGTATTATTCTTTTTTGTTTATGGCCGACATAATATTTATTACTTTTTACTTTATATTATTCTTTTTTTGTTTACTTTGTATTATTTTGTTACTCGACTAACAAGATCTCCCCCATACTGAACTGTAGAGCACCTCTCAGCACAATAATCAAATGTCTAATGCAATTAAGTATGTATTGAATTGTCACCCTAAAGTTTTATCACATGCTTAGTTTCTAAATAGAATGATAATACCACAAATTGTGACACATAACAAAATATATTTTGTTCATATGACATATTTGTGACATATTTGTGGGCAATATACGTTGGGACAAGACACTACAAGGGGTGAACAATTCAAATATGGACAAAACTAGTCCTGTGACTGTCGGAATTTGAGAGTCCTGTGACTATTGGAATTGCAGAATTGTGTGACTACCAAAATTGTACAATGTGTGACTATCGGAAATCCTGACTATTACAATGATTTCATAGTTTTCCATCTAGAACCTTCAACATAGTTATCCTCCTATTGGTTTCGATCTAGAACCTTCAACAAGCATGGAAGCTACAGTCAAAGGAATCGGTCAACGTCCAGATGTATGAGCAAGATATGATTATACAGTTACGATTTCATGCTTTAAGTCATGAAATCGTTCAAATCTGATGGTTCATATAAGTTATTCATATCATTAGATCCACTCACATTGAGGGTGAAACCTCAATGTTATGTTTAGCATATGGTTTGTGGATATCCATACATTATATATCTATGGTTTCGAATGCCTATTTTCTCATTGTAAAGACCCTTTATAAAAACAATGGTATATCATTCTGTGAGAGTTAGTTCAGAGATTATATTGTGTAATCCTCTTCATACTCTATAATGTTGACCAGTGAATTAGTAGAAAAAAAAAAGGACCATTAATGAAGTTTTGAGTTAATCGTGTGTATTTCTTATAGCGCAGCTCAGTTAGGAGGCCCCACTCAACTGAGTTTGCAGCTACAGAGTTAGTTTATAGATTTATTATTTATTTTCATATCTGTGTATGTATTCTCAGAATTAGTTAGGTTAATGTGTGAGTATTTTCTAAAATTGGTATTATCTTTTATCTGTTTTCATTAAGGAGATTAACCATTTTTCCTTAATATCATTATATTCAGCATTTACTTTGTTTTCTTATGCCTCAAATATTTACTATGTTTCCTTTTATGCTCTTAGTATTTATTTTGTAATTTCAGAACTTGAAGTAAGATTGATTTGGGGCCTTGGAAGTGTGTTTGTATTGACTACTGGAGTTACTTATAAAGTTTTCATTGCATGAACTCTAGATAAAACTGAAAGGTCACCATAATTGGAATGATAGCCTAGAGTCTCTGAGATTTAATTTAGAATCTTTCTTGATTGGAGTAGAATGATTGTACTTGATCAAAGTCATAGGAATTAAGACAAGACATTGAGAAAAACTATATGTTGATGAACTGTAGGAAATTTCTGTTTTAGGGTTTCAAATCTTGTAGTTGGTTGTATGAATAGAGTTAGACTCTCATACCTATTTATTGATTTTTTTAACCAACTAATCAAGCATATTGTATTTTCAAGTTGACTTGAGATTTGGTTTTATGTTTTGTAAACCTACAAGAGTTTATTGAATCATTTAAGAAACTAACTAAAGGTGTTGCATGAATATTCTTAACAAAAGGATAAAACACTATGACTGAAGTATACCACATAGCCTTACTATCTTATTTTGATTCATGATCATTGATTTACTCAATAATCTGCCTTTTGAATTCAATAGGAGTATTTTAGTTGCTTATTCCTACATATATTTTGTTGGCATCTCATAGGTTTACGAACATCCCGGATTGATAATTTATGTTACCAATTTGAGCAATCAAATTGACCAACATTTTGGCATCGTTGCTAGGGAGATGCTAAGGGATTAAGTCTTGGTAATTTGGTTTTAATTAATGATGGTAAGATGAGAGGTAAGAACCTGTGCATCCACTATAGTGGGGTCTGCTATCTCACTAAATCTAAGGTATGTTAGTACAATGTGTTTTCTTTTAAGTTTGACTCATGGAAAGGGAAAAACTACTCATGTCAAAATATAGCTTGGTGACAACAAGGTCTTAGTAGAATGAGGCATCAAGGTACATGATTGTTTTTCAGGTTGCTTAAGTTTGCTTTGTGTGGTGTGTTTATTTATGTAGGATTTCGTTTGTTTTCTTTATTTGAAGTTTTTTTGTTTTGATCATGTAAGAACCCCCCAAGCACTAATCCATGTGCAAGACATGGACTATCAACCAACAATAAGTATTTCAGAATGTTCAAGAATTTGCTACTCCAAGAACTTTCTCAAATTATGGTAGCAATTGGAGACAAATTTGTATCTCATGGAGAGATATAAGAGCAAAAGTTCCATGAGCCAGATCTACAAGCAGCAGATCTAGAAATGTTCTTTGATTATCCTTTCCAATATGCAGAGGATACCAAAAAACCATGGACAACATTTGATAGAGAGCAGACATTGGAACCTGAGATTGAAGAATCCCTTGCAAGTTTTCTTTATGCAATAACAAAATCTTCAAAGATCTGCAGGGTCTGACAAAGGAGCACATTCAAGTGAATAATGATGAAGAAGAAAACCAAGGGATGAGTGACTACATTGAAGAATGATTTTAGACAATTATCACGCCAAAGCACCACTTCGTTCTCCAACATCTCTTGGCATCAAATCAATCAGGTCAACTGGTTCCCCATATTCTGGTATATATCCAAGCTTATCCTTCATATTTGAATATGAGTTCATTTGTAATCCTGTTACACACATGGATTCAGTTGAAATACTAATACACTTGAGAAGAGGTTTTATCTTCTCAAGTAAGGTAATAAATAATCAGTAAAGAGAAAAATAAGTTTAATTGTGAAAACCAAGATTCCGGCGCAGTTAGACACGAGCTTTGCTTGAAACCAGGTTATTGGATGGAAAAGTTCTCAATAAATTTTGCTTCGCGTTGTTGGTCCTTCAAATCAATATTCTTCAAAATTATTTTAATTATTTTGTACTCATGTTAGTTGATGTGGGATTCATTAAGGCCCTCTTGCTAACAAGTCTTGACCCGTCAACCTCAGCACATTATCTCGGTTGCAAGGATAGATACTTTTACATAATACCTTGATCTTTACATGTATCAATGGCCGGATCTCCTGTTGATGATAGTGGGAATACATCAATGTTCCTTGATCGTTATATGTTGCAAGTGATTCAATTTCAGCTCATTTATCTGAACCTAGCAGGATGTACTAAGGTACCTTGACACTCATTGAAATCAATTGTGAGTTGTCTCACATTGGTTAACAACATACATCAATGGCCAGTAATCCAATGATTTCTTCACATGCTGAACTTTGACACATTCATTCACATGGCAAGAATTGTACCACATGTTTGGAATGCTTGAAGACTTTATGGTTTCATCTCACACTCAATAGTTGCATATTTCTTTCATCTTGCAAATAATAAGGGAATGTCATTACTGTTTCAATATTTTTCCCTATAGCAAAGTTTCTGATTGCCCACTTCCAGACTCAAACGAAGCTCTAGGCCTTCAGTTCAGCAACCTTGTTTCAACAATAAAATAGAGGTCATTCAGTCCAGTTCAACAGTTGGTTTTCATCTTTCATCCTTCCAAGTAACAGTACCAACAATACTTGTTTCAACTTTCGCAGGTACAAAGTATTTATTCTCAGCATTCATAATTTAGACATTGAAATACTAGCAGTTACGACCAATTTTCAGCAGCAACCAACACTCCTTGGGAGTCCTGTAGAAGCTTCAAATGAATTGATTTTTTTTTTTGCAGAATCCCAATGACCATTCAAATTCTTGCAGTAGATGGACATCTTAAGAAATTCTAACAGTGCATCTGTTGTTAAAAGGCCAATTTACTGCAGGATTTTCAAGTTCTAGTTGTCCATCAATGTTGTTGAAAGGCCAGTTTACTGTGGAATTTTTGAATTCCAGTAATTTTTTAATGTTAACTAAAGACTAGATTGCTACCGGATTCCTCAAATCCAGTAGTCCGTGCATGTTTTCCAAAGATCAAATTTTTGTCGGATTTCTTGATTTTGACAGTCCGCCAGGTTGTCAAAGAACTTGTTGCTATCGTATTTCCCGACTCCAACAGTTTCTCCAGCAATAATGAGGAAGCTTGAGACGATCCAATCTTATGCGCTCAAGTACGGGAGAAATAGCAGCGTAAGAATGAAGCAAAAAGCTTCGGTGATCAAATATTAACCAACAGGGGTGGGATTCTTTGAAGCTTACCCACAACGCAAGTGACACTTCCAGGAAGCTAGGTGGTTGTTGCTCTGTGAGAAGTTGCATGATCACAATAATAAGGTTACGAGGGAATTTGCTGAGACCTTTGATGGACATGAGGCTTAGTTAGTAAAATTGGTGTTACACATCTCTGAGAGGTCTATAACTGCCAGCATGAGGCTGCCACGGGAGGGCGAGTGTCAGTTTAAAGGAAGAAACAATAAAGGATTGGATTCCAATCATTTTTGTCACCAAACCATCAAAATACACACTGGATCAAGGGGATTTCATGTGTATGGGTGAAAGAAGAACGGAGGGACGTTCTCCTCGTTGTTCAAAAATGCGAAGGAAGGTGTGTCATTACGTTCATTTGCCATTTGTGATTTCTTCCGCATTTTCAAGGACATAAGTTGAACCTCCCTTTCTTTTTATGGAGGAGCTTGACCAAAATGGCAACTCATGTTCAAACTCATCCAGAAAATGTGGAAGATGGTATTTTCCACCATGGACAGATTATATTTATTTTTGAGGAGGAATTGAAGAAACAACAACAGAAATGGGGAATTTTTATTATTTTTGAGGAGGAATTGAAGAAACAACAACAGAAATGGGGAATTTTTATTATTTTGGAATGGGTTTAAAGTCAATTCTGTAAGATCCCTGTAGACAAATGTTGGAAGAAGTTGTCATTGATGTCAAACAAGGTTTCATTGATGTCAAAAGAGTGAAGAGATCTTTGGTTTTTCCATTGGTGTCCAGGTGATAATGATGATGTGGTTGTAGTAGAGATAGATTGCTTGGGAATGTTTGATGAAGCCTTGAATCCCCTAGAGAAGACCCTAATGATTGTGATGATAAGAAGTGTAAGGAAGTACCTAAAGGTCCCTAAGCAATGTTGGTAAGAAATGTGAAAAAAATCCTAAAATAGTGGTGTTGGTTCAACATGACCATGTGGTTGGGGTCACATAACCCATGTTGGAGAAGGCCCTAGAGAGCCCCTAAGGTTGGTGCAAAGCATATTGGGATGAAGTGTGAAATATTCCCAAAATCATGGTGATGGGTCCACATAATATTGAAAGCAGTGGTGTTGGGTCCACATGACTAGAAGGATTAGTCCATATGTCCATGAGAAGTAGCCCTTGAATTAATAAGGATTGGTACACAAGACAATGTTGAAATAAAAGGTGAAGAAACCTTGAAACAATGATGTTTGGTCCACTTGCCCATGAGTTTTTGGTTACATGACCCATGGTGGAGAAGGCTCTAAAGAGTCCCCAAAGTTGGTCTGGATAAAATTGGTGTGAAGCATGAAGTATCCCCAAAATAATGATGTTTGGTCCACATGACCTCGAATGTTGTGGTACCTTGGCCCATTGGACCACATGAAGTGGCAAGGATCCACGCAAGAAACAATGATGTATCCACCAAGTATGATGATGTGGATAATCCCTAAGGCCCCTTTGAGAATATATGAAGTGATCTTGAAGTTTTTGCATGAAGTGTCTTGATGGATCCTTGAAGTGGGGTACTAACCCTTGAGACCCCATTAAAATATGGAGATCCACAAATTAAGGATGAGTTTAAGAAGACCCTAAAAGAAGCTACAAGGCATGGTAAAGTGTATAAATAGAAGATCAAACATTCCATTTGATCATCCATCAAGTCTCTCTTTGGTATTGTGCGCATATTGGAGAAAAGTGCTAAACTTTCTAGAGGAGAAATTTTTGGGTATCTTTGAGGATCGAAGAGATTCATGAAAATTGGCATAACTTTCTCATATAGAATCATAATTACAAAAGTCTTGGCTCGTTGAAAAGCTTGATGCGAGGACTATGTGATGACATGATCTAGAGTTCCTTTAGGTTTGTCTATTGTTTTTCCATCTTATGATCTTGGAAAAGGTATGGTTCATGCTTGTGGGTTTCTCTTGTGATGGCACATGTCTCTCATGGATCGAGTTCATCTTTGATCTTGATCTTGATGTTATATGGGGATAGATATTGACGTTATCTTGGCATAGATATTGATGATTATATGGGCATGTTGTATGATGATTTTGACATAGATCTTGATGATTATCTGGAATATTGTATGATGGTCTTGGCATAGATCATATTGGTTATCTTGGCATAGTCCATAGTTATGTTTAGTCATATGGTGCATCTATTGGAATGTTCAATGTTTTGAAAATGTCTATGATGTAAAAGTTAAGGATGAAAATGAAATCGATAGATGATTTTTTCTGGGTATAGATTTGAGGCATGTACAGATTGATGTAACGTGACAAATATAGAGACATCATGATAGTGACAGCGTGATAATGACAGGGACAATCTGACAGTGATTGTGGCGTTGTGACAGTAATAGTCACATTGCGACAAAGAAAGTGTTTGTGGTATTGTGACATTGACAATGGCGTTGTGACAGAGTCGGTGATTACGTCATCGATATTGAGATATAGTAATTGTGACAGGGACGGTGATACATGTACAAAGATAGAGATACAGGTACATGTTGAGAGAGACAGAGATACAAGTTGGTGATTGGGGCATTGTGCAGAGATAGTGGTTGTGACAGGTTGACAGAGGTAGTGATGTAGTGATAGAGGTTGATAGAGATAGTGATACAAGTACAGGTTGACCGAGGAAGTGATACAGGTATAGATTGACTGAGACAATGATACAGTTACAGGTTGTGATAGAGATAGTGACAGTGATATAATTTTTCTCTTATTCATATGAGGGTGTTAGTATGGGGCAAGAATAGGGAGTTGCAGCTTCCTTCCAGTTGGTGTTGGTAAATCAAGGAGTTGGAGCTTCCTTTAGGTTGGATCCTGTAAATTGGAGCCTCCTTCCAGTCGGTGTTGGTAAATCAGGGAGTTGGAACTTCCTTCAAGTTGGTGCCTGTAAATCGGGGGGTTGGTGCCTCCTTCTAGTCGGTGTTGTAGAATCTTTGAATTTGGTGATTCCTATGAATGTAATCTTGTTATTATATAAGAAAAGCATTTTTTGGTTTTCTCTCATTTGAGTTTGCACGTTAAATATCTGTGCACTGTGTATGGTTTATGTGATGATGAATGACATTGTAAATGGTTAATGTTTACATGATATAATTAATGTTTGAAATGGTAAAAAGTGCTCAATACTAATTCATCCCCCTCTAGTATTTCCAACAATTAGTATCAGAGCCAATTCCTTCAAGTACAGTCTAGCAACTGGAAGGAAGATCTCTGGATCACACATGGATGGATATGAAGATATCTTCTCTCTCAATTGTGGTCCATTATTTTATGGTACAGATTATGAGATTTGGCGCTTCAAGGTGAGAGTATTTTTACATGAACAAGGTTATGAGATATGGGAATCTATTTTAAAAGGTTACATTGCTCCAAAAAGACTACCAAAACTTGCATCTGAGGAGTTAAGAAAGAACAATGCAATGGCAATGGATACCATCTTGCATGGACTATCTAATTCTGTGAAAGACGAATTTGGAAAATGTACTTCAACCAAAGAACTCTGGGACAAGCTAGAAAACCTATACACAAAGGGATTTCTCCATCAGGAACATGAATATTATCGAAAGGAAAGGTCAGATACAGAAAATGAAGAACATCCAGAAGCAGATGATGAAGTTTTCGAAAGTGATGCTTCTAAAGATAAAGAAGATTCGGAAATTGAAGGGGTTGTAGATCTTGAAGCAAAATTGATTAGTACCCTAGATGACTTGACAAAAGAAAGAAAGAAGAACAAGATGCTAATGGAACAACTGCAGAAGTATCAAGAAGAGAATACAGTGTTCGTTAAAGAATCTAAGAAGACTGAAGAAATGTTATCAACTCAACTAAAAGAGAAGGATGAAGCATGTAAAAGAAAGGAAAATCATTGTCAAGCACAAGAAGTTGAAATTGGCTCCTTAAAGAAATAATTGAAGAAGTTGAGTTTGGAAAACATGGAAACTGAAGAGCTTAGAAAAGAGAATTAGTTACTAAAAATTTAGCTGCAAAAATATCATGAGGATGATCATAATTCAAAAGGACGGATGGAGGAGAGTATTGAAGAATGTGAAAGGACCAATGTTTGTCTAAGAAGTCAGATAGAAGATCCCAAGGGAGTTGAAGAAGACCTAACAAGTCAACTTCAAGAAAAGAAGGAAATTTGTCAAAGGAAAGAACTTGAGATCCTTTCTCTAAAGGAATATTCGGACAAGATAGCTTCTTAGTTGAAGACAAATTCAAGGTTTGAGAAGAGCATTGAAGAAAGTGAAAGATTTAGGATAATAGAAAAGTGTAGAAAAGGCTAAGAGTTATGCAGATATTCTCAAAAGCTCCCATTACAGAGGAAGAATTCATGGGCATTAAGATTCACAGAATAATGGATACACAGAAGTTGCACCACAAAGAAGATCATTTTCTCCTAGGTACCAAAGTTTATTTTTCGGTTATTGTTTTTCATGTAACAATTTTGGACACAGGGCTAGAGATTGCAAATCCTATGGAGGAAATGATCAACCAAGAAATGGAGGTGTCCACATGAACTACAATGTCGAATGTTACATATGCCACAATTATGGACACATGGCAAGAGATTGTAGAAGTATGATGAACCACAATGTTGAATGCTACAAATGCCACAACTTAGGACACATAGCTCGTGAATGTGGAAGCACGATGGAGTCTTCCATGAAAGATAATTCTTATACCAAAGTCTGGAAGAAGAAGTCAGAAGGATACAAGGAAGAATCTTGTGGATTGGTCCTCTATATAGATGGTGGAAGTTAAAATCTCAAGACAAGAAACCGAAGCAATTCTCTTATCTTAAAGATGGGAATCATATTGAATGAAATCAGAACATGTCCTAAAATCGAAGATAGAAAGGAATTAGTATTACATGTTGAATATGTGAGGGAAAAGCAAGTCAATAGGGAAGTATCAGAGGAAATACCTACAATAGTTTCTAAGTCAAGTAATAAAGATAAATCAACAATCAAAAAGAAAAGTGTTAGGTTTATAGATCTTGATTCTGCAATAGAGCAATATCGATTGTTGTAAATAATTTGGCATAAAACCTCCCAGTATTATGGATAATGTTGAGGGGGAGTCTAAGTAACTGGAAAGGAAGATTGATGAAAAGTCAGCATAGTAGTGGCTTGGTAAATCATTGACGAACACAGGAAGAGTTACTTCATAAAATTTCAAGAAATGGTCTAGTTCAAGGAAGTGTCAACATAGCCTAAGGGGTAGCATTGTCAGCACAATCAAAGGGGGAGCATTGTCATAAAAGAAAGAAATTTTCAGAATGCATTCATAGTCAAGTCAAGTTATCTTTTGTAAGAGAAAATGATCATCAAAACAAAGTCACAGAAGAGAAGCATATTCCCAAGGGGAGCAAGTGAACAAAGTTGCTTCATCCCTTTTGTCATTTATGTCAAAGGGGGAGAGAGAGTTGAAGTTGTTGCCATCAATGAAAAAGGGGGAGATTGTTGGAAGAATTTGTCATTGATGTCAAACAGGGTGTCATTGATGTCAAAAGGGTGAAGAGATATGTGGTGTTTCCATTGGTGTCAAGGTGATAATGATGATGTGGTTGAAGTAAAAATAGATTATTTGGGAATTTTTTATGAAGACTTGAAGCCCCCGGAGAAGACCCTAATGATTATGATGATAAGAAGTGTAAGGAGGTCCCTAAAGGTGTCCCTAAGCAATGTCAGTAGGAAATGTGAATAAATTCCTAAAATAATGGTGTTGGGTCTACATGACCATGTGGTTGTAGTCACATAACCCATGTTGGAGAAGGCCCTAGAGAGCCCCTAAGGTTGGTGTAAAGCATATTGGGATGAAGTGTGAAAGATATTCCAAAATCATGATGATGGGTCCACATAACCCTAAAAGTAGTGGTGTTGGGTCCACATGACTAGAAGGATTGGTCCATATGACCATGAGAAGTAACCCCAAAAGTAATAAGGATTGGTCCACAAGACAATGTTGAAATAAAAGGTGAAGAAACCCTGAAACAATGGTGTTTGGTCCACTTTCCCATGAGTTTGGGGTTACATGACCCATGGTGGATAAGGCTCTAAAGAGTCCCAAAAGTTGTTCTAGATCAAGATGGTGTGAAGCATGAAGTATCCAAAAAAATAATGATGTTTGGTCCACATGACCTCGAATGCTTATGTTGGTCCATTGGACCACATGAAGTGGGAAGGATCCCCGCAAGAAACAATGATCTCTCCACCAAGTATGATGATGTGGAAAAGCCCTAAGGCCCCTTTGAGAAGATATGGAGTGGTCTTGAAGTTTTGGAACGAAGTGCCATGATGGATCCTTGAAGTGGGGCACTAACCCTTGAGACCCCCTTAAAATATGGAGATCCACAAATTAAGGATGAGTTTAAGGAGACCCTAAAAGAAGCTACGAGGCATGATGAAGTGTATAAATAGAAGATCAAACATTTCATTTGATCATCCATCAAGTCTCTCTTTGGTATTGTGCACCTCTTGGAGAAAAGTGCGAAACTTTGTAGAGGATAAATTTTTGGATATCTTTGAGGATTGAGGAGATTCACGAAAACCGACATAACTTTCTCATACGAAATCGAAATTACAAAATTCTTGGCTCATTGAAAAGCTTGTTGCGAGGGATATGTGATGACATGATCTAGAGTTCCTTTTGGTTTGTCTATTGTTTCTTCATCTTGTGATCTTGGAAAATATATGGTTCATGCTTGTGGGTTTCTCTTGTGATGGCACATGTCTCTCATGGATAGAGTTCATCTTTTATCTTGATTTTGATGTTATATGGGGATAGATATTGATGTTATATTGGTATAGTCCATGGTTATGTTTTGTCATATGGCGCATCTCTTGGAATGTTCAATGTTTTGAAAATGTCTATGATGTAAAAGTTGAGAATGAAAATGAAGTCGATGGATGATTGTTTCTGGGTATAGATTTGAGGCATGTACATGTTGATATAATGTGACAAATATAGAGACAACATGGCAATGACAGTTTGATAATGACAGGTACAGTGTGACAATGATTGTGGCATTGTGACATTAATAGTGGCATTGTTACAGAGACAGTGATTGTGGTATTGTGACATTGATAGTGGCATTGTGACAGAGTCAGTGATTGTGGCATTGAGATAGAGATACAGTGATTGTGACAGGGACAATGATATAGGTACAAGTTGATAGAGACAGAGATACAAGTTGATGAGACAGTGATTGGGGCATTATGATGGAGATAGTGATTGTGACAGGATGACAGAGGTAGTGATGTAGTGATACAAGTTGACAGAGACAGCGAATATAGGTACAGGTTGATCAAGGATGATACAAGTGTAGATTGACAAAGAATGTGATACATGTACAGGTTGTGAGAGAGATAGTGATAGTGATAGATTGATTCTCTTATTCATATCATGGTGGTAGGATGGGGAAAGGATAGGGATTTTGTATATTTATTCCAGTTGGTGTTGGTAAATCAGGTAGTTGGAGCTTCCTTCAGGTTGGAGCCTGTAAATCAGGGGGTTGGAGCCTCCTTCTAGTTGGTGTTGGTAAATCAGTGAGTTGGAGATTCCTTCAGGTTGGAGCCTATAAATCAAGGGATTGGTGCCTCCTTCCAGTCAATGCTAGAGAATCTTTGAATTTGGTGCTTCCTATGGATGTAATCCTGTTATTATATAAGAAAAGCATTATGTGGTTTTCTCCCATTTGGGTTTCCATGTTAAATCTCTTATGCACTATGTATGGTTTATGTGATGATGAATGGAATTGTAAATGGTTAGTGTTTAAATGATATAATTAATGTTTGAAATGGTAGAAAGTACCCAATATTGATTCACGCCTCCCCCCCCTCTTAGTATTTCCAACAACAAACAATAGGAAGAGTCCTCTAGGAAAGACATATCTACTCTCATTAGAAGAAGAAAGTCTATAACAGAATCCAAGAATATAGTCTATAACAGAATCCAAGAATATAGAAAATCCCCCTATAGATGAAAGCAAGGTAGAATCTCCTGGAAAACCCATAACCACTCTTACCAAAAGAAGGAAAGTTGTAGCAAAGTCAAAGGGTGTTGAATAATCCCTTGCAAACAAATGGAATGTTGAATCTACTGAAGATTTTAAAACCACTCTTATTACAAACAAAGAGGTCTAGGAAGAAGAACAAGCAGAAGTTAATGAGAAGCCCTAAGAAATACCATTATCAAACCTCTAAACCAAAATCAATCGAAGAAAATTGAGGTCACTTTTTAAGGAGCATGAAAAAAAGGAGCCTAAGGAAGGAGATGAAGTTATAATTGTTCTACCCAGAAGGCCACAGACCCAGTATTCCACCAAATAGGTCTATGTACCAATTCCTATAGAAGACACAAATCCAACAGAGCATGAGATAGAAATTAATGACATTCCAGAGTTTCCTTGTCCTGAGATTGAAGAAGTAGGTCCAAAGGAATCTCATATAGATGAAGGAACAATACCTTCTAGCCCATCACAATCAGAGAGAGTCAATATAGCTAACAGTACAATACCCTCCATCCCAGCACACTCCTTTGGCTTGCAAAAACAAGGGAAGGGGAAAAGTAAAAAGGTTGGAAAGCTAAAGAAGGTGGTTAAGGAAATTGAAATTTTGGACAGGCATATTAAGAAAGAGAATGAGAGTCTAAAGAAGAAGCACGCTCAATTGAAGGAAAAGAAGGATCAGATAATTGCTAAGTTTAGATTTTGGTTAAAAAAGGCCAAGAAATGGTATAAAAGGATAGGACAACTCGAAAACTGAAACAAAATATTGAAATCAAGATTTTATAGCAAAAGCACGGGGATCAACATGTTCATTAAGATAAACTTGATATATTGATTTAGGTAGTAGAATACATTTGAATATTTTTATCTCTCGAAGATTGAAACGAGGGTATGGATTTGGTTTGGAAACATATCAACATGGTTATCCTCATATTATTTTGGATCCAAAACCTTCAATAAGCATGGAACTTGCAGCCAAAGGAATCGGTTAATGTCTAGATGTAAGGGCAATATACGATTATACAATTACGATTTCATGATTTCAATCATGAAATCGTTCAAATCCCATGGTCCGTATAAGTTATCCATGTCATGAGATCCACTTGCATTGAGAGCGCAACCTCTATGTTATGTTTAGCATATGGTTAGTGGAGATCCATACATTTAGGATCTATGGTTTCGAATGCCTATTTTCTCATTATAAAGACCCTTTATAAAAACAATTGTATATCATTCTATGAGAGTTAGTTCAAATATTATATTGTGTATTCCTCTTCATACTCTATAATGCAGAGCATTGAATTAATAAAAAAAGAGCATTGCGAAAGTTTTGAGATAATCATGTGTATTTCCTGGAGTGCGTCTCAGTTAGGAGGGCCCCCTGAACTGAGTTTGCAACTATAGAGTTAGTTTATATATTTATTATTTGTTTTCATATTTTTGTATGTATTCTCATAATTAGCTAGGTTAATGTGTGAGTATTTATGAATATGCGTAGTATCTTTTAGATTACTTTTCATTAAGGATATTAACCATTTTCTTGAATATCATTTTTTCCAGCATTTACTTTGTTTTCTTATGCTTCCAATATTTACTATGTTTCCTTTTATGCTTTCAGTATTTACTCTGTAATTTTAGAACTTGAAGTAAGATTGATTTGGCGCCTCAAAAATGTGTTTGGATTGACTACTAGAGTTACTTGTAAAGCTGTCATTACAGGAACTCTAAGTAAGACTGAAATCTCACCATACTTGGAATGATAGCCTAGAGTTTCTAGAATTTAATTTAGAATATTTCTTGATTTGAGCAGAATGATTGTACTTGATCAAAGTCACAGGAATTAAAACAAGACATTGAGCAAAAGTATTTGTTAATGAACTACAAGAAATATATGTTTTAGGGATTCCAATCTTGTAGTTGGATGCATGAACAGAGTTAGAATCTCATACATGTTTATTGATTTCTAGAACCAACTAATCAAGTAGATTGTATTTTGAGGTTGACTTGAGATTTGGTTTTATGTTTTGTAAGCATACAAGAGTCCGTTGAATCATTTAAGGAACTAACTAAAGGTCTTGCAAGAATATTCTTAACAACAGGATAAAAGACTGTGACTGAAATAGTCCACATAGCCTTACTGTCTCATGATGATTCATGATCATTTGTTTACTCAATAATCTGCCTTTTGAATTCAATAGAAGTAGTTTAGTTTCCTAATCCTGCAAATATTATGTTGGCATCTCATATGTTTTTGAACGTCCCGAATTGATAATTTATGTTACCAATTTCGGCAATTAAATTGACCAACAAAAAAAATCAAATACACAATCCATAACATATTTACCTTGGAAATCCTTAAGTGAGAACAATAAACAAACGAAGTCATAGCTCATTTTTAGTGTATTGACAAAATAATTCTCAATACAATATTTAGGTATTCTACATTTTTTTGATATGATTATATCTTCAACATTCAAATAAAGACATAGGAATATGATATATGTCAATGAGAGAGGCCTCCAAATCATACTAGGTGTAATTTAGAGGTAAAGAGGTAAACCATTGGAGGACCATCCTTCGAAATCTTATAAAAAACAATATCACAACCATTTCCTCTTTGTTTGTCTCGTATCTATTTTAAAATAAGAATAAGATGCATCTTTTAGATTTTCTTCAGAAGAAGGTCCCATTTTATTGATATTGCATGTTCATAAACGAGGGTGTCACAAGCCTTTACACATGATTCAAAGGTATGTGCAACAACTGCATATATTAAAATAAATGCACTTTTCAAAGAAAACCAACAAGAGAGGTTGTTGATATGAAATAAGAGGTACCATAGGCATGTAGATCTTTAAAGAGTATAAGTGAACAATACCATAATTGAATCTTCCCTTTTAGCTCATGTATATCTTAGAATTATTAGAATAAGAGAACATGTGCATTAGCATATTGATATCCATTCCTCATGAAAAGAGGCAAGTCCTCTTATCAAAAAAGAGGTAAGTAAAACATTCAAAATATCAACCTAGGAACTTAGCTCAATGTTGAGTAGCCATGTCAAAGAGGCATAAGGGAATGCTTAAGAATTTAAAGCAAAGCACATACATCATGATCAAATTTGAACATAGGAATGAGTTTCCAAATTAGCTTAAGTGAAATACTTTAATAGGTATTCCCCTATATGTGTGAGAGTAGAGTCACCAAGAAGAATGATTCATGCTTCATTTTAATGTCCCACCATAGATAACCTTTGTCTGCATGTCACTAATATGGTCTCCATTTTCATATCAATAAGATTCTTATATTTATAGTCTCTTAATAGTGCAATCATGTCCCATTAACAAACCTATAAATGCTTACAATGGTAAGGGGGTCATGAAAAAAATCCTCCTTTATTTGTTCAAATATAGTGGTGCTTCTAGATTCAAAGTCAAATTTGATCTCATAAATAAAAAAGAATTTATTAGTTCCCCTTTGCAAAATAATAAGGTGGTGCCCCCACTTTCTAAACATTGCAAATACCTTATGAAATGGGATATTCATTCTCTTAAAATACACCATATATTCACTCCCTTCAACATAAATATCATCATTGAGTTTGGGGGCCACCATCCTAGATCTTTTGACTAAAGGTTATGATGAAATCTATCTAGAATGCTCAAGCATTGCACTACTACAAATGGAGGTTTTTTTTTTATCTTACCTCTAAACAACTTCTTGTTCCTTGTTAGCCACACACCCTAAGCACGTAGGAGTGACAAATATGTGTACTACATGAGATGGGGGTTGTCAAACTAATTATTTAAACAAACAATGAGAGTATTACTAATTCAAATCTCTCTAATCCCTATGGATCCTTCTAAATCATCCTAAACAATCCTTGTATAGGAGCATTCTAGAGAATATATGAACTATGTATTCATTGTTTACCTTCCATAAGGGGAACTTATCGGACCCCTTCTAACTCTTTCTCTGCAAATAATCTCGAGTGGGGACTATGTTTCTTAATACCAACCACATAAAAAAATTGATTTCATTGGAAACTTGAATTTCCAAATTTATTAAAACCATTATCTAATCTCTTAATCTCCCTATGCTCCCATTGTAGCTTTGTAAACCAAATTGAAAGTAAACTTCCCTCCCACTAGATTTCTAACCCAGATCAACTCATCCTCCTGAGATGATAACCTTATGTAACTACTTTGAGACTATAAACATACCACTCTTGATGAGATTTGTGTAACCTTTCCAACCCAAAATCCTCAACATTCAACCAAACTTGCCTCTTGGTATTTCCTGCCACAACTTCATGTTGTAAGGAGAAACAAACCATTTTCATTAGGGTCTGAAAAAATGTCCCTATTAATTTCTACCTAGAGCCCTACCAGGTTAAGGGTCTTCTCCTAGCTTAACTTTTTAGCCAACCCCCACTTTCAAAACTGCCCATCTTCCAACAACTATTGGGAAGGCTAGCATTCCATACCATTAAAGTATTGCTATAAGATTTTTCAAGTGCTCTTATCCAATCCTCCACATAAGAGGTGATATGTATTTGTGTATCATCACAATGCACCACAAATTGTTACAATATATAAGTTTCCGTACATTTTTTTCAGCCAAATCGCTTGCAAACAATACCACATTCTCAATGTCCCATCCTCCCACTTCCTTGGCCATTGTAATTTTATCCTAGAAAACCCAAGAGAAAGATTTTATGTCCATGCCCCGTGTCCATAGGAATATGATATCAAGCTTTCTTATGTGTTTTGAGGTCCCTTTTGGTATAAAGGACAAGGATATCGAAAATACGAGTATGGCTTCGATATATATTTAATCAAAATATATTTGCCTCCCTTCGACAACAACTTGTTCAACCAACAAAACCGTGATTTTTCCACCATCCCTATCAACCACCACCGATCTCTCTTAGTGTAGTCATTTGCTTTTATATGGAACCCTAGATATTTAATACCATCTTACACCTCATATTGCACATAGGGAAACATATGAGTAAACAACACTCTTTCCTCCTCCTTTAAATCCATCACAGACACCATGGACTTTCCCTCATTCACTTGCATTTTGATGGTTGTAATTAATAATTTAAGATATCCCTTATCACGGCCCTAAAAGTCCCATGACCAAACAAGAGTATATTATCAATGAAGAGTTGGTGGGATATATAAAGGTTATTCCCCATTTTAAAACCTCTTAGCAATTCATTCCTTCTGGAATATAATAAGGATCTACTTATCCCTTCAAAACATAAAAGAAAAAGTATGGGAGACAAAGGGAACCCTTGCCTTATTCCTCTACTAGGTTTAAAAAAAATTGATGCAACCCCATTAACCAAGACTACTAAAGAAACTATAGTGAGGCAAGCCATCACCCAACTGATCACTTGCAAACTAAATCCCATATGAATAATCAAAAGCTTGATATAGATCCAACTTACCTTGTCAAATGCTTAGGAAAAGTCTACCTTGAAAACCATTGCCTTTAATTTGTTGATATTGATAGACTATAGAGTTTCTTGTGCCATCCTCACTACTTCGTGAATTTTCCTACTAGCCAGAAATCCAAACTATTCCTAAGAGATGCAATTTGCCAAGGACTAAATATTTCACTCTCCTGCCTATAGTTTTAGGAATGATTTTGTAGATGGTGTTGCACAAAGAAATAGGCCTAAAGTCTTCAAACCTATTTCAATCATCCTTCTTGGGGATTAAAGTGATTAATGTGATGTTAAAAGCAACCGAGCTCTTCTCGTGTCTCTTGGATTCTTTGACCATTCTTAATAGGTCCTCCCTTAGAATGTCAAAAGGTCCTAAAAAAAATTCCATGCTAAAAATTATGGACTAGGACTCTTATCCCTCTTGAAGGATTGTATAACAACATGAAGTTCATATTTTGTCACCTTTGCCCCCATCATATAATTGTCCTCTTCAAGAAAAAAATTTGGAACCATAGTATCCAACCTTACCACTTCTACTATGAAATCCCATAATCTTCCTTGGAGATCCTCTTAACACTTCTCCTATGACTTGCATATTGATAAAAAAAAACTTGGTATTCTCATCCCCCTACTCCGGCCATAAATATATGCTCCTTAACCTCCGCATAGCTTCCCTCTCATCTAAGAGCACTATTTTTTGCCTTTCCAATTCAATAGTTCTACTTTTTGCATTCAACTAAAGAGAATCCTGCCATATTTTATGAATAACTTCCTATAGCCTCCTTTCAAGATCCTTTAATGACTTCATCCTTCGTTCTCTTGTCAAAAGCCCATTTAAAGGTAATATGTTTTAAGGATTTAAAATTCTCCTCAAATTGCAAATCTACTAAGGTTCTACCTTCAGACTAAAATTGAATCCAAGACTTCTTAAGCAACTTAACAAAGTCTTTATTGTCTATCTAGGAGGAATTAAATTTAAATGGGCTAGAGGGATGTGAACCTAGTCCATTCAACTCAAGAAAGATGGGAAAATGGCCAGACTCCCCTCTGAATCCCACCCATTGCATCAACTATAGATTTTACCCTAACCATGTATTAGAAATAGGGAACCTATCAATCCTCTTGGCTGCATGTTCAGCCCCAACTCTCTTTTTCCTCCATGTGGGGCAATTCTCAATGGGAGAAATATTAATAAGACCATTTATTCAACTTTTTGACAAAGTAATTAGAAAGGGTGTCCACTTGATCCTTCTCTCCCCGTATCTTAGAGATTTCTAAATACAAACTAAAGTCTCCACCCACATTTGCATAAGGAAGGTTTAGAAAATTGAAATTGAAAAACCTATCCCAAAAGGTCTTGCTTTCTAGATATGGACCATAGACATTCAAAATTGTGAAATCCATGCCCAATTCCACTGAGAACAGGTTCAACTCAAGACTTGATTCAAAATCCCAAGAGTTAGAGAAATGGAAATTCATCATCTTCCATCCAGAAATCGTCCCTCATGATCTACCTTTAGCATTTAAGAAAGCAAAATTCCACCCACCTAGGAATTTTTTCAATTATGAGACTAAAATAAAGCCAATTCCCATAGTTTCTTGAAGAAGAAGAATTGATTCAGGCAACGAGGCTACGCGAGTATCCTGAGGACCTGTTCTTTGATGGGGTTTCCCAACCCCTTGTAGTTGAAAGAAAGACACAACATTACAAACTAGAGAAGGGGGTTTGACTTGCTCTAAGCACCCATTAGATAGTTAATTGCTTCCAAGATTGACTCTCAAGAAAAACCTTTTCTTGAGCAAGACAGAGGTGAGATTTCCTCCCTTGACCTCCTCATCTAAACAATTTATAAGATGAGATTGATAAACCCTCCTCCAAACAATCAATCTTTGAAGAGGCATTTCCCTTCCTAGATCTCATGAAGTACTTAGATTCATGTCCATTTGGTTCCATGAAGTCCAGTTCTAGGTCAACAGGGCTCCCTGCTTTTTTAGAATCCTCGACAGAGGTCTCCCCTAGACCCTCAAACATCCCCATTTCCCTCAAGTAGTTTAAGAAAAAACATTCAGATCTAATTTCCAAGGATGAGGAAGCTATAAACCAGTGAGAAAACTTTAATTGGAGAGAATGTACATACCTTCTTCAAATCCGACTATCAAATAGTGTGGCTTTTAGTGTTGCATTAATAACCTTTATGCTTCTTTTTGGTTCAAAACCCAAAGGGGGTTGAGCAACTATACAGTTTAAGAGTCCTTTTGGTTCAATAAGTTTCTCGACCTTAAGTTCCACTAAGACAACATCATTCTCTTGCATAGTTGGTTTTTTAAATAGAAATGGTCCACATTCCTTTTCTTCATCTGATTGCGGAATCCCCAACCCATTGTCCTGAATTAAACCTTCATCCAACCCTTTGAATACAGATGGATCCATTATATCTACATCTAAAAATTGGCAAGCACCTTTCTTCAAAAGATTAGGAAAACATAGATTATAGTCTCTTACCAAGTATCCATAATGATGACATTGGACAAAATTGAATGGGATCTTGTAGTAATCTAAACTTTGAATGATGGTGAATGCTCTATTATAAAGAAATATATATGAGGCTAGACTCTCTTTCAGGTCTATGCCTGCTAGAATATTGTCCATGTTAATGACCCTCGAATCCACGAACCCCAAATATGCTTCCATAAACACCCCTAGGGGATTCCTGATCTCTCAAAAAACCTCAAAAAGACCAGAAATCCATAGGGAGACCTTTCAATTTCCCTAAAATGGAAATTTCCATCTTCTCGATTCTTGGATAAAAAAGGGGGTCCAATCTTTAAGGTATAGGGTGGTTGAGCCCCATTTTTTAAAAGCATCGTATGATTTAGCTACATATTTTTCTGATCTATAGATAAAATCCATCCATCCCATTGTCATCACAGTTTTTTTGGGGACATATCTGAGCAAAGGTTCCCACTACTCTCTTACCCATGATGTTAGACTTGCTTATCCCATTACCCCATTCTTCTTCCCAACAATCTTCCTACCAAAGTTTTTGTGGATAGGTTTACTACTTTGTTCATATGCATGTCATCCCCTAACATTAAATTAACGTCTGCCACCCTCTTCGTAATGCAATTACTTTTGCTAGGCACTCCTCCCTCTTGAACCTTCCTTGGATTAGCTTCAAAAACTTCCACTTGAACACTAATCTTCAATATCTATGCTATCACTCCAGTTTCCACCACTGGTTCCATAACCCCCTCCTCTACCTTCACTCCACCTTTTACCCAAACACCTCTCGTCTCTATTACTAGTGGTTTCACACCCTCGTTGCAAAGTAGATTCTGAATTACATCAAGCCGTGGAACCTTCTCATAACTTCCCCCCGTTCCAAATAAGATTCCTTGGGAGAACCTCTCTTTGATGGAGCCTTACTACTTGCCAATGATCATTGTACTCGTAAAGTAAATCCTTCTATGTGCATATCAAAGGGTCTAGGAACTTGTTGATATCAATTAGTGGTAGGGACGTGTCTACACTAATTGCATCTTACTATGAACTTGGTGAGATTCAATGACAGAAATGCATACAATACTCATTCATTCCTTTGAGATTTATAAGTAATTTTCAATAAAATAGAAGGAAGGAAGAGAGTAGAATACCTCGTGAAGCTAGCCACTTGAAGAATATCCCCTTGCTTGAGCATCCATGGCCTTTAGGCCTCCATTTGCAGCAGCTTGCTAAGTTCTTACCTCTATCTTCTATCTCTAAGAACTTGAAATCTATCTACCAAACTTGAATTCAAAACTAGATCTAAAACCTAAATTCAAACACAAATTTGGGGGGGGGGGATGAATTGCATCATATTGAATTGAGGAAAAGAAATACTTACAACCTTGTTGCTTGAGGTGAATCCTTCCTCCTTTGCTTTGAGCCAACCTTCTCCATCCTTGACTTTGATCCTTCAAGAGATTTGTTGAAGATGAGCTTTCCAACCTTGAAATCCTTCCAGCATGCCTTTACTCTCACTTTGTGTATCTAACTATGCCCCAAATGTCTTTCTTTTATAGCATTGGAAAATGGGAATTCCTGATTCAACTTTCAATGTGGGATAATAAATTTTCTTGATTTTTGAATATTTTCACTCAAAACCCCACTTTTCCATCATTTTCATGCTTTTGACATTAATTTCCAGGATTTTTAGGACAATTAATACACCTTTGATGTATTATTTCCACTCCAAGAGTTGTAGAAGTTGGGTTTTGGCTCTTTGAGTGGTCCTAGACTTGGACTCTTTAGGGAAACCTTTGTCTTCACAAACTTCTTCCTTTGCGTAAGCGGTGTTCAGATGAAATATTGAAGCTCTCAATTGTTCCAAATTTCTAGTGTTCATGTTGCGGGCGAATGGTAAAACGTGCTTCTGTCTTCACTTATTAAGGGTGTTAATTTGATTATTAGTAGATGCCCCCTAATGTGTGAGGTCCGAAGCGGAACTAAGGGCCGAAATACATTATTTTTTATATTAATACTCTTCATACGGATACTCTTTATTGACCAAAGCAAGGATAAAAAAATGATTAGCTCATGGGAGCAGGATTCAGGAGAACACCTGCAAGTCAAACATAGCAATTTCTCAAATATACAATATCTTCCTGAGGCGGGCATACCCATGCCCAGTAGTAAACAAGCATGGCCACGAACAATACACAGTGGATCCATGTCAAAAGTAAATTTTTCAAAAGCGTAAACATGCACTTTGATGAGTGCGAGAATAAGGTCTTCATCGAACTTTTGACATGGTAGTTTAATCTTGCGCAACTCGGGCAGCACATCGATGAGTGATACAACTATTTTTCCCAAGGTATTCAATACAAACCGACAATAGTACGAGTTTATATCATGCGAATAAATGAATTGATGTCGAGCATAATAAAACACCATCTGATTACCGGTCATTTATGTATACCGTTAAAAGATGCGAAGAGACCCACTGATAATGATGATGGACTCCAAGGTACTAAGTACAAACTAGTAAGTGTGACTAGATGTTCTAAAGTCGAACACTTGTAGAATCAAATAATCAGGGGTCATTAATGTATACCCTTTTTCATTTGCGAGGAAATTTACCACTGATGACTACAAGATCCAAGGTACTCCTCGGTTTCTAGATCCATTTCTTAGATGATGATTTGGTGTCGATAGGATTAGATCCATCGGAAGGAGGGCATTAATGCATCCCACATCAACCGATACAAAACAAAGATCAATAGTCTGATATAATTTGGTAGAACTGAGAGATCCAACACTGTATACTGACACAAGGAAGGCCGAAATGATTGGTTAGGAATATTTGAGGAATGGCTGACATAGTTTGAACTTCCCTTGAGCACATAAAATGACGCAGAATGGACGCTTGGCAACATAGGACTTGAGTAACCGACCTTAATGAAATCTGCCAATACCAGATGCATTAACGAAAGCTCCATTGGTGACGGGAAGGATAACCCATCAGTGGAGATCTATTCAAAACACTGGTACAATTTCCTAAGGAAAATGTAGATGGTGTGCTGACAGTGAATACCAAATTATGTGTCGTGTTCGAGGGCGACAAGGACTGACTGTTGCCATTTTTTCCATAATACAATATGATATGATTCAATTCTCCCCCTTTTTGGATTTTTGCGTTTTCCAATTTTTAACTTTTTCATTTATTAGTTTGAAAAAAGAATAAAGCATGCTATGATACATTAGAGGAAACGAGTGTCTCGAGGGAATGTGCCTATATTTCAAGGGAATGGGTCAGGCCAAGGCAAAGATACATATTGCAAATAAGGTCTGAGCTAGTTATGTACACTCTTATGGGTGTTTCCTCCATGGGTATGGGTCAAATATATAGAAGCAATGGTTTATAGGCATCATGTAACAAAAAGTGACTACAAAAGAAAATACGCAACATAAGCAATAAGAAACGAAGCAGTTGGAACGGATGTTCAAGTGGATATTTTAACACATGCTTATGTAAAATGACAAAAAATTGGGAGTCCATCAGGATATGGTCAGAAATGTATGAAAGAGAAATATGTGGTCTCAAACTCCAAGTCATGATGGGACTAATAGGGCTCCCGCGCCTATGAGAATAACTCAGCATGGGCACCAAAATGGTAATGCGGTGCTAACTAGGGTGTACCATGTTCGGTAGGCTCTTCTATCGGAATGGTGGAAAATACAAATATGATGGGCTAACCCACCAATTTCCAACAGGTTTGATCCTAGGGAAAATTTGGGTTGCAAAAGGTTCAAATGCATCTTTACAGAGGGATAATCTAAACCTATATGCAAGCTTCCAAATATACCTAATCAGATCAAGGAACATGTAAAGAATGCTCCTATGCTTGGGTATATTTAAACCAATAATGCTCCCAATGACCCCACAAAAGATGTCCTTAGGTGGGTGCAACCAAATGTTCACAACTTCGAGGATAGCTTCATCTAATGATAAAATATTGTCCAAGAAGTCATGTGAGCTGGGAGATTTCACAACCCCAATGGGCCAAGTAACTTGATCATATTCTTCCATCAAGGGAAGATTTTGATTTGAATCTACTAAAGCTATTTGAGTAGCTTGGCATGAAACTTCTACGGCAGATAGGGGTGATCCAAATGCTTTCCAACATTTAAATGACATTACACAAGCTAAGGTCCCTTCATCTACTATGGTTCGAAAAATGTTCTTACCATGAGTTGTTACTTTAATCTGAAAAGAAACGTCGGAAAGGATCCTACATATTGAATGGTCTATGTCTGATGTGATCGAAGTCGCGTCGAATGGATCAATGATGCCAATTGTAGACAATAGTTCCTTTCTTTGCGTGTGACAACATTGCAATACCTCCAAGTCCGACATGGCACCTAGTGCTTGAGCTAGGTCCTTGGTAACATTATCGTTATGAGCAGCTCGCGCATTAGGATTATGCGTTGTTCTACGTAGAACATATTTGGAGGGGTGTGGTACTAAGTCTATGGATGGTTTCTCAGTAGAGAGAGAACCACTTGGTTGTGATACCGATTTATCCGATGTACTAGGAGAGACATCATAAGAATAAAGTCTTGTTTGAATGTTCACCTCATGATCACACATGAAGACATTGGCATTGGGATGATTGCCCCCTTGCGGGGGTGTTGGATGGTTTCCCCCTAGCGGAGGTACAAGTGTCGTAGCAACCATTTATTGATGGTGTTGTAGAAAGGGTTGCATCAAAATAGTGGTTTGTTGTTTCCCACCGCATTGAGTCATGTTTGGTGCATCTCTTTTCCCATAGTTATCATTTTGCTTACTCTTGTATTTCTTCCTCTTTCCTCTAAGGTCTATGGATTGGACTGTGAGAATGTCATAATTATGGGAAGGATTAGCACTTTTCTTAACCTTATACTTCTTATTCTTTCCTCTAAGGTCTATGGATGAGACTATGAGGATGTTAGAAGTGTTGGAAGGATTAGCAGGTTGCTGCATTGCCTGGCCAACTCTGGGTTGCGAAGTCTGAACATACATTTGTCCCATTTGTTGGGTAATCTGCTCAAGTTGGTTGACAAAATCCATCATACCATTGGCATGAGGTCCATGTGGTGGCCTAGCTGGATCAATGTTGGTCTTACAGGTTGGTTCCAAAAAGATTGGTTACTTCCTAGAACCTGAACACTCCATTGCGTAATGGGGTTAATGGTTGGATTGACGCCTTGTTGGGTTAGGCCCCAAAAATATTGGTTATTTTCTAGAACCTAACCACTCCATTGATGTGGTCCTTGGGTGTGATAAGAATTCCAAGGTGGGTTTCCCCTTTACGAAGACTGACCCCAAGAAAATTGGGTACTTCCCGGAACATGACTAATGGGTGGATTTCCCCTTTGCATAGGTGGGCCCCAATAATATTGGCTACTGCTTAGATCCCAACCACACCTTCACAGTTGTACTAGGGCTTGAAAAGAATTCCAAGGTTGATTCCCTCATTGCGGAGGTTGCATCCAAAAAGATTGGTTACTTCCTGAATGTTGTCCATTCCATTGTGGAACAAGATGCATGTATGGATTTCCCCCTTGCAGAGGTATGCTCCCTAAGATTGGTTACTTGGTGAAACATGACCATTCCATTACAGGATAGGATTAATGGGTGGATTTCCCCCTTGCAGAGGTGGGCCCCAATAAGATTGCTTACTTGTCGGAATCTGACCACTCTATTGATTGTTTCCTTGGTTTTGATAAGCGTTCCAAGATTGATTTCCCCCTTGCGAGGGTACTTCCCAAGAAGATTGGTTACTTCCTAGAACTTTCCCACTCCATTACAGAATGGGGTTGATAGGTGGATTGCCTCCTGGTGTGCTACCTGTTGGAGGTATGGGATTTCCCCAGGATTTGTGCTAGGAAAAGTTGGAGGATGACTTCCCGAGGCATTTCCACTAACCTGTGGAGCATAATCTCAATTGGCATTACTATTCCATGGTCCATTGGTTCCTCCAGGAATATTAAGATTCCACGGTGAAGGGTTTCCCACAGAACTAGAAATTCGAAAAATGTTAGGTATACCAAAAGGATTTTGGTTTACTCCTTGATTTTTTTGACCTTGATTAGCCAAACCATATGGAAAACCCATATTTGGTAAGGCAAACCCCCCAACAGGGATCCCTACAGACGAAGTGGATGTACTTTTGGGATTGGAACCTGAAAATGTACCAACTGACACTGAAGTGCTGGTTGAACTTGTGCTAATAACATGTATACTAACTGTTGGGATTGATGTAGAGGACAAATTGGAAGTATTACTACCTCCAACAACTGTTTGAGGTTGTGATGATGTATTCCCTTGTGCTCCTGATGAAGCCATAGATTCAATTGTTGAATTTTGCATATGAGTCCAATAACTGAAAAGAGGATTGAGGTAATCCTATGACTCACTGATGTGAAGTACTACTGGGTCTGAAAGAATTGTCAAAGGCAGGTTTACGTGAGTAGTTGTGTTGTTCTCTAGTGTTTCAAATTCAAATGGAGCAAGATTATCAACAATGTCTGTGTTTTCTTTGTTAGGTGAAGTTTCAATATTTGTTTGATGTTGTTCTTCTCTATTGTTGTTAATTGAATCTAGAAGTTGTTTAGTTTCCAAGTCACAAGGTTGGGTTTTTTGTATCCATCTCCACAATGTAGTCGGGCCTTCAATTTCCGGTGACTCACCTTGCTGTCGCCGTGGCTGGCGGATCGGGAGAGTAGCCACTTTGAAGAATTTGATAAAAGGATTTGTTTTAAAATGGTATTCTTAATTACAAACATAATCAAACAATCCTAAGGCACTCTAAACTCAAAAAGGAAAAAAAAATATCCACACAGTAAAAAAGCCCTATGAATCCAAGCAAGCAATCTATTTTTACAAAGAACCGAAGCTCAGTGAAAAGTTGGATTAGAGAGCCTTCTGAAACTAGTAGTTGTAGAGGGATATCAAGCCTCAAACAATTACTAATACCGAAGGTATGAGAAATAGTTACAATAAACTTTAATCGTCAGAAGTGCAAGTATTGGTTCTTGACCAATTACCCTCCCAAGGAATAAAAGATTAAAAATCTGCCTCAGGTACTGCACGTGTCCCCCACTCACAATATCCTATGTGATATCCTAGGAATAGAAACTAAGGTTACCACTTCACAATCGACGGTCAGGCGGACAGTTCTAAGTTAAGGACAACTCTCATAACCAGGTATTCTAGAAAAGTGATGTCACCTCGAGGACTTGTCACATACATGGAATTCCGTGATGAGATCATATCCCACTAAACAAGCAAGAGGGGTACCACCCTTACTTATCCAGATTCACCTCGTGCTTGACGCATGTGTTAGATGCGCTTTCTTGACAATCATTTTTTTCTACTAATGGATTTAAACTCTCAATAATCAATGCTAGTTTCAAAAGTTTTGTAGCCCGAGAGTGTTAACTCTCCAAACCTAATCCAAGGAACTAGTCTAACCTTGTTGGTGATATGAAAATCAAATATTGGTTATTTTTAGATTAAGCACCAATTTTAAGGGTACTTTGCTTAGTTTTAGGAGTGGAAATGAAACTGGTGGTGTGTTGAATAAAAAATATGAACCAAACAATGCAATATGCTCACTACTCTACCTTTCAATTCGATAAATGTTCTAAACTAATTAAAAGTTAGAGGTTCATGTGGGTCTTTCAAACATGCAAGTTGAAAAATATAATTAAAATAATTTTTTTTTACAACATGCCTCAAACTCGTTTCAAATGTTTGAATGTGTTTCCAAATCTAATGAAGTTTTGGTGATGCAAAATGTTTTGGTAGGTTTTTGATATTTAGGAACAGTTCTTCTTAAATATGGTTAATTACTGATTTCAAAAATCAATGTAAACTAAACAAATATATCACTTGAAATGAATATAATTCAGTTACATGGAGGATCTATGTTTCTCGTCTGCAGGGCCACCCGAAAGTGCAAGCAAAGAGGATACGCAGAGCCCTTTGCAGAATTATGAAATAAACTTTTATACATGAGATCTACTTTCTCGTTCACAAGATCACTCGAAATCCCAAGTGAAGAGGATACGGTAGCTCGAGAACTGTATGCGAAAATTCAAATCTACTCTGTTACAAGTGAGATCCACTTTCTCATTCACAAGATCGCTCGAAAGCTCAAGTGAAGAGGTTATGGTGGCTCGAAAAGAAATTGCTTGAAAAATCAAATCCTAAACTATTACAAATGAGATCCACTTTCTCATTCACAAGATCTCTCTAAAGCCCAAGTGAAGAGGATACGGTGGCTCAGACACAACTTATCGCAAGAAAATTGAGGACTAAAGCTACAACTTTCTCTAATTGTGCATGAGAATAATGAAATATTATAGATCCAAAACAAATTTTGACTAATTAAAGTTGTTTTTCAGTTTTGGAGGGAATTTTTTTTCAAATTATCTCAATGTGTAATGTTCAATTGTTTGTTTTTTAATGCAAATATCTTTGTGAATTTTTTTCAAATGATCTTTTCATGTGTCGTGACTATGATTTGGTTTCTTGTTTTAGATGAGCAAGTGTATGGGATTCAAAAGTTAAAGGGCCTAAAGGTTCTTTAAACAATTGTTTATGCTTTTTCAATTTTTATCATTTGCAAACTATTAATTGAATCAAAATTATTTAGGGATCAATCCTAATCTCATCAAATCAAGGATCTAAAAGCAAAAGATGAACTCAAGCAATCAGATCTACAACAAATTATAAGATTTTTTGGGAAAAAAATGCCAAATTAGGTCATCCTTAATGGTTTTGGAGGGAAATTTAAAATTTAAATATTTCAAACCAAATCCTCCCAATTTTTTCCAGTGATAAATTGATCGTAAAAAGTTTGTAATTTCATGTGAAGGTCTGCAAGCACAAAAATTATGCCTAAAATTGGCCCTAAAACAGTAAAATCTCATAACTAGTTTTGACAGTTTTTGTAAACTTGAACCAAAAAGCTTTATAAAAATTTCAAAATCTTCCAAATCTTAGCTAATTAGGGTTCATGTAAGGTCCAAAATCTAAGTTAAGAAAATACTAAGCTAATCCAAGAAAAAATAATCACAAAAAACCAGACAAAAGTGAGGAAACTAGCTCAAAACATTCAAAACCCCCGGACGGCGCAAGTGTAGAATGCAAAGCAGTGTGGCTTTCTGATGCTGACGCACTTTGTACACAGGAAGGGTGAGTAAGTGACGCACTTTTCTCACAGATAGGGTGAGTTAATGACGCACTTTTCTCACAGACAAGGTGAGTAAGTGAAGCATGTTTCTCACAGACAGGGTGAGTCACCCTAAGGATGATGCTCTGTATGCACAGACGGGGTGCGTCAGCTTTTCAAGATCAAGAAACATGAGAGACGATCCCAATTTTCAATATTTTGGTTTTTTGAGTGTTGATTAAGGCCGGTTTTGAGCTTCTAATGGTCTTTAAACTTGGTACATAGGTCCTATAAGAGTTTTAAGGCAAGATTTAATTAGATCTTTAAGGTTGAAACACCAAAATTTTGAATAAATTTTCAAATAATCCTCAGCGGAGTCGCCAATATGTTGATATAAATTAGTGGTAGGGACATGTCTACACTAATTGCATCTTACTATTTACTTGGTGAGATTCGATGATAGAAATACATGCAATACTCATCCATTCCTTTGAGATTTCTAAGTAATTTTCAAGAAAATAGAAGGAAGGAAGAGAGTAGAATACCTCGTGAAGCTAGCCACTTGAAGAAGATCCCCTTGCTTGAGAATCCATGGCCTTTAGGCCTCCATTTGCAACATATTTCTAGGTTCTTACCTCTAGCTTCTATCTCTAAGAACTTGAAAAACTTTGCAAAACTTGAAATCTATCTACCAAACTTGAATTCAAAACTAGATCTAAAACCTAAATTCAAACGCAAATTTGGGGGGTGGAGGAATAAATTGCATCATATTCAATTGAGGAAAAGAAATACTTACAACCTTGTTGCTTGAGGTGAATCCTTCCTCCTTTGCTTTGAGCCAACCTTCTCCATCCTTGACTTTGATTCTTCAAGAGCTTTGTTGAAGATGAGCTTTCAAACCTTTAAATCCTTCCAGCATGCCTTTAATCTCGCTTTTTGTATCTTACATGCCCCAAATGCCTTTCTTTTATATAATTGGGAAATGGGAATTCATGATTCAACTTTCAATGTGGGATAATAAATTTTCTTGATTTTTGAATATTTTCACTCAAAAACCCACTTTTCCATTATTTTCAGGCTTTTGACATTAATTTCCAGGATTTTTAAGACAATTAATACACCTTTGATGTAGTCTTTCCACTCTAGGAGTTGTAGAAGTTGGGTTTTGGCTCTTTGAGTGGTCCTAGACTTGGCCTCTTTAGGGAAACCTTTGTCTTCACAAAATTCTTCCTTTGCGGAAGTAGTGGTCAGATGAGATATTGAAGCTCTCAATTGTTCCAAATTTCTAGTCTTCATGTTGCGGGCGAATGGTAAAATGTGCTTCCGTATTCACTTGTTAAGGGTGTTAATTTGATTGTTTACATAACTCTTCCTTGACAGACCTAAGGATTTGGATGATTGCCTGATAGGGAATATCCACTTTCACAATTCTTCTTTTGCTATGTCAATGGGTGCACCCCCCAAAAAAATACAACGTCGCCTCCCAATCCGTCATGAGGGCCCTTAGGCCAATCCACCTTGGATCCCTTACACCTAGATCTGAGCTTCCATGCAATTCATTATGGGGAGTGATCAAGGATGATAGAGAGGTCCAAATAGAGACCCATTCCAAAGGATCTAAGTTATAGTTAACCTCAAGATCCATCCATCTTCCTGACACCTCAACACCATGAAGCCTCCATTATCATCACCACAAGACCAACATTTTTCTACCTAGTCGATTCTCCTTCCATCGTTACTTATCTCTTCTATAAATATTAAACTTTTTAATCCATCTATCATGGTTTATTACATTCCCAATGCAAAACTAAAATTAATGATTTAGTTTACAATTGGATTTCTCAACGACTCACATAGTTTATTCCATTCCCAATGCAAAACTAAAATTTATGATACAATTGGATTTCTCAACAAGTCACATAGTTTATTCCATTCCCAATGCAAAACTAAAATTTATGATTTGAGTTTACAACTGGGTGTCTCATATGATCAAGGGAAAGCCAAATTTAATTAAATGAAGGGGAAATTAAAATGTGTTTAAAATATCCCTTCTAAGGTGACTTATATCCAAGAAGCACATGGAAGAAAGAACACATGAAGTTTGATTACTCACTTCCCTTTAATATGGACACCCCTCTCCCCTCTCAGTGAAGATACATATCTTTGTAGGAATGGGTCCTTTCAACTTTACTACAACACACGCTTAAAGAAACAACTTATAAGGATTATATTTGATTGTGTGGTCCTCCTTTTCCAATGAAAACCATGAAAAACAATCTATGTAGGGGAGGGATTCCAATGGTGGTGTGGGGACCATTAGTGGTCATAATACCTGTCACATCAACCACCCAATACATGAACAAACAACATACCATTAAATTGCACCAAGGATCTATATTAATGCATATATATTATTTCAATTAAGTCCAAAAATTTCCCATTAAGTGACTAGGCCAACAATTGTCACCAATTAGTCTTTTTAAACACAAAAGTACACACCATCTTGTCTCACTAATATCCAGGTCTAATCTGACATAAATATCCAACAAAACATTAAAACATGCTATGTTTCCCAATCTACAGCTATATAATTCCCATCACTTCAACTTCCACGAATGACCATTGGAGCAGCCTTCCTCATCACTCCAACCCTACGAATGACCTTTGGAGCATCCTCATACAACCATCAAACCATGGTATCCCATCAACAATAAACACCTAGATAGAGCAAGGGTGAAAGAGGTCAACTTCTCAAACTGGTTTGTTCAACAATTCAAACCACCCACTTTAATAAATGACACCTACCCAAATAAACTCATCAAATCATCCTTTAAACACATTGAAAGCACAAGGCCGCCCAAATAAAATCATCAAATCATCCATTAAACACATTCAAAGAACAAGGATTAACAATGCCAAATTTCCAATGTCAATTCAATCCATGTCAATTCCAGGTACCAATCAAAGTGAAAAACAAATAACTATAAGGCAACCTCAATCTATATACAATTGACTCTATTTGCATTTGGGGGATTCAAACAATGCATCAACATTATCAATAGTTTTCCTAGAATCGACTCGACTTTCCTTTCAGACATTCAAACAATGCATCGACACTATCAACAAGCAGACATTCAACCAGTGCATCAACACTACCAAAGCAAGATCGATGCAGCACAATGGTTTAGGTGTTCACGTATTAACATTCATGATTTATTCTTTTTATGTTAAAAGTATTATCTATGTTTCTAGGATCCATGCCTGCAATTCACAAGTGTTTATATATACAAGATTACATTTCATACTACATTAATATACCTGCAATTCATAAGTGTATATATATAGAAGACTGCCTTTGAATTCATAGGTGTTTATTTAGTGGTTGAAGGAGCTGAAACTGAATGATATTCATAGTAATCCTACTATGAATTTAAGATAAACAATATCAAGGAAATGGTATTCTTTTAATTTTCAAACATCCCATAGAACAATTACTCCTAACAGGTCATGCAACTCACATTTAAATGTCTACTTAGTCTGCAACTCACGTTTAAATGTCTACTTGGTCTCCATTGTTACCGTCATCAAATTCTATTTAAGTTCCCTCTACACTTTTTTCTTTACCTCATATACAAATGGAATGAATATTTAACTCATGGCTACAATTCATCATTTCTAGATAAAACTCCAACAATACCACCAAAGAAGATCATAAGACCTGATTAGGAAAACAATTAATCTAACCACTTTATATTTCAATGCAACATTTGTAATCAATGCATGTCTGTGTAATAATTGTGCAGGTTGTTGTAGCCATGCCAAGTGTCAATAATGATGCTCGTACTAGGAGAACAAGGAGGCGAGTTTCCAGGGGTGCCCAACTATGTTGCACCTCATCAGATGAGGACATCACCCGGGATTTGAACAACAACGGTGCTCCTAGAAATGCTGAAGAAGGTCATGTGGTAGAAGCACACGGGGACGACACAGTGCCACCATCACCTACAGTTCAAGGAGCTAGTTCATCAAAGAAAATCAATGCTATTAGAAGGTGGACAAAACATGACATGTTGGCTGCAATTGATAACATTGAATTCCATGGATATTCGATTAGAGCAACTACTAAAAAACATGGGATTGCACCCACACCAATCCATTATTGGATAAATGGCCTAACACATACCAAGCGGAGTGGACCTCTTACAGTTTTTTCTTACAAGAGGAGGACGAGGTGGTTTTGTGGTGTAAGGAGATGTTCCAATTGGGACATGAGCTAGAGTTGATACAACTAAAATCCACTATTGCTCAAATTTGTTAGGGGAGTCCAAACCCATTCAAAATGGGTTTCTTGGTAAATCATGGTGGGATGGGTTAAAAAAAGGCATCCAAAACTTGTCTTGCGAACAACTGAGGGACTTGATAGAGAAAGGGCACTAAATCTTTACCCTACAATTATGTCCATGTTCTACGATATATTTTCTAGTGCATATGAGAAACACTGTTACACTCCAGACCATATATGGAACTGTGATGAAACAAGGTTACAGGAAGGAAGGAACTGTGGAATGTGGGTAATTGCCAAGAGAGGGAGTCAGAACGTCCCAAAGATTTTTCCTAAGAGTAGGGAGTGGATAACCATTCTTTGTTGTGTGAATGCAATTGGTTTTTCAATCCCTGGATTTTATTTGTTCAAGGGTAAAAGTCAACTGAAAAACTACATCCAAAATTGTGAACCAGGAGCATGCATGGCTGCACATCCCCATCCATGGATGATCAAAGTACTATTTTTGAACTGGCTTTGTCACTTTTCCAGATCTATACCAAGTGGTATCTTGCATGATATCAAACGCTTGCTAGTTTTAGATGGCCATGACAGCCACATCGCAGTGCAAACAATTGAGGAGGGAAACAGGTTGGGCATTGACTTGTTAACATTGCTTACCCATACAACTCATAGGCTGCAACCCCTCGATGTGAGTGTGTTTGGGCCATTCAAGTGTTATTCTAGGTCAGATCGAGCATCATAAATGGTGAAGAATCTAGGGGTAGAGGTAAAGAGGCTTGAGTTAGATGAGCTTGCAAGTAAAGCTTTTAAAAGGGCTCTCACACCTCAAACATCAAGGCCGGTTTTAGGCGAACAAGTATATGGCCACTGAATTACGATGCTCTTATACATGATATTAATTGTAGCTAGGCATTTCATGTGGATGACCATGAGGATATGGATGACCAAGAGCATGTGGATGGCTAGGCAAATGTAGACATTGTAGACAATATGTTGTCCCTATCTCAAGGACATTACCAGGATATAGATGATGGTGATGATGACAAAGAGGTCAATGCTACACAACATGAACAAGAACCAGTAGAAGATAGCATGCAAGAGGGAGGACCATGTGAAGCACAAATGGATTATGAAGCACATACTCCATATGCCAATGATGATTTGAATGAGGTCAATGGTGGTCATAGTACAAACAACAACAATGACCCCTTGACATTTCCAACCATGGTATCACAACCATCATGGATGGAAGAAGCGATGATGAACTTGAACAAGCAGGTTGTCACAAACACCAATGATGAAATCATTAGCATGCCTTTGTAGGCGACATTGATGCACGATGAAATTGTCCATTTTTATGTAGATCCTAGGTCATTAGAATAACCTAACGCAAAAGTTGAGGACAATGCCGCTGAAGCACCTCTCCTAGTTGAACCTCAACCACTACCAATGAACACAATGATACTTGGTCGATTCATAAAGTTGCCAGTGGAGAGAGTGTCAACATAAGGTAGGAAAGGAACAACAAATGTTCTTTGATTGGGACGAAGTTCATAGATTCTAACATCATAAGACTACATCAACCTATTGATGGAATTTGAACAAAATAAACATGAGATGGAAGGTTTAAAACAAAGGAAGAAAGATCTCCTAAAGGAAAGGAAAGAAGTCAGGGTGATTGTAGCTGAACAACAAGCATTGGCAAGGATTGAAAGAGTGAAAACCCGACAAGAGAAGGAGCATCGAAAGGAACTTGCAAGGAAGGAAAAAGAAGCAAGAAAGACACAAAAAAATATTCAAAATGAAAGTCATAGCATGGAACATACTGCAAACCTAATTGAGGAAAGGAATATGATGGCCAATTCATTGGAACATATTACATATAGTACATGGTTATATACAGACCTTATTAACATTCAATTACTGCACTATCATCAGGCTAGTATAACCCCTACCCTTATTCCTACAAATGCAGGTGCCAATATGATGTTTGCTTATCCAACTTGTCCAGTTAACTTGGGGGTGTTGAGCACAACTCAAACTTGTGTCTTTTCTATTCCTCCATGGATGCAAGTAGCAAACTGGCCACGATCAAATGCATTCAACCCTACCCATCCTAATCAAGCATACTTAGGTAGGCCAACCCTTTTGGCTCAAGCATGCGCCTCAACAAGCTTGGGCAATGAAGATAGTCAACTGAATCAAGCATAGAGATGTCCATCAGTGCTGATGAACCGCCATGCAAAGTGGATTTTGTTGGTTGACAATTTTATGGATGTTACAAAGGATTTTTTGTATCTGAGGCATTATATCCAGTTACTATTTACTATAAATGTAAGAACCCTACTTTTCATCACTCTACTTTTCAGGACTCTATTTTTCAACAATCTGTCAATGCACTTTAAACAATTTTCCCATTGTCAAGGTGAAACCTATTGAAAACAACAAGTACAATTGAAATGCAATAATCTACCTATTGTTAAGGTGGAACCTATTGACATCAATAAATACAATTGGAATGCAACAATCAACCTACAACTGAATCTATATGTAACAAGCAACGAGATTATTATTTCTCTTTCATTCCAATACAACACTTCAATCCTAACAAGCAAATAATATTATTGTTGCACCGAGAGTAGCGAGGTGCTGTACAACCCAGTATTGGGAAGATGTTGTAACGTGTAACATTGTGTAACGTTATGTAACATGAAATTCCCATAAAAAAAGGAATACAAATACAAATGATTTCGGCTTAAACAAAAATATTAAATTATATTGATTTCATCTTAAACTTAGATATATCAAGCATGAATCAAATATCTTGAGGTGTATATTTTTTCTTAATGTGTAAAAAGATTAAGATTAAAAAAAATTACACCTCGAGGAATTGGATCCCTCTCGTTGTTTGATAGATCCGGGTTAAAAATGGATCTATGCTAGTATATCTTATCCATTTAACGCCATAGCTTTTATCTTACATCCATGTTAACTATTCCACTTATATATCATTTTATTTAAATGATAGATTGTTTTATTTAAATAAAATCTTATGACTTATTTAAGGGATTCTTTTGTTGTTGAAGCAAATTAGTGTGTATTTAATGGAGGGACTTGATTTAAGGACTTCTCAACATGGAACAATATAACATATGCTACAACCAGTTGAGGTAACCCCTGTACTAGATATGTATGTGCTCATAGTAATTAAAAAATGGGAAAATTAACTTTAGATTTCTAATGTAAAAAAATAGAAACAAAAATTGATTTGAAGATATATATTTATTTAAGCTTTAAGTGGCAACTCTTAGCTCCTTGTTGTAATATAGTTTGTACGTAAGATGAATTCTTATATCTCTAGATATATAAATTGACATGGAATATATGACTTAAGCACAATAACACAATCTTCCAATGGACAAACAAACCAAGCTATTATACCTAAAACAAGATAGCTCAAATCTTTGATGGAAAATATCACAATGAAAAATAATCTACCGAAGATCTCGAAGAAGGAATTTCAGAGGTTCATATCCCAATCGTGCCTCCATTTTGGGGAAACAAAACTCCCCCTTAAATGAAACCCACCAATATTACCATTCTTAAAAATAAATGTTGATAGGGCCTAAACAGGGAACACACGCAACAAAGGATAGAGGAATAATCACAGTGAAACCAATGCTAAGCTAAACCACTAAGCAATACTAAGTTTTCATTGAGAAAATCAACGAATTCCAAATTGTTGGTATATCTTGTGGTAATATCGTAAATGAACAAAGTCTTTAAAAAAAATGAGATCAAATATCATTTGAAGGTTGGAAAAGTGCACAATGGATGGATTAACAAACCCATGAAGATATCTATATCACGGTCCAAGGTGTGCCACAATGACCACTGCAACATGGTAGGTTAAATCCTTGAATACTTGGAATTATAATTTTTTTTTTTTTTTGCATTTGAATTTCAATTGAAGCATAACTACCTGGTATAATCTGAAATGAAAACGTTAATGACATGAATGTAACAATTATTTTGGCTAAAATTTAATAAATACCATTATTAATTTTAATCTCAAACATCAAACAAGTTTCAATAAAATGAAATTGATTTTCAAGCTTCAAATCTTCCATGGAAAACCATTATACGTCGAAGGGAGCAAACCCATTACAGGTTCGAGCCACAGGGTGGCCAACAATTATTTTAGTAGCATAAACCAATTACACGCCAAAGGGAGTAAACCCATTACAGGTTCGAGCCACGGGGTGGTTGTTGAGCATGATTGTCATTGATGTCAAAGGAGCTCATTAGTGACAAAGGACAGTTTGGCATGGCTCATGCTTGATGATGTGGATAATCTCTTAGTATGCTTATTGCTTGACGATGATGTGGTTGCACAATATAAAGTCTTAGGTCTTGGAACCCATACTTACTGTGGCTTTATGACCTCTATGGTAACACAAACAACTTGAAGCCATAAGGAAAGTTGAAGAACGTTGAACTTGAAGAAGCCCTTGGACACATTGAAATTCATGCTATGATGAAGTCCTATAACTCTTTTTGAAGCCCTCACACATGGTGCATGATGATATGGGTATAAAACCATTGCTGACTTCCCTTTGGAACCTATGTATAAGGTAACTTGGTTTTTGAACCCTCAAATATGTGGCTTTTAAGCATGAAGAGAAGATGTCATTAATGAACCTTAATGACACTTAAAGAAGCCTAAATCTATCCAAGAAGAAAGGCTGTTTGATGATCCTAACAAGGGATTTTAATGAAGATTTTAATATTAAATTGACCAAAAGGTGAAGTCGGCTCAGTTAGAAAACAAGATGTTTTTAATCAAATATTAAACTAATTGCAAAGTCAGCTCAATAGTCTTAAAAATTTATATAGTAGGTTGGCCCTATTTAAAATAGTGCCCCACGAATTGTGTATAAATAAGTAGTGACTTACACACACAAAAAAAAAGCTTGGTTTTGAGCTCTGAAATTTGGACTCCTTTGAGGCAATTCGGTGGTTAGGCATAGTTTAAGGAGTGCACAGAAGCAACTGCAGTCAGCATATGTTTTTGGAAGTTTTTTTATGTTCTCTGAAATTCAGTGGAGAAGATAGTGACTGAGGTAGCCGCAATGGAGTATGATCAGCAGCTCTGAAATTCGCATAAGACTGAGGCAACCGAAGTAGGGTATCTACAACAGCAGATCAGCAGACAACATGTTGTGTGGAAGTTTCATAACTCTGAAATTCGGGTTCTAAGGCAGCTCGGGTTTGTCCACTGAGGCAGCTGCAATAATCAACATAAATAAAATTTGAAATTCAAGTACACGGGTTCATGAGGCTGCTGCAGTTCGTATTGGTTATCTCCTCTGAATTTTTTTTTCTCTCTGAGGTACAATCACTCAAATTTTCTGTGGCTCCACTACAAAATCATGTGACTTCTATTGAAGACTATAATTCTATTTTGGATGATGCTTGAGGAACCACAGCTTGAGGAATTAGGGGTTTGGAGGCAGCAAGTAGAACTCTAAATTGGTTAAGATAGTCCAATGTGGTACAAAGCCATCTTTGCATGACTCATTCAAAGGATCACTTCAAGTAATGATCAATGAAGTTGATAGTTACATCTTGAATTAAATATGACATCCTTGTGACTTGGCAATCTTTAAGATGACAAGTGACAGTGTTGAACAATTACAATAGTTGAGAGACAACTTGACTTGAATTGAGACAGTCCTATGATGTGACAATGACATGACAAAGCAATCATATGATATCACATGACAATGTGAATTGGATTTACCATAGATTGACTTGTGGTAGCAATGATTTAATGAACTTGTGTTGATAGTGACAGTAGCACTTTGATTTGATAGCGACAGTGATAGCCATAACAGAAGAAACTTGATAGTGACAACTACAGTAGATAGACTTGATGATGACATCAGATTGACATGACAGAGTTGATGATAGTGATTGGTATGTGAAGGCAAGATGAGCCTTGCACTATGAGGTTTGGATACCTCACATCTTCTTAGTTGGTGCTAAGAAAACCAGGCCGGGCCCTATTATAGGAGTTGGTGCTCTTTGGTCAGTTGGTGTTGATGAAATCAGAAGATTGAAGTCTTCATTGTAATTCATATCCAATTATAAATAAAGTTTACTATACTTGTCTTGTGATGTGTCTCCATGATCTATGTTGATGACATGCTTAATTGATGAATGTTGATGTACTTAGTAGCTTAATGTGATTGATAAACTCTACTTAAGTTTTGAGAAGCAACAATTTGTTAATAGTGCTAGCACACTGATTCACCCCCCCCGTCTCAATGTGCCATTGTGTTCAACAGTGGCCAACAAATTTTTTATCAACATAAACTAATTATACACCAAAGGGAGCAAACCCATTACAGGTTCGAGCCACATGGCCAACAATTTTTTTATCAACATAAACCAATTATATGCCAAAGGGAGCAAACCCATTATAGGTTCAAGCCACGGTGTGGCCAACAATTTTTTTATCAATATAAACCAATTATACACCAAAGGGAGCAAACCCATTACAGGTTCGATCCACATGGCCAACATTTTTTTTATCAACATAAAACAATCATACACCAATAGAGCAAACCCATTACAGGTTCGATCCATGGGGTGCCCAATAAATTTTTTATCCACATAAACCAATTATACGCCAAAGGGATCAAACCCATTACAGGATCGAGCCACTGGCCCAACAAATATTTTATCAACATAAACCAATTATACTGCAACAAAGCAAACCCATTATAGGTTCGAGCCACGGGGTGGCCAACAAAAGCATTATCCACATAAACCAATCATATGCCGAACAGAGCAAACCCATTACAGGTTTGAGCCACAGGATGGGCAACAATTTTTTTATCAACATAAACACCATTAAACATAGCAAACCTATTATAGGTTCGAGCCACGAGGTGGCCAACAAATTTTGTATCAACATAAACCAATTAAACACCAATAGTGCAAACCCATTACAGGTTCGAGCCATGGGGTGGCCAACAATTTTTTTATCAACATAAACACCAATTATACGTCAAACGGAGTAAACCCATTACAGGTTCACGCCACATGGTGACGAACAAAAAAATTATCATCATAAACTAGATCAAACCCATCACCAAAACTCAATACATGCACAACGAAACATAAAAATGCATTCAACAGAACCAACACTCGACAAATATTCCACGAGGAGGTTTGATGTGTTAAGCAAACATAGTTGGAGTAGCCGATAGGAAGTGAATCCTAACCGAAGAGGTGTTTGCTCCCGCTGCCATGCCAAACCCATCCGTTCTCTGCAACCACCCAACAACCAATACCTCCAACGCACACCTGCATCAAAACATAGCACAAATACCCATTCAACAGACGAGTCAACAAAATTTTATTAAAATAAAATATTGCAAGCGAAAGATTGATGACATCTACCGAAATTACCACCTTCGTGACGACCACCCTAAATTCACTGCTGGCCGAGAGATGTCAAGGCACCAAGCCCATCGGATACAACAACTGCAACTAATAAGAAACATCCAAGGCTTTGCTAGAGACATATGAACCCCACTATTGCATCGCCACTAAAACCCCACGAAATCGGTAAAGAGGGGACGATGAAATCCCAACGGAGCTGGATGCACCACCACACTAGAGAACGCAAACAAGTAGGCCTCCTACCAATGACCACAAGTGGCACCAACATGCACTAGCAATGGAACCCCAACATAACACTACTAGGGTGGCAGAATGCCCACACAAGGGACCTTAACAAGAATGCAAATGGTGGTATAGTAGGTCGTGAAGAAGGTGGAGAAAAATCATGAAACCGATGCTAAAACCTTAGAATTTAAGTCGACCACCTACCTAACACGTGGTACTATCCGTGGACCCTTGAAGTATGGCGACACACACTTTCCATGTGGCTTCCAATGTGGCACAAGGAAGGGCGCACCACTACTGGTGTCCCTCCCCTATGAGTAACCACAAGTTTAATGATTGTAAATTGAGGTTAATTGTGGGTCAAGAAAATCAACATTCCATGTATGAGTAATTGCGAGTTTAATGATTGTAGCAAGTTTAATGATTGTAATTTGGGGTTAGCTTTTGGGCAAGGAAAAATTTAGAAAATAGTAAGTGGCCATACCATATCCTTTGTTCAAAATAGTTTTATAGATGAAAGTCTTAAAGGGTGTAGTTCTTCGATTCTTTTAGAGTTTTGAAGATCTCGAAACCACACAAAAGCAGCTTGAAAAATACCGAAACTGGTACTATAGCCCTTCAATGGGTCGATTTCCGGGGAACTATACCCCTTGAAATTTTGGCTTCGCCGATTTCCGGGGAAAATGGAATTTTCCGAGCCATTTTGTAACAAAGGCTATAATACGCCGTTTGGGGAAACCAAGTCATGCTGGCTGACATTTTATTGTTTCAGAAAACGTGAAACAAGAGAATGACAGAGATAAACATGGATGACGGAGACGTGGAAATGGTGGATGCAGCCCAAGAAGAAGTTGAGCAACACTTGGTCTTAACATGTAATGGATGCCTAAAAACGGCACTGCTTGTCACAGGATGCGGGCATCTGTTTTGCCAATCCTGTGTGAATACCTTCGTCCAGATTAATCGGCAATGCCCAGTATGCCAATTCCATGTCTGTCAGAAGATGATTTTTCCAATTTATAACGGCAGTGCCAAAGAAGATTCTCCTGAGTGCGGTATATGTTTGGAGAAGGCTGCACCGCAGGTACTTGTAACAAAATGTGGTCATTTATTTTGTAAAGACTGTCTTGAGCACTGGTTCGACACAAGGCATAATTGTCCAGTTTGCAGAGAACATGCATGCCCCAAGTTCTCCGTTCCGATTGGGTTCACCAGCACCACATCAGTAATGAATCAATGCAGTGGTTGATTGATAGCCATGGATTTGGCTCTCTAAATCGGGCGAGGGTGAGGGTGCACTGCTCTTTGTCGCTAGCTACAACGCGCCCTATGTGAGTCTGGCTTTTGCTTTCCCTAAAGCATTAGCTTCCTCGCACAGCCCACCTCGCCAATACCAAAAATCAAACAAAAATCACTTTTAATCATTTTATGTTTTGCAGGTCAAGTGTTATCATGTGTTCTTTTCTGAGTCTCCCCTGTTTAGGTAAGAGACTAAAGCACATCTTGTGATTTTATGCTCTGTACATCTCTTTTAATTGTGTATTTTCAGTATTCAACCATTTGTTTCCTGTGATTTTCTACTCTTTTATTTTTTGATTCGTTTTCTCAACTCATGCATCTATTTGCTTTGTTCAATCTTCACAGTATTTTTATTTTAGTTTTTAATTTTAAAATCCTGTCATATAAAAGGTATTGCAAGAACTGTTGGAATCCAGAAGAATAAAGAAAGCATTTGGAGTCTCAAGCCAAAAGATTGCGGTGCAAGGTGAGTATTCCATTATTTGTATGATAACAATCTTATTGCTTTTCAACATCACCTTGACTAGTACTCCATTCCCTGTATGATGAACAATCTTTTTTGTTTGTTTGTTTGTTCGATTGCCTGTCACTCAGGGCTGGTAGCAATGAACCATTGGTTAAGAACTGCAACCCAGTAGCATCTAAGCCGTCAAAGTCACCCAAGGATCGCACCCGGCCTAGGCCACACCAACCCTTATGATAGCTGGATTTTTGGGTGTCTCCTCCCAACTAGCTCACCCCTAAGGGGAATTTAACTCGGATCGCCTTGCTGACGAGACCCACACCTTAACTGAATGAGTTAGCGAGAATTGACTTTAATGTTAGGAGGACATGGGGGTGGGCTTTGATCCACTTATGTGTCCAAGGGCCACGGGATCGTTTAATACAATCTCTCTGGGTGGAACCACATGTTCAACCACTACCTCAAGGTGCCCCCACGGCTCCAGGGTCGGCCCTCATTAGAATTGAACCTTGCCACTGGTGAAAAACTCCTCGCTCTTCACCAATGGATCCAACCCCTTTGGGCCTGTATGATAAGCGATCTTGATATTGTAAGAATTCATTCAAATTAATTGTATCTTCCAAAAGTTAATAAATTCTGTTTGTAAAGGAATTTGCTATTTTTCTTTTTCCTTAAGATTTAGATGTGGTCAGCTGGTGATGATGAATTAATCATCCCCTTATGAAGATTTTTGGGATTTGAATCTAGTTTATGGAGGCTCCCTCTTATTAAAACCAAATTTCTATAAGACATGCAAATCCCTGTCACTTAGTTAAAAATATTTCTTATGCAGTTGAAAACTCTTGCAAAATTGTAAGAAACAAGATATATTTGTTGTAATACAGAATGCTCAAAACAGAAACAACTTGAACATTTCTATAGCTATTTAGAAGTAATCTAAATTTATATTTACAATTTGCATTATGTTTATTTGCAACTTTCATATGGTATAGATATTGCACATATATTAAAATTTAAGTCCTTATATATATATATAGAAACCCCCAGGCACTTCTCATTTCGAGGATGGTACCCAAGGTAAACCCTAGATTCTTTAGGGAACAAGGCTAATCAACAACAAGGCTCGAAGCTGTTACAACAATATACTCATTATGAGCTCAACATGTCACTTAGGGGAGTAGAACTTGGGTGGGGAGGATAACACTCCATCTCACAACCACTTAGACTAGATCCAATTGACAACTTTTGTCAAAAATATATTGTGCCACTTGTGTAGTTTCAGTTTTCTTGATAAAATTGTTTAAGTGTTTTATGTTTTTTGGAAATGAAATGGCATTGCTTTACTTTTCAAATCCCTGAATATACCATATTTCCCAAATGAAACCAAAGGTGAATATACCTAATTGGCCTAATGAAGCTGAACATTACGATGTGAGAAATCACCACACATATATTTTTTTTTCCATGGAAAAAATGGTAACTTCTATTCAAAAGAAATGATGGAAATCACATTCTTTATGTGCTCTAGGCACGGATGCAAAAGTAGATGTAAAGAAAACAGATTATCATCTATACGCCTTATTATTTTCTGTATCTGCACACAATATAAGCCCAAATAGTTCAGTATGAAACCTAGGGAAACTTAGAAGTGCCATCCGTTGTCACCTCAGTGGCCACTTCTCTCACTTTAGGCCCGCACTCCTCTGACTCAAGGGGGGTTTCCCTAATATCAAATCACTAGCCTATAGAAGGGTTTCACAGATTTGAATTTAGATGAGTGATTTGTGTTTAATTATCTTCTTTAGAATAAAAGGGTTAGGAGACCAGCAAAAAAAGTGCTTTGTCCTTTGGGAAAATAGAATGAAAATAATATTTGATGAAGAAGATGAACATGTAAAGGGAAATCAGCAACCCATGTATACATAAGCATCACTAATTGAATCAACCATATTGGTACAAGGAACCATTGATAAGCTCATTAAGATACCTTACATTCCTAGGTCAAAACCAACCAGCATATGATATAATTAATGAGCAAAGAGATCAGCAACAACCCTCAAATAAGAGTGAACAACAGCCCTTATCTTCATCAGAAAGCATTGATTATATCATGGGGGAAAGAGGGCATGAATACCTCTCCAATACAGCCTTCTCTAACACCAAAACAGTCCACAAAAATGAATAACAGCTCTGAAGATAGAGATATAGACCAGCAGATTTAATATGGTGGCCCTAGCTTCAATATGGTTTATACCCCAGTCTTACCTAAAAAACTAGCACTTTTCCATGATTGAATATATGTGGATCCAATTGTGATAGGTGGACCCAGTGGACCTAGTGCTATGATCTACAACTTTTGAAGGAGGTACACCCAATGTCACCTCAATGTAACCCCCTTCCTCTTTAGGCCTTGCTCCTTGGGCCATGGGAGGCTCTCCAAACGAGGTAAGGATAGACTTGTAATAAACACAATAGAGAGCACTTATATCCCTACAAGACCTTCCCATCGTCAGTAGACCAGTGCCTAATGGAGTCAATGAAAGATAGGTACAATGAACCCTTTGATTTCGAAGGTTTGGAGTAATGATGAATATATAATATTACTATGTATATTTTCTGCAGCAAAAACCAATATAAAACATGAGATATCTCTCAAACCAACCGTTGAAATCATGCAAATCTTACCTCTCGGAAACTAGCTAGTGAGGGTGCATCAATTCCCCATAAGGCACTCCTCTTTTGGTGGATGAATGATGAAGTTCAGAGCTGATTTTTACTTTAGACTTGCAATTCATTGTAGTCAAGGTGAACCAGAAATATCCTTGGCCTCAAATCCCTCGAGGTCACCTTGGGTGGTCTAGGAATTGAACCAATCCTCCTCAAACCCCTAGGGTTTGACTTTTCCTTTGAAATGGACCTACATTAACACTTCAACCAGGTTTGAAACAAACCCTGAGGGATGACGTCACCTAACCCTAGGATGATGTCACCTTTGTTGGGGCACCTCTAGGGCTAAAAATTGTTTTTTTTTGCTATTTTCAACTTTTTTAAGATTTTCCTAAGTTACCAAGATATGGATATGGGTTCGGATATGGATACGGATCCGGATATGGATTTGCCATATTTTTTAAAACCCAGGATCCGGATACGGCGGGGAAATGGAAAGTACAAAAAATATAAAAATGTTTATATAATAAATAAAAATATAGAGTGAAGAATCAAGCTATTCATGAAACTCAAGAGTAGAACTATAAGTTATTGCCAAAAAAGAGAGTTCATGTACCATAACTGATAATTTGATGAGTTGTAACCATGATTGATATTGATAATTTTAAAAACCATTTCAGAATGAACTTGAAGCAGGTCATAATAGTGTTTTTGTGAGCCACATCCACATGTCCCTATCAGCAGGGAATAAAGTGGTTTTCTTGAAGACTATGGCAACACTACATAACAGTGTAGGTGAAGTGAGCAACAACATAGCATGTAAAGATAGATTAGCCTTTGATAACAGACCTTGACCATAAAGATAAATCAAATAAAAACATTGAGAGCAGAACTTGATATTGATATATCAAAGTTCAAGAGCAGATCTTGACCTAAGGATAGATTAGACCTTGAGCAGGAATGGGTTTTACACTTTTAGCCATTAGTTGTAGGGTTTTTAAAGTTTTTCATTAAAAAACAATTTTTTTTGGGGGTTCAATGGGTCATAGAAGCACTGGAAGTTTCAGGATCCGTTTGAAAATTTCAGGAAATGTTTGATTTTTCACAGGATCCATTTCATAGGACCAGGATATGTTTCCTTCTGTAGGGGATACGTTTCCATGATGGATCCTAGGTGGATACGATCCGGATAGGTATCGGATCCGCGGATCCATGGATCCTAGATACTGGGGTGGTGGATCTGGTAACACAGAGATTTTCCAATATTTTATCAAGATCTAAAATTTACTACTGCAATTAACCACTTCAGAAAATAACAATTAAAATAACTATGACACAAACAAATATTTTTTGTATTTTTGCAAAAGTATGAGATTTTAGGGTTTTTCAACGATATTTGATTTTTTTGTAATCTATAGTACAAATATTTGATAAAAAGATATTCTGAGTGAAGATGAGGGAATAAGAACTAAGTCTCTTCCCTTCAAGGCCACTGAGGAATTGCGGTCAGCGTTCCTCTCAAGAATTGGCAATCCAATTTTGATGAATTAGGGCAAAACCAAGAAATCGTAGGTTGTGTTGGTTTTGACCTAATTAGGGCAAAGAGAGGTGCTAAAGGCCCAACAAGAGAGACCTTGTAGGAAGAGATGTCTCACTTGCAAGACAATGTTATCATGCATAAAAAACCCTAATTAGCTCTTACCTTGGATGTCTTCGATAGTGTAAGACAAGAGAACCAAAGATCTTACCAAAAAGAAGAGCAAAGAAGAAAAGAGTAACCCTCTCAAGAATTCTTTTCCTTAGAAAAGCCTTTCAAGATTAAGTAAAAGCCTCCAATCACCAAAAAATCACCATATTTAAGATTCAAGATGCTAAGAAGAGAGGTGCGCACCACTTAGCCGAGATAGACAAGAAGAAAAAGAGAAATGATTTTATTTGATCCCATGATCTTGCGTTACGAATGAATAAGGGGTGTCTTATTTATATGTGTGACAAGACATACCTTTTCAAAAAGACTAACCTTTTCACTCCTCTAGGCCGACCTACCTAAAATGACATCAAATGATTTTTCAATGAGTTTTTAGGGTTTGTCACCCACAAGTCGAGGACTAAACCTCATAAGACATAAAACAATAATAAAATGATGAATGGCAACAACTTTATGAAACATTGAGCTTAGGAGGAGGGTGTCATGCCCCAACTAACCCCAACAATGTGCTTCTGCCCTCAACGCTCTCCTCCTTTAGGTAGTACGACCTCTTCAAAAGGATGATATCCTCATCAATTTGGCATGCTTGAGCCAGGAGGAGGGTCAATACATGAGAAAAATAGGTCCAAGTGGGCATAAATGAGGTGTGCTAAGATGGGTATGACAACCCTTACATGTGCAATCACCTCTACAAAGCATATAAAGAAGTGTGGCTGGGAGCCCCTAAGCCATGCGTCCTAGTGGAATCATCCCAAGAAGCACCGGACACCAACCCAAGGCATAAATGCCCAACATGATGGGGGACCTCCACCACATCAAGGGGCAGTTAGCAACTTAGCAGAGCTACTAAGCCAATACTCCTTGAAATGAAAACCAAGAGGACTTGCCATGACCAGACCAAGGGTCTTGACTCTTGAGCCCCCACTAGACCAACACTTTTACATAAATCAAGCTCCATCTTGTCCTTCACATTAAAAAAGAGTCCCCTCCTCTCTGGCACCTCTAATATGGCACACTGCAGAGTATATGGAGGGTAACACCCCAGCACAAAACAACATAAATCACCAATGCCTTTCCTCCTTCCTAACCTGCAAATTACAAATAAACCCTGGCCTCCTAAAGGGGATGCTTACACTTGAACTTCTGATTTTCAAAGTGAAAGGAGTCTCCTTTTTATAGAGCTCCTCTTCAACTTATTTACAATAAAATATTATTGAGGGGACTCTGGAATTGTTTAAATCCTCCTTTCCTTCAAGGAATAATATTAAAATATAAAAAATAGTCTTTAAAATCTTTTGGAAGTAGGGCGCTCTTACTAAAAGCATTTAATATTATTTTAATGCAAGTGGCACGTGTGGGCATCTTGTTCTGAAATGCTTAAGCGCTCCCTTGAATGTGGACCAATCCTCCTTGGAATGCTCCTTAAAAATGTCTTTAGAATGCTATGAATATTATATATATGTTAATTAAAGTTATTAATTATTAAGTGAAAGGGTGTAACCCTTCACTATACACGCTCAAGCTTATAAAAGCGAGCCTCATTGTAAATTATTAAATCATCTTATCCACTATCAATTATATATTATCTATTTTATCAAATGGAGTTATTTTCCATTGGAGGATTATTCGCTTGAATAATCATTGAATATATCCGGACACGGATAAATTGAGTATATCCGGACTCGGATATAGCATTGGTATCAGAGCTTCGTGCTAGATTCCGGCCTTTGGCTGTCGTTGGGCTTTTAGCCATTAACCAGGGTTTCCCTGAATTTTGGTCTTTGACCAAAAAGTGGCCTTTGGCCAAAACCAGATTTTCTGAAACTCTTCCTCACTCACTTCCATCTTCCACCTCTCTCCACATTTTATCTCTTCCCCATCGTCCTCATACACCTCCCCTGCGCACTCGTCTCCCACATCTCTGCGCCTGCTCACTTCTCCACTCAACCCACGCTTCTTATTCCCGCCACCACCATCACATCTCCCTTCCTCGTTAGCCTGCTCATTTTCACGGGCCTGCTCTTCCCTCTACTCCCAGGCTGCGCACCTCCCTCCACACGCGCAGCTCCCCGCGCAGTTCTTCCCTCTACTCCCACGCACCCTCCCCTCACCACTGCGTCCACCCCTCTACGACCATCCCACCCTCTCTGTGCTTCTCCACCATTCCCCACTCGTTCTGCTATCCCTCTTCTCCTCACGCACCCACCTGCGTGCTCCTCCCGTCCCTCATCCACTGTCGGCCTCCCCTCCCTCCTGCGCTCGTCCCTCCCGCCTGCCGTCTCTCCTATTGCGCGCCCCCCGTCCACCTCCACCGCTGCTCCCCTTCAATCCGCCACTGGCCACCACTCCCACCACCGCCAACAGCTCTCCCTCCACCTGCACGAACCCTTCCCAACGTCTCCAACACTCCACCACCACTCCACCGCCGGCTCCCTCACGCCCACCACCACCTCCAACGCACACCCAGCCTCCGCCCACGCCCTCGCCTCCATCCTCACAAACCCTAACAAAATTTTCAAAAAAATAAAATAAAATATTAAACATTATAATATTATTATATTGTTTAAATATTTTAATTTTTGGAAAACATATATATATTTATATATAATAAACTATATATATAGTTTATGAAAGCATTAATAATATTATTAATAATTATTATTATTTTATTAAAATAATAATATTTTTGGAAAGAAGATTAAGAAAAATCGAAGAAGACAATTGTCATTGAAAAAGTCAAAGGAAAGAAGGCTTATCAAGAAGTCGAGACGCGTTAACGACAAGGACGACCAAGTTTAAAGACTCATCAAAGAAATCAAAGAAGATCATTCCACCGTCGAAGTCGAAGACCATGGAAGCCGGTTTGCGACTACAAATAGAGGAATTAGAAGCCATGTTAAAACGTTATCAAAAAGACAATGAAAGATTGCACGACATAAATAACAGTTCAGAAATAAGAATTGAATTACAAGAAAGGTGCAATCAAATAAAAATCTCTGACCAAGAAAGGCGTATAGAAAAATTGTATGCGCAAATTGATGAATTAAAAGCCGAAAATGAATTCAATCAGAGGTCAGGAAATCAAGATATAAAGAAGGAAATAAATAATTACGAAGCAGAAATAATACGCTTGAACAAAATCATTAGCGACAAAGATGAAGAACTAATGCAGTTACGACATAAATTAGGAAGTCAAGAATCAGAGGTCGGTCAATGTCGACAACAGATAAAAGTTCTTCAACAACAAAATGACGACTCTAAAAAGACACATAAGTCAGAGATCGCGAAGAGTAATAAAGCATTATCTAACAATGCTGAAGAAATTCTTAGACTAAGAAATCATAACAAGATACTAGTCACAAAAATTAAGAAGTTGAAAAATAGTCGGAAGATAGAACAATCTTTGGACGACATTGAAGGAAAACTTCTAGACAAACAGGAAGAAAATAGTTGTATCAGAAGTCATAATGAAGATCTTAAAGAACAACTTAAGACATCTGAAGATGACAGAAAATCGCAAGTCGAATTGATTAAGAAGTTTCAAAATGATAATAAGCAGTTAGAAAACAAGTTGGAAAGGATACAGAACAAAAACTTAAATCCTCAAGAGACAAAAATACAACTTCCAACTCAGATCAATGATCTAAAGGCGACATTCGTAAACGAAAATGACATCGTGAAAGTTCCTTATCGACACCCCAACCATAAAAACCGATATTTGAAAAAGTGGGAAATGTCGAAAAATAATGCTACTAATGTGATCAAATCTCCTAACGACATATCAGTAGGAAATCCCATCAGTCCACAACAAATCAATTTGGGATGGATTGATCCGTCGATGTATCGGAAGTTATGCTCTACACTTAGCAGTTCGTATCGGCATGTTTCATCAGCCATGACATCGCAAAGAACAGTGAGACAAGATTATAAGGCTTTGAGGACAAAGCCTTTCTAAGAGAGTGGCAATGCTATGAATATTATATATATGTTAATTAAAGTTATTAATTATTAAGTGAAAGGGTGTAACCCTTCACTATACACGCTCAAGCTTATAAAAGCGAGCCTCATTGTAAATTATTAAATCATCTTATCCATTATCAATTATATATTATCTATTTTATCAAATGGAGTTATTTTCCATTGGAGGATTATTCGCTTGAATAATCATTGAATATATCCGGACACGGATAAATTGAGTATATCCGGACTCGGATATAGCATAGAATATCTGGAAAGCCTTCATAAATTCCCCAAATGGTGGGTGTTTCTCCTTTGAAGGGTCCTTGGTATGTGTGCTTAAGACCACTCGATAACCACTATCCCAATAATCTGCTACAGTAAATTTTAGCTTGCACATGCCTTCCCACTTAGCTTGGATGCTCCTCAAGAGAGTTAACCCACTCCTTAAATGGTGGACCTAGTGTGGATACATGTGCCTTCTTAATCAATTAGTGTCCCTCGATTAAATTCATTATTCAAGAAATATCCATAAAGTATTGGTCACTCCTAGATCCATATTTTAAGGCATTTATACAAAAAGCCTTAGATGTTCCCTCGAAGACTTTTTTTTCCAAGGCTTCCCAGTGAAGGGTATTCTTTTAGATAGATTGGTTTTACCTTGTAAAGTACTGTGGATACGTCTTTAGATAGGGTGCTTCCTCCTTTGACTAAGTCTGCCCTGCCATATGTCCTATTTAGCACCAAGACGTCCTCTTATAATAGTATCATTTGACAATCTCAAATGCTGATCAACTCCTTATAAAAAGTTTCTCATAAAAGAATGTGCAAGCAACAGCTTCCTCATAATGTGGCCACCTCCAAAAGGTGTACATTAAAGTAGGGATCCATGTACATAGGGTGGAGTGCTTTTTCAATACTGACCGTTTGACCCATTCCTAAACTCTTTGCATTCCCTGTCATCAACTGAAGTAGGGCATTCAGGTTTTAAGTGATAAATCTTTGACCTATCTTAAGAAGTTTGCTGCTACATTGAAGCTCTGTATGCTGATAAAATAGTGCTGCTAAAGATGGAAAGAGGATAACTCTGCCAACCAATGCCCTAGCCTATTCTGATCAAAGCAATCTGAAAAGCAAGTGGGCCTCCTGTGTTGGCTGTTGAGAATGATAAAACAGGCCTGAAACATTAACATACTAAATCTGCCACTTGACATCTTGCCAGAATGCACAGAAAAAATAGTGCAAATGATGTTCAACTTCTGCCAATAGCGTGTCCTCTTGAACGTACCATAAATATCTCCCCTTAACTCATGGATGATGGACATTCCCTAGTGCCCATAACAATAAACAATCTCACGAAGTTGGTCTTAAACAGCAGTGATAACAGAAATGCCTAGATCAGCACAAGTATTTTGATGTATCTGGTGCCCAAGACTTCTTTGAATTTCTAGATCAATAACTGATCCACCTTATGATGCTGAAACAAAATTTCAGGCATTAGTTGGCACAGCACAAACTGAAGTAATGTCTGGATCTTGTTTGGCTTCTCAAATCCCATTTCTGGGTACAAGCTTCTAGTAGAGAGATTGATATTCAGCAGTAACTGCTTTGGTGTTGGCTTCATTCGAATCAGGCTCTTTATTTAATATGTCAGTTTCCATTATGTTTGGAGATATGTTAGAAGCATCTAATGGAATGAGAAAGCTCACTTCATTTTGCCCCATATTAAAAATCAGTGATTCCTATTGCTCTAGGCCTGCTGGTGAAACTTTAATTTTTCCAAGAAACCTGTATGCCTTTTAGCCACTGCTGAAAAGCATGTTTTGAAATGCTTTATGCATTTTTAGGGGTAACACACCTGAATACATATGGATCACAACTCAAAACAAGAAAAAGTTAAAAACCTCTCCTGAAGTCTACTGTGAATATTATCCTCCCAAAGTAGAGCTCAACAAAAAATCTCATGACAGTCTTGAGATTTTTACATTATAAATTATAATCTGAAAATAATTAGTAGTGAGGACCACACATATATATAAGCACTAAGATTGCAATCACCAAATATGGTATGAACTTACAGTAAGATGTCAATTTGTGCTTTGCAATGAACCCTCTCACCGAGATACCCTATTATCCATCAACATGCCACAAGGGTTTTTGTGGAATCCTCATCCTAGCTATGGCATTGAAGAATATAGGAAGGTTTAACATTCAAAGCCTTATTGCACAGTTCTACAAGCCATCTCCAACCCTCTCTTATGCTCTCTTAAGAACGCCGTGCTTGGTGCTACCACAAGCTTGGGAAAGACACTCACCTTGTCATTTCACTCATTGAAATGCTCAAGCTTATCACCAATCTTCCCATTTTTCATTGGTTGTCTCATCCAAACCACTCTTTATGCTTACTATATGTCCTAGAAGAACCAAAAAAACATAGCCTTTGCGGAGTTTTTGGCCATGTGGGCAAAAAAATTGTTGTTGGATGTTTGTACTTTTAGATGAATGCCTTGTTAATAAGTTCGAAACCCTAGCTCCACGTTTTAATGAGAATGCTAGTGCTTTGAAAGGCGAGTCATCCTTCCCTTTCATAACTATGGATGAAGAAACCAAGCTCGATGTTTGGCCTTGGAGATTCTCGAAATTTTGCTTCAATTGGCAAGACCTTGAACCCTAATAGTTTTCGACAACAGGCTTCTGAGTGAATAGATCCATCGGGAGAGGTGCGACCATTGGCAAGAAGAGTTGTCGGCAGTAGACTTGATAGCAAGCACAATGCATCGGCAGCAAATCTGACATCAGGCACAGTGCATCAGCAACAGACTCAACGACAAGTATAATGCGTTAACAGCTAGGAATGAAGTGTGTAGCTGCCCAGGTTGAACTATTGTTTGTAAGAGGGTGTTTGCAAGAATGCACCGAATCCTCACCTTTGTAATTCTCCGTTGTATCATTTGTATACTACTTCAATAAAAGGCTTGCTGATGCTCAGTTTGGCCACCAAACATACTTGTGTTGTTCTTGTGGTTTGCTTTGTACATGTTCATGGAATATTGGCTAAGTATAACAAGATAAGTAAACAACACACATAATAAGTTAACGTCCAAGGGTTGGGAAAGGTTGTTGGGTGCGTCAGGCCCAAGCAATAGGTAGCTCAAGGCAGAAGGTACGGGCATGCATTGAGTGAATAGGCATAGTCCACTGACGAGTAGTCTCAGGTGACCAAGTCCTTGGGAAGAAAATCTGGTGGTGCCGCATGGTTGCCAAAGTTCAGGCATCAAAGCTTTGGGGTTGTGACAGTTGATATCAGAGCAGGTTTGAAGACCACAAGTGTGTCGAAAGTGAAGTTTCAACAGATTGAACCCTTATGTTTGTCATTGTGCTTGAAGGAAGAATGTTCTAGATATTTGTCAAATTCTCCCATGGGAAGTCCATTCTCTAGAGTTGGGAACATTAGACATGGTTGCGACTATGAAGGCCCTAATTTAGGGAAAGGTGCGAGTTACACTCTAGCTAAGTAGCTAGAAGATGGTTACACTCTAGCTACTTATAACATAGAAAAGAACTCAACCCTTCACCTCCTTTATCTTCATGTTGGATCTCAAAAGATTGGAATGACCTCCTCCTCTACAACTCCAATGTTGTTTACCTTTTGAGGGGTGAGAGGTGGACAAAGGCAATTCCATATTATTTAATTTTAAGGAAATCCTTCTTTGGCTAGGAATATTTGCGATTAGTGGTGAGGGCATTGATGAATCCCTCGAGAATGGGGAAGTAGAAACATGACTTCGATTCCTTAGATTGGGAAACAAACCCAACATCGTAGTAGGGATTCATGTAAAGAAGCAACTAATGATTATTAGTGTGCCAATAGTCAACAATGCAGTGGTTGGTTGGACCATATTCAAGGGAAATTCTGGTAAGAAGGGAAGAAATGGATGATCATCTATTTTAGATAAATGGGTATGCATGATTATAGTTGTAATTATCTGGCACAAATTAGCACACATAGTGTCCTTCTAGGTGTCCAAAAATGGCATTATAGTATAGCACTAACATTTTCATTGTCTCACAGGAAAGGAAGTCAAACTTGAGGCACGTTTCCATGAAAAGTTAACGCATTGAGAATAATTATAATGTGCAAACATCTTATCAACACGATAGTAAGAAACCTTTCATGTTAGAGTGCATGCAAAACCAGAAGCATCCCATGAAACACCATAGAACATAACGAAAATTATCAACAAGATACAAGCTCAGGTTCATAACAACAAATATCATATTATATTAAGCTATAGTGTTAAGTACATCATTAGCCATGACCATACAACAATCATCATCATAGTATATTACAAAGCTCATTAGATTAATAGGGCCCAAGATTGTACTTGACTATAAAACTTCTATATTAGTTATTATCATTGTGACAATAGTAATAACAATAAATGTTAGAATTTTACGTTGATTGCTTGGTCACTGTTCTTCCTGCGGCAGAGTTGGTAGTATCCTTTTTCACATCTGTTTCTGTTTGCAAAGTGATGGTCAGTTGCTAAGGCACAACACTGTCTCCTTGAGAGGTGCATAGGCGTTAAGTAGGCATCTGTGATTATATAAGGGTGCATGCATGATGTAGGCATGCATGCGCCAGCTAGGTGTCCTATTATTAGCCTTGCTATTGGTGCCCATTCCAATTTTTGTATTTTCTTAATTTAGTGGTGTGTGTGGTTCTGTTTTTAGACTGTTCCAAAATTAGAGATAGTGCTAATCTTACGGAGACTTGCTTATTTTAGAAGTGGCATAAGTTTGTGTTTCATTCTTAGGCAGGGCACACTTCTCTAGGACAGATTTAGCTTTTCTAATTTTGGCAGCCACAGAGATGGGTGGTTTTTATCTTCTGCCCTATCCTTCTTAGTCTATAAGAGAAAGGCAAAGGGGAAGGTGTTATTCAATTCAGTTATTTTGAGATTGTTGTTTATTGTTTTCTTTCTGAGTTAATGAGAAACAAAGATGTGGTTTCTAGTGTATGTTAGATTCTATTAATTGTTGTTCATATTATTAGTTGGCTATGTGTTTGTATATCTAGCATATAAACCCACAGTTTTGTGAGTTTTTAAGTTTACTTCTTTCTAATGTTTTAGGTTGCGGGTTTGATTACCATGTTTTAGTTGTGCTTTTGAGATCCTCATGAAATCCCTGTATGCATAGGGAAAGTATTTGTGAGAGGAGCTTTCAAAGGGTTTTAGTGGGCGTGATGCCCAAGACTCTTCAGGGAATGAAGTGACTGACCTTGTTATAGGTCGTAGGGTGTGATGCCCTAACAACTCCAGTGATTGGAGTGTTGAAGTTGATTTTTTTTAAGGCTGGTCTATTTGGTTTATGGGTGTTCCTAGAGTTGCAGTGATGACTATTCGTGGTCTCTAAGAGTGTCACATGTTGGAGGGTGCTTCCAACTTTGTACTGTGGAAGTGTAGGTTACAAAATCTATTGGAAGAGCTTAATATTTGGGGTTTCCTTGAGACTAAGGTTGCAGAACCTATTGATCTTGTGTAGTTGGCTGACCACAAGAAGGAAACCAAAGCGAAGAGAATCATCCTTGATTCGGTGAAGTACCATTTGATCCCTCACATAGCAGAGAAGAAATCAATGAAGGACATGTTTGATGCCTTAATCACTTTGTACCAGATTTGGAATGTTAACTGTAGGATGCTATTAAAGAACAAGCTCATTGACACTTGCCTGAGTTACATAGATACAATGGCCAATTACCTAATGAAGATCATTGAGTTGAGAGATCAACCTCCTACTAGCGAAGGTGGAGGATGAGGAATTGGTGCTTATAACACTAAATGGGTTTCTTCATTCATCCCAGGACATGTTTGTTCTGGGTGTTTGTGCTCAAGAGAAGCTTCCTACATTTTGAAGCCTTGGGATGATTTCTTTCAGGAGGAGATCACTGATTTAGCTATAGTGGAGGAGATCTAGATCCTATCACTTGTTGGGAGGGTGAGGAAAGGAAGTGAGAAAGGAGGACCCATGAGAGGCTAGGATGGGAAGAAGGGAGATTTATGCTCTTCGAACTAGGATAAGAAAGACTTGAGCCACGTGAAGTGTTAAGATGGGCCACTGTGCTTCTCGGTGTCCTAAGAAGAAGGGGAAGGGTTATCAAGATTCAACAACAATAGAAGCAATTTGTGGAGAATGCAAAAGCTTTTACAGAAGTGGATGAGTTAGAATCCAAAATTGAGACAACCTTTTCCATTGTTTCATGAATTTCCACTAACACCATATCTAGTGTAAGGTGGTAGGTGGATAGAGGAGCATCTTGATAGATGACCTTCAACAAGAAGGCATTTAGCAGATTGCAAGAGCAAGAGCCAGTATGTAGGTGGAGCTTTGTGATGATGCAATATATCTAGTTATAGGGATGGGTTCAGTCTCATTTCACATGCCATTAGGTGATCTTCTTAAGATTGATGATGTTTTATATGTTCCTAGTCTAGTGAGGAATCTTCTTGCAGTTTCAACGATGAGAGATCTTAGATGTGTTGTTGAGTTTGATGATCAACAAGTTAGTATCATAGATCGTAGCTAAGACCCTTGTCAAGTTTTGGCTAGGGGTATACGAGAGGGTGTCCTTTATAGGTTGCTTGTTGATTATATCAAACATGGATCCCTAGTACATGAAAATGGCAACTTGTGCAAGCTTAGGCACAAGAGATTTGGTCACTTGCACTATTGGGATTCAGGCATTACCTCTCCTAAAGGATATGATGCAAGGATTGTCGAACTTCAAGATAGAGAAAATAAGAGTGTGCAAAGGTTGTGCACTCAGTAAGCATGTCGAGATTGTGTTTCCTAGCAATGAGCACAAATTGAGAGGGATTCTCGATCTAATCCATTCAAATGTATGTAGACTTATGTCATCAATTGCCTTGACAAATAACATTTTTTAAGTTTCATTTATTGGTGACTCCTCTAGGAAAGCCTAGATTTATTTTATGTCACAAGGATCGAGCTTGCATGATCACATTGCTAGATTCTTTTTGATGGACAAGTGAGCTTGCAAGATCACAGTGCTAAGTTCTTTTTGATGGGCAAGAAGTGCATTCGAGTTTTGGTTTAAAGATGATGCTAACATGTGGTTGATTTAATGATGCTAATTGTGGAATGAGATGTTCTAGTGGTAGTCTAGTTGATGAGTTAGCATGTGCCTAGTGATGGAAATTTCTCATAATGTAGTGTGCTCTTCCTCTTAAATGGTAGTGGCATGATTTAATGGCTCGTGGCCTAGTATTGATACAATTATCTAACATATAGTGCAGTTTGTGGAGTGGGAACCCATCAACTTAGGGTGTCCCTAAATTTTAAGTGTTAATAATTGTGCCTTGGTGTGATAATCAGATTAAGGGTGCTTTACGATGGTTTTCTAAGGTTTCATTATGATGTATTAATCTCAATCAGATTAAGGGTGCTTTACGATGGTTTTCTAAGGTTTCATTATGATGTATTAATCTCAATTAAGGTAGCGTGTCCTAGCCATTTGGATGTCAAACTTCCCATGGTTTTCACTTTGAAATAATGGACATCGTTCTCTTAGAGGGCCCCTAATATAATTGCTCCTTATTCACATTGACTATTGGTTATTTCTTGATGGGATAAGGCTAAATGTTTCCTAGTTTGAATGCCCTAGGAAATGTGAGGGCATTTCACACATAAACCATTTTATCATGATATATCTAACACCCTTTGAAGGAGCGATAACTTTGTTCACACATTTTGATGATAATTTGACTTTGTTTTGACCATTTGAGGCTTGTCGAGGGAGCACCCTAGCTCACTTTCTTGGTTTCACACTTGGATGAGAATTATTTTGATGAATACTAGTTTTCCTTCAAGTGCCCTCATTCATGGCATATTTATGAAGGCATGCATTTTAATATTATTTTATTACTTTTGAAGATGGCAAACCTCTCTAAGGCGCACCTCTTTGGTGTGGTTGTGATGACTTGGCATTTGAAGAAAAGAAGTAACCACTCTTTTGCACACTTCACTATGGCACACTTTTCCTTGGGACTATTTTACTATTTGTTCAAGGAAGTTACAACAAACATGGCATGATTCTCAAGGGCACACTTCTTTGTTGGTCACTTGCTTGGTCAAGATTGTTATTCATGCACATGCTTCAAGGGTTGTTCAAAAGATTGGTTGAATCCTTATTCCTTGTACACACGTTTGAGAAGTGGTTATGAAATTCCATTGCTTTGAGGGGTTTTAAAACCACACGTGCCCCCTAAAAAGGATCTTGTTTTTACTTGGAAGGATCTATTGGTCATTATATAGAGGTTGTTATGCATCAAAAGATGTGCTAGATAGTTGGTTAAAGGAGCGCCCTAAGTCTAAGGGTATGAATGAAGCTAAACGTGCCACCAAAGGAAATTTTGTTGCATATTCATGGGGGACACACCACATGCTTGGTTCATCACGGTTCATCCATCTAGAGCCTTGTCCATGTGTGGGATATCTATCTTGAAGAGCACACTTATCAAGAGATTTATTTATCATTTTATGAAGGTTGTTGCATGGTCAAACTACTCAACCTAAGGAGGAACCCTAGCTTCTTGCTCTATTGTGGGAGGTGGTTTCTAACTAGCTCTAATATTTTAGTATTGTTGAACCTTCTCAAAGAGTTAGTTACATGAGAAAACTATTATATTGTTTTTCTTGGAAGAATGATGATTAGTTTATTGTTTCTCCTAGGAAAGGAAGTAGATCTCAACAACTCATTGCCACTTTCAATAAGGAGTTTGTTGAGGAGGTTAGGAATGTTATATTTTTATTGTATTCCTTAGAGAACTAATGGATCTAGGAAAACAATTATTTGGTTATTGTACAAATAAGTTGAGCTAAAATTTATATAAGGGTTTGCTCTCTTCATTTGTGAACATGGAATGGTTTGGAGAGAGTGATAAAAGTTGTATTGTGACAATGGAATATTGGTTGCTGGCATTGGAACCTTGTTGCTGAACTTACTTGGGTTGATTTGCATTGTTGAAGATTTATTTGTGGAATGACATAAAAGGGTAACATTGTTTGAGTTGAAGTAGCTAGTAATAAATTGTTTCCTTCTTACTCCTTTCACCTTAAGCCTAAAGCATGTGTCACTAGTGTCATTTCATGAAAGAAAGTACTAGGAATATATGATGATTGATGGTGATTTCATGTAATAGATCTATGGTGTAAAAGTTTGTGTGCTTGCATCACTTGTTTAAATATACCCTAGTAATCAACAAGGAAAGTAGGTTACACGCCTTCCATTTGCAAGAAGAGACCTCACATATTTTCTATCCCATGACTCCATATGTCCAATGAACCTAACACTGGTTTTGATCCTCCCATCATCCATCTTTTTATAATCTATCATTCTAACCATGTTTTGTTAAAATAAACTTCTCTTTCTCACCTTGAGCTTTCATGATATATCTTTGGCAACCCCATTTCTAGGGAAACCCCCTTGTGTGGAGGAGAGCCAACCGAAAGAGCAAAAGAGGGTGGGTGAGGTGACAATTGTTGATTTTTCCTGAGCAGCATCGAGTGCCATTCTCTGGGAGAATGGAGGCACCTGGTCAGTTACCAGGATATTGACCTAGTTTGGGACTGGGAACTCAGCCCGTGGCTGAGAGCCATTCTCTGGGAGAATGGAGGCACCTGGTCAGTTACCAGGATATTGACCCAGTCTGGGACTGGGAACTCAGCCTGGGGTTGAGAGCCATTCTCTGGGAGAATGGAGGCACCTGGTCAGTTACCAGGATATTGATCCAGTCTGGGACTGGAAGCTCAGCCTGGGGCTGAGAGCCATTCTCTGGGAGAATGGAGGTACCTGGTCAGTTACCAGGATTTCACTGTAAGCTCTAGACCGGGTCTGGGCAAGTGGTGTACTCTACTTGGTCTTGGTGGCAACAGGAGGGTGAAGTAAAGCAATTAATTTATCTCCTTATGATGATATGCTTGGAGTGGACATTAAGGCCTTGAAGAACACCTGGATAACTTGTTGAAGATAAATGAAACCCAAGCATAGCTTGGCTTGGTCCATGAACCCACCATTTAGAAGAAAAAAATATATATATTTATTTATTTATTTATTATGGGTCGGCTCATTATTGGGAAAAAATAAAAATGATGTAAATGCGTGAAGGACAGGTCGGCCTCATATTTATTTTTTGGAGGACAAAAATAAAAAAAATAAAAAATTTAATTTATGTGAGGACAGGTCGGCCTCAATTAAGTGGAATTATTCCACTATAAATAAACTCAACATTTCAATAGACAATTCGTGGCATCTTCAAATCAGCTCGTGGGTGTTATTGACTGATCTAAGAGACAGTTCGTGGGTAAAGTTCTCTGCTGGGTTCTCTCTTCACACTGCTGGTCATTACTTCTTGAAAGGGTCACAGTTTCATGTTTTGCTCTCACTCTTTTTACTGCTGGTTTAAAGCTGCCTCAGTTAGGGTCTGCTGCTGCCCAAATTCCATTTAATTTTCTGCTGTGTGCACCTGAGCCCTGATAGGGCATTCTTCAGTGCAGCCGAGTTTTATTCAGGGTCTGTCCCTAAGTTTTGGCAGCCATTACAAGACACCTACAGGTTACAACAGCCCCTGAAAAAGGCTTCAACAGGTCACAGCACCCTCAGCAGGTTATACACCAGTGAACAGTGGTATGTACAGGTTGATTGTACAAGTTTGAAACTGCTTCAGGTATCTAGCATCAGCTACAGCAGAACAGGGTTCTTCTTGGTCAGTGAAACAATTCTAATTGTTGGAGAGGCTTGTTATTAGCCTGCTGTTGTAAAAACTCAGTCATCTCATTTTGGAGATAAATTATTATTAATATTGCTTTGGGGTTTTTGTCCTTGAAAGGTTTCCCCGTGAAAAATACTGTGTTCAATTTTTATGTGTATTTACAGTTAGCTATCTCTGCACTATTTATGTTTACAGTCTGTTACTGCTATCAATTTTTCCATTTTTAACAACAATGGCCTCCCTCTTAGTTACCCTCGAGTCTTCACCTCGTGAATTAGGATTTTGGCACAGTGGCTGAGAGTTTAAGTTGTAGGATAGAGTCCATTTCTCGGATTTGTAGATTTTGTTACATATGACATTTTATGAGTGCAGATTTTTGAGGATGCATGACTCATATGGCGACTCCATGAAGGGATAAAAGTCCTAGTTCTTGGCAGATTTTAAAGACCTTGTATGGTGTAGATGTGAACACATCCAACAAGTTTGAAGGTATCTTGAAGCCTCACCTTGGCAATTCCACTTGTTGATACGAGGTTAGGAAGAACATTTGCAGATTTCGTTTTTTGACTTGAAGATTTGAAGCATGGCTCTGTCCAAAGGAAAGTTTTTGGAAGAATTGCTTGCCCCTCCAGGTTTTTCATGCATTCATGGATATCTACATAGTGTTCATTTGGATGTATGGAAGGATCATGTTCCAAGATTTTGGGGAAATCCTCATTTTGCTCAAAGACATCTTGCATCCTTCATTGATTTTGTTGTAGATATCAACATTGCGCATGAAGATATCTTGATGAAAACATTTACATACACAATGAATGGGAAAAATGTTTGGGGGTGGTGTTGTAGTTTCAACTCGAAGGAGATGAAATCATTTCCATTCTTGGTTAAAGAATTTAAGAAATTTTGGGTTTATGGTTATGATGATGAATATGGTTATGATGATGATGCATGTTATAAGGTTGATGTTTGTGCTTAAATAGAAGATAAGCTTGATGATGTAATACAGTAATTGTTTCATATGAGAAGAACCTTCCAAGTTCTCTCATGGTGGAAATAAATAAGAGACATATTGCTTATAAGTTATATGTTATTGTTGGTCCTCAATTTTGTCATTAAAAAGCCACATAAACCTTCCTTATATCGGCCATATCCACCTCCTTTTTCCTCACTTTTGTGCATTTTGATTACTTTTTGCCCCAATAAAGATGAATAAACCCATAAAAAGGTATTTTCACTATTTGTTTTAATTTTGGGTTTTTAGCAAATTTAAATATTGAAATTTGTTTTCTATCAGTTTTTACAGGAAATAAATTAATCTTTTAAATTGTCATTCGTTGAGTTACTTGCAGACATTTTTGGGCAAAATGAAGACATGGGTTTTGATGCCTGGGTTCACTATATGGTTATTTTCCTCCTGGATTCATGAAAGCTCAAACAGAAGGGTCCGGTCAACGCGGTGGTCAGCACTGCACTAGCAAGGCAATTACGCACCAACAGAAATCTGCACCTCTTCTAGAACGCGTGACTGGGCATGCGTTTGACTGTTCCAGGGATCGAATTGGGTGTATTCAGATGCTAAATCAAGGATGTAATTAATCCATAGAGGATTGATAGCTTAGTTTCATTTTGGTTTGTATAAATAGCTAGAAGAAGGGGAGACTGGAAAATGAATGTAATTTTGGCAAAGACGCTGTAATGACAAGAACTCTGTTCAGCAGATAATACAAGCAATCTTTTCCTGAATGGTGGTGTGTTAAGAAGTTCCTAGCATCTGAGTTTTATTGTAGCTTGCTTCTGGAAGAGGAAGGGCTCCCTCGCTTCAGAAGTAAAGCTACACCTGTTCTTTTTCCTTTTCTTTATTTCTTTTATTAGTTTATGCTCTTTTCTGGTTCAAGTATTTCTTTCAATACTGTGTATTTTTATTCAGCTTGTTGTGTGGAGTGTTTAATTTGCAGGACAGAGTTTCTCTTAGAGCAACCTCTCAAACAAATCAAGCCTTGTATATTAGGAACGGGGTCCCTGTGATAGAAAAGTATAGAACGCGTGACTGGGCATGCATTTGACTGTTCCAGGGATCGAATTGGATGTATTCAGATGCTAAATCAAGGATGTAATTAATTCATAGAGAATTGATAGCTTAGTTTCATTTTGGTTGCGCCGAAGAGGTGCATTCTACAGCCCAGTAGGGGGCTGTGTAACTCCTTCCGTGCTCATCCTGGAGTTGACACGTGTCCTTAAAAAATAATAAAATATTATAAAAAATAACATGTCGGCTCAAATTAGATTCAAAACATTTACAAAGACATATATATAAAACTACACAAGTTAGATAAATTAAAAAGTTTCCTCAACATTTGCACTCTAAAAAACGGTTTGCACCTCGAAAGATTTGATCCCTCCCAACGCTTGGTAGATCCCCTTTTAAGATGAATCTATGCTGGTTTGTATAAATAGCTAGAAGAAGTGGAGACTGGAAAATGAATGTAATGTTGGCAAAGATGCTGTAATCACAAGAACTCTGTTCAGCAGATAATACAGGCAATCTTTTCCTGAATGGTGGTGTGTTAAGAAGTTCCTAGCATCTGAGTTTTATTGTAGCTTGCTTCTGGAAGAGGAAGGCCTTTCTCGCTTCAAAAGTAAAGTTAACACCTGTTCTTTTTCCTTTTCTTTATTTATGTTATTAGTTTATGCTCTTTTCTGATTCAAGTATTTCTTTCAATACTGCGTACTTTTATTTCAGCTTGTTGTGTGGAGTGTTTAATTTGCAGGACAGAGTTTCTCTTAGAGCAACCTCTCCAACAAGTCAAGCCTTGTAGATTAGGAACGGGGTCCCTGTGACAGCAAAGTAATTAACATTACAAAGAATTTCTGTGACCTGAATGATAACAAAATCCAATCATAAGGGTATTTGATTCAAGAGTGACCAAGTCTCAGGAGGTATGAATCTGCAAATGGTTTTGAGTTTGTTTTTAGTGTTACTTTCTTATTATAGAATACATCTTCATTTCTGAGCACAAACTCTTAATAATCAAATCAGAAGACTAGGAACGAGTACTGCCACGACAGTAATCATTGATTGCAGAATATGTTGTAACCTTTGTTTTAACAAATACCGGTCATCCTGATCACTGATTTAAGAGTCACTAGGCTCAAAGAGGATTATTCTGTGATTGTTTGAAGTTGTTTTACATTTCATGAGTGCACAGGTTTTAGAATAGGCTCTGATCCTGCACATATTGTGTTTGCATCTCACAAGCTTACGTCCCTGGATTGATAATAAAATGTAATAGCAATTATACATATAATTTGACTGATAGTTATTGTGTGATCATATTAAAGATTAGTATGGCATCCCATTCCCACCCCTAGCAAAGCTTGAAGATGAGAAAAACCAACTTTCATCTTCTTCCCTTGAGCCACCTATGTACCATCTATGGAAGAAATTTTAGATCTAGAAAAAGGGTGATAAGATTATTGGAGATGATGTTTTAGCCTCCCAGGAAGAAGACATTTCAGATTCAAAGGAAGATACTGTTGAAGAGCTTGTTACATCCCCTTATGAAGAAAATGAAAAGTTAAATAAAGGCACTCAAGCTCCCATTTCATCCTCTTTTGAAGACATGTTTGATAAGCTATGGTCCTTTTCAAATTCTGATTTTGATGGTGAATTTTCTTATGTTTTTGACAACCAAAGAAATGAGAGTTTTCACATTAGGAATCATAGTTGGGATGAGAATCACTATCTATATGGAGATCCCATCTATGATATTAATAGTTAATTTATCTAAGAAACTGTTGCAGATATTGAGACCCTTGGATAGCCTTGTAGTGTGGATGAAATAGCTAAAAAGGAGGTAGTAAATTCGTAAAAGTTTTAGGTTCATTTTCCTACATTTAGTATAGATTTACAACCGTGTTTACCAGGGTCATTTTCATAAAGTTTTATGCTTAATTTTCAGCCATGTTTTCCACTGAAAAATTCATAAATTTTTCATATTATGTAGCATGTTTTCAATTATATGTACCAGCCATCATCATTTTCAAGTTTTGACGTACTTTCATGCACAATTTCAGCTAGAAACGATTATTAATTTGCTGGAAATTGTATGGAACAGTAAAGTATGCAATTTGATATGTTTTGCAGAAAATTTCTGTCTTCTAAAATGGGCCAGCAAGTCATGGAATGTAAACAAATATTTTTTTCCAGATCTGAAATGTATTTTATACTTTGTCTTAATGTCCATTAGAGGGTAGATGTTCAATGGAGGAGCTTAAAACTTAGTTTCTTCAAACAAGGAAAGAGGTTATGGCATTGATGAAATGCTAAGATGGCTTCATTGGTGGTATGATTTCATTAGTATGTTGTTTCTGGATATGATGAATAAGCTCTTGAGGGCACTAGTTATGACGAATAAGCTTAGCATGTGAGCATTAGTTTGTATTCACGTTGTCATTGGTATAATGGTATTGTTGGTTTATGCCTTGTCATTTGTAAAGTCAATTTTGAGCTATTTGATGTAATAAGCTATATGTATAGTATATGTGGTGTTTAGAGATGTAGACTTGTAACCATCCTGCTTTTGATGTAATAAGCTATATGTATAGTATATGTGGTGTTTAGAGATGTAGACTTATAACCATCCTGGCTCATTGTTTCTCTGGCTTTCTTCCCAAGTCTTCTCCAGCTAATACAACCGGAGATTTTGAGGTTCTTGTTACCTCCCAACTTGTATCTAAGTGGAAAAGGTCCCAATCCATGGGTACAAGCCAAAGACAACTTCGGATTGATTGCCAGTGTTACCACATAATCAATTTGTTCTATTTAGGTCAACTCTCAAAAGCCAAGGGAGGTTTCTCTAATTTAATGATTTTGCTTTAGGTAAAGAATGGGAGAGGTTTCTCTAATTTAATGATTTTGCTTTAGTTAAAGAATGGGAGAGGTTTCTCTAATTTAATGATTTTGCTTTAGGTAAAGAATGGGAGTTAATTTAATCTTAAGCACAATAAAGATATGAAACAAAAATATGTACTTAAGATGCCAAATGAATCAACAAGTAGAAAATATAGTAATTAAACATTAAGATTCAAATGTAAATGCTTCAACAAAATATAACAATAAAAGCTAGAAGCATAAAAGAGACAAAATACTAATTCACAATAAAGATATAAAGATTAACCATGGACTATGTGAATTAATAAAATGTCTAAGGCTAAAAACAAAGTCTAAGGTCAAATCCTAGAGCTTGTAATGAACTCAAGGATGATTACACTTATGAATGTCTTTTACTTGTTTTAATCAAAGATTGAAATCTAATCACCAATTGATTTAAACTAAATTACAAGAGTGAAAGATGCAAGTTTAAATATTTCAAGGAACTAGGTGATTATGTTCAAGGATTTAATGGTAAAAACCACTTTTAATGGGTGGTAATAAGCACTATGGGTGAGTTTTGACTCTTGAGAACCACTATGAATTTTTTCTTGAATAAATGCATGTTAAAGTTTGCAATAGAAATTTAAATTCTGGAAATTATGTAAATAAGAGTGCATAAATTTAATCAAGTTTCAGAATTATAAAATAAAAGAATTAACCCAAAAAAATATGTAAAACTATAAGATTACTTAGGTTAATGGAATTTATGCAGTAGATATAATTTAATTATATTTTTGTATGGCTGGAAATTTATAAAATAAAAGAATTACCCAAAAAAAATATGTAAAACTTTAAGATTACTTAGGTTAATGGAATATATGCAGTAGATATAATTTAATTATATTTTTGTATGGCTGGAAATTGCAAAAATTCATTAACAAAAGATAAAAAGATATAATTTTTAAAACCAAGAAATGACTTAACATATTTTTGTTTTAATGCATAAGAAATGTAATTTCTAGATTGCAGAAATTTAACAATTACTCGAAAGATAAATGTCTTTTTTTTTTCCTTGGAAAAAGTCGTAATTTTATTTCAAAAAGATGAACAAAATTACATTCTGCACATGTAATAGGATCACAAAGATCCCTACATTGTCACATATTTACATTCCCATTATTATCATATCTATAGTCTACTATATGAAAAAACATAGTACAATGAATGACTGTCCATACAGCCCGCATAAGAACAGTATCAGATATGAGGAAGTGAAGCCTCAAAATCTGCATGGAATAATAGCTGTATAAACAGAAATAGAAAACTATAAACAGTACATTTCCGTCAAGACGGCAGTCCCCTATCTCCAGAGAAAGGGTGTCCCAGAACCACTAGCCGATCCGCATCTCCCAGGATCCGCCTCCACTAATGGCACCGCTCCATCATGCAGCCGCCGTCCTCCCCAGCAGCAAAGGCAGTCTTTAAGACAGAGCTCCCTGCAGCTTGAAAGGAGAGGTGGCGACGAAGAAAGGGAGCAGCGCCAATAATAGGCGGCAAACCCTGAAAACCCAGAGCAGAGCCAGCCCTCCATAGAAAATCCGTCCCAGCCGAAACCCTCATCGAAGTATGCAGGAGATCTACGTCTGTGGACAAGCAGCAGGCTCGATAGACCTCCCAAACCAGCGAAAAACGGCCAGCATGCAAACCCCAGATGAAGAAAAACTGGAGCAGACCACCGTTGGAGCCTCCACCGGATGAAAGAGCACCGCCCTTCAGGAAACCAATAAGCGAACCCAAGAGGACAAAGAAACAGATAAAGAAGGAGAGTATAGGGCCACTAGAGCCGCCACCATCAAACCACCGTCGAAGGAGCCGCCGTGTCTCAGCTCATCGCGCCCTGGAGCAGCCACCATCTCAACCACCGTCGAAGGACAACCCAACCACCGTCGAAGGAGCCGCCAAAGAACGGTATGACGGAACTAGGGTTATCATCAACGATGGCGTTCAACTGTTTGATATTTTCGCTAAAATCAAGTCCCGGGCTTACAGAGCAGCCACTCTAATCAGTATTACATCATCGGACAAGGAGCCGCCACCATCTCGGAGCTGCCGCCGTCGAAGAAACGCCCTGGAGCAGCCCCGCCCACTGTCGCGCCGACGCTACCAAGCCCCCACAGCTGCCGACCATCGCCGCCGACCTGCCTCCCGGAAACCGCCGCCGCCGCCACTGGATCTGGAGCATAGACCCAATGGGTCGCCGCGCAAAGGCCCGCTCTCTCTCCAATCTCTGAAAAACACCCTCACGCTCCATCAATGAAGCATACTCAGAGGAAGGGCGACCATGGAAGGATCCATGGCCGCCAAGGTTCCCGAAAGATAAATGTCTTGATAGCACAAGTAAATAATAAAAAAACTATAAAGTAAAATTTAGATTTTTAAGGCCAAATCTTAAAACTTTAATGTCCCTACTCTTGAAAATTGTATGATAAACTTTAGGCTTAAATTTCTAGATTATCTATTTAGGTCTATTTTAATAAAATTCAATAAACAAGCAGATCTATAATAATTGTGAAATCTAAATACGGTTTTCCTTTAGGGTTTAGATTCACCTTAAAACAATAAGGGAAAAATATTTTTGCTATTTTTAGATATATGGATAGTTGTAAGGACATAACCATTGATTGTGTCAAACTATGTTGACTTGGTCCAAACTGATTAAAAATGTGTGAGCAAATACTAAAAGTTGTTGCGTGCAAGAGGCATTAGAACACTTATTTTTCAAGTATTGAAAGACGACTAAACGTTTAGTAACATCATACAATGGTGATCGACTCAAAATAAAGCAACAAGCAAGACTATAACTCATAATAGTTACACAACCAAAACGAAGTTCCAAGTACATACTTCAATTTACACGAACTCCAGATGTAAGTCATAGATCAATCCTCTGACACTATCTTGAGTGAGATGGAAAAACAATGTAGGCTAAGGTTAAGTGAGGTTTGACTTGTTGGAAAGACTTGATTCACCTTCAGAGAATTGGGATTAAAGGGGACCAAAGTGATGCTTGTTGGATAGACTGACATTAAGGAAGGGAGATGTCTCACATATGGATAAAGTGCCTGAAAGGCACCCTGTCGCCTCTAACATAATTTTAATTGTATTTCATTGCAAATTGCATTTGACTTTCACTTTCATTTTACATTTGCATTTTCTTTAGATATAGCATTGAAGCATATTTCATATTTGATTTCCTTTAGTTAGCTTCGTGACCAAAAGGTACAGGACCTAGAAAGCCTTGTGAGCCCCAGTACTGCTCATAGCCGTGATTTGGTATTTCTGGTCCACTCTAAAGTTTTGCCCTAGGGTTTTATCCACAAATCCTAGAGGTGTCCTCTTCTAAGGAAGTGCATTGGGATATGTGAAACCCTTGTAATTGGTGAATTACACTGTGTGTGGTATTTTTGGCTTGTCCTACAACTTCACCCTGGTTCAATTGTCATGTTTTCCTTGAGGACACACTTTTTGGAGTGGTTGCCTTGGGAAGTGACATTGCCTTGGGAGATGTGAAATTGCCTTGAAATGTGGTATTATAAACGTGCCCCCCCCATGTCCCCTGTCCGTTTCCGTATGGAAATGAGGAAACGCGTATGGAACGCGAAGGAAACCCGTTTCAAAAAAGGAAACCCATTTTAAAAAAAAGGAAACCCGTTTCCAAATCGATTTTCAACATTTTAGCACGTTTCCGTCCAAGTTAGCCCGTCAATGCTCGGTCAAGGTTAATTTTTAAAATTTTAATGAAGTTTTTAATATCTAGCTAGGGGTTTAGGCAATTTTTGGAAGCTTCTAGTGCCCGTCCAAGCCTTATAAAATAACATTGGCCTCTCTCTTTCCTCACATGAACATTTGCTCAGCGACCGGCTGCCTCAGCGATTGGAGTGTGAGAGAGTGAGTTTGTATGCAGATTGGAGCAACGATTTCAGGACGGTGAGGATCAACGAGGAGAAGTGAGGAGCATGAGGTTATTTTCCAGATTTGATGAGCATAAAGGAAGATTTTTTTTTTATTGAGTAGAGACAGCAATATTCTGTGGTTTTTTGGAGCAGCAACAACTCTGTTTTGGTCCATTTTTCAATGTTTTGGAGTAGCTTCACCTACAGGAAACACTTTGTGGTGAGAAGCATGCTCTATTTAAGTTGTTTGCTATTGTTTTTTTTTTCTTTTTATCATGGAATATGCTTCACATATGCATTTTTTATGGCTGTTTTTTTTTAATTTTTTTTTTTGCAGTAGCAATGGCTTCCAACCAAGCTATTGGTTCAGCCCCTAAGCTCAACAAGAGGGCTGAATACTATCCTCTTTGGGTTCATGTTCAAAAGATTTCAAGATGTGGAGGTGGTGGCTCATGGGAGTGGCAATGTACTCTGCAAATCTCAGTATAAGGGCTCCTACCCAAGAGTCAGGTCACATTTCTTGCATGAAACAGGAAAGGGTGTTAAAGGTTGCCCAAAAATAAGTGACCCAAGTGAGAGGAGGAAGTATGAAATTGAGCAAGATGAGGCTGACAGGCTTAAAAGAAGACATGACCAGCTTGCTAATGCTTCCATTCAACCTCCAAACATCGAGCCAAGGATTGTGCTTGAAGCAAGGAAGAGGAAAGTAGCTCAACAACAAGAAGTACAACCATAAAAAAATACCAAAGGGACTCCTTCAATTCAAGAGAGTAGAATAGCCAAATTGGTGAATGTTCAAGGGAGAGAAGAAGCCGACACAAGGGTGGCTAGGGCCATCTATGCTTGTGGGATACCTTTCAAAGTGGTTCGGTCTCCTTACTGGCATGATCTTGTGCGAGCAATTAACACAACTCCTGCAGGGTACAAGGGGCCAAACTATGAAAAAGTCCGAATTGATCTCCTAAAAAAGGAGAAGGAGCTTGTGGAGGATATCTTAGCACCGATTCGTGCTTCATGGGGCAACTCTGGGTTACCATAGTCTCAGATGGATGGACAGATACCAAGCGTGTTAGTTTTTCACAATTTAATCAATAGTTATCTAGGATCTTATTGAGAGAATAACAAGCACAGCATAAACACAAGAGACACAAAGATTTTCCTCGGGGAAACCATAAAGGAGAAAACCCCGCAACTTCCTTAGAGATAGAATGATCACCAATACAATGTCACAAAAGTAAAACCCAAAAATAGAAAAGGTCTTCAACAACTTCTCTCTTCTTCACTTGTGCGAACTTGTCCTTCTTCTCACTAATGCGAAGTGAGTGAGTGAGTGAATGATTCAAATGAGAGAGGCACCCTCTCTATTTATACTTTAACTTAACCTTTACCCCAACTAGGTCGGTCCCTATTTGTACCTGACTGGGCCGACTTCTCTAGGAGAGTCTAATAACCCATTGACAACTTAACTCTGGGGTCTAATGCCTCGACTTACAATGGAGGGTCAACCTCAATGACTTTACATGACCCAAATACAATAATGACTTTCTCGACTGGAGGAATAAACATCTTCGTCGGAGGTACAATAATAAAATACAAATACAACATAAAATATACAAGTGAATAACTTTCGAAGTTACAATTACATTAACACTCCCTCTTAACTAGGAAGGTATTCTCTTGACACAGTCATCAACACATGTCATCGTCGCTAGATCAACAATGCTGGAACATCATCATCAACAATGGATCGTCATCGTCACTGTTGCTGCAATCCTTGTCATGTCGACCATCAATTGGTGCTATCTCTTAGTTCTTCTCGCCATAGGAAGTTCTACAGAGCCATCCCTTTTTCATGCTGGATGTAGGCCTGGCCTCCATGTAGGTCTTCATCATCTCTGCGAGCAAGCCATGAAGTAGGTATAGCCCAGGACTTATTATATTGCCTTTGCAAAAACCTGCGTATAGCCCAGGACTTATTATATTGCCTTTGCAAAAACGTGCGTCTCCTACTGTCGCCTCATCACGTCCAGATCATCTCAACGTCAACAAAGCACAGCCCAGATGCACATCACACAACACTTACATCAACTGACATGGGAGGACAAACCTACCACCATTCGGGAAAGGCTCATCACTTACATCAACGCACATGGGAGGACCAACCTACCACCATGTCGAAAAGGATCTGCACTTACATCAACGCACATGGGAGGGCCAACCTACCACCATGTCGGAAAGGCTCTGCACTTACATCAACGCACATGGGAGGACCAACCTACCACCATGTCAGAAAGGCATTGCACTTACATCAACGACCATGGGAAGACAAACCTCAACCATGCCGAAAAGGCACAACACTTACATCAACAACCATGGGAAGACAAACCTCAACCATGCTGGAATGGCCCCAGCCCTTACATCTGCACCATGGGAGGACACACCTGATCCCATACTGAAGCAACACCCCGAAGTGCTCTTCCTATCAGTGGCACTGTCTGCCCAATCCGAATCAACATAACCCTCCAGGTTAATCTTTTGATTCGCATCATACTTGAGCCCATAATCAACCGTACCCTTCAGGTACCTCAGAATATGCTTTGCAGCAATCAAGTGAACATGTCTTGGATCTGTCAGGAATTGGCTCAATGTGTTCACAACAAAGCAAATATCTGGTCTCGTATTCGTCAGGTACATCAAAGATCCAATCATCCGACGATACATCGTGGCATCAACCGAATCTGATGAAGCATCACTCAATAGCTTCAGGTTCGATGCCATAGGTGTGGCCATGGCCTTGCAGTCCATCATCCTGAACCTCTTTAGGATCTCTACTACATACTTCCCTTGTCCAAGGAAGATTCCATCCGCACTCTGCCACACCTCCATACCTAGAAAATAGTGCATCATACCCAAGTCTTTCATCTCAAACTTGGCAGCAAGCTTCCTCTTTGTGTCTGTAATAAGCCCATCCTCACCTGTCACAAACAGGTCATCTACATAAAGTAGAAGTATCACTGGGTTCCCTTCCTTAACCTTGTAGTAAAGGTTGGAATTCGCTTTACTCTTGGTAAAACCCAAACTAGTCAGGAAGCCGTCTATCCTACTGTACCATGTCCTGGGTGCCTGTTTCAATCCATACAAGGCATTCTTCAATTTGCACACATGAGTCTCCTTGTCATGTGTCTCAAATCCGAGTGGCTGCTCCACATACACTTCCTCTTCCACTACACCATTCAAGAACGCTGTCTTGACATCCATATGGTGTACCTTCCTTTCATCACTGCAGCCAGAGAAAGTACTGATATGATGGAAGTGTATCTGGATACAGGTGCAAATGTCTCCTCATAATCTATCCCTTCCTTCTGGGAGAAGCCACGTGCCACAAATCTTTCTTTGTGTTTCTCTATGCTGCCATCTACAACATGCTTGATCTTGTAGATCCACTTGGAAGTCACAACAAACTTCCCTTCTGGTCTTAGAACTACCTCCCAGACATCATTCTTCATAATCGACTGATCATGGCATCCTTCCATTCTTTCTTCTCGGCTGCTTCCTCATAGTTGGAAGGTCTTCTCATGAGGTGGATCTACAGGTTCTTGTGCTTCTTCTATTTCACGATCTTCATGGTCTTTAGGAATTACTCCTTCCATTGTTGTATCTCTGATCCTGGGAACTTCAGGTTCTTTAGTGTCTTCATCTTGACTTCATAAATCTTCTTGAATGTTATAGCTGAATCATCGTCACTTGTTCTTCGAAACAAGTCTCTCTTGTAGTACACGATATTTCCTACAAGCCAATTTAGTTGCGTGATTAGAAACATTTCATAATTTTTCAAAACAAATTCTTATGTATAAAGACATAGGCCACATAGTCATGCAACTATCTTAGCCAATGATTCAACACAACATTCATCCATATCCTGTATTCATACAGTAACTTCCTAGATGCCTTCCATCTCTACCATAAAATTGTTAAGAGTGTGCACTACTCCCAACATGTCAGCAAAGAGGTTTCATTCTAGATAAGTAGCAATGGGATGTTGTGCAGTACCATAGGCCACTTACCCATTACTTGCATATTAGTAGTATCTTGTTTATTAATGCAAATTTTCTAACATGCACGATATACCTCCTAAATCTAGGAGCACAAGTATGTACATGACTAAACAATATTATTTAAGTAATTAGATATACAAGAAATGACAATTCAAATACTTATCTTTGTTTGGTTGTTGGGTGGACTCCCTCTCAATCTTTGCTTCCTTGCAGGAACTACTGGAGTGTGCTTCCTCTTTATATTTTGCTTCCTTAACCAATGCTGAAAATGGATGAGAGATTCTTCCATAGATTATTGATCTTTATTTGTTTTCCGGAGGCCAACTCTGCAGTAGCTTCTTCTACACCTTTCATGTAATACTGAAAGTCATCTCTAGTTTCACCTTATGAGGTGGAACCTTCTAAATGAACCCATGTAACTGGTTACCTTCATTACAATACATATTCTTCATCACTTGAATATTTTTCACTTTTTTCTCTGGTTCTCTTTCTTGCAAGTTCATCATCTTCTGCGGTGTGAGCCTGGTGTCTTTTCTTGTTGGTCTTCTTCTTGTTGGAACCACTTCTATTTCTGGGACAATCTCTGGAGTAGTGTCCCTTCTCATCACATGTATAGCATCTAATGTTAGATAGATCTTTTCTGGATCTTCTAAAGTTCTCCCTCTGAGTTTGGTGGTGGTGTTTCTCTTTCTTACTGTGATGGTGGTTCTCCCTCTTGTTGTTATTCTTTCTGGAGTGTGCTGTGAGAAATTGATCGTCGTTTGATCCCATCTTCTCTTCTCGAGCTACGAGTCGAGCTTCTTCTTGTGAGCATTCCTCCCACAGCTTACTGAATGTGATTAACTTCCTTCTAGCACAAATCCCTTGAATGAAAGAGTCCCATGATCTAGGGAGACCATTCAAGGTGGTCATCACAATTTCTCCATTTTCTACATCTTCTCCCACAGCTTAAAGTTGCTCCTTGATTTGAGAGACCCTTGTAAAGTAGGACTGCATGGTCTCTGCATTTTGTATCTTCACATTCTTCAACTGGTTTCGCAAGGTCATCTTCCGATTTATATTCTTCCTTTCAAATAGCTTGGTCAAGGAGTCAAACATCTCTTTAGGTGTCTTCAATGATGACACATGTGGGATGAGATGTTCCTTAATAGAATCAACAATGATTCTCTTGTCCTTAACCAAGTTCTTCTTGTGTAAGGCTTTAGCCTCATCTCCCTCTGGAACTGGAACTTCTTCATTTACATATGTGTCCAATTCATTCTCTTCAAGGACTAGTGTAATGCTATACTTCCCTGCTCGGAAGTTATCAGCCCCTTCAAGCTTATCCTCAAGCTTGGTGTGGTGAGAGGAGACATCTTTAATGAGAAACTCAAATGGAAATAGAAAAGCTTTTAGGTCTAACCACTTTGATTTGCTGAAACTGGTTATGGAGCTGGCTAGGGTTTGTCAGAGAAACCCTAAAATTTCAAACTTGGAATTTGAAACTTCTATCTAGATGGAAAGATGCGCTTGACTGAGGCGAGCAGGCTGGTACACTTGGTTTATGAAGATTCCAAAAATTAACCCCTGAAAATTGACTCGCGAAATTCTGATCTGTAAGTTTTGGCTTTTTCTGGTTTTTCTGGTCCAGAGTCAAATTAGGGTTTGACTTTCCGGGAGTTTAACCCAACCAAAAACTTCGATCTTGGTCTCTGAATTTCGATTTTGATGAGGAGCACTTCCCTATGCTGATTGCACTCCAAAATTCCACTTCTGTGAAAAGCCCTAATTTCCCCCAGTAGTGATAGGCCAAAAAATGAAAATGCTCAGAATCACTTTCTGCTTCGACAGAAAGATGTGCCTTCCTAAGGCGAGTTAGCCTAGCGTCCTTTTCTTGATGATTTGTGGAGAGAAACCCAAAAATTAAGAAGCCCTAGCTTCTGCAACTGCACAATGTCTTCTTCTCAGGTTAGCTCTGATACCATGTTAGTTTTTCACAATTTAATCAATAGTTATCTAGGATCTTACTGAGAGAATAACAAGCACAACATAAACACAAGAGATGCAAATATTTTCCTTAGGGAAACCATAAAGGAGAAAACCCCGTAACTTCCTCAGAGATAGAATGATCACCAATACAATGTCACAAAAGTAAAACCCAAAATTAGAAAAGGTCTTCAACAACTTCTCTCTTCTCCACTTGTGCGAACTTGTCCTTCTTCTCACTAATGCAAAGTGAGTGAGTGAGTGAATGATTCAAATGAGAGAGGCACCCTCTCTATTTATACTTTAATTTTCACTTAACCTTTACACCAACTAGGTCGACCCCTAGTTGTACCTGACTGGGCCGACTTCTCTAGGAGAGTCTAATAACCCATTGACAACTTAACTCTGGGGCCTAATGCCCCGACTTACAATGGAGGGTTAACGTCAATGACTTTACATGACCCAAATACAATAATGACTTTCCCAACCGGAGGAATAAACATCTTCGTCGAAGGTACAATAATAAAATACAAATACAACATAAAATATACAAGTGAATATCTTCCGAAGTTACAATTACATTAACAAAGTGTAGGCCATTGATAAACATCATTGCCACTTCACCAAAAGGAGCAATGTTTCTAAGGGCTGAAGACTGTTCAAGGGAGGTTGTTATCTCCTCAAATAAACATAGACTAGTTGTTTTTTCTAGGTGATAGGAAGTCTTTCAAATTTTCATTTTTATATACATTTGAGGTTCTTTTTCAAGAGTTTGAAGTATGTAATAAAGTTTGAAATAACATTTGATGTTACTTTTTCTCCAAAAAAGAATTTTAAGGTTTCGGTAGCTTAGGCGGACATGGCAATTGTTCATTAGCTACCGCAGACCCAACTTTCAGCAGCTTACAGTATGGAAGACAAAAATCTTCAAGCTACCGAAATGAAAGACACATGTCATGTATCGTGGAACAGTTTTCGGTGGCTTAGGTGGATACGACAGTTGTTCATTAGCCACCGAACAAAAAGTTTCTGGTAGCTTACAGTTCAAGGGCAAAATTGTCCACAACTACCGAAAGCACAAAGACAAGCAGAATGATGATATTTTCGCTCAGATCAAATGTTTTCGCTGCCAAATCATTTGAGGAAGATTTTAAGTGCCTTGTCATCACCTAGAAGATTGCTGCAACTGTCGAAGACATGAAGACTATCAAGATGGAGGCGATGATATTTGCTGCAAAAATGGCGTTTTTACTATGTAGAGTCATCATTTTAAAATGATGATTCTGAGCGTCTGGAGAATCTTTTTGCAGAACGCTCGGAGGTTTTTGTTCCTGACATGTTAGAGAACAATAAACTCTCTCCGTTTTCCTACAGGTTTTCCATATTGAGAGAATCGAATCCATCTCTAAGCCCCAATTTTCGGATCCCAGAATTTGCCTGTTTGACACATGTTTTTGAAATACAGATCTCGGGCAAATGAAAACGAATCTCAAGAAACTGAGAGAGGTTTTTCCTCAAAACAAACCAATCTACAATAACCTCTTTCGATTTATACACAGGTGTCACAGATTCGAAGAATTGAATCCATCTCTGAGCCCCATTTTTCAGCAGTTTGGGTAAATTAAAAAGGATTTTTCCCTAGTTTATTGAAAACGGTTTTGAGTTTCTATCTTTAGTAAATTCGATCCTGTTTCTTAGGATCTGGAAAGATGCTGTAAAGGCCATAAATCCTAGTACTTGAGAGGAAGTAAAGGTTCAACTTTGGAGACTCTTAAACACTTTTTGTACTCAAGCTTCTCATGTTCTTGATCGGTAATACTAGCTTCCTTTGCCATTACTCGTTCAGATTTTCATCTTCTTATCTATTCTGTACTTGCACCTGAATGTCAAATTCATGTTTATTCTATTTGTTTGATGTTTGATAACTGTCAACTTATCAATACATCCATAAACTAGAATTTGCCAGTACTTTGCTTGGTTTAGCTAGCCATTCATATATACTTTGTGTGTATGTTTTTGCTAGTAAATTAAGAGTTCTTCGTCCATTCATTTATCTACAACTCTCTAAACAATGATAGTTAAAAGCCTTGTCAATCTGGTTGTGTTTATGCATGTCTTGAGTGAGTGAGGTTTGATTCAGTCATCTGACTTGATCCATTTTGAGTGAATCATTAAGATATTATTTAAGTTACCAGGCATCTCTGAGATACAACCTAGGAGAGTTTCCTGGAGTGATAACATTTTGGTGCCGTTGCCGGGGAGAGGAGATTGAAGCTCAGCTTCCTTGGGAGAACGACATAGATCCAGCTTTGATGATAGACAAATCCTGGACATTTTCTTGGTTGTAATCATCTATCTGGCGACTCCATGAAGGACAAATTCAGTGGCGACTCCATTGCTCATAAATCTGTTGGCGACTCCATTGGTATGACATGAACAAAATCTTAGCAAAGAGGTATGCTTTCTGTGATTTTTCAAAGATTGTTGGTTTCCCTAATCTAGTGCCTAGTAGAGATGAATGGGAAAATAGCCTTCCCATATTCCGAGGGGAAGATTGGGAAATGCCAGCTGAACATTTGCTGGATTTTCATGACTGCATGCATCGTTTGCAAGTTGTGCATGAGGATGTTCAGATCCGGCTCTTCAGTTTTTCATTAGAGGGAATTGCTCGTGATTGGTACAGGTCTCTTCCTATTGCTAGTATAAGATCTTTGGTTGGTTTTCATGCAGCTTTTAACTCCTTTTGTAAAGAGTATTTTCCAGCTGAACATCTTTTTGAAGGATGTTGTGAAGAGTTTTCTTCGTATCATAAAGATTTTGCTTGTCACAAAAATCAGATTAGTGATAAAGCTTTTATTATAGAAGGAGACATTTACCATGAAGATCAAGAGGTATTGAATGCTAGTAATGACATGAAAACATCTGACATCATATCAAATGTATCTATTGCTTTAGATATTTATGAAGATCAACATGTCTCTTTTGAATGTTTTGAGGTCAAAGAACAAACGTATACATCAACAGGAGGAACTGACAGATCAACAAGTGATAGTTTCGGATCCGCAACAAATATTAAGGACAGTCCTCAGCTTCTAGATTTGCAGACTAAGGAAAGTGGTAGTAACCATGAAGAAGGAATTTTCAAGGTTTGTGAAGACTTAGTGTCTACTAAATTTTCACCTAGTTCTTCTTTTCAACAGAGGGATGATAAAAAATATGTGCATGCTTTGATTGATGCTTGTTACGAATCTGTTGTTCATAAGTCCAATGAAGATATTTTTAGGTTTGATGTATCCTGCAAAGATATTATTGTTGGAGAAAAAATTGTTAGCTGTGATAAGCCAACATATCATCATGATGAAATCAGATTACATAGAAACGGTGAAGGGGAGCAGAAAGGATCGGATCAGCAGTTGAGTTTGCATTTTCCTTCGACAGAAGAAGAACAGTCCACATTCAACATTGAGATCAATGAAGGCAATCAACAGCAGCATTTCAGTCACTTGGAACAGCAGCAAGGAGAGGTATTTCTTTGTGACTTTGATGACCCTATTGCTGATTATTTGGAATACATGAGCAGTATAAATGTCAAAATTTTCTTGTCAGACGAAAGTCGTTTCTGTTATCTTTCCCAACTACATTTATGCGTGATAGGGATTCCTTTATTTTTGGGGTTAAGATAAAAAACAGTTTCAGTGAATCAGTTTCTGACATGGCTTCATTGGAAACATGAGTTTACTTGATTAAGCATCAGTACGATGGTTAGAGTAGGGTAGCATAGATGAATAAGCTCATGGCTAAGCATTTCAAGTTTGCATAATGCGTGAGGCTTGCATTTAGTATTGTGGTTTCAGTTTTGAAATAAAGACTCCATGCCCAATGGATATAAGGAAATATTGGCCAGGGTAGACCGGTTTCAAATGATGAGTAGGGGTGCAGGATTTGATCAGGTTTTGAAAGCAGCATTTTTGACTCCATAGCCCAATGGATGTAAGGCATTTCTAGCAGGTTCACAGTTGAACATTTGTGGACAGATTGCAGAGATTTGGTGGCAGTTTAAATGACTCCATAGCCCAATGGAACACTAGAGGATAGGTTTGAATTTTTGTTTTACAGGAAAGGCGTTGGATCTTTGGTTCTTGAAACCTCACAGGGAGGATTCCATCCCCGAGTAGGAGCCAGATGTTATCTCCTCAAATAAACATAGACTCGTTTTTTCTAGGTGATAGGAAGTCTTTCAAATTTTCATTTTTATATACATTTGAGGTTCTTTTTCAAGAGTTTGAAGTATGTAATAAAGTTTGAAATAACATTTGATGTTACTTTTTCTCCAAAAAAGAATTTTCAGGTTTGGGTAGCTAAGGCGGACATGGCAATTGTTCATTAGCTACCGAAAACCCAGCTTTCGGCAGCTTATAGTATGGAAGACAAAACTCTTCAAGCTACCGAAAGGAAAGGCACGTGTCATGTATCGTGGAATAGTTTTCGGTGGCTTAGGCAGATACGATAGTTGTTCATTAGCCACCGAACAACAAGTTTCTGGAAGCTTACAGTTCAAGGGCAAAATTGTCCACAACTACCGAAAGCACAGAGACAAGCAGAATGATGATATTTTCGCTCAGATCAAATGTTTTCGCTGCCAAATCATTTGAGGAAGATTTTAAGTGCCTTGTCATCACCTGGAATATTGCTGCAGCTGTCGAAGACATGAAGACTATCAAGATGGAGGCGAGGATATTTGTTGCAAAAATGGTGTTTTTACTGTGCAGAGTCATCATTTTAAAATGATGATTCTGAGCGTCTGGAGAATCGTTTTGCAAAACTCTCGGAGTTTTTTGTTCCTAACATGTCAGAGAATAATAACCTCTCTCCGTGTTCCTACAGGTGTTGCAGATTGAGAGAATCGAATCCATATCTGAGCCCCAATTTTCGGATCCCAGAATTTGCCTGTTTGACACATGTTTTTGATATACTGATCTCGGGCAAATGAAAACGAATCTCAAGAAACTGAGAGAGGTTTTTGCTCAAAACAAACCAATATACAATAACCTCTTTCAGTTTATACACAGGTGTCACAGATTCAGAGAACTGAATCCATCTCTGAGCCCCATTTTTCAACAGTTTGGCCAAATTAAAAAGGATTTTTCCCTAGTTTATTGAAAACAGTTTTGAGTTTCTATCTTTAATAAATTCGATCTTGTTTCTTAGGATCTGCAAAGATGCTGTAAAGGCCATAAATACTAGAACTTGAGAGGAAGTAAAGGTTCAACTTTGGAGACTTTTAAACACTTTTTGTACTCAAGCTTCTCATGTTCTTGATCAGTAATACCAACTTCTTATCTATTCTGTACTTGCACCTGAATGTCAAATTCATGTCTATTCTGTTTGTTTGATGTTTGATAACTGTCAACTTATCAATACATCCTTAAACTAGAATCTGCTAGTACTTTGCTTGGTTTAGCTGGCCATTCATATATACTTTGTGTGTATGTTTTTGCTAGTAAATTAAGAGTTCTTCGTCCATTCATTTATCTACAACTCTCTGAACAGTGATAGTTAAAAGCTTTGTCAATCTGGTTGTGTTTATGCATGTCTTGAGTGAGTGAGGTTTGATTCAGTCATCTGACTTGATCCATTTTGAGTGAATCATTAAGATATTATTTAAGTTACCAGGCATCTCTGAGATATAACCTAGGAGAGTTTCCTGGAGTGACAATAGAGGTGAAAGATGCTCAATTCATTGCTAACGTTTTAATCAAAGCTATTGAGCAAATAGGGCCTAATAAAGTGGTGCAAGTTATCACAGATAATGCACCAGTTTGCAAAGCTGCAGGTTTAATTGTTGAGAGCAGGTTTGATCACATTTTTTGGACACCTTTCATTGTCCATAATCTGAATCTGATCTTAGAAGAGATCGACAACAAAGTTCCATGGATCAAGGAACTCACAGGGAAAGCAAAGGAGATAATTAAATTCATCACCAACCACCACCAATCTCAAGCCATATTTCGAGAGTACTCCAGATTGGAGTTGTTGAAAGTTGCTCAGATAAGATATGCTTCCAACTTCATCATGTTGTGCTTCCTTGTTGAGGTTAAGCGACCATTAGTTTCTATGGTAGTCAGTCAACTTTGGGCTGAGTGGAGACAGGCAGATTCAAAGCGGGGAACTATTGTGCGCAGATTGTGCCTTGATGAGGAGTGGTGGAGCAAGATAGATTTCTTGCTCAAGTTCACAACTCCTGCATTTGAGCTTCTTCGAAGCGCTGACACAGAACAACCTTTCTTGGGAGAGGTATATGATGGCATGGATACCATGGTTGAGAAGACTATGGAAATCATTTTGTAGGAGTCTCCTCACCTTTTATATGTTGATGGTGGTTTTGCTGATTTGGTACAGAAAATCATGGTTGACAGGTGGAATAGTTTCAACACTCCTTTGCACACTTTAACACATGCCTTGAACCCAAGATTTTATGATGAAAAACTCATTGCTCAAGGCAATGGGAAGAGGAAGGCACCCCATCAAGATAGAGAGGTGGCTAATGGAGTGAAAAAATCCCTTATGAGAATGTTTCCAGCTCATCTACACAAGGAGGTGAAGGAAGAATTTGCTAGTTTTGTCGCAGGATTGGATGATTATTCAGATATATCATCTTTGGATGAGAGAAGCACCATGAGTCCAGTTAGGTGGTGGATTTGTCAATTGTCATGGAGCAAATGGTGTGCATTTGCAAACACTTACCATTCATATTCTTTCACAAGTGGCAAGCTCTTCATCGGCAGAAAGGAATTGGAGCACCTATGGTTTTATTCATTCTGTGAAGTGCAACAGGTTGGGTTCACAAAAGGTTGAGGTTCTTGTTTATGTGCACTCCAATCTTCGCCTTGCATCTCGTAGGGGTCAGGAATATAACAGTGGGTCTTCTAAAGAATGGGATGTGGATCCAGAATTATCTGACTTGGACATCTCTCTTGCTGCCTTGAATATTGAGGAACCTAGAAGTGGAGTTGACAATTCTTCTTCCACTCAACAATCCACTATTGTGCGTGCTTCTTGTTCTATTTTTCAGGAGGAGTATGAAGATGAGCCCGAGAATGATGTCTATTAGTCTTTGGGCTTGAGCTGATGTTTTCTTGATGTGTTCATTGTTCATGTTGATGTAGCATTGTACTTGGAGCCTCATATATAAAGGCTGATTTTGGATATATTTATTAGCCTCATTTATCAAGGCTATTTTTGGTTATTTCCACTTGCATTATGGAATCATCTACGGTTAAAATGTGTTGTTTTTGGATATTACTACTAAAATGTGGTGTTACATGTAAATAATTTTAGATTTCACATTCCATTTTTTAAATGTCCTATATATATATATATATCGCGTTTCCGCGTTTCCTAAATTTTGGAGGGTCACGTTTTCAACGCGTCCCCGTTTCAGAAACTCATCCTCGTTTCCCCGTTTCGTGCAACTTAGGGAATTTGTGATAAAGTGAATAACTTTATTATTGCATGATTATTGTGTCTTGTTTAATATTGTTTGACTCCAATAAGGCATTGTTCATAGCTATTAAGGTTTCGTGGAAGGTATTTGTGGTTTGTTGGTGGTTGTAGGTATCTTTCATTGATTAGGGTCTCCCCCTAGGTTTTGGAGTTACCCAAAGTGTTGAGAGGTTAGATTGTGATGACATTGGGTTTAACTCTCTCCTGAGCTTACTGTCACTATCACTAGGTCTACATAGCCTTGATTTACAAAGGTGTGCTAGTTTGAGCGGTAACACATGGTTATATTTTATTGCTTGTAGGATAGGGCCATCCCCTTCTTTCATGGAGTTAATTGAGTATTGTGATGACCTTGCATGTGGTGCCACTATCTTGATGGATTGACTTCTCATTCCATGGATATAGCCTTCACACATTCTATGATGAGTTGGTATGTTGGATATTGAGCCATTTGAAGGTGACGTCCTAACTTGAGGGACTAGGGTTGTTATGTGGACATCACTTATCCTATTCTTTAGTGGGTCAACCCATAGATGGTGGGTTTTATTGCACATGTTTTAAGGATATGACACTTGAAGAAGTCAAAGAAGGAAGGTGTCCAACTCTTGGTGGACTACCTCCACACATATGCCATCTAGATGGGACATTTCTCTTGGGAGAGACACATGCCATCTTGAGGAGCTTACTCTTGTTTCATTTCCTTGAAGAAGGAGATGTCCACCTTGGAGCAAGTCACATGACATAACCAATGTATTCTTTTATTCATTGTTGACTTCACAACAGGAGTTAATTATGAGCTAGCATTATTTTATTGTTTCACTTGCAGAGAAAAGTGGATCTAAATCACTTTAGGCTATTATTGGAGATTTTGTTGAGAAAATTGTCGATCTAGGAGAAGAGAACATTATTTTATTGTAAAGTAAGTTGAGCTAAACTCTATATAAATAGTAGCCATTCCTCATTCATTTTCATGGTTGATTTGTGAGGATTTGTCTCCTCTTGGAACTTTGTTGAATATCTAATGTAAGGCTTGTGGAGAATTAATTTGGGTTATCTCTTTTATATGTGAAGCTAATATTTGTCATCTTTAATTAATGATGATGTATGCTAGAGAGCACTTGCAAAGAGCATGCTTGAGAGGCCAAGTTTCAAAGGTTCATCTACCATCTTGGAAAGGGTTAGAGGAATTCTCCCACTTTTTCTCCCTTTGATGTCTTATTGCTGAATGTGTTATCTTATGTCATCAATTTTTCAATAGGAGTTGTTGGGTTAAACACTTCATTTTAAGACAAACCATCATAGCATTGCTTGAGTGTGGCACCTTTAGGGCCCCTCCAAGTTATTTCTTCATTGTTTAACAACACATTAAGGCATATTGTGACATAGCTCTTTTGTCTTAATCATTTATAAATTGCTCTCTTGATGTAACCCCTTGATTCCATTTGCCCTATATTGGATAGACACTAGTTTCTTATATTCCATCACCTGTTTTATATACTACAAAAAGACAATGTTTTACTAAGTATCTCTTCACATCACCTTGAGCCTCCTTGTTGTTGTCTTAGAAATCTTATCTTAGGGATATCCCCCTGTGTTGGAGAAGAGCCAACCTAAAGTTGGAGAGTAAGTTATTAAGGTGACAATGGGTAGCTCCTTTGAATTACCCTCGATCCAGGAGGATCTTCTCAGTCAAAAAATGAAAAAGGGTTTCCATTGTTTCCGAAGCTGTCTGCACAACAAAGAGCTCACATGGAGCTTTCTGACACAACTTGAATGAGGTTAAATAGACTTTGTATGTGAAAGATATCACTTATTGAATTTTCAGACAAAAAGAAAAAATAATAAAATGAGACAAATAAATATTTGAGCAATGAGAACTATATGATTTGTATTTTTCCTCTCAAAATGTAGAGGAACTAATGGAGAACTAATACATAGTCTTCTAGTTTCCTAGTCTCATGGAGACTTGGGATATTCATGGAGAGTTGAGATCTTCATGGGGATATTGAGATTTTGTCTCATCTTATCCCTTGAGTTGTGCATAGATCCTAAATTATGGGATCTTGGGAGATCTTTTCTCTTTGATATGTTGAAGTGGTTTTCAACTATGTAAAGCTATTTAAGCCTCTCATTTGGAGAAGACAGTTGGCTTGGGATTGTAAGCCTCTCATGAGAGAACTTTTGCAAGCACCTTATTGGGAGAATCAACCATTTTTGAGCCTTTTGAGAGTGGGAAGAGATGGGGACTTTACCCCATAGCTGTTGCTGACTTCCTAATGAGACCAAATGCATTCTCTTGTAGGCTGGAGATCCATTGTAATGACATTAAGCATTTGGAGTGCTTTGCATTATATTAATGGAGCAGTTGCGCAATTAAAGCGGGCCTGAAGATGTAGCCAAGGCGCATGGCCAACTCCGTTAACAATTTTGGTTTGCGTATATTATTTTATGTGCTTGCTTGTTTAATTTTAGTTTTAATGCTGAATTTTTAGTTCTTATGCCAATTTTTTTGTGAATAATGGAAAATTAAGAAGTTTGATTAAGCATCCGTTAATGGGTAAAATTGAGTCAGCTTTCCATTTTCCCATTTTCGGATCAACCCTTGGGTTTGCATTTTGTGCTTGGGACTTTTACACATTTGAAGTGCAGGTTCGAGAGGTAACAATATTGTTTTGTTATTCGTGAGTTTTTGAGTTTACTGCTTTCCAGGGTTTTAGGTTGCAAGTTTGCTTACCATGTTTGAAAATTAATAGTAACAACAAACATAGAAAAGGGAATTAAGAGCCTGTTTATAGAAGTACAAAATAATGTTTTAGAAGTCAGAATCAAACTTAGAATCTACCAAGTCAAACCAGAGATCAAACTTAGAACCGACTAAGGGTCAGACCATATTTGGATTAAACTCGAATTGGAATTGGAAGATGACTCTGTTTATGAACCGATTCACTAAAAATGCATAAGTATTTACATTTTAATAAAAATCAAGGGTTTGAACCAGTCGAACCTATCGATTGAACCATTCAAACCAGTTCACATCCTAGTTCAGTGTCCCCAAGGGGTGTGTTACATGGTACCAGTACCAGTGCACCTTGAGATATGTGCCCATGACGAGAGGGTTGTTCTTTTCTTCAGGACCATGATAGGTGTTATTCAACATTTTTTGAGTGGTGGTTATGGGTGGACCCTTTGGTCCTGCTCTTAGGAGTACTATGGCTTAGTGGCATTGATGACCGCCTCATTATAGGGCTTGTAGCCCTGTGGTTGGTGTCTGGGGCTCCCACGGGTGGGTCATTGGGTCACATAACCATCCCACTTGTTTTCTACTCCCGTGACATTTCTTCCAGCTATGAGGCTCTAACACTAGTGGAAAAAGTCAAAAGTTTGACGAAAAGTTTCGACGTTTTGCTGAATTTTGTCGTTTCACATACCATTGGAATTGCGATGAAAAGCACCATTTTCATCTCAATTCTGATGAATGTTGGGAAAGTCGAAATACCGACGTGGAAATTTCGACGAAAATTGGGCTTTTCGTCGCAATTCCGACAATATGTGAAACAACGAAATTTAGCAAACCGTCGAAATGTTTCATCGAACTTTTGACTTTTTCCACTAGTTGTCTCTCATCCAGGTCACCTGACACATCCTCCTGGTCCCTTTTCAGCCTAGCGCTCTCTCTCCTTGGGCCAGTTCTAGTGATGACGTCATCTTCTCATCCAGGCCGTACTGCTTGTTTTGGGGGGTCATTGAGGGATCATCAGCATTGTTGGGGTTAGATGGGGCATGACATCCCCCCCCACCCCCCACTTACTCCATCCTTCAACATAGAGTAATTTGCTCATTTTTAAATATTTTAGTCAGTTTTGGGTAAACTATGGGGAAAATGCCCCAAGTTACCCACATATATGATTATTTTATACCATTTCATGTTATATTTTTAAGTTGACATGTTATGTTTTTAAATTAACATTTTAGTGGCATGTCAGCCTAGTTATTTTGTAAAAGTGAGTGTGAGAGGCTATAAATAAACTCTACCCACTTCATTTTCAAATTACAACGCATGGGATAAAAATCTATTATGTTAACTTTTTTACCCAAGATAGCCTTATGAAGTGATGCGCACCTCTTGAAGGGAAAGTCTTCTTGCTCTTTGGATGAAAGTTGGTCTTCTTTTTGCTTTGCTAATGCTTGGTGGATTGTAGAATGGTTGGAAGAACTCATGCTCAAATAAGTCTAGTCCATTTTTAGCTTTGCTTGGTGAATGGTAGATAAATTTTGCTTTGAATAGGGCCCTAGGGCTACATTTTTTCTTAATAGGGCCCTTTATCTACCTGTCTATCCTCTTAGCATAGTGAAAACGCTCCCTAGACGAGGTTTTTACAAAGTTTGGCCTTGGATTTCCAACTTTGCCCTAGATTAGGCTCTTGAAACAAACCCTAGAGGTTGTTTCAAGAAGCCCTAATTTAGTAGACAAGGAGAAATACCTCCAAGAGGAAGGCTGGTCACCTTCCCCTAAGGCTAGGGTTTAAGGTTAATATCCATTAAAACCCGAAGTTGTCCTACTCTTCTACCTAAAAACCCTAGTTGTACATTTGTAAATATTATTTTATGTTTATATTTGCATTTATTTTTGTAATTATGTTTGTTTTTCTATTTTGTACATAAGAAACCCCCAAAAAAACTAAACCTAAAACCCTAAAATCAGGCCCTAACCCTAAAAGTAGACTTACTTTTGGTCCTAGCAGCCCACTTTCCTTTCCTCCTTAGGGTTCACTCTACCTCCCTTTGCCTTCGCCCTCCTTCCTTTTCCCTTCCTAGACTCTTGCTCCTTTTCTCCACCTCACTCTCCTCTTCCTCCCTCCTCCTTTCTTCATCTCTTTCCCCCTACAAACCCTCGGCCAGCCTGCTATAGGGCTCAACCTGCCCTAAGAGAGCCTCGGCCTATCTCCTTGGGCTCTCCTTGCCCTCGGCCCTGCCCTAAGGGGACCAGTCCCTTATTTTTGGGCCCGTCCAAGGCTATAACAACCATAAGACAACCCACTCTCCTTGCTGCCATAGTCTGCAATAAAATTCAGACTGTCAACATTTGTCAGTCATCCCAAGCCAACATTACACCTACACAAAACCACAAAAAGGGTTAGTCATTGATTACAATTTGTTTTTTGTTCAAAGGTTGTCCATTTAATGTAGAAATAAAGTCTGAAATACACTTCCTATTAGATTACATACAGTCTAAAACATACTATTGATGCACTAATATTGACTGTCATACATTGCATAAAATCTCTTCCATATACCTCTTCTTTGACCTCAAAAGAGCTACTCTAACTGACTGCCAAATTGTCATATTGTTATATCAGTCCTCATAATTAAAGTGATTGGTTGATTGTACTCTTGTATCATTGCACTTACATTGGATGATTTACGCTTGTATGGTTAATGTCATAATTGGTGAATGATCTCTTATGTGCTTGAACGTTATCGAATGCCACATGCCATTGATTTTACATATCTTGCCTTGAAACACTTTGAGGTATCTATATTGATTTGATACATTTGTTATTAATCTCTACAAGCATTAAACCTAAGTAGTATGTCTTCTTCATTTATAGAATCAAAATGATTGAAGACACTGGTCATCTAGAAGGGATAGTATCGTTTATCCTAAGTGTTTACAGAGCATCAAAGGGCTCTCACTTTGGAGGTTACGACACTCCAAAGTAGTTGGATGTGTGACTAAGGTGACAGTGGTCCATTAGGGGAGTTTTGAGGTAAAAAATGGGCCTCAAAACAAATAATGTACCATAAAAAATCACTTTATAACAACCAATAGGATTCAAGATGATGATGTCAACCATAAGGGTAAAATTTGTAAAACAAATTGGAGGGAAAAATAAAAAACTACTTTTTCTTATCGTATTTTTGACATATCTCCTTAACGGTTTACCCAAATTTTAAGTTTGGGCACCCGTTAGATGCGGATTTTAATTCCGCATCCAACCCATAACCACACTGCATACTTCTGAGGCACCCACGACATAAAAAAATGAAAATTTCAATAAAAAAAGTATTTTAATATGAAAAATGAAAATTTCAATAAAAAACGTATTTAATATTAAAATACGTATTTTATTGAAATTTTCATTTTTTCATGTCGTGGGTGCCTCAGAAGTATGCAGTGTGGGTATGGGTTGGATGCGGAATTAAAATCCGCATCCAATGGGTGCCCAAACTTGAAATTTGGGTAAACCGTTAAGGAGATATGTCAAAAATACGATAAGAACAAGTAGTTTTACTTTTTCCTCTCTAAAATTTAGAACTCTTATTTTATTATTTCCCTTAGGAGGCCCATTTTAGACCTCAAAAATCCCCTAATGTACATTTTCCATACATTTGTTCATCGGATACCAGCCTTGCTAGTTCATATGGTAACATTTTTGGTGTCGTTGCCATGTACCTCAAGATTGGTTGAGGTAATTCATCCGAGCAAGAACAACATTTTGATAAGTCTTAAGGTACGTCCTCATTGATATATATATATAGTTTTTGTAAGGAGTAATCTGGCAGGCTTATCTGGCGACTCCACCGAACTTAGTCCTTCAATCAGGTACATTCTTGTTTAGTACTTTGGTGAGATTTGCTTTAGTCTAACTTGATAGGTCTCTATCGGCGACTCCCACTGAAGAAAATTAAAAAGAAGTACTCAACAAGAGCGAAGCCAAAGGGGTAAGACTTGTTTTGTGATTTATAATATTTTCGTTAAAGGCTAAACTTGCAGGTTATATAAGGTGACTCCACTGAAGAAAACAACTAACAAGAGATGATATGGCTTCCATTGAAGAAATACGATTCCATAATCCATATGCTCCATTGGATTTCTCGGATGTTTAGAGATATCCAAATCGGTCACGCAAACATGGGTTATTCAACGCCACCCCGATATTCCATGAACATAAAGATACAGCTGTAGAGCATATTGCGAAGGTCAGAGAACATCTTATAAAATGGGATATTATGGACAAAGATCTCAGGATGATACAGTTTGTAAGGTCTCTTGACTTGTGGAATAACAAGAATACGAGTGATTGGTATCATGGGTTTCCTCCTCAAGGGATTTCTTCACTCTTGCAATTAGTCAAAGCATTCGGGAAAGAGTGGGGACCTAATCTTAACAAAGAAATTATTGAGGCCATGAACTCCCTTCCCACGAAGGAACCAGCCGAAATAACTCCTAGAGCATTTCACTCCTCCCAACTTGCCAAACGATTTGAAGCATATACCAAAAGCATTTTTGACAAGTGGATTCTGTGATGAAGATGATGACCCTATATACGTCGTCAAATATTTTATGCAGACTGTGTCATCTTTTATCATTCAAAAAGATGAGGAATCATATATGTAGGCATTTGCATCGCATCTAGACAATGAGAGACTTGATTGGTTTCGACAATTGGGGAAGGGTACAATATCTTCTTTGACAGAGTTGATACAAGTATTTTGCAGTCGTTGGTGCCCAACGAAGCGTGAGGAATGGATGCCCTATGTCGAAGAGGCAAAGAGTTGGTTCCGGGAATAAAATACTCCTGAAGAGCACCAAGAGGTCCCTACTGAAGACATCCACAATGAAGATCGAGTCTCGGGAGACTTACTTGAAGAAGCTTTTGTTCAAGACCTTGTGGAGGACATCTTAAGCCTTATGTCCCAAGATGAAGGTCCTTATGGCAATGAAGGTGATTGTGGTCCTAGAAATGAAGACCAAGAAGTTCTAACTGAAGAGATCGAAGAACAAAAGGAAATGGTGAGTGCTCCATACCATTACAAAATAGTTTCTTATGATATCTCGAATCTCTTGAAGCAGAATGACAGGATTCGTGAGGACGATGATTATTGGAGGTTTATGGGCCCACCACTTAATGACTCTCCTAGACCTAGCAGTGTTGTTTCTAAACCTTTCAGTGACACATGTTTTGAAGAGAAAGTAGATGAGTTCAGTATGCCATTCACAGAAGAACTAAAGGCCAGTATGGATCAACTTGAGCCATATTTTGACACTATTTGGGATGAAGAAGTCATGAGCACCTTGAAGAGGGACATCAAAGAGATAATCAGTGAACAATATATGATTATTCCATTCCCTTGTGATGCTAATGATTGGATTAACACTTTTGCTCTTACATTTGATGATGAAGTACCCCTGGATGTGGGTCCTCTTGCCATTATATATGATTGCCATTACAAATGTCTTACTATGATAAACAGTTTGAAAATTTGGGGCCCCATATCTCTGGTGATATCTCCATGGGTTCAACTTAGTCATACTTATCCAATATAGGGGGCAGTAAAGCATGTTATACAGAGAATTCACTTGCAGTTATTCAGTATATGATGAGCCTAGATTATCATCCCCGGTTGTGTTCCTCAAGCAGTAGAAGTTGTTCACCCTTTTCTGTCAGTGTCGGTAAGTTTCCAACAATGCATTTCAATAAAACTAATATAGGTATGTGGACATGTATGACAGTCTTTTCACATTGTCAGGATTTCTATTGTTTATCTTTTCGCTTGAAATGTAAAGGCATAGATTATGTGGTTGACAATTTCAAAATTTTAAAGGTTATTGGGGGTACTAACATGATTATTACAAAGATGAGCAACATACATGTGTGTCCAAAGAAATCTTTAAGCAGATGCAGGGACAAGTTGTAGTTAGCCTATGAGGATTTGCAAGGTCCACCTCTACAGATGGTCTCCCAAGATAAAAATCAGATAATTGGTCTTGTGCAATTTTTTTTCTCAATGCCAAGGTATCATGGAGATAGCCCATACGTAAGCCCAATAGAAGCATGGATAAACGAAGCTTGTGAAAGCAATCTTTCTTCATGGCAGTAGTATCAAGGCTTCCAGGCCCTTGCAGTCATCCAATTTTCATCCCTTATCTGGATGAAGATCTTGGTAGGTACTTGGTTTATCATCAATGAGATATTATCATGGATGGTCTCTAAAGACAAAGGAAAAAGATCAGGCATGAATGTCCTACTTAGCTGGCTACATTGGTGTTATGATTTCACTTAACTTATTCTGGTTATTATGTTTACTGTAGGTAGGTTTAGTTTCATTTGAGTTTAGGCATATACTGTTGCCCGTGCATTGCATTTGTCGTTCTTTCATGTCTTTAGTTTGATTATTATTTAGTTTATCTTGCATTTCATTATAGTGAGCAAGAAAGGACGAAAGTGTCTGCCTCATGATGCTTTTGATGTCCTTGGATATTTAATGCGTGTGTAGGTCTACAGGTACCCAGAAGATTCACAGATTCTTGAGCACTCCCAGGAAGAGCACTCGTCTCGCAGTTGGAGCTAGTGTTACGTGGTACCGGTACCAGTGCACCTTCAGATATGTGCCCAGGATGAGAGGGTCGTTCTTTTCTTCAGGACCATGATGGGTGTTATTCAGGATTTTCTAAGTGGTGGTTATGACTGGACCCTTTGGTCCTGCTCTTAGGAGTACTATGGCTTAGTGGCATTGCTGACTGCCTCATTATAGGGCTTGTAGCCCTAAGGTTCGTGTCCGGGGCACCAAGGGGTGGGTCACTGGGTCACATGACCCCCCCACTTGTTTTCTACTCCGGTGATATTTCTTCCAGCTATGAGGCTCTTGCCTCTCATCCAGGTCACCTGACACACCCTCCTGGTCCCTTTTCAGCCCGACACTCTCTCTCCTTGGGCCAGTTCGAGTAATGACATCATCTTCTCATCCAGGTCGTACTGCTTGTTTTGGGGGGGCGTTGAGGGATTATCAACATTGTTGGGGTTAGATGGGGCATGATGTCCCCCCCGCTTACTTCATCCTTCAGCTCAGAGTAATTTGCTCATTTTTAACTATTTTAGTCAGTTTTGGGTAAACTATGGGGAAAATGTCCCAAGATACCCACATATATGATTATTTTATATTATTTCATGTTATATTTTTAAGTTGAGATGTTATATTTTTAAATTAACATTCTAGTGGCATGTTGGCCTGGTTATTTTGTAAAAGTGAGTGGGAGAGGCTATAAATAAACTTTCCTCACTTCATTTTCAAATCACAACTCAGGGGATAAAACTCTATTATGTTACTTTTCTACCCAAGATAGCCTTATGAAGTGATGCGCACCTCTTGAAGGGAAAGTCTTCTTGCTCTTTGGATGAAAGTTGGTCTTCTTTTTGCTTTGCTAATGCTTGGTGGATGCGAGAATGGTTGGAAGAACTCATGCTCAAGTGAGTCTAGTCCATTTTTAGCCTTGCTTGATGAATGGTACGTAAATTTTGCTTCTTGAAGGATTGAATGGTGGCCCTAGGGCTGCATGTTTTCTGAATAGGGCCCTTTATTTTCCTTTCTATCCTGTTAGCATAGTGAAAACGCTCCCCAGAGGAGGTTTTTACGAAGTTTGGTCTTGGATCTCCAACTTTTCCCTAGATTAGGCTCTTGAAACGAACCCTAGAGGTTGTTTCAAGAAGCTCTAGTTTAGTAGACAAGGAGAAATACCTCAAAGAGGAAGGTTGGTCACCTTCCTCTAAGGCTAGGGTTTAAGGGTAATATCTATTAAAACCCTAAGTTGTCCTAGTCTTCTACTTAAAAACCCTAGTTGTATTTTTAGGTTTATATTTGCATTTATTTTTGTAATTAGGTTTGTTTTTCTGTTTTGTACATAAGAAAACCCAAAAAAAACTAAAACTAAAACCCTAAAATCAGACCCTACCCCTAAAATCAGACCTACTTTTGGTCATAGCGGCCCACTTTCCTCTCCTCCTCAGGGTTCACTCTACCTCCCTTTGCCTTCGCTCTCCTTCCTTTTCGCTTCCTAGACCCTCACTCCTCCTTTTCTCCACCTCACTATCCTCTTCCTCCCTCTTCCTTCCTTCATCCCTTTCCCTCTACAAACCCTCGACCAACCTGCTATAGGGCTCGGCCTGCCCTAAGAGAGCCTTGGCCTAGCTCCTTGGGTCTCTCCTTGCCCTTGGCCCTGCCCTAAGGTTCTCGGTTTCTTATTTTTGGGCCTGTCCAAGGCTATAACAGCCATAGGACAGCCCACTCTCCTTGCTGTCACAGTCTGCAATAAACTTCAGACTGTCAACATTTGACAGTCATCCCAAGCCAGCATTACACCTACACAAAACCAAAAAAAGGGTTAGTAATTGATTGCAATTTGCTTTTTGTTCAAAGGCTGTCCATTTAAGGTAGAAATAAAGTCTGAAATACACTTTCTATTAGATTACATACAGTCTAAAACATACTATTGATGAACTAATATTGACTGTCATACATTGCTAAACAGTTGTGATAAAGAATGTGAAAGTGGCATGGAATGTTTTAATTGCATAAAATCTCTTCCATATACCACTTCTTTGACCTCGAAAGAGCTGCTCTAACTGACTGTCAAAACTGTCATACTGTTATATCAGTCCTCATAATTAAAGTGATTGGTTGATTATTTACTCGTATCGTTGCACTTACATTGGATGATTTACGCTTATATGGTTAATGTCATAATTGGTGAATGATCTCTTATGTGCTTGAACGTTATCGAATGCCACATGCCATTGATTTTGCATATCTTGCCTTGAAACATTTTGAGGTATCTATATTGATTTGATACATTTGTTATTAATCTCTACAAGCATTAAACCTAAGTAGTATGTCTTCTTAATTCATAGAATCAAATTGATTGAAGGCAGTGGTCACTAACTTGGTCATCTAGAAAGCAGAGTATCTTTTATCCTAAGTGTTTGTAGAGCATCAAAGGGCTCTCCCCTTGGAGGTTAGCGCTGCTAGTTCATCCGGTTACAGGGTGAATCGGTTGAAACAACTAGTTCCAACTCCACTTTGGCCAGTTTTTAGAAAATTGATACGAAAAGCTTGGAGAAGGTTCTATTAGTACTGTTACCCCCCTAATTGCATGGTTGGTCACTTGGAGCTTTTCTAGCCTGTTCTGTGTTAGATCGTAAGTTTTCTAAGCATAAGTATGGACAGAAGCAACAGATCTCAGCTCTTTAATCAGATGCCTGGAGCAGATTTATGTGGGCTGAGAAGCAATTATGGGCACTTTGGGGAGGTCTGGGCATGCATTTAAGTGAAACCAGCAGCAAATCATGATGATTATCAATTCTGGGTGCATTGTGGACAAGAATACTGATGAAAGGAAAGATCTGGACAGTTTTAGGCAACAAGACAGCCCTACAAAGTAGTTATGGGCACATTTCAGCCCCCTAGCAGCCCTAATCTCCAATCTGGGTGCTGTTTTGAGGATATTCTGGGGTGGCTAGATCAAATGCAGACATATAAGCAGCTTGTAGACAGTTTTGAAGGCTAAATCAATAGTTATGGTCCTCTAAACAGCCTTAAATTCCTTAAACCAACATCAATGGTCAAGGTTACACAATGTCATCGGGGAGATACATCTCCTATTATCAGCCTTCAATCAAAGTTAAGTAAAATGAAAAATAAAGAATATTGCAGAATTTGATCTTGGGAAGGCAGTTAGAAAACTTGGCCTCATAGTTTTCCAATATATATGGAGAATTCTGTCTAAAATGGCTCCATCGTGGTTTCTTTAAAGATGAGGTTCCGATACAGTTTAAGATTGCAACTTCTTACTGTTTCAGTGATGACAACTACGAGCATAATTCATTTATGGGTTGTTCTGGAGCCTTTATTTCTTATGGTGACCAATTTGAAGACAATCCTTTGTTATGGCACAGTAATAAAGGCATCAAAAATATGAATCTGGAGCCAACTTGTACCTATTGGTGCAACCTAGGGCCGACCTGTATCCATTTTGGTGCCCGTTAAGTATTAATACGGGTCTAAAACACCTTTTGGAAGTTGGTTTAGAGCGCATCTGTTCTGAGATTTGGAGATAGTTTCAGACTTGCAATCTATAAGCATGAGGACCTGATCACTAAGCCCTGGTTTATATCATACTGTTCTGAGGAGCTTCTGATATGAATCCCAGCTGCTGAGGAAGTAGTCTTTTATCGCAGTCCACAGAAAGTATGAGGAAAAAACCCTTGCTCCAGCAAATTGTCTGTTCAAGCCAGAGATAATTGAGGGCCGAGCTGCCTGGGAATGTCTTTTATGTCACTGTGATGTAGCGCTCAGTCTTGGAGGTGTTTTGAGCCCCATTTGCAGGCCATTCTAAAAAATTCCCATCCTGTATCTCAGTTCCAGATTGAGTTGCGACGAATTCTTCATCAAATGGTAGGATTCATCCTCAGAAAATGAGAGGTTGGCAAAACGCCTTCCTTGTTTGTCTCTTATGGAACGTATAGATCCCTTATTTGTCTCTTATGTTTGTTGATTTAACACAACAATGAGCAGATTTTGTAGAGTCATTTGCCAAGTAAATAGAAGCCAATAGGGCAGCTTTGCAACATTGTTTATAATCTTCCTTGGAATCTGATCCAATCAATAAAAATTCTAAACTTGACATACTTTTGTTCAATGTTTTTCTTCTGCAAACTATTCCCTTCTACAGCCTTCCATAGATTCTTTGCTGCCGAAGCTATATTGAATATATGAATTCAGTCCCCATCCTCTCTCTTCTTTTGAATTTGCTAACAAATCCCATTTGACTAAAGGAATCTGTCTTCTCCTTACGGCTTGACTAAAAGAATCTTTGTCTTCTCCTTACGGCTTGACCATAGAAATCTAAAACACACCTTCTTGGTCCTTTCAAGAATCCCTTTTGGAATATGAGCCATAGATGCCAAAATAATTCAATCATCTCCATAACAGATTTCATCAAAGTTAGCCTCCTACTTATCCATAACCACCTCTGACACCAATGATTAATCCTACCTTCAATTCTTTCTGCAACCACTGCCAGGTTTGCTTTTGATATCCATTTGGTTTCAAGATATATCCAAGATACTACACCCACCGTTGAAATCAGTGGTCTTAAAAAGATTATCCTAGTTAAGTTTTGTTCCAAACCCTCCTCTAAATCATTAAAGGATACAAAACATACCTGTGGCTTTACTAAATAGGTCCAAAATATCCTCCAACATCTGGGCCTCCCTCGAGCTCCCATTTCAAAACATTAGAACATCATTCTCAAACAGGAGATGAGTTAAAGGTAGGGACCCACCAATCCTTACTTCTGTAATGGCTCAAGATTGCTTTGCTTCTAAAATGGATCAGCCAAGGATTTAATCACCAATAAGATAGCAAGGGGGAAAGAGGGCACACTAATCTTAAGCCCCTAGAAGGTTTAAAAAATAATATCTAGAAGCATTTATGAGAACAGCAAAGGACACATACAAAATAAAACCCATTATCCACTTGACCACCAAATTAAAACCCACATGCAACAACATTAGACACAGATGTAATCAAGGCCAAGGCATTATGTCATAAGCTTTAGATAAATCGATCTTTAAGACAATTGCATGAAGGTTTTTAACTTGATTGAATGCAAGCACTGATGGTCTGAGCCAATAGCCTTAAAGATCTACCTCTCTACCAATAAACCAAACTACTTCTGAGATATCATAACTGAAAAGATCTTTTTAATCCTCACTACCAAGATCTTGGCTATTATTTTACACACAATCGCACAAAGAAATATACCTAAACTCCTTAAAGGACTTTGGCTTTTTCTTCTTAGGAATCGATGCCAAGAAACTATAATTAAATTCTCCTAGCACCTTACCATTTATTCTACTTCCTCCACCACCCTAAGAAGGTTATCCTCCTAAAGCTCATAAAAGCCCAGAAACAATTCTGCTGGACAAATGTCCAGACTCTGACTTTTGTCCTTCTTAAAGCGCACAAAGTGGTCATCAACTCATTCTTGGAGATCTCCTCCATCATCATCTAGTTGTCCTCTGCGACTGCATTGACAAATCTGGGGAAGCAAGTAGTTGAGTTCAAGATCTCTTCTATATTTTCTGTAACTGGTTCTGAGTAAATATGGATTTAAATATTTGAAATTTCTATGAATTTTGTACTGGGGACCCCTTCATTACACATTTCCAAAATGGTAATGTATTTCTTCCTTTGATTGGAAAAATGGTGGAAGAACTTAGTACTTCATCTCCTTTCTCGATTCAAATAACTCAGCTCTTCAACCAAATATCCTCTTCTTGTCACTAGAATTTTATTCTTTTTCCTTTCCATCTCTTTTAGTAATAAATTTTCTTCCTCATTAAACATATTGGACTTGTTTTCTACATATAAATTTGAAATGGATTTTCATCCTCTTTTATATCTTTGCACCGAGAGTAATGAGGTGCTCTATAGCCCAGTATGGGGAAGATGTTGTCATGCACGTGGGTAATACTGACGTGACAACTATAACCCACATCATAGAAAGATAACATGTTGGATCATAAAATCATAAAATTAAAACCAACATAGATCCATCTTAAACCCGGATCTATCAAGCATCGTGGGGAATCCAATTTCTTGTGTAAATTTTATTATATTAATTTTTTTACACATCAAGGAAAACAATTACACCTCAAGAAATTAGATCCCTCTCGGTGCTTGATAGATCCAGGTTCAAGATGGATTTATGTTGGTTATCAACTTATCATTAATTGACCTTTGCTATGGATTCATATAATAAAACAAAAGTGTAGCTGGTGAAGGAATAAAGTCCCTAGGAATGTGTTGAACCAACTTATCAAATCTTGCATTAAACTCATCAGGAGCTTCATTTTCATTTATTTTTACATAGGTTAATGCATTCAATACAAATTTAGTATCCTCATCTAGAAAGGAAAGTGTCTCTACAACTATCCAAAGTGCTTATGCTATTATCAGGCAAACCAAGAAACCATTTGTGAGCATCTTTCTTCAAGGATAAAACGAATAAGTTAAGGAGGACATCAAGGTGTCCAACTCCTCCATATTAAGTAAACTCTACGAGGGCTTCCAAATGATCATTCGCAGAAATAACATTATATCCACAAAAATTAGGCAATTTATCAAGTGATTTAGGCATAGCATTGAGTTGACCAGTAATAGTAGAAAAATTAAAAGGTTTATAGCAATTTGTTAACTAAGGAGCAGCTATATTTCCTTGAAAATTAAGAGGTGCCAAGCTATCCACAAATAAATGCCTTATGTCTTGAATAGATTCAAACCCCAACTTATTATTAGCGTCTTTAACCTTATGCCTGTTCAATATTCTTCTATAAACATTTTCCAGTTTAGGGATTAGATTAACAATGCCTTGAGATGAACTTCTTGTAGAATATCTTTTAGGTAATTTTTCTTTAAGTGAAGTTTCTAGATGAGCTATGCAAAACTGCGTTAAGATTTATGTTCATCAATGTAAAATACAAGAAGCTATTTTAAAACTCTGGAAGATGGAGTTTGTCCTCGGCAACAGTGCCAAAAATATTACCGCTCCAATTAACATTAGGAATGCCATCTTCGGGGTAACTATAAGGGATGTATCATTGTCACCTGAGATACTTCTCTCATTTTTGACTGGCTCATACGCTTCTCTCATGTCAATGGAGGCTTTCCTAAGTGTTGATTGATTTGATTAAGTCTTTAATTAATAAGAGCCTAGATTGGTTGATTGAAATCTTAAATCTGATTAAGATTGTTATATGTGTGAAACAAATTTCATTAACATCATAAAGTGGTTCCCAAATAAATCCAAAGGTAAGTAAAACAAAGGTAAATAAAACAAAGGACAACACTTAAATGATGCAACAATGTGAAACTTTGCCTAGTTAAATTTCGATTTTAGAGGACACAAAGCTTTCACTAAACAGATCGCAAGAAAGATAGAACATTACAGCCATATGAATCCATTTTAAATCTGGAATCTAGATGAGAAGACATGAAATTTCCAGAATTTTCATGAGTGATCAAAACCACTGCTAAAACTTTTCTTGAGATGAATTATTTCAGCCCAATAGGTTGATGCAAATCTGATTTAATGTACAGAAATTAAATTAGAGATTTACTAAATCTGCAAGGATGAATTACTCTAGTAAAGATGATCATTCTTTAAAATGCTGCTTGCCCCTAACTTAATTCTGTTTCCAAGATGAAATGGAATTAATGGTTTCCAGAAAATTAAGTTAGCTAATCAAGCTTAGAATAAGATGAATGCTGTTATGAAACCTTAGATCTTGAAATTTGAAATATTATTTAGTAGAGTTTTAGTTTCCAGATTTCAATAATAAAAAAATTAAATGAAGAAATTTATTTTTTAAATGTGGTTGATGAGAGAGATTAGTGCGCTATTAAACCTAGGGCACATGGAGTCATGAACACAATCTAAGAGGGCTGCTTTCTTGAGTTACTAGGGTTGAAATGGGCTGCATACACAAGCCACAAACCACTTTTGCATGAGAAGAATTCAACACCATATCCAAGCTTTATATTACCAAAACATTGTTGCCTCACATTAACAAGATAGTCTTTATAAATATCCAAAGCCTCTCCAAAAAATATCCCTCAATAGCCAATCAACAACAACAAAAGCAAAGGGCCAACTCCCACATAGAAAGGGTATCATCATGTGTAAATGAGAGAGATACATGTCATAGCATTGGCAACAATTGATACAACCTCCATCAAATCCGAACAACATAGGGGGTCATCTGAGTATGCTGGAAATGTCCCTTGCAAATGATTCATAGGTGTTGGAAACATGATCCTTAGGGTTAGGCTACTATTCACATTTATGAGAGAAAATGTGAACAATCATCGGTAGCCCAAGAGACACCTTGGAATTTGGAATCCAAGGGTCACTCTCCATGTATTTATATGTACATATCTTAATGAGAAAAGCATCTCATGCTTATATATTTACTTGTGTTAATTGGCTTTGTGTTAGTCAATTGTTTATCGATCCTATAGGGCATCCAACAATGGTATTAGAGCAATTAAAAATCCTGTGGCTTGTGACCTGCTCAACTGTGCCAGACTTGGAGTCTTCTTCCTGGATTCCTTGCCTCTTTGTTTGCAAGTCTACCAGCCTTGCATTCTGCTTAGATTGTAATGTCTCTCTCTATTTATTGCAGACCACTCGGACTAGCCAGATCTCTCCTTAGTTCGCATTGTATTATTTCTGCTTGCGTTTTCTAGCATTATGCCAATTTCACCAAGATGAGTTTCTCCAAGCCAATCCAGTTTCAGAGTGTTGGGTTCTTAAAATAAAGTTCATCTTTATTGCTCTTGTTCAGAGATCAAAATGTCAACATTGTGATCGAGTTGGCCACATGAAAGATCAATGTTTTGATCTTCACCCTTGTCAGCATTGTGGAAAGCATACCCATTCTTTAGACAGATGCTTCATTTTGAAGAAACCTCCAAGAGAGAACATTCACTATGGGTGGATTGTCTTTTGGCAACAGTCATCAACAACCAAGAAGATTTATATGTCATATTGAAGAAATCATTATCGAGTAATGACACATCTTGCAGTTGAGAGATCTCCTCATCTTGTACTTGATAAGGGGGGATGACTAATGGTAAAAAACAAGTGAGCGAGAACAAGCGATCCAGAACAAGCAAGCCTGAACGAGTGCTAGATGGCTAGAAATTTGTGCCAGTTGCCAGAACCTCGAGCAAGAGCCACTTAGCCAAAGTCAGAGTTGCCACATTGAACCAGAGTCAGAGCCATGTTCCACTGAGCTCCATTTGGTTTTTGGTTAGCCTAAAACCACCCATTTAGTAGAATGCATCAGATTCTACTAGCCTTTTGGAATGTTCTATGAACCTTTGAGCTTTAGAGCCAAGTTCTAAAGTTCGTGGTCATCATTGAACCACCATTTAGAAGAAGAACTACAACTTCTACTAGCATTTGGAATGTTCCAGGAACCATTGAATGAGAACCTGAGTCAAAGCCAAGTTTAGAGATCCGCTAAGGCAGAATCAGAGTTATCGTCGAGTTCTAGAGTTTGTGGTCAGCCTTAAACTACCCATTTAGTAGAAGGCTTCAACTTCTGCTAGCCTTTGATTCAGAGAGCTTCTTCAACCATTTTCCTCTCCAGGTTTCAACTCTCTACTTGGACTCATATACACACCCCTTTGGATTAAAGGGGGTTGTTGGAAACCTAATCCTTAGGGTTAGGCTATTATTCACATTTATGAGAGAAAATGTGAGCAATCATCGGGAGTCCAAGAGACACCTTGGAATTTGGAATCCAAGGGTCACTCTCCTTGTATTTATATGTACATATCTTAATGAGAAAAGCATCTAATGCTTATCTATTTGTTTGTTTTAATTGGCTTTGTGTTAGTCAATTGCTTGTCTACCCTATAGGGAATCCAACAATAAGCAACCCATAAATCTCCTCTTTGACATTGCGGTTTTTGATGGAAATCACAAACACATTGATCTTCAAGTGACCCCTACAAGTCAAGGGGTAACAACGCCCTTGCTAAGGATTTTACTGAGGTTCATAGTATGTTTAGTGACCATTTCCAGCCTATTTTTGCACCCTACACTCTGTTCGATGGTGTGTTGGTTGCTCGTGATGCCTGCTATAAGATTGTTCCTCACAAGGTATCTATTGATGATAGGGATAGGTTGGAATAGAATTTGAGACTGGAGGAGTTATATGGAGCTTTCCAATCCCATAAAGAATGGGAAATCCCTTGGAATTGATGGTTTTTTGTGTGAGTTTTATAAGTCCATGTAGGATTGCATTGGGGAGGATTTCTATTGTTTGGCTACCAAAGTGTTCTCTTATGATTGCCTCTCTAAGACTCTTAGTCAAGGATTGATAAATTCAATTCCCAAGAATGGGGTGTGTGATGCCATTGATGGTTGGCAACCCATCGCTTTTCTTTCTATTGGTTATAAGATCATGGCTAGGGCCTTTGCTCGGAGGGTGTGGGTAGTTTCCATATATGTGGATCGACAGGAGTTAACTAGTTTTGTTTAGGGGAGGTTCATCCTTAATACGATAGTCTTGGCATGGGAGGCTGTGGAGTGGGCTAGGGAGACATGATAATAGTGTATGGTGTTGAAGATTGACTTTTACAAGGCATCTGATAAGATGGATTGGTCCTTCATTTAAGAGGTTTTGACTTGCTTGGGATTTGACTCTCTGAGTCTCCACCCGTGGGCATAGTGAACACTCTGTTCTCCAATGCTTCGAATCTCGTGTCTACCAAAAAGGCCTTGTTCCCTGGATATCCTTACATCACTCCATTAGATAGGGGTGCCCACTGGCACCATAATTGTATGTATTGACTGCATATGCACTAGGGTGAGATCAAAGGAATTGCTGCACCAAATAATTGATAATAAGTCTGAAAATTAACAGCTATAATCATGTAATTTGTAGGATAAAATGCCCAAAATGTCACTGGAAAAACTCCTCTCCATTTGGGTTGGTGCTTGCTAGCCTTAGGGTGGCATCCCTAAATCTTTCCAGTCTGTCCTAAAACCCGTAATCTACAATAAAAGACAACGAACAACGAGGAAAAAATGTTTTGGCTTGCTATTAGGCAGCCAAAAAGATCATGGAAAACAATGTAAAATGATGGTGCAAGATCCCTTTCAATGTTAGTTCAATACAAAATGAAAAATTAAAGATAGTAAAGCACTTCTAAATGGCATATTTGCCTAAGTAAAAGGCTAAGAACTTCATTGCATTTGCACAATAAATAATCAAAATACCAACAAGCTTTGAGAGCTCAGCATAAGCATGTCAAAACTTTATTTAGTATCACCAAAAGGCACATTGCGCCAAAGAGACAAATACAAAACCGGTACAATGGCGTTCCCTGCACAAGAGTATGGAAGCTAGAAAGAATAAATGAAATCGTAGAAGAGAATGAGCTACTGTTGAAAAAGATCCGACATCAAATGCTTATGTGCCTCCTCCTTTTAAAGGATGAAGAATGATTTTAGGTTAAGAGAGGGGCACATTAGGTCAAGGAGGAGGAGAGCCGCACTTGTCATGCAAAGAAGGAGATTGTTCGAGTTAAACTATGATAAAGTGAATGAAACCCATGCGCACTAAGGTGAAGTGCTCCTCACTCTAGTCTATTAAGGTGGCGAATTGGTTAACTAATCCAAGCCCTGGTTTAATTGACTTAATTGACTCATGCATGCACTCCAATAGCTCTAGTGGTCCATACATACATGTGCCCTGTCTAATTGAAGTAAATCCCTGCATGCGCTCCTAAAGACTCAAGTGATCCATGCATGCACTGTTTGAGACTTAAGTGATCCATTCATGCAATGTAGTTTAACTACCACTTTCTCCTCAAAGTTATGCATATTTGCGCATGTACCTAAAATTGCTATGAAAAGTGATGCATGTCTGTGCATGTGCCAGATATTGACATGCAAAGTGATGCATGTCCATGCAACACCATGCAAGTTAAAACCCTAATTGAAAAAATGAAGTATCTTGCATGTTGCCTAAAAACATTTCATTGGAATCTTGAACTCTCAAGGATGGAAAAAATGTGATCATCTCTGTCACGTGGATCTTCGAAACCTGTCTCCTAAAAAATAGGAATCTTCTCAAAATTGATGAAACTTGTGAAATATCTGTCTCTGTACCAAAAAAACATCAATGTACCAAATCATATACCTCAACTCAATGGGAACCAACTTTCACTCTAACAAACTATCTATAGAGATGCTATTTAAATACTAGCCTAATGGAATGTGCTGACCCTTAACCCATCTAGATTGCTTATGGAGCAAATCTAGGAGTCAACAATGGTGGCTCAAGGGGACGAGATCCCCCCGCGAGATGTCGAGAATCCCACAAATATCTATATCTCTGGCCTGTAAAATAATGATGGATGTACTATGGTTTATGGAGTTAAAAATCTATGGCCCTCTGCTGATCAAGAAGTAATAATGCCCATCTCCAACCGCAACCCGGAAATAAGTACGATTCCCCTTGCTGGAAAAATGAACTGAAGTTGATATGCAAGGGAAAACCACTTGGTCAAATGTCAATAATGTAAACACTTTCCAGGCATGAAGATACCCACCAATAAGGATAATGGGTTCCAAGTACGAGCACAACTCGTCATCCTGAAAGATGTTATGAATTCGAACACAAAATAAGCTCACCCAATCGTGGCCCAATAATGATCATCCCTGTCAGGTGTGAGATGGCCGCTAATGAGGCTGATGACCATTGAGGTAATTTAGCTTCTGGATCACTCCCTAGATGATGTGTCAGAGTCGATGAGGAATGACCTGTTGAGAGGAAGGAAATGATGAAAACATCTCTCTCAACACGAAGCAAAGACATAGATAGTACAATGATGTGGTGCCATATCCCTAAATGTTGGATGAGGAGCAGACTCTGAAGACATGACTCAAATGAAAAGACTGAAGAGACAAACAATGAGATGGCTCAAGACCCTTCCTATTGTCTCTTCAACTCTACCCATCCTAATAGACTCAATGCTTCACAAGGGAAAGGGAAATCGTCCTCCTTTAGACTTGACAAAAAACAAACAGACCAGCCTCATTGAGGCACTTTTTTAACAAGGAAAATGAGGCTAAAATGCTGATATTAACATGGGAAATCAACGACCTCTATCTAGTATTGAATTAGGAATTGTAAGAATGAAAAGATCAACAAATTAAGACTAATTACTTTCCAAAAGCATAAAAAACCAGCAAACTGAAATATGAAAATAACATGATCAAACTACTACCCAAAACCCAGAAAATGTCTCTGAAATTCTTCCTCATTTTTATTTTAATTTTTTATGTGGGCATGGTGGCCCTTATTTCTAAGTGATTTGTCACAACTGACATGATCAATCAATATACTCAAATGACTAACGTAGCCATGCAATTAGGTGATCAATGATGCAGTAGGTGATCAATGATGTGGGAAAAATCAACATAGTCAACCCTCTAGTGCAACTGATCATGCAGAGATGAAAATATGCACTTATTGCATCTTTCAATTGAAACTGGGACATGGATCCTCATTAGTGATCAAGAAGAAAACATAGAAGCCAAATATTTTAAAATCCACCTCCTGAAACATCTCTATCATCTTGGACTCAATTGGGTCATGACTCATCTTGATGCTCAACCAATGATCCCTTGAAAGATCTTCCTAAAAAACAAAATCTATTTGTGGGATCATAGGAAAAATGTGAGGAAGATCATCTTTTGGTCGAACGAAAAGTTTGTCCTCATGCTTCAATGGTAGATGATCAAGATGTTCTTGGATCACTATGGCGATGTGCAAGGATAAACCATATAATTCATTCAATTTTGCATGGTTGATTTGTTCCTCTTGATTTTGACTAGTAAAGATGAACTCATTGAGATCACATGATTCATGAGGCTCTTGCTTCCTGCAACTAAGAGAATTTGATGACCCAATGTCTAAAATTTTCTCCTCCTTCACTTGATAAACACCGTTTTCAATGCTAGGCATAAACTGAAGGTGTGGATATTCATCTTCATTGTAAGGTTTGGCATCACTCAATCCTTCACTATTGCCATGCATTGGTATTGATTTAATGTTCTACTGTTCCCTTTATGCTAGGAAATATTCGTGTCTTGAGGTTCTCCCCAACGATCCATGAAGATGGCTTCAAAGGTTAGCATTCAATCAATGCCTCCCTTCTTTAAACCACCAAAGTACTAGAATTATCTCACATCTCCACACAAGGTTTTTGAAAATATTTTCATAACCACATCCTCATGTTGGAGGTCAAAATTCTTTGCAAATGTATAAAAGTCTTCAAGATGCTGCTTTGCAGAACCCCTACTTCCACTTAATCTAGGGAGAAAACTAAGCCATTTTGCTGGAGCAGGCGTTGGATTTGGATATCCATGAATAGTAGTGAAATCTAAGGGAGCATATCTCCTGCCTAAAAACTCTTCAAAACTCATTTTGCAACTTTTCAATAATGGAGAAAAATACTGCAATCAAACCATACCTCTACTATAGAGTCACCATAGGGCATTAAAATTTCCTTTTTCAAAGAGGACTTTACCCTCACTAGAGTCGCTAGGGGAGACTTAAGTGGTCTACCCTCGTGTTTTGCAATAGAATTTTAGGTTCTTTAAGGCCTGGTACTATGCCTAGTGCATTGTCAAATCACAGAGATCTTCTAATTGTCCAACCTTACAAGACCCTACAAAAGTGGAGTCGCCAGGTGCGATGAAATAAATTAAAAAGCAAATAAAACAAATCTCACCAATATCGTTGTGAAAGCTGAGAATTGACGATGCTTCCCAACAATGATGGAAATTTGTTAGCATTATTTGCTCCACCAAATAATTGATAATTAATCTGAAAATCAACAGCTAGGATCATGTAATTTGTAAGACAAAATGCCCAAAATGTCACTGACAAAGCTCCTCTCCATTTCGGCTGATGCTTTCCAACCTCAGGGGGTGTCCCTAAATATTTCCAAGTTGTCATAAAACTTGTAATTTGCAATAAGAGACACTGAACAACGAGGAAAAAATGTTTTGGCTTACAATTAGGCAGCCAAAAAGATAATGGAAAACAATGTGAAATGATGGTGCAAGATTCCTTTGAATGTTAGCTCAATAGAAAATAAACAATTAAAGATAGAAAATAACTTCTAAATGGCACATTTTCATAAGTAAAAGGCTAAGAACTTCCATGCATTTGTACAATAAGTCATCAAAATACCAACAAGCTTAGATGTTAATTTTACTAACCCAACACTAGATAAACAATTCCTAGTGATTTTCCTTGCTAAAATTTAAATGTTGCTCATTGATTTATTTATACTTGCTCAGATCTATTAACAAAAATTTAAATAGTGGAAGCAATACCAATGGAAAACATATCTACTCAATAAGAAAACACTCACAAAATTTCTGCCGTTCAAATCAACTTTTCATTCAATAATTTCCAAGCTTACAAGAGCTCCCTTACTAGGAAAATGGCCAGAGAAAATATACAACAACAAACCTGGCAAAATGCTCTCCACAGAAGAATCCTCCTTATCACAAATTTTCCCAGCAAACCTCCTCTTTCTGCTGTTGTACTGTATGACGACTGTATGGTTCTATATGGTCCATTTGACTATACGACTTGTGTTGTACGATCGATCCGTATGACTGTATAGTCTTCCTATACAGATCCATACGACTATACAGACTGTCTGTACGATCGATCTGTACAGGTGTATGACCTCTCTATACAGATATGTACGACTACCCTTGTAGAAAATAAAACCACCACCACCTTACTGGTACGACCCCCTAGATCTTTCTCTATCTGCTACAATCTCTCTCTACCAAATTTGTAAAGTAGAAAGTCCATCTTTCTCCTGAGTTTATCTTGTGTCTCTCTTGTGTCTTTCTTCTCTCACCTTTGTTGTGTTTTATCCTATTGAGATGAACCCAAACCCCAACTCCAATGGCTGAGATTAAATCTCACTCACTTGAGATCAATGACTAAGATTCAATTAATTAACTTAAATCACTAATGCCAGAAACTTGGGCATTTCTCCAAATCAACCTCAATTAATTTAAAAATACATTCACTTTAATAATTACTTTAGTAAGTTAATTTCCAAAGTTTTTGAGAAGTATTAATGGTGATCTCAACAGGATATACACAAACCCATGTGGAGATACATGTTTGAGCTACAAACATCAACACTCCCTCTTAGCAAGGAAGGTATTCTCAACCACTCCTAGCTTATCTATGAAGAAGAAAAACTTCCCTTTCACCAAGGGTTTGTTGAGAATGTTTGCAACTTACTCATCTATGAAATTATACTGGAGCTTGATTGCTACCTTCTGGATCCTGTCTCGGATGAAATGATATATGATCTCAATATGCTTGGACTTGTCATGGAACACTGGGTTCTCAGATAGTTTGATACAACTTTGATTATCATAGTGAATCACTGAAGGCTTCAACTCTTGACTACATAAAAATGTAAGCAATTTGTGAATCCAAATAGCCTCACAACTGACCATACTCGTTGCCATGTACTTTGCCTTTGCTGAACTGAGTGCTACGAAAGTTTGTTTCTTGCTGAACCAAGAAATCACTACTGATTCCAAGCTAAAGGAACACCCTGAGGTGCTCTTTTTATCTACTACACTCCTTACCCAATTTGAGTTTGAATAACGCTACAACTACACTCCATAACCTCCAAGGTACCTCAATCCATAATTCACTATGCCCCTCAAATATCTGAGCACATGATTTGCTGCTACCCAATGCACCTGCCTTGACTCCACCATGAACTGACTCTAGGTGTTCACAGCAAAACATATATCTGGCCTGGTGTTAACCAAATACATCAAGGATCCTATCAATCGTTTGTATACTCTGGAATCCTTCCACTTTGAATCTGAAGAATCAATCTTCTTCAAGTTGACAATCATAGGTGTAGCTATTGGTCTACAGTCCTCCATCCTAAATCTCTTTAGGTTCTCCACTATGTACTTCCCTTTCCCAAGGAATATCTCACCTGATCTCTGCCATACCTCTAGCCCCAAGAAGTAATGCATCAAGCTGATATCCTTCATCTCGAACTCTATGGACAATCTACTTTACACCCTGCTATAAGATCCTCTACACCTGTGAGAAAAAAATCTTCTATGTAGAACACCAAGATGAGTGGCTCAGATCCAACAAGTATGAAATTTGAAGTATAAGTTGGGATTCGCGTCACTCTTGGTGAAGCCCATGCTCCACAAGTATCTGTCAATCCTCGAGTATCACAACTTGGGTGTCTGCTTGAGTCCATACAAGGTTTTCTTAAACCTACACACATGAGACTCCTTCCCATCCCAACCTCAAAACCCTGAGCCATTGAGGAAGGCTGCCTTCACATCCATCTTGTGAATCCTCCACCTCATGAATGAGGCAATAAATATCACAGCTTGTATGGAAGCATATCTGGCGATTGGAGCGAATGTATCCTCATAGTCCACTCCCTCTCTTTGAGAGAACCCTCTCACTGTGAACCTCACCTTGAACTTCTTAATGCTACCATATGCATCATGCTTTATCTTGAAGAGCCACCTGGAAGTCACCACAGACTTCCCCTCTAGTCTATGCACAATATCCCACACATCATTCTTCATGATGGAGGTGTAGTCCACCATGGCATCCCTCCAAACCTGTTGGTCGGCTGCTTCCTTATAACTAGAAGGCTCGGAATCAATGATGCTTCTCATTAATTCCATATAGTTCTAAAACTTTCTCGGAGGCCTACTCTCCCTGAATGATTTACTGGGAGCCTCAACATGCTCTCAAGCATCCCTCAATGTCTACTCAAACCATCTGGATTTCTTGACGGAACTAGAAGGAGCTAACTCCTCTTTCTCACCTAAAGGTCAACTCCTTGAATTGGTAGTCTGTGAACTCTATTATCCCTTTAAAGCCACTTGCTCCTCGTCCTCTTCCATGGGAGGAAACTCATGAGAATTCCTAGATGCCAATTTCTCCTTGAACTTAACATCTAGACTCATCACTGCCTTTCCCTGCACTGACACGAAGATCTTGTAATCCTTTTAGGTCTTGTTGTACCCCACAAATACAATCTTCTCTCTTGAAGGCTGAAGCCCTCTTCTCTCCAGGAACATGAATGTAAACTAGACACCTAAATATCCTCAAAAGTCCTATCTTTGGTTTCACTCTTGTGAATGCCTCCTCAAGAGTCTTGTCCTCTAATATCTCGTGGGGACTTTTGTTCAACAAATAAACTGTTGTGTTACATGCCTTTGCCCAAAGAAACATAGGTAGTCCCCGATCATGAATTATATCCTTTGCAGTACTGATGATGGACCGGTTCTTTTTCTCCGCAATTCCATTCTACTGTGGGTTGTATGTCATTGTCTTCTCCCTCTTGATCCCTGCTTCCTTGCAAAAATCCTTGAAGTCATTTGAGGTGAACTTCCCCCCATTATCTGTTCTCAAGACCTTGATCTTCTTTCTTGTTAAGTTCTCCACTTGGGCCTTGAACTCTTGAAACCGATCGATTACATCATCCTTGGTCTTCATAAAGAAGATCTAGGTTTTCCTGGAAAAATCATCAATGAATGTCACATAGTATGATGCTCCCTTCACTAACACTACATACGTCATCCCACACACATATAAATGAGTGATATCTAAGATCCCCTTAGACCTACTCTCACTGCTGGGAAAAGTAGTCTTGAAATTATTTCCAAGTGCACACCCTCTGCATACTCCTTGCTGCTCAACATTGAAATCTTGAAGATTAGTGACAATCTACCTTAGAATCGACAATGCCCTGTAATGCAGGTGTCCCATCCTCCTAAGCCATAGCTCACATAGGTTGTCACTGTCATGTGCTAAGCCTGAACAAGCTTCTCTTGCAACCTGTATAAGTTTCCCTCTAACCCCAATCCTCATTGTTGTGTCAGGGCTATCTCCCTCTGGATGTATGAGTACTTTCCCTCTCCTAAATATAATGACAAAACCACTATCCTCCATAACTAAGACTAAGAGCAAGTTTTTCTTCAGTCTTGGTACAAATAGCACATCCTTGGCATCATCACCAAGCTCCACATGTATCCCTGAGTCTGATTCTATCAATATGATGAATAGCTCTAGTGCTTCTCTCATATGACGAGACACACCACTCTCCAAGTACCATGCACTCCTAGAAACTGTGTTGGTAGAAAGGAAATAAACTAGTGAGAAATCACTCTCGAACTTCGCAACAAACTCACTCAACTGAGTCTCTGCAGATGCTGCCACCTACTACGTCTTTCCTTTTCCTTTCTTCTTCTCCGGACACTTATATGCATAGTGCCCATTCTTATGGCACATGAAACACTTGATTTTACTCAAGTCCTTCTTCTTTCTTTGCTGCGAGGTTCCCCCCTCATTGTTATTCTTCTTGTTGGAACTGTTTCCTTTTCCCTTTCTTGCCTTGCTGACAAGGACCAAGTTCTCATCGCTACCTCCCTGGTTGCGTGCCATGGACTCCTCTCGAGTCTCTTCCTGGATGCAATTGTCCCAAAGCCTCTCCTAGGTGGGAAGTTTCTCCTGAGCACATAGTCCTTTTATGAATGGTTCCCAAGGCTTAGTGAATCCATTCAATGCCATACTGACAAGCTCTGCATCGACTACTTTCTCCGCAACAGGTGCAAGTTGATCACATATCTGAGTGATCTTCATGAGATAGCTGGTAACATTGTCAAATCTAGTAAATCCGAACATGTCTGAGTTTATCTCTCAGAATCATCTTATTGTTCATGTTATCACTATGGAATAAATTCGTCATAGCTTTAAACATATATCTAGCCAACATCTTTTCTGCCACATGACGAATTAGGTGATCCTTTATAGCATCTAGAATCTTCCTTTGAGCTTTGATGACCTTCTTCTCATGAGATACCAATTTTTCTAGATTTGTCGGTGTAGGAACAACCTTCTCAATAATCTCCCAAAGGTCATGTTCCTTCAAAATCAAAGTTACCCTCACTTTCCAGGACAAGAAGTTAGATGCCCCATCTAACATGTCTTCAAATCGAAGACTAGATGCTGCCATAACTAGATCTGCACAAAATAACTATCGTGTGCTTATTCCTTCAAGAACCCACCAAGATCTACTGTTGTAGATTTCAAACATGCTTCTCTTTTCGAGTGTGATCTATGATACCATGTTAATTTTATGAACCCCAACACTAGATAAACAATTCCTAGTGATTTTCCTTGATAAAAATTAAATTTCAGCTCATTGATTTATTTATACTTGCTGAGATCTATTAACATAAATTTAAATAGCGGAAGCAATACCAATGGAAAATAGAGCTACTCAATAAAAAAACACACACATAATTTCTTCCCTTCAAATAAGCTTTTCATTTAATAATTTCCAAGCTTACAAGGGCTCCCTTACTGGGAAAATGGCCTGAGAAAATATACAACAACAAACTTGGCAAAATACTCCACAATGTTTTTTTCCTGACTACAAATTTTCCCAGGTGTTGTGGCCACGACTACCTCCCCTACATTTCTTGCTCCTAGAATAGAAAAGCAAAGCCCCCCCATACTAAATTTTGTGTTTTTCACTATCTTTAGATTGACATGCAAGTATTGGATAATTTGAATGATGTTATACCACTTGAATGACCATCAGTGCCTTCATGATAATTTTTGTTGATGATAAATTTTTTCTTGAATGAGTTATTTGGACTATGTTGACTTAGTGATTTTTCTTTTCCCTGATGACTTGCTTTGACATGACTAAGGATTTTGATGGTTGATTGAGTGTGTTAAGTTCAGTCCCTGCCCCAATCCTGATTTTTTCCTTACCTTGCCAAGTCTAAAAGTTTTTTGGAATCTATCTTGTGTGCTTGCCAATGTTATGCATTGTCTTAGAAATCTCAGTTCCTCCTTCTAGTTAGGTAAGGCATTCATCTAAGGATTCACTGTTAAAATACATTCAAGAAGAAGTTTTTTGAGAGCAAATAAGCACGTCTAAGAATTTTTTCTCAAAAATGGCTAAGTATGAAACAATGTGGCAAGAGTTTCTAAGTTCGCTGATGTTTCGGCAAGATTTGAGAAGTTCACCGACGTTTCAGCGAAAATTGATAAGTTCACTGATGTTTCGGCGACAATTGATAAGTTCACCGATGTTTCAGAAATATTTGAGGAGTTCGCCGACGTTTTGGCGAGAATTAATAAGTTCACCGATGTTTCGTCAATATTTCACCGATGTTTTGTCAAGATTTGAGGAGTTCGCTGATGTTTCGGAAAGTTTGGAGAAACTCGCCAACATTGCAATGAGAATGAAGAAGTTCATCGACATTGCGGCAAGAATTGCCAAGTTCGCCGACGTTTCAGCAAGAATTGCCAAGTTCGCCGACATTGCGGTGCAAAAGGAAAAGCTCACCGACATGCAGTAGAAAAGTCCAAAGAATGCCGACGTTGCGGCTGGAAACTCATAACTCGCCGAAACAGTTCTGCAGGAAACAAATAACTCACAGATGGCATGCCAAGATTGGGGAAGGAAGCCAAGTTTTAAGGGTGTTTGAACGTCTACTATTGAGAACTAAGGTTGGTGGATGGAGTATAATGTGATGAATGTTTTTGAACTCTTTGATTCTTAATAATGGTCTGGCATTGTTTCATATAATCCCTAGGCGTTTTATGACTCACTTGACCGATCTTAAAGGCCTCTTTCCAAGCACTTATTTGAATTTTGAATTTGGTTGACCATGAATTTTTTATGCAGGATGGAATTAGTTTTCACTTGATTTTTACCTTCCTCTATGTTTTTCATGTCTTTTCATGTCTTCCCTTGCTTTGGGTTTGGTCCCCATTGTTTAAATTTGACTTTTCACCCTCTTTGTGTTTTGCCAATTCCGTGACCAACAAGGGTGGAGGACCTTGTGGCAAACTTGAAGCAATAATAAGATTAATGTTATGTGTAACCAATGGTTCTATCATGTATCTCTATGCACAATATTTCCAAGGCATCAAACAGTTCATGATTCCAATAAAATATGAGGAAGATATCAACTTTTCCGTCATGAGACCTAGTTTTAACATGGCAATCTAAGGAGGCCTAATATTTGGCCAAATAAATATTATAGTTGCAAACTATTTTGAGGGTTCACTTGATATAAACGATTATAATGTCATGAACCTCATTTAATGAAGGAAATTATCATTTATCAAAAGAGAAGGGAACAAAAGGAAGAAATGGGAAGAAATGAGAAATAAGATGCCCCAATTGTTGTTTTCAGTCATGTTTGTACCCCAATTTTATACGCTGTGCAGGTGGACTATACACTCATCCCAGCGGGGTGTGGGAGCGAAGCCCCCGAAAGAATTTTTTTGGGTTGTTTTGTTGGCCAACAGTTTATGGGCCCATGGTTTTGGGTATCCCGTAGTATTTTACGATGGTAATTCCCCTTTAAAAGGAAGACATTGTAATACAGTTGTGTAATGTATTGTATCATGGTAAAGATCTCTGATTGTGTAAGAGAGACTGTGAGAGAGTGAAGAGGAAGTTGCAACGGATGTACTGCAAGTTGTATCCCTTCATTTGTTGGATGATATAATAATAAGGACTAGCAAATTTCTGTGTGGACATATCCCATCTTGGGTGAACCACGTTATATTGGTGTCTCTCTTGTAATGTGTTATGTATGTGATTTATATCTGCAACTTGTTTATTGTTATTGCTCTGCGATCTTGTTTTTCTAACAACAATCGTGTGAGAGGGAGTGTAATAATGATTACCCTACACTTATCAATCACTTGGAATTACCTTATATATATATATATATATATATATATAAGTAGGGAGACCGTCCTCCCATTGTCTGATTTTTGGATTAATTAACCGCTTAATAATGAGATAATCTAATTTAGTCCTAAATGAGCCTAAACTCCCTCCAAGTGGAAGATTCCTTCATGACATGACATGTTTGTAGGTGGCAAATGATGCTCTGTCATAACTCCTATTGGGAGTGGAAGAGGTGAAAGAGAAGCCCGTTGGCCCACACTATGGAATGTGAAGAGTTTGCCACCCATCCCATGGGGTATGGATCATGAAAACTCATTTCTTTCAATACATGAGGCCATATTTCGAATTTGATGAGAGATATGAGTGTATGAGACATCAATTGAACCATTTTTGACTGATTTTGAGTGAGGGATCCAAATCCATGCAAGGAGGAAGAAGGTAAAGCTTCATTTCATGTCCATTCCCAACATAACTTTTGAAGTTTCTAACGGATTTGTGATGTTTTTTTTGCAGGCTATATGTTGGTGGCATTGATTGCAGGTATCAATGGAGATTCAAGGGGAAATATTAAACTTACAGGCTTTGCCCTACCATTTCCTCTCCTTTTTTTGGCATTTTCCTCTTTTGGAAAATTGCCATCTCTTCCTCTATTTGTATTTGAAAGTGGAAAAAACAAGGGGAGGTTATGAATTTTTTTTTCCAAAATTCATACACTCTAATTCTCTAATATTTTACAAATTCAAGCTCCTGTAGCAATCCTCATCTTTTAATTTTTAGAATCTCCCTTTTGAGACCTTCCCGAAATAGCAATTTTGCCATTTGCGGGAGTTTTATCAATCGTTTTTGGGCCAAAATTTTCCTGTAGAGTCTTAGCACCTGCAAAAAATCATGGTAAAATTTTTATCCCAAGATGAGCACCATTTCCCTTGTTTTTCAATTCTTTCCATGTATAGTAATAAGTTATTCCGGGAAAGTCATGAAATTTTGAGATCTTTGGAAATTTTCAAAGGGTAACTCTATTAATAGACATTTATCAATACCTTTAACTTGCTGGACTCATCTATTGAGTTCCTCAATTGCCAATTTTGAATGATTTTGCTAAATTAAGCCAATTTGGAGTAATTGTTATTTTGGTCATGAAAATCAGAATTACGGCTGCTGGATGACGAAGAAGCATAAGGAATATCTCATATCAATAAATTCATGATGAATCAATTTTTAAATGCCTCCTATTTTTTAGGAAATTTATTAATTTTTTAGTAAATAATTCCTACAAAATAGGATTAAGCTCGAAAATTAATTACAAATCCAAATCTCCGCTCTTAAGCTTTTGTAAGGACAATAAACTAAATTTCACAATTTATGGACCTCTAATTAATTTTCTATAATTTTCCTAAATTTAATTGAAAAACTAGATACTTTATACTAGGGTTTGGAAAATTAATTATAGAAAACAAACAGACGAGATAAAAAGCCAAATTTTTAGGGTCGTTTCTAATCAATATGGGCAACGTTAGATAAATTTTGCAATCCCCAAAATGGATTTTACAATGTCATTGTGACAATTAAGGAATTTGACAAAACTAGCAAGTGCAAGAAAGTTGAGGGAAAATTCAAAGGGAAACTAAGATCAATTACTAAATTCCAATCTAATGCTGATCATAATGATTTTCGATCGAAATCAATCTCATATTAAAATTTTCAATGGGCATAAAGATATAATGTGTGACAATTGGTAAGCTAGTTTAAATGTCACATTTTGTGGCACTTAAACAATTTTCGCATTTTAGCTCGATTCTAATTGTTGACTTGATTTGTTGCAATTTTCCTTTGTGATCAATATGTAATCTCTCATATATTTAATTTTTATCATAGGTGCTCATAATGAAGATGAAGGCGTACTGACCAAGATCACTATTCAAAAGCAATAACAATAACCATGGACAAGTGGAGGATGTGTTCGATCAAGTACTGTCAAGCCATCAAGTTATGAAGACTCTAATGGAGAAGCTCTCTATAGTAAGAAGACAAAAGTCAGTATCTCACATGAGGAAAACTTATGTTAGGTGACGAAAGGTCACTAAAGGACGAATTGATGGAATGCCAAAGGTCACCCAAGGGTGAATAAAATCAATTTTGTAATTAAATTATTCAAAGAATTCCAAAAGTCTCAAAGGAATATGGAAGGCCAAGGGTCACCTAGCCTTGGCCTATATATTGTAATCTCATTTGATGAAAACAAGTCTTTTGGCTCTTCAACTTTTCCAATGCACTATTGCTAGATTGTGAAGGAGGATAAGCCTTTGAGTAGCTTTTGCACATGAATACTTATGTCATGTGGATGGATGTCTTGAACTGTTTCATGCTCTTACACGTGCAGATATGAAGTAACAATGTTTCAAACTTCCAAATGGGTTATCCCTATGGATCTCCGTTTTCTTATTTCATTGTTGTTTCTATTCTTTTGTTTCCTGTGAGTAATGAAATCAGAATGACATGAATACCAAGACTATTCTAATATTTATGCTTCCATTATGTTGATTGTTTATCCGCTTCTTAAAACAGTTACCTGAATTATGAATGTGGATGTTTAATTATTATTTCACTGCTCACCCTTTTACTCTCGCTCCTAGTTGGGATATGCATGACTGGGATAGGTTAGGTTATTTAGGAATTACATTTAGGTTAGATTCGATTGCATCTCATCCATTAATTATAAAACCCTAAACGGTGGACCAAGCTACAACCAGTGAAACCCAAAAAGGAATGGTTGTTGGGCCATAATTCGGACGGATTCCATACTTGAACGGTTTGAGGTCTAATTGGAACTTCTTATCGGGGAGAACCCCTACTATTGACCCCAGGTCATTTCAACCCGTCACCACTAGCAAACTCCCTCTTCCTGTTGTTCTACCCTATGACTACTGTATGGTACTGTATGATTTGTACAACTGTACGACTGTACAATATTCCTATACATATCCACACAACTGTACGATCTCTTTGTATGATATATCTGTATGGCTATACGACCTCGATATACGGATTCGTACAGATGCCCCTATAGAAAATAGAACCACCACCTGACTAGTAGGCCCCCCTAGAAATTTCTCTGTTTGCTGCAATCTCTCTCTACCAAATCTAGAAAGCAGAAATTCCTTCTCTCTCCAACTCAATGCTTGAGTTTCTCTTGTGTCTATCTTGTGTATTTCTCCTCTCACCTTGGCTTCCATTTATCCTATTGAGATGAACCAAAAACTTTACTCAAATGCCCGAGATTAGATCTCACTCACTTGAGATCAATGGATAAGATTTAATTAATTAACTTAAATCACTAATGCCAAAAACTTAGGCATTTCTCCAAATTAACCTCAATCAATCTAAAAAGACATTCACTTTAATACATTAATAAAGTGAATTTCCAAAGTTTCCAAGAGGTATTAATGACTATCTCCACAAAATAGACACAAATCCATGTGGAGATACCTGTTTGAGCTACAAACATCAACATTCAAGAAGTCAACATAAGCATAACAAAACTTTATTTAGTATCAACAAAAGGCTTATTGCACCAAAGAGACAAATACAAAACCGGTACAATGACATTCCCTGCTCAAGAGTATGGAAAATAGAAAGAAGAAAAGAAATTGCGCAATATAATGAACTTTTGTTGAAAAAGATCCAACATCAAATGCTCATGTGATTCCTCCTTTTAAAGTATGAAGAATGATTTTAGATTAAGAGGGGGCTGCATTAGGTCAAGGAGAAGGGGAGGTGCACTTGTCATGCAAAGAAGAAGATTCTCCGAGTTAAACTCCAATGAAGTGAATGAAACCCATGTGCACTGAGGTGAAGTGGTACTCACTCTAGTATACTAAGGGGGTGCATTATTTAATTGATCCAAGCCCTGGTTTAACTCATACTGATGCCAACTCACTCATGCATGCGCCCTAGATCATTCAAGTGAATCATGCATGTGCCCTAGATAACTTAAGTGGCTCATGCATGCGCTCCAATAGCTCTAGTGGTCCATGCATGTGCCTTGTCTAACTGAAGTAAATCCCTGCATGCGATCCTAAATACTCAAGTGATACATGCATACACTCTAGTTTAGATGCCACTTTCTCCTCAAAGCTATGCATGTTCATTCATGTACCTGAAGTTTCCATGCAAAGTGATGCATGTTCGTGAAAGTGCCAAATATTGATATGCAAAGTGATGCATGTTTGTACATGTGCCATGCAACGCCATGCTAGTCAAAACCCTAACTGAAAAAATGAAGTATCTTGCATGTTGCTTGAAAAAATCTCATTGGATTCTCGAGCTCACAAGGATGCAAAAAATGTGCTCATCTCTATCATGCGGACCTTTGAACCCTGTCTCCTAAAAAATAGGAATCTTCTCAGAATAGATGAAACTTGTGAAATATCTATCTCTGTACCGAGGAAACATCAAGGTACCACCTGAACTCAATGGGAACCAACTTTGGCTCTAACAAGTTGTCTCTGGAGATGTTATCTAAATACCATCCTAATGGAATATGTTGGCCCTTAACCCATCCAGATTGCTTATGGAGAAAATCTAGGGGTTGACACGCTCCTATATGGTTAACAACCATTTTGCAGATGATTCCCTTCTATTAGTGAGAGTTGATCAGGGTTTTGTTGATGGGGCCCTCTCTTGTCTAAACACTTTTTGTAGGGCTTCTAGCACCATTGTTAGTCCTCATAAACCGACTTTTGGCTCATTAGGCTCGATTCTCCTCCAGTGTTGATCCCAAAATTTTGGTCGTATATCTTCTTGGGGGTGGTTGTGAAGGCACCAATCCCATAGAGATACTAATTATATAAACTTGTACCAAATGGAATGCTAACATATATCTTCTTGGTGGTGGTTGTGAGGTATCTTAGCATTCCATTTGGTACAAGTTTATCATTAGTATCTCTATGGGATTAGTGCCTTCACAATTATTATAGAGTAAAATTCATATTTGGCATCATAAGGATCTTCCCTTCACATGGAAACTATCAGAAGTGGGCCATATTCTCTAGGCCTTGCATGTGTACTATGTGTCTTGTTGGTTCCCTAGTAGAGCACAATTCAAACAACTTGAGAATATTTTGAGATCATATCTATTTAAGCATGGCTAGGCAAGATGTCCACCCTTAGTTTCTTGGGATGCTTGCACGATTCTCAAGGATGAAGGGGATTGGGATTGATTGATGTGGTAAATTCACAGTATTTTTGCAGTGCAATGCTTGGAGGGCTTGGTGGTTGGCATGTTCTTTTTTGGCATCAGATTTTATCAGTGTAGAATAGGTTGGTGCGTTGGTAGTGGGGGGGGGGGGGTTAGCCGAGTGTGTATGTAGTGCAACTGTTACGTTTTTAGACACATTGACTAAGTTGGAAGGGTATCTTTCTTTTTATATATTTTATTTATAAAAAAATATAATAGTTCAAGTATTTCCACATGCCAAAAAATTCAAGTTAAATATTTAAAAATATTAATTAATATTTAAATATTCCACATTCAAAGGAGATTGCCACGAAGTCCAAAGGTTCAATAAAGTACAAAATGGGATTTCATACCATGTGGAATGCTAAAAAACTACCATATATACATGAATATACATATCTACATATATATTATTTAAGAATCATTATAAATGCATTAAAACCATTGCAATTAACATTGATAATCATTTTACTACATAAACCAATTGAACACCAATGGAAAATCGTCTTGGTCCTAGTTTCAAATCAATTGCATCCTCATTATTCTTTGATTACAATAAGAAATACATCAAGGAGGAACTAATGATCTCTTCCTTGATCTTATTTCCTTTGTCTAGATAGAAGAATTTATTTGATCTCATTACAAGGAAGAAAGAGAGAAAGAGATAAAATAAAGGGTCAATGTTGTAGATCCCTGTACACTTTTCTTAGAATTTTTTGGTAACCTGTTGGATGTAAAATGAATGAACCTTCTTTAATTTTCTTTAATTTCTCCTTTTATAACTTCCTAGATCGAGCACTGACTATGCCCCTTTGTAGGAATCTTTTGGATACGTTGTCCTATTGAAGTGATGCCATAGCGCTTGCTATGCCAACATTTTAAATTTCCCTTTACAGGGATCTAAATTTAATCATCCATTGGAATTTCCTCACATTATGTCACCTTATTTCGTATGTTTCCCATGCATGTCTCCCTTTGGAGCTTGGGAGGATCCCTTGCTTGTTTTGCGAATTGTCCTTGCTTCCTGTTTTGAGCAAAGTCCCACGATGTCTTCTTGGACACCCATCCCTATCGGGTTATCCTTCTACTACCTCTTAGCACTCTAAAACATTTATCCAAATCAGATTGAGGAGTATAGTCAAGATCCCCTAGATTTTGAAATAGGATTTTCAATAGTGCTATTGAGTTGATAGAGGGTTTTAGTTGATCTAGGGCCTCATTAGTAGTAGGAATGGTAAATTTAGCTGGTACTTGCATGAGCCTAGGCATGGATTCCTGTATCAACCTATTATGTACTTAAACTATATGCAACTTAATATTAAGATCCCAAGGACACAGGAAGCCATTCTCTACTATGATGTTGATCTTACTGAAAAGAGAAATAAAAATGTCCATGATTCCTTTACTTTGTTCTTAATGATATCCAAGATAATGAACTTATTTATACAGTTTTTAATGTCCATGTGGGAATATGTTCTATCACTAATTCCCAACAATATCAGCTCATCAAGATTTAGAGAATTGACCATTATCTTTTCCACCTTGGCAATGTGAAACTTGCTTTGAATCATCATTTTTGACTTCTTGGTAAATAATGTCAAATTCTAGAAAAAATGCAATTGATTCCTTATTAGAGGCAAATTTGTAATCACTTCTTTTCCTAAGATAATATATTCACCATCCTAGCTTCTATCGAGGCTTCTTCATGTCTAGTTTTCCACTCATTAATTTCTTCCTCTAGCATAGCCTTATCTTTCCTCAGCCCATGTACTTTCTTCTCAAAAAATTTTATTTTCTCTTTTTGAGTATGAAGATCATCCTTTTTTTTGTTAGCCAATTCTTCCATTTCAATTGCTCTCCTCATATTATCAACAAATTTAGTTTATGATTCTTCCCTTTCTTGTTCTAATTGATCGACCTTCTTCTCCGAGGTACATATGGTATCTTCTCAAACTGTTGACTGGATACTAGAAGGAGGATCACTCACTTTCCCTCTTGCATCGACAAGTTTAATATTCAGAGAATCAATCCTGGTGTTAGAATTATCTAGTCTGAAAATCAAATCTCCATTGCTTCTCTCCTCTTCCTCCAAATATTTTATTCTCTCTTCATTTATGCTCTTCTCAGCCATAAAAGAGACATTTTCTCGTGCTTAAAAAATTGATCCATGCGTTGAGATTTTGTTGTTCTTCTACCATTTCTTGGATAACTAGGAGTGACTAAACCATTTGATAATTCTCCATATCTTTGATCCTTATGTCCTTTTCAGCTAATAAGGAAATGATTTGAGTTGACCCATGTGTTCCTTGTCCTGAAGACACTACATCGTTATGTAGACTTCTACTCTCATTTTCCAGATTCTGCAGTCTAGCTTTCAAAAACTGATTCTTGATTTCCAAGGTCTCTTCCCTCTTTTTTTGTCCGGTCAATGTGGACATAGCTTGGAGGTACTTGGTATAAACAATGCCACTCGTTCCATCTGCCATTGACACTTCATCTTCTACAGGCATGTCCATTGTCTCTAGCATTACTTGGAGGGTCCTTCATTCATGAGGTTGTAGGTCTCTATACTTTTTTTGTGTGAGAGGCTTCAAAGTGGTGATCATGAATTGTCGATTCTGTGGGTCATACTTAGATAACATTTTAGGCCAAGCTTCCGACTCTAGGATTTTTGTGTCCTATAATCCCTTATGAGCCTCTACCCTCATTTCTTGTTCCCTTTTCAGAATATCCAAAGGGTTTGTAATATTTATTGTATGTACAATATTATCCCAAGGAGTTTGTTTTGTTGTTTCTAGGGATAAGGTTGTTAAAAGCACGCTAGAAGTACCCTCTAAGGCCAAAAAATATAAGATTTGATTAGAATTAAAAGAAGGAAGAAAAGGGTCAAGAGAATTTTCACCTTCTTCTTGTGGAGGCTCTCCATACTGTTCCCATTAGGGGAATTTTGAGGTCTAAAATGGGCCTCCTAAGAGATATAATAAAATATTACAAGTTAGGCATTTTGTGGGGGAGGTATATTCACAATTCACCTTTTACACTACAATCAATGTAACTATGGTTAAGTTAAATTGAAAAGATCTCTACAATAAAATCAATAAGAAAATTATTCTTTGATGTGACTAAAAGTATTACTCTTGAATACATAAATTGTTTTTTAAGTGCTTCTGGTGCTTCAAATATGGTTCGTTCTGCCTGAAGAAATGGCACCTTGCATTCGACCCCCTGCAGGAGGCTCAGAGCATTCGTCATTTGTGGGTTCTTATCCCTGGATTGCCCATAGAGTTGTGGACTGAGAACATTCTTATTGGCATTGCTAACTCTGTGGGGAAGTTCATGCGGTTGGACAATTGCTCTCTATATGGATATGACCGTAAGGCTGCTAAGGTGATGGTGGAATTTGAGATGGCGAAGGGCCTTCCTGCGGAGGTGGAGTTGGACTGGGGCCTTAAGTTTTGGCGTTAGTGTTTGGACTATTTTAAGGTGTCATTTAGGTGTTTTCTGTGTCAACAGACGAGACATGTGTGGGCTTTATGCCCGGATGCTATACCTCCTAAATTTGCAACGAAAGATGCACCTTCTGCAATTCCTCATGACAGAGGGGTTCATTCATCAGAGGACGCAATCCGCACTGTGGTTCCAGGTAAGTCAAAATCTCTGGCCATCCCTAATTTTCCTGAGATCACCATTGATGAAATGTCTGTCATTTTGTATACGGAGGCTATTTTAGACAATCAGATTGCTACTAGGGATATTGTCTTAAAGCTTGATACTCCGGGGAAAGGTCCTTCTGCGTCTCGTGGGGGTTCCCTTGATGATAAGTCTAAGGCCTATAGGGACCTCTTCGGTCGGGGTTCATTGTCAGTGGCGGAGGAAGTGCCCGTTCAATCCTGTTCTGACAGGGACTGCTTGGCTGATGTTTTGGGGGTTAATTATGTGGATAGGGTTGATATGGAACCGATGGCTCAGGATCATTACACTTCTAATCCTGAAGACCTGGAACTTTTGTGGGAGGCCGGTGTCTCAGAATCGGAGGGGGAGGTTGTTATTTCTCCATTACCCATCTTTTCAAAACATCCCTCTTCAAATCCCTTAGTACAGTCGGTCAATTCTGCTTGGTTTCAGAACGTCACATTAAGGAAGGCTCGCAAGAATTGTAAGAATTTGGGGGCCTTGGATGGCGGGGATCTTGGGAGTCATACCCCTATTTCTGAGAGGTTGGATTCAATCAGTAGTGTGGGGATTTCTGAAGTTGTTGGGGGCCTTAGAACTATTCCCCCGGGTGATAGGGTTTCTTGATGTCTTTATGCTCACTGAATATCCGTGGGGTGGGTAGGGCTATTCAGTTAGGGCCTTATCAAACCTTATTTCTACTACTCGTCCTAGTGTCATCTTACTGCAGGAAACCATGTCTGAGGATGTAGATGCGATTGCAAAGATTGCAGGTATTTTGGGGGGATGGGAGGTCTCGGCTGTAAGCTCTAATGGGATGTCGGGTGGCCTTTTGGTAGCTTGGGACCCTCGTATTTACTCTTTTTTGGTTTACAAAACGATGTGGGGTCTCCTGCTGGAGGGTTACTGTAAGTTGAATGATCTTCACCTTTCTATACTTAATTGCTATGCTCCTTACCGAAATAGAGAGCTATTATGGAATGGGCTCCAATCCTCTGGTCTGTTGAGAAGAGACATTTTGATTGTGGTGGGTGACCTCAATTTTACGAGGTTGGCTCAGGAAGTGTGGGGACCGAAGGCTAAGTTGGATACTTTGGCTACTTACTTTACCCAGTTTATTGATCATATTGACTTAATTGATGTGTGTACAGTTGTCCTTACACCAACTTGGTTCAATGGCCGGTCAGGTTAAGAGGGCATTCACAAAATACTTGATAAATTTTTGGTGAAAACCAAGCTGCTGGAATCTGTTACCCGTTATCGTTCTTGGGTTGGCAAGTCAAAGATCACTGACCACTGGCCGATCTACTTGTTATTGGATCATGGAGAATACCTGCAAAAATATCCTTTTAAATTTGACAGTTCCTGGCTCACAGACGAGGCTTTTGCTCTTTTTGTCCGGGAATCATGGCAAAATTCTGATATTAATATGGAGTTCAATCTTGTAGACTTCTTCTATCTGAAACTTAAGGAACTCAAGGGGAGAGTCTCGAGCTGGATACATTATAGGAAATTGATGGATAAGCAGTCATTACTGCTCTTGGAAGCTCAATTACAGGTTCTATACTCCTTCAACTTGGAGGCTCCCCTTGATCCTTCAAAGTTTGAAACTTTGAGGCAGTTGGAGTGTGAAAAAGATAACATATTCTTGAAGGAAGAAAAGTAATGGCGATTAAAAAGTAGGGCACTGTGGGTACATTCAGGCGACAAAAATTCAATATTTTTCCACTCTTTTGCCTCGGCCAGGAGAAATAACAACTCCATTTGGAAAGTTGTTGATGAGGCTGGGGTTGAGGTTTATGGTGCGAAGGATTTGCAAGCTGTGGCAAAACAACACTTCAGCAATGTGTATTCTGATGACAAATGTTGTGATTTACTCTCACAATTGCGGGTGGCTAGACTGTATCCAAAATTCTTTAGTGATGAGGAGGCTGCTGATTTATGTGCTGAGATTACCTTAGAAGAAGTGGAGAACACTCTAAAATCCTTTGCAAAAGAAAAGATCCCAGGACCCGATGGCTGACCCGTTGAGCTTTTTTTGCATTTCTTTGACATCATGGGAGGTGACTTATTGAGGATGGTGAATTATACTCGATCTGAGGGGTATATCTCTGGCGCCTTGAATTCCACTTTCATCACACTCATTCCAAAAGTCAATGATTCAAGGTCGTTTGGTGACTTTAGACCTATTGCACTATGCAATCTCTCTTATAAAGTCGTTTCAAAGATTATTGTTGCTCGCCTGAAGCCTATTTTCTCTAGATTTATCTCCCCTAAGCAGTTCGGCTTCCTTCAGGACTGCCAGATACTTGATGCTGTGGGCATCACACAAGAGATCCTCCATACCATAAAAACTAAGAAGCGGAAAGCTATTATCCTTAAGATGGACCTGGAAAAGGCCTATGATAGGGTATCTTGGGATTTTCTGAGGATTATTCTCATTCAAATTGGGGTTCCACCGTTGGCCATTAGGTAGATCATGGCGTGTGTGACATCCATGAATATTGTTGTTCTGGTAAATGGAGCTCCCACATCATTTTTCAGATGCTCCAGAGGTATCCGGCAAGGCTATTCATTGTCCCCATTTTTATTTCTGTTGGTAATTGATGGATTGAGCAGGTTGATAAAGCAGGCACAGTTAAATAGGGCGATAAGCGAGCTGAAAATATCTGAGGATCTTTCTATCACAAATGCATTATTTGTTGATGATGTTTTAATTGCTGGGGATGATTCGGTTGAGGAATGGTGGACATACAAAGAGATTATTGACCTTTTCTAGAAGGCTTCTAGGATGAAGGTTAGTTTGCGAAAGTCTTGCTTATATGAGAATATTATTGATGAAGATAGGGTACAAGATATTCTTGCTGTGATACCTTTTAAATGCTGCATGATCACTGATGGTTTCACATACCTTGGATTTCATCTCAAACCAAATGGCTATTTGGTTAAGGACTGGCATTGGCTGATTGCTAAGTTTGAATCTCGCATTTCTCATTGGACTTATCGGTTGCTTTCTATCAGGGGTAAGCTCACTTTCCTGAAGTCTGTTCTTATTGGAACATCGGTTTATTGGTTTTCGCTATTACCGGTGCCTGTATCTGTTCTCAACACCTTAAGAAGACTTATGTTCCAATTCTTGTGGACTGGGGTTTTGAAAAAATCATGTTTTACTCTGATCAGTTGGGAGAGGATATCTTTGCCATACTCAGCGGGAGGATGGGGGATTAAGGATCTTTCTATTTTTAGTGCAGCTCTTCGTTTGAAAAGCCTTTGGAGGGCATTATTTGGGATTTCACTTTGGACACGGGTCATCCATCACAAATATGTGAAGATCGAGACATCAATCTGGCTCAAAAGGCCAAACAAACTAGTGAGAGGGGTGTCCCCCATATGGAATGGCTTTATGAAGGTATATTGCTGGCTTGTGGCAGAGCTCTGTTGGAAAGTTGGGAATGGCCAGGATGTGGCCGTAGGAGTTGATCCCCTGCTTGGTCTAAATAGTGACTATAAATTGTCAAATCCGATTATTTTGTCATTAAAATATGGGGGTGCGGTTACATTGAATTCGATTGTCAAAGATTCTCCTTCGAGGTATTGGGCTGCAACTGAGGACGTGCAAATCCCTCGAAACTATTATGTTGAATGGGAACGCTATGTACAGTCTTTGAACAATGCAGGGATCCGTCTAAATACTGAGGAGGATCGAATTGTTTGGGCAGGTAACCCGACTACTAGGAAGGTAACGGCCATCACTGCTTATAGCTACATGATTAAGCGACGATGCATACACCCTAATCACCGGTGGTATAAGATCATTTGGTATTGGCATATCCCGATGAAACTTAAATGCTTTATCTGGTATGTGCTCGTTGATAAGTTAAAAACATGGGACAATATGATTTTGAAAGGATGGAATGGGCCAAACCGGTGTATCATTTGTAAAGAAGGTGTTGAATCTTCATCCCATCTTTTTATTGAATGTTCCTTTCTGAGAAGGATATGGGATAAATTTGATCAGAATTTCGATATTATGGTGAAATGGGGAGGTTGCACTGTTGAAGTTGGCCTTCATTCATGGATTAACACATGCAAGAATCACTATTCTCTTCCTATTTTTATCTGCTGGGTTATATGGCGGGTCAGGAATCTAGCTATCTTTCAGGATCATGCTCCAAACTTGGATACTTCTTATTCTTATGTACTGTCTCACTATTTACAGCATCTGAAAATTGAGACGAATCCTTTTGGGCGAGATATTGGTCACTTTCACCTTCCCACTGATGCTCCTATTTTACTATTTGATGGGGCTACAAATTTGGGGAACTGTGGAGCTGGGGGTGTTATATTTCTCAGCCAGGATCACTACTTCAATCTGCACTTGAAATGTGGTTCAGGAACTAATATGAAGGCAGAGTTACTAGCTCTATGGTGTGTCGCCCGAGTGGCCAACCTTTTTGGTCTTCCAAGAGTCAAAATATTTGGGGATTCCCAGGTCACCATCAAATGGGCTCAAGGAGTATATGATTTGAAGGTGCTGAATCTGCAAAATCGGTGCAGCAGAATTAAACATTAGCTCCGAATATTCACTGATATTACTCTCGAGCATATATATAGGGAATTTAATGCACAGGCTGATCAGCTTTCAAAGCAGGCACTGGAAGGGGAGGAGGGCTATCTATTATGGGATGAATACTGTGAGGATTTGTTGAGTGCCTCTGGCACTCTATATTTCCTTCGCTAGATATTGCTGGACTTTACTGTAGGGAATCTGGATGCATGCTTAGAATGTTGGGTTTTGTGTTTGGTGAGACAAGCGCTTTTGGCTATGCTCACGTATACTTTTAAGAGAACTGTTGTATCTATGTTATCATCATGTACTATTTGATTCAATTAATGAATATCAATAGTATGTTTTTTTTCGCGAAAAAAAATAAAAATATAAAAAAATAAATAAAAAATAAAAAAATAATGTACTCATAAAGTAAAAAGTAATGTACTCATAAAATAAAATAAAGTATATTATTTTGAATTTTGAAATATAACTTATTCAATATTCAAAATATGATTATAATAACATGTATAATTTTGAATTTTAAACATAAATTAAATTTATATGAATAAATTGTTATTTCTTTTAAAATATATATTCATTATATAAATTTAACTTATATTCACTAAAAATAAAAACAAGTCATATAATCATATAAATCCAACTTATATTTTCATATTTATAAAATATGTTAATTAATTATTATATAAATCTAACTTAAATTTATTAAAACTAAAACTTAATCATTTATTTATATAAATATTAACATTATTTAAATATTAATAATCTATTTACATAAATATCTACATTATTTAAATCTATTTTTATTTATAGAACACTTAATTAAATTATATATCTATATTGATATTATATATCTATAATTTAGATAACCACGTATTTATTTTATGTATTTATTTAATAATCAACACATTTATTTTTCATTTGTTTTAATTTATATCTTTTACAAATTTATTTTTATTATCTTGTATCTCATAAAACTTATCACATTTATATTGATATTCTTAAATTTAAAATTATATATTATATAAATAGTAATTATCCCACATATATCACATATTTATGGAGTTAAAATTATATATCATATAAAAAAATAAAATAATACGGTCCATTGGTTGTAGCTTGGGTGGTTGGGAGGAAAGATTGTTCCTCTTCCCACCCAAGTTCAATTCTTGTAAGTGACATGATGCTCTTGTTGAGCACTATTGTAATGATTGTATTTCAAGCTTTCCTTGATTCCTTCGGAATAGCAGGAAAGTGGAATTCAGTATCCATAACATAAGATTTAAAAAGTTTAAATCTCAAAGGTTTTAGAAGTTTAAATATGCTATCAATTATGCCAAACATTAAAGTAGAATGGTATATATTCAATAAGATTTTTAAAGTTTAAAAGAAATTTAAATTATATATTATATACATATTTTGATTTTAGTTGAATATTATCTATTTTTACATAAGATTTTAAATTATTATAAATTATACATTACCATTATATTAGAAATTTATCTATATATTATAATTTATTTAAATAAAGTTTTAAAATTATATATTATATAATATAAATTATTTATATGATTTTGAATAGAAATTTTAATTTATTTAGTATCAATAATTTATTATTTAAATATATATTTTATATATTGAAAAATAATTTTACAATTTTGATTTTGAATAGAGTTTCACTTTTTTGGTATTTGTAATTTATTTATTTTATATTGAAATATAAACAGTATTTTTTTACTAGGTATTTTAAGGTATTTTAGTATATTTATATTATATTTAAAAGTAATATAAGAGTACTCTTTTTATTATGAGTACTTTATTTACAACATTGATATGGTTAACTATGGGTTTTCATTCACTATTTAAAATTTGAAAAATAAGTATCTTTAACTCAACCAATGCCACCTCAACTATTATAGATGATGTCATCCTCTAAATGTGATTGGTTCTTTAAAAGTTGATTTTGATAGTACATTTTTTGGTTTTGAGGCCCATTTTTTACCTCAAAATTCCCCTAATGAATATTTGTAGGATTCCGGTAGAGGTAAAGCATTTTCGTTACTGTCCATTTCAACATGATCAACTTCTGTGGTATCCAACTAGGCCTTCTTATTTTCTAGTTCAACTTGATCTATATCATCATTTTTCCTCTTCTTAGCCCCTGAAGATTCACTGATCACTTTTAACAAGGACTTGTTGAAATTCTCACTTTCCTTCTTTAGGAATTCCTTTGTGTGTAAAGATTTGGTCTCTCCTGGCCTCTATGATGCCACTTCTTCAACCAAGCCTTCTTATCTTTTAAGGGATTGCATCGTGATGATTACTGGAACCAAAGGTGGTGCATCTTGTATGCTTTTTTCAGTGGGTATGGGATCATTCACCACTTTTTCAACCAACATAGTTTCCCCTGATCGGGATTGTTCTACAATTTCATAGTCTAGATTTTTAGGATTTTCTCTTTGTTTAAAAGTAGGAGGCACATCAAGAGTAGGAGATCTTGTTGCTACAAGCTCCTGTTTGAGTGTTTTAGGGGAAATTTGCTGGAATTTCTCTTGTAACCCTATTTTCTCACCCATTGATGTATTCATATCAAATCCAAACCCTAATTTAGGAGCCCTTTTCTCAAGATGGATAGGCTCCATGATGCCTTTGCTTTCTTTCCCCAAATGTTTCTTGGCATTATCACCTGTAGCTTGCATTATTGGGAGTTGATTTTGGTAGGTGACTACCTCCCCCAGGGGTAAAAGAATGTTCATTTCTTGGGGTATTTTCCCATCCCCTTCACCACCATGTTTGATTTTTTCCACCAGTATCACCTCCCCCATTCCTTCCCGAGGCATCGGTCTCATCATCTCGGTGTCATATTTATCATCTCCATGATGTTCATAGTAGAGTTTTTCAAACTCTTTTTCTTTAGGAATCCTGAGATATGGGGCCTAACCTTTCCCAAGGTATTTTTGCATCCTCCACCATACCCCTTTCTTATGTTTGTTGAAACCATGTTGCATCGCTTCATTGTATATTTCTTGGGTGGGAGATTTAAAAGTTATATCTTCTTTTGTCACCGCAACTCCTTTTGGCCTATAAAAGGTATAATATGATAGGGCATCATAGGGCTTGGAGATGGGAAATATTGACTGGATGTCTTGGTTGGATCTGCCTCTCTTCTAATGACTATTTCAACATGTTAGAAAGTATTTTCAATGTCACGATGAGACTCACGATCTTGTTTATTTTGGAGCTTCCTCCCTTTTTTCTGTCCTATTAAGAGGCGGGGATTGTACCTCCATGGCTAATCCAATTGCAATTCTAACCCCTTTAATATTTCTAGTGCTTCTTTGAGACCCCTCTTATCTTTTTCAACACATGCTCCCATAGCCACGGGGAAGCGAAGTATTCCCTTCTTCCTTGAATTAACAAAATGAAAATAATATACCTCCATCGTTTATCTTATGTATTCCAAAACAAATACCCTGGGAGTGAGTAGTTGAGGTAGGACTCGGTACCATAGAATCTAATAACAATATAGTTGGTCCCTAGGTACCAATCGCCTCTTCTTAGTAGTTGAGGTAGTCTGTGAGGTGTTGACTTGGTACCATAGAATCTAATAACAATATAGTTGGTCCCCAGGTACCAATCGCCTCTTCTTACAACTTTCCCCAACTGCAAATAAGGTCTGATCTCCTTCGACATTATTTCTGGTTCCTTACCCATTATCAATGAATGAGCTATGCCCATGAACTTTGTTATGGTATCCAATCATATATTATGTTTGGGATACCCTCTTTGTCTCTATGCAGGCCTAAAGATTCAAAATGTTGATGTTGGTGAAAAAGAAGCAATTACACTAGATAAGAAGGGTATCTAAAAATGCACGTGACTGGGAACTCTATCAACTAGTTTCTTATTCCCGCAGCCATGACCTCATCATAATCAAATTTGGGTGTTACGGGAATTGAAGGCGTCAGTCAGGGCCATCATCCCTTCATTTATTTATTCGTTGCTTTCTCATCCCATAATCAAACTTAAAGAAGTGATGATATCTTGATCCCATGTAGCGAAACATTTCAATCTCCACCGGGTATATGGTACCTCCTCCCTTCCGTGATTGTATTTAAGGCATGCAAATAGTTTGGCTCGGTTGACCAAGCCCATTTTCCTATATTTGTCTGTTTTCATTTCAAGAAATACTATTTGCTTTCCCGGGTCAGTTCCTAGCATCTGGGACACTAAAAATCCAGTAATTTGGAATAACACAATTTGACCATCGATTGTAGTGATGGAGGAGGTGAATGAATGGAAAATTTTGGCACATAATTGAATGAATTCAGGAAACATAAATGTGTTTGGGACAAGATGCTTGGTTAAAACATAGGGACACAACTTACTAAAAAATTTCAAGGCTAAGGGTTTTCCATAAGAAGACCCTATCAACTATTTGGGAGTATATTTCATAGTTCAAGGGGTAGCTATGGAAGCCCATTCATCAACAAAAGGAGGAGCTTGAGAGGATGTGATATCACTGGCTTCAAACCCGTTGGAAATAGCTTGAGAGGAGGAACTACTGGAGATGGCTTTTCTCTTTCCGGTTATGTTGAATTCCAGGGATTAAGAGGAGGTATATTTTCGTAGGATTATGTAAAGAAGCTTAAACAAATTATGGGTATATTTTTAGCAGATTATCACAAGACACTCACGTAAATTCGTAGAGGATTTTTCAAAGGACTGTGAGTAGCCAGAGGTGACAACTAGTTTAATATGGAGACAAAAAAAAATAGCTTCCTTGAATGGTGATGACTACTTGTAGCTCAAAATTCGGCAGTAGAAAATAATTGTTCTCGTCTTCCAATGAAAATGTGCAACGAAAATGATATTTCTTCGATGAAGAAAAGATCGAAGGCAAACATTTACAATATTTACATGTCCGAAGAAATCCCTTAAATTCGCTACATTAAAGCATCAATGTCACATTTATTTGTGCTTATGGCGGCAGATGTCATTGAGGAAGTAGACGAGACTGAGAAGGTCATTGCCAAGCCATGGGAAAAGAATGTATTCAAGTCGAGAATCATGACGCTATTGGATGTTACCCACTTTGGGTGTGATCCGAGCATCACGTGTTGCATCCACTTTCTGCTCAACAAGATGCACGAGGTTTGCTTATGGTTGGATAAACCATACCCGATCACTGTTGAAGTCATGCCCAAGGTTTCCAGCCTGTCGTTTAAGGGAGAAGACCCCACAAAATCCAGAGAAGCATTTGACATCAAAGCTGAGGAGGCTTATCAAAAGTATGGAACGGACCGAGCGATAAGAGGAGTGGTGATCTCTCTCGAGCTAAATATATGTTAATTATTTGACATTAAATAGGTAATCTTAAACTTATAGATGCAAGCACAAGAAATGAAGGATTAGAATTTATTCTAACATAAATTGATGTTTGCTACTAATTCAAATCCACACTTGCAATAAATGAAAGTAAGCAGGAACTAACTAGCTTAAACTAAATGACAAAGAAAACTAACACTATAGGACTTTGTTTATCATTGGATCGCAAGATCATATCTCTCGAGTTAGATCCCAATCTTTAACGACTGATTCCTGTAGTGATTTGACAAAGCTATGAAAAAACCAAATCAAAGGAAAGTAATATAAAAACAATCAAATGGAAATTAACTCAAAGGAATCTATCACTAGGTTATAAGGTCTCTGAAATAAAACACACTTTATAAGCTGCTTATTCTATAAGAAGACAATCAAAGCAATGTAAGGATGCAAATAAAATACTTTCAAAAACAAGGAAATCAAAGCAATCTATAAATACAATTAAACTTTAGCAAATAAATCTACAAACTATGTACACCAAACACAAAGTAAACAATGAAAATGATTTTAGGAAGATGGAGTGCGATAGATGAATGTGTTCTGAACTATGAGGACAAATACATTTACAAGTTTACTTAAAAAAATAAATGAAGCAAGGGTTACATTTCTTTATGTCTTCAAAAGATTCCAAGTAGATGGCAGGCTCTTAAGAGTGACAATTCTTTGAGCATAAAACAATTGGAAATAATAATGAATGGACGAGGAAATATGAAGATGATTTGGTTTCTGTGTATATGATTAATCAATTTAAAAATAGAAATTTATACAAAGTCTGAATAAAAAAGTGACAGGTATTAAATTATGCAATCAATCTTGCATGTAAATAAACTAAATATTGATTGGGTGCAATTACAAGGAAAACATACCATAATAGTGTGTGAATTGTAGAGTTCATGAGGTGAAGTCATGGAATGATATGCGGCAGAATTTAAGGTGACAATAATGAATCAAATCTATACAAAATAGATTAATACAAGAAAGTCACGCTAGCCATGATTTATACACAATGTGACAGAGGTATGTAGGATGGAAAACAAACTGATAATATTGAAAATAAAATGGATTTAGTTGAATTGCATACCAACAAAGACAGAGTGATGGTGTGCACAATTAGAAGTGTAATCAATTTAAATCTAAACTACCAATCTTATGTGCATAAAACAAAATTAAAGCATGACTAAATCAAAATTCAAACAACAATTTAACTAGATTTGAATTGCATTTACACAAATTAAACAATGCTAATCTAATTAACAAATTGAAAGAGGCAGTTGTTACCCAGGTTGAGGGGCCCTTCCCAATCTAGATAACGTTTCCTAAGGATGCTTAGATCAAGTTGGAGAGATGCACAATATCTCGGCAACAATCAACTCTTTCATTTCATCAAATTTGGAAATTTACAAAGGCAATGACGAGCTCTTGGTTCTTTTACAAGAATGATTTTTTCTCACATACAAGCTTCATGGATGATAATGATTTTCATCCTCAACTCCATGAGGTCTTATTTATAGATGGAATCATTGCGTGAATGGATGGAACTGAATCCTCAAGCTTAGGAAACTAATTTGCCAAATTTAGGGAAAAAATCCCCAAAAATATGGGTTTTACATGATTTTGGGTAGATTTTCCTTGAATAGCCTCCCAAATCTCTCAAACCGTGGTTGATTTCAAAAGAATTCCGGCTTTTTACTCAATTTTTCATATTGTGAAGAAAACCCATGTCTTGGAATTTTGAGATTCGCCTTCATCTACACAAAAATCAAGGAGGAAGTTGATTGTTTGAAAATTTCTGCAAAAATGTAGGAAACCTTTGACCAAGTGATGGACACCCACACATGCAAGATGGGTGAGGTATGAGCGGTCCACATCAATGCTGGGAGGTCGAGCAACAAGATCCAAGTGGGGAAATTCGATTTGGAGGTGTACAAGTATGCCAACCATGAATCTATGCCAAAACCGGTATGAGAACTGGTATGGGATTACAAAAATAGAACTCATGCAACCATCATTAGTAAAAATTTAGTAAAAAAATCTTTAATTACTAGAAACATTAGAAAAAAATGTATTAAACAAACTGTCATGTTTAGGCTTAGATTGAGGCTTGATGATGGAAAATTGTCATATATTATGGACGGAATGCGAAAAAATGGCTTAGAATGGTGAATTTATTATGCGGAAGAGATGGAAAAAATGGATCACAACACTCCCCACGCCTAAGTATTGGCATGTACTCATGGAAAATGAGTGAGGAAGTGAGGTTTTACTTATGTAAACTGATGAAACTTGGGAAATTTAACTTTGATCATGTCTTTGACTTGAAAATCATCATTAACTTGTGGCAATATTGACATTGGCAACCATTCGTTTTACTCTTTTTTCAACAATGATCCATTAATGTAATGATGCATAAGGTGTAATACAGACTGCTATTTTTTCATACTTAGATGCCATAATGAGTTTAAGTTTTCTTTATGTACATGGATTTATGATCAAAGTGAAAGAATGGTAATGATATGGAAGGTGCACTGAAAAATGGAAAATGAATGAGGATGATAATGTATGAATGATAGTAAAAGCTATGGAATGTTGCTTCCCATCAAATTTCCCAATTTTTTAGTAAATTAAAGAGTATTAGACTAGTTTTACCTCAAGTTACCTTTTGATTTGAATTTTTCTACAAGTTGAAAGAGGAATGTGTGGAGCATGTTGCAGGCTACATATTGACTGAAGGATGATGGACACTCTCCTAATTGAAGGTTGATTGACACTTCTGCCCCACACCTAGAGGTTTGCATGTCCTCATGCAAACAGGGTAGGGAATCCTTGATTATTAAATAGAGCTTGAAAAATCTAAGAAAGAGCAAGATTCCATGTGCTGTGAGAGATGATCCAATTCAAGTAATTATTGGACCTCATACTTACACTTGGTGCATTTGTGAAGTAGTTATATAATCTGGAAAATCTGGTCCAAAATCCATGAACGACAAGTACAACTTGAAAAATCTTGAAAGATGGATTCATATTAGGCATGAAGAGGTCTAGAAAGTGAATTGGATATGCTGGAAGGGATGAAAAAGATCCAAATTGGGACTCAAAAATTTTGGTACTGGTCACTAGTACCAACAAAATGAAATTTGCACCTACTGGATTTTTGCCACCAGTTCTGGTGACAGTGGGGAAAAGGCCTAGAAACTACTAAAAAACTACTAGAAAGTCACTCAAATGTTGCTAAGAATGTGTAGTTGTTGGCTGAATAGGAAATATGTTGTACTGAACTGATATTTTGTTGATTTTGCATTAATAAATATTTGGAAAATAAATCTAAAAAATCTAGAAATATGGAAGTCTTGAAATTTTGAAATTCTAAAAAAGTTGGGGTCCCTCTTGCAAATGAAGTGTATAGGTTGCAAGATGAATATCGGTGCCAAGAGTGGTATAGGTACTAACATACATCATATGGTCAAGTTGGAGAAATGGAATTTAGCTGCAACAAAAATCCTTTTTTGCCACAAACAAAAAGCTAAATATCTGCTAATGATTTATAGGCATAAAGTACCAAAAGGTTGCTGCTAATTATTGAATTTGATCACATGCAGAGAAAGTCACAAGATAAAACTCATATACAATGGAAATTGATTAAAACAAATAATGACTTAATGCCATAATCATCAGAAATCTTAAAAGTAAAATTTTGATGTTCAAATACTAATGCCATAAGGAAAAATGCAGTGTTTGTTAATCTTGTATCAATTGTTACAGGAATTGCAGATCTGAAATGAATTTCTAAAAAAACAACTTATGTGATTTTCTTTTTAGATGATTGATATCAATAACATAAGCAATCAAAAAATTGGTATATAAAATATATTTATTTGTGTACTATGGTAGAGATCTCTTTTTACTCATTTATATAAGATTCATCAAATGTTTTAACATTTTTCTTAGAAAAATAGGATCGCAGAACAATAGCATAAATAAGATGCATAAATAAAACACATAAACACAATACAAGAGAGACACCAATATACGTGGTTCACCCAATATGGGCTACGTCCACAGAGAAATTTCCAGTCCTTTTATTATACCATCTAGAAAATGAAGGGATACAACCCAAAGCACATCTGCTGCAATTTCCTCTTCACTCTCTCACACAATCACATAGATCTTTACAATATTACAATACAATACACAATCGTATTACAATTCCTTCCTTTTAAAGAGGGATTACCATGGGAAAATACCATGGGTTACCCAATACCACGGGCCTGTAAACCTTTGTCCAAAATACAACCCAAAAAATTTCTTTCAGGGGCTTCTCCCACGAACCCCCCCAGGGGCCCGATGGCCCAAGGACCCCTGTAGAGGGGGCTAAGACTCCTCGCTAGGACGAGTGTATAGTCCACCTACACAAAATATAAAAATGGGGTACAAACACGACTAGACAACAAGATATCTGAATCGTGAAGATAATCAGGCTCCACAACCAACAATCTCCCACATGGAGACCGATCACAACAAATCCACCACTATTTCATCTGTTGAACTATGCTACAAACCTTGGGCCTAGAAAATTTCTCATATTCACCTTCATGCTTGAAGGTGAATTGAAACTGAGTAGGAAATTTGTTTCTCTTTGGTTACTACCTTTGCCAACATGTCTACAGGATTCTGGCCAGTATGTATCTTTTCCAACTATAACAGTTTATCTTCCAGAATATATCATATGAAATAGTACTTGAGCTATATATGTTTAGTCTTATAATGGAAGGATGATTTCTTTTCAAGATGAATGGCACTCTGGATGTTACTGTACAACCTTCTATTCTCCTGCTTCTTACCCAATTCCTCCATTAACATCTATAGCCAAATCATCTCTTTAGTATCCTTTGTAGCTGCAACATACTGTGAACATACTATGATTCCATTGTTGAAAGCGCAACAACCTTTTGCAGTTTCAAAATCCAACTTACTATTGTTCCACCTATAGTAAATACATACCCTGTGGTGCTTCTCCTGCTATCTTTATCACCTGCCATATCTACATCTGTATATCCCTATAGAACAGTGTCTGAAACTCCAAAATATAATGCATGTGTAGTAGTACCTCTTAAATACATGAGAATCCACTTTACTGTCTTCCAATGTTCTTTACCTAGATTGTTCATATACCTACTCACAAATCCCACTCCATGTGCAATATCTGGTCTTGTGCACACCATCACATACATCATATTGCCATCTGGTGATGAATAAGGGACCTTGGAAATGTATTCTATTTCCTCCTGTGTATTGCGGCACATCTCCTTACTTAGTTTAAAATGACTATCCAAATGTGTACTAACTGGTTTTGCATCTTGCATTATAAACCTCTCCAACACCTTTTCTATGTACTCACCCTAAGACAATTTCAATTTGTGATTTTTCCCATCTAGATTGTTATTCTCATACCAAGGATTTTCTTTGCACCCAAATCCTTCATCGAAAATGAATTAGCTAATTTACTTTTGAGCAAATTTATATCCTGCATGTTAGACCCTGCAACAAGCATGTCATCCACATATAACAACAACATAATATATCTTCCATTATCCAGCCTCTTGAAAAAAACACAGTTGTCATAATGATGTCTACTATAACCTTGTTCTATCATAAACCTGTCAAATTTCAAATACCACTGCCTTGGAGCTTGCTTCAAGCCATACAAGTTCTTCTTCAACCTACATACTAAATTATCCTTCCCTTTGACCTCATACCCGTATGGCTGTTGCATATAAATCTCTTCCTCCAAATCCCCACGGAGAAAGGCTATTTTTACATCTAACTGCTCAAGATGCAAATATTCTACCACCACTAGAATTAAAATAGTTCTAATTGAAGTCATTTTAACAATAAGAGAAAATATTTCATCAAAATATATACATTTCTTTTGTGCAAACCCCTTTACAACAAGTATGGCCTTGTACTGCTTCTTTCTTCCATCTTCTTCCTTCAACCTATAAACCCATTTATTCTGCAATGCTCTTTTACCTATAGGAAAGTGAACCAAATCCCATGTCTGGTTTCTTACCAAGGAGTCCATATCCTCATTCATGCCTTGCTCCCACTTCTTTCTAGTTTCCACCTGCATTGCTTCTTCATAACATTTTGGTTCACCAAAATTAGTCATCAATAAATAATACAGTGAAGGAGAGTATTGTTCAGGGGGTCTACTTAACCTAGTAAATATTCTAACACTTGCAGGAGTTTGAGGTACATGTTGTTGTTCTTCATTTTCCACTACAACAAATCCTGGAATTATCATATGTTTTAGCTCCCTTTTTAGCGTCCACTATCACTTTTAGTGTATTTTTCATCATTTTTTGTACAAAGTGGACGCTTTTCCACGAGATGGCGAATTTAATGGCGTTATTTGCGTCCTTTTTTGAAAGTAGATGCTAATTGGGACGCAAATTAGCAACCCAATTAACGTCCCAATTAGCATCCCAATTAACGTCTATAATAACATCCCATTTAATGACCATAATAGCCTCCAAAATAATGTCCAAAATAGCTCTAGGTATAGAGTAAGCGATTGCGCCAGGAATTTTGAAAGGAATTCCACCATTGATTGCGCCAAGAATTCTGAAAGTAATTACACCATGAATTGCACCAGGAAAAACGTCCGATATAGTGCCAGGTATAGAGCCAAGCATATCGCCAGGCATAGTTCCTAGAATTCCTCCAGGAAGTTCGAAAGGAATTGCACCAAAAAAAAGTGCCAGGAAAACTCCAATGTTGCGCCAGGGATAATGCTAGACATGTTGACAGAAGTAGCAGCTAAATGGCCATTTTGGAAACTGAGAGACCCTAATTAATCATAACTAACCCTAAGGAATCCTAAGGTCCATAACGACATTATAGTGTGCCTAACAACATGCTGATGCATATATCAACAATTATAAATATGGCAATGATTAGTTATACTATATTTAATAGGATGTTGACGACGACAATGACGTCAATGTCAATAATGATGATGCAGGTTATTATAGCACTAGTTGATGTTGGTTTGTCCTAATGGAAACATAATTCACCTTAATGGCATCGGAGTGACCATAATATCCCCTAGATGACCCTAATCACATCTGATTGTCCCTAACAACATTTGAGAGACCCTAATGAAACTTGACTCACCGTAAAAGCATGAGGATGATCATGTTGATGATGCATGATGGCAAGGATGTTGATGATGATGATTATGATGATAATAATGAGGTTGAGATGAATGATTATGATCATGATGATATATGATCAGATGCTAATGATGATGATGATGATGTTTATGTACACATGTATGGTGTTGATGATGATGGTTATGATGGCAACGATATCAATGTCAATGATCATGATTCATGTGATAGTACTTATGGATCTTGATTTATCACAGTGGCACCTAAATTACCGTAATCATGGCACTTTTGGATCTCGATTGATCCTAATGTGGGGTAAATTTCCTTAATGTCACTGAAATTGCTCTAATGGCATTTGATTTTCACCAACAACATTTGATAGACCCTAATGGAATCTGATTAACCCTAACAACATGATGATGATGCATTATGATAATTATGATGGAGATTATGGATATGATTTGATAATTATAAGACTGTATCATCCATTCTTGAAAGGAAGTAGGGTTCCTTGCTCATTAATATCACAATTATATTGATGATGAAAACATATGTACTTGAGACTATGGCGATGATGATGATGATTATTTATTGTATGATGATGATGATGATGATGTCGATGTCAACGATGATTATGCACATGTGGTAGCACTTCTAGATCCTGGTTGATCCCAGTGGCACCTAAATGTCTGTAACAACATCTAAATGAACCTACTATCACCGAAATGACTGTAACGACATCTAAACGACCCTAATAATTACATGACATGAATTCTAATGGCGATGAGTGATTATGAACACTAATGGCATATGACTTACCATAATGACAATGATGACGATGATTTTGTTGATGATGTACTTGATGGTGACTATGACGATGACAACGAGGATGATGATTAAGATGATGTTGATGTACCATATGACGTTGATGATGATTATGGAAACAATGTTGATGTCCATGATGATGATGCATGTGATAATAATTCTAGACACTGATTGATGCCAATGGAACCTAAATTTATGTAATCACATATGAGTGACATACTAATATCACCTAAATGACTCTAATGCCATTCAATTGTTGTCGACGACATTTGAGTGACCTTAATGGCATTTGAGTGATGGTAACAACATGACATAAATTCAAATGGTGATGACTAGTGATGAACCATAGTGGCATATGTATGATCCTATGAACGATGATGACAATGATGTGGTCGATGATGTACTCATTGATGAGGAAGACAATGAACATATTGTTGTTGATGATGTACTTGTTGATGTTGATGTTGATGATGATGACGATGGAAAAAATGATGATGATGATGTTGATGCAATGTATGATGTACTTGAAGATGACATTCACTTGTGCTCGACAACATTTGAGTGACATTAATGGCATTTGAGTGACTCTAAAAACATGACATCAATCCAAATGGAGATGAGTGACGATGAAACCTAATGGCATATGAGTGACCATAATGGTGATGATAACAATGATGTTGTTGTTGATGATGATGATGATGACAATAAGGATGAGGATGATGATGATGTTGATGCATCGTATGACGTATTTGATGATGACATTCAATTTTCCTCGACAAAATTTGAGTGACCTTAATGGCATTTGAGTGACTCTAAAAGCATGGCATGTATCCAAACGACAAAGACTGATGATGAGCCCTAATGGAATATGAGTGACCCTAACGATGATTTCCTTTGATATCTCTTACTACCCCTAATGGAATATGAGTGACCATGTGTTAATGATTTCTTTTGATATATCTCTTACTACCATTTGTAGAGTATTTCCATTACTTCATAAACCCTTAAAGCCTCAACATCACATATTCATGGCCAATTGAAATAAGATGCAGATCTTCCCTCAACACATGGGTTTTTTTGTTCATTTTATCTCCATATTCAATACCTTTTATAATTATTTATTTCATTTTTCATTTTATATTTTTTTTTGAAGGTTTGTGAATATAATTATGCATAAAAGAAATGGATATGTGATCATAAATTCTTATTTTGTTTGTCAAGCAATGGATCATATTTGTGAGGTTTGGTTGGCAAGAAAAGTACATTTACAGGGTCATTATATTTTATAGGATTCTACGGATATTTCTCTTTTTTTATCTGAATATAATTTAATTTGTTGCATTAATCATGTACATGAACATGTGGTAACCTCTAGAATTATTTTAACATGTTTCAATGATAAGTTGGATGTGGTAAATTTATTGCAAAACATCAACTACTATATATATAGATAACCAAATTAATTGGAAAAATGTTAATGATAAACTAAGTTGTATGCCTCTTCAACATTGTTCATTAGTGAAAGATGGAACATGACTATAGTAAAGTTCATAGAATACTCTCTCTCTCTCTCTCCACACAGTGCTGAGTCTTCTGGATATGCATCGTGTGGAGAGTTAAATATGATCGATGTGTTTTGAGTGGGACATCCCACTCAGAACTTGTCGATCATATTTAACTCTCCACACAATGCAAACACTGTGGAAACATCCAAGCTCATGTATAGGAGTTGTTATGGGACTCATGAAATTTCACACTATAGTTTGTATGCTTGAGTCCCATTGACCTACCCATTTAGCCATATGTGAACATTAATAAAATTACCTTATCTTATCTCAAGAAACCAATGACCTTGGCAAATATTTCCAATTCTTAAAATTATGGGTTTACTTCATTAAACTCAAAAGTAAAGTTTTCAATCTTTTTGTTGCTCTTAGATCATTGGTTGAAAATTAGCCATGAAATATAATCAAGAGAATTCACATTGACAATGGTGGAGAATATGTTAATAAACACTTAATTAAATTTTGGTAAAAAAATGAAATTCAAATGCAACATATTGTGCCCTACGCTCCCAGTATAATGGAACAATTAAACACTTAAAGAAATGATTAATTGTGTGGTTAGTCAAAGAATTTAGCTCTAGTTTTTGGTATAAGAAATCAATTGTGCTAATTATATATTGAATTGTACTCCTACTAAAGTAGTAATGAATGTAACTGCTTAGGAAGCTTTGTCTAAGATCAAGCCTAATGTAAGTCATTTTTATTGTGTTTAGATATGAAGCATGGGATTATATTCTAGATGAAAATCATAAAGCAATGTCACCTAAGTGAGCAAAGCATAGTTTTTGGTTGCAATGAAGATGTTAAATTCTATAGGATCATTGTACCTCACAGTTAAGAGGTTGTCTATTGGAGATATGTTCAATTTAATGAGCATTCCTTGTCTTGTGTTCTCGGGTTTTATTTTTTTCCACCTCTCTCTTCTTCTTGTACTTCTCCAAGACTTGTATCTTTTTTTTATATGAAAATCCTTTAGATGATCAAAATAAAACATAGCCTCTAGCTCCTAGTCCTTAAGTTGAATTTGATGTTCTTACACCTTCAACTACTACACTTTCAAAATGGATTCAAAAAACAAGGGAAACTATTATTAATTCATTTAATGATTTGGACTCGCTCTTAGTTTCACTCAATTGGTTCGACTCTTATGGTCTAGCACATTAATACTTAAGATATTCAAACTTATAAAGAAGTATGTGGTGTATCTTCGACAATTGTTCATAGAGTTTGATTTTAGATTCAATAATTGTTCATATAGATATAAAAAATGATATCCAAATAATAATGAGTTTGATATTAACTATTACCCATAAGCACACGATCCAAATGATTATTAAACTAACATTCCAACTATTAGAAAATGAACTTTATAAGTGTGGCCATATATACGACGGTTAATGATTTCAAACATTTTATTATTAGATCATATACTCATCCACTTATAAAATATATATGTCTATCCTATCTCTCTATAAAAATGATATGTTGAATTAATGTGCATTAAAAATAACAATACCTAAATGTAACCAACAACCATAACCAAACATCATCATCATTATTATGATTAATCAACCCAAGTAATATAATGAAAATATTTCTCATATTCAAATTCTTAACTAGTATCATGCAAGCAAGATGCCATTACCTTTTACATATAAATGTAAAAAACCATTATTCCTTTGACTAAAATCTTATAACCCTTCTAAGAGAGAACATGCCAAAATTCTCACGCCCATCACTTCAAAACAAAACAAGTGAAATTAGCACTAAAAGTGCTTATACCTGCCTTTTAGAAATGTTGTAAGATATTAGTTATTCATAATTCAAAATTAAAAAATTAAAATATTTATGAAAATTATACTGAAAATAAGAGAGAGAAGTGACATCTACTGTTCTATACCTTTAAAAAAAATGAAATAGAATAATAAATCAATTCGTATAAATAGTAATATTTATGTAAAAAAAAAAATAATGCTGATATAAAAAATGACTATCAAAAAGAAAATAATATTTAAAAAAAAATTAATTAATATAAATCCAAATTTATAAATACAATTTAATAGAAAATTACAAAAATTAAAAATAAATTCACATTAAGCTGGAAAATTTAAGGACTAATCATTTATAATTTATAATAATATATTTATAATTAATATAATTTTTATACCATTCAAATTATTTTGATGTTTAAACAATTACATATGATAAATAATAACAACAATATTATATATTATTGTAATAATAATAACAATTAAAATTGTAATATTAATTCATTGTAATATATTAATATGGTTAAATCATCCACTTTTCCATTAACAAATCAAGCCAAGATCTAATGCTATTAAGTTTGTATGTGTGAACATTAACTTTAATTCTATGAATCGCAAGTTAGTAGTTTTTTTGGCTGTGTGAAGAAAAATGTTGCTCATACCATGAATTTGCCCATTTTCAAGTCAAATCATTGTTATGTCGTTAATGGAATCCTTCCCTTCACTAATTCGCCCATTTAAGGAAGTGGGTATTACGATTGCAATTTTGTCCATGCACGAACCGACCAACCTCCTCCGTTATATTCTGTGGTTTTTTTAATCTCTTGGCTTGTGAGACTCAGACTGATTGGACAGTTGGACACTTGAATGACAATATTACGTACATGGATTTATGATCAAAGTGAAAGAATGGTAATGATATGGAAGGTGTACTGAAAAATGGAAAATGAATGAGGATGATAACGTATGAATGATAGTAAAAGCTATGGAATGTTGCTTCCCATTCCTAATTTTTTAATAAATTAAAGAGTATTAGACTAGTTTTACCTCAAGTTACCTTTTGATTTGAATTTTTCTACAAGTTGAAAGAGGACTGTGTGGAGCATGTTGCAGGCTACATATTGACTTAAGGATGATGGACACTCTCCTAACTGAAGGGTTGATTGACACTTCTCCCCCACACCTAGAGGTTTGCATGTCCTCATGCAAACAGGGTAGGGAATCCTTGATTATTAAATAGAGCTTGAAAAATCTAAGAAAGAGCAAGATTCCATGTACTGTGAGAGATGATCCAATTCAACTAATTATTGGACCTCATACTTACACTTGGTGCATTTGTGAAGTAGTTATATAATCTGGAAAATCTGGTCCAAAATCCATGAACGACAAGTACAACTTGAAAAATCTTGAAAGATGGATCCATATTAGGCATGAAGAGGTCTAGAAAGTGAATTGGATATGCTCGAAGGGATGAAAAAGGTCCAAATTGGGACTCAAAAATTCTGGTACTGGTCACTAGTACCAACAAAATGAAATCTGCACCTATTGGATTTTTGCCACCAGTTCTGGGGACAATGGGGAAAAGGCCCAGAAACTACTAAAAAACTACTAGAAAATCACTCAAATGTTGCTGAGAATGTGTAGTTGTTGGCTGAATAGGAAATATGTTGTACTGAACTAATATTTTGTTGATTTTGCATTAATAAATATTTGGAAAATAAATCTATAAAATCTAGAAATATGGGTTCGATCCCAACGACATAACCGTAATAGTGAAATATGCCAAATACGTAAGCTCTCATGGACCAGATTTTACTGTTATAAGGATGTATGGCACACTATAAACCCCTTACAGACTACCCAAACTGCTTACTCTAAGAATGTTTGTTCTAGAATATGTCAGGCAGCTGGTTGACCGCTTCTGCTGGGGAAATAATGCTGCCAGGAATGAGGCTGGTCTTTCTTTCTTGTGCTGCTTGCGCTGGAAATTATGCTACCGGGAATGATGATGCTGGGAATATTGTTGGTTCAATTATTACTGCTGCTTTGCTTGGTATCTACTTGGTCACTCTGTCGGCTTGGCTACTATCATCGGGCTACATCTCCATACAATAGACTCTATACATCATACATATCTATTTCATGGAACAACTGGGATGAATACCAATAATAATGGAAGTCTTGAAATTTTGAAAATTCTAAAAAAGTTGGGGGTCCCTCTTGCAAATGAAGTGTATAGGTTGCAAGATGAATATCAGTGCCAAGAGTGGTATAGGTACTAACATACATCATATGGTCAAGTTGGAGAAATGGAATTTAGCTGCAACAAAAATCCTTATTTGCCACAAACAAAAAGCTAAATATCTGCTAATGATTTATAGGCATAAAGTACCAAAAGGTTGCTGCTAATTATTAAATCTGATCACATGCAGAGAAAATCACAAGATAAAACTCATATACAATGGACATTGATTAAAACAGATAATGAATTAATGCCATAATCATCGGAAATCTTAAAAGTAAAATTTTGATGTTCAAATACTAATGCCATAAGGAAAAATGCAGTGTTTGTTAATCTTGTATCAATTGTTACAGGAATTGCAGATCTGAAATGGTTTTCTAAAAAACAACTTATGAGATTTTATTTTTAGATGATTGATATCAATAACATAAGCAATCAAAAAATTGGTATATAAAATATATTTATTTGTGTACTATGGCAAAGATCTCTTTTTACTCATTTATATAAGATTCATCAAATGTTTTAACATTTTTCTTAGAAAAAGCAGAACAATAGCATAAATAAGATGCATAAATAAAACACATAAACACAATACAAGAGAGACATCAATATACGTGGTTCACCCAATATGAGCTACGTCCACAGAGAAATTTCTAGTCCTTTTATTATACCATCTAGAAAATGAAGAGATACAACCCAAAGCACAATACTACAATACAATACACAATCGTATTACAATTCCTTCCTTTTAAAGAGGGAGACTGATTGGACAGTTGGACACTTGAATGACAATATTACGTACAGATAGACATATGAAAGAAGACGGAAAACAGTCCAATACGGCCAGAGTTTGAAGGTAAGGCATACGACAAGCAGGACGTGTGGAATCATTTATTGCAAAGCCAACGTGGTAGGCTAGTTATTTTTAGAATTTTAATTTATTTTTAATTTCAGAAAAGTCACATCCCAAGCAAGGCTTATTAGTCAAATCAAGATTGCCAACCAACCAAATAAAAATAAAAAATAAAAAGACTAACCAGTAAAAAATAAGAATTATAGAATTTATAAAATTTAAGATATAATTTTTTATTTATTTTAAAATCAATTTAATAATTAAAATTTATAAAACTATAAAAAACTATATAAAAATTTGTAAATTAATAAAAATAAAATGCAAACCGATTGCTATATAACCTGCCTTGACAAGTATAATAAAGAGAAAAGAAAAATATATATTATATCTTTAGCTTTTCAACGCCCCCATCCTAATTTTCTTCGGCACAACTATTTTGTACTTAGGTCATATCTATCTATAAAAGAATAAAATAAAATGAATTACCCTCACTTCCATCCCTTTCTCCACCAACAATTCAATCATTATGAGCTTAAAAAATCTCCCTCTTTTTAATGTTTGCATCTTTCCATAGGCCACTACATAAGAGGCGGTAAATCAAAGCAGAGAAGATGTTTGTTTATGTACAGATTGTGGGGTTTGAATCTGGAGCTATAATTGGTTCAATATTGAAAGATTGGCATTGAGAAATTAGGGAGAGATATACACACGTATTGGTTATAGCATGCGGTAAATCAAAGCAGAGCAGGTGTCTGTCTATGTACAGACTGTGGGGTTTGAATCTGGTGCTATACTTGGTTCAATATTGCAAGATTTGCATTGAGAAATTAGGGAGAGATATACACACGTATTGGGTATAGCATGAGGTTGATGCAGGAATTCGATAAAATAGATGGCATCACAATCATTATGGACATAATGCCAGTGGCTTTTCGTCCTCCCAAACATCACACTCTTCCGGTGAAAACCACACGTAAGTTGATCTTTAAACGCCCACTTCTTATGCTTATTGTATTGGAATTTTATCAATGCCATTGTGTTGTGGCTTGTCAGCAATTGCTGTTGCGGGCATTTTTGCTGCATAGCATACAAGCATGAATTTTCCAAAGTATTGATTTATTTTTATTCTAATTGGCATAAGACGCATTACAGCCTTCCCACTTATGTGCATGTTGGTCCCCTAAACTCCTTTATGGATCTTCTCGAATGAATAAGTATTATTGTTCCCCCCTTTCCAGATAGTTTATATATACACAGACAGATCCTTTGATGTCTAGTTCGGCATTAGTTTTTTTTTTCTCCAATGGGGAATGGTTAAATCCCTACTCACACTCAGCATTATCATGCTGTGTTAAATTTCTCACTGTGCCAAGAGACCTATCAAAGGTAATTTAACATTCACAATCTGAGTTAGGGATACTTGGTGCTGTCACAAACTTGTTTGGAGTTTCTAGTTGGTTATCAAAGTGGTCACCTTACTCTTCCTACGGAGAGAAAGATAGACCAAAAAATCTGAATATTTTCCAAAGAGAGAATACACTAAAATAAACAAGTTCTTGATCCTAGATTCTATAACTACTCAACGCTCAACTCATTTGAAGTCCTGTGGCTATCTTGTAGAAAGTATGCTTATAAATTTTCACTACATATTATATTAATCCTATGTTGCACGAGTTTCCGGAAAGTGGGAATGTAGGGAACTTGGGTACGGGTGTCTGATACAGCTAGAAGTTTCCCTTAAATTTGCAGGAAACGGCGGGTTGGGAGCGGTGATAATATAAATTAAAAAAATATAAAAAATAATATAATTAAAAAACAAAATTAAACTTCTATGGTAGGTTCTAAATCTTCTATTTAGAAATAATACATTAATTAATAATTAGCCATTAATACTAATTTAATAACCTAAAATTTAAAATTTAAAAACAATATGTAATAGCTAAAAAAATTAAATTATAACTAATAAATAAATTTTAAATTTAAAAAATTTAAATAAACAAATTTGAAACTTTAAAATTCAAAACTAATAGTAATTTAATATTAATAACTTAAATTTTATAAATTAAAATTAAAAAAAATATTAAAAATTAAAAATATAAAACTTTAAAACAATAAAATTTAAAATCTTAAATATAAATATTAAAAACATTTAATAATTAATAATTAGAACAATTTATAATTTAAAAAATAAACATTTAATAAAAATTAATTTTATAATTAAAAAAACAAACATTTAACAAAAAAATTTAAAACTTTATAATAATTAAACAAATAAACATTTAAAAAAAATTTAAAACTTTATAATAATTAAAAAAATAAACATTTAACAAAAAATTTAAAACTTTATAAAAATTAAAATACTATACTTTATGGTAGCCGCCAACACAGTCAAGCAGCTGCAGCCGCAGGCGCAGCCGAGCCAACACCGTCCCAACACTTTTAACTGGCAAGAAGCAGCCGCCAACACCGTCGCCGTTACCCGACCAGCAGGAAGACGCAGCCAAGCCGCCAACACTGTCCCCGTTACCCAAGCTCTGCCAACGCCATGAATGAAGCCGCGCCACCAGCAGCTCGGCTCTACCTCTGCGTAGCTCATTCGAACAAGCTCTGCCTCTGCCAAGCTGGGCCTCGCGGTGTCAACTTGCGGCTCACAGCTCGCAGGGCCTTGGGATGTCGAGCTCGCAGCCTCTACGCAACTGCCGGCAAGGGGGAGAGAGGACAGGCAAACCCAACACTAAGAATAGAAACACTCCCGACCGCCGAAACGACAAAAAACATGTTCCCGAGTTCCCGAAATTTTAAGCTGGAAGTTCCCGAAAAGTTCCAAAGCTCCCGAAACCGTTCCAGCTGATTTTGGAACGTTTCGTTCCCGTTCCTAAGCTCCCTGGAATGCGGGAACTTCTGGAACGAGTTCCCTGAACTCCGAGAGTGGTTCCCGTGCAACAGAGCATTAATCCTAGGCACTTGAAAGGTGGCCTTCAAAAGCAGACTATGACAACCTGTTGTTTGCCCGATGACTACTTTTTAACATAATCTACGAAGGGAAGTCACATTCCTTCAGGATTCCAATAATAGCCCCCTCATTTCAAGGATGGTACCTGGGGTAAACTGTTTAGTTGTAGTTTTGGTAAGCTAAACTAATGGGTACATCAAGTGAGGCCCACCATATTCATAGAGGTATCCAACTCAGGGACTTGACCACATGGCTTCCTGCTTTCAATTCACAACACTCACCACTCAAGCTAACCCATCAGGCTCATCTGAATGGCTTCTACAAATATCAGCTTCATAATTGAAATTTTGTTACTAGCATGCCCTATTAGGTAGATAAATTTGTATGGATGTATCCCCTATTTAAATTTGCATGGTCTCAAGTTCAACCTTGCTTTTCATTTAGAGGGAAAGTGAAATATTTTGGAGCTCATATACAATGAGTGCAATCTGTTGTGGCTTTAAAGCATTCAAATATACTACTCCTTTTGCCAAACCCTACACTAAATACCAAATCAAATGACAAATGATTTGATTAACAATACAATTGATTTGTGGGGCATTAAAGTATTCAAATGGTAGATGAACTTGTTAATAATACAATATCTTTGAAATAGTTACAAATGAGACTATTAGTTGTTGATAAAGGATAATTATACGGAACTATGCTTATTAAACTTGAATACGAAGTCTCAATCAAATGGAGGGATGGTTGGCCTTGTTCGAAACAAGACCTTGATAGATTGCAAATAGAAACTGATGATGCCTCAAGTGTGCTAAAAGGAGACACGTTTCATAAGGAAAAATACCCTATACCACAACTATATAGAGAAGATCCAAGGAAATACATGTTCTCTTTATTGAAATTTCTTTATGCGGGATATTGCCAGCATTATCCTATGCAATTGATTTCCATTTAAGGTCCTATCTTATTCATTTTTTTAATGAATTATTGAAATGCACATACCATGCAAATTTATTCCTAGCTGACTTCTACATATAGCATATTTGTACCAATATAGAACAGGTGAGAAACTTTTAGGGGTTCTGTTTAGATAGGCATTTGGGGACTTCATTTTTAGCTAGAAAGAACCTAATCCCAATGCTACAGAATGCGTATGGTGCATTGAATATGTGATACTCACCTTTCATTGGCAGATTGATAACCTACCCGACATATCATCAAAATATGGAATGGAAAAGGTGACTGATAAGATGAAGAGATGAGATATTCCAATGATGCCTGTCTTTGTTGTGTCCATGCTTCTTGGTATGGCCTTAACTGGTTTATATAACTAGGTGAAAAAACACCTTAGGTAAGATAACTGAACTGAGGTGAAAAATCACCTCAAGGTGCCTTTATGTAGGATGTAATGCATAAGAATCATCAAATTTTGACATAGACATAAACCATACATAGAAATGATTCATAAAAAGGGAAACTATGCAACAATTTCCAATCCATTTGGGCATATGAATATATTGAAATGAGGTGAGACCATGGGAATAAACACTTACAATATTTTTAAACCTAACAATAATACTCAAACAAAAACACAAGTTATACAAAATATGGCTGCAACAAATCTTCCACCCTCCTGGTTAGCAAAAAATGCTCTACAACTAACCCAACCGTTGCATTTTTGCTTAAGAATGTAGAAAGATATACCCTCTTAAGTGTAATCTTGATCAAACACTTTGTGGAGGATCACCTAAGAACCCTGCTTGCAGTCCATTCCTTTTCTGAATATAAGGAATGAAGATGTAGTTTGTTGGTCCTTTCCCTTTCCCTTTCAGGTGAGGGCTTCTTCATGGCTTCACAATCTATTGGTAAATACCATACACAATTGGCATGCTTTTGAAACTAAATTCATTTAGAAATTTGGTGATGGCCAAAATTGTGGGACTTTAGTCTTACAACTGGCCAAAATAAATTGAGTCTCTTTATTAGTTGCTTGTGGGATAGCATTGTTCTTCTAGGCTTTAATTTCACATGCTAGTTTATGCAGTAACATAATCCATAGTAGAATCGCTTATCAAATGAGCCAAGATTCTAAATATAACTTTGGAACTAGCATATGCAGAAGATATTATAATAGAGAAGGAAATGGCCTCTTTGAGAATTAATCCCACACTTAATATGAACCCATTGAGGGTCATTTCTACAAACAACATGAAGAAGCCAGTGTGTGTCACAGAATTGTCAAATGATTTCATAAATCTGCAAAGGGAGGTAGGTGAAGGTACATCCAATAATCATATTTGTCAAAACATCAATAACTACAAAATCTTGAACAATAACAATAATTAACAATGTTTCCCCTGGAATACTGGAATAGAACCCACGCCATCATTGCGGGCTTGTAGCAAAACTATATTTTGAAACCATTGAAAACACAGTTGGAAACCTTGAAAAATCCAAGAGAAAGAGGATAGGGATAGCTTGGAAGTCTGGAATGCATTTGTTTTTATTATTCGCAACGTTGGAAGAGGTTCAGTTTTTGAATTACACATAAATTAGATTATTCAATACGGTATTGATAAACATATTCTGACTTTCTGAATTTCAAATGATTTATAATGTCAAGATTTAAGAATAACCATCTCAAAGGAAAATAACTAGTGCAAGTAACTTTTCAATATCTGACTGAAGGTTTTTGAGTAGTGCACTCTTCCTTTGGTCTTTCTGTGGTTCCCTACATTCACTGTATTATCTTTTACTGATGGTTTTTTATAATAATAATTAAGTTGCTTGTTGCTTTAAGGAAGAGGAAGAGTGGGGAACATGATATAGGATAGCTTTCTCTTGATGAATTTTTTTTAAAAAATATATGATGTATTTAAAAAAAAATAACATTAAGCTCTAACATAGTTACTATGATGTCTTCAGATGCATGTTGTTACCACTTATCATTTATCACTGAAGATCTGATATAGCATTGGCACACATATTTTCTCCTAGTGTTTATGACTGGGCTTTATAGCTTCATTTAATATTAATTTTGAATCACCTACCACAATCAACTCTTAAAAACCTTCCTTTTGCAGCAATTGCCTCTACAAAATTGTTAGAGGCTTCTCCTATATTTTATGCAAAAAATAAAAATTAGATCTCCTTGGCCATCACGCATTAACCTCCAATTCTAGAATTACCTTTAGAATCTCCATCAAAATTAAGCTTGTATAAAGGAAATGCCAGAGGAGTCCAAACTCCTCAAGGATCTGAATGATGCTAAGAAATTAATCTTCCAGGATCTATTCCCTGTGCTTAGAGTCTATGTTCCTCTTCTAGGACAATTTGTAAATCTTCCTTTTTCCAATATTTAGCTTTGATTGTCTTTTTAAATATCTTCCCTATCCCCTGTTGTCACTGAATATTCAAAGATGTGAGATTTTGAAAAATCTGTGCTTCCTCTTTGACCACAAATTCCAACAAAACAAGAAATGAGTTCCCATAATTGATTCAAAATGTCAGAATTGTAATTGTCTTTCTGCCAATCAGCTATGAGATCAAAAAATGATTAAGATATCCTATCTGTCTTTTCATTAGAATTTGCACAATTACCCAAAGTTATCAATTGTACAATGCATCAATACGTGATTGATAGATTCTTCAGTTGCATGATGTCCTCTTCTATGAAGATTGTCCCATTTTAAAATACTAGTTTGTATATTTACCCATAGGAAATATTTTATCTACGGCCATAGCCCTGAATCCCAAATTCTGTTCCATAATTTTGATTGCCTTGATTAATAAATAGAAGTTACAACTAGATTCTACACTTGAAAAACTGAATATTGTCCACACGTCTCCATGCCCCAATAATAAACTATGAAATAATTCATTGCGATAAATTCCATGATCGGTTGTCTCTAAATGCAAATATGTGTTGTAAAGTCCCTTTCTTAAATCTATTGGATTGCACCTTCAGATTTGGATAGGTTTATTAATATTGCATCTTCCTTTCAAATGTTGCTTGGAAATGAATGACCTGTAGAATTTTCCTATAAACCACCATTTGAATCTCTATAGGATGATAAATTAGTTCTATTTGGATGATTCTAGGTTGGATGATCCTTCAGATAATGATGAAAATACCTCCAACGCAGAGTATCCTGATTGCTGGTTAAAGAAAAGTTATAGAAACAATATCCTTGCAGTGCTATTACACTACCCTTTCTTGTTACTATCAACCTTCCTGAAAAGGGGGGTGTAATAAGGGTACTGTGTAATAGTCCTTTTTAACTTTTAGCAGATTGTTAAACTTGTATATCTGAGATTATATAGCAGTAGTAGAAGAACAATAGATCATTAACAATAAAATAAAAGAACAAGCATCCAAAACAACACAACTTTTACACTGGGAAAACCTTTCAAGGTATAAAAACCCCATTAACAATAATCTTATTTACATATGAGATGACTGAGAGTTACATGAGCAAATATAAAGAGAAGACTTTACATCACAAATTCAACTTGCCTCTAGGGCACTTAAACCTAGAGAACCTGCTTGTAGATGATGAAAACACCCTTGAACAATTAAGACTGCTATCATCAACCAGACTGACATGCCAAATCAAACCCTAGCAATTCTCATCACCATATTGAGATAATAGTATTCTTCTTAGCAATTCTCAAGTCTCACATATTCTTCTCAACAACTATAAGAGGGCAATTTTTTTCAATACAAAGGATTAGAGGTTCAATCAGTAGCTGAAGAGGGTCACCACTGAGGGTCACATCTATTATTTCTCTTGTTGGCTCCAAAGTAAATCTTTCTTTGTAGGCTTGAGAAGATTTCGAGGTCATTTCCTTGTCTAAAAATGGTAGGGAGAGAGGTTTTCAATGGCTTCATTGCACATTTGCATTCTTCCTAAGTCAAAAGGTGGTCTTAGTTTGATTGATATTTTTGCACAAGGGAAGTTATTAGAAGTGAAATGATTGTTTCGTGCATTAATGGTGAAGCTTATTGGAAATATTGGTTTATAGATTATCCCAGGGAAAGCAAGTTTGTAAATTCCATGTGCACTTTCATTTATGTGAACATTTCAACCCCTCATCTTTTTAAAATTAAGCGTTCCTTCATCTTCAAAAGCATAAGGGAGGATTGAGAGCATGTGGCTAAATGGTTGCCTTGGAATTTCGAGGGAAGTGTTTGAGATTCACAAGTGGAAGCAAAAGAATCTAATGGGACCAAAGACAAACCCAAATAATGCAATAAGTGACTGTCACAAATACGCTAAAGAAAGACAACCCTATCGTGCAGAAATTGCACTTCACGTCACTTAGCAAAACCCTAGTTTAGAAAACTGTCAAAATAGACAATTTTTGGTCCACGAAGCCACTGGACAGGGGTGTCCCTAGCGGTACTTGGGTGTCTTGAATTCAACAAAGCTGGTGATTTTTCCATTGGAGCCAAGATTTTCGAGTTATTGCGAGTTTCATATCACTTCCCAAGGCCATTCAGGGACACCAAGTGAATTTCAAGCGATGGCATAAAAACCAAAACGAGCAACGAAATTGAGTTTCGTTGCCTCCTACAAGTGTGTTTGGGAAAGGAAGAGATGAATTCGATGCTCACGCATTCACTCAACACATTTTTAAAAAATTAGCGTATCGTGCAGAAATTGCATTTCATGTCACTTAACAAAACCCTAGTTTAGAAAACCATCAAAATAGACAACTTTCGATCCACGAAGCCACTGGACAGGGGTGTCCCTAGTGGTACTTGGGTGTTTTGAATTCAACGAAGCTGATGGTTTTTCCATTGGATCCATGGTTTTCGAGTTATTGCGAGTTTCATATCGCTTCCTAGGGCAATTCAGGGACACCAGGCAAATTTCAATCGGGGGCATAAAAACCAAACCGAGCAACGAAATTGAGTTTCGTTGGCTCTTGCAAGTGTGTTTGGGAAAGGAACGGATGAATGCGATGCCCACACACTCACTCGGCACATTTTTAAAAATATTAGCATATCGTGCAGAAATTGCATTGCACGTCACTTAGCAAAACCCTATTTAAGAAAACCATCAAAATATAAAACTTTCGGTCCATGAAGCCACCGGGAAGGGGTGTCCATAGCGGTACTCGAATGTCACTAATCCATTGGAATTGACGGTTTTTCCACCGGAGTCACGGTTTTCGAGTTATAGCGAGTTTCATCTCGCTTCCCAAGGCTATTCAAGGACACCATGCAAATTTCAATCGGGGGCATAAAAACCAAACCAAGCAACGAAATTGAGTTTCATTTCCTCCTGCAACTGTGTTCGGGAAAGGACAAGATGAACACGATTCCCACACAGTCGCTCCCCACAATTTTCAAAATCTTATCCTATGGTGCATAAATTGCATTTCATTTTACTACGCAAAACCCTATTTTAGAAAAGCGTCAAAATATACAACGTTCGGTCAATGGAGCCACTGGACAGGGGTGTCCCTATCGGTACTTGGGTGTCGGGAATCCAATTAAACTGACGGTTTTTCCATTGGAGCCTCGGTTTTCGAGTTATGGCGAGTTTCATCTCGCTTCCCAAGGCCATTCAAGGACATAAGGCAAATTTCAACTGGGGGCATACAAACCGAGTCGAGCAACGGAATTGAGTTCCATTGCCTCCTACAAATGTGTTTGGGCAAGGGAGAAATGAATGTGATTCCCATGCACTCGCTTGACACATTTTTCAAAATATTAGCATATCGTACAGAAATTGCATTGCACATCACTTAGCAAAACCCTAGTTTAGAAAACCATCAAAATAGACAACTTTCGGTACATGAAGCCACTGGGAAGGGGTGTCCCTAGTGGTACTTGGATGTCACGAATCCAATGGAATCGACGGTTTTTCCATCGGAGCCATGATTTTCGAGTTATTGCGAGTTTGATCTCGCTTCCCAATGTTATTCAGGGGCACTAGGCAAATTTCAACCGGGGGCATAAAAACCAAACCGAGCAACGGAATTGAGTTCCGTTTCCTCCTGCATGTGTGTTTGGAAAAGGGAGAGATTATTGCGATTCCCATGCACTTGATCGCCACATTTTTCAAAATCTTATCCTATCGTGCAGAAATTGCACAACACTTCACTTAGCAAAACCCTAGTTTAGAAAACCGTCAAAATATACAACTTTCGGTCCACAAAGCCAGTGGACAAGGTTTTGCTAAGTGAATCCATTGGACAGGGTTTTGAAATATTATTTTTAGTTTATACAAAAGATTTTTTATTCCATGAAAAAAAACTTTATATTCGATATTTCAAAGTTTGAGGTCAGATTATACATAGTACTATCTTTTCAACTCTTGTTGAGGCTTAAGGATTCTACATCATGTAACCAGATCAAGTTTGTCATCAATTCCTATTAGGTACAGTCTTCCTGGGGACAATTGAGATCTTTGAATGTGCATTAAAGCACAAAAAATGATACATACATAAGGCTTTTATGCCTTTCCATCACCAACAACATGCCAATTCGGAAATATAAAACAAAACACCTCTGAAGAAGTTAATATAGACAAAGAACAATATTATGTAGGAGTTCTCCATCCTTGAAATCCTTCTCAAAAAAGGTTCCTTCTTGCAATGAAAGAGTTTGTTTAGATAACCTGTTTGCTTCAAAATTGAATTCCTTATGAATATGAGAGAAAGAGATATCTATGGATGTATTCTTTACCTCAAGAGCCCTGTTTAAAAAAGGAGCAAGGGCCAACATCTCAATTACACATTTACCATCTGTCCAATCCATTATCATCTTTGAGTCTCCAAACACAGGGAATCCATACCGTTCTCCACTGCACATTTCATAAGTAACCATAGAGCCATGCACCCAGCTCTATTGTTTGTACCTTGTTCACCAACATACCCCAGCACTGGCGTGGTTGCTGGAACCCAGTGAGAAATATGAAATACCAATATATGTGATAGATTGATGTGGCCTCCCACTCACGGTCTATACCTATAAGTTTATTGTTACCTACAACTTATTGGGTATCACGAAAGGTGGAGGAATCATCACATGTGAGATCGCTCTTTGCAAATAATTATCATTGTCCAATATAGTGTCATTTGACTTTGTAAGATTTATCCAGTATTTGTCAATTACAACATTCAAAAATGTTTAAATTCATCTTTTATGTTGATTTTGTGGAAGTCATGAAAATGATAAGATAAGATAAGATAATTTTATTAATATCAAATAGTACAATCATATGTGTGAGATTAGCAATTGGTTTTAGAGAAGACATGATTCAGGTTTCAGAGTGTTTGACTTCTGATATCTTTTCTATCATCATCTCTCCACGAAAAGGAAGAAAATGAAAAGTGACTTTGTAAAACACTGATACACCTTCAAACGCCATTGGAGGCTTTGGTCTTCCAGTGGGATGAATTAACTAAAAACGGTGGTACCTTCTCAGTCGACTGCAAAATAGACAACTTTAGGTCCTAATGCACGTATTCTTTACCATTAAATATTTCCCGAACCGAACTGATCCACTATTGCTGGATGCTATCCCTCCTTTCCCTTCTATGTAAACGATTCAACCGAGATGGTTAAGGGAATATATGAGCGGTTCGACTCCCTTGATGCAAAAAATATTTAAACTCAGCCCCCCTATCAGATAAGTTACTGAAAAGAGATGAGAAACAGATCATTGCCCAGAAAAAAAAGGAGTTATTGAAATGCCGTATTCCAGCCCCTCCATGCTATAAGAATCCATTTTCATGGCCCAAAAGTCGATATTTCACCCAGTTTTCCAATGTATTACACAGGTAACTCATTGTAGAGAAGGCTGTGCAGAATTGGATTCAAGTTGATGGAGATAAATTTCACTTCCCCGGTGGTGGAACCATGTTTCCTCATGGAGCAGATGCTTATATTGAAAATATCAATAAACTGATTCCTTTGACTGATGGATCAATCAGGACTGCCTTTGACCTGGCTGTGGGGTATGTTATGTGCTTTCCCCTTCATTTCTTGTTGTTTCAAATTCTTGGTAATTTAGTGGCCTTTTGTAATTCAAAGATCATGCCATTATTTTATGTTTGGGGATCATAATCAACATTTTGAATTTTGGTTTCTATTTTTTAATTGATCTACATATTTCAGAAGCACAATAATGACCTAAACATTGTCCATTGATTCACTTGAGCTGAGGGCTGAGTTGAGTTTCTAATTTTGTTTAAAAAATATTGTATGGCAGTCGATGTCCAATTTATGAATGTGTTTTGTGTTGCATGTTTGCGAGTATTTTCCAATTATTAAAAAATATTGATGTTTCCTTTCGAAACAAATCTTAAAAGTAATTTGCATAAATGTTCTGCCCAAGGAATCCTATCCACCACCAATGTAAGGGGTTTGTCTGTAATTATTAATAAAGTTTTGAGATCCTACGACTGGTTCCATCAAATACTTCGTTCCTCGTCCGTCCGATCAATCAATAAGTAATATGACCATCCATGCCATGGCGGTTGTTCCGCGAATTCGAAAAACCTCACCCTCATACCCCTCAGGAGAGAGGTATTCATTTTCTGGATTTTGCATTAGACTTTATAACGATGGTTTCTGATACCAAAAGGAATCATACTTCACAAAATTACGAGTTTCAAAAAAAACGTATTCATTCTACATACCCATCCCAAATCCATTTTAGGAACAAATTTATTCAAGGTATGTATGTTTCCCTGTTGATTGTTGTTTGTACCCAGAGCAGATATAGCTCCAGGCCATTCTAAGAAGAAAATTTAGTGGTTCCAATAAAAAGTACTTAAAATAAATAAATTGTAAAATGCAATCAAGTAATTTAGTGATTCCCATATAAAGTCCTTAACAAAAATTAATTGTAAAATGCAGTCAAGTAAGTTTGACAATAAAATGCTGGGCATAGTTTGAAAGCCTAATGTGTAGTCGTACGGTATTACTTGTATGTTCAATATTTAAAGTTAGTATTTGATCATGTATGTGATTTATCTACTGGTTTCAGATGAAAGAGTGTTTGACTGGTATGTATTCATTTCCTTGTATTTACCAATATATGTTTCTTACTAACTTGGGTAGATAATTTTCACCACAACGGTTTTTTGTCTCTTAGAAAAGTTGGGATTTCCATTCCATGTTCTTTTTGCCATTCCATGTACTTGTTTTCACTGCAAGTAAACGATGCACAAACTTGATCCATATTACTAGTCTTAAACTGTAGTGTTGCACTTAATAGAGTAGGCTTCTATTTCGCAACTCTTGCCTGTATGTACCATGAATGTTTTTGGTAGGACTCTTAAGCATATTATTGCTTAGAAGATTTTAAAGTACTCTTTTTCCAGATTGTTACATCACTACATGGCTTTTAGATACTTGAAAAAGTTGGATGATGATGACCTTGTAATCTTCACATTAGTGAATTTCTCTATAAAGGTGTTGAGATAGGATGTTGCGCTATATTATTTATCATAAGATTATTGAGAGTGCTTGGGAAAATACTTCTCAAGAAAATGTTTATTGGTTGAGAATTGAATTTTATTCATTCAAGTTCAAGTATCGGAGAAACATCTTGCAGTTTCAAATAGGGAAGCCCATGTGGTTAAAGCATCAATTCAAGTAGGATCTAATGCAAGTGTCTTATTGCAATCAGCTATTGAATCAACCACTCATCCTGCATCTTGATAAGTTTTTGCTCGCACCATATAGCATTCTGCTATGAAGTATTTAGGGGTGCCTCTTCTTCCATAAATAATTTTTGAGAAATGCCTTGCTGACTCTGAGTAGAGACCAACATCTAGTGCAACCATAGCAGCTGTTTTTCTCCTCAATGGTAATTTGATATTTCCAAGCAATTGACTAACAATTTTTTATTCTGAAGCAAAATTCTGAGAGGAAAAGCTATCATCATTAATACTTGTGATTTCTCTTCTATAGGTAGCAAAAGCAACCGTTTTTCCACTTCCGAGAAAAACCAATGCATCCTCCATCAGACCCAAATGGAAACAAGGTTGTCCAAGAACCAAATATCTCCATTATTCCCTTTCACATCGTTTAGAGAGCACTGCTAAATTTTTTTTCTTCAATTTGGAAACTGAAAAGCATATGAGTAAAACCCTGGACCTGGATCTGTTACTCTCTTCATAGCTCAAAAGAAGCTTCACTTTCTCTCTCGACATCTCTTTTGACACCAGTGAGCTTTCAGATGGGACTATCTCCCTAAACCCGAGGCTTGGGATATATTCCTGCAGCATATTTTCCACGTCTTTGAATTTCCCAAGGTACAAGAAAGCCCTTGCCTTAAGTTCCAAGGCCTTCTCCCATATTGGACTTAAATCAAGAGTAGCATCAAGCATATTAAGTGCTGAGTAGATTTCATTCGGTTTTTTACTTCCTAGCAAAGCTTGGGCTTTCTTCAAATGTTTTTCTACAAGCTGCTCTAAAATCAGCATCCTACATCCACCAAATACTGAAAAAAGGGCATTTTGCAAGTATTATGCATTTATAAAAAACAAAACTGGCAAAGCAATGGAAACAAACAAATGTCAAATGCTTCAAAAGGACATTCTGCATTGTTAGAGTGCAACTAATAGGCATTTTGCATCACTAGTTATGGACTATAAATTAAGACCACATTGCTATGAAGTTCGGGGAATTGGACCAAACGTTGGAAGTGCATTTGAATAACGGTATAATTCTTAACGTGGGTGATTTAAAGTGACTTGTAGAGTAGCCCGAGGCAAGAGGAGCATCAATAGGGTTGTCAGTCTCATCTTCTGTGCAACAAGTTGTTATGAAATTGAGCCAATTATTAGTTCGATATGGAGGAACTACTCGACCATGGCTGATTGGGATTGCGACGTGTGAAACATATATGCATTGTAAAGTATATCATCCTTTTATGGAGAATGATGGATTGTGCTACAAATAACATAAATATATCATCTTCATCTGTTTCCTCATATTTTGAAGCCCATCATATGCTGGGAGTGGATGATATTTCAAATTTGAATCAAAGTTTTGTACCATGTTATATGAAGTACAGTGAGTATGCTCCATGTGGAGACACTGTGAGGTCTCTCAAATATGATAGAGAAATGCAATTCGAAGTGCAGAACTTACTGAGATGAGTGGGAATGTTGAACGAGCCTCCGGCTTAGATTGACTATGAATTCAAGGCCTGCAAAAGATCCAAAATATGGGAGGAAGTAACTAGCCAACCAAACTCTTAATTAAAAGTGTCGGGGGTGGGACTAAGCTAATAAGTGAGTTTACAGTTTCCTAATGCACGTATTCTTTACCATTAAATATTGCCCGACCTGAACCAATCCACTATTGTTGGATTATATCCCTCCTTTCCCTTCTATGTAAACGAGTCAACCGAGATGGTTAAGGGAATATATAAGTGGTTCGACTCCCTTGATGCAAAAAAATATTTAAACTCTGCCCCCCCTATTGAAATGCCTTATTATCCCCACCAGGCTATAAGAATCCATTTTCATGGCCCAAAATTTGAGATTTCACCTGGTTTTCCAATGTATTACACATGGAACTCAGTGAAGAGAAGGATATGCAGAATTGGATTCAAGTTGATGGAGATAAATTTCACTTCCTCGGTGGTGGAACCATGTTTCCTCATGGAGCAGATGCTTATATTGAAAATATCAATAAACTGATTCCTCTGACTGATGGATCAATCAGGACTGCCTTTGAAACTGGTTGTGGGGTATGTTATGTGCTTTCCCCTTCATTCATTGTGGTTTCAAATTCTTTGTAATTTAGTGGACTTTTGTAATTCAAAGATCATGCCATTATTTTATGTTTGGGGATCATAATAAGCATTTTTAATTTTGGTTTCTATTTTTTAATTGATCTACATATTTCAGAAGCACAATAATGACCTAAATATTGTCCATTGATGCACTTGAGCTGAGGGCTGAGTTGAGTTTCTAATTTTGTTTAAAAAATATTGTATGGTAGTCGATGTCCAATTTATGAATGTGTTTTGTGTTGCATGTTTGCGAGTATTTTCCAATTATTAAAAAATATTGATGTTTCCTTTTGAAACAAATCTTAAACGTACATTGCATAAATGTTCTTCCCAAGGAAGCCTGTCCACCACCAATGTAAGGGGTTTGTATGTAATTATTAATAAAGTTCTGAGATCCTACGACTGGTTCCATCAAAGACTTTGTTCCTCGTCCGTCCGATCAATCAATAAGTAATATGACCATCCATGCCATGGCGGTTGTTCCGCGGATTCGAAAAACCTCACCCTCATACCCCTCAAGAGAGAGGTATTCATTTTCTGGATTTTGCATTAGACTTTATAACGATGGTTTCTGATACCAAAAGGCATCATACTTAAAAAAATTACGAGGTTCACAAAAAACGTATTCATTCTACATACCCATCCCAAATCCATTTTAGGAACAAATTTATTCAAGGTATGTATCCTAGTTAATTGTTGTTTGTACCCAAAGCAGATACAGCTCCAAGCCATTCGAAGAAGAAAATTTAATGGTTCCAATAAAAAGTACTTATCAAAAATTAATTGTAAAATGCAATCAAGTAATTTAGTGATTCTCAAAAGTCCTTAACAAAAATTAATTGTAAAATGCAATCAAGTAAGTTTGAAAATATAATGTTGGGCATATTTTGAAAGCCTAATGTGTAGTCGTACGGTATTACTTGTATGTTCAATATTTAAATTTAGTATTTGATCATGTATGTAATGTATCTACTGGTTTTAGATGAAAGAGTGCTTGACTGGTATATATTCATTTCCTTGTATTTACCAATATATGTTTCTTACTAGCTTGGGTAGATAATTTTCACCACGACAGTTTTTTGTCTCTTAGAAAATTTGGGCTTTCCATTCCACGTACTTTTTTCCATTCCCTGTACTTGTTTTCACTGCAAGTAAACGATGCACAAACTTGATCATATTACTAGTCTTAAACTGTAGTGTTTCACTTAACAGAGTAGACTTCTATTTAGCAACTCTTGCCTGTATGTACCATAAATGTTTGTGGTAGGACTCTTAAGTATATTATTGCTTAGAAGATTTTAAAGTACCCTTTTTCCAGATTGTTACATCACTACATGGCTTTTAGACATTTGAAAAAGCTGGATGATGATGACCTTGTAATATTCACATTAGTGAATTTCTCTATAAAGGAGTTGAGATAGGATGTTGCGCTATATTATTTCTCATAAGATTATTGAGAGTGCTTGGGAAAATACTTCTCAAGAAAATGTTCATTGGTTGATAATTGAATTTTATTCATTCAAGTTCAAGTATCAGAGAAACATCTTGCAGTTTCAAAGAGGGAATCCTGTGTGGTTAAAGCCTCAATGCAAGTAGGATCTAATGCAAGTGTCGTATTGCAATCAACTATTGAATCAACCACTCGTCCTGCAGCTTGATAAGTTGTTGCTCGCAACATATAGCATTCTGCTATGAAGTATTTAGGGGTGCCTCTTCTTCCTTCAAGATTTTTTGAGAAATGCCTTGTTGATTCTGAGTAGAGACCAACATCTAGTGCAACCATAGTAGTTGTTTTACTCCTCATCAGTAATTTGATATTTCCAAGCAATTGAATAACAATTTATGATTCTGAAGCAGAATTCTGAGAGGAAAAGCTATCATCATTAAGACTTGTGCTTTCTCTTGTATAGGCAGCAGAAGCAACCCTTTTTCCACTCTGGAGCAAAACCAATGCATCCTCCATCAGACCCAAATGGAAACAAGCTTGTCCAAGAACCAAATATCTCCATTCTTCCCTTTCACATCATATAGAGAGCACTGCTAAAAAACAATTCTTCAGTTTGGAAACTGAAAAGCATCTGAGTAAAAACCTGGCCCTGGATCTGTTACTCTCTTCATAACTCGAACGAAGCTTCACTTTCTCTCTTGACATCTCTTTTGACACCAGTGGGACTTCAAATGGGACTATATCCCTAAATAATGAGGCTTGGGATATATTCCTGCAACATATTTGCCACGTCTTTGAATTTCCCAAGATACAAGAATGTCCTTGCCTTAAGTTCCAAGGCCTTCTCCCATCTTGGACATAAATCAAGAACATCGTCAAGCATATTAAGTGATGAGTAGATTTCATTCGGTTCTTGACTTCGCAGCAAAGCTCGAGATTTCTTCAAATGTTTTTCTGCAAGCTGCACCAATAAAATCTAAAATCAACATCCTACATCCACCAAATACCGAAAAAAGGGCATTCTGCAAGTGCCATGCATTTATCAAAAAACAAAACTGGTAAAGCAATGGAAACAAACAAATATCAAATGCTTCAAAAGGACATTCTGCATTGTCAAAGTGCAACTAACAGGCATTTTGCATCACTGGTTATGGAAAATAAATTAAGACCACATTGCTATGAATTTCGGGGAATTGGACCAAATGTTGGAAGGGCGTTTGAATAAGGGTATAATTCTTAATATGGGTGATTTAAAGTGACTTGTAGAGCATCCCAAGGCAGGAGGAGGATTGATAGGGTTGTCAGTCTCATCTTCTGTGCAACAAGTTGTTATGAAATTGAGCCAATTATTAGTTCGATATGGAGGAACTATTCGACCATGGCTGATTGGGATTGCGACGTCTGAAACATTTCTGTGTTGTAAAGTATATCATCCTTTTATGGAGGATGATGGATTGTGCTACAAATAACATCAATATATCATCTGTTTCCTTAGATTTTGAAGCCTGTCATATGCTAGGAGTGGATGATATTTCAAATTCGACTCAAAGTTTTGTACCATGTGATATGAAGTACAGTGAGTATACTCCATGTGAAGACCCTGCGAGGTCTCTCAAATATGATAGAGAAATGCAAGTCGAAGTGCAAAACTTACTGAGATGAGTGGGAATGCTGAACCAGCCTCCGACTTAGATTGATTGTGAATTCAAGTCTTGCAAAAGATCCAAAATATGGGAGGAAGTAACTAGCCAACCAAAATCTTAATTAAAAGTGTTGGGGATGGGACTAAGCTAAGAAGTGAGTTTGCAGTTTCCTAATGCACGTATTCTTTACCATTAAATATTGCCTGACCCAACCAATCCACTATTTCTAGCTGCTATCCCTCCTTTCCCTTCTATGTAAACGAGTCAACCGAGATGGTTAGGGGAATATATAAGTGGTTCGACTCCCTTGATTCAAAAACATATTTAAACTATGCCCCCCTATCAGATAAGTTACTGAAAAGAGAAGATAAACATATCATTGCCCAGAAAAAAGAGTTATTGAAATTCCTTATTCCATCCCCTCTAGGCTATAAGAATCCATTTTCATGGCCCAAAAGTTGAGATTTCACCTGGTTTTCCAATGTATTACACATGGAACTCAATGTAGAGAAGGCTGTGCAGAATTGGATTCAAGTTGATGGAAATAAATTTCACTTCCCCGGTGGTGGAACCATGTTTCCTCATGGAGCAAATGCTTATATTGAGAATATCAATAAACGGATTCCTTTGACTTATGGATTAATCAGGACTGCCTTTGACACTGGTTGTGGGGTATGTTCTGTGCTTTCCCCTTCAGTCCTTGTGGTTTCAAATTCTTGGTAATTTAGTGGCCTTTTGTAATTCAAAGATCATGCCATTATTTTATGTTTGGGGAACATAATCATCATTTTGAATTTTGGTTTCTATTTTTTAATTGATCTACATATTTCAGAAGCACAATAATGACCTAAACATTGTCCATTGATGCACTTGAGCTGAGGGTTGAGTTGAGTTTCTAATTTTGTTTAAAAAATATTGTATGGTAGTCGATGTCCAATTTATGAATGTGTTTTGTGTTGCATGTTTGCGAGTATTTGCCGATTATTAAAAAATATTGATGTTTTCTTTCGAAACAAATCTTAAAGGTAAGTTGCATAAATGTTCTGCCCAAGGAAGCCTATCCACCACCAATGTAAGGGGTTTGTCTGTAATTATTAATAAAGTTTTGAGATCTTACAACTGGTTCCATCGAAGACTTCGTTCCTCGTCCATCCTATCAATCAATAAGTAATACGACCATCCATGCCATGCCAGTTGTTCCGCGAATTCGAAAAACCTCACCCCTGTACCCGTCAGGAGAGTGGTATTCATTTTCTGGCTTTTGCATTAGACTTTATAACGGTGGTTTCCAATACCAAAAGGAATCATACTTCACAAAATTACGAGGTTCACAAAAAAACGTATTCATTCTACATACCCATCCCAAATCCATTTTAGGAACAAATTTATTCAAGGTATGTATGTTTCCCAGTTGATTGTTGTTTGTACCCAGAGCAGATACAGCTCCAGGCCACTCTAAGAAGAAAATTTAGTGGTTCCAATAAAAATTCCTTAAGAAAAATTAATTGTAAAATGCAATCAAGTAAGTTTGACAATATAATGCTGGGCATATTTTTAAATCCTAATGTGTAGTTGTCCGGTATTACTTGTATGTTCAATATTTAAAGTTAGTATTTGATCATGTATGTAATTTATCTACTAGTTTCAAATGAAAGAGTGCTTGACTGGTATATATTCATTTCCTTGTATTTACCAATATATGTTTCTTACTAACTTGGGTAGATAATTTTCACCACAACAGTTTTTTGTCTCTTAGAAAAGTTGGGCTTTCCATTCCATGTTCTTTTTTCCATTCCCTGTACTTGTTTTCACTGCAAGTAAACGATGCACAAACTTGATCCATATTACTAGTCTTAAACTCTAGTGTTGCACTTAACAGAGTAGGCTTCTATTTCGCAACTCTAGCCAATATGTACCATAAATTTTTGTGGTAGGAATCTTAAGCATATTATTGCTTAGAAGATTTTAAAGTACTCTTTTTCCAGATTGTTACATCACTACATGGCTTTTAGACATTTGAAAAAGTTGGATGATGATGACCTTGTAATCTTCACATTAGTGAATTTCTCTATAAAGGTGTTGAGATAGGATGCTATGCTATATTATTTATCATAAGATTATTGAGAGTGCTTGGGAAAATACTTCTCAAGAAAATGTTTATTGGTTGAGAATTGAATTTTATTCATTCAAGTTCAAGTATCTATACTGCTTTCATGGTTCTATTTTGGAATTATTTTTCAGCTTTCATTTTTTGTTTCAATAAGTTTATTTTTAAATCAAGATTTGGTAGATTTATTGGATTTGTTTAAAACAATTTGCATTGTTGGTTGAGAGTCTCTTTTCTCTCTTCTTTGCAAATACATCATTAGTTAGCTATCCATTTTGCATGATTACTTGAGATTTCCATTTATTTGTTGGTAGTAGTCTTTTACTTTATAGAGAAAGTACGAATTTTAATTCAAGAAAAGAATATTAGTTTCTAGTATTGAAAATTTCTATGTCTTTCCCTACATTATATTTCTTTACAAGAATTTACATTTCTTTACAAGCATTTACATTTCTTTGTAATTTCATTTACTTATTGTACACACCATTTGTGCACACATTTTTCATACCCTAAATCAAACATCCCTTGGTTAATGACTCCAAGTGGAGCCTTACGCTTCTAGTTGAAGTTAACGGGCTGATAGTTTTGAAAAAGGGGGTAGGCCGAGGGCTAGGCCCTTGACCCCGTGGTACACATGGGACTTGCGATCGAAGCCACGACGGAGGGTCCAACCCCTCCCACCTATTGGTATCACATATGCCACATAAAATGGAGGCCAACGGGCTTGACCCTATGACGTCTGGACTGCCAGAGCACCACCTTACAACTATGCCACAACCTACATGCTTGGCATAGATCCTCGCAGATCTATTTTGATATGGGAGTAGGATTTAGACCCCAAAAGGGGGCATGCCTATGTGGTCCAAAGACAACCCAGACCATGTTATAAAAACATGATTTTTGAACGGCCAAGGGAAGTTGCGGGAACAAAAACCAAGGCATGGTCTGACATGGATCCTAAGGCAGGTTGTACAGGCGCAAATTAGCTTTGTCTTGAACTACGTGCCAGGGGAGGTCCCAGGCAAAGTATAGAGTGTTTATACTCATTTTGATGATTTTTTGAGACGGTGGCAGTGGTACAGTATATTTTTGCAGTAGGAAATCTGATTTTCAAAGTGTCCTCAGAACTCATGTACATGGCAACATTTGAAGAAAATTAATAAAATCAATCTCACTAAAAGGGGCCTAGAGACATGGTCCTTTATGGACGAACTCCGTTATCAGATATTGTCTCATATATTTTGCCAATAATTTGCATCTTCATTATTTTCCAGTCTTTTTGCTTATGTGCTCTTTAATTTTTCCATTTTAAGACGTTTTTAAGAATTTAACTGTTGAGAATTTCACACATAAATCTTTGTTAATAAAGATCCTGCAAATTCATACCATGTTTGGTATCAGATCCTGCTTAACCATAAATTTGTGAGTATGTGAATGATTACTAGAGGCAAGCTTAAAGAAGGTGAAGCAGAGCTTGTGCCTTTTGATCCAAAAATTGAACATACAATTCGAAGGAAGAAAATGGAATAGGATGATGCTTGTTTAGAGCATGATAAGGCTTTTGATAAATCATTCTATAGGATTTTAGATATGGTTGAGAAGCTATTTGCAGATTATTAATAGAGATTGGAGAAGAGGGAAAAGAAGAAATCAAAAGATGAAGGTAATTCCTTAGTGAATCAGGGAAATGGAGGAGACCCTCCCGAACCTCCATCTTCACCTTCTAGTTCAGATTCAAGTTTTGGTTATGCTTATTCTTTTCATTCCCATCATTATAAAGGTCAATAGAAATATGTTGCTAATATGCCATTATTAAAGATTGATGTAAAATTTGATTTTCCCATATTTAATGAAGAACTTAACGCTGAGAAATTGGATAACTGGATAAGACAAATTGAGGTATATTGCAGGATCCAGAAACTTGCAGGTGATGAAGCAAAAATCTAGTTTGCCACACTTCATATTGGTGGCACTGCTCTCATCTGGTGGGAGAAAAAAACTCAATAATATATTCTGACAAAAGGTAAAATTATTTCCTCATGGTATGAGTTTACTGCAGCGTTGAAAAAGCAGTTCTATCTATTGGGTTATATGCAGTAGGCTATGATGGACTGGAAAATTTTTAGACAAGGGAAGGGTCAGGATGTGCAAGAATACACACAAGGTTTTAGAAAGAGGGATTTAGTACTTTGTATACCTCTTTATACTCAAGATACACTTCTTAAATACATAGGAGGATTGCATAGTTACTTAATACATATAATTATTATGTTCAATCCAACTAACCTGGATGAAGTGTGTGTTCAAGCCACCCATATCGAATCTAAGGGGAAGAGTCCTTCTGATAAATTTCCAAGAATCCTTTCAAACCAGGTGGAAACAAGTTCAAAGGTAAAGGGAAAGGCAAGCACACAACTACATGAAGAAATGAGGAGATAATCCCACATGCACACATTGTCAGAAAAGGGGTCATGATGTATCCAAATATTGTAAGCTTCATCCAGATCTTAAGCCATAAAATTTTTAGAACAAGAAGGAATATCAAAATACTACCACCACTCTTCAGCATGATTTTGGATCAGTCTCTCGAGACGATACCAAACATACAACCATGGGCTTACAAGGTAAAAATCCTTCTGTTTTTATTTCAAAAGTTGAACCTGCGCATGATGAAAAGTAAAGGAGTGAGTTATTCCATATAAGGGTGAGTTCTAAGCATATTAAAATTGATACTTTATTTGATAGTGGATCACAAGCTAACTTGATCTTAGAAGAGATAGTTAAAAAACTTGGTTTAGAAACAAAACCTCACCCCAAACCATATCCACTCAGATGGGTTGTGAAAATGCACAACTACAAGTTTCTAAGCAGTGCAGACTCAGGTTTACTATCACTTCTAGATTTATGGATGAAGTTTACTTGGATGTGGTCCCATTGGATATATGTGGTATAATATTAGGTATCCCTTATATTTATGAGAAGAGAACAAGTACCTGTTACCCAAGGATGGTGTTCAATACATTGTTCGAGCTCACCGTATTAAAACTAACTTATCTTTGTTTTTTGCAAGTCAAATGAAGAGATTAGTAAATGCTAGTAAAAGTTTTGTTCTCGTGATTTTTAAAGCTAAAGATGTTGATAAGATTGATAATTTCAAAGGCTGTGATCCTAAGCTTAAAGATGAATTGGTTAAGGTTTTTGGTAAGTTTGATGTAGTCTTCCAGGAACCGAAAGGATTGCATCCTAAAAGAGAAATACAACATGAGGATCCATTTGCAGCGAGATGATCCTCTTTCGAATATTGGTATGTATCGGTATTCAGTGATCAAAAATGCAAAAAACAAGAAGCAGGTTCAAGAGTTGCTCGAGAGAGCCTGGACATTCGACCAAGTTCCTCTCCATGTGGTTCACCAATTGTTTTGGTACCAAAGAAGGATGGTACATGGCAGATGTGTGTGGATTACAGAGCTTTGAATAGAATCATTGTAAATAATCGATATCCTCTTCCTCGTATTGATGATATTTTGGATCAGTTAAAGAATGAAAAATATTTCACTAATTTAGACTTAAGAACGGGTTACTATCATATCAAAATCCATGAAAATGATATTTGGAAAATTGCTTTTACAACTAAACAAGGTTTATATGAATGGTTGGTCATGCCCTTTGGACTTGTAATGCTCCCGCTACATTCATGCGGGTTATGAGTGATGTATTTAGGCCATTCATTGATTACTTTGTAATAGTCTACTTACATGACATCCTCATATCTAGTCGAACTTGGGAGCATCATGTCAAGCACGTTAAGCAAGTCTTAAATGTTTTAGCAAAGGAGAAATTGTATTTGAAGATGTCCAATGTGAGTTTGGAAATACCTCTTTGGTCAATGGATTTTGTAGGAGGTTTTCCTATGTCTGGGAAAGGTCATGATTACTTGTATGTGGTTGTGGATAGGTTCAATAAAATGTGCACCTTAATTCCTTGTAAGAATCATGTCACTGCATATTTGATTGCTTAGTTGTTCTTCCAGTATGTTTAGGTCCACTTTGGGTTACCCACTTCTATTTTATCTTATCAGTACTCCCGATTCCTAGGCAATTTTTGGTAAACTTTGTGGGAACTTATGGACACTAAGTTGAAGAAAAGCACTACCTTCCATCCATAAACTGATGGTCAGACTGAAGTAATCAACCGCACAGTGGTACATCTACTCCGAGGATATTGTTCCAAGCATACTAAGATTTGGGATGCACAATTGCATTATGTGTAGCATGCCTACAACCGTGCCATTCACTCTTCTACAAAATAGTCTCCATTTGAGACATGTTTTGGTTACTTGTAAAAGTCTGCTTTAGACTTTGGTTATGGGAAATATTCCGTGGAAGATGGAAAAATTGATGCAGACAAGGCTTTGAATTTCATTCAGCAGATCCAGTTGGTACACCATGTAGTACAGGAACAATTGGAGAAGAGCCAAGCCAAGTACAAGACAAGACATGACAAGCATCGAGTGGATCATCAATTTCAAGTTGGTGATCAAGTTTGGATTCATATCAACAAAGACCGACTTTAAGGTGAAGGTAAAAAAATTAAACCATTTAGGTATGGACCCTTCACAGTTTTGGACAAAGTTGGTAACAATGCTTTCCAGTTAGATTTTCCTCCATACATGCAAATGTATTTCGTTGTGAATGTGGAAAACAAGAAATTGTATGAGCCTCCAATTATCTTGGATCAAGAGGAGATTGTTCATGTTCCTTCTGTAGATGACTTTGAACCTGAGTATCTTTATGAGTTGTAGGAAGAATCATTCTTGACAGAAGAATAAGGACTTCACGAAGAGGAGATGTGGAATATATCCGTGTGGGTATAAAAGGGATGCATACAAACAAAGCACGATGGATAGAGACCAAAAAGGTGAGGGATTTGTACCTTGACCTGTTTACTAAATGATTCTAGACTTTTAGCAGCCCAAAGGATTCCAGTGGGGAGGTTTGATCTAGGAGGATCTCCCGAATGAACAACATTTAAAATATTTAAATGCTAAACAAAAGCACTCCATCATGTAGGGATCATTGAGAGATTTTTGGTGATTCTCGTTTCGTGCAAAACGAACTCTGGATGAAGAAGATATTGCATTATGAAATTTCAGCAAGACAGTAATTGGAAAAAAAAAGAGTGCCACATGGGACCACTGAAAGGGTGACACGTGTCATGTATTGCTCCGACGTGGAATCCTACCAGAGCGCCACGTGGTAGGTGATGTGGTATTGCAGTTGGTAGTGTTGAGTTAACAACTTATGTAGCAGTGATGTGGTCCAATATTCATCTTACACGTGGCAGGGTCAATGTACAGGTGGCAGCCAAGTGGACCAACCAGAGGCTACCAAGAGGAAGTACCGGTTGGCCCTTCGATGGTTCAATCTACCAAAAATAATGGAGGCAAGGAGGATCGAACCCCTGACCTCCCGCTTAGCCTAACACCTAAACGTCCAACTCCTTGACATTATTCCCGTCGGTGGTTCTTAACCATTACTGGCACCACTTCTATTTAAAGTTAACAGGCTGATGGTTTTGAAAAAGGGGGCGGGATGAGGGCTAGGCCCTTGTCCCTGTGGTACACATGGGACCTGCAATCGGAGCCACGGTGGAGGGGCCAACCCCTCCTGCCTATTGTTATCACATATGCCACATAAAACAGAGGCCTGCGGGCTTGACCCTGGGACCTCTGGACCGCCGAAGCACTGCCTTACCACTACGCCACAACCTACGGGTTTGGCATAGATCCTTACGGATCCATTTTTTACGAGGGAGCAGGATTTAGACTCTGAAAGGGGGCACACCCACATGGCCCAAAGACAACCCCAACCACGTTATAAAACCATGGTTCTGGAGCGGTTGAGGGTAGTTGCGGGCACATAAGTAGAGGTAGTGTCTAACACGGTATCTGTGGTGGGTCGTATAGTCCGTACAAGCGTAGATTATCTTTGTATTGAACTGCGTGCCAGGGGAGGTCCCAGACAAAGTATAGAGTGTCTATACTCATTTTTCATGATTTTTTGAGACAACCGCAGTGGTGCTATCTATTTTTACAACATACAGTACGATTTTTAGAGTGTCCTTAGAACTCATGTACATGGCAACATTTGAAGAAAATTAATAAAATCGGTCTCACTGGAAGGGGACCTGTGACGTAGTCCTTTATGGACAAACTCCGTTATCAACTATTGTCTCATATTATGGTTTGCATCTTCATTATTTTGTAGTCTTTTGGCTTATGTGCTCTTTAATTTTTCCATTTAAAATCCTTTTTAAGGATTTAATTGTTGAGACTTTCACACATAAATCTTGGTTAATAAATATCCTGCAAATTCAGATCATCTTCTCTACCACTTGGTTGAATCCTATGAGGAACCGATCTTCTTCTAACTCTATTAGCACATCTAGCCTATGTTGAAGTGATTCATCATCTTTCGTCCTCATTGCTATGGAAAGGTGCAAGCTCGGGACAATGAAATTGAGTGGCATTTACTGCTTCCTTTCCATAGACTAATATGAACAAAGTGTACTTGGTGATATTTTTGCATGTTGTCATGTAATACCATAGAACCATTGGAATGCACTAATCCCATTCATCGTGCTACACATTGCAAACCTTCATAAGTTCTTGTTGTAAAATCTTGATGAACACCTCTACCATACCATTTTCTTGACGATGGTAGGTTGTGCTCTTCTAATGGTAGATCATGAATTCTTGAGTAAGCACACAAATGGTGGAATTCAAGAAATGGTTTCCTTGATCACTCATTATCACCTTCGAGCAAGCAAACCTAGTGATGATGTGCTCGAAAATAAATCACACAGTTGTCTCCAATGCGCAGTGTTTCACTAATGTAGCCTCTGACCAGCATGTCAAATAATCCATCGCGGTAATGATATACTGCATGCCATTTATCCATTCATGTGGATTAATAGGGCCCATAAAATTTATGGACCACTTCTCAAAGGGTTCGAGTGTGGTCACGGGGAAGATAGGCATCTCATCCCTTCTTGAAAGCTTCCCCACGCTCTAGAAAAAATCACATTGTTTGCAATATAATTTTGCTTCTTGAAAAAACGAGGGCCACCATAATCTTGCGCGCAACACCTTATGTGCAGTCCCTTCCCTACATTGTGTATTCCTGCAACGCCCTCGTGATCTTCTTGTAAAATGGGAATTTGTTCATGCTCCAATACACACTTGCGCAATATGACATCAACCACCAACTTGTAAAGTTGTCTCACAATCAACTGGAAGTTAGCACTCCTTATCACTAGCTACCGATGTTGTGCCACTTTGTAATCTTAGAGTGCTTCCACATGTCACCAAAAATGCCATTATCTCATTTAACTGGTCTAGTACTACTTCAATACAAAACAATTGTGCGTCTAGCATATCATCATCCAAACTCCCTCCTGATTCTCCATACTCTATTCTAGATACGTGGTCTGGCCCAACATTATACTTCTTAGGTTTCACCACTACCTCAAACTCAAATTATTTAAACAATAAAAGCCATATACAGATTATCCCCCCCAACACTCGCTTTTTGACTAAGTATTTTACTGCTGAGTGGTCTGTGAAAAAATTAAAGAAAGTCCCAAGTAGGTAGTGTTTGAAGTTTTGCAACGCATACACCATAGCCAAGCCTTCGCGCTCGGTGGTCATGTAATTCTTCTATGATGGAGACAATTTGCTACTGGCAAAGGAAATAGGTTGGTCAATATTATCTTCTCATGGATGGGATAACATTGTGCCTAGCACGACAAATGATGCATCGACATGCACATGAAACATGTGTGCCTAGTCGATAAATATTAAGATAGGTGTCGTAACAAGTTTTTCTTTGAGGATGTCCAACACTTGTTGATAGTCCGGTGTCCAATTGTACTTACTATCCTTCTTTAATAGCTCCTCCAAAGGATTTGTAATACTGGCATAATTGCGGATGAACTTTCTGTAGTAATTAATATGTCCCAAGGTTGCGCGTAATTCCTTTGAGGATGTTAGGGTTGGCAGGTTTGCAATGACTATTATATTTGTCGAGTCTACTAGTAGTCCTTTGCACACAATGTGTCCCAAAAGGATTTCAAATGGGGTGCAAAAGATACATTTCTTCAGGTTCAAGGACATTTTCATCTTCCTACATGTATCCAACATTAACCTCAACATCTGCAAATGGTCCTTCAGTAGTCTGAACAACGTCCAATCATCCAAGTATACTTCCATAAATTTGTGGATAAACTCCTTAAACATTTTAGCCACCATCCTGGAGAACACTGTTGAGCAATTATTTAACCAAAATGGCGTGACATTATAGAAATAGGATCCCCACTCCATTGGAAAAGTGGTCTTCTTCCAATCTTCCTCTATGATGCGCACCTAGTGGTACCCTGAAAACCCATCAGTGAATGAATAAGCTTCCCTTCCTCCCATGTTCTCCAACACCTTGTCTATAAATGGGGTATGGAAGGGGTCGTGCATGCAGGCTCATTTTAGATTCCTCGAATGTACATAGATCTAAATTTCACCTACCTTCTTGTCATGAACCACCATTGGGTTGATCCACTCTAATTCCTCAACCGGGAAGATGATGCTTGCATCCAGCATGTGGTAAAGCTCCTTGCACATTGTCTCATTATACCTTGGATTTATCCCGTATGGTATTTTATTGATTGGCTTGGCTCCTTCCTTTACTTTGATTTTAATTTCCCCTAGCAAACCTGTTATCCACTTCATCTCCAAGAATCTACGCAGGGACAAGTCCTCATACTCCTTGAACAGGTCGAATACCTGGGTGACTGTATCCTGGCCCTAGTAGTTTCCTATGATCGCCATCTTTGTTCAAATTCGGTTCCTATGTTATACCTTTTAGTCTTTAGAGGCTCCAAGAAATCTGACGTAGTGTTGGTGGATGGCTCATTTTGTACTGTGTGGTCCCCCTTTAGTTTTTGTAATATGTAGCTTGCACATATCATCTTCATCATCCATGTCTATGCTTCCCACCTTCTTGTAGTGGAAAATTTGGTTCAGTTGTGCCAGATCCTTGTGTAATGCGCATATTGGATTCTGCATTGTATCCTTATTTGGATTCTCTGCAAAAATGAAGTGCTTCATGCGATGGAGAATCCTATCCAAGTCAGGATCTGTTGCGCTAAATCTAAATGTGGCAGTAAAGTGTGTGCTTATATTTTCCCAGGTTCTTGCCTATTTCCTTCACTCCCGTTGCACATACCAACTACGTGGTATGACATCTAGTGTATGTATGAACCTGTGTACCCATTGGTTGTGCGGGATGCTTTTCATCATCCATCTCCTTTCACAGTACACCAAGTGCTCCTGTGGGTCTTCAGTACCCTTGAAATTTTTCATTAATTCCATATCGGTGGCAAGATAGAACCTCAACTTTATGCATGTCTTCACCTATTCCCAACTGCACAGGTCCTCTTTATGTGTCGCCCACCATCACGTAGGTGTCCCCCTAAATACTAAGTCAATCACTTTGAATCTCTAGGCCTTTGACACTCATTCCTCCATCTAATCTAGAAAAGTATCCACCCTTTCTATTCCATCAAATTTTGGTGGATCGTGAATCTCCGACCCAATCCAATGCACTAATTTGGTGACTAGGGCATATCTCTGCGAGGACACTTCATACAACCGATTCTGCCATCGGTCCAATGTGTCCTGGGAATCTATATCAAAGGAGCAGACACTATGCCAACTTATTTCTCCATCTGATGTGGGGTTCATGTAGTCCTCCCTTCTCCAAGTCACATTGTAGATATTCTCGATCTCGATGCTACTTGTGTCATCCTTCACGGGCTCTTTATGGTGCTCTCCCTTCGCAGCATCAAGTGGGGCCACCATCTGCAGCTCTTCGATCTCAAATGACATGCACCGTTGCTTAAAATTCAAAATGGCGTTGTTGTTAATAAGACCTCGATCTCACGTCAATTCTCTTGGTGCAATAATAAGAAAACTATATATATTTTTTCAATGTACATTAGTGGAATTAAGAAAAATAAAGTTCAAAATAAAATCTCTATTTAATGGTTTTTAAATATTTATTTTTCATTTATATTTAATATAGATAAATATTTTTAAATTATAAGGATGTATGTAAGACATTCTTATAAAAGTGATACCTATGTTTTCAATGGGAAAGATTTGTTTCTATCAGAAGGATAGAATATGGCAACTTGAATTTTAAGATTATAAATTATAATACTTTTTTATTTGCTCTATCTTTCTCACATTTTTTTTTTTTAAGCTAGAGATAGAATCTTATATTGCCTTCACCAAAATATACTGTAACAGGGTGGTATCGGGCCCTCTTAATCGAGAAAACAGACCTCAAAATATAGTTTGAAACAGAGTTTAGAAATGTCACCCTCTTGAGAAAACCAGAGTTTTGTTGAAAAAAAAGAGAGAAACAAAACTACTGACAAGCAAGAGGGCTCTAAGGCTGTATCAAAAAAAGTCTAAACATAGCTAAAAAAAAGACATAGCTAATTACTGGTGTAATCCGTTTGTCCAACTTGGGTGGGCTGTGTAGTCGGTTCCTTAGCCAGGGTGATCTCGAAGCGCCGAGCGAATTGCTGTTGGTTGAACAGTATCTGCTTCAAAAAATCAAGCATTTTGTCCTGCTGCATGAGAATTTCGGCTTGAGCTTTGTTTCTGTCAGTAAGAGCTTTGACGAGCACTAGTTTCTGGGACCAATGATAATCAAGCATTTTCTGGTACAGGGTGGTGCGACCCCTGGTATTCCCTGGGTCGGGAACCAGGGTTTCGAACTCGCTATGAATTTCCTCATCGGTGAGACACCCACGAGATACCCTGGCATCTTCCTCAACGTCCTAGATTTCAGCCTGAGCTTGTATCAAAATGTATTTATGGAACTTGCGGGATTTCTCTACTACGCCTCGTATGAGGCGCATCGGTGGAGTGGAGGAAGAGCTGCCCTGCTACGCAACGCGACGGGTGCAAACCCTTTTGGTGGGCGACATGTTCGCTACCACAGCCAAAGGATCTGAAATCCGGGGAGGACGTAAACCGAAGAGCCGAGGAAGACGTAAACCGAAGAGCCGTGCGCCTTAAAGATGAGAACGCTGAGGATCGGGGGGCTTGGCGAGCCGAGGACCGATGGGTTGCGAGCACTGCAAAACAAGGAATTGAGCACCTAAGAGCTGAACTTCAAGGAGCAAAGAACCAGCTAGAGTCGAGAGCCAAATTTCAAGGAGCAGAGAACCAGCGAGAGCCGAGAGCCAAATTTCAAGGAACAGAGAATTAGGGAGAGCCGAGAGTCAAACTTCCTGGAGCAGAGAATCAGCGCGCTGAAAGTTCAGAAGCCAAGCCTAGTAAAGCGGAGTGGTAGTGGAGCCTTTGCACAGTAAAGCTCGAAGCCGAGCATCTACAGTGCTAATGCATCTCTGATTGAAGTGCGGGTGAACCCAAATCTCTTCAGTTGAGCTGCCATCAATCGTCATGAAGGAGAGAGGACAACCCCATTCATCATGCTTCGTGGGAGCCAGAATAGCCAGAACACAGAGCAGGGCGGGAGCAGCCAATAGGACGTCGCGCACGCAAAAGTGGTTAAGCCGCCGACGAGAGAAAGAATGCTGGACAAGGAGCAAGCAGGGGGAGTTATGAGTTTGCATGGGGCACATGGAGGGAGGTCGTCAGCACATGTTAACCTCAGAACTTGAGCAGGCAGGTAGGCGGGCAGGCGGGTGGCCTGTCATGGTGGCAGGTCATGCAGGTGGGTAGCTGGTTGTTGTTATTGGCGGGCACGTAGCTGGGCCTAGGGCCAGTCACCTCCTTCTGCACCCGCTATGGGGGGATCTATCTTTCTCACATAATCATGCTTATATATTATTATATATTTAGATTTTAATAACAATGATTTGTGTTTTAGATAAATTAAAATTTATTTTTTATTAAAAAGTGAGTAGAAGAATAATATTTTATTTTAAAATGTTGAATGTATACATTTAGTTTCAATTTCATATAATGATATAATAATCATAATTTTTTAGAATTTATTTAATATTTCAAGTCCCTTCTTTTATTATTAAGAACATAAAAAGCTTTATCTTTAATTTTCTGTGGTCTGGGAATGTTCTTAATGAAAAAATCCCAATGGTTGCTGCTGACTATCTATCGAGACCATATCGGTTTGGAGGATGGGGAATAAAAGATTTGAAAAGCTTCAACATTGCTCTCAGATTAAAAAGTGCTTGGAGGGGAATTTTTGGGAAATCTCTTTGGTCCAGGATCATACACAGCAAATATATAAAATCTGATTTTCTCGGTTGGATTAGAATGCCACAATTAGAAGGTTGGAATTTCTTGCCCATATGGAGGGGATTTATGAAAATTTTCCATTGGATCAAGAATGATCTTGTCTGGCAGGTGGGATCGGGTCACAGGATCAGAGTTGGGGTTGATCCAATTATTGGATTTGATCAAGATTTCTCACTCCCATCTAATATCATTCAGTATTTGCAGATTATAGGATTGTCCACTTTGAACAGTATTCATCACCACAGAATGGGGAACGAGATCTCTGAGAAATGGTTTTCGGCACATGAGATTGGGTTGTCTGGCTTTTTAGCTCGAAGATGGGACGCATATATCAAAAATCTAAAGACTGCAGGTGTTATATTGAGCAATGAAGCCGATAGACTGGTCTGGGGTGGTAATCCGTCTTCTGGCACAGTGACAGCACGTTCAGCTTACTCTAGAATCATCCAGGAAAAATTTATTTTTCCACAGGATTGGTGGTACAAAAGATTATGGTCCTGGAATGTGCCTCTGAAATTGAAATGCTTCATCTGGTTATTGCTACAGAACAAGCTGAAGACTTGGGATAACTTATGCAAAAAGGGATGGATTGGCCCCAGTTTATGTGTTCTATGTAAAATTGATGCAGAAACAAAACAACATTTGTTTGTTCAGTGTTCTTTTACACAAAAAGTATGGGAAGTGTTGACTAAAAACCTTAATATTTCTCAATGCTGGAATATTGGTGTCTTTAATTCGTGTCTTTTAAATTGGCACAGACAGTGCAAGCAACATTTCCACATAGCTTTATGTATCCCGTGGGCCATTTGGTTTTCCAGAAATAGTGCCATTTTCAGGAACTCTTCTCCTGATTTTAGACAATGTAGCTTAATTGCACTAAAGATGTATTCTTCATGCCCGATGGAAAAAGTTAAGTTGAAGACAGGCAAAATTTCATATTTCAAGCTCATTGTAGATCAGCCAATTATTTTCTTTGATGGTGCTTCACATTTTGGTCTCTGTGCACTGGGGGGGGTCATTTATCTTAATGAGTCGCATTTCTTTACTTTCAGACTCAATTGTGGCCCTGGAACCAACATGAAAGCTGAACTCTTGGCACTCTGGTGTGTATTAAAGGTGGCTAATATCTTTGGGCTGGTTAGTATTAAGGTTTATGGTGATTCTCGAGTCACCATAAAATGGGCGGTAGGTGACTTCAAGTTCAAAATTTTGCATCTGAGACATAGGGCCATCAGAACACTTTACGAAATGTCAAAGATTCCAGATATCAAATTTGAGCATATTTATCGAGAACACAACTCACAAGCTGACAAGCTTTCCAAGCAAGCTTTAAGTGGTATGGAAGGGCACCTGATCTGGGAGAAATGGTGTGATAATCAAATACAGGATGGTGGTTCTCTCTTTTTTCTTGACTGAGTCTTAGCTGGGACAGGTTCTTGATCTTCGTATCTTAGAGTTTAATATTTTGGTTTTTTGGAGTTTTGTGAGAAATGTTTTTTATAGTGATGACGGCTCTGCTGAGAGTCTTGATTATGTTATGTAATTTCTGTTTCTATTTTTAGATGTGTATTCCCAGGCTGGACATTTAAATGATTCATCTTTTTATGAATCATGCACTTTTTTTGTACTATTTGATTCGTAATGAATATCAATAGTAGTTTTTTTTCGCTGGAAAAAAAAATCAAACTATAAAATTAAATATTAAAAAAAATCTTATTATAAAACCCAAATACCTTTTTCATTTAATTAAATGTTTATACCATCTTAAGTTAATTTTAATAAAATACTTTAAGGTTAATACAGTTTTTAAAATCTTGAATTTGTTTGTACAAAATTTTTAAACAAAGTCCGTTTTCTCTAAACAAATAATTAATATATATTTTAAATAATATATATATTATATATATTATAATTTTTTGGTTGTAAGAAAATTTTTAATTTAGTATATGAGTATCATTACTAAATGGATTTGACAAAGGCCTCTATGTTAGTGGTAGCTATTAGTAGTAGTATAAGTTGGGCAATATGTTTTATTTTTCATGGATTATAAAACCTTTAAATAAAATGTACTAGGTAGTATTTTACTTTTTTGTGGAGTTGTTATGTTTCATTACTGTATGAAATTAAAAGAAAGCATTGTTAAATGTTTTGCAATATGCAATGACTATTTCATAATTCAAAAAAATTATGAACAAAATAAACAAACTTATTAGTGTTAACAAGTTTTAACTGTGTAAAAAGTGCTAATAAACAAGTTTAACGATAAGTAAGAAGTGCCAACAAATAAGTTTAACAGGTGCTATTAAACAAACTTATTGGTGCTAACACGTTTAACAAAATAAATTGATTCATGTCTTATGTAACCAAACTACTCCTCAAAGTAATTAACCATGAGTAAATAATAATTTTTTTAATTTAATTTGGCAATTGATATGAGATTTGCTACCATCGATGTTACAATAACATCAATAAATATCTATTGAGAAAAACACATATAATTTATATTGTATTATATTCAAAAACAAAAGTTTGAAAGGAAAATTTTCATAAAAAATCGTCAAATTTAACCCGGTTAAATTTGAATAGTCAGTTTGAATTTCTGATGACTCTGATCACCTTTTTTTTTTGAATTTGTGATATTTGTGTGTTGACTGAGCATTTTTATTTTTTTCTGAAGGATGCTATGTGAGATTGTACTGTTTTTAAAAAACAAGTGTTTTTCTCTGTGTAAAAAAATAATAATATGGATTTTTATTTTTCCTCTGGGTAGTGAAAACAGCAAGCCCGATTCAGTGATCAAATTTGAAAGGTGGGTATTAATTTTTATTAGAAGGGCATTTCTTCTTGGAGATTTTTAAAGATGAAGGGCAATTTAAATAATTGTACTTCAATTGACAAGTATAAATTAACTAAACCCTTCCCCCAAAAAGATATGATAATGAGGAAGAAGACTTAAAATTATGGACTTCACCATCAGCCTTACAGTCACATTGGTAAGGAGTTATAAGAAGATCACAACAATCCAACGTGTCAAATCTCAGATGATAGTGCAAATTAAAGACTTATATGGTAAATTTAATATCAGAATTACTTATAGTTGTCTCTTACTCTTTGCGTCTTGACACATTTGATAATTTATGGTTGTCTCTGCGCCTTGAACCAATTGATATTATAAGGTGAGGATGTGCATGCATAATAATCATTAGTCATGACTATGCGATGAGGATTTAAATGGAAGAGTATGTAAAGACATGTAATTTTTATATGTTGGTGGCGAGTGTCGAAGAGAAACGTGGCGAAAAACCACATTTTTTGGAAGGACGGAGGGAGATTACATGATCATGATCATGCCACCCATCAAATTGAAGACAATTCCTAAGTCAATTTTTTTTTTTTATAAATTTTATTAATAACCATTGTGGTACTTTGGTCCAAATGTTTTTTCTAACTCATTGTTTCTCCATATTGTGTTCCTAGTGCCACCTCTCTATATCAATGCATAAATCAACCTCAGCTTGGTTTGTGGTTCTAGTTGCATGCCATTGAGTGTTGTTTAGAGTTGTCGTGAGTCTGTGACATTCATGCAATAAATGAAGTCTTGTAGAGGAGGACTCATCAAAGGGGAAATTTGAATTTCATTTTGACAAAAAACTAGTGGACATTGGTATCCAGGTTCACATAGGTAGTAGGCACAATGTTTCAGCCTTGTTTTGGGCCTAGTAGTGTTTCAGCCTTGTTTTGGGCCTAGTAGTGGCTCTATTATTACAGCCATAGTCATTGACACATTGTCACACCTTAGATCTCAGCCCGGAGTCAAATCCCAGTGGCTAGTACATCGTAGTTGTCAGTGATCTCTAGTGAGTGCATGACATGAGTGAGTGAATGATTATAATTTATGATATTTCCAATATTTTGAATGACGAGTCGAATTTTATAGAATAGGAATTTCAACATATAAATTAAAATTTATATGGATAGATAATTTCAAATGTTGCCCTTCTTTTGAAATGTTGATATAAATTATGTCGGATAAAATTAGGATTTTAATTTTTTTTAAGGGGCAATTTTATACACTTCTAGAAAGGGCTAGAACCCTTTGGAAGGGCCGAGAACAAATTTGAACCTGGCCCGATCCATAAACTTTGAAGGGAAAAGAGAAAAGATTTAAAATGGTACGTATTTTTCCTCTGGGCTGATCAGTACTTAATTATCTTCCCCCTCTATGGCACGAACTGGGACGTCGTGTCTGGCCTGGATCGCCGGCCTTACATCATCCAGCTCACTCAATTTTCGCAAGAACGGGATCAGCTTCGTTAACTCGCGATCCGATTTATCCCCATCGAATGCTTTAATGGCGATGGAGTTGGACGGATAGAGTTCGCACATCAACCGCAAGTCGTCGATGAAGACAACTTTCTTCATATCTAATCCAAAAAATCGGAGCTCTTTGAAAGATTTGCCATCTATTTCGCTGCGGCAATCCCTGGAGAGGTACATTGTTAGGCATTTCTCGTAGTTTATCTCTTCCAGAAGCACGGCAGCTCGATCCCCACTACTCATGGTGAAAATCACAATCTGGAATACTTTCGACATCTCCCGCAAGAACTTCTTGAGCCCCGGCCGAAGGTAAACATAGCCCGTTATTAGACTTTCTGAATAGGAATCGGAATCGGAATCGGAATCCGACGTTGATTCTAATTTCTTAACACTATATGTTGCAAGCTCAGAGTCTATGGAAACCGTGAAATAATCGGTGCTAGCTGCGGGCAATTTCGCCCAGTATTCCTTCAGCAAAGTCTCGTCCATGTCGAGAACGAGCGTATGTTTTTTGCCTCGGTGTCGAAGATCAGATCGTACATAGGAGCCAAGGCGACAAGAGAATAAGGCTGTGCGCGCGATATGATTCTCCAGCTTCTTTGGAATTCCGGCTTCAAAATCGTGCAGTTCGGGGAATTCGTTGGCGAGCAATAGCCGAACGTCTTCCGCCGTGGAAGCGAGGACGAGAAACGCGTAGAGGTCTATGAGTTCCTCGTCGTCGGGATCGCCCTCGAAACGCTTAATGGGAATAGCGTTGCACGGCTGAAGCGAGTACCGGAAAACGCAGTCGTCCACAATAATCACTTTTTTGATATCGCGTCCAAGAGAAGACACGTCTTTCACTAATTTCCCATCGATTCCTCTGCAGGAATCTCTGTAGAGGCGGTGGGTAATGTAATGCGCGTTGTCGTCTAAAATATAGTCGAGTATTGTGTCTGCCTTGGCCTTCGAAGTCTCTGTAAAAATGACGATCTCGTAGATGGTGGACAACAATTCCAGGAATTCTTGGAGGTGTGGTCGCTTCGTAATGAAAGTGCGCGTTGCGGTGCCTTCTTGTTGGAGGGCGAAGTCTACATTATTTTCTTGATCGGAATTCTCTGCGAGGATCGTCCCGTCCATGTCCAGCACGAGCGTGGCTCTTTCTTCGTGGTCTGGAAGCAATGGGGGCAACATCATATATTCTCTGTTACTACTACTTTGGCCGCCATGATTATCAGCAACGTCTGCAGAAGTGTTTTCTGTTATGTCGTCCATACACACATCTTCATTGCAATTTGTCTGAGGATTCATCTTGAATTTACTTCTTCAAATCAAACACTTTTTGGTTTTATAGTCGTTGACTGACCGTTCACAGAAGGCGTGACCTTCTGATATTATTTGTTTAGTTTGTGTACAGATTATAATTACCAGAGCAATTCTTATCAAAATCTTAATTTGGAGTGATTAGATCTCAATTTGCGATTGGGTAATTAATCTATAACAAACCATCCCCGTTTTTTAAATTACAAAAATGCTAAAATAGTAATTTCCGGCATGAATTTCAACCACATGAATTTCAATAGGTTTTTGAGTCAAAATGGCAAAATAAACGAGGTGTTTTGTTTGTCTTTTATCTTACCGATCCTGATCAATGTAGCGCCTGGCAAGTATTGCACTTTCTCTACATTAAAAAAAAACAAAAAATTCAAAAAAATCTAATTAAGGTTAAAAGAAAATGGTAAATTTTGGAATTTATACTTTCGTACTAGTAATCTTTTAATTTTCATATTAAAACCAAACCAACCAATGTTTCATGTTAAAACCAAACCCTTCTTATCCATTTTTAGTATTTGAGTTAGGCGTCTAACAAATGAAATACCAAATAAGGGGCTGAGAGCAGAGCCCAGCGGTGGGGCCTGACGGCTGCCTCGCAGGAAGTCCGGCTTCGATTCCTGCGGGGGAGGTGCTGCTGCACCCCAGAAAAAGTCTGCACGACCTCGATGGTGGCCGTACCCCTGCTGGCAACCTGTTCAAGATTTAGGCTGGCCCCGGCCCGTGGGGTTTGATATCCAGGTGGTTTAGTGAAGGCGCTCACTGGGCAGTTTGGAGAGGTTCCCCTCGATTACAAAAAAAAAAAAAAAAAAAAAAACAAATGAAATACCAAATACCCAATAAAAATCTTAAAAATAAGTGCTGACTGGAAAAGATATCGACTTTGGGTTAGATGTATAATATAAAAACAAGAAAATTAGAATATATTAAAAAGTTATAAATTATTTATTACTTTATAAATTGGTTAATTGTATATTCAAAGTCAGGGATATGTGATCTATATCAAGGTTTCTAGATAAGAATGAAAAAGTGGTGGGAGACTTAATGGTATTTGTGATGAAGGTCATTCATTTTGATTATTAAGTTTTTCTCCATACGCAAGTTTATTGGTACGTGCCATAACAGGGATATACTTTTTTGGGTTAAGAAGTCAAATGTTTAAGATATGCTTGTATGAAATCTTAGAAAGTTTCATTATATTTGAGCAAAAATCTGTATTAAAGTTATTTTTTTATAATTAAAACCATTTATCATATTTTCTAGAATTTAAGAATGGGATGTTTTGATTTGTGAAGGACGCTTTTGATCAGGAATAAATACCTACAAGAGGAAATGAATTGTCACACTAAAAATTAAATTAAATTCAATTTATTTAGAAAAATTACACGTTGTTTATGAGCCATTGAATGCCAAAGGCCGTGCTTGCTTGAAGTGAATGGAAAATATGGAAGAGACATAATGTGGGAATGGGTTGCTACATACCATACCATGCAGGTGGAGGAAGAAATGGTCATTTTCCACATTATATTCAGTTCATAAATGCAGATGTAAGTTGTAAAAGGTCATTTGAGATTAAAGGCTCCACAAGCTTGATTAATGGACTTTGTTTGCAAGTTTTTGTAACCCCTTATTATCTGCAAGCAGGGTTAGAATTACCAAATTTTATAAGCAAATTGTGAGTGATTTGCTTATTAAATATAATCAAAAATCAAGATAACCTGTCACAAGCTAAGTTTAAAATGTATAAAATGTTTGGTGGAATGGTTTTAACCGTCAAGTTAAATAACTAGTAATTGTACTAGCGAATTATAATGATTTTTCAGTTGAAATTGCAGTTCCGAATTTCAGCTTATAATTGTACTAGCTTACGATGGTGATCTTGCTTTGGTACCTCGGATCAGGAATACACACAACAAGCGGTTTACCTTCTCTTTTTCTTACCACACTTACTTTTGTGCCTTCGATAACAAGTATACAAAACCATGCATGCACATCTCTATCTTTCTTGTTTTACAAAGGCTTGCATTATTTGTTGTGTTGGTATGCTTCACATATGGAACACAATTTTAGAAGATACAAAGTTGTTAACATTTACTCCAATTATATATATATATATATATATATCTATATATATATATATATGTTAAATAAATGAGGGAAAATTGTATTTGATTTATGTATTGGTGATTTTATAAGATATTACGGAGACTCTTTATATGGAATAATTCTAATTGTAGTGATAATATAATATATTGGTGGTTTTGTAAGATAATTAGGGTACCTTTGCTATGGAAACATTCTAGTTCCAATGATTACGGCATATTGTATTTAATTGAGATGTTGGATGGTTTTGGAACAATTCTTTGGGTCTTATTCTAAATTGACACTTTTTTGGTAAGTAAATACAAAATAGACATGTTCTGTATAGTTTTTTATCAAGAGAGGAGTCTGTGTTACTTATAAAATATCTTACATAATTAGTGTTTCAAAGCGCTAAACTCAGTTTAGGACAGTTAAGTTAGCATATTATTTTTTTCCCAGTACATTGGGTTGTACATAATTACCTTTGATTTTCTAGAGAAATGCCCCTCATTTTACAATGTGATTATTGTACTTCATCTCATATGTAATGGATAAAAATTCCTAAATATGGTCCCTTTCTTCTTTTGTCACAACTCTTTATGGAGTGGGGCATTGTTGTCAGGACTTGAATAATAGTCATTGTGGTGTTAAGGGCTGGTGCAAGGGAATGATACCCACTTACGACTCATTAGTTGCAATGGACTTCATGAAAAATAGAAATCCGATCATTAAAATGAAATTTTAGAGGTGCGTACACAACTTTTTAGATTGTGGTGTAAAAAGATAAAACGTCTAGGCAATCGGATCACCTGCCGGAATATATAAATTTTATTTGGGCTAGTGCAAGGTAATGATACCCACTTATGACGTATTAGTTGTAATGGACTTCCTGAAAAAACATAAATTCGACCATTAAAATGAATTTTTAGAGGTACCTACACAACTTTTTAGAACATGGTGTAAAAAGATGAAACGTAGACAATCGAATCACCTTCCGGAATATATAACTTTTATTTATGGAAAATAGGTATAAATCCAAAAAATGGTGTTCTAAGATCAGTATGTTATTTGTTTTCAAAAACATAATGCATATGTTCGCGTTAGGCCCCGGGTTTGGTATTTAAATTGTCCAAATTTGTAAAAACAATTATGTAGGGTTGTAGATAACAGGCGGATCTAGTGCAACACTATTTTTCCAAAAATTTCTAGGCTAATTTTATATTTTTTTTAAATTAAGGAAGTCGGGAAATCCCTAAAAAGACAAGGTCGAGCGTTAGGCCCCGCTATCATGGTCTTAACAAAGTCAATTTTATTTTATTTTTTTAGTGTGTAGGTATTTCAATATACTTGTGCGATTCCTTTTCCATTTTCGAAGTAGGTGAGTCAGACAAAAGTTATAGGTGAAATACATGACCTATGTTTTATGTAAATATGACATGATTGCAAACAAAAATGAATAAAAAATAGAAAATACTAACAAATTTATTCAAAAAATAGATGTTTGGAATCTGCACAAAGAATTCTATACGTGTGTGCAGTTTCATTAGCAGTGGACAAGTGGAGCATATACAGATTTGAGGTTGAATAACATGAAGTTATAGAACATGATGTGTTTTTCTATAATGTAGTCCAAGGTACAAGGTTCAATAATCCAAACCTAGAACCAAACCTGCCAAGTCATTACACACAGTATGGAATAAGGCAAGCACGCTAAAAAATAAATAAATTTTTCAGCGCGCACGCGTTAGTAACGCGTGCGCAATATGATCGTGGACGCACTAATAGCGCGCACACACTGTTAGTGCGCACACGCACTAATGTTATATATTTGTTTCTCCCTCCTAGCTATATCTCTCTTTCTCAATATAATCCCACGCCCCTTCCCTCTTTCTAACCCCATCGCCCTCTCTCTCTCAACCCCCCATTTATCCCCTTACCATAAATCATAAGCCCCCGATTGAAAACATATACCATAAATCCCAATCCCCCATCTAGCTGTTACCCTAAGCCCTAACCCCCTCCTTTCTCTATTTCTATAACCCTCCCTCTCTCCTCTTCCCCTTGCCTATATATCTATTTTCCCCCTTGACCCATCACCCTACATGCCCTGTATCTATAAACCACCGCCCTCTTTCTCTTAATCCCACCCCCTACCACTAGCATCTCTCTCTCTCTCTCTCTCTCTCTCTATATATATATATATATATATCCCTTTTCTCCCTACCCTTAACCACCCACTCACTATATGCCTCTCCCCCTTACTCCCCCCCACCCTTATCCACCCACTCACTCTCTCTCTTTCGATCTCTTACTTAGTCATAACACTAACCATCCCCCCCCTTGATCTATCTCTCTCTCTAAACCCCTAACACCCGATCTCTCTCTCTATCTCTATCACTCTCTCTAAACCCCCAACCCCTAATCTCTCTCTATATATCTCCTTCCCCAAACCCCCACTCTTCACCCTCATACCCCCGCCCCCCTCTCTCTTTCTCTCTCTCTCCCATACCACTAACCATTTATGCATCCTTCTCACTCTCTGTATATCCCTCCTCCCCTACTCCCCCACTACTCTCTCTCTCTCTCTCTCTCTCTCTATCTATATATATATATGCATATGCCCTTACTCGCCCCTACCCTTAGCCACCCATTCATGGTCTCTCTTCTGATCTCTCTCTTTGTCTCGCCCTAAACCCCTAATGCCCAATATCTCTCTCTCTCAACTCTTAACCCACAATCTCTCTCTCTCTCTTTATTCAGGGCATCCAAAACTTCATAGTAGATATTGGTCACCTTATGCATCTTTTCCTTCAAGAATCCACACTCTTTACCATCTGATACTCCCCCCCTCTCTCTCTAAACGCCTAACCCCCTGTTTCTCTCTCTCTCTAAACCCCTAAGCCACAATATCTATGTCTCTCTCCCTAAACCCTTAACCCCCAATATCTCTCTCTCTCTCTTATATATATATATATAGAGAGAGAGAGAGAGAGAGACCCCTAAACCTCTTTCTCGCTCGCTCTCTCTCTCTCTCTCTCTCTCTCTCTCAACCCCTTCAATACTTCACACACACTCTCTCTCTCTCTCTATAATCCCCTATCCCCCAATATCTATAATGTGCCCAATCATAAATTAGGAATATTTTCTCAAAGGTTCCATCTTTAATTATGTTGATTTTCAAATTTTTCCCAAACAGTGGCCTATGAAGGCTTATGAGATGTTCTCATTCAACAACAGTGGATTGTATGTGTATTTCTAATGTACATTAAAGTTGTACAGCTCATGAATGTGTTTAGATTCCAATTAGATGTGTCCGAAATCATATCTTATATAAAATTGGAAGCTGGTAAAGAAATTAGCTAGGAACACTAGTTCAATTTTAGCCTCATTGAACACAGGGTTTCCAACTCTTCCCAAACATTATCAGAGCAACTCAAATTATCCCAATATAAATTTAATGGAATCAAATAAATATATATGACCCATTTATAGACTCCATATAATTTCCAAAGAAGTATGAAAGATACCCTCTCAAGACTAGTGAGAAACTAGCTCGATTTCCCCCACATTGGAATACTAGTTTTTCAGCTTGACCCAAACGCTTCCTCATCAAAACAAGTATTCCAAAAAATATCCAATTTGACCATGACACTCAAAAATAAACACAAATAACTTACTAACAGACTTCAGGGAGCTGATATGAGATTTTTATACACATTGTCTTAAGATTGCTTAACCATACTAGTAGTTTTGCACTTAAATCACCCATAAACTTGAACATGGAACACCATATGATGAAAGTCTCTTTAAATATTTATTATGAATGTATGGAAATAGTAAATATACTGATTAAAAAAATATATGGTTCTTACAGAATCTTGAAATCCAAGAAATACAGAGATAGAAAAGTAGTGGTGCGCCCCTCCACCAGAAGAGATGTCGAATAGAGTAGATTTAGTAAAATGATGGTATCTCGGGAATACAAAAACCTTTTTGAGTGAAACAAAACGTGTTTCCCACTGGAAATGATGCTATGAATTCAATGGAATAGGTACCATATCCCATAAGTTCTTATAAGTATCGAAAATAGAACCACCATTTCGTCCCACCAACACCGGTCCAAGCTCTAAATCAGTAGAAAGAAACTCCAAATGATAGGAATTCGACCCCAGTAATTTATATGAACATATAAACTGCAATAAAACTCTGTAGATAAATATCAAATTGATTTCTCCCCTCATAATCAGCTGCAATGAAGCACAATGAGGAGATCTGGATGATCTCCTCCTCTCTACTAGCTAGGGTGGAATCTTTTACCACCGAAACTAGTTCAAATATGCAAGGGACACATATCCCAATATTTAGAATCTCAATGGATCTCCAATACCAAAATCTCTTTCACTTATGTCTTCATCCCTTTTATAAATCTTCATGGAGCGTTTCGCCCTCATTCTAGAATTCTCTCACAAATATTCAATAAAATATTAATAAATGTTATTTTTATGAGAGAATGAAACATTGGGACTCATTTAATTCCTCTCTAATGTTATTTGGACAAATACTAACTCCATCTATCTCGGAAATTCGAATTTGAGAGGCTTATCTTGATTTTGGGGAAGTTACATTAGCATGTGGGCCCACTCTTCTCCTCTAGCACCCTCTTTGGATAAATTTAGGACTTGAATCATGTCATAGGTTTTCATAAGTTGTCATAATCTATCATAGGACCTGATTCTTGTCATAAGTTGTCATAGATGTCATAGGTTGTCATAGATTTTCTATTTTTAGCCTGGGGAGTTACAACCAATGAGATTCTTCTATGATAGGATTTCTTCCACCTTGGATGGGAGTTACACCACACATTTAGACTCATTCCACCAATAATGCACCCTCCTTGTCCAAATGATCTCAAAATATTAATAAAATTGATTTTTAGGAGAGAATGATTCCTTACTCCATAAATTTTTACCTTGGTTTTCCATAGTGCCTCGTGACCCCAATTCACTACTTTACTATTCTTCTTTAATTTTTCAAAGTGAATTTAGACCATTGAATTCCCTAAAAATGGAGTGTTCCATAGTACAAAATTTGGGGACATTATAGTATCTCTCTCTCTCTAAATCCATAACCCCCAATATATATATATATATATATATATATAAATCCCTAACCCCCAATCTCTCTCTAAACCCTAAACCCCAAATCCCTAAGACTATTTCACATTTGATACTCTCTCTCTCTCTCTCTCTCTCTCTTTGGGCAATCCAAAACTTAATAGTAGATATTGGTAAACTTCTGCATCTTTTACTTCAAGAATTCACACTCTTTCACATCTGATATTCTCCCTCTCTCCCACTATAAACCTGTAAATCCCAATATCGCTCTCTCTCAAAGCCTAACAGGCATCCAAAACTTCATAGTAGATATTGGTCAGCTTCTACATCTTTTCCTTCAAGACTTCACACTATTTCACATCCTATACTCTCTCTATCTCTCTCAACATCTAACCACCAATCTCTCTCTTTATCTCTCTCCCTGAACCCCTAACCCCCAATCTCTCTCTCTCTCTAAACTTTTAACCCCCAATCTCTCTCTTTATCTCTCTCTCTCTAAACCCCTAACCCCTAATATATCTCTCTAAACCCCTAACCCCCAATCTCTCTCTTTAGCTTCGGGGCATCCAAAGATTCATAGTAGATATTGGTCAGCTTCTGCATATTTTCCTTCAAGACTTCACACTCTTTCACACCCAATAATCTCTCTCTCTCAACCCTTGGCCCCCAATCTCTCTCTCTCTAAACCCCTAACCCCCAATCTCTCTCTATATTCGTGGCATCCAAAGCTTCATAGTAGATATTGGTCAGCTTCTGCATCTTTTCCTCCAATACTTCACAATATTTCACATCAGATGCTCTCTCTCTCTCTCAACCCCTTACCCCAATCTCTCTCTTTCTCTCTCTCTCTCTCTCTCTAAAACCCTAACCCCCAATCTCTCTATCTCTAAACCCCTAACCCCCAACCTCTCTACGCATCTCTCTCTCTAAATCCCTAACCCCCAATCTCTCTCTTTCTAAACCCCTAACCCCCAATATCTCTCTTTATCTCTCTCTAAACCCCTAACCCCCAATATCTCTCTCTCTCTAAACCCCTAACCCCCAATCTCTATATTTATCTCTCTCTATGTATTTGGGGCATCCAAAAATTCATAGTAGATATTGGTCATCTTCTGCATATTTTTCTTCAAGACCTCACACTCTTTCATATTCGATACTCTCTCTCTCTCTCTCTCTCTCTCTCTCTCTCTCTCTCTCTCAACCCCTACACCCAATCTCTCTCGTTATATCTCTCTCTCTCTAAATCCATAACCCCCAATATCTCTCTCTAAACCCCTAACTCTCAATCTCTCTCTCTCTCTCTCTGTATTCGGGGCATCCAAAACTTCATAGTATATATTGGTCAGTTTCTGCATCTTTTCCCTCAAGACTTCACACTCTTTCACATCAGATACTCTCTCTATATCTCTCAACCCCTAAACCCCAATATATATATTTCTCTCTCTCTCTCTAAAACCCTAACCCCCAATATCTCTCTCTAAACCCCTAACCCCCAATCTCTCTCTTTGTATTCAGAGCATCCAAAACTTCATAGTAAATATTGGTCAGCTTCTGCATCTTTTCCGTCAAGACTTCACACTCTTTCACATCCTATACTCTCTCTCTCTCAACCCATACCCCCTAATCTCTCTCTCTTCTCTCTCTCTCTCTCTCTCTCTATATATATATATATAAACCACTAACCCCCAATCTCTCTCTCTCTAAACCCCTAATCCCCAATATATATATCTCTCTCTAAACCTCTAACCTCCAATATCTCTTTTTATATCTCCTTGTATTCAGGGCATCCAAAAATTCATAGTAGATATTGGTCAGCTTCTGCATTTTTCCTTCAAGACTTCATGCTATTTCACATCTAATAGTCTCTCTCTCTCTCAACCCCTACCCCCAATATCTCTCTTTTTCTCTCTCTCTCTAAACCCTTAACCCCCAATATCTCTCTCTCTAAACCTCTAACCCCCAATCTCTCTCTTTATCTCTCTCTTTGTATTCGTGGCATACAAAAATTCATAGTAGATATTGATCAGCTTCTGCATCTTTTCCTTCAAGGCTTCACAATCTTTCACATCCGATACTCTCTCTCTCACTCTTTGACATCTGATACTCTCTCTCTCTCTCTCTCAAACACTAGCCCCCAACCTCTCTATTTCTCTCTCTCCAAACCGCTAACCCCCAATCTCTCTCTTTATCTCTCTCTCTCTAACCCTAACCCCGAATATCTCTCTCTCTAAACCCCTAATCCCCAAGCTCTCTTTTTATCTTTCTCTTTGTATTTGGGGCATCCAAAACTTCATAGTAGATATTGGTCAGCTTCTGCATCTTTTACTTCAATACTTCACACTCTTTCACATCCGATATTCTCTCTCTCACCCTTTCACATCTGATACTCTCTTCCTCTCTCTCAACCCCTAGCCCCCAATCTCTCTCTCTCTCTCTCTCTCTCCAGGGTATCCAAAACTTAATAGTAGATATTGGTCAGCTTCTACATCTTTTCCTTTGATACTTGACACTCTTTCACATATGATAGTCTCCCTCTCTCTCACTCTAAACCCGTAAACCCCAATATCGCTCTCCCTCAACCCCTAATAGGCATCCAAAACTTCATAGTAGATATTGGTCATATTCTACATCTTATAATTCAAAACTTCACACTCTTTCACATCCGATACTCTCTCTATCTCTCTCAACCCCTAACCCCCAATCTCTCTCTTTCTCTCTCTCTAAACCCCCAATCTCTCTCTCTCTCCATCTGTCTCTTTCTATTTGGGGCATCCAAAACTTCATAGTAGATATTGGTCAGCTTCTACATCTTTTCCTTCAATACTTCACACTCTCTCACATTTGATACTCTCTCTCTCACTCTTTCCCATCTGATATTCTCTCTCAACCCCTAACCCCAAATCTCTCTTTTTCTCTCTCTCTCTCTCTAAGCCATGAACCCCCAATCTCTCTCTTTGTATTTGTGGCATACACAACTTCATAGTAGATATTGGTCAGATTCTGCATGTTTTCCTTCAAGACTTCACACTCTTTCACATTTGATACTCTCTCTCTCACTCTTTGACATACAATAATCTCTCTCTATCTCTCTCTCAACCCCTATCCCCCAACCTCTCTCTCTCTCTCTCTCTCTCTCTCTCTCTCTCTAAACCCCTAATGTCCAATCTCTCTCTCTCTGAACCTCTAATCCCCAAACTCTATCGTTATCTCTCTCTCTAAACCCCTAACCCTCAACCTCTCTCTCTCTAAACCCCTAACCTCCGATCTCTCTATTTATCTCTCTTATTGTATTTAGGACATACAAAACTTCATAGTAGATATTGGTAAGCTTCAACATATTTTCATTCAAGACTTCACACTCTTTCGCATCCAATATTCTCTCTCTCATTCTTTCACATTTGATACTCTCTCTCTCTCTCAACCCTTCTCTCTCTCCCTCTCTCTCTCTCTCTCTCTCTCCGGGGCATCCAAAACTTAATAGTAGACATTGGTCAGCTTCTGCATCTTTTCCTTCAATACTTCACACTCTTTCACATATGATACTCTCCCTCTCTCTCACTCTAAACCCATAAACCCCAATATTGCTCTCCCTCAACCTCTAATAGACATCCAAAACTTCATAGTATATATTGGTCATCTTCTGCTGATCTTATCTTTCAAGAATTCACACTCTTTCACATACAATACTCTCTCTACCTTTCTCAAAACCTAACCCCCAATCTCTCTCTTTCTCTATCTCTCTCTAAACCCCTAACCTCCAATCTCTCTCTTTATATGTCTCTCTCTATTCGAAGCATCTAAAACTTCATAATAGATATTGGTCAACTTCTGCATCTTTTCCTTCAAGACTTGACACTCTTTCACATCTGATACTCTCTCTCTCACTCTTTCCCATCTGATACTATCTCTCTCAACCCCTAACCCCCCCCCCTCTCTCTCTCTCTCTAAACCGCTAACCCCAAATATCTCTCTTTATATCTCTCTTTGTATTCGTGGCATTCAAAACTTCATAGTATATATTAGTCAGATTCTACATCTTTTCCTTCAAGACTTCACACTCTTCCACATCCTATACTCTATCTCTCATTCTTTGACATCCAATATGCTCTCTCTCTCTCTTTCAACCCCTATCTCCCAACATCTCTTTTTCTCTCTTTCTCTCTCTAAACTCCTAATTTCCAATCTCTCTCTCTCTAAACCGCTAAATCCAAAACCCTCTCGTTATATCTCTCTCTAAACCCCTAACCCCCAACCTCTCTCTCTCTAAACCCCTAACTCCCAATCTCTCTTTTTATCTCTCTTGTTGTATTTGGTGCATCCAAAACTTCATTGTAGATATTGGTAAGCTTTTGCATCTTGTCCTTCAAGACTTCACACTCTTTCACATCCGATATTCTCTCTCCCACTCTTTCACATCTGATACTCTCTCTCTTTCTCAACCCCTACACCGCAATCTCTCTCTCTCTCAGTCATCCAAAACTTAATAGTATATATTGTTCAGCTTCTGCATCTTTTTATGCAATACTTCACACTCTTTCGCATCCGATACTCTCCCTCTCTCTCTCTCTAAGCACGAAAACCCCAATATTGCTCTCCCTCAATCCCTAACAGAAATCCAAACCTTCATAGTATTTATTGGTCATCTTCTGCATCTTATCCTTCAAGACTTCACACTCTTTCACATCTGATACTATCTTTATCTCTCTCAACCCCTAACCCCCAATCTCTCTCTATCTATCTATCTCTCTATAAACCTCTCTCTCTCTCTCTCTCTCTCTATTCAAGGCATCCAAAACTTCATAATAGATATTAGTCAACTTCTGCATCTATTCCTTCAATACTTCACACTCTTTGACATTTGATACTCTCTCTCTCTCTCTCTCTCTCTCTCTCTCTCTCAACCCCTAACCCCAATCTCTCTATTTCTCTCTCTCTCTCTCTAAAACCCCAACCCCCAATATCTCTCTCTCTAAACCCTTTAACCCCCAATCTCTCTCTTTCTATACGGGATATCCAAAACTTCATAGTAGATATTGGTCAGCTTCTGCATCTTTTCCTTCAAGACTTCACACTCTTTCACATCTGATACTCTCTCTCTCTCTCTCTCTCTCTATTCAAGGCATCCAAAACTTCATAATAGATATTAGTCAACTTCTGCATCTATTCCTTCAATACTTCACACTCTTTGACATTCGATACTCTCTCTCTCTCTCTCTCTCTCTCTCTCTCTCTCTCAACCCCTAACCCCAATCTCTCTATTTCTCTCTCTCTCTCTCTAAAACCCCAACCCCCAATATCTCTCTCTCTAAACCCTTTAACCCCCAATCTCTCTCTTTCTATACGGGACATCCAAAACTTCATAGTAGATATTGGTTAGCTTCTGCATCTTTTCCTTCAAGACTTCACACTCTTTCACATCTGATACTCTCTCTCTCTCTCTCTCTCTCAACCCCTACCCCCAATATATCTCTCTCTCTCTAAACCCCTAATCCCCAATCTCTCTCTCTCTCTCTCTAAACCCCTAATCCCCAATCTCTCTCTTTGTATTTGTGGCACCCAAAACTTCATAGTAGATATTGGTCAGCTTCTGCATCTTTTCCTTCAAGACTTCACACTCTTTCACATTTGATACTCTCTCTCTCACTCTTTGAAATCCGATACTCTATCTCTCTCTCTCAACCCCTAGACCCAACCTCTATCTTTATCTCTCTCTTTAAACCCCTAATTTATATTCTCTCTCTCTCTCAACCCCTACCCCCAATCTCTCTCTTTCTCTCTCTAAACCTCTAACCCTCAATCTCTCTCTTTATCTCTCACTTTGTATTCACGACATCCAAAACTTCATAGTATATATTGGTAAGATTTTGCATATTTTCCTTCAAGACTTCACACTCTTTCACATCTGATATTTTCTCTCTCTCACTCTTTCACATCTGATACTCTCTCTCTCACTCTTTCACATGGATGCGTCAGTGGAGATTCAACAATTGCTAGACCAAAAGTGTGTGCATGATGTTGGGAGTGCATGCATGCTTTTGATTTTTACCACTCATGCACTCCCATTGCAATACTTTGGATGTCATCTTCGTGCGAGCGCACTTGAGCGATCCACTTACCACTAGCTCACATTCCAACAATTGTTCACTATTATTAAATGAGTTATATCTGATGTTGTAAATGTAACTTCGGAAGATATTCATTTGCATTTTATAATTATATTATTATTGTATTTTATTTGTACCTCCGACGGAGATGTTTTTCCTGTGTTCGGGGATGTCATTATTATGTTTGGTCATGCAAGGTTATTGAGGTAAAACCTCCATTCTAAGTCAGGACATTAGATCCCCAAAGGTCAAATGTAAATTGTATTATTGATTCTCCCTAGGACAGATCAACCCAGTCAAGTTAGTGAGGTCGGCCCCATTAGGAAAAAGGTAACCCACACATAAAATATAAATAGAGAGGTTTTCTCTCTCATTTGGACACACCGCTCACTCAAGCAAGTTCGCAAAAGGAGAGATAGACAAATTCGTTGGATGAGAAAGAGAGAGAGCTGCAAAAGACATCTTATATTTTGGGTTTTCCATTTTGCTTGATATTGTGCTAGTGACGAATCTATCTTTGAGGAAGTTGCAGGGTTTTCTCCTTTATGATTTCCCCGAGGAAATTTTTTGTTTATTTTGTGTTTTGTTGTGTTTGTCTATATTTCAATATAAATATCTAACTAAATTGAATTAAAGTGCAAACTCTAACATGGTATCAGAGCCATCCTGAAAGAAGACACTGTGCAACAGCAGGAAACTAGGGCTTCATAGTTCAAGGTATTCTCTCCACAAATCATCATGAAAAGAGGGCTAGGATAACTCTCCCTAGAAGGGCGCATCTTTTGGAGGAAGCATAATCCAGTTTGAAGAAGTTTCATTTTTGACCCAGTCACTAGGCCGGGAGAAACTAGGGATTCCCGTTCCGGTCACTTTCCTCCATATATCAGCTTGAAAACAAGGTCATTCCAACTCTCCCTAGGAGGGCGCATCTTCTTATCAAAGCATAATTCAAAACCGAGAATTTTCATTTTTGGCCTTATCACTTCTGTCAAGGGGAAAACTAGGGCATCAGTTATTTTACAATTATGTCCACATATTTTGGAAAAAGAGTACGTTTCTCAACTCGCCTTGAGGAAGCGCATCTTTCTATCCAAGCAGAAGTTTAAAATTCCAAGTTTGGAAAATTAGGGTTTCTCTCACAAACCCTAAGCCAGCCAGCCACAAAACCAAGTTGGGTAACTCACTGATTGGTAAGATCTAAATCTTTGTTATTTCCATTTGAGGTTCTCATTTCAAAATGACAAATCACACCAAGCTTGGGGACAATCTTGAAGGAGCTGACAACTTCTGAGCATGGAAGTATAGAATCTCTCTTGTCCTAGAAGAAAATGATTTGGAAAAGTATGTCAATGCGGAGGTTCCAGAACTAGAGGGAGAAGATGCAACAGCAATCCACAAGAATAACATGGTCAAGGGAAAGAGTATTATTTCAGACTCCATCAAAGATCATCTCATCCCTTATGTGTCATCACTGGAGACCCTCAAGGAGATGTTCGATGCTTTGACAAAGATATTCGAAGGGAAGAACATCAATCAGAAGATGACACTAAGGAACCATCTCAAGAATGTGAATATCCAACACTCAGAGACCATGCAATCTTACTTCATAAGGGCCTCTCAAATCAAGGAACAACTTGAAGCGATTGAAGACAAAGTAGAAGAAGGAGATATTGTTATGACCACCTTGAATGGTCCTCCAAGATCATGGGACTCATTGATTCAAGGAATATGTGCCAGGAAGAAGATGATCACCTTCAACAGACTATGGAAAGAATGTACCCAAGAAGAAGCTCGGCTAGTAGAAAGAGAAGAGAAGATGGGATCAAATGATGACCAAGACCTAAATTCTCATACTAAGAAGAAAAATAACAAGAGGGAGGACCATCATCACAAAAGATCCAGAAGGCCCATTAGGAATCATGGACCTAGAAGGTATCTCTCCAGTATCATGTGTTTTACATGTGATGAGAAGGGACATTACTCAAGAAATTTTCCCAGAAACCAAGGATCCTCCAGCAAAATAAACGAGAACAGGCATCATGCTCACACCGCAGAAGATGATGAACCTGCAAGCAAAACAACAAAATAAGATTCTTCAAGTGATGAAGAATATGTATTGTAATAAATAAAGGTAACCACTTACAAGGGTTCATTCAGAAGGTTCCTCCTCATAAGGTGAAGCTATAGATGACTTTCAGTATTACATGAAAGGAGTAGGAGAAGCTCCTACAGAGTTGGACTCCAGAAAACAAATAAAGATCAATGCTCCATGGAAGAACCTCTCATCCATTTCAGCATTGGTTAAGATGCATAAGAAGGGACACACAAAGTCTACTCCAGTACAAAGAACAAATGATCTACAATGTAGAATACTTGCTCAAAATTTCTTCTCATAAGAAAGAAATAAACAGGTCCTCAGAATCAGACGATGAAGTAGTGCACACTGTCAGAGACTCCATTAGTTCCTGCAAGGAAGCAAAGATCAATAGGGATTCCACCCAACAACCAAACAAAAATAAGTATTTGAATTGTCATCTCTTGTATATCTAAATTACTTAAATGATATTGTTCAATTGTGTACATACTTATGTTCCTAGATTTATATGCATGTTGCATTGATGAACATAATACTACTAATATGCAAGTAATAGGTAAGTGGCCTATGGTACTATACAACATTCCATTTCTACTTATCTAGAATGAAACCTCTTTGTTGACATGTTGAGAGTAGTGCACACTCTTAATAATGTTTTGGTAGAGATGGAAGGCATCTAGAAAGTTACCGTATGAATACTGGATATGGATGAATTTTTTGTTGAAGCATTGGCTAAGATAGTTGCATGACTGTGTGACCTATTTCTTTATGCATAAGAATTTGTTTTGAAAAATATGAAATGTTTATAACCACGCAACTGAATTTGACTTAGAGGAAATATCGTGTACCATAACCTACAAGAGAATAATATTGAGACTCGTTTCGAAGAACAAGTGGCGATGATTCAGTTATAACATCCAAGAAGATCACGAAGACCACGACATAACAGAACCACGAGAACCTGTATATCCACCTCGCAAGAAGAACTCCCACAAAAGAATACCAGCATGGGCAAGTGAACCAATCCAAGATGCAGAGAGGTATGGTGCTCTAGATGAGATGCATAGAGAAAGCAATATACCAAGACCATACTCCAGCTATGTGGCCTTGCTATGTGACATCATTGATAAAGAACCTTCCAACTACGAAGAAGCAGTAGAGAAGAAGGAATGGAAGGATGCATTGATCGCGGAGTGCCAATAGATTATGAAGAATGATGTATGGGAAATAGTTCCAAGACTGGAAGGGAAGTTTGTTGTGACTTCGAAGTGGATCTACAAGATCAAGCATGCTGCAGATGGTAGCATTGAAAAACACAAGGCAAGATTTGTGGCACGTGGCTTCTCCCCGAAAGAAGGCATAGACTACAAGGAGACATTTGCACTTGTAGCAAGATACACTTCCATCAGACCTATACTTTCATTGGCTGCAGTAATGAAATGGGAGGTACACCAAATGGACGTCAAGAAAACATTCTTGAATGGTGTAGTTGAAGAGGAAGTGTACATGGAGAAACCATTGGGAGTCAAGACACGTGACAGACAGACTCATGTGTTCAAGTTGAAGAAATCCTTGTACAGATTGAAGCAGGAACCCGAGACATGGTACGGCAGGATGGATAGCTTTCTGATGAGATTGGGATTTACTAAGAGTAAAGCAGATTCCAACCTTTACTTCAAGGTTGATGTCGGAAGACCAGTGATGCTACTATTATATGTAGATGACCTGTTTGTGATAGTTGAGGATGAGCTCATTGTTGATACAAAGAGAAGGCTTGTCGCAGAGTTCGAGATGAAGGACCTGGGAATGATGCACTACTTCTTAGGAATGGAGGTGTGGCAGAGTGCGGATGGGATTTTCCTTGGACAAGGAAAGTATGTAGTGGATATTCTGAAGAGGTTCGGAATGATGGACTGCAAGGCAATGACCACACCAATGGAATCGAACTTGAAGCTATTGTGTGACGCTTATTTAGAGACAGCTGATGCCATGATGTATCGGTAGGTGATTGGTTCGTTGATGTACTTGATGAACACGAGACTAGACATACGTTTTGTTGTGAACACCCTGAGTCAGTTCCTAACGGATCCGAGGCATGTTCACCTGACGGCTGCAAAAATTATATTGAGGTACCTAAGGGGTACAGTTGAGTATGGGCTCAAGTATGAGACGAATCAGAGGATTAAAATGCATGGTTTTGTTGATTCGAATTGGGAAGGAAGTGCCACAAACATGAAGAGCACTTCGAGATGCTACTTCAGTTTGGGATCCGATATTATCTCCTGGTTTAGCAAGAAGCAGTCATGTGTGGCACTGAGTACAGCTGAAGCAGAGTATGTTGCAACTTGTTCGACTAGTTGTGAGGCAGTATGGCTTTAGAAGATGCTGTTAGATTTGTTTGATATGGAGCTCGAGGCGATTTGTATCTTCTGTGACAACCAAAGTTGCGTGAAGTTGTATGAGAACCCGGTTTTCCATGACAAGTCGAAGCATATTGAGATCAAGTGCCACTATATCCGGGATATGGTGCACAGAGGAGCAGTGAAGCTCCAGTATGTGGCGACAAACGAGAAGATATCTGATATGTTAACCAAGCCGTTAACAAGAGTGAATTTCGAGTACTTTAGAGAGAAGCTTGGTGTTATCCAAATCAATGTTCCTCGAAAGAGCGAGTGATGAGACCGAAAGATGCAGGTGCACTAGGGTTGGTTCTCACATGGTGGAAGATGCAAGTTTTCCTTGGGACGTAATGTACCTAGGGCAATCCTAGGCTATATCCACATGTTGGAGACATAGATAGGTCCACTGGTCACAAAGACACCTGGAGTGCGCCTAGGTTGGTTCTCACATGGTGGAAGACATAGGTGGTCCTTGGGACGTAATGCACCTGGGGTGCTCCTGGGTTGTATCCACATGTTGGAGATGTGGGCTGACCGTGAGAGACGTAATGCACCTGGGGTGCTCCTGGGCTGTACCCACTAGGTGGGAGACGCAGGTGGTCTGTTGAACATGAGGTGTGCACCTTGGCTGCTCTTTGTGTGTGATGATCAGATGAATTGGATACGATGAGATGATAGTAGTAGATGCAAGTGATTTATGTGGCGATATAATGTGTGGTCCTGGGTTGTACTTACTTGATGGCTTTATCGTAGATATGATGAAGACCTAGATGAGATCTAGGCCTACATCCATCATGAAAAAGGGATGGCTCTGTAGAAATTATCATGACAGATAGATTCGAGAGATGTCACTATTCAATGATCAACAATATGAGGATTACTACAGCAGTGAGGATGATGATCCAGTGTTGATGATGATGTTCCAGCATTGAATATGATCCAGTGATGATTACGTTGTCCAGAGTTTGTGTCCAGAGTGATGATGCCTGTGGTGAGAGAATACCTTCCTAGTTAAGAGGAAGTGTTGTTGTAAATGTAACTTCGGGAGATATTCATTTGTATTTTATAATTATATTATTATTGTATTTTATTTTAACCTCCGATGGAAAATTGTTTCCTCCATTCGGGGATGTCATTATTTTGTTTGGTCATGCAATATTATTGAGGTAAAAACTCCATTGTAAGTCAGGTCATTAGATCAATGCTCCTACAGAGTTGGACTCCAGAAAACAAATAAATATCAATGCCCCATGGAAGAACCGCTCATCCATTTTAGCATTGGGTAAGATGCATAAGAAGGGACACACAGAGTCAACTCCAATACAAAGAACAAGTGATCTACAATGTAGAATACTTGCTCAAAATTTCCGATGATAAGGAAGAAAGGCACAGGTCCTTAGAATCGGACGATGAAGTATTGCACATTGTCAGAGACTCAAGTAGTTTCTGCAAGGAAGAAAATATCAAGAGGGAGTCCACCCAACAACCAAACAAAGATAAGTATTTGAATTGTCATCTCTTGTATATCTAAATTACTTAAATTATATTGTTCAGATGTGTACATACTTATGTTCCTATATTTAGATGTGTATTATGCATGTTGCATTGATGAACATAATACTACTAATATGCAAGTAATGGGTAAGAGGTCTATGGTACTATACAACATTCCATTTCTACTTATCTAGAATGAAACCTATTTGCTGAAATGTTGAGAGTAGTGCACACTCTTAATAATGTTATGGTAGAGATGGAAGGCATCTAGAAAGTTACCGTATGAATACGAGATATGGATGAATGTTGTGTTGAAGTATTGGCTAAGATATTTGCATGAATGTGTGACCTATGTCTTTATGCATAAGAATTTGTTTTGAAAACTATGAAATGTTTCTAACCATGCAACTAAATTTGACTTATAGGAAATATCGTGTACCATCACCTACAAGAGAATAATATTGAGACTGGTTTCGAAGAAGTGACGATGATTTAGCTATAACATCCAAGAAGATCACGAAGACCACGACATAACAAAACCGCAAGAACCTGTAGATCCACCTCGCAATAAGAACTCCCACAAAAGAATACCAGCATGGGAATGTGAAGCAATCCAATATGCAAAGAGGTATGGCGCTCCATATGAGATGCATAGAGAAAGCAATATACCAAGACCATACTCCAGCTATGTGGCCCTGCTATGTGACATCATTGATAAAGAACCTTCCAACTATGAAGAATTAATAGAGAAGAAGGAATGGAAGGATGCCATGATCGCGGAGTACCAATCGATTATGAAGAATGATATATGGGAAATAGTTCAGAGACTAGAAGGGAAACCTGTTGTGACTTTGAAGTGGATCTACAAGATCAAGCATGCTGTAGATGGTAGCATTGAAAAACACAAGGCGAGATTTCTGGCACGTGGCTTCTCCCCGAAAGAAAGATAGACTACGAGGAGACATTTGCATCTGTAGCAAGATACACTTCCATCAGATCTATACTTGGATTGGCTGCAGTAATGAAATGTAAGGTACACCAGATGGAAATCAAGACAACATTCTTGAATGGTGTAGTTGAAGAGGAAGTGTACGTGGAGCAACTAGTGGGATTCGAGACACATGAAAGACATAATCGTGTGTGCAAGTTGAATAAATCCTTGTACAGATTGAAGCAGGCACCCAAGACATGGTACGGCAGGATGGACAGCTTTCTAATGAGCTTAGGATTTACCAAGAGTAAAGCAGATTCCAACCTTTACTTCAAGGTTGAGGGCGGAAGACCAATGATACTACTGCTATATGTAGATGACCTGTTTGTGATTGTTGAGGATGAGCTCATTGGTGATACAAGGAGAAGGATTGTTGCATAGTTCGAGATGAAGGACCTAGGAATGATGCACTACTTCTTAGGCATGGAGGTGTGGCAGAGTGAGGATGGGATTTTCCTTAGACAAGGAAAGTATGCAGTGGATATTTTGAAGAGGTTCGAAATGATGGAATGCGAGGTAATGGCCACACCAATGGCATCGAACTTGAAGCTACTGTGTGACACTTCTTCATAGACATTTGATTCCATGATGTACCGGCAGATTATTGGTTTGTTGATGTACTTGAAGAACACGAGACCAGACATATGTTTTGTTGTGAACACCCTGAGTCAGTTCCTAATGGATCTGAGGCATGTTCACCTGACGGGTGCAAAACATATTGAGGTAACTAAGGGGTACAGTTCAGTATGGAATCAAGTATGAGACGAATCAAAGGATTAACCTGCATGGTTATGTTGATTTGAATTGGGAAGGCAGTGCCACAAATAGGAAGAGCACTTCGGGATGCTGCTTCATTTTGGGATCTGATATGGTCTCCTGGTTTAGAAGGATGCAGTCATGTGTGGCACTGAGTACAACCGAAGCAAAGTATGTTGCAACTTGTTCTGCTAGTTGTGAGGCAGTATGGTTTCAGAAGCTGATGTCAAATTTGTTTGATCTCGAGCTCGAGGCAACTTGTATCTTCTGTGACAACCAAAGTTGTGTGAATTTGTCTGAGAACCCGGTGTTCCATGAAAAGTCAAAGCATATTGAGATCAAGTACCACTATATCTGGGATATGGTGCAGAGAGGAGCAGTGAAGCTCTAGTATGTGGCGACAGACAAGCAGATAGTCGATATGTTGACCAAGCCATTAACAAGAGTGAAGTTTGAGTACTTTAGAGAGAAACTTCGTGTTATGCATATCGATGTTCCTCGAAAGAGCGAGTGATAAGATGGGAAGACGCAGGTGCACTAGGTTTGGTTCTCACATAGTGGAAGATGAAGGTGGTTCTTGGGACGTAATGCACATGGGGTCATCCTAGGCTATATCCACATGTTAGAGACGCGGATAGGTCCACCGGTCCCAAAGACACTTGGGGTGCGCCTAGGCTGGTTCTCACATGGTGGAAGACGTAGGTGGTCCTTGGGACGTAATGCACTTGGGTGCTCCTGGGTTGTATCCACATGTTGGAGACGCAGGCTGACCATGAGAGACGTAATGCACCTGGGGTGCTCCTAGGTTGTACCCACTAGGTGGGAGACGCAGGTGGTCTGTTGGACATGAGTTGTGCACATAGCATTCTCTTCGTGTGTGATGATGAGATGAACTGGATACGATGAGATGATAGTAGGAGATGCAGGTGATTTAATGTGTGGTCCTCGGCTGTACCTACTTGATGGATTTCTCGTAGAGATGATGAAGACCTAGATGATAGCTAGGCCTACATCCATCATGAAAAAAGGTTGGATCTATAGAACTTCTCATGATGGATATATTCGAGAGATGTCACTATTCAATGATCAGCGATATGAGGATCACTATAACAGCGACGATGATGATCCAGTGTTGATGATGATGTTCCAACATTGAAGATGATCCAGCGATGATGGCGTTGTCCAGAGTGATGATGACTGTGGCGAGAGAATACCTTCCTAGTTAAGAGGGGGTGCTGTTGTAAATGTAACTTCAGAATATATTCATTTGTATTTTATAATTATATTATTATTGTATTTTATTTGTACCTCTGACGGAGATGTTTTTCCTCCATTCGGGGATGTCATTATTATGTTTGGTCATGCAATATTATTGAGGTAAAACCTCCATTATAAGTTGGGGCATTAGATCCACAAAGGTCAAATGTAAATTGTATTATTGAGTCTCTCTACGACAGGTCGGCCCCATTAGGAAAACTTTCACCCACACATAAAGTATAAATAGAGAGGCTTGCTCTCTCATTTGGACACACCACTCACTCAAGCAAGTTCGCATAAGGAGAGAGAGAATACAAGTTCGCTGGAGGAGAAAGAGAGAGAGATGAAAAAGACATCTTATATTTTGGGTTTTCCATTTTGCTTGATATTGTACTAGTGAGGAATCTATCTTTGAGGAAGTTGCGGGGTTTTCTCCTTTATGGTTTCCCCAAGGAAAATTCTTGTCTCTTTTGTGTTTTGTTGTGCTTGTCTATCTTTCAGTATAAAGATATAACTAAATTGAATTAAATTTAAAACTCTAACAATATCATGAAACAAAGTAAACATGTGTTTCTCCATCTCCAAGGATGGCTAGGATAAAATGCATAGAGTTGTTGGTTACTTGCGAGTGTCATAGATTGTATTGGTGTCTTCTTTATCAGCCCGGTTGGCAATGCACTATAAGTGTTGACAGTAAGTTGGGAATCCTTCTCTAGTACTATGTCCAAAAGATTTGAAGAAAAATCAATATTGAAATCATTTTCTTTATGACCTAAGTCACCAATTACTTCTTTGGAAGCAATTTGGTTTACCTCTTGCATCTTGTTTTTGTGATGTGGCTTACTCACAAGTATACTATAAGTTTGATAATTGGGTTGGAATTCATTCTTTGTTGTTTTTTCTCATATTGTCAAAACCATAGTAAACTCTATCTATTTTGGTATTGCCATCAATAAGAGAGGTGTATGTCAGTTTATCTGTTGAGTCACCAATTTCTTCTTTGAAATAAATTAGTTTTACTTCTTGCATCTTGTTTTTGTGATGTGCCTCACTCACAAGTATACTATAATTTGATAATTGGGATGGAATCCATTCTTTGTCATTTTTTCTCATACTATCAAAACCATGTTCAACTCTATTTATTTTGGTGTTTCCATCAATAAGAGAGGTGTATGTCAATTGATCATGTTTCAATCTCTTTACCTCTAGTTTTTTTCAAAAATTAGTTATGTTTTTCTAACTTCTCTTGTTTGCAAAAGCCATAGATTAGTGCACTATAGGTTTGAACATATTGGTCACAACCCCGACATACCATTTTACTGAGAATTTAAATGCATGGTCCATTGCAGTTGCTTTGCAGATTCCACCAATCAAACCTTTCTAAGAAGTGTTGGAACGAATTTCCTTTTCAGCATGTTGCCAAATAATTTTTCCCTATAAGTGATATCGAATTATCCTTGCAAAATCCATTCATCAATACCTTGTAAGTATTTCCATTTTGGATCGTAACTATTTTCCCTCACTTGGTGCACTAGTGCAAGAGCAATGTGAAATTTTCTTATTTTGCAGTGTCCATCGGTCAAGGTGTTATACATTAGTTCATTTCGAGTTAGGCCTTTATCATGCACATGTTTAAATAACTAATAGCATTTCTCCAACTTCCCCGCTTTGCATAGTCCATTAATTAAATCACAAAAATTATGTAGGTTTGGCTCACAACCATTTTTTACTATCATGTAAAGGAGCATCAAATCATTCCTTAGCTTTAATATATTTACAATAGGGTCCAGACCACTTTTTGACATTCCATTAAAATACATCGTTCCATTGTGAAATCTATGTTCTTTGTTGAGTCCATTGATCAACTCATTATGGGTATGTGCATTTGGTTTGCATCCAATCTATTACATCTTTTCAAGAGTCTCACAAGTAGCATTTGCTTTTTCCTCTCTAGACAATTTTTCAATGACATTGTAAGTGACTACATTGGCACTAGCCTTTGTTTGAATACTTTATTGGATGATTGCTTTGTGCCTTGCAACTTGCTCTCTATGCACAATTCATCGCTCAATGTAATATAACTAAGAATTTTTGGTTTGTAGTCTCTTTCCACCATTCTATTAACCAGATCAAATGCCTCTTGTTTTTTTTTCAAATATGACAATTTGAGATTTTGTTACATTAAACTAGGCAGTAAATAAAATCAAAAGCATATGGTTGGCTTTAAAATAGATTCATCAACTTTAAGAGATGGAAAAAATTAGTGGTTACTTATTTTATCCATGAAGCTACTTATTGTAACTTCTATTGGCTCACTTGTGGGCAGACCCAAGTTCACTACGACACAGACCAACAAACACCAAGATACTTGCCCTATTATGCATCACCTGCAAATAGGAAACGTCTCACCCGAAGTGCTTATGGGAGATATAGGAACCACATTTCTACAGTAGTGAAGGGGATCATACTCTATTCTACCACAACAAATATCATCATAGCTTCGACATAACCCATTCCAATTTACAAAACTATATGTTTAACATACATATATTGCACAGTTTATTGTAACTGAGGACATTCATATAAGGCTATTGTATTGTTGCATATTTACCATTCTATCATCAAGACAAATAAGCAAAACAAAAACAAACACACATAATCATTCACATACATAAGACACCAAAGATTTTTACGTGGAAACCCACACTAGTACAAAATGGGTGATAAGTGACTAAACAAATGACTAAAAATCATAGATAAATGACTAAAATCGGTTGCATGATCGTTGGTCATAAATTAGCTGTCGCTTATCACCCAATTAAATTGGTCATTTATCACTTGGTCATAAATTGCTCGAATTGCTTCAAGCGTTAGTCATATATTTAGTCATTTATTTGGTCATTAATTGTTGTTATTTGGTCATTTCTTGTCACTATTTGGTCAATAATTATCGTTGCTTGGTAGTAGATTTACTCATTTATTTATTCATTGATTGTTATTAACTAGTCATTTATTTAGTCATTGATTGTTGTTACTTGGTCATTTATTTAGTAATTATTTGTTTTTAACTGGTCATTGGTTTAGTCATTGATTGTTGTTAATTGGTCATTTATTTAGTCATTGATTGCTATTAACTTGTCATTTAATTAGTCATTTATTTATGTCGATAGGGCATGTAGGAATCGAACCACCAACCTTCTACCTGCAAGGCAGGTGCTCTTCCATTGAGCTAGCACCCTTAAATAGAATCAAAGTTCACACTAAAAGTATATCACAAACTCTTACAAACATTAACACACTATGATTCCAACTGTAACATAAAACATATCACAAAATCTTAAAAACCTTAACACGATATCACAAAGGGTATCTATATGATATATAAGTGTGGTCTCTAGAATTCAATGGTTTTGATCTTTCATTTTGTCATACTTTAAAAACTTGGTCGATTTGGATTTGAAAACATTACATGCTTGCTGAATTTAAAATCAAAGTCTACCCGGGCGTTATCAAGGATAAAATGTTCAGGTGCTCGAGAGCCAAGTGTCAAACAAGTGCCATCATATATGATTACTTGACGGAGTTCCAACCCTATTGGAAATTGGTGCAGGTGAGAGAAATAATCTCCTCTGCATACAACAACATAACAAGTTTTAATTAACTATTTGTGGACCTTCTTTAATTTTGATCAAATTCCACTAAGTTTATCGACACTCACACTCTGGGACTAAAATTTAACCACCAATCTTAATTTAAGTTTTATAACCAAATGTTATATATGTATAAGTGTTGATTCTATCAAACCAATGCTTGATATTCTTAATTGACTATGGGTTGACCATCTAAACCAAATATAAACCATCAATTAAAGAATCCATTGACCTCATCAAGCCATGAAAAAAGCTCACATCATTAAAGATAGTGAAATATTAATTGTTGGTCATATTCCTATACCTATATGAATTCCAAAAACATAAATATTCCTAGAGTATAGACAATGACTCCTGAACTTGCCAGGCTGGGATTTTATTTTGCTCCGCTACCAAAGAAAACAACCATCTTATGAGAATATTCAACCTATATTATTTAATTTTTGTTTAGTGGGTTAAACTGGATCTAACATGGCTTTTTGTTAAGGCCGAGAACTTTTTTTGTTTTGTTTTCACTAGCAAGTCCCATATTTAGCCATTAACCATCTTATGAGAATCTTCAACCTATTTTATTTATTTTTATTTGGTGTTGAATTAGATCTAACTTGGCATTTTGTTGAAGGCCGAGAGCTTTTTTTTGGGTCTATTTTCACTAGCAAGTATCGTATTTAGCAATTGTTTTTATATTTCTTCTATTTTATGCATTGTTTTTTTCCTTTTAAAAAAATTGTCATGGTGCTTTACCTGAGGAGGGAGATCACAGAAGTTCTTTGGTACTTTGCCTCTGAAGGGAGATTGCAGATGAAATTATGATTTGATTAATTTATTTGTGTTAAATATATGCTCATTTATGGCAAGCCAAACCTTAAAAAATACAAGTCTTGGAAGTGAAGACTGGAGCTTGGCTAGGTGGAAGAAGAATAAATTGCAAGCCATGCCTCTGAGAGAAGAAGACTCCATATTTAATGCATTTACATTTTGAAAAATGATGTACACTTGTTTCTTCATTTTATCCTCAAAGACAAAAGAACTAAACACTTCATTCCAAATAAAATGATCACAAGAAAATGGAAGATTTCATATTTATTTAATATATTTAAAATCTTAACAAATATTTCCACTTGTTTCCTCAATTTCTCCATAAAGAATGAAAATAGACGGGCCTGTCAATATGTAAAGTGACCTATCAATATATACCTAAAACTACTGATAACAAGAGTTGCGTGCAGCTTAGTCCCTGCCCTAGTGAATTAATGCAAAAACAAATAATGAATATTAATGAAATGACCACACTGTCTTTGCGTGGAAAACAAATGACCGAGATAGCGGGGGAGGTTGCTTTGGTTGGGAACACCTCCACGGAAGCACGACGACTTGGCGTGGGTTGGAGCGTTCCGAGTAAGGGTGTGCGCCCAGGCAGACAAGCGAGAGGCAAGTTGGCGTAAAAAACACTTAGCATGTGGAGAGGGCGCCACAAGGGCGGAGCCTTGGGCGCCCGTTCACTCCAACACCAAGGTATAAAGGAAGCGCGCAGATGAATTGAAGAGAATTCAACCAAGTGTTGGAAAGAGGAAAGACCAAGAGTGCGACCAAGCAAGCTACGACAAGCAAGGAGCTGGCTGCAAGGGGCGGAACTAGCTCAAGTTAGGAGCATGAGGTATCGGCAGAGATAGTTGGGTGACTATTGGTGTCAGTTCGCAGCAACAGAGAGACGCGCAAGGTAGTTCACGCGAAGGTGGAAAATTATTGAGGTTGTTTTTTGCGTGCGGATATTAACGGTTTAGCATCAAAGATTAAGGAATCTCTAGTTAGGTGAGATACTTCCGTGTCTGGTGGTAAGCAACATCCCACAAGTGAAGGTGTGTCGGTTTTACAAACCTGAGCAGATAAATTAGATATTTATTAAATTGAAGAAAAGAGGGAAAATTTTAAACACAAACATTAATAAGTAAAGCATTGTTAAGTTAATATAGTATAATTAGGAGAGTTAAGTGCATGGAGACCACTTGGCACCTATGCAAAATAATGCAAAATTAATTAATAATTTGAATTATTTGCATAAAGGAGGGATTTGGGGAAGAATAAAGGGTCTTTGTTTCGTTTACCTGTATTTACTATTTAGTTAAATAAATAATTTCATTGATACCTATATCACCACTTTAGAAATGTATAAGCCTTCATTGTTGGATCCAAAATTTCAAGTTTATGATCTTTTAGAGTTTGTGGATTTTGTTCTTTAAAGTTGTGCACCTACAAAGCAAGTAACAAGTATAATTAAAAAGCAAACTGTCAATGCTGATTTTTAAGGAAGAAAGTTGTGGCGTACTCGCAAAGCAAGTAAATAGTATAATTAAAATGCAAAATACTAAGAGTGAGTTTTAAGGTAAATTTTGAAGAGCTAAAATCATAAACATCTTCTTAGTTTATGATTTCATACAAGTTTTGATTGATATTTAATATAAATTTTTATTTTTATTGCTTTTAATTTTGAAACAATGGATTTTATGTTTTAGAGAAAAAATCTCTAATTATTTAGAATGCTTCATGTCTTCCAATTCTAAATATTAGTTACAAATGGGTATGTTTTGAGATAGGATATGCAAAAAGTGTAGCCATCATTTTTCAAATTTTCTATAAGGGACTATGCTGCTCCCATCCTTCATTGATTATGAAGTTCATCATTTGTGATTTTTGTTACTACAATCTCATCATTTTTTTAAAGTATGATATCATTATATTTATTGCATTATAAAAATATATTTTCACTTTTATATAAAAACGTTTTAATTAATAATATATTTATTCTTTTATGATGTTTTAAAATCTTTAATATAATTTTTTTTTTGTTTTTTTTAACTTATCAACTACACAAATTTTGACATTAAATTGATTCATCAATGTTTATTATACACAACACAATGTATCATCATCTGCACTTGGACTTTAACTTCTCCTTCTTTGCAAAGTAACAAAGTAATCATATATTTTCTTCATTATTTATATATTTCCATGTAATTATTTCCACTTATGGTTAATGAGAGTTTATCCCAAATTAACAAAGTAACCTTTTATGCATATTTTGTGGCTACCATGAAATATAAGAAAACCTCAAGAACGAAATATACTTGTCATAAATGTACGCCAAAAATTGATGTTTTGCATAGTTTTGAGGAGAAAAACCATTACATATAAGTTCCAATTTACACATTTATGATAATTTTGTCTGGTGCTTAATGTTCAATGAAATAAATTACTTAGATGCCTACACAATTATGAACCTATATGTTTATATTGTGAATTTTCATCAGAGAAAACAACATAATTCCAACATAGCAACACCAATTAGAGGAAACACGTAAGCACTGTTGAGATGAGGAAACACGTAAGCATTGTTGAGATGCAATGCAAATATTTTAGTGTACTTCAGTGTCATATATGCATCATTAGATATCTAAGTATACAATTTTAATTGAATACTCAATTGCAATTGTATACATACCAGTCTCCAGAAGACAGCATCCTTGATTATAAATCATTCCAGACAGACCTCGGGTTAATGTGTTGGGTTTAGCCTGTCGTCATTGCTGATGATTATTGTCAGAGTCCCAGGTTCTATTCCCGTCAAAGTACCATACGTAGACGTAAAGATAATATGCTATGCTTGGATACGAATACAAAGTATTGTCGTCTCTGTTACTATTACCTTCGATCAGAATGACGATGTGACTGTGTCTCTATTTTCTCTTAAACAAACGACGCCATTAGCGAGAGAGAAGGACAATTCGGTAGAGAGAATCGCGCTGCAATTCAAATTTTGGGCAGGCCGTCTAAGGTAAACCTCTGGAAAAATATCATTTTTTGAGCAGAAATTGTCATAGAAAGCAGACGTATCTTCCATTACATACAAATTAAAATCTGGGGGTATGTGATAAATGGAGACAACATGTCTAAGAAAAGATCTTTTGAATAGGTCTATGCACGAAATCTGTGCAATTGCAACTTTTATACATAATTGCGTTTTGAATCCAATTTCAAAAGAGTGCGGAAGTTAGTTTCAATGCTGTGATTATTGCAGTCTAGAAATAGGTATTTTGTTCGTTCGTTCCATGTATTCGATTTGTTGTACAAATAGAACAGAATCACACAAAAAGAGACTGAATAATATAATCAATTTTTCTCTTAAGGATGTATATTTTATTAAAAAATCACTTATTCCTTGAATTAAATATTTAAAGACCAAAATCCCTTACACATTGAAATGATCCTATTCCTCAACCAAAAGCACATAAGCGCAAAAAGAATCATAAAAAAATAAAATAACAGCTTTATCTCTACTCCAAACGAAAAAAACAAACACATACACACAATAAAAATAACGAAGAAAAGGCACATAATTATCCAGAACCTTCTGTTGAAACAAGATCAATCGTTCCGTGGCAGAATGTTTGGCTGCTCGAAGCCAATGCCAAGAATATGCGCAGTGAAAAAGGAATTAGAACTAGTAACAACTAAAACTATTTAAACGTCAATATGAAACAGTAAAGCAAAAACTATATAAACGTCAATATGCTTACCCAGACTCGAGTCAGGATTCATATCTGCAAAGGGGTCGACGTCTCCATGTCTCCACAACCATAGATTCTTCTTTGACCAGAAATAAGATGTAACAATTTGTCCCATAGGCTAACAGATGTATTCTATTCTATTCTCCCACTACTACACAGAGAGGTATTAAGACAATATTTGTGTAAATTATTTCAACTTAAGACCGAAAACAAATTGTGTATTGTCTTAAATATTGTCTTTAAGTGAGTGTTTTAAATATTGTCTTAAATTTAAGACAATATTTAAAACACTCACTTAAATTTTAAATATTGTCTTAAATTTAAGACAATATTTAAAACACTCACTTAAAGACAATATTTAAGACAATACACAATTTTCTTTTGTCTTAAGCTGAGACAATTTACCCAAATATTGTCTTAATACCTCTTCTATGTAATAGTGATAGAATGCAAATATTTATGATAGGGCACGGTGGACTCGAACCACCAATCTTCTGCATTATAATGCAGATGCTCTAGCGTCTACCATTAAGCTAGTACCCTGCAACTTCATATACAAGAAAAATATTTGTATTTTTTTAGAGTTTTTATAAGAGAATGAAATACTCAGTGTATTTGTTTTGTTTGACGTCACTTAGCGGCCGCACTCCCAATACCAAGGGTGGAGGTGAGAAGCAGCGAATGAATAAAATAGGAGATAAAATGTTAAGGACCAGATATGCAGTTACTACTACTTTCCATCAATGTATATGCAGAAAGCAACATGGGGTTTTGGAGGACTAAATGTAGCTAGCAGGGCCCCAATCCCTGTTCCATTCCGTGCTCCTGATGGTGATATCACTCTACTTATAGGTGACTGGTACAAGACCAACGTATCAGTAAGTTATTATCCATTATCTCATAAACAAATACATCTTTTGAAATTAAAGAAATCAGCAATGTTCAACTTCAGGTTGTCCACTAGACTGTTATCTTGAACTGCATTGATCTCAAACCATTTTCTACCTCTTGACATATCCTTAGAAGAACACTTGACGTGGGTGGATCTCTTGGTAATCCTGATGTTGTTCTCATTAACGGTCGTGGGCTACCAAACGAAGCATCAATTACAGTCAATCAAGGTATCTGATTGCCAATATCTATCACAAGGCAGTCTGCTAGATTTAGTATAGGTGTTTCTAGGCACTCAACAATTCACAAGATCCAGTTTATTTTGGTTTTATCTGATGGCATGTACTGCCTCCTCAATCCGTTGCTTCACTTCTGATATATCTAAAATGACCCACCTGTTTACCTCCAGGAAAAACATACCGCCTGCGAATTTCAAATGTGGGATTTTCATCGTCTTTGAACTTCACAATTCAGGGTCACAAATTGAAGCTTGTCGAGGTGGAAGGATCTCATACTGTTCAAAATCTCTATGATTCTCGTGACATTCATGTTGGTCAGGCCTACTCTGTTCCGGGCACTGCAAATGAGCCACCTCAGGACTATTACATGGTTGCATCTACTCATTTAACAACTCAAGTTATTTCTACTAGTGGCGTTTTCCACTACAACAATTCTCATAAACAGGTTTCTGGACCAATTCCAAAGGATTTATGAAATCATTTGTAAAGAAGATTTATCCTTTGTTTGGTCTTGGTAATCTCGTGACTGGCTAAAAAATAGATCCGTTCTATTTCACCTTGATTATTCCTCCGTGATTGATCCACAATTATTTCATCATAATTATCTCACTATGACTATTCCATATTATTCCACGATTTCCCATTATGATTATCCCACCATGACTATTCCATGATTATGCTATCATGATTATTATAAATTTTTTTAGGATAGGGGACTGCTTCCTATCGTTTTACCCCATCTGTTATTTCAAGTTCACTTGTTCTTGGTTTTCTCCTTCACCGAGAGGTTGTATATCTAAATTTTGATTACTATAACCATGTAAATTTTATCTTGCAAGAGTTCAATAACTAATTCCTTTTTTACTTTGTATGTATGGACTCATAAATTAAAGTAGAAAGTTACCAGGTAAGAGGAGTACCTTTTCAATTTAACTATAGGTATGGAGAGGACTGGTTCAAGGGATCCATCCCTAATTGAATATATTTATGTTAAACATCGCCCAATGTTTTCTAAAACACAATAAATAAAAGCACAAACTGATCAAGGAAACAATGCAGTTACCTAAACACAAGCGCCATTATAAAAGTCATGGCAGGGAGTGTATTACTCAGTGCACAGGAAAAAGTAGGGGTAGTGAGTTTCAGACCAGTATAATAGACATTTTGATCAATCACATGCCTGCATATATACTCCAATATTTAACTGTCAACCTTCAATTCAATAGATCTCCAGCTACAACGTGAGATATAGGATATAAAAAATACCCACCCCAACAATCCCAGTGCTAAAATGAGCCAGGCAGTGGAAAACGTGAGTTTGGGTCTCCCCTTCCTCCATTGCAATACAATCTTAAGATGAACTACAAACTCAATTGAAAGACAAAAATAAAACCACATAAAGCTTATGTAAAATGTAAATGTCATTATAATGTAACTGCATTGTACAGTGTGACAACTATAAACTATCATACTATATCCATTTACCACAGTGGCATGTACTTCATTTTTCCTTGAAAACAAAAGCTTTCCGCTAAAATACTCATCGCTCAACAGCATTCACATCATGCATTTCAGTGGATTTCCGCGTTTCCCATTGAGAGCATTTATATATATGGTTGATATTTTTATTGTCATTTTTGCACTAATTCTTTTTCTTTTGGTTTGAAACAACGCTATAATTGGTGATCATGTTAAAGAGCTGGCTTGACTCCATTATTTGAAAATTCGACTTATATAATATTGCACGCCTTTCTTTGGAGCGCATCATACAATCACGTCAGGGTATCAATATATGGCAAAGAATTTTCTCTTAACCCTGCTTCCATGAGGTAAACAAATGATTATGTTGACAACACCAGGTATGCCTCTAGATGTCTCTAATTGCAAGGTTGAATATTCGATCGGTCTTGATGAAGACTTGTTGAGCAGCGGAAAGCATCTTAGTAATAAGTGGGCAGCATCATGACAATCATTCTTCTATGCATTGTGGGATTTACATTTGATTTTCTGATGCTTTATGCTTTATGGAACAGTAATCTCAGTCGTGCTAGATTTGCGATTACCGATATTAAAAATTTCTTTTGAACCTCTTGAAGAAGGAGAGATGAGAGTGGAAACATTTAAACAATTACTGCGAACTTCTGAAAAACTATAGCTTGTACAAAACTGAAGAAGGGTGATCCAATTGTATATGCTAATAACGCATAATCTAAACTTTCATCTTCGTATTGACCAACTCTGTGGAATCAATATTCTATTTTTAACTTTGAAATCTCAAGATTTTAAAGAACTTTAAAACTGGGAAATGAATAAAGCAATAAAGTTTATTGACACAATGACTTATAAAAAGGATGGTCATGTTGCTGCAAGGCGAGATGGAGAGGATAAAGTTTCGTATCAGTCTCATAAAAAGGACCTTGGACAAAGATAGGATGATAAGGGCAGCCGCTCCTAAATGTTGTTAAGTTCTTTTTGTTTTTGAAGCAACTGCAATCTGTTGGCCTTGGGTCATCAATCTTTTCTGTTAGATGTTCTAGTATAAAAGTAGTATAGCCTTATGATCTTATGCAATTATTAAATTCTGAAAATTGGATATGGCCTTCATTTTCATAGAGTTTCAAAAAATTTGTAATATGGTGGCAGGCCAATTTGGAAAATTGTGCAAGGACATTAAAAAATAGTCTTTTTTTTCTAATAGTTACCTTTTGATTTTCTAATAGTCAATTTTTGGAAATGTGAATGAGTTCCCATTTTTGCAAACCATAGAAAGTACCTATCAGTATACTTCATCGATTGACTTGTCCCCTTTCCGATACATATTTAGATTATCCAAAAGGGTATTGTAAACTAGTTTACCATTTTAAAATTTGGATAACCATCCTTAAATAGCCTGTATGAGCATCAAAGCCTTCAATGCTACTATAAAACTGTGTGTTTTGCTGATCCTCTCGGACAGACTGTGTACATAGGCACAGGGTTGGTCATTCTGGAAATAACCAGCAATTATTGCATTCCATGTCACAACATCCCATTTAGGCATTCTTTCAAACACTTTGTGTGCATTCTCTATACTCCTACACTTGGCATACATTGAGGTTAGCGTAGTACCCACTAAAAATAAGATGCAATCCCCTTGGGATTATATCTTCGCGAATCTTCATGCCTACTTGCAGATCTGATAAGATACCAGATGCGTTAATAACATAAATAATTACCAACTTGACAGAGTTTATGCCTGGACATTGCATTTTATAATACATCCTTAGCACATTTTCCCAGAAGCCATTCTTTACATAACCTCTGATCTAGATACAGCTGTGGGTTTGCCAACTAACGAGAGGATTTAAATTAGAATTTTTTGTGGGTTTAGGGTTTAGGGAATCAGACCTTGTAAAGGGAATCTTTGTCCCACGAGAGTCATAGGGGTGCCATTCTGGGGTTCTCCATTCTACGGACGGTATTGGTTCGTTGTAAATGGTCTTGGGATTAAAACATTCATATTCGACACTATAATAAGCGTTTACAACTAGTTATTTATCCTTTCTAATTTCCCCAACCAGCTAACGAAACCAACAGAAACCGGTCGGTGGTAGCCAGTAAGGGGTAGGACGTTGATCCAGTTGTTTCATCGCGGATGGTTCTCCGTCAATTGCTATAGTACTTATATTAATTTAACCCAAAGATTTCAGCGATCAAGCAATTTAAATATTGTGGAATTCCACTCAAAGATCTGAGTAAACATAGCAAATAAAATTAAAGTGTTGTAGCTGCGCTCTATCTTTTAGGCTTGCACAGAGCAAAGGGAATTGTTGTCCGTCATTCACATGGCTGGGAACTTAAGGTCCAAACCCACGATTCAATCAAAAAACTCTCACCAAGCTACCAATCCTGAGTTAGAGACCCTAAATGATTCACTTGTAAAACCACATGTCCATTGTAACAAAGAAGAGAAGGGCTTATATTATACATAAACAAAAAACAGAACATGAATGCAAAAAAAAATATATGGATGTGGATCTGAATGAATTTTGGGTGTGTGATATACCATACCGGCTTTCCAAGGCAAAGTGATCCAGTTGCCTCCGGTGCCATGCTTCTCTACGAAATTTTTGAGTATGGCGTCCTCTTCAGGAGACCAGGGCCCTCTCTTGACATTTGCTTTGTCACAGCAAGGTGCTCGGCCCATCTCCTTGTAAATAATCTATCAGCTTTGTTGTACAAAGACAGATTCTTTTGACCTAAAGGTGATCAAAATAAATGCTACAGAGCATGAGATCAGGAAAATACAGGTATAGATTTGTCTGAACAAGTACATGCCCTGATCGGGTGAAAATAAACCAGAGATTTATCTCATCCAAGGTTAGGAAAAGCTTCATGCAAAACTTATTTTCCATATAAAAATTAGTAACTAAAAAATATAAAAAACATATTTGTAAAGAAATACTAGTTTCATCTTAAAAAATGTCTTAAACATTCTTACCAAATATAAAATCAATCAAATTCTTACCGGAAACGCCATGGATCTTGCCTCGTACTCACTGTATATTGGAATTTTTTGTTGGGTGCAAGCCTTTCCGGTCCGGAGGCTACTAGGCCTTGTGGATATTTTAATAAAATAATAAGTTCAGTTAAAATCAATTATATTATCTTTCTCCACTATCTCCCCAGGAAAAATACTGAAGCAATGAAGTTTAGAAACAAAGCAAAAGAGTTATAAGTTTACCTTATTGTTAAAAGTTTACTGAGTCTGCCTGCCTATTGGAAAGGTGGATCAAATTTAGTTGACACTATAATGGTAGCCAGAATCCCTACAATACTTTTCCCATTAACTTGCAACATATCTAAAACATAATATAACATTATCATTAGAAACAATGCACAACTGCAATATCTGATAACAAAGATAAGTTCACATAGAACTCTCTGGTACATGCAAATGAAGAAATGAGTCCAAACAAAAGGTTTTTGGGTGAAGAGCACATAGGTGGATCTGATGTTCATCCTACAGGTGGATGGCATGCATTAACTGTCACGTAGACATAAATCCATGCACACATAAATCAATGTGGAGAGCATTGCCAAGTGGAGAGAAGGTGGGGATGACCTGGATACGAGGCCTCTCCAAATCTTTGGATCATTAATACGAAATTGCACTCCGAGAAATAGCACGTGATTACTTGCCATGCAAGGTAAATTGGAGAGTGAAGTTGTATGGTGGTAAAGTTTGAACGTAAGATTTTACTTTTTATTTATTTTTTGATTTATTTTAATGCTCGGCAATGATAAAAAATACTCAATTCAAGGTGATTGTCCAATTATAAATTAGTAATTTCTTTTATCTAACTAATTTAAAATATAAATTTTATGTTAGCATTAATGTAACTTTAGTAAAAACAATATATTGATTGCAACTAATAAAAACAACCGGAACATATAGTCTCCTGCCTACGGCAGGGACTAAAAATATACATAAAAATAGACATACATATATAAAGTGACCTATCAATATATATACATAAAACTAGTGATAAAATTATATATAAAAATAGACATACATATGTAAAGTGACCTATAAATATAAACATAAAATTACAAATATAATCTACCATCCTTGAAAAACGTATCTTTCATGGAATAATATTGTTGAAATCCCAAAGACTTCTTTGGTGTAGCTTCATTAATACGCATAGGCCTCAAGGATCAATAAAAACCATTCATTTTAGTCATAGCTCAATTTTTCTCATTCTCATCACCAAATCTAACAAACCTATAATCTTTGGTGTGACTTGTGTTTGCATCTATCACAATTTTTGCACCTTTAACAGATGGATATCAACTTTGGAAAGTATCTTGCAAGACAATATCAGTCACCTCGGGATCCAAGTCTCCAACAAATATGGAATACCTAGTGTTTGGTTTTGTCCATCTATCACCAACTGCAAAAGACGTAGCTCAATTCAACCTAAAAGATTGTTGAGCACTAGACATGGGTGTACCATGGAAAGTATGCAAAATTCTCTTTGGAGTTGCACGAGAATCAAGTTCCACAAAACCATAACCCTCTAGTTATCCAATACACCCATCATGTACGAGAATCAAGTTCCACAAAACCATAACCATTCGATTGTCCAATAGCGATCAATTGGAAAGGATTCACATACAAAATGAGTGCATCAAGCAAGCAAATATAGATTAAAAATAGCAGTTACATGAGGATCCCTCCAGTTGAGTAGATCCTGGAGTATCTCCCCCCGGAAAGTCACTTCGCCAAGCACAGTTGAGTAGAGCCTATCATATCTCATTATCATAGTTTCTACAATGATAGAGGTGGAGAGGGTGTAAATTATTCCTCCAATTCATCTGGGCTCATGTGATGAACCTGCAATAATTAATTAATGCAAATACACGAGATATCAGAAATAATAGAACTTAGAATCACTTTTATATTGATCACGGGCCACTTCGAGGGGGCAACCTCCTTTGAGCAAGCTCAATACAATTAACTTCACGGTGCCTTCACAGGCCTCAACACACACTTATATACTAAGTCTAGGCACCAATACCATGGGTTAATACTATGTGTCAATACAAACCATGGGCTAAGTCTAGGCGCCAATACTATGAGTCAAAACCATGGGACATATAATACTATGGGACGACTTACAAAGCATATGCGTCCAATACTATGAGCTAATATAAACTATGGATCAACAAATACTACGGGACGACTTACAAAACATATGCGTCCAACAACAATATACTAACAAAGTAAAGACATGGGTTCCTAACAGCTCACTATGTCTACCAAAGACAAATGAGTGTCCGTGGGAAATGCTAGCATGTGAACTTGAACCTGTATCTGTAATACTAGATAACATATGAGGATATTACAATTAATAATGCACCAACACAATCATCAATGGTTTCTTCCCTTCACATATATCAGAATTGCATTAAGTTGTGATAAAATCTTGAAATAGGTTAGCTATATCTTTGCATTTGCATTTGGGAAGACCAAGCATCAAAGAATCTCTATCAAATTGTTCAAGAATCATATTGATTTTGCATCTGAGACAAGAAGAGAATTACCTAACCATGTCTATGATTATTTGGACATATGACTTTGTCATATGTTGTGTGATCGATCTTGATAACACAAAGTTATCCGAAGTTGTAGTCAATATCGAAGAGAGGTTTAAAGCTCTCATTGGGATAAAAGAGTTAAATGCATTAAGTATGTTGAAGGCTTTGGAAATTCATTTACAAGATAATATAAGTCACCTTAGGATCCAAGTCTCCAACAAATATGGAATACCCAGTGCCTGGTTTTGTCCATCTGTCACTGAATGCAAAAGACGTAGCCCAATTCAACCTAAAAGATTGTTGAGCATTGGGCATGGGTGCACCCTAATTTGGGAAGATGTGGACAGTCATAATAGGTAGAACTCATTGAGAACCCACACATGGACATGGATATTGTATTAATAACTATATTGTATTAATACTAGATATTATATAGTGTATTAATATATTAATTATATAGTATATAGCATATTACTATATTAATAACATATAACAGTATATAGCATATTAATATATTAAAACATATATAACATATGATACATATGTTATATATAATATATAATGGAGGCTAATATATAATATATGTTATTAACTTATATATAATATATGTAGGGGAGTAATGATTTGTTTTCCAAGGAAAAAAGCTCAATTTCAATAGGAGTAATCAAATTACATATTGCAGAAAGGCTTCTAGGAACCCTTTCCAGTAACAGCTTTTCAACTTCATAGAATACAAATTTGCAGGTATCAAAGCACCCCAGAAAATAAAAAACCTACATCTTAAACCCCCCTATTTCAGGGTAGCCATGATTGGCTCATATACAAATGAAAGAACCCACTCATAAAGAGCTGCAGAAAAAGATTAAGAGAGAAGCCAAAAATAAAAGTCGACCAAGGTATATAAAAAACGATATTCCCAGAGCGCTTGTAGAGAGAGCAGAGCCACCGGCTTTTGTAATGAATCCGCAGTCAATCGCAAGAGGAAAAAAAGCCCCTGACAGCCAACATGGTAGTCGGCTCCCCTTGGCAAGGTAGATTCCGCCCTCGTCTCTGGATGCAGGAACCTGCTGACAGTAGACAGAAGGATCGTTGCTCCCATTGTATCGAAGGAAGAAGTCGCTGCCGTAAATGGGCAAGATCCTGTGTCATCGCAGAAGGGAGACTATGCTCCACGAACACCCGATGTTGCCGTCGTCGCAGGCCCATGGACAACCCATTGTTTCGGCTTCCTCATCGGAGAGTTGTCGCTGCCAACATTGAAAAACTGGAGCCCCCGTGCTCCGCAGTCACCCGTTGTCACCATCGCCACAGTGCCAAGGACACCCATCCCTAGTTCGGCTCCCCTCAGCATAGAAAACCTCCGCTGCCGCCAATGGAAAGCAGGAGGAGCCCGCTACCCAATGGGCCATCGCGCGAAGGCGCCGCCACCACTCCAAGCACAGAGAGAAACCGTCTATAAACGCCTTCAAGCAACCTTGTCAGGTAGAAAATCAAGGGAGAAGGTGGGAAGGCTGCCATGGAAGGAACCATGGCCGCCAAGTTCATCTCAGTAGTCGACTCTCAAACCTTGGAGTAATGATATATATATTACAAAAATGGAGGAATTTTTTATTATTTTCAAAATGGAGTATATTGGCGATTTTTTGCAGGGGAGGGACCCAAGGGACTTTAGTAGAACTTTCTGAACTCAAGAACGAAGAGAACCATAACGAATGGATGCATATGGAGAATTAATGAAGATTGTGAAATTGACAATTTTTAGCTAACATGATGCAAAATACATGAACTTGCAGCCAAAACTTTAACACACTGCCAAGAGGGTCAAATGACGACAGTTTTGTTCAAACAAGATATGAATGCCACCAGTATGACAAGCCGAACACAATGAAACCAACTTCACAACATGATGATGCTCAGAGGGAAAGACGACAAATATCCAAGGCTCGAGTCAACCACACTATGATGACACACATGATTCAACTAGGTGGATCTGTTAAAGGGATAATATTACAAAAGCAAAAACGATGAAATAAGATATGGACGTGATAAGCATATTGAACTAGATGTGGTGGTATAGATGGATTGATCTTGCAAAAAAGTTCAGTAGGTTCACCTATGGTGTCATGTTTCGACACTTCGGAATCATGTTGATGTTGAGCATAAACACTATACTGCCAAGTAAATGGAGCAGGCCAAATATCATGGAACATTCTTCCCTTTATGGTCATTAATGCAAACTAATTATTCATTGCAAACTAATTAGGTCTATTACGTCAATTAGAATATTGACATATCTAGAGACGAATAGAAACATGTTATATATAATTATAAAATATTATATTATATATCGACACTCTTAATGTCTGTGTGACACATACAAGGAAATATATGATTTAGATCTTATATAATTACTAACTTAGACTATCTAGTTGTATTTTTTATCCCATGAATAAATAGTCTTATTGTTGAACATTGATGTCAACTTTGTTGGATGATGTCAAGAGGACTTGGTGTCTATGTGTTACACCCAAAATCTAGTCATCATAAGATTTAGTGTATACACCCCTGAAGATACCTTGACTAAGTACCCAATTGTGCTAGGTTTTGAAGGGTCATCGCAGGTTGCACATGAGCAACATGCGACGTCGCACCTTGCCTCATTACAGGGTGCGACGAGGTCAGTTAGATCGAAAAAATAGCTTCTTCGAGGTCCTTCTCGAAGCTTGCTAACTTGGGACCCTATCCCTGACCTCTTGGAGGAGTTGGAACTCGGTTCCTAATACTTTGGAGAGATCCCTTAAGCCTCTCCTACCATCTCTCAACCTATCCTATCCATACCCTATCTACTTAGTCCTATATGAATGAAGATCACTCCCATCCCAAGGGGAGGAAGTCTATGGTATCTACATGCTGGTGAAATCACCATTGGAACATCTCCACTCACCTATTGGAGAACTCATACTTCCTTGGAAAGATATGGCAATCGGCTTTGTCGGAGAAGGGCTACAGCGTTAAGCCTTGGTTGTAGTTCTATATCTCTATTATGTACTTCCCTCTTTTTATAGTAATACAAATGCTTTCCACCAATATTGTTCATGTGTGCAATGATATTGAGTAGTTTACCTGCTTAACTGTTTACTTAGATCTCTTATTTTATAGATGTCTTTTACTTGTTTCTCTTGTTTCTTGTCTTGACAGGTCTTGCAGCTTGGATCTGACGACCATGGGACGTGGATCAGTATTCAAGAGAAAGGATTGCGAAGTGAAAGGTAAGACATCTAATACTCGATCCTTAAGTAGATCTAGGAAATGCATTGGTAGTCTATTCTATTTGTTCTAGACTCACTTTGAGCTAGGGAGATCCTGCTCGCGTCCGCTCGAGTGGCTTGTCCGATAACAAATTTGGCGACCATACTGGGGAAATATAGAATCTGGTCAGTAGTTGTCAATCTGAGAGTCATTTTCAGTTGATTGCTTGACACAAGCCTTTTCATTTTTTCCATTTACTTCTTGAAGTTGATTTCACTATCAGATCTTCGTATTGAAGACTCTGATCTGCTTCCTCTGAGTTTATACGACTCATTCCCAAACCATTCCATGTTTCATTGCTGAGAGATCTGATTCATTTTTGAATCTAGACTTCGCCTGTCGCACCTAGGCAGTGGGAACAGAGCGACACTATGTCATTTTGGGTCTCTGTTCTTTACCTGTTAGTTACTCGTCGCATCCCTTGCATTGGTAAACTGCAACATCGTCGCACTTCCCGTGTAGGTAAACCTTGACATCGCACTGTGTACAAGAACAGAGTGCGTCGATTTGTCAAAATTTGGCATGCAGGCATCTCCTTTCCATTTGACAGTCTGGGCTTTGGTTTGCTGTATGAACTCCCTCTGTGCTGCAAGATCCAGCCAGAGATCCTGTTTTTTATTTGTGTTTGAGTGTTTGGTTTTGTTTGGATTGATTTTGGGTTCCGTCTTGGACAAGCTTGAAGACTGGTAGTGGTGGATACTCTTGTCTCCTCCACCTTCATCCGCTCACCCTTGCATTCCCTTCCTTCCAACCCTGATCTGATCAATACATTAGATCAGTTTCCAGACCTCGTTCTCATCATTGTTTGAGCTTTGCTTGCTTGGTTTGCTTGTTGCTGTCTGATTTTGAGTTAAGTGTGCCTTTCAGCTTGTTTGAGTGTCTGTCTTTTCTTGAGTTTTCTGAGTCTACTAGTGCTGCAAGTAGTGTTTTCTTTTCGTTCATTTAGATATGAAAGCTCGGTTGTTATCAAGTTTATTTGTTGATGCATCTATTGAAAAGTTAAAAAGTGTTGCTTTCCCATCATTTCTTAAGCATTATTGAAGAAAATTGTTGTGCATTGGAACGTTTTCGTTTGTGTTTTGGAAAAATTGAATGAATGTATAATCTATTGTGTTTTTTCTCGAATTATGAATCGCTCATTTTCTTGAAAGACTCAAAGTACGCTTCTATTTTTTGCAAAATTGATTCCATGCTAAGGAAAGATAGATGCATTTTTAATTTTTGTTGCTTTTAGACCATTGAAAGTGAAATTGAAAAACTTGCATATTCCATTTCAGAATCCTCTCTTTTCATTACCTAGTGTCATTTTGCTTTGAAAAGAAAAAGAAAAGAAAAAATGTTGTGATTTGGATAGTAGTGTTGTGATTTTTTGTGTTTCGTTAAAAAAAGGAAAAGAATACTTTCATAGTCAAGTTTTGTTTGAATTGGGATTGTGTTGCATTGTGTTGTTTTGGCAATCTCGACGGAAAGAAAAAGATTTATCCTTCCCATAGCTAGAATTCATTGAAAGAAAAGAATATTTCGTGCATGGAGTTAGGACTTGCATTATGCTTCCGATTATGTACTCACCTCATGCATTCACCTAACCGTCTAAGATAAAATTAACGGTAGAACTAGGTAAAATTTTTAGCAACTTGTGTGTAAGTTAGAGACGTGTTCCGGCGTCGTTAAGCGTGGCAGCTGTCGTTATTTTCCACTACTATATCCCGGGGTTATTGTAGTCTTCCACGTACTTATCGGTATATCGAGCTCCTTCACGTACCCACCAAGTACCATAATCCGTACTTGGCATATATCGAAGGGTGTATCACGTACTTGGTAGTATATCGGAAGGTCTCTTGCCGAACGGTTGTGCATTAGACAGCACCACTATGGATTTGAGCTCCCACGTACCTTGCGTATATCGGAAGACACCACTAGGATTACTGAAACCAACTAAGTTAACCATCTGGCCGTCTTGGCAAAGCAATACATCGAGAACAACACTCGGGGAGATTAGCACGCACGTACTGTCCAGGTAATCGGGTATGCAGGCAAGGGTATGGTCCCAATCCTCCTTGTCGCGTCATATTGTTGGACCCTGCAGTATATCGCGGTTTGCGATGCCTTGATAATCTCGTGAGGTTCCAGACTTTTGAATCCACTCTGTCACATAAGTCTGCTTGTTGCCTTAGTTTGAGTAGGTTTTTCTGGACTGCTTTTCTTTTAGCATACCCTTAGGAGAAACGTTGTTTCAACCATCCTGGCTAATTGTCCTGACGCTCTGGTGGATTTTCCCTGGAGAAGGTCCTGTAGGATCTTAAACTTATCACCCGAATATCCCCTTAATCCGGAGGTTATTTCGAGGGTAAGAATGGATCAGCATAACACGGTCGTAGTTACTGAAGTTGAAAACCCTACTCTGACTGTTGGAGGACTTTTGTTTCCACAAACTCCTCCAAATTCACCTGCCTCTCATCCACCGCAGGATGAAGGAGCACAAATCCCCGCTTCACAAGACCTTTCTTCCGTCATCTTGGGAGAACCTGGATCATTGGAATGGATAAAATGACTCCAGGATGACCCTATAGAAGTTGTTGGTCCTTCAACAACTTATTGGACCTCTTCTATAGACCACCCAGTGGCTCATTTTGCCATCGCATCCCCACCTAACTGGACTACTCCAGAGCTCTCTAGACCCTATTACAGGCCTGACCCCGCCGAGATTTTCGTCCCTATCCGTGAACGTGTAGAACAGCTACGTCTTAGGGGTGATGACGTTTAAAGACAGAGTCTCAAGCAATGCTTTGAAGAGTTTCGAAATCGGAACTTCCAAATAAGATTCGACGACAGACCCATCCCAGATCATCTGATATCTTTTGGATCACCGGAACAATCTTCCCACCACGAGACCACTAATAAGGCTGGTCAACCCTCACAAGAGTCGTATCCTGCACCTCAAGTGAACCAACCGATGGAAGGAAAACAGTCCAACACACCTGTCACTACCACAGTTACTTTACCAGTTCCTCCCCCACCTCAAAATTCGAGGGGAGGATATTCCATTCCCATGGATTATCCCATCGGTAATTTTATTACTACGGTAGCTAGTCAACAACCTACATTGGTTCAACCTTTGAATAGTGGTCAACCTGTTGTGGCTGGGGGGAAACCCCCATTTCATAACCAGAACATAGGCAGTGGAATCCCCAACGGACCTTCCGTTGGACCTCCCCAACCTGCTAGACCATCCACCATGGGATTATCTCATGTTGGAGGTCCATCCAATGTAACTCAACCCTCATGGAGTCAAGCGTATCCAGGTTCTGTTAGCCCTGTGCTGGGCCAACCTAATCCCGGAAACGCACCATACGGGATACCTTATCCCGGGAATCCATACACTCTATGGGGGCAACAACCTGTGTTGCAACACGGACCCCAACCCACTATCCCTCAAGTACCACCACCCCCGATCAGTCCTCCCCTACCTCCTGCTGGAGGCGGCGGGCCCCCACCTAACCTTGGTGGAGGCCCACCTCATTTTTTCAACAATATTCCTCACCCTTCCGGCGGTGGCGGGAATGGTCCACCACCCCCTCCAGGCAAAGGCGGCGGGGGACCACCTTATCATGGTGGAGGAGTACATTTCCCTTCGGGTGGTGGAGGTGGTCCACCACCCCCTCCGGGGGGAGGCGGTGGAGGACCTAATTACGGTGGTGGCAGCGGTGGTGGTGGAGACCCTCATCCTTCCGACGATGGTGGTGGAGACCCTCATCCTTTCGGCGATGGAGGTGGTGGGGGCCCCAATGCTTCTGGCGGTGGAAGTGGTCTGCCACCCCCTCCATGCGGAGGCGGTGGTGGGCCACCTCATTATGGTTATGGACCCCCACCCCCTCCCGGTGGTGGTGGGAGACCTCCACCCCCTCCCGGTGATGGAGGTGGACCCCCACCTTTTTGGAATGGACCACCTTATGGTGGCGGACTCCCTTGCGGTCCGGGCGGCACCCCCCCTAATCCAGTTTCCTCCTGGTACACCTTACGGTCAATCTGGTCCTTACATGCCTTATCCGTATCATCAATACGCGCAGCCTAACCCGCAGCTGCCATTCCTGGCTACTTTGGACCTGCCTAACCTATCCCGTTTAACCAACGATCCTATTTACCACGAATCTAACTGGCCACCAATTTCGGTGAAACTTCCATCTGATATCCCCAAATTTGACGGCAAGCCGGGTGAAGACCGTAAAAACCATGTGATGACATACCACTTATGGTGTTCATCTAATTCCTTAATGGATGATTCAATCCGTCTTAGATTGTTTCAAAGGACTCACCAGTTCGGCTGCCAAGTGGTACATTGAGTTGCCACCCCACTCTTTTCCTGATTTTGGTTCTCTTGCCATGAACTTTTTGACACATTTCCAGCTGTCCATACAGTATGAAACCGATACCGAGCTTTTAACCTCGCTCCGTCAGAATACCGCCACTCATATTTTAGATCACATCCACGAGTGGTGACGGAGACGACGTCTCATTAAAGCTCCTATTCCATATCATCTCCTAGCAGACTAGTTTACAAAATACCTCATCCTTACCATAGCAAGAGATGTTTCCATGCGAGGTGTTATCACCGAAGAACAAGCCATCGCAAGTGCCCATGTACTAGACCTAGTCTACACTCAGTCTAGCACTTTGTTTGATATTCTTCCTGACGCACCCCATGACATTAATGACCCTGTGAAACCGCATAAGGGATTCCAAACTGATGGAATCATTGGTTCCCTTGACACCCAGCCTGCTTCTAGCACTGTTGGATCATCCAACCTTCACGGTTCCTCCCCATTACCGACTCAGGCTGGCCACAACACCACCAAATCCACCACTCCTGCTCTAACTGAAGAGGTGAATTCTGTCTAATCAGCTTCATCTCAGAAGTCTGGCGGTAAAAAGAAGAACAAGGGGAAACCCAAAAAGTCTTCCGCCCAGCAGGAACAAAAGAGCACTCCTGACGATACCCAGCGGAAACAGAAACTAAAGTATCCTTGTTTACTGTGTGGAGATGACCACTTCTCCAAAGAATGTCCCCATAGAGACGAAGTACAAAAGTTTCTTAGGGGTAAACCAAATCCCGCGGTCCTCAACGATCCGTTTCCTACTCAGAACCAGTAGATGATTGCTCAACCCCCCCCGGCCCAGGGGGAACCATCCAATACCATGCATGTTCTCATGGTGCGTAACGAGATGATCAATTTGAACACTCGCTCGCGATCTTACGAATCAGTCCCTTTGAAGGAATCCACTGGAAGTAATGTTAAAAAAGCTTCTGACTCCTTAACTGATGTCACTATACCAACAACTTCTCTCACCATTGAGAAGCCATCCTTAGACTCGATACGACCGCCCAAGAGTACAATTCGAAAAGCTATTTTCAATCCTAATGCTTGGACGGCACAAAATTACAATATCGTAGAAGACTTGGCACAAACTCCTTGCGCCATGTCTACCCTGGAAGTTTTGCAGAATTGTCCTAATCAACGCAAAACTCTCCTTGCAGCCATCGGTGCAATCGACCCCGACTCCTCGAATACTATCATGTTCCGACTTGACCACTTCAAGCCGAGGCTTTCCCACCAGCTCGCATTCCAATTTTCTGCGAACATTGCTGGGAAGATTGTCCATCGTACCCTTTTAGACGAAGGCTCCTCCACTTCTGTCATTTCGATCGCCTGTTGGAGAGCCATGGGCTCCCCAGAATTGAATCGTTCTCCTACCACATTGAAAGCATTAGATGGGCGTGGCTTTCAACCTCATGGGATCTTACAAGCTCTTGCAGTTGAGTTTGGCGGAAAGACCGTAACCGTTAACGTGGAAGTGGTCTCGACCCCAATAGATTATAATCTCTGGCTTGGTTGCAATTGGTTTTACGTCATGCAGGCGGTAGCCTCTTCAGTCTTCCGCATAGTACAATTCCCCCACCAAGGACAAATTGTCACTATCGACCAATTAGATTTTTGCACACCAGACGCTACTACTCATCCTGGTGACCATGTTCCTTCCATTGGACAAATTTCAAAACAGTATGAGAGTATAGGGGTTGGCCTTTTGAAAGATTCATCTCTCATGGGCGTTTTTCTGGCGACGGACCCCCCTAATTGTTGACCAATCGCGACCTCAGTCGACAGGGGTTCGCCTCACTGTCGACACATACTGTAGTCTCCCTGGGCACCAGCCCATGCAAGTTTGAGCCCACCCATCAACACCCGCTGAGCGGATGAGGTCTCACCCGAGGCGTCCAGGAAGAGCAGACGGAACCATGTTTCCGCCAAGGGAGGAGGAGAGTTGTGGCTGCACGGACTAACTCTATTGCGGTACTTAAACAGAAACTTTAAACATTCGACATGGAGTTATAACATATGACTTAATCACAGCATTTATCATCACAGCAACAGTAAGCAGACATTGCATCAAGAAAATATAACAACATTCATATATTGCAACATTGCACAAAGATCGTACCAAAATATCATCGTTATATTACTGTCGCAGTCATATACCAGAAGCAAAACATAGATCTCCGTACACATACATCTCCTTATCTCATGCCTACTATTCTTTTGGTCTCCTATCTCTCTCTTCTACCTCTCTATATATCTCTCTAACACTTACAACTCTCATCTATTTATAGGCTTCTGCCATTACAATGTTTGTCCACTTACTAACGACTTCCTAACCGACACTATGGACAAATGACCCAATATCTAACTGACTCGGTCCAAATGACCCAAAAACCCGCATACCGCGGTACAATTGACTCAACATTACATAACATGTGGTCCAAGTGACCCAAAACCCGCCAACTGCGGTATACTTAAACACAAAATACTCCTTTCGCTCCCTCATCCAATGTGTCGCAGCATCGGCGGTACCGCGACATTTCCTCATCAAATCGTCTACCAACAAGCCCCCAACACAATCTTGTGGCTCACCGTTGAGCCACGTCAACTACTGGACATCGTACACGCCAACTGTTCTTGCTGTCTGGAGCATGCGGTATGGTTCTGCCCCTTCGGCTATACTGATCATCGTCTCGTTGTTCATGTAACATCCCGAATTTTCATAAAAATTTAAAATTTTTGTTAATAACAATAATAGCTTAATTTACGATAATTTATAATTGCGAAAAATAATAATTGTTGAATGTAACAATGTTAACTAAACAACTGTTTGTACTAAACACAAATAAATTTATGATATAACTAATGCGACAGTGACAACTTAATTACATTCGTAACAACTATCATTAAGATAGCTAAATGCATGATTAGATCAGACTTTTGATGCGACACTTTTTACTGCAATGATAAGTATGATTGATGTAATAATGAAATGCCAGGTTAGAAAGGTGATATAATACTTTTTCTTTGAGATGATACTGACAGTTTGCTTCTTTGTTGTCCAAGGGAGTCCTATGAGGGACCCCGAAGCTTACTTAGTTGTAACGCTAAAACATTGGACTTGTTCTATGTGCAGACGACAGGTAAGAAGTTTCATGATTGCAATAAATTCCAGTTCATGTGAGTTCAAATTCATCGTTTGAAAATAAAAATAGAATAATTAAAGATTGTTACATTTATAAACGCATACAGGTACAACTCACATGCTTACACTTTTGCTTTCCATGATTCGTCTTGTATCTAAGTAAAATCAACCCAAGTTAGCTGTATGAATAAGCATCTAATTAGCAGCATCATCACTATAGTCGTCTTTGTACTTAGCTGGTTCTGTCATTGTCCTTGTACTAATTAATTCTGTCATCGCCATTGTACTAGTTGTCTTGTTGTCACCATTTAGCTGGTAGTACCAAGATGGTACAGTGCCATTGTATCGTATGAATAAAAGTGGATAGGAGATTGGAGAAAATTATTACTTCCATTACCAAACTATATATTATAGCATGTATGTGCTTGTGAGCTTATACAACACTATTGATTAACTATATAAGTTTTATGGTTCATAATCAATATATTTATTTGGTTCTTATGTAAGCAAAAGTAGTCTTTCCCAAAGACTAGACATTGGTAGCAATTAGATAATAAACAAATACAACCATAGGTTAACTATGTTGCAAAATAAAACTTGAACTATTTAACTATCATCCTATAACATGATATTTCAAGGTCTTATGAATATAGTGGGTGACTATATCGATTCTTGGTTTATTAACAACATATAAATAAAACAAGACTCATTACAAATAAATGCAAATGTTAGACTTATAACTAAACTCTATGAATAGTTTGCAAATTGTTATCAACCTTGTATTATGTCAAACAATAACAATATCATGTAAAGGTTATAATGAAAACTATGCATAACGTTACTAATGCTATGATGAAATTAAACTCGTATGTTAACAAAGGAAATTTAAGAGTTTACTGTCATGTCGACGTTTGCGGACAGGCATTGAAAGTGATATTGGACAGGTCGCTAGTTCATTAAATTGGCGTTTGTCTTGAGCTAAGGTAGAGATCACCCAACGATCCTGCATTAAAAACTTAGTACTGCCTCCCTGCCGAGTTGTATTTCCAAAGATCCACGTAGATGTGAATGCCTCCATGCTTGTTGTTGTGTAAGGGTATTACGCCTTGGCAATGGTTGTTACACGCTTAAACATTGCCATGGTGGCATCGTCAAACTGCAATGCAGGACTGGCATTTATTGTTGACATCGTTGTACCAAAGCTATTGATCGTTGGCATTGTAGAGACCATTGATGGTGATGAATTTGAGTCGTTGGATTTGTAACCCTACCATCGTTGTTGTTTTGGTTTATGAACTTGGAAAAGCAGTTTTAATGTGCTATTGTTTCGGTTGGGGGTGGCCGACAGGCTACCGAATTTTTGGTAGAAGCCAAGGGAGAGGTTTCGACCTCGAGACCTTCTAAAGAAGTTAACATTACAGGTTTTTCTTACTGTGATAATGATGTAGCTTGTAAGGGATTAGATCTCTGGTTCGAGGGATTGTAGTTCTAAGCTTTATAATTTTTGAGAATAGAGTGAAAAGAAAAACACAGAGCTTGGATGAGGATAAAGGCTCTCTGGTGTCGTTCGTGGCATCATTCTCGTCATGGTTTTGAAGGTAAGCACTCCTCTAAGAAATGGGTGTTTCTTTAGCTGAAATCTGATTTTCGATTTACCATATAACAGTTATTAACTTTGAGTTTAACGTTTGTCAGCTGCAGGTTTTCCAAAGAACATTGAGTAAGGTTTTGGCAAAGGTAACAGCGTGCCTTATCACCGGTAAGCCTCGGGTCTTCCATAAACCTTCATAGTGCTCTTGGACTGTGGTTGGTGTGGTACAAATAATGTGTAACAGGCTTTGCCAAGACTCGTCGTTTCTCTGTCGATGTTGATAGTTGAAAGACTTTCGATTCACACTTGTTATTCAGTGACGCAACTCTCGTTTCGTTTAACTGGATCTTGGTTTCTATGCTTTTGGAAATTTTTATAGTACCGACTAGATCTGTGACTCATCGATGTTTGAGAAGAAATGGGTTATTTCATATTGTTGGTTAAAGGTTTTAAACCCTGTAATAAAATTTTGTTTGCAAAATCGTACTGTAAAAACTCGTTCTGGGAATCTATGACTTCAAGGGTTTTTAGTTTTGAGAAGAGCCATGGGCTCGTTCACTGTGTAATTGATACTTCTCCTTTCGGTAATGAATTATTATGCTAAATATTTTGTGTTGAAGTCTGTAATGCTCGACTTGATACCTTTGGTTAAAGTCGTACTTCTTTGAGCTAGATTAGGGTTTGAGAAAATCGTTGATGAAGATCACTATGTAGAAATATTCTAAGTTACAGATGTAACGCTGTAGGTTTCGTTTCTATGCTTAGGTTATGTGAAACCTAGGATCAGATAAGTACTGTCAAGGAATTTCGATATAGTTTTTCTTTTGTTGAACATGAAAAGACAGGACTGAAACTTAAGTCAATGGAATGTTTAAAGTTATGAGTCTTTTGAATGATTTGGATTTTGATTTGTAATCGATGTGAGTTGAGTTTGTTTTGAATGGTGAGACCAATCATAATGCAATTGTTTTAGCTAGAGTTAAGTACTATGTCGAAGACATGAACTATAAAATGTATGATGTTCTAAAAGGTAGAAAATTCGATTATAATTGAAACAAAAGGGTCAAACCCTAAGTTGTGTTAGTTTGTGTAACTATTGAAAACAATTACTTATCAACAATAGAATGTTTCTATTATATCTATTATCTGTTTGAACTGTAAGTTTATGAAAAATGATAAAATAAGGAATGAAAATAGTGTGTGTATAAGTGTAATGTGGAAACTGGGAATTATAGAATGACTGTTAAAGGCTTTTGTTTACAGCAAGTAAATAATGATAATAATACAGTGAGATAATAATCTTGAAAAACATTAACAGAGATAATGAAATCAAAGTGTCTGTAAACAATATGAGAACTGGGTGATGATTGTTATGTACAATCTTATTCTAATGATCACTACCATTAATTTGCTACTCTGTTAAGATATATGTATACCTATGATTTCTATATTTTTCTGTACAGAATGATGATAAGAATGCAGAAATTATGCATTATTTAAATTTCAGAAAGCTCTGATATCTTATAATACATACATAGATATTATGCAGAACTTTCTACTATTATTTAACTTAGGAACAGAAAACTGATACATAAATAATTACTATCTATCTATCGAATTCAAATGGCAATTTTTCCTATCTTCTAATCTATTTTAATTTGCATATCTCTACTAGAGTACGATGCTTAAAAACAGCATGTGGAAAAATAGAGATATTGGTTTATCAATTCATCTTCAATATTAAACTTAAACATCCAGACTTAAAACAATTTCTAGGTTTAGATTCTTTTTCGAAAACAAATAAACAAAAAATACTAGATAAACATAACAGAATTATTTACTGAGAATAAGTTAGGAAATCTTTAAGAACCTGAGAAAATATGTGGGGCAACAAACAGCCCAAGAAGACTATTCCACCCAACCAAATTCCTGAAAACAGTCAAGTATTGTCTTAGGACCCCCGAGCTTGTTCACTGAACCACCAAGAGGAAGAAACTCAGGAATGAGGACTTCTTCTTGCTGTAGCAATTCAGTTCTGAATCTTCAATAGATAGCAATCAGATAGACTTGCACCAGCATTTCTGGTTCCTCTCGACAATAATGCAGACTCAAAATTACATTCACCACTAACCTCCCTATTCGAATCTCTCTTGAAATCACCTGATTCACAAGAGGAAAATATTCTGCAGAAATATTGATTAAGAGTTGCCTGCCCAATTCGAATTTTCCTTTATAGGCTGCCTAGGCCTTTTTAGATGTTACTGGGTCATTAAATGAGCTTCCTTCTCACTCCCTTCACCTGGGGGATAATGCCCTATTTTAGGGGAAGTTGTCCCATAACCAACAGTTTGTGGTGTCATGCAACTGCTGCCATGTGTCACGTACCTTCCAACAGCTTCCATTCCTCCTAGTGGGTGAGTGAACACTCATTCAACAGTCCTCTTGGGTGTTTGTCTCCTAATTAATTTATTTAAATAATATTATTCAGTAATTACATTCATCCATGATCAAAACTGATCATAATTACAAAACTTTGTAATTTAAATTAACATAAAGTATTTTTGCAAAATAAAATAATAATTCCCATAAATTTGGGTAGGTGACATACACCCCCCCTTAAGTCTCAACATCGTCCTCGATGTTGGCTAATCACTCCTTGAGTGTTCCTGAAACAGAGTTGGGTATGCTGCCCGCATACTACTCTCCAACTCCCAGGTTGCCTCTTCTGGGCTAAGGTGCTTCCATTGCACCTTCACTTGCCTAACGCTGCGATTCCGGAGAATAGTTTCCCTCCTTTCGAGGATACAATCCGGTTCCACCGAAAAATCTCCGTCTTGTCCCACCTGTACATCATTCTAGTTTACAGCATGAGTAGTATCGTGCACATATTTCTTTAAAAATGATATATGAAAAACATTATGTATTTTCAGGTTAGGTGGCAAAGCTAGTTGGTATGCCACTGCTCCAACCTTAGATAATATTTCAAAAGGACCGCAATACCTGGGTGCCAACTTGGCACAGCTCCCTAATTTCAGTGAACTCTTTTTCGGTCTTACCTTGAGAAACACATGTTCACCCACCCGGAACTCTTTATGAGTTCTTTTTTAATCTGCTTGACTTTTCTACCTATCTTGGGCAGTTTTTAAATGTCCATGCACCTGTTTCACAATTAGTTCTAACTCCTGCAATAATTCAGGTCCTAAAACAACTCTATTGACTGGATCATTCCACGAAACAGGTGTATTACATTTCCTACCATAAAGAATTTCAAAAGGACTGAGTCTGGATGAAGCATGATAATGATTGTTATAAGCAAATTCTGCTAAGTGCAGATAATCTTCCCACTTACCAGGTTGATCCTTAACATACATTCTTAATAAATATTCTAACACTTGATTTACCCTTTCTGTCTGTCCATCTGTTTGAGGGTGAAAAGATGTACTGAAATTTAAAGTTGTGTTCAATCCTTTAAACAGTGACCTCCAAAAGTTTCCTTTAAACTTTGAGTCGTGATCTGAAATTATTACCTTTGGTATTCCATGCAGTTTAAAAATCTGTTTCATAAAAATCTCTGCAATGTCTGGTGCTTTATGTGTGGTCTTCACTGGTATGAAATGTGTTGCCTTGCTGAGTTTGTCCATCACCACAATGATATAATCATGTTGTTTCTGATTTTTAGGTAATCCAGTAATGAAATCTATGTTGATCACTTCCCATTTCCAGCTTGGTATTGGTAATGGTTGCAACAATCCAGCTGGATGTTGGTGTTCAACCTTCACCTTTTGACAGTCCAAGCATTTTGCGATGTATTCTGCTACTTCATCTTTCATTCTGGGCCAATAATATTCTTTTCTCAGCATAGTGATGGTCTTTTGATATCCTGGATGACCATAATAGTGACTTTTATGCATCTCATTTAATATCAGAAATTTTGTTTCTGGTATATCTGATACATACAATCTGTTTTTATAGAGTAATAGACCATTTTCCTTAATTCTGAAATCTGCCATACAATTTTCAGAACTGTCATTGGCTGTCTTTTCCTTCATTTTTCTGTATTCTTCATCTGTTTCACCTTTTTCCAGGATTTGATTTTCCAAATCAGTTGAATAATTATTGATTGCTTAAATGAAATTTAGTTTTGCCTTGCGACTCAAGGCATCTGCAACTTTGTTCTCCTTTCCTTTAATATGCTGAATTTCGAAATCATACTCACTTAAGAACGTCAACCATCTAGCTTGTCTAGCGTTCAGGTTTGTCTGATCCAATAAATATTTCAGACCCATGTTATCTGTTAATAATGTAAAATTTCTGCCAATAAGGTGATGACGCCACATTTTTAAGGCATGAGTAACTGCTAATAACTCTAAATCATAAGTAGAGTAATTATTTTCATGTACTTTCAGCTTTCTAGATTCATATGCTATCGCATGCCCTTCCTGTGTCAAGACTCCACCGAGTCCATCATTGCATGCATCTGTACAAACTACAAAATCCTTGTTGGGGTCAACTATCTTCAAGATAGGTGTCGTCGTCAATAGTTCCTTTAATTTCTTAAAACTCTCAGCACACTTCTGATCCCAAACAAATTTCTTCCCTTTCTTCTGCAAGAAAGTTATGGGATTGGCAATTTTTGAAAAATTCTCTATAAACTTTCTGTAATACCCCGTAATGCCCATAAATGATCTTACATCTGACACATCTTTAGGAACCGGCCAGTCATTAATGGCCCTTATCTTGTCGGGGTCAACCGAGATTCCTTCTATTGAAATTATGTGTCTTAGATACTGAATTTTGTCTTTGTGGAAGTCACACTTACTAAATTTGGCGTATAGTTGGTGATCTCTTAATACTTGTAAGATAATCTGTAAATGTTCATCATGCTCTTCCTTGCTTTTTGAGTACACTAAAATATCGTCTATAAACACAACAGCAAACTTGTCTAAGTACTTATGCAAAATATTATCAAACACATAAATACAGCCGGGGCATTAGTTAAGACAAACGGCATGACTACAAACTCGTAATGTCCATACCGAGTTCGGAAAGTTGTCTTGAAAATATATTCGTCCTTAACCCTTACTTGATGATATCCTGATCTTAGATCAATCTTCGAAAATACTGTTGCTCCACGCAGCTGATCAAATAGATCATCTATGCGGGGCAACGGGTATCTATTCTTGATCGTCATCTTATTAAGCTGGCGATAATCTATGCATAATCTTAATGTTCCATCTTTCTTCTTAACGAAAATGACAGGTGCTCCCCAAGGAGACACACTTGGTCTAATATACTTCTTGTCAATAAGTTCCTTCAACTGAGATTTTAATTCGTTTAACTCCAATATATTCATTATGTACGGATCTTTTGAATTTGGTACTGCTCCTGGTATTAACTCTATGATAAAATCTAAATCTCTTTTGGGTGGTAATCTTGGAATCTCCTCAGGAAATACATCTTTAAAATCTTTTAGGACATGTATGTCCTCTAATTTCAGTTTGTCCTCTTTATCCATAATCTCATCATTTACCACGTTTACTGCAAACATTTGGCATCCCTTCCTAACTGCCCTCTTAACTTGCATGGCTGAAATCTGTCTAAGGGTTACCTTCCTTGGAATCCCTTTTATTTCTATAGTTTTCCCTTAATCATTTAAGCATGTAAAACTCTTTCCATAACAGTCCAGGATGACATGATGGGCTTCTAACCAGTCCATCCCAACTATAACATCATACGAACCTAAAGGTAGAATATTTAGCTTGATTTGTGTTTGCAAATGATTCAAGGACAACACACAGTTTTCTATAAAATCTGATACTTTCCTCTTTGTTCCAGTTGCTAGTCTAACTAGCCATGATTTACTAAACTTTTCAGTTTTCAGTTTAAGACTTTCCACAACATCTGGTGATATATAACTTAAACTAGCACCTGGGTCAATTAAAACAGTAACAGGATGGTCATGTATCATACCTTCAATCTCTACCATAGAGATTTGATGATCTGCTTACCTATTGTCAAGTGTTGCGTTAATTCTTGGCATCTCCCTTGCTACGTCTCCAACAATAGGAACGTCTATATAGAGTTGATGTTGTTTGTCTTCCGCTTCCTTAAGGGACATTCTGATGCATAATGGGGGCCTTGACATTCAAAACATTTAATATGTGTTTTTGGCTCACTGGTCTTAGCAGTATTAGATGCATTTCTGGGTGTTGTAGAATTCTGCTGTGAATTATTTCTGGAATTATTCCCTTGGGAATTTCGATTCTGAAAATTATTCCTTTGGAATCCGAAATTTCTACTAAATCTGAAATTTTTCTTCTTCTGTTCAAAATTGTTGGGCTTATGATTTTTCCAATTAGACATACCCTCTCTCTTCTGATTTGTATCATAACAGAAAACTGCCTTTCTTATAGCCTCCTCTAATGTTTTAGGACTGTCATACTCAATTATGTCTTTAATGCTGAATGGTAAACAGCTTAAGTACCTTTGAATTTTTGGTTTCTCTTCTATGAGGTATGGTACATATCTCAATAAGTTCAGAAACTTACTGTTCATTTCCTTCATATTCATACCTCCCAACTTCAAATCATAGAAATCTTTAGATTTTTCTTCGTAGTACTGCTCAGATAGATACTTCTTTTTGAAATATCGTTTGAAAGAACTCCAGCTTACATCTTTATCTTTGATTCCCTTTACCCTTTTGATGTCTTGCCACCGGATATCCGCTTTTCCAGTCAAGTTATATATAGCCATCTTTGCCTTTAAGAACTTTGAATAGTTGTAGATCTGGAATTATTTCTTCATCCCTGACAGCCAAGCTTCAGCTGTCTCACCTTTCACAGTTTCTCCATTGAAAGTTGGAGGTCTTATCTTCTTGAATTCCCCAGAAATCTGCTCATATTCCTTATGATCTTTCCTTCTTGGTTTGGAGTCTCCTTCACTGCTGTCACTGGTATAGTTACACTTCCTTTTGTGTACTTCAATAGCATCTCCTGATGAAGTTGAGCTGTCTTTTACTTTGCTGATTTTTATGTTCTGATTTTTATCAGTGTGAGGCATGTCCTCAACTTTGGAAATATCTTCATTGTTTCTCTCTTGTTCCTCTATTTGGCTGTGTTCAAACAGCACTTGATTCAGTTGTTCTTGTGCTTGCAGAATCTTTTCATTATCTTGTTTCACAGATTTGATTTCTGCCTTTAATTCTTGAAAGGCACGTAACAGTTCCGTCGAACTGTTATTTATTTCCCCGTGACCTTCCTCTACATAGTGTTGTCCCGAATTGTGATTGTTTGGATGAAATCAATCGCTTAAATGTTCAACCGAGTTCTCCATACCTGTAACTAAGATCATTTCTGAGAACATACTAATAAAATTTTCAAGTTAGTAAAATTTTCTGCTGCAAAAATAATTTTCTGTTGTATATAAAAAATTTATGCTGCGTGTTTTGGACCTAAATCAGGCCTAGAGTTTGAATCTGTGCTCTGATACCACATCTAACATCCCAAATTTTCATAAAAATTTAAAATTTTTGTTAATAACAATAATAGCTTAATTTACGATCATTTATAATTGCGGAAAATAATAATTGCTGAATGTAACAATGTTAACTAAACAGTTATTTGTACTAAACACAAATAAATTTCTGATATAACTAATGCGACAGTGACAACTTAATTACATTCGTAACAACTATCATTAAGATAGTTAAATGCATGATTAGATCATACTTTTGATGCGACACTTTTTACTGCAATGATAAGTATGATTGATGTAATAATGAAATGCCAAGTTAGAAAGGTGATATAATACTTTTTCTTTGAGATGATATTGACAGTTTGCTTCTTTGTTGTCCAAGGCAGTCCTATGAGGGACCCCGAAGCTTACTTAACTATAACGCTAAAACATTGGACCTATTCTATGTGCAGACGATAGGTAAGAAGTTTCATGATTGCAATAAATTCCAGTTCGTGTGAGTTCAAATTCATCATTTGAAAATAAAAATAGAATAATTAAAGACTGTTACTTTTATAAACGCATACAGGTACGACTCACATGCTTACACTTTTGCTTTCCATGATTCGTCTTGTATCTGAGTAAAATCAACCCAAGTTAGCTATATGAATAAGCATCTAATTAGCAGCATCGTCACTGTAGTCGTCTTTGTACTTAGTTGGTTCTGTCGTCGTCCTTGTACTAACTAATTCTGTCGTCGCCATTGTACTAGCTGTCTTGTTGTCACCATTTAGCTGGTAGTACCAAGATGGTACAGTGCCATTGTATCGTATGAATAAAAGTGGATAGGAGATTGGAGAAAACTATTACTCCCATTACCAAACTATATATTATAGCATGTATGTGCTTGTGAGCTTATACAGCACTATTGATTAACTATATAAGTTTTATGGTTCATAATCAATATATTTATTTGGTTCTTATATAAGCAAAAGTAGTCTTTCCCAAAGACTAGACATTGGTAGCAATTAGATAATAAACAAATACAACCATAGGTTAACTATGTTGCGAAATAAAACTTGAACTATTTAACTATCATCCTATAACATGATATTTCAAGGTCTTATGAATATAGTGGGTGACTATATCGATTCTTGGTTTATTAACAACATATAAATAAAACAAAACTCATTACAAATAAATGCAAACGTTAGACTTATAACTAAACTATATGAATAGTTAGCAAATTGTTATCAACCTTGTATTATGTCAAACGATAACACTATCGTGTAAACATTATAATGAAAACTATGCATAACGTTACTAATGCTATGATGAAATTAAACTCGTATGTTAACAAAGGAAATTTAAGAGTTTACTGTCACGTCGACGTTTGCTGACAGGCATTGAAAGTGATATTGGACAGGTCGCTGGTTCATTAAATTGGCGTTTGTCTCGAGCTAAGGTAGAGATCACCCAACGATCCTACATTGAAAACTTAGTACTACATCCCTGTCGAGTTGTATTTCCAAAGATCCACGTAGACATGAATGCCTCCATGCTTGTTGTTGTGTAAGGGTATTACGCCTTGGCAATGGTTGTTACACGCTTAAACGTTACCATGGTGGCATCGTCAAACTGCAATGCAGGACTGGCATTTATTGTTGACATCGTTGTACCAAAGCTATTGATCGTTGGCATTGTAGAGACAGTCGATGGTGATGAATTTGAGCTATTGGATTTGTAACCCTACCATCGTTGTTGTTTTGGTTTATGAACTTGGAAAAGCAGTTTTAATGTGATATTGTTTCGGTTGGGGGTGGCCAACAGGCTACCAAATTTTTGGTAGAAGCCAAGGGACAGGTTTCGACCTCGAGACCTTCTAAAGAAGTTAACGTTGCAGGTTTTTCTTACTGTGATAATGATGTAGCTTGTAAGGGATTAGATCTCTGGTTCGAGGGATTGTAGTTCTAAGCTTTATAATTTCTAAGAATAGGTGAAAAGAAAAACACAGAGCTTGGACAAGGATAAAGGCTCTCTGGTGTCGTTCGTGGAATCATTCTCGTCAGGGTTTTGAAGGTAAGCACTCCTCTAAGAAATGGGTGTTTCTTTAGCTGAAATCTGATTTTCGATTTACCATATAACAGTTATTAACTTTGAGTCTAACGTTTGTCAGCTGCAGGTTTTCCAAAGAACGTTGAGTAAGGTTTTGGCGAAGGTAACAGCGTGCCTTATCACCGGTAAGCCTCGGGTCTTCCATAAACCTTCATAGTGCTCTTGGACTGTGGTTGGTGTGGTTCAAAGAATGTGTAACAGGCTTTGCCAAGACTCGTCGTTTCTCTGTCGATGTTGATAGTTGAAAGACTTTCGATTCACACTTGTTATTCAGTGACGTGACTCTCGTTTCGTTTAACTGGATCTTGGTTTCTATGTTTTTGGAAATTTTTATAGTGCCAACTAGAGCTGTGAATCGTCGATGTTTGAGAAGAAATGGGTTATTTCATACTGTTGGTTAAAGGTTTTAAACCCTGTAATAAAATTTTGTTTGCAAAAACGTACTGTAAAAACTCGTTCTGAGAATCTATGACTTCAAGGGTTTTTAGTTTTGAGAAGAGTCGTGGGCTCGTTCACTGTGTAATTGATACTTCTCCTTTCGGTAATGAATTATTATGCTAAATATTTTGTGTTGAAGTTTGTAATGCTCGACTTGATACCTTTGGTTAAAGTCGTACTTCTTTGAGCTAGATTAGGGTTTGAGAAAATCGTTGATGAAGATCACTATGTAGAAATCTTCTAAGTTACAGATGTAACGCTGTAGGTTTCGTTTCTATGCTTAGGTTATGTGAAACCTAGGCTCAGATAAGTACTGTCAAGGAATTTCGATATAGTTTTTCTTTTGTTGAGAATGAAAAGACAGGACTGAAACTTAAGTCAATGGAATGTTTAAAGTTATGAGTCTTTTGAATGATTTGGATTTTGATCTGTAATCGATGTGAGTTGAGTTTTTTTTGAATGGTGAAACCAATCATAATGCAATTGTTTTAGCTAGAGTTAAGTACTCTGTCGAAGACATGAACTATAAAATGTATGATGTTCTAAAAGGTAAAAAATTCGATTATAATGAAAACAAAAGGGTCAAACCCTAAGTTGTGTTAGTTTGCGTAACTATTGAAAACAATTACTTATCAACAACAGAATGTTTCTATTATATCTATTATCTGTTTGAACTGTAAGTTTATGAAAAATGATAAAAATAAGGAATGAAAATAGTGTGTGTATAAGTGTAATGTGGAAACTGGGAATTATAGAATGATTGTTAAAGGCTTTTGTTTACAGCAAGTAAATAATGATAATAATACAGTGAGATAATAATCTTGAAAAACATTAACATAGATAATGAAATCAAAGTGCCTGTAAACAATATGAGAACTGGGTGATGATTGTTATGTACAATCTTATTATGATGATCACTACGATTAATTTGCTACTCTGTTAAGATATATGTATACCTATGATTTCTATATTTTTATGTACAGAATGATGATAAGAATGCAGAAATTATGCATTATTTAAATTTCAGAAAGCTCTGATATCTTATAATACATACATAGATATTATGGAGAACTTTCTACTATTATTTAACTTAGGAATAGAAAACTGATACATAAATAATTACTATCTATCTATCGAATTCAAATGGCAATTTTGCCTATCTTCTAATCTATTTTAATTTGCATATCTCTACTAGAGTACGATGCTTAAAAACAGCGTGTGGAAAAATAGAGATATTGGTTTATCAATTCATCTTCAATATTAAACTTAAACATTCATACTTAAAACAATTTCTAGGTTTAGATTCTTTTTCGAAAGCAAATAAACAGAAAATACTAGATAAACAGAACATAATTATTTACTGAGAATAAGTTAGGAAATCTTTAAGAACCTGAGAAAATAAGTAGGGCAACAAACAGCCCAAGAAGACTGTTCCACCCAACCAAATTCCTGAAAACAGTCAAGTACTGTCTTAGGACCCCCGAGCCTGTTCACTGAACCACCAAGAGAAAGAAACTCAGGAATGAGGACTTCTTCTTGCTGTAGCAATTCAGTTCTTAATATTCAATAGATAGCAATCCGATAGACTTGCACCAGCATTTCTGGTTCCTCTCAGCAATAATGCAGACTCAAAATTACAGTCACCACTAACCTCCCTATTCGAATCTCTTTTGAAATCACCTGATTCACAAGAGGAAAACATTCTGCAAAAATATTGATTAAGAGCTGCCTGCCCAGTTCGAATTTGCCTTTATAGGCTGCCTAGGCCTTTTTAGATGTTACTAGGTCATTAAATGAGCTGCCTGCTCACTCCCTCCACCTGGGGGATAATGCCCTATTTTAGGGGAATTTGTCCCATAACCAACAGTTAGTGGTGTCATGCAACTGCTGCCATGTGTCCCATACCTTCCAACCGCTTCCATTCCTCCTAGTGGGTTAGTGAACACTCATTCAACAGTCCTCTTGGGTGTTTGTCTCCTAATTAATTTATTTAAATAATATTATTCAGTAATTACATTCATCCTTGATCATAATTACAAACCTTTGTAATTTAAATTAACATAAAGTATTTTTTCAAAATAAAATAATAATTCCTAGAAATTTGGGTAGGTGACAGTTCGGTAAGTCTTACCCGAAAGTGGGGAGCCCACGACTTGCTGTCATGTACGTCTCGAACTCATCCTCGAGTCTCTATGAATGGTACTGACGGGAAGAAAAAGAGGACAAACAGTACCAAGGTGCGAAATGAGCAGATGACTCTGGCACATCTGTTTCGCACCGACAAACGACTCCTACTATGGCCGGGGAGCTACCGCCCCAACCATCTCATTGTCCAAGAGAAGTACAATCCTTCGAACAACTATTGCATACTCAAGCATACTGGTCTGGCCCTTGGCTCGGTCATACCACAGTGTAAATTCACCCGCCGTATCAAGGCGCTCAGGGACACTCATCGTTCGGGCTCACAGGGCCCCTAGGGTATTGCCACGGGAAATGAAGTGAAGCATTTCCACAGCCGCCTTGGAATTCTTCAAAACTCAACTCGCCAACTGATCTAACAGCATAACCACGCTATTTCGGAAAGACTTCTTTGTACCTAACTACGGTCGGACTCTGCTACTTATAGCGGACCATGCTCGGGTCACGACGGTGAGAATGATGCCTCAGTACCTCGCATATGCGTGTGTGAACCCATCAACTGACGCAGCGGGTGGCGACCATGCTGCCACCGAAGATCCCATGTGCCATCGTGTGAGCAATCTCCTCACATCTTCCTGATCGTACTGGCCTAGCGTGCCATGTGCAAAACATACCGTTGTCATGTGGTAACCAAGCGAAATCATTTATAGAGATGATGGCACAGGGTCATAAGAAGTTAGCGGGACAGTAGTCACAACATTGCCCCGTACCCCTAAATCCTCTGTAATCATCACAAAATCCTGCATGTACGCAACCAAATCCACCGTCGATCTTGGTCGCAACGCTGTCATGTGTCTCCGGCTGCTTCAAACTTGCTGCACAAGCCTTCCTGCTTGCACAGTCCTTCTTCTATTAGTGCGCCATCTGCCACCAAACAACCTGCAACACACGCACTTTTTTTTTCTTTTTCGATGCAACTCAGGCATCGCACTGTTCCAAGCCCAACCGATAGGGCTTCAACCTGTGACCATTTACCAGCTTGGGGAGTATCGCCCCATCCAACTGCTGAAACTGAACCACGTAAACCATGGCCAGACCTTCTCGTTCCGTGGTAGTGTAATTTCGTTCTGCAGAGGACAGCTTCCGACTGGAAAAAGCAATAGGATGATCATGGTCGCCTTCTCCAGGTTGAGCCAACACAACACCTAATGTGATCGATGAAGCATCAACATGGACATTAAATTCCTTACTCCAGTCCAGAAAGACCAAGATCGGTGCCGACACCATCCTCGCCTTGATCGTTTCGAAGCTATCCTGACATTCCGGGCTCCACTGGAATGCCGCGTCCTTCTTCAACAACGTTTCCATAGGGGCAGTAATCGCATCATAACCCCTGATAAACTTGCGATAATATCCCGTATGACCCAAAGTCGCTCACAACTGCTTAATGGTGGTTGGTGGTTGCAACCCCAAAATGAGCACAATTTTGGCTGGATCAACCAGCAATCCCTGTTTACACACGATATGACCCAGCAATATCCCAAACGGTGCACAGAAAATACATTTCTTCAAGTTCAGCGATATCTGGTGCTGTCGGCAGTGCTCAAGCATTAACCGCAGATTGGCCAGATGATTGCGAATCAACCCATACACAGTCCAATCATCCATATATACCTACAAAAATTTCTGAATAAAATCCTTGAATGCAGCAACAAGGACCTGGGAGAATATCGCAGGTGCATTCTTCAAACCAAACGGCATTACCGTGTACTGAAAGCAACCCCATTCAGTAACGAAAGTTGTCTTATGGTGATCTTCCTTGGCAATACGAATCTGATGGTAGCCATAGAATCCATCAGTGAATGAGTACATCTCCTCGCCACCTACTCCTTCAAGTACTTCATCAGTAAACGGGGTCGGAAAGGGGTCATGTAAGCAGGCATCGTTCAACTTCCGCAAGTCGACGCAAATGCGCACTTCACCTGTTTTCTTATCCTACACCACCATATGACTGATCCATTCGGACTCTTCCACAGGTTCAATAATACCAGCATCCAACATGCAATCAAGTTCCTCCTTGACCTTTTCTTTATGTTGCGGATTCAGCCGATAAGGTCGCTGTCGGACTGGCTTAGCATCTGGTTTTAATGGAATCTTCATCTCTCCTAAATCACCCAGGATTCCCTTCATTTCGGAAAACTTCATGGGAAACACATATTGAAACTCATGAAGTAACTCAGTAACCTTACTCATCATCTCATCGTCCCAATAATCCCCAACATTAGCAAACTTGGGAGTAGCCTCTGTGCCGATATTCATCTTGCGAATCTGTAATGGTTGATTGAACGGATTACTTGGCGCAGCAGGTGGGACCACATCGCGACTTCCTTCAGATTCGGGAATGTTAACATTCCGTGGATCATCATCATCCTCTGGCCCACCGTTGATGTTGAAGCACTCCATGAGAGACTACATCGGACAATATGTGTGCATATCAACAGGGTAGGCCGCCGGAACAACCTGAAGTACCACGTTGCGGATGAGATGTAGAGCGTTATGGACATCAGGGTTGGCATCCGCAAAAGTGAACGTATGAGTGAAATAGACCGTCAACTCCCCCCATGTTGTAATGTCTCGGTGCAACTCGGCTGCAGTGTACCATGAGCGCGGCATCTCATCCAAAGTATGGATAAAAGCATGGACCCACTCATCTTTGGGTCGCGCTACCCATAATCGTTGGCATTCCATCACATGATCACTGGGATTAGTCTGGCCATCATACTTGCCAGTGTGATAAACCTCAGTATCGCCGAACCGAACCATCATCGACCTTCGACACTGTGACCAACCATTAATGAATTTCTTATGTGTCGCCCACCAGTGTGCTGGAGCAGCCTTCAGTGCTTCCTCCAATGCCAGCAATCGTTGTGGTTCTGAGACGCGGTCTTCAAATTCTGTCAAAAAGGTGGTTAGGCCAGGCAACCCCTCATAGACAGGAAATGTGATCATTTCTGTTGCAACACGACATAAGGATTGCGTAACTAAGCCACATTTTCGGAATGGTACCTCATGCAATCTGTTCTACCAATGTTCTAAGGCATCATCAGAGTTAGAAGACGCAGAGCTCTCGCTGCGCCACTCCAACTCACCGTGGACAGTAGGATGAATATAATCTTCAGAAATATTGAATGCATGGTCCCATCCAGCAGGATCATCATCTTTTACAGGCTCAATGTATCGGCGTCCTTCAGCCGGATCCAACGGGGCTATGACTCTGAAATCGCGATTCTCAAAGGTCATCATGCGCTTCTTGAAGTTGATTACAGCTCCACTATCGTTAGCCCATCCAATCCCCAAGAGCGTTGGATAAGAGCTTCCTCCCTCAACCACTTCAATGACATCGAAGTCGGCATAGGTCTTCATGCCCTCAATATCGATTGTGAGCCGCGGAACTCGCCCAATGGGTGTTACCTTCACATGGTTAGCCAACCGGAGCTGCACAGGAGACCAGCTCAATGGGGGACTCCCCATCTTCTGCCACGCCTGCTTGGTTAAGATGTTAACATCCGAACCAAGGTCAAGAATTACAGAGTCAACATCATATTCACCAATCTGAATATTCATTCGCATCTCCTTGCCAGTCTTCCGTCGCTTTAGGGAGTTTACTGCCGACTCCTGCCGTCCTTTCGTAAATCACTGCAACCATCCCTCAATCTCAACCAGGGCAGTCGGGTCTCGGGCCAATAACAAACATATTTCAAGAAAATTTTGCAATGTCCCCGGTGGTGGCGACCGATCAGCGTCTGATGTAGTATCAAAGACAGGTGGCATATCGCAAACAATAGCCTTACCGCGGTCTTTCTCCAAGGTGTGACGTGCCTCCAGGAATGTCTCCTGCTCCGTATGAATGTCGAAAGGTGTCGTCTTCTTACCAGCCAACCGAATCAGTGGTTGCGAACTATCTTCCCCAGTCGTCTTGCCTCCATGAGTGACAACAGCCACCGAAGAATCTTGTGGTCGCGGTTCTGCAGAAATGGTCGCAATATTTGCACCCTGCGTCTGGTTCTGCTATAGATTCCCCGGTTGATTGACATTTGGATTGGTGTTCGGTGGTGGTAGCAGGGGCTGGTTCTGTATTGGTTGTTGTACCTGGTTCTGTATTGGTTTATGTGGTTGGGCCTGATTCTCTAGCTGCGGAGCGTTCCTAGCCTGCCATCGTGCAATCAATTGTGGACAATTCTCAACCGTATGATCATTACAAAAATAAAACCTACACTGATTCTGTAGTAGTGGGAAGTCGTGCTGATAATGCCCCCATACCGCACAGTGGTAACATTCAACAGGTCCACGACTACCTCGGCCTCCTCCTCCACGACCAAATCCGCCACTGCATCCGCCCCTGTAGCCACCCTACTACTGGTACTGAGGTTGGTTAAACTGTTGTTGCATCGGTGCTGGTGGTATCCCTTTCCATTGTGGTGCATAATTCAGTTGATGTACATATTGTGGCTGAGGGGGAGTCATCTGCATCGGAGTATATTGCGGCATGAACTGCTGTGGTTGTTGTTGCTATGGTGCAAACTGCATCTGCGGTTGCGGTAGCGACTAAGCTACCTGCAGTTGCAGTTGTGGCTGTTGCACAGCGCTAATCGTCCTTGACATAGAATGCATCACACATACTCTCCTGCAACAACCCATATGCACGGCAATCCTTGTCATCATGACCCACCGACTTGCAGAATGTGCAATAAAGATTTTGCGGGGTTGTGACCATTTTCTGCATATACGGGAAATTATCGTGACTGTGCCCAAACACGTGACAAACGCGACACCACGACATACTGCCACCATTCAACGGGTTTGGCGCTCCTGACACCAAATAATTATGAAAATCCGGGAAATTATCCTTCGTATGCCCTTCTCCTCGGCATCGCGTACACCATACTTCATCGCGTTGTTCCTTGTTCTTCTTCAAATCTTGCAACTGTATAGTCAGGTTAGCGAGCTGCGTCTGTATCTGCGACATCCCAGCCGCATTATCTCCAATCGGTGACGCCTCCAATCGCATTGCAATCTCTAGAGATTCGCTAGGTGTCGCTATGTTTTGCTGCATCAACGGCAGCCGAATGTGGGGTAGCAGTGCCATAATGAACCATTCCTTATGTTGGATGGCGCTCATAGCGAAACTAACCTTTGCCATCAACGTCTTGAATCGTTGGTTGAAATCCCATACCGTCTCATTGGGATACTGCTTCATTTCCTTCAATTCAGTAATATATTGAGCCTCCGACTTAGGCCTTCTAAATTCGGCAATGAGCCCATCCCGAATCTCATCCAGCGACTTCTCTAGGGCTCCCGTAGGGACTAGAATAAAATTCATGAACCAATCTAATGCAAGACCCCGCAGAGTCGTGGCTAACTTTCCTTTCTTAGCATCGGCATCAGTGATCTGTTTCATGGTCCATACCGCTTCACATAAAAACCAATACTGTTATGGGTTGTCTGTCGCACTTCCATGGAACAACGGTAACTTAGCATCATCGCCCGCCATTATGGGATTCCTTCCTCCTGTCGTTGTGCTACTACCAATCAACTTCTGCGGAATTGATGAACTTGGCGGTGTCAAAGTGGTATTTCTTGTTGTTTGTGAGTCAGTGAGCGGAGGTGTGGGTACGTTGGTGCCGGGGTTTGGTCCTGCCTCTATCCTGGGCGTAGCCTGGCCATCCCTGTCAAGACTCTAAGGTCGCTTCGTCCCACGTGGTCTTCCTTCACGGTTTTGCGGTTCGATCGCAGCAGGACCTTCTCCTGTCAGCTGCCTCTTCTCCTGTTGAAACCTCGCTCCTCCTCTTGTAAGACCACTTTCTTCCTCATCTTCTCTCATAGTCTCCTCATGCTCTGCACCCATCTACCCCTTACCATTCCATGTACCGTCCCCATCAATCGCGGTACCCAGGGCCTCCTCCCACCAAGTTGTCTACTGATCAAGGTGCATCTTTAATATACCCTTTTCGCAGATTAGCATCTTAATCGACAGTTGGAGCGATAGCAGAAACCTTCCCCTTGGTCCTCGGAAGAAGTATCTTTCAACTTCACTATAGGATTTCTTCGTGTTGACCGCAAATTCAGTGATATATCCCTCCAAGATGCTATCGAGCCAAACTTCGACAGCCCGCGATGCCTTGTTATCGACTTCCTGCAACTCCTGAATCAATTCCGGGGTCCAAGCCGTCGGCTCACCACCCTGGAAATTCCTCTTTTGGAAGGTCAGCTTTGACAACCATTCGTACAGGATGACCGGGAATTCACAGAAAAACCATTCGCGTGGACCGTCGTGGATATACCTTCCCAGCCAGTGATCTACTTTCAGTCGCGTGTTCCGACTTTCTTCTTCAGCAAACTCCCGCAACTTCTGATCAAACCAGCTTTGTATCTCTGACTTCGTCGGGTGCCACAACATGACGTCCTTTCACTCTGCACACGGTCCCGGCAACGGAACCATTTGTTGACCAATTGCGACCTCGGTTGATAAGGGTTCGCCTCACTGTCGACACATACCGCAGTCTCCCTGGGCACCGGCCCGAGCAGGTTTGAGCCCACCCAGCAACACCCACAGAGCGGATGAGGTCTCACCCGAGGCGTCCAGGAAGAGCAGACAGAACCATGTTTCCGTCGAGGGAGGAGGAGAGTTGTGGCTGCACGGACTAACTCTATTGCGGTACTTAAACATAAACTTTAAACATTCGACATGGAGTTATAACATATGACTTAATCGCAGCATTTATCATCACAGCAACAGTAAGCAGACATTGCATCAAGAAAATATAACAACATTCATATATTGCAACATTGCACAAAGATCGTACCAAAACATCATCATTATATTACTGTCGCGGTCATATACCAGAAGAAAAACATAGATCTTCGTACACATACATCTCCTTATCTCATGCCTACTATTCTTTTGGTCTCCTATCTCTCTCTTCTGCCTCTCTATATATCTCTCTAACACTTACAACTCTCATCTATTTATAGGCTTCTGCTATTACAATGTTTGTCCACTTACTAACGACTTCCTAACCGACACTATGGACAAATGACCCAATATCTAACTGACTCGGTCCAAATGACCCAAAAACCCCCATACCGCGGTACAATTGACTCAACATTACATAACATGTGGTCCAAATGACCCAAAACCCACCAACTGCGGTATACTTAAACACAAAATACTCCTTTCGCGCCCTCATCCGATGTGTCGCAGCGTCGGCAGTACCGTGACATTTCCTCATCAAACGGCCTGCCAACACTAATCATGTCTCTACAGTGAACATGATCTCCACATAGATTTTATCTCACTCTACCGATACTTGGCTTGTACTGGATGAAGCCACAACACACCTGCTTGGAGATATAATGCCTCCTTCACCCGCTGAACGTATTTACGAGGCTATCCAATCAGCACCAGAGGACCATTTAACCGTGGCCTCTCCATCCTATTCTCTACAACGGATGTCATCTCTACCTGATCTCTTACTTCGGACTTTTCATTCCGACGAGTCCATCATGGAAGTTATGAATGTTGACGACGGCCCGTGGGATGATCTACACCATAGGTCATCTTTTCTTCCTCCTTTGGAGTACATAGAGGACAACATCCACACCCTCTTCTCACCAGACATCTACCCGTTCCCTCATTCCCCCATTCTTACATGTCTTACGGACACGAAGGGAAACTTGGCCAACATTGAGCCAACCACCCCGGTAGACATCTTGGTGAAACTTGGTATAGTGGAACACATTCGCATAGGCCAGAAGTGTTCCCCTGAAGAAATAGCTGCTAGCACGGCCTTATTCAAGCAATTTCGAGATGTATTTGCTTGGTCCTATGAGGAGATGCCTATGATAGACCCCGCAATCGTTTCTCATGAAATAAAAACCTATCCCGACGTCAAACCTGTAAGCCAAAAGATGCGATCGGTACACCCCCGGAAGACGACGACAATCAAGGCTAAGATTGAAAAGCTCTTAAAGGCTGGTTTTATTTATCCTGTCCCATTGACGGATTGGGTCTCAAACGTCGTCCCTGTGAACAAAAAGCAGGGTACCATTCGCGTCTCTGTCTATTATCGGGACCTCAACCGAGCTTGTCCAAAAGACAACTACCCGACCCCCTTCATCGACCAGATTATCGACAATTGTGCCGGAAGCGTCATCTTCTCATTTATGGATGGCTTTTCTGGTTACAACCAGATTGAGATCAACCCCGCCGACCAACACAAGATGGCTTTCATCTTCCTGTGGGGAACGTTTGCATACCGCAAACTCCCGTTTGGCCTTAAAAATGCTTGCGCCATGTTTCAGCGGGCTATGTCGTATGCCTTCCATGACATTAAGGACTTTGTGGAACCTTACCTGGATGATCTCCCTGCTCATTCAAAGTAGTGCGAGTTCCACATTGATCATCTGACGGCCATTTTCCTCAGATCCAGACGGTACAATATTCGTCTGAATCCTCATAAGTGTATCTTTTACGTTGAGTCCGGATGCCTCTTAGGATTTATCATTTCGAAGGATGGGATCCACATTGATCCCTTAAAGGTGGAGGCCATCATCAACCTGCCACCCCCGACTGATGTGACGGAACTTCAAAGTCTCCAAGGGAAGGCGACTTATTTAAGACGTTTTGTTTGCAATTTCGCAGAGAAGACTTAGGGGTATATGAGACTGCTCAAGGAGGACATCCCATTCATTTGGGACGACCAAGCTCAAAAATCCTTCGACAGTATCAAACATGCCATCACGCATGCCCCCGTGCTCCAACCGCCCAATTATTATCGAGATTATATCTTATATCTCGCCGCTTCTGCTACCACTATTGCCATGGTTTTGGTACAGGAGGATCAAAACACCCAGGAACATGTAATATACTATGCAAGTAAGGGTCTTGCTGACACTGAAACTAGATATTCACATGTCGAAAAACTCGCATTCGCGGTGGTCATCGCCGTCCAAAAGTTTCGGCATTGTATCTTGCTCCGCACCACCACCATCATCGCAGACTCGAACCCCATGTACCACGTCCTGACACGTCAGGTGCTTGGGGGAAACTATTCACGCTGGATCGTGATACTGCAAGAATTTGATCTTCTTTTCGAGAAAGCCAAGTCAAAAAAGTCTTTGGTGTTTGCCGAGCTAATCTGTGACCTTCCCCGTCCTGAGGCAGAAGTTGAGCACAATGACTCTTTTCCAGATGAATCATTGTTTCTCATCAGTACGACTGATCCATGGTATGGAGATATCTCATTATATCTTCAAACCCAACGCTTCAACCTTCAACTTTGATACGTCACCATGCGAAGTATTATTTAATCATCAATGATACTTTGTATCGCCGTGGCATTAATTCAATTCTTCGACGTTGTCTCACTCACGATGAAGCCGAACGCGTTCTGAATGACTGTCACCAAGGGGCATGTGGCGGTCACCTCTCTGGGATGGCTACAGCCCAAAATATTTTGCATGCAGGATATTATTGGCCTACCATCTTCAAATATTGTATTGAGGCCGTAAAAAAATGTCCTCCTTGCCAACACTTCCATACGAAGAAGCGCACCCATCCCACCCCATTACACCCGGTTATTGCCGTGGGCCCCTTCGCAAAATGGGGCATCGACTTTATGCATTGTAAGCCTACCTCGGTCGGGGGGCATAGTTACATCATTGTAGTTGTGGATTACTTTACAAAGTGGGCCGAAGCTATGCCTGCATACCAGAACGACGGCAAAACTGCCGCACTCTTCATGTTCAATCATGTAATAGCGCGGTTCGGAGTTCCTCAGGCGATTGTTACCGATCATGGTTCCCATTTTCAGAACCATATGGTTGATGAACTGAGCGATAGGTTGGGTTTTCGCCATGAAAATTCAACACCCTACTACCCGCAGTCCAATGGACAAGTCGAGGCCATTAACAAAGTCTTGAAAACCATGGTCGAAAGGATGGTAGGTACGCAGAAATCCAATTGGCATAACATGCTCTTTTCAGCGTTACGGGCCTACAGAAACTCCATTGAAATCACCATAGGTTTCACTCCTTTCCAACTAGTCTATGGATTGGAGGTTGTCCTACCTATAGAGTGCGAAATTTCGTCTCTACAACTCGCTGTCGAACTTCTTCCTAATACTACTATCGAAGAAGAACGTCTCCTGCACTTAGCGAAACTTGACGAGTCCCGCCAAGATGCTGCTCTTGCTAATGAAGTGCACAAGAAATGCATCAAATCCCAATACGACAAGTCAGTTGAACCTTGTATCTTTAACGAGGGTGATGTGGTCGTCACTTATGACTAGAATCACGACAAACTAGGAGCAGGAAAGTTCAAATCCATGTGGCACGGACCTTACATTGTCAAACATGTTTTGGAGAAGGGAGCTTACGAGCTTGAAGACTATGACAGAATCTCTTTGGGTGAACCTCGCAATGGGCTTTACCTGAAGAGATACTATGCCTAAACTCATCACTCTTAGACTTTCTTGTATATACTGTACATGGCGTGTTTTTTGTGTTTTTGTGTGTTGTGACGCTTTTATTTTTTAGTGTCTTTAGATCTTGTTTCCGCTCCTTATACCATGTTCTGTCTGCGTGTGCAGATGGAAACGTGATATGGATTCGCGGATAGCGCCAGCCAGCATACCCGTAACCTTGCTTCGGCATCCTAGGTACTATATTCCTCAACAGGTGAGCTCATTAGCACAGGAGGAAGTTGCCTAGAGTTTGTGACCAACAACGCCGCAGAATATCAGGCAGTAATCGGAACCCTAGCTAACGCCATTTCCTTGGGTATGAACCACATTGTCATCCACATGGATTCTCAATTAGTGGTTTCCCATCTTAACCGGGTTTACCCCATCCGTGATCCCACCTTACTTCGTCTCTTCAGACGAGTACATCTCCTGGAAAGGTCATTTGAATCCGTTCAGTACCTGCACATTCCACGAGAGTTAAACACAGTTTCCGACTCGATGGCCAACTTCATTTTGGATTGGTACATCACACACACATAATATTCATAATATGTAAAAGCATTCACAACATGTAAATAATACAAGGTATAAAAGTAAGCATGTAAACAAGATCACATCACTCATCATTTTAAAACACATAATGTATAAATCGCCGGGAATGTCTGTATATATATATATATATATACATCACTCAAAAGTGGTGCTGGTACAAAATCTGAAGCACGATGGCTTTCAGTGAGTCTCTACAAAATCTGAAGCATCGTAGCTTTCAGTAGTACAAAATCTGAGGCCTCTAAGCTCTCAGTACAAGTATAATAGTGTCATCAGGCTTGACGCCTGACCCGTACACCACCTCTAGCATGGACAACCCACTGTCGCTGAGTAAGGAAGAAATCCACGGTCCTCGCTACCTTGCGAAGTAGGGAATTGAAGCGTACAGACGCTCCAACCCCGAACCTCTGCATAGGTCTTTGCAGGTCATCTATCGCTGGCTCAGGAACCTCTACTGTCAACTGGGACAAGTTCCTGTATACATCCTCCATCTCCTCGATGGCAGCCTGAGCACCTGGGGGCACAACTGCTTCCCCACTTCTATCTCTCCTTGCCAGAAAGGAAAGTACTACCGGTCGTATGGGCCCCACATCTGCACACACATGTTACATACTTGTCAGCACTGCATCAAAAAAATGATAAATATGCAAAACTAAAAGTACAAGGGTTTTTTTTCTCACCTATGTCACCCCATACTGCATCCTCGGGCAGCACTAAGTCAGGATCCTCTCTGAAATCCATACCATTGTACGGGAAGTCCTCAACCATGAGTAACTGGCCTTTCAGCCAGCTGAAGAACTCAGGACCAAAGCTGATGATAGGTCCTCCACCATGGCGGGTCATCACCTCAGCCCATCTGAGCATGTGGGGATCTCTAGGCTCCCTTTCATTTAGTACTACTCATGGACGCAAGAGAGGGATCTGCTCCAAGAGGAACGATACCACGATCGATCCATAACCAAACTGTTTGAGCTCTCCCCGCCGACAGTTGGTCAACTAAGCTCGGAGGTTTGCGAGGAGACCCTCGCACCAGTTGAAAACCATGGGGGACATGCAGTCCTCTGCATAAAGCATCTGAGTCCGAGTACCCGTGTGTGGGGCTTGGCTTCCCGCCACTCTAGTAATAGTAAACAGTATGGTACGTAGTGGGTGGCTCACCACATCCCTAATAAGAATCTTCCCACTGGAAGATCGAGCAAGAGTGGTACAATGTTGTGACACCATGTGATCAACTGTGCGGTCACTGGCCCGTGTTCCAGTAAGAGCTAAAGGGTCCCCTCTCCGGGACAAACCAGTAAGGAAATAGATGTCCTCAACATCTATTGTGAGGATGTGCTCACCAATCATGAAATATTGTTGGGCCGCATCCCAACTCTGGAGCATGTGTGATAGCAACGGGATTTGGGATCTCATCCCTTGAATCTTAAAGAACTTGAGAAAACCGCAGTTCCACAAGGCATCCATGCATTGTGGATCATTGGCAGCTTGTACATCTTCTACTTCGTGTTCTCTTTCTCGCCACTCTAAAACCATGTTGGCTTGCTAGCAACCTGCCAAAAGGGACATTTAAACACTGTTAGATCCTACTTCAACCACAACAAGTTCTTTTTTTGAGTTCATTTTGATGTTTGGGAAATGCACCTCCGCCGTCGCACTATACTTTTGCATACAGTGCAATGTCGTCACACTTCACTCATTCGAGACTTGCGCCAAGTCGATCTCGTCGCAGTTCCCGAAAGGGCCAACTGCGACGAGCCGAGAGCGCATTAGCCCTCCATGAATTCATCAAAAAACCCAAAAATTGAACCTAAAAACAAAATCTAATCCACTGGAAAGTTGCTAGATGAAGTTTAGGCTTACTTGCTCCTGACGGTGGGTGAAATGGCAGATCGTAGCTCCTGGAATCGGCAAAGGAATTTTTGGCTCCAAACCGGTACTTCTCCTCCCAAATTGACAATGGAACAATGAAAACTATTTTTGGCCCATTTTTCTATTTATAAATAGAATGGAATATTCCTTTTCAAATATTTTGATGCTCTTAGGCCATTCATCATAGTTTTCGACCATTTTTGTCGTATTTGGTTAGTAATAGTAACGGTTAGTTTGTAATTATTGCGTGATGATGAGTTTACTCTTCGTTTGTTCTCGTACTCATGAAACTATGAGAACAAGTACCGAGTTATGATTTATCACTTTTTCGGGCTCGTTAAACTTTCACGGAAAAGGATACCCCCCGGAGTCTACCGTTAAGCTCTTTTCAGGCTCTCAGAAAATGAAAAGATTGCCAAGCGAACTTGTCGCGCTCACGCTTGTTAAAGTATTTGAATGGTCGTCTTCCTGGTGATAGTTTACCCCTTTTTCGGACCAGGAGGCACTAATTATGAAAAAGGTATACTCCAGCTAATCATGACTGGAAGAGTCCTCTCCCGCATTGTTTTACCCTTTTTCGGGCGATGAGGCTAACTTTATGAAAAAATGACCATTGGAGTCTTCTTTAGTTCTTTTCAGACTCTCTAAACATGAAATGACGACCAAGTTTACCTTCTATGGACTCGTTAAAATTCTCACATTGAAGGGCCCGTCATGGGACGAACCCCTCCTATCCTAGGTTCGGAAAACATTTGGGATTGGACTCATCTATGAGATGAGCTATACCGAGCATCTAGTTACCCTCATCAAGCTCGTAAAAAACACATGAGGCACTCATCATTCATGATGGGGAAAAAAGAAAGCGTTTGTGTTACATACCTTATTAGTGGCAGCATGTAGTCGTTCTTGAACATGGCACTTATCTGCATTTGCATACAGCACTTGGATCATCCGTTTGTCCTCAAGTTCCACTTTTTTCCTGAGTCTTGTTACTCCTTTGAGTCATTCAAAGAAAAGCTTCCATCATCAGTCGCTTTGAGAATTTGTGTCACACTCGTCGTGTCAATATTGCCAAGTCATGCCATGCCTATGTTCAAGAATATGTCTATCATTTATCATCTGTAGTCAGTACACCCGCCATTACGTCGGTCTACTCTGAGTCAGTCTTGCATGTTACTGTACCATCCGATCTAGCCTATACATTTTTGTCGTGTTTCGTGTCAATTGATGGGGGATTCATTATGGCCCTCCTTCGACAGATTCATCCTTGTCGACTTCAACACATCATCCGAGGATTGAATCTAGAAACCAATCAAGTACCTTGGCCCTGCATGCCTTAATGGCAGGTTACCTCGCTTTCATCATGAGTTTACATCGTTGACTCTTGATCGAAAGATTTCATCTTGAGTTCGACTTCAACTCATTTATTCACGCTTGATGATATGTACTGTGATACCTTGGGAATCATTGACATCAATGGTGATCTCCCTCGCACTTGTTAATGGTTTACATCAATGGACAGTAATCAAGTGGTTTCTACCATGTTCGACGTCAAGACATTTGTAATCACATGGATAGATTCGTATCATTGCGGGTTCAGCTTGAAGACCCTGGGGAGTCATGTTTTACCCAGGTTGCGATGGAGTTTGTATTGAGTTATATCACACGGATCCACATTTGTATTGGTCGTGGCTGTGTTATCATCTCATCGTGGATCTACGCTTGTGTCTAGTAGTCATGATTGTGTTCAATCGATCATTACTACCATGGATCTGCACTGTATTGGTCGGCAGCCATGTTGTACTTCATATGAGATTGTCAGTTCAGAGTCAGTTGTACTGCAGCAGTTTCCTTCATCCGACAAGTCTATTGCCATTACTTCCATCAAAGCACTTCACATGTCTATCTTCAACAGCTTCATGCTTTGGAGGGCATTCTGTTACACCCAAAATCTACTCATCATAAGATTCAGTGTATACACCCTTGAAGATACCTTGACTAAGTACCCAATTGTGCTAGGTTTTGAAGGGTCGTCGCAGGCTGCACATGAGCAACATGCGACATCGCACCTTGCCTCATTACAGGGTGCGACGAGGTCAGTTAGATGGCAAAAATAGTTTCTTCGAGGTCCTTCTCAAAGCTTGCTGACTTGGGACCCTATCCCTGACCTCTTGGAGGAGCTGGCACTCAGTTCCTAATAATTTGGAGAGATCCCTTAAGCCTCTCCTACCATCTCTCAACCTATCCTATCCATACCCTATCTACTTAGTCCTATATGAATGACGCTCACTCCCATCCCAAGGGGAGGAAGTCTATGGTATCTACATGCTGGTGAAATCACGCTTGGAACATCTCCACTCACCTATTGGAGAACTCATACTTCCTTGGAAGGATATGGCAATCGGCTTTGTCGGAGAAGGGCTACAGCAGTAAGCCTTGGTTGTAGTTCTATATCTCTATTTTGTACTTCCCTCTTTTTACAGTAATACAAATGCTTTCCACCAATATTGTTCATGTGTGCAATGATATTGAGTAGTTTACCTGCTTAACTGTTTACTTAGATCTCTTATTGTATAGATGTATTTTACTTGTTTCTCTTGTTTCTTGTCTTGACAGGTCTTGCAGCTTGGATCTGACGACCGTGGGACGTGGAGCAGTATTTAGGAGAAAGGATTGCGAAGTGAAAGGTAAGACATCTAATACTCGATCCTTAAGTAGATCTAGGAAATGCATTGGTAGTCTGTTCTATTTGTTCTAGACTCACTTTGAGCTAGGGAGGTCCTACTCGCGTCCGCTCGAGTGGATTGTCCGATAACACTATGTGCCAATTTGAAGAAATATATAAAACCATGTGCGCAAGGCCTTTATCCCACCTAGTCATCGTATTCCAGTGCACAAGTCCCACTAAGCCAATGAACTAGTGTGTGCAAGACCCAAAAAGGCATGGTACCTCATTTGAGCAGGTTAATACAAGTGGCAGATGCTTAGGTAATCTTGTCTGAAAATAAAGGAAGAAGGGGTGTTAGCATTTAGAAAAGCCCCAACTTGTATACGCATTGTTTAAACAAGTTGAGTATAAATAAGAAGTGACGTTGATGAGTGAAAAGTAAGCTTGGAAGGACATATGGAGTAATATTCTGAATTGGAAAGCTTCGTTCAGATGAAGTGCTCAGGGGAATAAGAAGAAACATAATTTGATGAAGTGCATGAGGCAACAAGAAATGTATAAACACAAGGATCAGACGCACATATCTGAGCATTTGTGAAAAGGCGCAAGAAGCATGTCGATATATATGTGCACGAAATATATATTGTATAGTGTATCAATGGTGGAATACAGTGTAAGGAAAAAAAACATTATGAGTTGAACCAGTGGAAGAGCGCGCAGTCAGTAAAGCAGAGTGCAAATCTTTGTGTGCGCAGACCTAAAGTCAAGAATCTGTAATATCTACATCTCAAGGCGGTTGGACGGGGAAAGGAAAGGAGATCAGTGTCTCCACTTAGGTTGGTTCCTGAACACTTCGATTTGGTGCTTGCGCAAAGGATTGGTGCCCTAATCCTCATAGGTCAGAGCCTGGTTTAGAAAATTGGTTCTTGCATAGAGGATTGGTGGCCTCACGGGTTGAAGCCTACATTCTGTAAGTTGGTGCTTATTAGTGGGATTGGTGTTTCAATTAGAGGGGTGTCTGAGTGATTCGATGATCACATCAATGGATATCGGTGTCTCCCATCTTTCTCTATAAATTCATATTTTATACATATATACAAAAAGTTTCTTCAAATATTTGCACACAGTTTGTTTTTATTGATGTGGTGTTAAATTTCAAATGGTGCATGTTGTAAAGTGTATAATTTGTAAATCTGTGCATAATACTAATTCACCCCCCCCCCCCTTCAGTATCATTAATAGTTCCAACACATTTTTTATCCCGTGACTAAATTAGTTATTTATTTTAGTCATTTTTAGTTATAATCACTTAAAATTGCTCAATTTTGGTCACATTTCACTTAACTAACAATGTAGTGACCAACGTTTTTGGTGGTTTACTAATTTATTTCACATGGTGACCAACTTTTTTGGTCGCCTGGTCATTTTTCTACTAGTTTCGAATGAGAGAAAACCACAAAAAATACTTTGTTTATTCACTGATCCCATTACAAAATCATTTCATGTTCTTCATATTTCGCACAAATCCTATAGATCACACTTCTTCACAACTCTTATGTGTACAAAACACTACATGGTATCATTCTTCTCTTCATCGCACTATCTTTCTTACATCCAGAATTCTCATTCTACCCAACACATTACATATTTATAGTTTTCGAGATACCCCCCGCAGACCACTAGGTGGACCGAAAATCTAACTAAGTTCCTAACTTACTTAACCAATTTCTTGGTTGAATCAATCAACCACTACCCTTTCCAATATTATTTACGGGCGCGCTCCCTTTTGACCACTTCGATGCACTCCCTTCTAACCAGTTCGATGCACTCCCTTGTTCACACTAATACAAAACTGGTTCACAAAACCTTAGGGCCAATAGGCCCCCAACACTCACACATTGCTTGTCTAAAGCAACTCAAGATTTCTCATGTGGTGTCTTCCAATATGCTAAGAAATCAACATAGATCTCCCTCGAGGATTTAACGATCCCTTCTAAGTTATTGGCGTGTTGTTGTAGCTCTTCCACTTACAGCGCGGTAACATCCATTTTTAATTGTGCTTCAGCTATCTGCGTAGCCTTTCATATATTGACGTAACTCCCTTCAATTATTTCAGTGATTCTGACAGCTTCATTATGCGATGTTTCCAACCGTTGACTCTTATGTTTTTGTTCCTCCCTTAACTTATTAATTTTCACCTGTAAGCATTTGTTTTCTGCGATCTTGAACATTCTCTCCATTGGTGGCAAGGTTTTTATGAGATCCTTCAAAGGAGTCTGCCACAAGAGGAAATACATTCTATTAAGATTCAAAAGCAGGTTTCCATGATTTTAAACTTGGACTTAGTGAAAGCATATGATAAGGTAGATTGGTCCTTTCTTAGGCTTATTTTGTTGTAAATTGGGGTTTGTTTAGAGGCTACCAACTAGATTATGGGGTTTGTAAGCTTAGCAAACTACTCAGTATTAGTGAATGGAAACCCAACCATATTTTTCAAGAGTACTAGAGGGCTTAGACATGGATGCCCATTATTCCCTCTTATGTTTCTTCTTATATTGGAAGGACTCAGTCTCATTTTCAAAACAAAGGAGGAAGAAAAAATTAAGGGGGTGAAAGTCTCATCCCATTTTAATTTTACACATTCTCTTTTTGTAGATGATGTTCTTATGTTTGGCAATGATACTATGGACAAGTGGTCTGAATACCTGGATATGCTTAGTATGTTCTACAAAGCTTCAGGCATGGAAGTTAGCAACCACAAATTCCTTTTACTTCATAATGGGATTGATGAGCAAACAATTGTTGGATTTTAGAATCTATTGTAGTTTTAATTGGAGAACTTAGAAGTGGGGATGAAGTATTTGGGATTCTTCCTAAAACCAAATAATTATCAAAAAAATGATTGGATGTGGTTAATCAAGAAAATAGAGAAAATAATATATCATTGGAGGGATCTCAAAGCAATCTTAAAGTTTTCTGGGCAATGGACAATAATGTCATATGCACACAGCTAGAGATCTTGGTCAATTTCTTCTAACAACTTCTTTGAGGAGTTCCCTAGTTCTATCTACTGGAAAGTTTGGTTGCATAGAATAAGGTTATATTTCAAGATTACAATCCTAATGTTCAAGTAGTATTTATGGAAATCTTAGATGCTTTTAAATAAATAGCTACTGGTGTGGTGTCTAGTAAGTAGAGGACAGTAAGAACCCCTAAGTTGATCATAGGATACTTTGATGGAGCATGTCAAGGATAGAGGGGTCTTGTGGAGTTGGAATGTGTCTACCAATGTTGAATAGTCGTATGTTTCATCTCAAATAAGGAGCAAGTTGAGCTTGTTTCTCATGGGGTCTGTTGTATTATGCCCATTCCAAAAATAATCATTTTATGGGTGTGGGAAGGCAAGGATGAATGTTCTCGAATTGGGGTGGTGGAAGAGGAAGATTCCTTCTATACAAGAAGGTTTTATTGACATTTTGTTTTCTTATGTCTAGAAGGAATATAATGTTCTAGTTGATACCCTCTCCTAGGAAGCTAATTGGGATGGTGGAAGAAGAAGACTCCTTCTATACAAGAAGGGTTTATTGACATTTTGTTTTCTCATGTCTACACGAAATATAATGTTCTAGTTGATACCCTCTCCTATGAAGTTATTTCATTAGAGGGAGACTTCCTTGTTTATGAAGAATTGAAGTATGATAGGGTGGTTTATAAAGGTTCTTATGTTGTTCATTTATATTTTTATGTTGGACTCCCACGAAAAATTGAAGTTTATATGCAAGAAGATGAGTTAATGTAATTGAGGATGTTCTAGTAGATAGTAGTTTGTATGGATTGGTTGAGCCTATTAACTTTTAATGAATATGTCCTTGTATATCTTTGATTTAAATTAAATAGCAATATAAGTTTTTGTTAGAAAAAAAATGATATCAATTTCAAAATAACTATAATATATCAATTTTATAACTTGATTATTTTAAAATTTATTTACAAATAAAATAAAATAATATTTTTTTCAATTATAAAATTAAATATTAAAGCAAATCTCATTAATAAAAAAATCAAATACCCCTATTTAATTTTGTAATTGTCTATTTCATCTTAAGTTAATTTGATTAGTAAAATACTTTTAAGCTTAATGTAAGCACTTAAGATTCTTGAAGTAAATTTGTGTGTGCAAAATTTTTGAATAAGTCTATTTTCTTAATATATATATATATTAAAAATATTTGTTACAAGAATTTGTGATGGAGTCGGTCTTCAATTTATAAGTTCACAATTTGACGAGAAATGATTAGTGATGAGATTGCCGGCGACGATTAAACTGTTCTAAGCTGCCATAGCTGGGAAGCATTACATAGAAAACAGCTATCCCGATCGATAAACTTTGAATGCAAAGAGTTAATTATCTTCCGGCTCTATGGCACGAACTGGGAGGTCGTGTCTGGCCTGGATCGCCGGCCTCACATCCTCCAGCTCGCTCAATTTTCGCAAGAACGGGATGAGCTTCGTTAACTCGCGATCCGATTTATCCCCATCGAATGCTTTAATGGCGATGGAGTTGGACGGATAGAGTTCGCACATCAACGGCAAGTCGTCGATGAAGACAACTTTCTTCATATCCAATCCAAGTAATCGGAGCTCTTTGAAAGATTGGCCATCTATTTCGCTGCAACAATCCCTGGCGAGGTACATTGTGATGCATTTCTCGTAGTTTATCTCGTCCAGAAGCACGGCAGCTCTATCCGCAATGCTCATGGTGAAAATCAGAATCTGGAATACTTTCGACATCTCCCGCAAGAACTTCTTGAGCCCCGGCCGAAGGTAAACATAGCCCGTTATTAGACTCTCTGAATCGGACTGGGAATCGGAATCGGAAACGGAATCGGAATCCGACGTGGATTCTAATTCGTCAAGACTATATGTTTCAAGCTCAGAATCTATAAAAACCGTGAAATAATCGGATCCAGCTGCAGGCAATTTCTTCCAGGATTCCTTGAGCAAAGTGTCGTCCATATCGAGAACGAGCGTATGTTTTATGCCTCGGTACCGGAGATCAGATCGTAAAAAGGAGCCAAGGCGAGAAGACAGTACGCCTGTGCGCGCGGTATGATTATCCAGCTGCTTTGGAATTCCGGATTCGAAATCGTGCAGTTCGGGAAAAGCGGTGGCGAGCGATACCCTAACGTCTTCCTCCGTGGACAGCAGGACAAGAAGGTCGTACAGGTGTATGAGCTCCTTGTCGCCGGAATAGCCGTCAAAACGCGTAATGGAAATAGCGTTGCAGGGCTGAAGGGAGTACCGGAAAATGCAGTCGTCCACGATCACTACTTTTCTGATATCGCGTCCGAGAAAAGAGACGTCTTTTACTAATTTTCCGTCCATTTCTGTGCAAGAATCTCTGTAGAGGCGGTGGGTAATGTAATGCGCGTTGCCGCCTAAAATATAGTCGAGTATTGCATCCGCCTTTGCCTTCGAAGTCTCTGTGAAAATGACGATCTCGTAGATGGCGGACAACATTTCCAGGAATTCTTGGAGGTACGGTCGCTTCGTTATGAAAGTGCGCGTTGCGGTGGTTTCCTGTTGGAGGACGAAGTCTACATTATTTTCTTGATCGGAATTCTCTGCGAGGATCGTCCCGTCGATGTCCAGCACCAGCGTGGCTCTGCCTTTGTGCTCTGGAAGCAATGGCGGCAACATCAAATATTCCCTGCGACTACTACTTTCGCCGCCATGAACGTCTGCAGAACTGTTTTCTGTATAATTGTCATCCTGCAACTTGGTGGACACATCTTCATTGCAATTTGTTTGCTGATTCATCTTTACTTTATTTTTTCCAATCAAACTTTTGAGTATACTTTTTCCGATCAAACACATACTATAGGCGTTACGGGTATATTGTTAAAACACCTCAAGAAACCTTATAGTCATTTTACTGGGTATATTGTCATTTTATAGTCTTTCATTGACTGTGCTCGTCGCGTCGTTATCAGAAGGCGTGACCTTTAATAGTATTTATTTAGTTTGACTAATAGTATAATTTCAGTATGAATATAATTTCAGTTAGAATATAGTATGAAAAAATTTAGTACTAATAAAATATAATGTTTTTATATTAGTATAAATTTATTTTAAAGTCAGATTTATCAAGTATTAAGAGGGATTTAGTTTCTTGAGGTGTATTTTTTTTATAATTTAAACTCAAGAAATTTGATCAATCATAGATCTACGTTTAGGTTTTAAGTTTTTATTTTATAGTTTTCTAATTACTTTTTATAATATTTTATTTTATGAACGAATATGGATTTTTTTTAAATACTTTCCATAAAAGATACTACTCGTATTCATTAGGAAAAACAAATAGTACAAACCATAAGTCGATATAAATCAAGACTTATGCAGAAGAATAACATGATAATGTCCAAATTGATGGTTGGTTTTTCCCTACACGTTTTCTAGAATTGCTAACATAAACTGTAAAATAACAATGAAATTTTAATAGGAAAAAAAGATCAACTATTTCTCCCTACACGTTTTCTAGAATTGCTAACGTAAACTGTAAACTAACAATGAAATTTTAATAGGAAAAAAAGATCAACTATTTCAAAAGCAAACAAAAAATTCAATCTAATAGCAATACAATTATAGAAAACAAGGCAATTAAAATAAATAATGAACAAATTTCAAGGATTTATCCCAATAACCTTACACCCACATTTAAGTATTTACATAAAAAAAAATAAGGTTTCACTTGCAAACTAAATAATAATGCCTCTAATGACCTTCTAGTAAAGCTAAGAATGTTTATGGTTCCGATAGTAATCCAACTTATGCTTGAAGATAGTATGATAATGTCCAAACATAAATCAGAAACAACAAAAATATATATTAAAATATATATAGAAATTTATATATTAAAATCAATCATTTATTTATAAAATAAAAATATAAAATCTCATCAACCTTGGTGGAATATAGCTAATGTGAGAGACCCAAGTAGTTATTAATAATTGTCTTAGTAAGATAGTATTAAATTGAATGGTATTTTTGTTTATAATGTTTAAATAATTAAAGTTTATGTTTTTTAAATTAATTTTAAAATTTTAATTGTTCACTAGTCAAAATATGTATCTGTATTACACCTACTATAGTTTATATACAAATTATAATTACAGGAAATCCTAAACATTATTACATTTTCTTTACTTTTCTTTTAAATCAAAATTTCTAGGTAATAAAAAAAAAATTAAGATTAAAAGAAAATCCTAAAATTTCGAATATTAGGTTCATACTCCCATCAATATTAAAATCAAACCCTTCATGAAATACCAAATACCCAATAAAAATATTAAAAATGAGTATTGACCTGCTTGGAATTTTTCACTATAATGAATGTGGATCACATGTATAATAAAGAAGAAAATTTAAAATATTATTTTTACGTGGGTTCATTGTATATTCAAAGTCACCGATATGTGATCTAGGTCAACCTCATTGGGATTAATAATAGGGATTCATGGCAACTCAACACCAATTACCAAAATCAAGTACAATCACATACATAATGAAAAATACATAGCTTTCTATAACCAAAACATAACATGAGATAGATCACTTATCTTTTTAGTAGAAGTTAGTTCAAGAAACTTGTTGTGTATGAGCATCTTTCCACCCAATTGTAGGTATCCAACATAGATAACACCCCAAATTAGGTTATGAGGCTACTATGTCCAAAAAATCGAGTTATGGGTTTCTATCTCTCTCAACCAAACCCATTTTCTCTCATGCTCATCCAATTTGCTTAATAGAGAGCACTCCAAGCATGAGATAGCCATGGAGCTCTCTAGCACTACCTCTCACAACACAAAGAAGATATTTCCTTTCTCCACTCAATAGTTCATTGCCGATACTCTTCCCTCTAGTGCTCTTCAATGTGGACAGAACTTGAGTCAAATTTACTATATGCTTTATGGGAATTGCTTGCAAGAACAATAGTTGGTTTGGCAAGCATCCAAAGAGCAACAAATACAAAGTGTAGGGTAATAGTGTCCTAACTTTCTCATCCTCTATGATCATCTATAACCATATGTTTTTCATCCAAGGTTTGCAATTTCCTCTTCATGGTGTTGAATTGGCCCATTTTCCAAATTAGTTCATGCTTAACAAAAAAAAGAAGTATAATGCATGAGAAACATAGAGCATGAACATGAGAATGTTTGAATGAATGCTAGAAGAGTAAATGAGTGGGATGATGATGAGATAATTGAGGTAAATGATGGCTGAAATTACTTCTCATAGGAGTAATGTAGGACTCTTACATTTCCCATGTTGATTATACTCATCCCATGTTGCCATAAATAGATGAGGAGACTTGTTTGCCAACCTTTTACATGTGCTCAATGATTGATTTCACTAAGTCAAAAGAGGTGGATGTATTAATTTAAGACACTAGGTAGAAAGGATATGAGATACAAGATTGACACTTAGCAATGTACGATTTACTTTCCCCTTAAGCCAACTTTCCTCTTCCTTTTGGGAAGAATCATAGCCCCTCTAGTGCTCTCTATAGTTGTCTTGGGCCATTCTATATATTATTTTAGCCTTAATATTTGATAGCTTGAGTTCACCTTGGCGAGCCTACCATATGGTCTATTTATGCATATCTACGGGTCCCCGCACGAAGATGATACCCACCTGCATTGCAATGGAAGCGCACAAGCGCTAAAATTCATTAATTCATGTACGCTTTCAAAAACACACACCTTCATGGTTCGGCAATTGTCAAACCTCCATGCAAGCAACCATGTGGATAAAGGAACGAGTGTGCATTCTAAAAGCGTGCATGTGTTACTAATGCATGCGCGTTCCCAAAGCGCACACACGCTAATAACGAATGTGCGCTCCTCTGTGTATTAAAAAATAGGCCACGACCCATTTTCTCACCATTTTATCCCTTTTCCATGGCGTGTGTGGCTTCCACAGCAACAATACACAACGTGTGCACACCTCCTCCACCAATCAAGCATCCCAACCATCCATCTTGGTAATTTTATTCTATTTTGTCATTTTTCTTTGATTTTTGTATGTTTTAATAAGAAAACTCAATTGTAAATGATTATTAATTTAAAAGAAATCATTATTTTTACATGCAGATTGAATCTCCTCCATCATAATCGCAGAAAACTAGGAACCAGACCCACAAACAAACAATAACCCTGAGGATAAACCAAGCACACAAAACCTCGAACCAAATTTGGAAGTAAACATTTTAACCTCAAGGAGAACCCAAGCACAAAAAGGAAAATTAACAAACATTTAAACCAATTAAGAACCTTGGTTCAAGAGCCCAAAACCATAAGGTAACCATCGAGACTATTCTCAACCACATTCCTTATTAGCATCATTGCCTCCATTAATAATGCTCGTGATCAATTGTTGAGCATAATTGAATATAGGGCGAAGATGAGACAGTTCTATTCCACTGGTCTCAATAAAGCACAAATCAAATATTTGAACATTTCAAAACAAACTATTGTTAGTTTTTTTATTGACCCTGTGACCGCCCAACCCCCTGATCCATGCAAAAGGCACCTTTGCATGGATTGGTGCACATACAATCCATGGAAACAAAACTGGATGAGTCGATGGTTTATGGTTTTCAACAAACCTCCTTGAAACGATAGGGAGGTTCCCCTAATTTATTTTCTTTGGTGACTATATGTTGAGTTTGTGTTGGGTCTCCATGTGAGCTATTTTGACACTAGTGAGTTTCAAAGGGTTGGTCTTGGTAATGTCTTCTCATCTTCAATATTTCTTCAACTGTCATCTCATCTTCAATATTTCTTGGTAATGTCTTCTGAGTTTTGTCAAGAGATGCAGGGACATCGATGATTGTGCCAGTCAACCCTAGTTGAGCTTGTTTATAACCTAGTTGTCGGATCTATGCAAAAGAAATTCTTGGAGAGACAATTCTCTCTTCCAAGGGTGTCAACACAGCTACAGAGCACAAGGGGGTATTGTGGCGAATATTTAGTGGCATTGCCAAATACCAGTATTTTTGAATTGGAGACATTTTTTTTGCAATATTTGCATGTGTTTTCGTCTAGTGTAAAAGAAGGTGGCATGTCCATCCATGGAAAGGATTTAAGTGCAAGGCATGTGTTTTCATTGATGTGTAGAATGTATTTCTTGAAATGTAAACGGTTGTAAATATAACATGCATGGACAGGTGTATCTTGAATAGATTTCAAGTACTGTATAGTTGCTTTCGTTGCCTTGTGCCTCTCTTTTTTTATGACAAGCCTCCAATGCCAAAAGGCGCATGGTGTTCTTTGTTAAGCGCAAGTTTTTGAATCGTTGCTTAAAAGTTTCTTAAGACATGGTATTGTCTTGATGGAGTTTTTTTTTTCAGGTTTGTTTTGTATGGGCTATTTGAATGGATAAATGGAAATTTTTTTCTCAACGGCATTCATTGTAGCCAATTGATGTAGATTCTGATTGTACTTTTTTATTGTACAAGGACAAGAGCCATTTGATCTAGAATTGTCCATGGTGGAGGATTCTGGTCGGTGAATCCTTTGAAACAATAGATCGTAATGTGAATGGCATTTGTTTATTTCATGGTGTAATAGAAACATAGTTGTAACAGAAGTCTTTGTTGAGTAGTAACGATATTAAATTTTGCTCATGTGTGCTAGAAAGGAAAATGTTAATTTCCAACATCTCACACAACCATTGAATTGCAAATTGTCCCCCTTCTATGTTGCCAATGTTAAAAGGCTCTTCCAAATTTATGACAAACATTTCTCAGCTAGAAACAAGACAGATTTCTTGCAATGTGGATGCACAAAGTTATGTAGATAAACAGTGCAATGCTCTGTTGTCATTGGATTGTATGCAATTGAAGAATGTTTGTGCTATTGTCTTTCTAAGGATTAAAGTATCGAAGGTATTTGACAACCTCGAAATTGATTCAAACAAAGAATCATGACAATTCCCTTCAATTGGTGATAAGATATCAAACCCCTGTTGTAAAATCATTTGTCTACATGCATGTATCTCATAGGACTTGTTGGAGCAACAACTATTGAAAATATTGTGTGAAAGTTGTTGATGAGGAGAGTAGAAAAATCCATTTTATTTACAAGAAAGCAATGGTTCAAAGTGTCCAACAGATGGTATATGGTCATGGAACAAGATGTTGTAGCAATAGCTAGAAAGCCCAAAATTGAAATCCAGGTAGTTTTTTTTTGTCGACAATGACCAAACAGAGATAGGGGCATTTAGCCAGTTTGCAAACCATTTGCTACAAAAGATGTCACCCCATAGGCCATATACATTTTGTTCATATGGTTCTGAAGCAGATTGGGACATCCATTGAAGATAAATATTCTTGTCTGTGAAACCATGCAATTCTGGCATGTAGACAGGTGCAAGTTCAAAGTTTGATGAAGCTATTGCAAAAGGGTCTCCTTGTGCAAGGTGAAGAAGAAAATGATTTATAATTGCTTCTCTGATTTCCAAGGATGTGTAGCGAAAATGCAACAACACGACAAATGCATCAAAGAGGAAATCCCTATTTCAGTAATGGAAAGCTTTCAATCGAAACAAATCGTTTCTTGATAATGAAAGATCAATTCCACTAGCAACTTCATGTTTTATTAAAAAAATATTTGTGTGTTGCCATGAAAATGTGTAGTTTTAACCGTATATGTTGGAGGAGCCTAGTCAACGAATCGATTAGGTCCTTCACCTACTATGGTCAGCCCAAATTTGTCAGACGGTTAGTCGACCGACTAGTAGTTGTAACTGAATAACTGTATGTAACTTGTATAAATAGGTGTCAGAGCAAACATCAGAAGATATCTCTGCACTGATATTGTACTCTACTTTGGTCCCATTAATATAAAGCTTTTTGTTGTTGTCCCATTTACTCTCATATATGGTTCTATGATGTGTGTATGCATGTGACTTTTTCTCTATATTAGTATAATGTACTATTGGTAACCGATGCAATCCCCTAGGCTACAACATTGGTTATGTTTTCGGTAGTACACATCCTTAGGAAATGAGAAAGATGCACAAATGCTAACAGAGAGAGAAATCCGAGAATGGTAGGACAAGAAAGTAGCAAACTATATCCACAAATATGCAGGAAGAAACAAGCTGATGTTAGCACAAGCAACGCAGAAGTTCTTTACCGAGGCCCTAGAGAAATTTTTAGAGTCAGTTCCTCATGAAATAAATAAATTCTTGATAGTTGTTCATGACCAGATTGGATGCCCAGAGTGAAAATTTGTTGATGCAAAAGATCCTTAACAGCGAAAGAACAAATTTGAGAAAATGGTTTGAAAAAATCTATGAAGAATATTGTGAGGAACAAGCCATCGAGGACAGAGTGTCCGCTCATAAAATTACACTAACCTCCATGAAAAAAATTTGTGCTCTATCCCCAGCCTGCTATATAAATTTTTGATCAAGAACGGCACCGGACACATCGTCGAACCCCGGCCACCCTTAGAGGAGCACGCAACGATGAATTGGGAAAACAAGCAAAAGAGTGGGAACAGTTCATGACTGAATGACAGTGGGAATACTTTTTGAACAAATGATGACAATTGTTTACCTCGTATCTGTCGGTCAATAATAGTCGGGTCGGCAATGGGGCAGTCGCTGAAGATGTGTTCTAAATAAGAAGTTGGAGGCTAGTCGACGAAAGAATGAAGGCCTATAAGAAGTTGAGTCCACTACGACGAAATAAATGTCCAATCATCCATAAGCAAGCAGGAAATATCCAAACACCAGAGAGAGAAAAAATATGCAGACAATGAGAGAAATTGAGGGATATTGCTAGCCCGTTACATCATAAGAGAGGCTTGAAGAAATCAAAATAGATAGTAAAATGCCCAAAATTCCTACCTGAATCGAGGGAAATTTGGCCAGTTGAAAAATAAGGCGAGGCACCGACATCTGAATATCAATCAAACGCAATGGTTTTGACCCCCCAGAAAATGTGCATCACAATTCCGTATGCCACAACTCCCGTTATTTTTGTACCTATCATCATGATGACTGGATCGACTATTAGACAAATCGTCAAGTGTGACATGGGATTATGACCAAGCGACACTAGTATTTGGAACCGACTAGACCAATGTGGCTGAATTGCAAACAGATTGATGATCCAACGAGCAGAGCGAGCTAATTGGATTACCCTCACTCCTGAGTTTGGGAGACATTATTTCAATTTATTTGACTCAGAACACATCGAGGTACCCCCCCCTTCCAGCAACAATGTTGATTGAACCTACTAACTTGTCGGAATCCCGACCGGATAAAGAAGAGTTTGTAGAGGAGATACGTTTGTCTTGGAAACAGTTGCATTCATCGGAAGTCATCAGTAGTCAGTTAATAGTAAGTTCTTTCAATAATCAATCGGTCAATCCAAAATATCATAGAAGTATAAATATGGTTGTACATATTCCAGACAATAATTCTATTTTCAAAGGAGATGGAGATCCTAAAAAGCATTGGTTTGTGTGTGAGTCCCTATGGAAAGCTAACCTAATTGATGATGAAAATCAGCAAACTACACAGTTTGAAGAAGGACTCAAAAATCGTGCACTCACATGGTACATGAATTTTTTGGAGGAAGGTCCCAAAACAAAAAACCAGATCAAAGACGCTTTTCTAGACCACTTCAAGGTCGACGATTCAAATCATTTGGAAAACCATCCCCTGAAACAGATCAAGCAAAGAGTGGGAGAATATGTTCGAGAATATGATAGAAGATTTAAAGATCTCCTAATCCAAATGCCCTCCAAAATCGACCCTGTTGTAGTCATTCAATTCTTTGTTGAGGGTCTGGATGAAAGAATCAGAACTATGTTGTTGATGCACAACTACACAACCTATGAATATGCCCTGAAGAAAGCATTTTGAATTGAATCAAACTCAAAACATTCTAGTCGCACCATCGACCAAGAATTGCAAGACGGAATTGAGCGGATGGAGAAATTGATGCAGCATTTGACTCTCTGACATAATTATCTATGGTGCAGTAAATGCTCTAATGAAGGGCATACTAAGGATACTTGTTCTTATGATGCTGGAAGAACCTATCAGAATGATTATAACGTTCAACAAAGAGAAATGAGAATGCCAGAAGAACGATTGAATATCTTTCATAAAGAAAGGAAGCCAGAAAAATGTCCAAACGATGCAGACAACATATTTTTGTGATATATGTGAAATATTTTATCCTCACACAACGACAGACTGCCCATACAATGTTGATTATATCAATCCAAAATGGTGTGGAATTTGTCGGATGACACAGCACTCAACTGCAGAGTGCATAAAGAATCTAAAATCTAAAGCAAATCACCACACCATCTATCATATGCAAACAGTCGATCAACGAGGATGAGATAATTGCAATACTTACCATCGCAATTATGGAAATAATCGACGAAGATGATACAATAGTCGAGGCAGAAACTACAATAATCAGGTGTACCGACCATCAGGTCGGACTCAACCACGTTGTTATGTATGTTTCAGTGAAGAACATTTAAGTCCCGACTGTCTGTGGAAGGACAGGACCAACTTAAAATTTTGTACAAAGTGTGGAGTTTAGGAGAAAAATCTTGACCAGTGCCCCATTATGTTAGACGCCCTTAATAAAAGAAAAATTGTTAATATTTTATCGTGTCTCTCTAAAAATGAAGCATGTAGCACTAAAAATCTGCATGTAATTACACGACAAGGCACAAAGACTGGGGGGGATAACCCTCATGTCACTCGACTGCACAGTACATAGGAATATTATCCTAACCCGACGAAGCAAAAAGATATATTCAAAAATGCCTCATAAGTCTTCTCACAAATATCATCTGATGAAATTAAAGAAGAAAATAAAAGTAAAATGCTTCATGACTTACTAAAATTATTAACAAAAGAAGAAATTGTGGAAAAGTTAATCGATGTAATTCATCTTATCAGAAATAATGGCCAAAATGAAAAAATTACCAAAACACTATGCAGTTTGAATCACAAAGACAAAGTTGATATGGATCCTCTTGTTGAACTGGAAGTCGACGGGTTTCGAATTTCACAAGTCATCCTCGACTTTGGATCACAAGCAAACATCATGACCAGATCGACATGGGAAAGCACTGGTCGACGATGACTTGAAGAATCAAGGATATATCTCAAATTAGCCGACCAAGGACTGATTGAACCCATTGGTGTGTGGAAAAATTTCAAAACTGCAATCATGGGTATCAGTACCCATATCGATTTCGAAATCATTGATCCAAGAGAATGAGCCAAATATTTTCCAGCATTAATCGGACGACCGTGGGGACATAAAATGAAAGATTCCATTTCACTGGAGAAAGAACGGATTAAGCTTAAAGGAGATGGGAAAAAAGTAATAGTACATATCCATCCATCTGAAGGTAAACCCTGGGCAGAACCTAATGATCATGATGAAGACATATGTCGTCTATATCAAATATTCCACAACAATGAATATTTTGTCGAACCTAATAATCATGGAGAACTGAGATTGGGGACCCCCTTATCTATTGGATACAAATATGACTCAGAATTATACGATTGGAAAATTGAAAACTATGAATCACAAGCTCGGGAATGTTGGTATGTTGAAGTCATACCTAGAAAAATAACACGGCAATGTTTTACTGTATCTGTCATTCCAAAAATATTTGAAAAGAAAATCAGAGAGTATCGGACTATGATTCCAACGAAGAAGGAACCAACGAGTATTCCACCACTCCGCTATAAGGAATGAGAATCTCTGTCTGTGCATATTGAAGAAGCATCTAAAAATGTCGGTGAACAAGGCTTGTAGACTTTGGTTGAAACATTCACTAGACAAGCCGCAAGATGGTGGGATACACATCAATATCATCTACAAAATTGGACAATCGCTTCTACAAATTTTATTAAACGGATTAGAGGGAAAAATATTACATCACAAATTATAATACCTAAATTCACGCAAGGCCAAGACCGATTCCGACATATCAATCTATGTGAAAGTGAATGGATACGAGTTGGATACCAAGATGAAAGTCTATACTCTCATCTTTTTCCAAATACACTTGAATATCTACCCATCAAATGGTATAATATGGAAGAAGCTCGAGGAGACACATTCAACTGGACAGAACTTAAAGAAAACTTCATCAAAGATTTTTCTTTCATTCGAGAAGAAGAAAATATACGAGAAGCAGTTGACCAAATTAAAAATTCCATCCAACCGTCGGACGCTGGAGGAGACACATTCAACTAGACAGAACTTAAAGAAAACTTCATCAAATATTTTTCTTTCATCCCAAAAGAAGAAAATATACGAGAAGCAGTTGACCAAATTAAAAATTCCATCCAACCGTCGGATGGGACTACTACGTCGACTACGACTGGATGACTTCAGTCAACCTGCAATAATATTACCACAAGAGAAATGCGTCGATCAACACAACATGAGCTTGAAAACGATAAAACGTTAGGCAATATTTTTCAATGGAAAAGACAACATCCTCAAGTTCAAAATCCTGTAAAGACATTGATGAACATCAGTACAGAAGGGAAAGAATAACCAGAATGACTAACTGCAAGCGACTTCCTCCAGGATTTTACAGAATTTAAAGAAGGGGAGCGAAATATTAGTGAAAAAAGAGCACCATAATGGATGGACGTGAAAATCAAACCAAAATAAGTTGACATATCGAATGACGATCAACCAAAGTTAGCAAAAATCGAATATTATTGGTCTGATCAACAAATAGCTTACATTACCAACCTACTGAAAGAATACCAATATGTTTTCGCATGAGACTAAAAATATTTAAAAGGACTTGTCCAATAAATGGGGGAGATAAATATTAACTTAAATCCAAATGCCAAATTGGTCAAGAAACAGTCGTATAAGTTGGCACACAAATATAAGGATATAGTCAAAAAGGAGATTGAGGCTATGCTCGCTACGGGAATTATCTATCCAGCTGATCAATCTGAATGGGACAGTCCCATGGTCGTCCAGCCAAAGAAGCACCACCCTACAAAATTAAGAATATGTGTCGACTTCACAAGATTGAATAAAGTCACATTAACCGATCCATTCCCCACACCATTTGCCAACGAAATTATTAATGAATTCGCAGGACACGAATGTTATTCTTTCACTGACGAAATTGCTGGCTATAATCAAGTGCCTATTGCAAAAGCAGACCAGCACAAAATGACATTTGTCTGCAAATTTGAATCCTTCGCCTATAAAGTCATGTCATTTGGACTCAATAATGCACCAACGGTATTTTCCAAGATAGTGGTAAAAGCATTTCAAGAATATATATATATATGGCAGTTTACTTCGATGACTGGACAATATATTCATTATTAAAAGATCATATCCAGTATCTTTGACTGATGCTAGAACGTTGTCATCGGATTCAACTATCCCTGAATATTAGAAAGTGCATCTTTTCCACTCCCATTGGTATCTTACTTGGACATATTGTGTGTAAAGAAGGGATTAAAGTCGATTATGCCAAGAATAAATTCATTCTCAATTGAAGCACCAATTGCATTGACACAACATAGAATAGTGATCCACTCCCTGCTCCTAGGAAAAATCTTTGGCACATTACGGCTCCCTCTCTTGGAAATTACCCACATGCCACAATTCCTTCCTTCCTGTAAACATGTTTCATCACAGTTCCATATATGGTCTGGATCATAAGAATGTTTCTTGTATGCACTAGAAAGAGTGGCATAAAACTTAGACAGAATTGTAGGTCATAGATTTAAATCCTTGTCTCTATCTAGGCCCTCGGATATATGTAACACAAGGTATGGATTCCTTTTTGTAAACCCAAACCACCATGACTTACAAGGAAACCCATCTTTGAAGGGGTTTGGCCTCCCCTGACAGATTTGAGCTACTTTGGATTTTAGTTGTATCAGCTCTAGCCCATGTCCCATTTGGGCCATCTCCTTACACCATTAAACCACCTCAGCCTCCTCCTATTCACTCATAACTGTAAGAGGCCCTATGTGCTTTGTATGTGTGAGCCCATTTATCCAATAATGTATTGATGAGGTAGCAACCTCATTTTTTTTGCAGCTACACAAATGGAATATCCATTAAACTCTATATCATCAATCGCAGCTAACATGTCGTGTTTTTTCCAACCTCTTATTGCACTAAACTTCTTGGTTGAACTTGAACCTTGAACTGTGGTTGACGGTGGTTCTGTGGTTGACGATGGGACAACATTTTCATCGACTACCACATGGCCATTCTCAACAACATTGTTGGGAGCATTATTTGCATTTCCATCATCCACCCTCTCCTCATCCGATGAGGTGCATCGTAGTTGGGCACCCCTCCTTAGTCGACTACTTGTATGGGCAGCAATGTTGACTCTTTCCATGGCTACAACTACCTGCAAATTTATGAGGCAAGTTGATTATATAAGGGAAGTTGATTATATTAGAAAACGGGAAGTTGAAACTTGGAAAATTGAAGTTGATTATAATAGAAATAAAAATAACAATAATATTATGCATTTACCTGATTATACTATGCACACACTCTTTGATGGTATGTCTCCACTATGCACACACTCTCTAATGGTATGTCTCCAGAGTAGTTTGAATGTCTGAAATGCAACTTCAGTAAGGGTTTGAGGTTCTTTTATAGTTATTTGTTGTTGAATTCGGTTGGTAACAAGGGTGGACATGGATTGCAATCTCTCAAATTTGAATGTGTGTTCTGGATTGATTTGGATGTGATCCAATGGCTGAGAATTTGGCATGGTCGATCCTTGTGATATCATCTATTTAATGGGTGAATTTAATGGGTAGGTGTCATTTATTGAACTCAGTGGGTTGAATTGTTAAACTACCATGAAGTTATGGCTAACATTCATTACCCTTTTGTTGCACAGGTATGAATGTGCCATGGGATATTTACCACCAGTATATTTTTTGATGGCTCGAATAGAGATCCGTGGGGGTTGATTTGATGGGTACCTTGCACTGGTGGCAAAGACTATAAAGGATATTTTGTAATTCATATCTGTAGGTAGTTGGGACAAGATGTTTTGTACTCTTTTTAACATAAAGACTATTTATGGACTGTTGTTAGCCCAGTCAATATATGGGCAGTTTTTGGACATAATTTAAAGTATTTGTGCACTTAATATGAAATATTTATGTAAAATATTTGAGTGTATTTATGTGATGTTCTGGTGGTTGTGTGGGACCAGTACTATGACAACTAATGGTCCATGTTCAACAATAGACACCTCTCCCCTATATGATATTAATTTTAAAGAAATATTTAAATTCTAATTTATTTATATCAATTAAATATTTAAAAAAAAATATTAACATTAATTAATTAAATAGATTAAAAAATAATTAAAATTATTTTAAATATATTAAAAATTAATTTAAATGTATTTAAAGATTAAATATATTAAAATTATTTTAAATGTCATTAAATATATTAAAAATTAATTTAAATGTATTAATATGATGATATTAATATTTGCAGTGTCAATCCCCCAGATGCGGGCGCCACCACGACACCTGGGAGGCACGTGCTGGAGGATCCTCGGCACGGGAGCCCGCGATGTGGCACCATGCATTAACCCACCTGCTCGCCTCCTCCTCTCAACGCTCATGGCTCATTCGAGAAGCTTCACCTGTACGTCCCCTCACCCGCTAGCTGGACGTGCTCCTGGTACTGTGCGCATTTATGTCGGCCCTCTACGCATTGATATGGCTCGTGCGAGTTGGGACTGCCGCCCCTTAAGTGGGCTAGAGAACAGCGATGAATGCACTTTCACCATTTCTCCTCGGCTCTATCTTTGTCTTCGCTGGTGCTGCTCCACGAATTATCATTCTGCTTTGTGGAATTGGGTGTGGCTTCACTCTGCACTCTCCATCATGACCAAGCCGCACGGTTCTCCTCATTGGTGAAGTGGAATCCGAGGTAAAACCCAGCGCCCCCTACTCCTGCCACTGGGGATGGATACGACCTGGGTGTCTCCTTCAAGGTTAGCACTCTGATAGATGAATGGGAAACGCAGTTGGTCGCGGACCACCTGGCCTCTGGGAATAATGGCGGCAAGATCAACCATTACTGGCTAATGAAGAACATGACGGGAAAGCTCATGGATGACATGCTAAACAGATGGGGCTCAGCGAGAAATTTGGTTCTGGATACCAGATCCAAACTCATGGACATGGATGACTGCTTGACAAACCTGGATGCCACCTTCTTATGGAATCACCTGGCCTTCGTAGGTCGAGGCTTGGATAAAGCAGATGTGGGCAGCGGTGGTGCCTCGGGTGCTCAGACAACTGGCGGCAATGTCTCGGGCGCTTAGACTATTAGCGCGCCCTCGGAAGGGCCTACGGATCCTCCAACTCCGTTCATGGCTTTGTCAACTCTAATCCCGGCTCCTTCAACTCCTGCAGTGGCTCCGCCTATGGCTCCTCTAGCACCGTTCCCAGTTCCGTCCACCATCATCTCCTCCCCCAACAAGAAATTCTGCAATCCTGTAGAGCCTGGCCCCATGGACACTCGTAAATTGGAGCCACTTCTTGTCAAGCTACCAAAGAATGTTGAAGATTTTCAGGGCGGTTTCCCAATTCTGGAGGAATTCCCTCCAGTCTAAACAATTTCTTAACAGCCCTGAAGACTGGTTCTCTCTGCTCTTTCCAGTTTTTTTCTATAGACTTCTTATGTTTTTTTTGTATAAGTTTTTTATCTACAGTACACACTATGTTCAGACAGTCCTCACCCGACCTCACTATAAGAGGCAGTTTTTGTGTATGGCCTTTAAAAATCCCTGCAATATTTTTGCTAGATTGGGATGGTTCCATTATCCCAAACTGCCTTAAAGGTCGTCGTGCTCTATAATTTCTTTTTTTCTTAATTAATATATTGTGCAGTTCAACAAAAAAAATATTTGCAGTGTCAATTTCTGCTAGTTCATTCGGTTGGTTCAATTCCCCTGCAAGTCACCCAAAATCCAACTTAATATGCTTAATTTAAGCCATCATAATAATAGTTGATTTTTTTTTAAATAACATTTATAATAACCATATGAAAAAGTGAATTCTAGTATCTTGCTTCATATAATACAAAAATATAATAAACAAAAAAATCATAATAAACATAATGATTAAACCGAGCACACACATAATGACAAAGAAGGAAACCTTTAAATAGGTTTCTTCACAAGCAATACAATGGGTCACTACCATGGGCCCAAAAAAACCATGACCAAGTCAAGTTTACCTAATAAGGGGAGACAACAAGACCATGACAAAATCAAAATTTTCATATTAGAAATAGAAATATATATATATATGGACTTGGGATATAAATATTAATGACTTGTAAAAATAAAAATGTACTTCAAAATAATGAGTAAAATTAAAACTCATATTTCATTAATAACATTTAATTTTATGAAGTGCCATTATTTGTATAAAATGACATATAAAATAGCAAATCATCATCACAACATATCTATTAAATTTAAATATTTTAATAATATTATTTTTATAAAAAACAAAATTTCATATACAAATACAAATATTTATTTAATTAAAATTATTATTTTTATAAAAACATATGGAATAGATAAAATAATAATAATATATTTAAAATCTTAAAAAACATTACTACAGATCCTTACAGTTCTCGATGTATATTTTTGAAATGTTCATTAATTATTTTTATAAATACATATGGAATAGATAAAATAATCATAATATATTTAAAATCTTAAAAAACATAACTATAGATCCCTAAGCGTAAACTACAACCCTTGATTTTCTGGATGTATCTTTTTGAAATGTTCATACTCTTGATGTTGCTTCCAAAGATAAACTCAGAACAAGCTTACTGACTTCTCAAAAAATAAACTTTCAGATCTTACCGTTTCAGCAGACTGAGAAAAGAAAGCTAACTGTCATGGCCTCCTTGGGTCAATAGACAAACCCCGTGAAGGAGCAAAATCGTGGAGCAGATCAGTGGAAGAAAAAAAAATCGTGGAGCAAACCCGTGAGGGAAGATCTGTGAAGAAAAATGAACCCGAGAAGGATTGAAGGGGTAAACTCGTGGAGAAACAGATCCAAGGAGGAATGAGGCCGTAAAGGAAAGAAGAGATGAACCCGTGAAGAAATAGATCTGCGGATGAGAGAGCTCGTGAAGGGTGCGGAGCAGACCCGTCAAGGGATGAAGGGGTGAACCTGTCAAATTCGTGAAGGAGCTGAAGAGCAGCCTGTCAATTAACTAGTGAAGGAGACATGAAGAGCGGCCTGTCAAACTCGTGAAGGAAAGCTGAAGAGCGGATGGAGCAGACACGTGAACAAGCTGACACGTAAAAAAAAAAACCCATAATGTCAACTAATGTTAAATGTCAGTGGCTTCATCAAGGGGTGGCCAGTCCCTTGAGAAGACCAACTAACTCATCCATCTCGAAGACCTAGGAGAAGAGGACATCACACATCATAGTCTTGGTAACTGACCAAGTGCCTCCATTCTCAAGGAATGGCTCTCATCCCAAGGCTGAGCTTCAGTCCTAGACTGAGTCATGTTGATCAACCTCTGGTCCATGACCAGGTCCTCCATTCTCCCAGAGAATGGTCCTCAGCCTTAAGCTGAGCTTTCATTCCCAAACTAAATGTTGATCAACCATCTGCAGGACCTACTTGGTCCTTGACCAAGAATTTGCCTGGTTCTATACTAGGATGTCTCTGTCTCAACCTGCAGGATCTGCTTGGTCCTCATGACCAAGAAACTATCTGGTCCCAGACCAGAATACCCTAGAGACAAATAGGGGCCCTAGCCACATGTTAGGGACTTTGTCATGACATCAACTTGCTTGGTCCTTGACCAAGAACCCCAAGAGACAGTTGGGGGGCCTAGGGTACCTTATAGAGTCTTACTCATTACTCTGCCTGGTTAACTTGACTAGGAACCCCAGTTAACTGACTAGGGTACCATTCTCTATGAGAATGGGTCTCGCAGGTGCACTAAAAAAAATTAACACTACAAAAGAAAATTAGAATGCTAACCACTAGTTTTGAAAAAATGAGGACATGATGAACACTAAGGTGTACCTAATAACATTGAAATCCAAAGATGGGATCACATTAAAACGTTGGCATTAATAATTTTAAATTAATTAATTTTTCATTAAAATCCAAAACTTTTTATATTATGGATTTAGTAAATAGAATTAAAAAAATAAATACATAAATTTTAATTTATCACTGATAACTTGATTTGTTTTTTTAATGATCCTTAATTATCATTTATCTAAATTTATTTAACTTTATATACATTTTCTTAGTATAGACGGTGGAGTAGCTCTCTAACAAATGGTAAACCACCTTTAAAAATATATATACATTTTCTTAGTTATAAATACGTTTAATCATAACCTTTTGAATGCAAAGATTACTTAATCATATAAATGTTAGGAAGATTTAACAAAATGTTCTGTGAAATTTGTGTCGCACATTTTAAGTCTTTTTTTTTTGTAAGTTAGTATACATCCATATATTGCTTTTATCAACATAAACAGAGTTTTACAGGGCCCTCTCATGACTGAGAAAACAAACCCATAACCAAAATTAAGAAGCTTACAGGGCCCTCCCATAACAGAGAAAACAAACCCAAATCCAAAATTACTAGGTCTTCTTTATAAAGTAAAAGGACTACACTATGAAATTCAGGAGTTACTATCAGTTTATCAAGAAACTAAACACTAACAACAGTAGAGTCTGTAATGCTAATGATAAGCCAAAAAAAGACAGAGTCTATCTAAAACCAGACTACATTTTCAAGAGTTACTATCAGTTTATCAAGAAACTAAACACTAACAACAGCAGAGTCTGTAATGCTAATGATAAGCCAAAAAAAGACAGAGTCTATCTAAAACCAGACTTCATTTTAAGGCTATTATTATTATTATTATTATTACAAAAGTGACATCTACCCAAAATTATTGTCTCATCAAAATTTAGAACCAATAAAAAATAAAATTATTGAATATCAAAATTTTAAAATATAGTTTTTTAAAATATTCAATTTAATAATTGAAAATTAAAAAATATGGACAAGTATAGAAAAATTTAATGTAATAAACTTGCTTTTTTTCAGATGAAAAAAACGTACTTTTGCTATTTCATGGAAATCAAAAAGTACAAAACCATATATGTTCATAACCTGAACATAACTTTTAGCTTCCTCACAGAAACTAACATATCTATCTAGTCGTAACATATAACCCGTCATATCATAAGCATATACCTCCAAGACGAATCATTCTAAACTACTATCATTTCATAAGAGTATACAAAAAAGCAAGATCAAAGAGATCCCCATCAGAAAACTAGTAAATTTCAGAAGAAAAAAAAAAGGAAGCATGAGAGCCAGATGAAGTAAGTACATCATCCTCCCATTCTTCCCATAAGAGAACTCCCGGATCACCATCAATGGCTGCCTTTGATAGCGCATATGCGACATCATTATTCTCCCGATATGTGTGCTTGATAGTAAGCGAATGAAAACAGTTGAGGAGAACTGAGATCCTGTGACACCAATGCTAGAGAGTAATATTTTTGAAATTCACCTTCTTGTTGGCCCAATTGATAACAATTTGCGAGTCTCCAAAGATCCTTAATGTATCCAAGCCACATAAAATTGCCACTTTTAGAATTCCCCATAAACCAAGCAGTTCTGCTTTTGTATTTGTACCCAGACCACCTAATAATCTGAACATAAGAGTTAAATTCGCACCACATAAAAGAAAGAAACCTGCCCCACACTTCTGTGAATTAGAAGCACCATCAAAAAAGCCCACCACATTGTCCAGATCAAAGAGACTAATAGATCTACATCCTTTGTTGTTATGATGTCTAGTGGGAACATGTGGATATGATCTAAAAATATTCCAGAAAGCGATAATACTTTGCTTCAAAGAAGGTTTTATATCTTGGAAAATTGCTCTGTTACGGACCTTCCACAAGATCCAAGCAAGTAAACCAGGCACATGTGCTAGTGACCTATACTTTTGTTGCCAAAAAAAGTACACATTTTCAAAATTAGAATCAGGCCAAACCTCATATATCTTTAAGTCTATACTTATCAAATCCCATATTGCTTTGGAGAAAACACATTTCAGAAACAAGTGTTCAGTAGTTTCCTCAGAATTCCTGCACAAAGCACACATGCTTGGCCCATTCTTTCCACGCCGAATGAGATTCTCCCACATCAAAATTTTGTTATTAAATACAAGCCACAGAAAACATTTATTTTTGAGTGACATATTCCACTTCCATAAAAGCTGAAACCACCACTTTTTCTGCACAACAGTTAAATATTCAAGAATAGCCAAATAAACTTAATAATAAACTTGCTTGTAATAATCTATTTAAAACATTTTGTAATAAATTAATTTAATAATGAAAGGATTTGATTTGCATATGGCTTAATAGATCTCACCGTAAATGTATATATATTACAAAACATTAAACAATTCATTTTTATTTAAATTTTAATTTAAATAATTATAATTATATTTAAATTTAGTAATTTTTAATATAATGTTTTCAATTTTATATTAAATTTATTATTATTATATTTGAAGTTTTAATTTTTTTATTTTATAAATTGCTATAGATTTTTTTTAATTATTTTTTATAATTTTTATTTTATTATTTAATATGAATTTTTTTTAATTATTTTTTATTTTTATACACCTCACTTGATGCAATCATAGGTTAATATATCATACTTTAAGCTTAAAAAATTAATTTTATAAAATAATTAATAACGATCTTTCAATATAATCAATTATAACCATCTTTCAATATAATCAATTATAACCATCTTTTAATATAATCAATTATAAAATATTTAAATTTAGTTTATTAAAATTTTGTTGTCATAGAAATAAAACATATATTTTTAGTCTGAGCAACTTTTGAAATAAGATATACCTAAGATCTAACCATGCTATGGCATTAGGTGAAGGATTTATGGAAAATAATGGGGGTGGTTTCATATCATCTAATCTGTTAAGTTTAATATCATCTAACCTGCTAAGTTTATATATATGAAATTCTCGTTATTGTGCAAGTTACTCCACGATGCATGTCTATTGACACGTTGCACAGCATTCCAAACTCGATCCCATGGCAAACACTTGGAAAATTATGGATAAGTACAAGTTAGCACTGCCTCCACTAGTCAACAGTGCTATTATAATAATCTCAAGTGTGCAAGGCTTTGGGCCGCTGGTGGAATAATGGGAATTTCAATGGCCATTCTCACTTGTTGAGGAAGGAATGGTAGCTCGTCTCAATGGGAAAAAGTCTTAGCTCCAAGTTGGTTATGAGGTCTCATAAAATTTTATTTCAATCGACTTTGAGGTTCAAAGTTGTAAGTAGAAATATGTTTTCAAGTTAGAATATTTTGTTCATGGTTGTTTTGGTGAGTGGAGGTAAGAGGTACCAATCTTTTTCTCTATGCTTTAACTTTCGATTGGGTAGGAATTATATATATTCAGTTCTTGACACTGGACTTTTGTTCTTCCTTTATGGTTTTTTTGTTTATTTCGATATAGAGGATCAATCAAGGGACTGTATGTCATTGTTACGGGGGATTTGCTTAACAAACAGAGAAATAGAGATAGTCTATCGTCTCCTTGTGAGATTTGTCTGCTTGCATTTAGAATTTCATCACCCTTTTCTGTTCATGTGATATTGGTTCTCCAAAGGTGCCATGCTCTAGCACAACCCCTCTCTAATTTTACTCCTTCAGCTTTTTTTGGGCAATTCTAGGCACCCCCAAGACACAACGAATTGCTCAATGTGACATAGAAAATGCCAAAGAGATATTTTCAATATGGTCGAAGGATTCTCAAACAAAAGGAGGAATACATTAACAACAACAAGACCTCTACACTCTCATTAACCTTAATGCACAATCGAGGACACCAACAACAAGATTTCTATATTCTCATTAACCTCAATGCACAATTAGGGACACCAATGCAACTCTCAAATGAATAGGCAAATTCAAGTGATTGAAACCTAGTGTTTGTATCTAAGAACTGCAATTGACTGCATTCTTACGGGCTCTCAATGGACAACTAATCATCAAACTAGCCTAGGGTCAACTTTGAGGGACAACAAAGAAGATGATATAGTCTATCTAATGTTTGAAGACATGGAGTTGGAGGACCCAACACCGTAGCAAGCAAACGATGAACCAGAGAAAGCCAAAGCAAGCATGCTTTCAATTAAACTCAGTGATGTTTTGTAAAGCAATTTTCATTAGTGTATTTTACTGCATCTATACTTGTAGTGAAATAGGATATCCTCAAGTAAGTATCTATACAACTTTTTGAAGTCTTTTTTAGGGAAAATTATCGATTTTAAGCTTAGGACACATTTTTGTATTATTTTTTTTGTAATTCAACAACAATGTTTTTCATACAAAATTTTAACCCTTCTTGTAAAATAATAATAATAATAATAATTTTCTCATAAGGAGTAGAGAAATTGGTAATAAGTAAATGAAATGAGAAGTTGTAAATGGAAGATCACAAGTTCAAATCCTCGTACCCAAAAACACATATATTATTACTTATAATAATTTAATTTAAATATAACCTAATTATTAATAATTTAATTATACTTAAATGTCTAATACTCTTAACTTTATAAATAAAATAATATAATATAAAATAAAAATCATCAATAACAATTGTCTAATATAATCAACTAAATAATCTTTCAAATTGATTTATTAAAATATTGTTATCATAACAATTAGAAGAAATCAAACATATATTGTTAATAATAATAATAATAATCTAATTTAAATTGAAATTACCAAATATCAGATATCAATTTCCATTCTTCAAGTTTCAAATTAATATTCTCAACTTTAGACTAGATTGATTACAAACATTGTTGTCATGATAAAATGAAAAATACATATTATTCATCAATTTAAAGGGGTGATAGATGTGGGAGGATTATTCTTGATCTCGAAGGAATTCTCGAAATAAGCAATGCTTGGAGTCTTGGAACAACGACCAACAATCAAGAAGAGGTATATGCACTATTTCAAGGTCTCAAAAGTATTGACTCTAGCAGAGTAAAACCTGTAATGGATATGGGGAGTTCAACAATAATAATAAAACTCGTAAACAAAAAACATATTCAATGGAAAATTCTCTAGCTTAATAATTTCCAACATCAAATCCAACGCCTCTTGTTTTGAAAATATACAGTCCTATCACGCTCTGAGAGAGCTCAATCAACAAGAAGATGTTCAATCCAAATGAGCAGCATAGCTAGCAAAATTTGGAAAAAAAAATGGAGTGGTTTCATTTCTTCCAAACCCTTAAGGTCTATCAATGGAATCTACATTCTTTTTATCAATTTATTAATCTATGCGCAACAATGGCCACATTGTAATGTATTCATGGTCAAGGATGGTGGCATATCTAAGGCATTAAAGAAACAAGACAAGCATATAGCAACATCACACATGCCATCTCACTCCAAGTCTTGTCAATTTAAATTTGTGTTCATATTAGGGCTACAAATAGGATAATAGGGCTCCAAGCCCTAGCTCAACCTCATACCCCCCTTCATGTTTGGTCTGGTCTTGTCTAATATTCTAAGTTTTCTATGAATGGGATTGTTTCGGGGCTCTCCAACAAGTCATTCTCTCCTTGGCCCAATGCTCCAAAGGTATGGTCTTTTGTTCTATGACTTATTCTCATTCGAAAATGTCTGTGTGAATTTCGATGGCTTAATGGGAAGTTCAAGTACCATTGTCCTTAGTTATGCTCAAGACTATATTATTGTGTTTTTAAAGACCAAAGGTTGGACTCATTTTCCCTATAGCACTTGGAGAACTCTGTTTGTTTGAAAAAATTGGGAATTTGTTCAATGCTCTTTGTGCTTTTGTGTTTGGCTAAAATTAGGAGTTGGTAGGCTTAAATCAATCCATTCCATTTTTGCTTCATTTGTCATTTGGATTGGATGAAATTAAGCTCCTTGGGATCCATTTGGCTTCTTGAAGGTCAAGGTAGTCAACCCATTTTCAAGGATCAATGAGTTTAAGTCTTGACTTGTCTAGCCGCTTCCATTTGGGGGAAATTCTTTGGAATTTGTATATATCTAAGTTTGTAGTTTATTTACATTACTTCTTACGTGGTTATATCTATTTGGGGGAAATTCTTTGGAATTTGTAGCCAAACCTATTTTGGATCAGTTACTTTGTTAACTTCCTCAAGCAACTCTTGGCACTCCAAATTTCAATGGATTGCAAGTGTGCCGTGGGATATGTCAATGAGCCATATATCATCGACAAAAGATCTCAATGAGAATAGAATCACAATCCTATCACTAACAATACAGTGCACAATTATGAACATCAATGCAATTGTGAGACAATGATCATTTAATGCACCAAAGGAGGAAAATACAAGCATTAGAAGACAAGTTTTTGTCTCTCAAAACCACCATGGACAACACCCTCAAAGGATCTCAAAATCTCTTTAGTCTCAACTCTAAGAGATACCAAAAACAAAAATACATTTTATCAATTACTTGAACACATGGAGTTGGAGAACCCAAAACTACAATAAGCAAACGGCGAACCAAAAGAAGCACAGTACAAGCATCTCTTTCAATAATTTCAATTATTGAGTGCTTATTTTAGATGCCTTTTTATTGATTTTAAATTTTTAATAGTATTAAAAAACCATTTGAGAAGAATATTAAGGAAATTTTGAATATTTTTGTATGAGAAAAAACTGGCGTTCATTCATAGAATGACTACATTTTGTATTACTATGTTGTACAATTCAACTGCAACATTTTTAATAAAATCTTTATTCTTGTTTTAAAAAAATATCAAATAAAAATTTAATTTAATTAAAAATACTAGCCTAACCAAAAATAATATAATTATACTTAAACTCTAATACTCTAAAAAAAATATCGGATGGGGTATCTTGTGAGGAGGCCCATGTGGCTAGTGAGGAGGCCCATGTGGCTAGTGAGGAGGAGGTTGTGGCTAATGAGAAGGATGCCCACATGTCAAATGAGGAGATGGCTCCTCAGTAGAGGATGGATATGGCAGGATCCTCTACACCAAACATTAAAACGATCATACACCAACACAATTATAAAAAATGAGGATTATGGCACAAGGTTGGATGGAAACGAGTTTGAAGGCTCACACGAGCAAGCGTGCGAGCACACAACGAAGAATGATGGCCAGCTCCATAACCCAAACCCTAGCACACCTGAGACAAGTGGCAATAATGGTATGCAAGGGGATAAAGGGGAAAGAAGGAGCCATGGCCCTATGGTTTTGGCTTCACTCTCCTCGAAGTAAGAATTCAATTTGCAGTATTGTGTTGATCGGGTATTTGGCTCCCCCTATTCACAGCGTTATGGCGCCCCGTGGTGGGAAGTCTCGCCCCTCTCCTACTGGTTCGAAGTGGGCAGCCGTGGAAGCGACACACTTTTAGTGTTGAAGTTTCATAGGATGAACAAACGGCTGTGTCTATTGTAGAAGCAGAAGTAAAACTGGCCAAGGCTTACCATGAGGATGACGATGTAGAGAAACAACTACAAAGGATCATTATGGCACCAAAACCCAAAATTCCCAATTCTATAGGACCCTAGAGTTGTATTGGCATACCAAAACAATGGTTGCCCTAGGAATGCTGTGAAAAGACAATGATTTTCACCAATTGAAGCAGAGAATGGAATCCTTGGAGGAACAAAATGCCTACCTCATGAAGGTAGTCACATGGATGTGATAAGGCTAAGGGGAACCTTTGAACCGCCTTCAACAAAACCTACACAAATCGCATCCTCTGTTGTTGCTCATCAAAATGTTGCAAATCCACCTCCTTCCCAAGTTCCTCATGCCCAGGATTAGCAAGTTTTTTAGCTCTAGTTTGTATTTTATACAATTACAAGATTATCTAGCTTACTGCATAGATAGTTTTAGTAGTTCAAAGTATGTCAAAAAAGCATATAGAACGGTTATGGTTCTTCTTATGGCCTGGTTTCCCAATGAGGTAGGCATGTTTTCATGACTTTCAAAATGTGGCATGTTTAAGGATTTGATATGTAAGCATGCACTGCTATCTCTATATATTTTGTCAAATATTAATATAGATACTTCTTTACTTACAAAGAAAAAAACTCTAAAAAAATATTTAAATAAATTATTATTAACAATCTTTTAATATAACTCGATGGGTTAGCTAGAGTGGTTGTGCTATGAACTACAAGCACAAGGTGTTGGTCTCACTTGTCTCCACCAAATTTGGTTGTCAAAGCTACATTTGACTGGTTTACCCCAAATACCAACCTCAAAATAAGAATAAGGACTTGAATAAATGAAATAAAGTACAAAAATGGTTTCCTGAGATATACATTCTTAATAATCATTAACTTGGGATATCATGATTTCAACTATAAATGATGGTAAGCATAACTAATTGATTGTTCTCCTTGTGTGTAGTCTTTGTTATATTTTGGGCAGCAAAATTGAATTTACCTGTTTTGGGGAATGAGTTCGATAACTAATAAACAAGCAAAGATATGTTTTTAATAACAATCAATTATAATAAACTTTGAATTTGATTTATTAAAATTTTGCTGTTATAATAATTACATTAAAAACATATATATACATTTAATAATTTAATAATCATTAAGTTGGGATATCATGATTTCAATTTTAACTAAAAGCACTCATTTACAACTCTAACCGAGATGGTAGGCACAACTAATCGAGTGTTCTCCTTGCGAGTAGGCTTGTTATCTTTTCGAGGTAGCAAAAAAAATGAATTTACCTTCTCTTGGGGAATGAGGTCGATAACTAATAACTAAGCAAAGATATTTCTATATATGGGTAAGAAATTATCAAACTCTTGAATATCAAAAATTCCATTATTTCTGAACATTCTCTTCTTAACATCAAATCAAGTGGGAAGAAAATTGTTGATAAAGGATTCACCATAAACAAGACAAAAAATATTCATATGAAACTTCAAGGCATTTAAGGAAGTCAATATTTTACAAGTTAAAAGGCAAAATGATTACATTGGAAAAAACCTAACTAACGAAGCTATAGCTTTGCACATGTGTGTATTTTTGGAAATGGGGCCAACAGAAATGTGGATAGCTCCAGTTTTAATTTATTCTTATGAAGAGCTATAAAGAAAGGTCTCATATATTGTTTGATCATGGGAATAGAAACCAACAGATGTAAATGAAGTACACTTTGGCACGCTGGCTTTCCTACTAAGCTTAAGCCTCTCATATATTGTTTGATCATGGGAATAGAAACCAACAAATGTAAATGAAATACACTTGGCACGCTTGCTTCCTACTAAGCTTCAGCCTCCTCTTTATGGCAAGCAAGGGAATCATAACACTAATGTTCTTGACTCTATCGTTTCTGAATTGAATATTTCCTTTATCACATTCAATTTGTTATTTGTTATCTTTTGCCACTGGGATATCTCTAGAAAACATATTAGTAGCGTGGACAAATGTTGGAAGCTCAGCAATTCTATCTCAAGGAGTTAACCTAACACATTGGGGGAGGTAAGAACATGCCGGGTGTTTTTCTGCCTTTAACTAGGGTGGAAGAATTTTGTTTATAGTAATGGTCAAGATGTATATTTTCAAATTCTCTAGCTTTTTATTTATTGTGATTTCAATATTGTGTATGAAGGTAAAATACTATGGGGTAGAAGATTCAATCTTCAAAACTATATGTATGTGAGTGTGCATAATGCCAACCCCTCAAATCGGAGTGTTAGTGGAGGGGGCAGCCTTTAATGTCAAGGGACGATAGCTCAAGTGATGAGGAGCTAAGTTTCATTTTCTCTGCACCTAGGTTCAAATCTCCAATGAGACATTGGTTTGTTGTGACAAAGCTAAAAGGATAAGCACTCCCTTTAAGTGAGACCCAATGTGCCTCCAAATGTCTTGACCCTTGATTAATCACAAGTTTCATGTTCAACGCTGGCTTGCAAGCTATTGACACTAGCCTAAGGTTCACCAAAGAGCAAATCGAATTAAAACCTCTACAAAAAGGCTTATAAATTGTATCTTTTTGGTAGTTTTCTTCCAATGTTTAATTTAATCTATAAATTATATTAATATTGATTTATTTTTTTAACTTGATAATAATTTAATTTCAATTCATTTTAACCAAATATCAAATATAACAGGTAATAATCTCTAAATCAAAATATTCAATCATATTATTTAAATAAAATCCAAAATATACTTACTAGATCTCACCTTAATAATTTAAAATTAATAATTTAAGCTGATTAAAAGCAACCAATACATAAGTATACTTAATAGATCTGCTTGATATTAATAATAATAATTTCAAGTTATAACCCATAATATGTACACCGGGACACTAGTAATGAACTTCTTGGGTGTTAATAGATCTATATGCTTTTTTACTAGCTATCTTAGTTATACTTCTGCTAATTAGTCTGCTAATTATGTTAGTTTTCAATTCAGTTGTGTTGTTTTTTTACTAGCTATCCTAGTTATACTTTTGCTAATTAGGTTAGTTTTCAGTTCAACTCTGTTGTTTTCAATATATGTAGTTATTTTAGACCATGGACATGAGATTGAGCGTTATATTAGTTTTCAGTTTAGGATGTTTTCAACATATATAACTATATTTGGATTATGGGAACAAGGCTGGTTTCCCTCTGTTCTCCCAACCTGTTTGCTTCTATGGGACAATATACCCACATTGACTGCTTACCTGGAGCTGATCTGGTTTCTGTTACGGCAGCCCAGCCAACGTCCTTTTGTATCATATCTAAATTTACTAATTTAAAAAGAAAAAATAGGTATTATATATATAAATACAAAGCATTGCAGAAAGTAAAGAGGATCTCTCATCGCAAAATAAAGGCAGTTCAATCTTTGATGCCAAACTAAAAATTGCTTCAATAATGTCTTGAACATTTAATAATAAATTAAATTAATAATCGAAAGATCGCATCTACAAGAGCATTTCAAAGATTTCACTTGAATGGGAAAATTAGAAGTGTTTTATAAATTAAATTAGTAGTTGAAAAATCTCATGGTCCTCATCTAAAAACACTTAAAGATTTCACTTTCATAAATAGAAAATTTTAAGTAGTGTTTTATTTTAGATATATATCTCAAACAAAGCATAACACGAATAAATCACTTGCAAGGTAAATCTCTTTTTGCCACTAAAGGCAAAAGTAAAAGTTGTAATAGTGTTCAATAAAACTTAAATAAGTTTAATGGTTTAAAACATGTATGGAATGGAGATTACATATTCGAAGTCAAAAATTATATAGCATATCCACCTAGTTAACAGCCAAATCGGAAATATCACTTATCCCATAAAGAAAAGTCAAATACACCATAAGTTTAATGGTTTAAAACATGTATGGAATGGAGATTACAAATTCAAAGTCAAAAATTATAAAGCATATCCACCTAGTTAACAGCCAAATCGGAAAGATCACTTATTCCATAAAAAAAAGTCAAACACACCAATTCTGAACACTATATACCCAAAAAACTTACATTTTTAAAGATCTAAACAAATCAAGAAAAGAAAGAAAAAAATAAATTGTAGATTTTAAAAGATTTAATTTGCATAGAAAAGACAACTTGTAAATAGGTAAACATGGTTTGAAAAAGTGCTACCACCAGCATAGATCTATCTTAAACCTGAATCTATCAAACACATACACATAGACAAATCCTATATTTTAATGTGTAAAACTTTTTATCTTAATGTTTTTTACACACCGAGAAAAAATAAATCTCAAGAATATGTTTTTAATTACTTTTTTTAATATTTTTTTAAGTTTTAATTACATAAACTTATGTTTATTTTTTGAAATTATTTTGTTGATTTAATATATTTTTCGATTGTGCAGAAATTATATAATATAAATATATCAAAAGGGCATTGTTTTTTAGTATATTAATTTTTAGATTAGGTCTGACATTCTTTTTATATGTTGATTTTTAGATTAGGTCTGACATTCTTTTTATATTATGTTAGGGACAATATAAATATATAATATAAATATATAAAAAGGGCTTTGTTTTTTAGTATATTGATTTTTAGATTAGGTCTGACATTCTTTTTATATTATGTTGATTTTTAGATTAGGTCTGACATTCTTTTTATATTATGTTAGGGCCAATATAAATATATATAAAAAAAAGACATTGTTTTTTAGTATATTGATTTTTAGATTAGGTCTGACATTCTTTTTATATTATGTTGACATTCTTTTTATATTATGTTAGGGACGGTAACGCATTGATTTTTAGTTTAGGTGGACATTCTTTTTATATTATGTTAGGTACGTAACGCATTGATTTTTAGTTTAGGTAGACATTCTTTTTATATTATGTTAGGGATATTAGTATAGCACCTCCCTCATACTCCCTCATACTGAGTTGTAGAGGACCTCACTCCTCTCAGTGCAATACTGAGTTGTAGAGGACCTCACTCCTCTCAGTGCAATAAACCAAATAATCAGGCAAAGTAAAACAAAACATTAAATAAACTAAGAAAATAGAGAGGTTCGTAATTTGAAAAGATTTAAACTATAAAGAAAAAGACAAGTTGCAATTCAGCAAACATGGTTTGGTTTGAAAAAGGGCTAACATGAGCCAAGCAACCAAGCAATGTATAACAGAACGTGTAAGACGACACACCCCTGACGATTTTAGTAGCCATTGAGTAATCTCATCATGCCTGAAACTCATTGATTTTTAGTTTAGGTAGACATTCTTTTTATATTATGTTAGGGACGTTAGTATAACACCTCCCTCATAAAACCTCACTCCTCAAAACCAAACAACCAGGCAAAGTAAAACAAAACGTTAAATAAACTAGGGAAATAGAGAGGTTCGTAGACTTTGAGAGGATTTAAACTATAAAGAAAAAGATAAGTTGCAATTAAGCAAACATGGTTTGAAAAAGTGCTAACATAAACCAAACAACCAAGCAATGTATAACAGAACGTGTAAGACGGGACGCCCCTGACGATTTCAGTAGCCAGTGAGTAATCTCATCATGCCTGAAACTCCCAAGTAGTAAAAATATTACTTCAAACCTCCAACTGGACCCCAACATGCAACTCAACTAATTGCATTCAAACAAGTGACACAGGCCCTTCATAAGTGCCTGACAGACGACAATTCACAATGGCAAGACATTTCCAGGTCTCGCACCAAAATGTAGATGTCTAAATCACACGCAAAAATCTCATCATAAAAAGACTATTGTCAAGTTAGCGTGCGTGACATCGGTTGGCCCTTGAACCTACAGGCGTATCCTTTCTACCGTTGAAGGATGCCATCAATTTCTTGCAGAACTTGAAAATATATATCCCATTTCTGTAGTCCTTACCATGTCTTTAGATTCGTCATCACATTTACACACATGTAATTTTGGTATCAGTTTTATATAAATTATTATAAAAGTAATGGTAGTCATATTAATGTGGATTTGAATTCCACACAAGGAATATGCCTCTGATTTTTAACAGCTCTGAGCAAGTGGGCCCACTCAAAACAGGATTCGATGTTTACTCTGAGCAAGTGGGCCCACTCAAAACAGGATCCAATGTTAATGTCATGCTTCCGATTTTTGTGGAGTAAAGCTAATCGTTAGACGATTTGCACTTTCCCAACAAAAGCATACCCTCCACAGTCCTCACATGTGTATATAGTGTAATGCACCCAATCAGACGAGTGCAATCATAGATTTGAATTTTGCACTGGTATTACGATCCCTATAAGTACTCAACACATAAATAATCATAGCATGGCATCATATCTTTGACCTGTATATGCCAAAAGGAATGTCATGAACTCTACTGCTGAACCCTGTACCAAGGAGTATGATGAACACAGATTAATGTTAGCAGACCATAACAAATTTGATAGTCTGATTTTAAAACCTACATTCTTGTATTGATCATTTGTACAACGTTAAAAAGTAATGGTATATGAATCACCAACAATTTGCTGGTGCAAGTTTAAGTTTCCTGTAATGAATGCTTGACTAGTAAAGCTCCACAATACAAAAACTGACATAAGCTTTTTTACCAAATAGCTTTGTTCACTGACAAAGAATACTTTTGTCAAAAAATATCAGTCTACAAAATACCTAGAAAACAAATGGACTTCGGAACAAACAAAATCTCAAAATACCATATGCTTAATATTGGAAGGCTGAAGACTTTGCAGCTATCATTTTGTGCCACTTAACACGACACCTTCTTATCTTTTGCTAGCTTAGGCTCCAGCATGGACCAGGAACACCTCGCAACTAATTTAGTGTCCACTTCATTTCAGAGGGATATTATTGTACAGGCAGTTGATGCCACTCTAGATTAATTCGACCTCTGTCGTCCCGTGAAATTTCTTTGGTAACCAAAAAAGTTCCTTTGGCGACCTCCAAAGTTTCTTGGTTGAATAGCATAGTTAGTTTGTCTACCCGCTGTCTGAGCCTGTTGTGCCCTCATCCTTTGCTCCTTCATGTTTGCAAAAAGAGAATCAAGCGTCTGTGGCCTTTGCTTTACAGGTGCATTGACCTACATGACAAATATATTGTTAAAATATGGCCTTTGCTTTACAGGAGCATTGGCCTACATGAAAAATATATTGTTAAAATATGTTCTGAAAACAAGTAGGTTCTTCTCATCCAATAAATTCCTACATACCTTGGTGGATGAAACAACAGAGAATGGTCGGCTGCTTTGTGAGGTTAAAGGCCCACTCCTAAACCAAAATAGAAGAGTGTTAAAAGAATTCTGAGAATAACATCATGAAAATCCAGTGACAAATTATAACAAGCAATACTATAAAGAGACAATCACCATACCGAGATAGTTTGGCCCTAGCTTTACTTACCCCCGTCTTTTAACAAATCCTGACAGACTTGAGTTCTATGAAAACTAGTTGCCTATATCCTAACCCTAATAAATCTGGTACACTTGTAATCTTGTAAGAAACCAAAGAACAGCAGCATTAAAAATAATGGGCAAAGGCGATTAAGAATCTTACCATTTTATCTGCCAAGTTACAAGGATATTTTTACCTGGATAGTGGATGCAGTAAATTATCTAAATTACAAAAAGAAAGCCATAGCCTCGAAACAATGGAAGACCACAAAGAATGCCTGATGTAATTTGGAAATTCACATTCAATCAGCACGTAAAGTTTTGAATAATGCCTGTTCTTGTTTACTAATTGCCATGCAGGCACGCCATGGGAGAGGGAAAAATACGCTATAAGATTTATTCTGGATATCTGGCCCCTTTTCCGCAAGCAAAGCAATAATCTCCAAGTCTCGAGTTCAGCACACTAGCTCATATCCTTGTACTAAGCATTGCACAGTACAACTGAATACTGCAGTTTGGTTGCACCCCTAGAATCCAATCTACAAAAGCACTCCCCAGTCTAGGAAAACCAAGAACTATGAAAAATATTGAGTCCGACTGCAAATAAAAGCCTCTGACTGCAAAGATAAAAGACCCCCTGATACATGGTGCAGAAATCTTTGTAGCACAAGTAATAACTACATGAATCAACACACAGAGAGAGAGGCAAACAAGCCAGCCAGAAGATCAAGCATCTAAAGGCATCCAAACCAAAAGGTTATTGAGTAGGCAGTTATTTGCTTTCTTCTGCAAATAGTCCTGCTTAGATCACCCTCGATGCAAAAACAAGAACAAAACCTTGTCTACAATACCATTCTGCCGGTGAGAGACCATTTGTATAATGAACAATACCCAGTGGGGAAAATTCTGCACCTTCAACAACTTAAGACTGCAGTTCTATTTAAGAGGCGTTGGTAATTTCATTCTTGAAGTGACAGGTGGACAGCTAGGAAAAAGTGCTGACAACTTTGAGCACCACTGCCTCTGTCTGCAGTTTCATAGCTAAATTGTTAGGTACATCCCTGTTCAACTACTTGTATCATAACATGCAGATCAAACAATACATAGATGTAATCGAATTCCTTGAAGTTGACATCATGGCTATAGATATGTTGACCTCTAGTAGAAACAATCTTGCAGATATGCTCAATACTGATAAGGAAACAGGGCAAATTCAATAACACTAACCTCCAGGTATATCACAAGTATAATGGCAGTCATCATTTTATCTTAAGATTAAATGAAGTTAAGTCACAAAAAAATCTGTCCCCTGGATTTTTGTTTTAGATCCAGTTAAGGCCTCCAGCGGGAAGGAATTGAGGCTTCCAGAACAGTATGAAAACCATATGTTAGAAGCCATAACTGGAATCACTAACTTCAACACTTGTCAACACAGTGACTATTTCCCCTGGACTGAAGTTTCTGTTTACAGTGTATAGTATATTTATGATCCTGTCAAGGTTTCTAATAAGAGGGTATTATAGCCTCCAAAAGTTGTCCGAATACCATATGGCTAAGAACTTAAGAAGCCATAACTGGCATGGAAAACTTCAACAATTGTTGGAACAATGAATCAATCATGTAATGGCGTTCCTATGCCAGATAACTGAAGGAAAAACAGGATTACTTCTTTCCGGTATAACTTTGAAGGAAATGAGAAACCACGTTGCCTTTCAAAAACTTAAAAAGAGTGAACCTCTTTCTAATAATTCAGTCCCCAGACATGCAAATCAACTTTTAAGTTCACCTCAAACATTCAACAACTTCAAGTCCTTTTACCATCCAGAATAAATCCAAAAGTCGACGCAGAATATGGCCAGCTTTCATGCCATACCGAACAGCTCACATCAACAAATGTGACAAACCACCTTGTTTCTCCAGCTAACTTAAGTTCCAAAAGGTACTAAGACATGCAAATTAAGTTCACCTTGAATATCCAACAACTTCAAGTCCTTCAAATAAATCCAAAAGTTGTTGCAGAATATGGCCAGTTTTCATGCCATACCCAAACAGCTCACTTCAACAAATGTGACAAACCACCTTGTTTCTCCAGCTGGGTCAAGTTCCAAAAGGTGCTGCATATTAACCTTGCATATGCTGTTATGGTGATTAGGCTGGTGTGCTGTGATTAACTGGAAGATAAAATCAACTTCCAAGTTGAATTTAACGCATAGTGTCACGATGTTCAGACTTACTCAATACTGAGAAGGAAATAGAGCAAAACCCATAACAGTAACCTCCACCTATATAACCCAAGTAGGATAGAAGTCTATCCTTCTATCTTGAGACTAAATGAAGTTAGTCACAAAAGAATCCATCTCCTGGATTTTTTTTGTTTTAGATCCAGTTGAGGTCCTCCAGCAGAAAGGTGTTGAGGTTTGAGGACTGTATGAAAAGCATGTGGATTAGAAGCCATAACTGGAATCGCCAATTTCAACACTGGTCAACACAGAGACTATTTTCCCTGGACTGGAGATTCTGTTTTCAGTATAGTATATTTATGATCCTGTCAAGGCTTCTAATGGGAGGGTATTATAGCTACCAAAAGTCGTCTGAATACCACATGGCACTTAAGAAGCCATAACTGGCATGGAAAGCTTCACCAATTGTTGTAACAATGCATCAATCATGGAATTGAGTTCCTATGCCAGATGACCCAAGGAAGACTCGGCCTTCTCCTTTCCACTTCCTGTATAACTTCAAAGAATATGAGAAGTTACCCAGTTAAATTTCAAAAACTTGAACGAATAGTGAACCTCTTTCCAATAATTCCGGCCCCAAACATGCAAATGAAATTCACCTCAAACATCTAACAGCTATAAGTCTTTTTACCATCCAGAATAAATCCAAAAGTCGATGCAAAACATGGCCAGATTTCATGTAGACTATAGTTTCTTCTTTCATGCCATACCAAACACCTCATGGCATCAAATATGACAAACCACCTTGTTTCTCCAGCTAGCTCAAGTTCCAAAAGGTACTGCATATAACCTTGCACAAATTCTTCAAGAAAGTATGTTGATTTGATGCTGTTGTAGTGTGATTAGGCTGTTGTGCTGTGATTAAGTGGACAATTAATCATCTTCCAACTTTAATTTAAAAAATAGTGTCACAATGTGTTCATAGACTTGCCATCTACTAGTACTTCTGGGCAGATATAATATTATCTGTAACATAAAAATGTATTCAGATCAACATAATAAAGCAAACTTGTGAGAAGACATTGCATGTAGAATGCAATACCTTCTTTTTTTCCATTGAGCAGGTGTTGTCCTTATGGGTGTAACTGCTGCTCTCCTTGCTGCTTCCTTAACTGCTGCAAGTTGATTAGTTCCATTTCTAGACCTCAACTCTGCAAGCTTTCCCTGAAACAAGACACGCAATCTCTCATCACTACATTTAATAAATTAATAACAAAAAGTTTGACAGGATATATAAAGAATGTAATAATAAATGAATTAGAACTCCTCGTACCTGTCTTAGTGCTGATGACCTGGCAGCAACAGATTGTTGGACTCGAGCCTTAGAAACGGTGTTTGTGCCAGCATTCTTGTTTGCAAATGCACGCTGGCTCTTATTCTGCAACATTCCATAGGTTCTCAGTACTTGAAGCAATTATAAACACCAGCATAAATTTCACTTGATAAAACCAATACAAAGACGATATTGGTACATACTGGAGTTTGCTGCATCCTTGTCTTTTGACTGGTTTTCTTTGACATCTTTATAATGTCATCTGCATTTTCCCAAACAAATGCCAACATTGAACAGCACGTCAATTGATTACCTTCAAATTGGATAGGCTCAACACAGCATAATCTGTGAATTATGCACACTACCTAATGTCATGTCCATCTTTTTCTCAGTCAATGCGATTTTATCAGCAGTAATCACTGGCATGCTCCCCATTATATCCTGCAGATGTTTCAGAACCCTAATAAAATATCTGCAATGGAAATGAAAAACAATTAGACTAAGCAGTGAACTTTAAAATAGATATCATATTCTAAAGGTGCGATCACTATGTCTCCAAACAAATGCAATTACAAAGCATGAAGCTTAATACCAAAACCCTTTAAGGATAAAATACATTTTAAGTGTCTTGAATCTGTAAGAATAAAACCCAAGCATAAAAGTTTGCAACACATTCACTTGATGAAGCATATGTATTTATCTTCACTAGCAGAGAACTGCTAGTCTGACATCTTCTACACTAGCAGCCTTTGACCATTGTTGAGAGTCATTTCATTTACATACCTTGACTCAGTTAGACCTGCAGAGGAATATAAGATGTGCCCAAGGTATTAATCATCAGGGGTGTTTCAACTCTATCAATTTGAAGCCCTTCCTGCTTTGAGTAGTTAACATAACCATCAGGATAATTTGTTCTGATCCTATGCTTTAAATTGTCAACACAATAAAGCTGTAGGGTTTTTAGTACCTTCGAAAGTACCCAGCTGATAGCCATTAATGGCAGCAGCAAGCAGAGATGATCTGGGTGCATTGAGAGCATACTCAATCAGAGATCCCATACAGCAGTCCGTACAGCAACCCTAATGACAGTGGCAGCAAAGTTCCTCCTTCAGTAGTTCCATTCAGCGGTCATGAGGGCACAGGGGCATTTATGACGCACAGAGAAATAAAGAGCAGCATATGCTATCATCAGTTCAGTCCCAGTTAGATGATGATTCATGGTTTTAGCAGTTCAGCTCTATTTCTGAGTTTCACATGCACAGTTAGTTAGGGCACTTTGCATGTGGAAAGGATCCATGAATAGATGGGGCACACATGCACACTTGCACTATCTCCTAGTGGGTGCACTTTCCTAGGAATAGATCTTTCATGCAGTTTGAGAGAGCTAATCCCAAGGCCAGGAATAAATCCAGCACTTAGGTTTATTTCAGTCAAGAACCTGTTGTGCATGTGAACAGATTAGTTGTACCTTAATGATCTATAAAGGAGAAGGCAAGGGTATAGGTTTTATTCTTTCTGTTTTTCAGAGTAGAGGCAGTGGGTGAATGGTAGAGTTTCAAGCTTACATGTATCTCCTGTTTTGAAGGGTTATAAAAAGTGCTGTGACTTGTTTCAAATCTGTGTACTTGCTATTACCTTTATCCGGTTGGGATGTGTTCCAATCTCTAGTAGATTTCAGATTGCAGTTTTGATAGAGATTTTTGGTTTTCCTATTTTCCTAAATAGATAAGTTATAAATCAGACCAGTACTGTTAACATGTGCTAAAGAAATTAAACGCGGTACCAAGTGGCAAATCTGAAGCCTTCTAGAATTCCATCCATAAGAGAGATCAGCCTTGAAGGAAAGAGAGATGTAGGAGGGTTTGAGTTGGCAATATGTCCATACTTCAACGACTGAAGCAAATCTGTGCCAGTGATCGACACAATGACCTGAGAAGAGATGTGGGCTGTAAAATCCTAGTTGATCCAGTGAGAGGAGATTGAAGCCTGTTCAGTGAGTTGCAGTAATGGCCATTCGCAGTATATGTCAGTCACCGCCTCTAACTTTGTGGCATGGAAGTGCAGATTGCAGACCTTCTTGGAAGCAGCACAGTGAGCAAACCTTTGGAAACTTGTGGAGATGGAGATCAAACCTCCTACAGATCCAAAAAATCTGGCAGAGTACAATAAGAATGCAGTGAATGCGAAGAGAGCCCTGCCAAATTCAGTGAAGGATCATCTGATCCCTAATATTGCTGTAGAGAACTACCAAGGAAATGTATGATGCCTTGGGAACCCTCTACCAGAGTATGAACATATCCAGTGAGATCTTCCCGAGGAACAAGATCACCACAACCTTCATGTGCATGACAGATACAGTAGCTAGTTATGTGATGAAGCTAGCAACGCTGAGAGACCAACTTGGTGCAGTGGGTGACAGTCAAAGAGGATGAGCTAGTTCGAATGGCTTTGAATGGCTTCACTGCATCTTGGCACAACTTTGTTCAAGGTTATTGCACCAAGGGGAGAGAGGTGCTCTACAGCCCAGTATGGGGGAGATGAGATGTTGTTAACATATCCAGTAAGATATTCCCGAGGAACAAGATCACCACAACCTGCTTGTGCAAGACAGATACAGTAGTTAGTTATGTGATAAAGCTAGCAACGCTGAGAGACCAACTTGGTGCAGTGGGTGACAGTCAAAGAGGATGAGCTAGTTCGAATGGCTTTGAATGGCTTCACTGCATCTTGGCACAACTTTGTTCAGGGTTATTGCACCGAGAGGAGCTCTACAGCCCAGTATGGGGGAGATGTTGTTAAGTAATGTAGCTTAACATAATGTTACCAAAAATCAATGCTGGCTCATAAAACAAAAAATTAAAACCAAATGAAAGGTAATTAAAAAAATCCTTGTCGGGCTATTAAATAAAAAATCAAAACCAGCATAGATCCATCTTAAAGCAGGATCTATCAAGCACCGAGAGGGATCAAATTTCTGGAGATGTAAATTTTTTGTAACAAAATTAAGATTAAAAAAAAAGTTTAAACCTCGAGAAATTGGATCCCTCTCAGTGCTTGATAGATCCGGGTTTTAGATGAACCTATACTAGTCTATGTCAAGATAAGATAAGACAATATAATTTTATTAATGTCATCTATACTGGTCTATGTCAAAATAAGATTAGAAAATATAATTTTATTAATGTCCAACAAATGACCATAAATAGGTCATCGATGGGACTGTGCTAGGTACAACAGTGTGAGATACAAAGTGGGAGTGCAAAGGCCACTCCAAAAAGATCATGATATAATCAAAGCTAGCATATGTTGTAAAAGATCTAAAGACTAAAACCTAAGAAGTTACCTGACCTCGAGGGAAGTCACCTGACTATGAGAAATTCTGAGATGCTTTCATTGAAGAGGAAATGAGACCAGAACAAGTCACAACTAGTGTCACGGAGAAGTTTGATGGGACCTATCCTTCATCAAGAATGTTATAGAAGAGGTAGTCAAGTGAGATCAAATGAGAAAGGAGAAAGAATCAATCTCTTCATGTCGGGGGGAAGAAAAACTTGAATCATATCAAGTGAGGCAAACACAGTCACTATGCCTCTGTAAACAATGCTCCAAGTGCCCGCCTTTGAAATAACGAGAGAGGGACTCCTCTTCTAAAATCAAAAGGGAATCTTTCCTAACGTTCAAGGCCAAACTATGTGTTAAAAACTAGCAAGAAGATCTGGATCTAGCCTGGGGAAGGTCTCCTTGTCCAGAAGCGGTGACCCATTGTTGAGAGCTGGTGGAGATTTAAGTTTTCTATTTTCCTAGGTAGGTAGGTTAGAAATCATACTAAGACTGCGGTGACCCATTGTTGAGAGCTGGTGGAGATTTAAGTTTTCTATTTTCCTAGGTAGGTAGGTTAGAAATCATACTAAGACTGTAAACATGTGCTAAAGAATTTCAACAGAAACCACAGTGAAATGTTCTAGGTGGTATTGGAACAATTTCTCCTAACATAATAGTAGATTGCTCTGATTGATAGGAAAAATAAAAAGTTGTGTTTTAAAAGGGGGTAAGAGAAAAAACGGAATAGGAAATAAAAGATGCATCAAAATGGAAAAAAATCAACTTAAAATCCAACCTATGGTGACAATCGATACCAACAACTACAAACTCCCATCATCAACAACACAGAAATAAATATTATAGACCTAGAACATTGCATTTATTGTCTCTTTAATTATAAATAGAGTATCCTAATATCAATCAATGATCTATTTAGCTTAATTACAAAGGCAATAAACCTCTGTACCACTCATATAGAAATATCAAAAGGGCAAGGGCCACAACATATATCCACACAATGAAATGGATGATCAAATTGATGGACAAAAGACCAGATGGATTAGTAATTTACTTTTGAATGTGTAAACAAGACACTGGCCCAAAGTCCATATATGTATCTAACCTTATATTGTAACCAAGCATCAGGCTTGAACAAGCAAATTTTTTGAGAACTAACTAGATATCAGCAAGACGATAATAAAGCAAGGACCAAAACTCCTAAAGAGTGCACTCAGAAATATTTACAATAAGTAAAGGAACACAATAGCATTGTCATAAGAAAGCAAAAACTGAGTGCACCACAAATCAAATTTCTAACATGAAATGAATAAATTACATACTAAATATACAACTTAAATTGTTGTGAGGCAGGATTTATAATAACACTGCAATCTGAGATGGAAGCCAAGGAATGTGCAGGTTCTAGGTGCACAACGATTGGCATTTGGTCCTAGTTAATCACCATTGTTTTTCCTCATCGCAATGGGCATATCTCAACCCCCACCCCCCCCGGACAAAGTCTTCATCACACCCTACTTCTTCAATGGTGGTGACAACTCTCCATTCAACCTATTCTTCCAGACAATAGAATAAGTATCGAGTCAAGATGTTCTTCTCTTGCAATAAGCACGCACAACTCCATCCCCAGATTTTGCTGGTCTTATGTTCAATGACATTGTGAAAAATGAAGCCTCTAGCAGATCCCAACACCCTGAGGGGTTCCATATGGTTCAAGAGAACCTGACCCTATCCACTCATATAGCTAAAAGGATGTTGCAGATCAAGCAACCTTTTCCAGAACCAATGGTCTCATATGCAAATTTAATGGCCTCTAACAACAACTAGCAAATCTACACCAATGGATCTTGTGTGCATGGAGGCCGAAAATCAAAGAGGAATCTTTAATCTATCCTTGTGCTAAAGGCTTCTTCTTTGTGGAGTTTGACATAGTACTGGACTGGGATCAGATCCATAACTCCAGTCTTTGGTTCTATCATTTGGGGCAACTCTGGTCTATGCATGAAGGCCACCTAGACTCCATCTTCGTCCGAACAACAGATTCTTTCTCCATGGCACCTGTTTGGGCCAGCCTCCCCAATCTTCCTCTCCATGTTTGGGGCTGCAATTCACTCAGTGGCATTAGCAGTGCTCTTGGCCAATTTCATTTCAGAAGCGAGGCAAAGGAACACAGATACATCACTACTTATGCTCATATTTATGTCAATATGGACTTCAAACAAAGGGTTTTTGGCAAAACGTAACTTGGTTGCTAAATCTTGTACATAGACCCAAAAGTTGGATTGCAAACAAGTTTCCCCTCGACACAAGCATGCTATAGAACAGAGCATATTGTTGATTTTCTCTCAAGTGTGGAAGATCAACAAAAATCGAAATGGTGTACTAGTGTGAAGGAAGAACGCCAATTGATCACCCTCCAGCCATCCAAGATTTGTAACTTCATCAAGCAGTGCCAACCTCAATTGAAGCAGTTGATGAGGCAGTAAGTTCTTCATGAGAATCCTTTCCCTCATTCTCCTTCGCTGGAGGAGATTTCCCTTCCTCAGCGAGGACACCAAACCCCCAACCCCCAACCTTGTGTGAGCTAGGCTAAGTAGAGGAAAAAGAACTCGAGATACAACTTACAAGAACCCTCACTTGGGCAAACAGATCAGGGGAAAGCTTACCCCTCCAACCCAGTAACGCCTATCAAACACTCTAAAGAGGAATGAACAAGAATAGTCAAGAAAAAGAAGAGCACTTTAACCCTACAGCCATTGATGACAATTAGTCAACATCAAAACTTATTTTAGACATGTATTGTTTCTGCGCTGTTAATTTTCACAGTTTGTCTACACTTTTCATGTATATTCAAGGTTATGAAAGAAATTATGGGCACAAAGAAATTTTAGGAGTTGGCAAAATACCCAACCTTTTGGAGCTGGGAATTTCTCGCACGCTCACTGAGCCTTTCCATTGCTTGTAAACCCGCATTGTACGGTTCGGCCACATTTTGTTATTAAATGCAAGCATAGAGCAATTATTGTGAAAAAAAACTGCTGTGAGGCAAAAGACGAGCCTTGTCCAATGCCTTTGCCCAAAATTATTGAGTAGAAAGCTTTCATATGTGTTTTTTAATAATAGCCATCAGCTATAATTAACAATTTCCAAATTGAAACCGTGTCAATAGCTTGACAATTCTGCAAGAGCACACAAAAAATGGAATGTAGCACCCATACTATGCTACCAGCCAAAAACAAGCATGCATTCCCCTCGACACGTACTAAAGAAACATTGAATGGCCACGAACGATTGTCGTATGGCAACGTACAAAAATCAATAGCACACGAATCACCCGAACGACAAATATTCCCAAAATAGCAATTATCGAGTCAAATAGAACAAAAACAAACGACACAACTCTAAAAAAAGGCAGTGTGTTTGATTTTGAGATGACACAAATTCTTTGAATCGATAACCTAAAGCAACACACAATAGCAAAAACCGTGAATGCGGAATGTTACAAGGCTAAACTCAACCTATATGCCATAAGAAAACAAATTCCATAGAAACAAACCCGAAATTGCGTGTAAACAAAGTTCCGACGAAAATAAACGCATCCAGTAGTTCAATCAACTTTTCTTAGCGACAGAGCGTTGCAACACATCTACAATAACAAACAGCCAACAAATTTGGAAAATACAGATATATATTGCAGAATCCCTACTATAAACATGAACACTACGAAATCCTTTCGAGGAAACAACCCTCTGCCAAACGGCCGATATACGAGGGTTTTACATACACCAACAATCCAAACATCCACGCAATAGCTATAATGTACATGATGTTGCAAACCCTAACACTCACGGAATCGCAAGCAACCACCGCTAATATTACCAAACCTCTAAACCCTAATCATTTAAAATTTGCAGACACACTTCCCATCCTGCCAACGGAGAAACAGTCAGGTAAAACACTTCCAAATCGCCAGCAAAACTCGCAATACCGAAAAAACCTAACATTAATACATTGATGGGACTCAAAACAATCATAACTGAAAACATGCTGAGATTTCCTCATTCTCGTTCCTCAAACCCTAGAATTCTGTCAAAAGATAATTGCCATTGAGAAAACGAAAACCTACGAGTCCAAAACTTGATAGCCGTAGTTTCTGCGCTGCCGGAGATTTTCGCTGTACGCCACAGCTCAAACTTGCGCCGACTGCTCTGCCTTTAACAACCAAAAGCAGTATGATGAAAAGAAAACAGGATGTAAAGAGACAGAGTTGGTCAAACTTATACCATGAAATTAAGAGAATTTGTAAACGCGTTTTAAATCCGTGTGATAAAAATACAGTGTGCGGGGAGGGGAGGTAATTTAGGTATCTTCTTTTCCAAGAAAGGTATCGCCAAGAAATTTAAATGGTAATTATTGCTGTACACTCTTAAATCTAATAATTGTATTGAGTAAACAAAGTGATGGATAGTAGAGATATTCATGGAATAGCAGGTGTTGGTATTTTTTGGATTAGCTTTTTGATAAATGGTGAACTACTATTTAAAAAAAGATATTAAATAATATAAGAATTTATTTGCATTCAAAGGTTTTTTTATGCATTGTATCAGCTAAACTATATTAGTCGAGGATGGATTTAGATAGTATTATTATTGTTTTGTTTTGTTTTATGTTTTTGGTTCAAAATGTGTTCATCAATCATAATGTATAATTTTGATTCTACACTTTGAATAGTAAGTTGTGTTTTTTTTATTTGAAAAAAAACTTAGTATAAGGGGATGTTGTAACGGATAATATCAAAAACTAATAATGATCCAAGTTTAAAATGGATTATTAATTTCCACACGCTCAAAATAATAAATTTTGAAGTTGAAAAAAATTTGTCATATTTTTATTGTATTGGTATTGAAATTTAACATTCATTTTTATATATAAATCTTTTACAAGAAAAAAAAATAATAATAACTATTTCCTACTCAAATTAGATTGGCACATTACCTTCTTTCATTTGTGCATTGCACTAATTACAATATGTGTCATTAAGTTATTAAGTTCACACAATTAATTACAATATATGTCATTAAGTTCACACATTCAATAAACTTTCAATTTTTTGTTGATATTAATTTATAAATTCATAATCAACCCAATAGTAAATCAAACAAAAAAAATTAAATATAAGTATAAATATTACATTAAAACAAATCATATCAATTAATAAATCAAACAAAAAAAATTAAATATAAGTATAAATATTACATTAAAACAAATCATATCAATTAATAAATCAAACAAAAATTAATAAATCGATCGGTCGCTGTGGGAGTTTCCAATATCTGGAGCGGGTTGCTCGGATCTTTAAAAATCATTTCCCTTTGGATTGCTTGGATACCAGGCAATGGACGCGACATTAAACTGGGTCTTGACCTGATCCTGGGTGGTCCTTCCGAGCATATACTGTCTCTCGAATTGAGGGCCCATCTCAGCTCAAATGGCTATTTCACTCTGGCTCATGCGATGGGTCGGTTCATGGGGGGACGGCCTCATTGGCTATCGGCCACTCAGCTGGGATTATCTGGCGCTATGGCTTTGGAGTGGGATGCATATATCGGACCTTTTTATCAATCTAATACACTATTATCTGATAAGGCTGACAGATTGGCTTGGTCTTGGGATGTGGCTTCTGGGGAGCCTACTGCAAAATTGGTCTATGATGCTCTGTTTGTCGATTCCTGTGTTGACATCTGTTGGTGGGAACCATATATTTGGAAACTGGTCATTCCTCCCAAAGTGAAGTGCTTTGTTTGGCTTGCGTTATCAAACCGCATACTCACGTGGGATAATTTATGTCGACGTGGTTTCTGTGGTCCGGGATGGTGTTCACTATGTCGTTGTTCGGTGGAGACAGTGGATCATCTGTTCTCGGCTTGTTCTTTCATTTGGGGGCTATGGGAGCTGATTGCTCACAGATCCGGCTTGTAGTTCTGCTGGGGGTTGCATTCCTTTGTTGATTGGTTGGAGGCTTGGACGAGCCTTCACTCTGAATGTGTCGAACTGCCTTTCTTTATGATCTGGGAGGTGTGGCGTGCTCGCAATGCATACATTTTTGAAGATCAGAAACCACACTGTGCATCTTTATGCAATAAGATCATTGCAGCTCACAAGGAATATATGTCTGCCTTTGGCGCGGGTGTTGGCTCGGGTACGCGGATTTTGAGGAATCGTTTGACTCCTCCTATACTTGTCTTTCCTTGTGGATTTTTCGACGGGGCTGCTGTTCGTTTGAATGGCACTGGGGGTGCCGGTGCAACTATACACATATCTAATACTACCACTGTTCATTATTGGCTGAACCTGGGTAATGGTTCAAACACTCGAAGTGAGATTTGCGCCCTATGGCTCCTGTTATTTTGTGCACGGAAACGGATGATTTCCTCCCTGGTTATTTTTGGTGACTCGCAGGCCATTATTGCCTGGGCTAAGGGTATTGCTTCTCTGAATGTTCTCCTGCTCAAACACTGGTTGGAGGAAGCTAGAAAGCTCATTCTTGAATTTGAGCACATTCACTTTGAACATATCTTCCGGGAGGTCAATCTGGAGGCGGATATGCTCTCGAAACGGGCTCTCAACTCTCTGCCTGGGGTCATCATGTGGCAGGAATGGAGGGATGATTTGCTATTTTCTCATGGTTCCTACTTATTACACTGGTCTTGAGGGAGTCTGTCTTATATTGCTCTTATTTTTATCTTTCCATTGGTTTTTATGCGGCTGGTTACTTATATGTTTTGTAGTTTACATGTGCAGATACTTGATTATGATACACCCAATATCTTGTTGGGCAGATCTATATTATATCTCATATATTTTTGCGGCCATATATCATCTACATGCAGATGCTGACACTGATAGGGTGTAATATTAGTATTACACTCCATTCCCTGCTGGGATGTATTCGATATTTATGTTTTTGTGGACAGCTATATTTTGGACCTTTTATGAGATGCTTATACTATTGATGTTGTGGCATTTACTTTCTGATATTATTAGACACATAGCAGATTGACTATGGGTTTTGGTTGCACTTGTCGACTGTTTTAGACAGCCCACATGATTTTCATATTGATGATATAACCGGTTTGTTCCGGGGACTCCATATTGGCAGATTTGTATGTATTTGAACAGTGACATGACAGTTGGACATATTTTACTATTTCGCATATTAATAGTAAGTTATATTTTTCTATGAAAAAATATTACATTAAAACAAATCATATCAATTATATAAATATTACATTAAAACAAATCATATCAATTATATATAACATACTTTAGACATATTTTGGATATAAGGAAATAGATTGAACACCACATATTATAAATAATATAAAATTACTAAATTAAATTATTATAGATATTAAATTAAATATAAATAATAATATTTACATTAAAAAAAATTATATCAACCAATTACAATAAGTTTTACCTAAAAAATCAACATCAATGTTTTGTTTAAAGGGGTTGGATCCATTGGTGAAGAGTAAGGAGTTCTTCACTAATGAGCAAGGTTCAATTCTCATGAGAACTTTTCCAAGAACCATGGGTCACCTTGAGGTAGTGGTCAGATGAGTGGTTGCATCCAAAAATTTTGTATTAAATGTTTTTGTGACCCGTGCACAATAAGTGGATCAAAGCCTACCCCGATGTCTTTCAAATTTAGGTCTAATTCTTTCATATTCTAAGAGCATTCAATCAAGAAGCAATTCTATTAGCCAATTAGGCCTCATGGCTCAAGGAAGGCTCTTTTTGCTAAAAAATGGGAACTTTATTTTTAATCAAAATCCCTAAGTTCATAGTCCACTTATACAACAGTTGCATGGTAAGGACACATTGAGGAATTAATTCCCACATCTGACAAAGGGACGTGGCATTAAGCATTGTCCTCACTCCACACATGCCTCTACTCCACCAATTCCAAAGTATTGCAGCCATGGCTTATCAATGGGACGGTGAATATGGAATTTAAGTCAGACTCGGCCTTCTTAGCTTTGTTTAATGTTAGTTTGTTTATCCCTTCGGATTCTCAACGATAATGGACATAAGCTCTATCATAATTATGTTCGTCGTGGGTTTTATGAGACTTTCTCTAACAACCACCCATAACTAGTTCCTTCCTTAATGAATGTGTGGAAATTTAATTTGAGCACGGGGACGATGGAAAGGAACAAAGTCGACAATGGCTTGTTGGTACTTTAGTTTGCATACCTTGCATTTTTGTGTTCCTACTCTGTTTTTTCATGTTCGAATCGAGTTTTTGAGGTTTTCCATTATGGGTGGGGTATGAACAAGTTGTGGGTAGCCATGGACACCCATTCTTTCAACTGTCATAGGGATATTCAAGAAAATCAATGGTTTTTGAGATGGCAAGAGGATTTGATAAATGGTAATTGAACCTCGGTTTTCTCAATCACCGCAAAAGCACATGAACTAGAACATCAACGACCTCCCAAAATGTTATTATCATGGACATTTTGGTCAAGTAGAAGTGGCAAGTCTAGGATTTAGAGGATGAATGTGCCAAGCTCAAAGAAATAGTAATATCTCTCAGCAAGAATTCGTCACCTTCAGCCTCAACTACAACAGAGTGTGGATATAGACAAACAAGAATCACTACCCTCAATTCAAGCTCGGGATGATGTTATGAGCAAGTGTGCCTACCCATAATCAAGTATCAGTTTATGTTTTACAAGTTTGTTTTGTTTCTAGGTGTTTTTTGTCACATATACTCTACTGAGAGTGCCAGGTTATTAAAGATATGTAAAGATAAATCGAGTAGCCAATAGGCTTCATTGGGTTGCCAATATAGAGCATAATCTTCTCGAAAAACAATATGCTCTTGTTTTGTACTTTGTCGTTGTTTAACTTGGTTGCAACTTTTTTAATACAAATTTTAAATCATTTTTGTTCGAAAAAAAACTAGTGATATCAAAGCCTCACAATGTTTAGTGTTATTAATGACTGAAGATTTCAATGAAAGTGAATAATGCAAGTAGTGCTATTAATGTGTTATTGATCCATCGATGTGCATGATAGATCTAAAGACGGATCTACCCTAGTTACAGTGACATGCAAGCACTTATAAAGTGAGTTTGATAATATCTCCCACTATATAATTTCCTTTGATAATGTGTTTAGCATATATTTGCCTCTTAGATTAAATGTTCATTCTATTTCCATTTTATTTTTCTATATGTGTGGGGATTTTTAATGTATTGTATTCTTATTATAATCGCATTCATTTTATTTGCATTTTATTATGTGTTTTGCCACTGTGACTCTCATATTTATATTTGCATTTTATTCCATGTTTGATCTCAATATGTAATGTAATTCAATGTATAAATAACCTTATAGTGCATTATTGTTGGTATATTGGTATTTTGTATAAAGTTGATATTAAAAGATTCTACTTAAAGCCAATTGAGAATGGGAGAATTGCACATCTCCCTCGTAGCACACCACAACAATGTTTTAACTTATGTGTGTGTGTGCGCGCGCAGATTATGGCATTAAATTGACTCTTACTTTATCAATTAAGAAAGGGGTAACGAGGGAGGAGTGAGGTCGGGATTAGCAAGGTCGAGATCAGGACCAATGTAGATCGAGTCAAATGAGAGAAAAAATTGCCAACAGATCAACAATAAAAAAAACAACATGTAACTATTTGAAGGAATCTCAATGGATCTCTACACCTGGAAAACACTGACACATGGGGAGGGATATTTCCCAACAGGAGAGAGAAAAACAATAACCAGATATTGTGGGCATCTGCAACTTCAATATCTACTATAACAACTTTCCATGTTAGTTAAATGGGCACATTTTGGAGGAGGCCTTATGGATGGGAAGTTCAACTGTTATATGCACATAATTTCATTAGTCATCGAGGTAATTTGGGGGATCTGAGCTTCTTATAGATGTGGGTCAACATGACACATGTGGAGGCTCCTTCGTTAGTAATCCAATAATGAATAATCAAATTCTTGATGGTGTTAGTAAACTAAAAGGATATCAAAGAGGGCATGCAATGTTCTGCTCTATCCAAATCAAAAGTGGTAATATAAGTATCAGAAGGATAAACCATGCCCAAAGTAGATGGAAGGGACTTATGTTGCATAAGAGAATTATGTGGAACTTCCACGGCAAACATGGCCATAAGGGACTAGGCCAAGTCATCCACAACATTATAGTTGTGGGAAACTCTAGCATTTGGGTCATGGGTTGTGTGACATATGGGAATTTTGGGTACCTTTGAAGTAGGGTTGACATTGTGCCACATGTTGGTTGTGGAGCTAGATCTTCTAATCTCATAGATGATGATTCAGCCGTGTCCGTACCCCAGGTTTGGTTATGATCTCGGCCCGATGCTCAGGGGGTCGACCCCCCCTAGTTGGGGGGGGAGGGGGCCAGCGGCCCCCCGTTGGGGGTTCAAGGGTAGCACCCTCAAAAAAAGGGGGTTTGGGGGAAACGCCCCCGAGGAAAATTTTTGGGGTTGTTTTCGCCACCAGTTTCCGGGCCCATGGTTTTGGGTAACCCGTCCCATTGTATTTCCCTTATAAAAGAAAGACATTGTAACACGGCTAGGGTTAATGATGTATTAGGTTTTATGCATTGTAAAGATATCTGAGATCTGTGAAGAGAGATTGTGAGACAGTGAAGAGGAAGTGCAGCGGTTGTGTTGTAGGTTGTATCCCTTCACTTTTTTGGATAGAATAATAATAAGGACTGGCAACTTCAGTGTGGACGTAGCCCAAGTTGGGGTGAACCACGATATATCTGTGTCTCTCTTGTAATGTGTGTGTGATTATATTTGCATTTATGTTTATTGTTATTGCTCCGCGATCCTGTTTTTTCTAACACCACAAGAAATGTAAAGGTCCTTATGGTAAAGGTGAATCCTTTCCATTGTCAAAATTGACCAGTTCAATTGTCATACCATATTGATTATGTGGAGCTTAAATATTAATGTGAATGGAGGTCATGATTATGCTTTGGAAAGAAGGGCGAGGCAACGTTAACTAATATGTTACCAACCATTGTGGGGGGAGGGGTTTTGCAATACCATAGGTTGTGTAGTGGTAGGATGAGTTGGTTGAGTATTGGGTTGGCCTTGGGGGGGTTATCATGATCCTCGTGTTTATTGGCCTCATCCCATAGTTGAAAAGCTCGAGTAAGGTGTTGGTAATGGTGTGTATAATTCCCGTGAAATTTATAAAATGAGCAGAGATGGTTAGTCCATAGTTGAGGATTATTACCTTGTTTGGTGGGTTATTGGGATCTTGATTCGCATAGATAGGATTACCTCCAATGTTAGTAGGAGGGTCATGGGATTAGAACCCACCTTCATTTTTTGTGGTATTCCCTTTATTCTTCTTCTTTTTAATATTAGGTTACACATTTCATGGTTGGGTGTACATTGGTTGGGTATGTTCTGTTGAGCATAAACCCACCCTTGCAAAAAAGGGGGAAGGTTTAGGATGTTGTAGAGTTAGAGGTCCTAACGGAGGGCCAAAAAATGGGTAGTAATGATTATGGGCAAGTGAAGCAACATACATGGTGTTAGTGTTTTAAAATTAACCCATACCAAAAATATGAACTTAGGGTTGTGTAATATTGAGTGCAAGTTCCAAATAGTTCAATAGAAAACTAAAACAAATGAACAACAATCCTAAATATTCATTCAATGCAACAAAAATAAAACTAGATATAAAGGAAAAAAGGAATGATATAAATATTTTTTTTTTTATATTAACAAAATAATGAAAATTCGAGACATATTGGTGTGGCCACAGCGACTCCCCAACTTTTATTCACATGAGGACAAAAAAGTCGAGACATCCTATGCTAAATTTTTCATTTATTCAGTACAACCTGAATTGATTTGTGAATTAATGATTAAGTCGAGTGAAGTATGAGTGTTGGGATGTTTGTTGATGCCTTCACGGTGATCCTTGTCAATTGTCATCGTCATCCTTGAATGAATAATCCAAGCTGTAGAATCTAGTTGTTTTACCCTCTATTGACATCCTATGCCGATGCGACCAGTTGGAATCTCAATTTCATAATCATGTATGGTGTTCCTGAGCCTCATGTACATAATTCCTAGCCATCGCCTATCGATATTTGCTTGTTGTTACACAGAAATTTCATCATGAACCTTGTACCTTCAACTTTGTCACAATCCCTGAAGTCCCTTTGACAAAACTTGTTTGAAAGATGAGAGTTTTCCCTTCTAAAAAACATTTTTGGCATCAATGTCGCAGGATGCTATGGGACAACCTGCGACACTTCCTATTGTCGCAAGTTGCTATCTAGCAACATGAGACAGTTTTGCATCTTGCCTATTATGCAGATTGCGACACCTCAATGTGTCACAAGTTGTCTTTGATCAGGGTGCGACAGTGTTCGTTGTAATGGAAAAAGAGAAGCTTCGAAGAGCTTCCAGAAAGAAGCCCCTGTGGATGGATATCCACTCCTATTAGGGTGGATCTTGGCCAAACCCCTATCCTATCGGGATCCTACCCTATCCTTCTCCTCTTGTCTCTCATCTCCCCCTATCCTTTTTTCCCTATAAAAGCAAGCTCATACCCATGGATGAGGGGGATAAGTTTATGATAGCCAAGTGTTGGAGTAATTGTGCTAGAGAGTTGAAAATTTAGTAGCCATCCTCTTGGAGCAAGGTGACAAATTAAGGCAAAGGATTCGTTGGAAGGGACCTACAACACCAAGGCGTTCTGGTTGTACTTCTTTCATGTTTATTAATACATCAATACATTTCCTTTCTCGTAAATGATGTTGTATTTCATTTATAACATTTCTCCTTGGTCCGAGGCGTCAGGTGTGGGTGGGGTTCTCTCCGACCCAGGAGGAAGCATTGTGGAAGAATTCGCATGGAGCCTAGGAGTGGAAACAAATAACAGGGCAGAAATGTTAGCCTTATGGATGGGCACCAAAGTGCTAGTCGATAGAATAATTCCACAAGTTATCTTTTGGGAGATTCTCAAACCTTAATTAATGCATGTAGGATCCGGTCTTTGCTTCATAACATTGATTTAGCTCGAATTTAAGCAATAATATGGGAAAATCTGGCATCTCTAAGATTGGTTTATTGCTTTCATATTCTTCACAGTCAAAACTCCTTAGTAGACTCTTTGGCTAATGAGGTTGCCTCCATAATTGAGGGAGAATACCACTCTAAAGGTAAAGAGGTTCAACATGAGGAGATCCCCCAAGGACCAATACTTTGTTCTGGGAGGGGGAAGTATAAACTCGTTTTTCCTTCCACTTAGAGGAATGAAAGACAAGACAAAAGTTATGACTCCTACCTACGCTGAAGAGAATGATGATGGACGCGTGGTGCGCATGATTGAAGCCAACAAAGAGTGGGGAGCCTGCAGTATATTAAATTATCTACCCTGTTGATCCATCATTGATGTACAAAACAATAGTAAGTGCGAGTATGAGCTAAAGGAGTCGGATCTTGGGAATGTGGATGGTGAAGAAGGAGTCTTTTCCTTAGCAGCTCCCACGAACGCTCTAAATCTAGAATGCGTCATCCCCTGTGGAAGTTGGTTTGCAGATCTAGGTCTTCGCATGCGATGAGATCATGGGTAATTATGGCAATAAATGGAAGTTATGTGTTTGACAGAGGCAAGTAAGGTTAGATTCGTCGCCTTCTTCACCATATTATATGTTTTCTCTCTGAGTTGGACTTGGTCTGTAGGACGAAGGCTTAACAGTTGTCGCATTGAAGGTGAGGAGGAGATCATGAGTCGCAATGAAGAAGAAGGAAGGGTGTTATGTTGTGTGGAATGCGACGTCAAGAAGCTACATCATGGGCTTAGCAAGCTTGGTTGGCGTGTGGACTAGGTCGAATGGGATGGAAACAGTCAAGGTAGACACTGGGAAGAATGGCAGGAAGATGAGGACCGCTAGAGAATGGAAGAACACACACAATTCCAACTTCAATTGGACCTAATGGCTAGCAAATTGGAACAACAACAAGATAAGATGGAAGACTTGCAAGCTAAAGTGGAGTCTCTACTGCAAGAAATTGTTATCCTTCATCATAAGCAAAAGGATAAAGAGGAGGTTGAAGCTTCTTTAGTTGCTCCCCCTTCTCTCAAGCATGAATCTCAGGTTCCATGGGTCCTTTTTTAAACAAGAATTATACAGTGCTTTTTTGTAATTTTGCTAGGCCAACATGTAAGACAGTATAACTACTACTCTATAGAATTAGATGGATGTTATCAAGACAAGAAGTATGAGCATGGCATAATTTCAGTTGGTACTTGGTTGGACTCAATGATTGTATGGTCATATATGTTGTTTTGTAACTCTGTTTGATAAGGAGTTTTCCAAAGTGTGCCAACAGATTGAGAAAAAAAGAAAGAGCACAAATAAATCTCACAGTAAACATTCAAAAATGCACACAAATGAACGAAAAAACTAGGATTGAGAACATAGATATAATTAAATAGACAAAGACATGCACAACCATCACTTTTGAGCTATGGCAATGTCAAAGACATTGCCACCTCGTGGCTCTTGTTTATTGTATTTTCTTTGCTTTTTTATTTCTTTATTTTATTTTTAATTTTTGTGTTTTTATTTTATTTTTATTCATTTTATTTTTAATGAAGTTTTAAAATAAAAGTAATAAAGCATTAAAGGATTGTTTTGTAATACAATAAGCATTCAATTATAGAGGAAGATAAGGTTTGCACACAAAACTCCTTCTCATAAACCAATGACATAAAACTGAGCATTTTGACAAAGATTTTATTTGTTGTCATCAAAGTGATATATGCAATTGAACATTTTAAATGAGGAAGGACTTTGGCGACAAAAACTTAAAAAGATGTGCTGAAAACATTTTCTTCGCAAATGATCATTCCGAGGTCACGAGGCAAAGAGAGGCATTGAAGACGAAGGTGGAGATGTAGATTCTAATAATCAAGTCAACATACATCTGCACAAGTTATGTCGTCAAAACTTCAGGAATAAGAAGAACTGGTCATTTCAAAGAAGTTTCTATATGATGCCTCGAGAGGGAAAACAAACAAGTCAATCCGCCAATGAAGAATTTCCTTGAAAATGTGGTTTGACATCAATTCAAACAAATATTTAAAGGCAATTGTTCTATCATTTGAAAGTTGTAGGCCCTCCTAATGTGCATGTGACTAATTACTGAGTGATCCGGATCTTGGGGGTTGAGACCCGAAAGGATTGAATGTTGAGAGAGGAGGAGAAGATATAGCCTTAAAGCTGAAGTGGACAATGGACCATCTGTGAGAAAGACACAGCAGTGAGATCTGGGCTGTGAATAGCCTAGATAGAGAAACATAGAGTAAATATGCCACATGGAGGGGTGAGGCTCAAAGAGGGTTCTTTGAGCCTCACCTCTCAAACTATACTAAGAAAGGCACTCAAAACCAATAACCCAATAATAAATCAATAAAACAAGAGAAAGGTAGGATGCAAAAAATAATAGCTTGCTTTATTGAGAAGGCATAAAGCCCTTTATATATTATTATTACAAGGTGCCTTGAAGCCATACCATGGAACAAAACCATGGGCTACCAAATACCATGGATTGGTGTATTCTAAACTATGGGCTGCATGGAAGATTCCCAAACCATGGATGGGAGAGGGTGCCCTCTCCATTTAATGCTTTTATGATGAATGGGAGAGGGTGGCCTATCCATTTAATGCTTCTATGACTTATACATTCGAATTTAGACCATATGCCCCCTACAATTCGAATCATTCCTCCCCCCTTAGAAAATGATGGTCGCCATCATTTCATGCTAAAAAGAGACCCATGATTACAATGTGTCAATTACCAATGAAGAGAAGGGTTTTGTGTGGTTCACCCATAACCGTCGGTTTTGTGTGGTTAACCCGTAACTCTAGGTTTTGTGTGGTTGACCCATGACCGTGAATACAATATATAATCGTGGGTTTTGTGTGGTTGCCCCATAACCGTGAATACAATATATAATCGTGGGTTTTGAATGGTTGCCCCATAACCATGGGTTTTGTGTGGTTGAACCATAACCGTGGGTTTTGTGTGGTTAACCCATAACCATGATTACAATTTGATTTAATAAAAGTAAAAAAAATGAAAAATTCATGATTTTTGGTGCAGTTGATGTCTTGTTGCAATTCCATTCATAGCTTCTAATGCAGGTGATGAAATTGAATTTTGTTGAAGACCCATTTGAGATCTTGAAGATACCTTTCTATCCATATAGCATACTTGCTCTGTGGTGGCCCAAGGAGTGATAGAATGTTTACTGAAGCTTAGGAGACGCACACACACTGTTTTGCAGACATATGTTGCTTCAGTCGATGATATCTCTCAAACCATAAATCCAAATGAAAAACCACGAAAAACCCATTTTAGATGATAGAAATAAATTTGAAATGAGCTATCATAGAGCCTCTAAAATGCTCTTTGGAGTTCGTGGCACCTATTTGAAGTTGGATATACATACGACTGCATTGTATACAAACATGTGTTGCTTCAAACAAGCATATCTCACAAACCAAGAAACAAAATGAGATTCTGTGAAATATCCATTTGAGCTAACGAAAAGATCTTTCAAATGAGATATGGCAAGAGCTTTGAAAACTTCCTGTAGAGGCCATAAAATCTCTCTAATTTTTTCATAAGTGGGTCGTCCTCCAAAGGATGACAAGGGTTTGTAGAGCAACATGGGCGATTGTAGAGATCATGGAACCTCCAGCTATAGCTTAGAAACTCTGAATTTTTTTTCTAAAAAATATTATGTATCAATGGATGTAGTGAGATCCATGTATGATTCTCCTGCAATGGTGAACGAAGATCCAAGGGTAGAAAAACCCTGTAGTGCTTGATGACCAATTGTGATGCTTGTAGTGTATGGCCGAGCAAGTGGACTTCAAGGGTGCCAAAAGGAGGTTGGAAATTACTGCATATCTTTGAACCCAAACTATTTTCAAATTCTCATTCCCATGGAATGGTTACCTACTATGATACCACGTAAATCCAGATAATGTGTAATTTTAAATGCAATAATATTTTCTCCTGAAGATAAAATCACCTCATATAAAATAAAAATAAATACATTCAAAAAATGAGAAAAGGTGAAAATATTGGGAAGATGAAACAATTGATCAAGTTACTCAAGAGTCTGTTCACCTTCCAAGGAGAAAAAATAAATAGGAGAACATCCACGAGAAAGGGGCTTTTGGCTCTCAAAGTTTTTGAATGTGCTATTGCTGAATTGTGAATGAGGAGAAGCCTGGATTAGCTTTTGCACATGAATATTGTTGTTACGTGGATGTATGTATTGAATTGCTTCATGTTCTTTCACATGCAAATTTGGAGTAAGATTTTTCAATTTTTTGAATAGACTATTCCAGCAGTTTTCTGATTCTTATTTCATTGATTATTCACATTCTTTTGCTTTATATGAGTAAGGAAATTAGAATGACATGAATACCAAGACTATTATAATATTTATGCCTTTCATTCTATTGATTGCTTATCTACCTCTTGAAACAACTACCTAAATTCTAGATGTGGATGTTCAATTATTATTTCATTGCTCACTCTCTTTAATCTCACTCCCAGATGGGATAGGTTAGTATTAGTTAGGGACTGCATTAGGTTAGATTAGCTTGCATTTCATCTCTACTTTATTATAAAATCCCTAAACGATGGACTAAGATGCAACTGATAAAACCTAATAAGGAATGTTTGCTAGGCCAGAATCCAGACAGGTTCTCTTACCGGGGAGAACCCCTACTATTGACTCGGGTCATTTCGACCTGTCAACACATACCTTGGTGTTGGATGTTGTTGATGTAAACCCGTGTATCTAACCTAATGGAGGGTGTTAGCACTCATAATGACCTTTAAGGTTGTGGGAAAAAAGGTCACTTCAAGGCAACCACAAAACCACTTTAGACTGTATTTCTGACCTTATACAATCAAAGAGGGATATCTCACTATTTACAAAGCCTTCTTACTTAAGATATTCTATCAATGACATTCAAAAGGTCAAATTTCTGATAGGACAATTTGTTTTTAGAGTTTTGGTAAGACAATCATGAGAGAAACCATTGGGCAATGGAGTCAATAATCATATCTGAGTTAGGTTGCAAGAGGTAGGGGTTTGAAAAGATCATGGCCAAAGGCAAGGTAGACACCATTTCTTCAATCTTGAGGCTTTTGCAGGTTGATTAGAGGACAAAGAAGACAACCCATCAAACAAAGCACCTAGCTTGGGTGAGTTCTGCAAAAATTTAGAAGAAAATGTTTTGAAAATGCTTGAACAATGAACCTAGAGCATGCAAGATGAATTCTAGCCCATGAAACTGCTGTTCAAACATGAAAAGAAACACAGAATGGAGTGTTAATACTGGAAAAACAGTCACATAGAATATCACTTACTGAAGAATGTGATGGCACAAGAATCTCAGCCATGGAAACCTCTCAGCATTCCATCTCTGCAATTTTATTCATCTACTGAAAATGAAGCCATTACAATGAAAGAGCCTCTCTGCTCTTGAGAATCCCCCCCCACTAAAAATCAAACCCCTAGCTTTGTCTATTACATATGAATATATAGGAGAGGATACCCTCAACTAAGCTCGAATTATTCTAACCTAGCTTCTAGAAACAGAAAGTTGTTACAAATATAATGACAAATGGCTAACTGACTTCTTGATTTCAAGGAATTTGTTACAACAGAGTTCTTCATTTAAGGATGCGGACTACTGAAAACTAGGCTTCAAAGCCCCAGCTGTATATCTCAAATGGTGACAGCTGTGTAAATTCTGAGAGAGGTTTTTGTAATTGAGCATGTTCCCAACAAAACCCATGTCTTCGTTTTCTCAGATTCTCCTCCAGCTCATCGAAATCTACTTTTGAAGTTGATGACTCAGACAGTAAACTGAAATTCTGGAAAATTTCCCCGTGAAGATCCTTTCGATTCTCCCAAACCGTGATACCTGTGTAAAAAATGAGAGAGGTTATTGTAGATGGGGCCGTGTTGAAGAAAAATCTCCATTAGTTTGTAAAAATTCATTCCCATTTAGCGGAGACAACTCTTTGAACTCGATGACTAAAACAATCATTTTCAGAAAATTCGATTTAACCACGAGCATAAATTTCGCAAATTTTGGAAAGCTCTTTTGTCCTTGCATGTTCAATCAGCGAAGTGCATATCCACCGTTGATCTCGATCATAGCTTCGGTCTGGACCGTTGAATGACGCTGTCTCTACTATATTTCGTAAATTTTGAAAATTTCTTTGCTCGTGCAAGTTGATGATGCGAAAAGTTTGTGGACCATCAATTTGTTTCATTCGTTGATCTAACCGGTGATTCTCCTTCATATGTCTATTTGCCCTGGAATATCTACAAGAACATAGTCAATACCCATTCTATAGTTCCTTTAATCATTTATGGGTGACTTAGTTGTTTCATTTACAATTAGATTGATATTTGAATGTATGCTCTGCTTCAGGTGCTTTGAAAATTCCATGTGAATGGTCTCAACACTTGCATATTGTGTTTACATAAACAAGTTTAATGCCTTACTTCAATTTTACTCCTCCTCGACAGTTACAATGCACACATACACCTTTGTACCAAACCTGTAAGCTACAACTACGACGTGGGTTCATTAATAATTTTCATGAAGTTAAGACCAACAATGGTAGTTGCGCCTCTGTCACCTGGGCGATTGGGCACTTGGGATTTTTTAAGACAGCGTTGCGTTTATCATGGGCAAACTGAAACTGGGCGCATGATGGTAGAAGATGAAAACGTTCCCCTTTCCCAACCATTTCCACATGCCAACAAATTGTTTAGCTTCTTCAATCCTCAACACGACATCAAACTTTATGGCAAACAAACTCTTGGACAACTGGCGTTTTAGAATCATATTTCTTTCATTTTCTGTTGTTGGTCAATATCCCACATTGCTCGCAAAAACAAGCAATCTTGTCTTTATATGAGTCTTGATCAATAGTATATATTTTGATGACATGGGCACTTATCATGCCCCTCGTGGGGCCTTTCACCATATGACTTGATGCTTAGCACTTAGGCGTTGGCTTGTGTATTTGTGACTTAACTTGTGTGTCGACGTGGCAAGTCTATGCGTGGGTCTAATTGCTTTCGGTGATGAGCGGCCTTGTGCCAAATTTTTTATAAAAATCCCCTTTGTCCATATTTTACAAAAAAAAAAAACTTTGGTAAAAAATTGACTATAAAGCCAAATTTACATATAAAACCAATGTTTATATGTTTTATTCAAAATGAACAAAAATCCTTTTAATTCATAGAAATTCTTTTCTTTTTGCCCAAATAACCATTGACCCTTTTTCTTACCAAACAAGAAAATTCCATGCATTTATTCAACCAAGCAAAACCTTGCAACTGCTTGATCCTCGATGAAACATTGAAATTTATATGGTGATAATGCAAACTTCAGCAAGAATAAAATAGTGCTAATAGAGGGTTCTTCTTCTTCTTTGATACTCCACTCCCACCTAGATGATGTATGATGGACTTCAAATGATGAAAGGAAAGGGATGAAAATGGTTCTTTATCTCTTTTTGTAGGTAATCCAACAGCATAACCTTGCTCTTATGAATGAAAAACGGTATATCTATGTATGGAACGAAATTAAGACTTTTATTTAAAGGATAGGATGTGGACACTTCTTAATTCTAGCTCCAATGTGAATAATCCCTTTTCATTGATGACTTGGTGGGATAATGCTGAGTATTTGAGACCATACCAAAGTTCTTTTTTTCACAAAGAAAAAACTATACTTTTGTAAACAAAGTATAAAAAGCTTAACAACTCCTTACAACCTTCACCAAACAACGAATAGTCTTCATAATCCAACTACATACCAACAATAATCCTAAATACTCACCGAAACTCATTGCTAGAAAACGAAAACACACATAACTTATCATATCTAAACTATAAATATTGATGTTATAGCTTATAAAGTTATTACAAAAGAATTGATTTGCATTGCATTAAACTATCCAAAACATGATAGGGTCATAACATACCCCCAACTAGAGAGAAATAGATGAAGAAAAACAACCTTCCCATCACTAAGAACATAAAAAGAGATATGTTAATCAACTTTCATAAATAGTGAAAGAACCATCTAAAATGACATTTGTATCCAATATTTTTGAATAATATATTATGCCTTTCATCAAATCTAGAGTTTGTCTGGATATAATATCAACTTCTTCATTGAATTCTTTATATATATGCTATAAATTAATCCCTTCAAACTCGGTTTTGAGCCTTTTAATTTTGTCTTTCCATCCTTCAAGAACAACCACTTGTAATTGACAACCTTAGAGATCCCAATAAATGATCACTTTGGAGTCTCCAACAACTCGCAAACGAATAATTTTTTTAGAACGTGCAAAGTATAAAAGACTCCAAAAAGAAAGAAGTTCACCGCAAGTGTTAGTACACCTACCACAATTTAATTTGGGTTTGAAAACATAACTCTCCCAGTCTCAATAATACACCAGTACCACATTGAGTACCATAATCCCAAAGAACACCATCAAAATATCCCATAGGCCAATTATTGATGAAAGAAAGAGCCCTTACAACCGCTCTCCTATATACATCCTTTCTCTTTAAACAATTCCCCAAAATCCCCACTTACATTATGATTAACCTTCAAAATATATAATATATATATATATTTTTTTTTCGCGGAAAATGCCAACACCTGCTATTTTGAAAGAATCAAGGTATGGCTAGATTTACAATCATTACATAGAAAGTCAGTGCCCAAGGAGCAAGTGTCACAAAGCAAGATTTGAACCCGGGTGGGGAGGATAACAACATTCCTCCCAACCACCCGATCTACACTCAATTGACAATTAACCCTCAAAATATTATCCTAGGATGGGGTGACTGTTAGGATAAATAGTTGGCTTAATGGTGATGTGATTGCCAAAAGGAATGGAGGGACAATCAAGGTACTAGAGAATTCATTACCCATCTCACCAGTTCATTCAATTGCGATGGGAACCAATGCACAACCCCATCAACATTAACTTCGACTTGACGATTCACAAGGATATGGTCCTTTCGAGGTGTGGAAGAGAAAAATATTTGAAGCAAGGGATTAACCATGGTCTCCATAAGCATCTCTCCACCTACAGAATATTTCATTGCATTGAGGGTGACAGGATTTGACTGTTAGTTGGTCAAGTATTTATAGCTATGGCGCGAGAGCGTTTGAGAGCTTCAAGTCGAAGGGAGGATCACTATCATGGCCACTCCTGAGTGTCTCAGAGTGATGCAATGGAGGAACACATTACCTCCATAATTGATGTTCTATATGACATAAGAACAGATGTCCGTCGTCACGGTGAAGAGCAGCAGGAGAAAACTCAAGTTTTAGCATGAAGTTCCAAGGGGTGATTGATTGGTGTGTAGATGTGGCAGATGCCATGCATGTTCCCCTCCCACAAAATGAAATGGGTGAGCCAACGAATAGCAATATCTCTACTCCTATTGCTCGCTCTGCGCTTATTATCCCTAGTGGAAGTGGTGCAAATATGAAGGTGGAAGCAACGAAAAAGGCACCAACCTCGGACGAGAAAAAGGATTCAGAGACAGCTCTCCCTGGGAACAAAGTGAAAGATGAAGCGTGTACCAACGACGCCATGGGGAAGAATGACGAAGAACCACCCATGTGTCATTGATGTCTAGACTCCATGGCATATGTGGTGGCCCTATAGTGACTAGCCTTCCTTGATGGGTCATGCAAATCTCTTTCCCCTTCTCTCACTTATGTTTTTTGATGTATGTCTTATTATGGGCATGAGTGCGAGCTCAAATAGTCGACTCAACTCCTCTTTTGTAACTATGTCACATGTAACGTTGGTAGAGTATGATAGGAAGCATTTTCAGGATCCAAAGGGGTAGTTTTGAGTCAGTTTTTGCATTCGGCCAGTCTCATTCAAACCTCTAACAAGTAATTATGGACAGTTTGTAAGCACTTATGGTTTTCAGGAACATGTGCTTTCCCCTTTTGAAACCACACCATGCTTGTACTTGTACATTTCGTATGATATAATATAATAATCTAGCTTACAAAAAAAACCTCAAAATATTCTTTTGTTTCCTTTCAAAAAGAACAACATTCCTATACTTCCAAATTTGCCAGCAGATAAAACAAGCCAGCTAGTTCTCTCCATAAAATTGCTTCAGAAATATCTAGTTATGAAAACATTGAGATAAAGGCTAACCAAACCAATTGTTTGATATCTTAAATTCCTTCCTTACCTCCAACCATACTTGTTTTGCAAAGGTACAATTAATCAATAAATGGTCAACAGACTCAACTTCATTTTTGCATAGGATGCATATGTTAGGACTCCTTCCACCCCTTTTTGTATAATTATCCCATGGTAGTATCTTGTTTTCCAAAGCTATCGAATATAAAAGTTTAATTTTTAATGGAACATGCCATTTCTATATTGAAGAAAACCACCAATTATGATCAATTTATAGAGCAAAAAAGAAGAGAACTTCATTAGCCATTTTTGCATTTACCTTTCCATTCTTCTCATTCCAAAACCATACAACAGTATCTTCAACATCTGATAGATGAAGATCACCTCTTTAGAGACCAAGTATATATTTGTTCAATATATATTTGGAGACCAAGTATATATTTGTTCCATTGAAAGATATCGATATCCGCTAAAACAGATGACCAAGGAGACCAGGAATTTACATGGTCTAGCCAGAGGAAAAGCTCAAAGTATAGACCTACAAGACTTGATAGGCTTTATTTATTGTAGGGTATCTTACATCACACAAAAATATTTATTAGCCATGCCATGGAGGGATTATATAGGGATCAGTTATTCATCAAAATAATTTGACTTCTTATTTGACACTTTATTATATTTGCCTTCTAGGTCGGTTCAGTTTCGTTGAATCCCACTCTAAACTACGCCATTGAGTTCCCATCGATCTCGGGTTCGTTGTTTCCGTTGTGCAAGTGAAAAACTCTGGGGACTCCTCTGTATTTAGGCTTGGCAACATTAACGGTGGAATCCCATGGAATAATATGTCAATAAGGAAGATGGTTTTCCCATGTCACGTACGTGTTTGCGCCTTGGATGGATTCAATCGTGGGACCTGGCACACTTGCGTTCTTCCTTTACCTTCCATAAACAAATATAGTACTCGCAGGGAAATTTTTGTAAAATTTCTGGCAATTAATAGAATAGAATGAGATTTGGGTATTAATTACTAAGTCCTTTGACCAAACAATTTTTTCATGTCTTGGTCAAATCCTTAATTTGTAATAAAACACTTGGTCAATCTTTTTTATTTTCAATGGGTCCCAAATTGATGCGAGAATATACAAATCAAGTCAATATGGAAGTAAAATAAGAAAAGCACCCAACAAGAATAAAAATGTTGTGAATTTTAGGGTGAAAACTAGTGCAACACAGTTTTGAAACCCCACTCCCTAACTCATAGAGTTAAATATATAGTAAATCACATTTGTCAATTGAGTATAGTTTGGATGGTTGAGAAGATAAATTGTTTCTTCATGAAGATTGGAAAAACCTATCATAATCTCAAACACTAGTGGCATATCTAAGACAATTTTTAGCCAAGGAGAAGTTGTTTTGGGTCTTATTCCATTACTATGAGAAAATAAATTTTAGTCCTTCAACTTTAATCCAAAATATCATATTCATTATACGCTCTGTATTTAAATGTATTTAAGAATTGATTTTCCTTTTTACACTAATTATAATATAAAAATAATTTTGATATAAATCTCTTCCCAAATCAATTTAACATCTTTCTAATATTAAATGATAAATATAAGTAATATAAGTGTAATCAATTATTTATTATATTTAAATCCTTTAGAAAAAAATATTATATTATAAATTCAAATATATTAAAAATAATATTGCTTATTTGATTAATAATGATCATTAAAATCCACTTAAATCAATTATTATTAAAACACTATAATTCTTACTCAATCATAAATTAATATAATCATATATACTTATACAAAATAATTATTAACATAAACAATTTAATATGTTTGATATATGTCTATACAACTTTAAGAACACATTAATATAATTGTATTTATAAAATCAAATTGAAAATAAGTAAAATATATTTGATTGAAAATAAGTAAATATATTTTATTGAAATATATATATATATTTTAAAAAGAAAAATTATAGCAACATGGTTATGCACTAAAAAAATAAATAATTTAATTATAAAATACTAAATATTAAAAATATTAAAATGTATATGTTTAATGATGTAGTTTCTCTCCAAAAAAAGCTACAATAACCTATTAAGAATCATTCATTAGAGTAATGTCTTTTGAACTACTCATAATGGTTAAAACTATTACTAATTATAGTCATGTCTTCTTAACATCGAACTACAGTGGTTAAAACCATTACAAACTATTATTAGTCCCTACTCCGCAGGGATTATAGCGATCGGTAGGTCGCTATATTTCGTTGACTGGCATTGTTTCAATTTTTTAAACCTAATGTTGATTAAAGTTTTTCAACTTTTTATTATTAAAATCATTTTACTAAAAATTAAAAATAAATTTTTTAAATTTCAAAATTAGATTATTTATTTTTTGATTGGTGCAGCACACATATTTGACTAATTACCCCTGGTGTGCAAAATAATTATGGAATTATAAAAATAAAATTAAAAAAAATAAAATAAAATAAAAACCTTCATTTAATACATTTAATGTGAATTTAATGTGATATATGAAAGATTTGACAACCGTTGTTGTGTCTCTCTCCAACACCTTGCCGGGCTTTGCCACGTCTTGGTGTTTCCGGTCGATCCAAAAAAGCTTATCAGGCGTGGTTTTTCCTTAAGCGAGCCTCTGTTTGTTGGGGTAAGATACACAATCCATCCACCTGTGTATCAAAATTTCATTTTGATTAAGCGAAATCGATTCATTCTGCTTAACTTATAAACATATTCAATTATTTCCCCAAATCTGATCTGTAAGAACTTCTTACATTGCATCCATCATCCAATGTTATCCTCATGAGCAGCCCACCACCTCGCAGGAGTGGCCTTCAGGGCTACATCTAACACTAAGACTCGCTGCTGTTTTGGGACCTGAAGTTCAAACTCTGTAAGAAAAAATCTAGGTTTACTAAGCCATCATAAAAAAAATGAATAGAATTTGCACGGATTTTTGGAATTATTATTAATTTAGACAAATACAAAAGTAACGCTCAAGCACGGAGAACATTATATTAGAGAAATTGATCACTTAAATCTCTGAATTCGAACATACCGAGCCTCTGATGATCAGGCACACACGCCATGAGACCCGCACGGTTAAAGAACTTTGCCACAAATACAGTGGCGTGCCCCTGGGCTTCCGGGCATTCGATCCACTGCAGACAAGGCCGAAGAATGCAAGTCCCTTCACATGAGGGTAATCAGTAAAATCCCTTATCTGCAATGCCGAAGAATGCAAGTCCCTTCACATTAGGGTAATAAGTAAAATCCCTTATTTTACAGGCGACTCAACTGAAATCATTCTCACATCTTCACATTTCACAATCTTTTGCAAAAATGACAGGCGGCTCAGCTGAAATCATCCTCACATTTTCACATTTCACAATCTTTTTCAAAAATCACAGGCGGCTCAGCTGAAATCATCCTCACATCTTCATTTGCCTTCATAATTTTCTTTATTTCGTGTGAGACCATGGAGGGTAATTGAACATTTAGAAGGCATGTAAACAATCCTAATCTATAGATATCATATATAAATTATTTGCAATACTCACTTAACAATTGAGTTCACACAGATGCTAGGAAAATTGGAAGAGTTTGCAGCAAGACAATAAGCTTGCTTCGGATCCGTCGCTTTCTCAGTCTCTGAGTAGTGCAGGCTCCATTGATTTCTAAGTCTCTGAGCAGTGCATCCACCTTCAAGGAGACGATGCCTTTGGCCATCCCCGACAATGGGTTTACTACTGTCAAGGAAGCAGCTTGGCCTCAAGCCTTCAATATTGTTTAGAATGGGTTAGTGCCATTATCCACCACTTCTGTCCTTCATTGGCAACCGAAATTTAATGTGTTATTCCCTGACAGAAAGTAGGAGATAAAATTGACAAACATATTTTTTCTTATTGCAATAAGGTTCTAATAGCTGCAATGGCTTATGGAATAACTGTTCCTATTACCTGGTAAATCAAATAGCATCATAACTTCTTGGGTTTTACCAAACAACATGGATGATGAGCAAATCCACTCACCCAAGCAAGTAAGTGGACGAGTCCCAATATTTGTTGTGCTATGCTTCTCTACCCGCCTTCGGCCACTGCCCGACAATATTTCTTGTATAAGGGTTTTGCTGTTAGTGCTTCTTCATATAATATTTCAAATGCAAACACAAGCAGACTACAATTTGTGACCAATACTTACCCCTGCACTATTCAAAATCATCCATGAAGGAGGCTCCGCGGAGCATGCCCCTATGTGTTGGTTTTTTTGTTTTTTTCGTCCAACCGCTCGCATAACCTTCTATGCATTCTATTTAGCTTCCTTGCATGTAGTACTTTGTCACTTGTACATGTTTTAGTAATGTTCATTGCCGAATATTGTGTATTATTATACCTGCCGATGTTTGCAGCACTAATTGTAGCCTACCCATCGGATTCTATTGGTTAAGCTATGATATGAAGAAACATATGTTGAAGCACCCATAGCCTGCAATAAACTGGCTTAGAAATTAAACTCTGGCAACGTGTTTTGGGCAGCCGAGTTATGTTCCTCATGTTAGATAGCTGGACACGTTGTTGACAATGATACAACTCACAGACACATACAGGCACGTACATACTTGCATGAATCAACCACGTAGAGGAAATATCAGGCCCTAGGGAAACTTGGCGGAATGGAGCAGAAACAAAGTGATACCACGAGGAAAATGGAAACCTTAGCAACAAATGGCGATCAAGGTGTATTCAACGATGTATGAATAGTCACATTTATCAAGGCTTAGCTACATTTTATTTTATAATTTATAATTTATAATTTTATTTAGTGTTAAGTTACTATATACACTTAAAGTTGGTCTCCATCCATCTATGTTGTTGTCACATGTTGCAGACCTCTCAACAACGTTTGTTGTTGCAGCTGAAAATGTTCAAATGGAGCAGCAAGAAGTACCTTTTCTTGAACTTAGCGAGTATCACAGTGTTCTTGATCCAAGGGCAGGAATGCTGACCCATTCCCTTTGCCTCTCCATACTTTTAAGACCTTACCAACAAAAATATGCATCTTTTGTTTTCTTATTTTGTCGACGCCAATCAGGTTTTCGATGCATTCTCCATAAGGGTAACCCACCCATTGTTGTAAATTATCGAGGTATGTCGGTGGCAGAGATTATGGAGCATCATGTAGCTGCAATGACAAAGGTTAACGTTGTCAAATAACACATAAAGGATAAGTTCCTTCAACTATTGGATACAGACGATGTGTATTTTGCTTGGAATCAATTTTTATTTTGCTTGTTTCGCATTGAATTACTATTGTTTTAGCTAGATTTGGCTTAATGCAACCAACTATGCGAACTGATAATAGACTTTTTGTGCTTGTTTTACACATCTTGCAGTTGCAACGTATGCCAAGAATAGTGGAAGGACCCTGATCAGCTTCAGTTTCACGGAGGCAATGAACATAGCAAAACATCTATAAAGCCATATAAGGTGGTATAAACTGCTTGGCGTCAATTATCATGATTTTTAATACAACATATAGACGGTGAATGCTTTAATACACAGTCGGGGATTGTTGCATAGTCGGGGAATAATGCATAAAACCCTAAACATAAGCCTATTACCCTTACCTTTATTGGAATGTCTGCGGGTACATCTGCCCTTGCCTGCAATGTCTATGGATACACCTATCCTCAAAATACTTATGCTTACACTTCCAGTAGTTATTGTCCTTGCCTAGAGAAAAAGCCCAGAGAACGATGCTAAGAGAGTGGCTCTTATCCTTGCCCTTACATGGATATCATATTAGAATTTTTGGGTTTGTCATTCAGGGGATCAACGTTCACTCTAGAGTAATTGGTTTTCAGTCTAAGAGGAGGTATCTTAAGCAGTTGGGTCAGCGTTCAGGTACATTAACCTTTAAGCTCTTAACAAATAAGGCCACGTTCATTAAGACAATTTTATCATAAAAATGTGTCGCACTGTGTTCCTCTACCGGTGTTGCTTTCATTGTTGTATAGCAGTGCCATCCATTGAACATCATTAAGGCGGAGATACACTTCAAAAAATTTAAAGAAATAGCATAAGAAAATGCCATTGCAAAGTCATGTGTTGAACTGCAGTTGACCAAAAACTTTGTGCTAACAAAAACCATTTTCTTAAAGGCTACGTGAAAGGTATTGCTACCACGTAGCCTTCATGAACTTGAAGGTCCCAAGACTTAAGTAGCAAGGGTTCAATATTGACCAGGGCCCAATGTTGCTATAGGAAATTAGTGAACTTATACTTATTCCTCACAAGGTAAAGTGCAATTTAGTTGTCTATGTATGCCATGAGACTTACACTACATGCATCTACTTTAGTTTTCTATGGATGTCATGAGACTCAAAGTAAAGTGCAATTTAGTTTTCTATGTATGCCATGAGACTTACACTACATGCATCTACTTTAGTTTTCTATGGATGTCATGAGACTTATAGTACTTGCATCTACTATATGTTTTAAGAACATGTTAATGTTGTTTCTCATTTGCTTTTTCACCACAGATTTGAATTATTTGAATGCTTATAGTGCTTTTTATTTTTTTTGAATTATTTGAATGTTTATAGTGCTTTTTATTTTTTTTCTTGAGAAATGGATTTTGGCAAGTTGATCTATTGGTCTTAGAATTTTTTTTGTCGCATGTGATTAAATTGTTGTTCTTGTTTTTTAATTTCCATGGCTAAATCAAAGAAAAATAATATAGTATATAGCACTTTTGACTTATTTTTTTCATTAACGGAACCAAGCAAAGCCTATGAAAAAAGAGTGAGAATGACAAACAAAAGCCCTACCAATGTGTGTTTTATTTCCATTGCCACAAGGATGGCATTATTGTTAAAGCTTAAAGTTGAAGTATGTTCTAAATTTACTTATACAAATCTTTGCAGGAGAGGACTCTAGCAATGGTTTGTCATTCATTGCGTGTGTTATGGCGTTTGGATTAGCTATAAGGTGTCTGATGGTTCAATCCATAACATTGAACTGATAGCATTTGTTCATGTATATGATAGTATGCAAAGGAATTAAACACAAAATATTCCAAATTCCGTCTTCATGTATATGATGGTATGCAAAAGGCATTAAACACAAGATTAAAATTCCATTGCCAAACATTCATAAAATATTTGTTTGCTTCAAGATGCTCCAAGAAACTAAATATCTCTCATTTTGGAGTGCACGAAAAATGCATATAAATAGAGCATCCCAAAACCCGCATATGTCTATAATCTTAAACAAACAAGACAGTTAAGCCAATCGATGGAGTATGTCATTGCAAGACCAACTGTAGTAGTATAAAGAGTGTGAAAATTTAAAATATGCCAATGGTCATTGCCCACTTCACTCCAAATTCTAACAACTATTTTAAGAGTAAGGGCTACAACCTGTTAAATTTAAATAAATTTAAATAAAGTTGACTTCTGTTAGGCCATTTTTTTAGTTTAACTAAATCTAATAAATTATGTGCATTTTTAATATTTCGGAACATACCTAGTAACAATTTTAGGGTGACAATAAAAACAGGCGAGAAACCTATGTTTGCAATGGCTGTCTAACTAGGAAGGGATTCAATGCATTTACACATATATTTTTGTAACATAAAACTGCAGCCATGCTGCAATTGTTGTTTTGCACATTCAACATGTACAACAACATGTTTAAATCAAAACACTTTGAACAAACCTACAATTCTACCTACCCAGCTAACCTCGGCAGGTATCCGCTGCCATGCAGCCTTGCTATTTATGAGGATGTATGTATATGTTAATTTAACTTGGAATATATTTAAAATTGAGAAATGTATCCACCTTTGTTAGAGATGCCACCTACACCATTGTATGGAAAGTTTAATTCCACGAGTCAATGGAAGAAATCTCAACCACCTGCCCTGTTGTTTGTTGTAGCAATTTCAGAGAAGGCCATTGTTTGTTGTAGCAATTTCAGAGGAGGCCACCTTCCTATTGTTCATTGTAGCTTAACTCTGAATAAGGATTGAACTTTTAGTAAAATAGGGTTAAGATACTATTAAATTTTAAATAACATAATTATATCACGAGAGAAAATAAACACTACTATCATTTTGTACTCATGCAAAATATGTGACCCTATATTGTGGATGAACAAATATGTAAAAATATATTCATAATGTCGGAGGTTGGTTTGTGGTTTTCGCATGGTTGGGTGAGAATTTCCACAATTAAAAAAAATGAGTACAAAACGCTACCACTGGTTTCAGGTCCAAATCTGAAAAGGACAAAGCTATTGCTCACATGTTCAATTTTCAATATTTTCATAATTTCAAATGACAGAATATGTTCATACAACAAATGGTTCCTGCAACAAATGATTCCTAAACTTTCGTGCACATGTTGACAACTTGCTTAAGATACTATTCAACAAATTCCATTTCGTTGCTTCGGGATTTGTTTACTATAACAGACGCTTCAGAAGTGACGACTATGGTTGGTGAAGCCGTATGCAAGTATTTCCAGGAAGATTAAGACGGTGGGTTGGAAATGCTTTCCATGGTGTTTATTTTGTGAGAAATTCTGAATAACGGTTTCAAATAAAGTCTAAAAATCCGATGATTTCAAAAACCTTAGAACATACAAATTTTTTGAATTTGAGAGTTGTAACCAAGTTGAATTTGAGAGTTGTAACCAAGGTTCTAAAAACTTTTGTTCATTTTTTTCAAAATCTGACCAAATCGTTGAGTTTATTCCGCAGGGTTTGAAAATCATCCTACCAAACATCCATGAGTTAATTACAAGTTAGTTATAGGTTTAAATAATTTATTAGCATATCCATTTATGATTAAAATATTTTTAATTTATATCTTAATTTTTTTTAATTTTTTATATATACATTATGAAACTTAACTTTCAACAATATTTCAATCCGTCGATTGAAAATTTCAAAATCAACTACTCTCACACTTTATGTCACCGACAATTTGATGTTATCAATGCTGTGATTAATTCTTGTTGTGCTTTAATCTTCTGCTCCTAATATATGTCATCGTTTGTACAATCGAGATAAGTCTTTCCGTTATACTCGCCAAACCTCAAAGAAATTAAGGTTGTCAAACAAGGGAAGATACGCATAGTTAGAATAGATTCACACTTGTGGGGTCCATATTGTAGTATCGATTCATATACTTGGGATATATTCTTTCAAGTACTATTCATCTATCTCCATTCGTTGCTCTAACATACTGCAATACTTCTCATGCCATTTTTTATGCCTTGCTTAGTTAACTTAAGATTAATAAATGATTTTCTTACTGTTTTCAACCAAAGTTAATTTGATTCCTAATGACAGGGATCGTACTTTCCCCTTTTTCCTATAAAATTGTTGTCTCTATCAATGGAAGCATCCCCTTAATTCTCGAGTCACATCTCAATCTTCATAAAATGACATTGTGTTTAAATTCTCGAATTATCAATGGAAGCATCCCCTTGATTCTCGAGTGGCATCTCAAGCTTCATAAAGCAGTATTATGTTTAAATTCTCGAATCACTAATTAGAAGAAATGAATCTTCTAAATATTGGTGAGGGAAAGAGGGATGTTGCTTTTTTATAGGTATAAGATGCCTAAGCTGGTGTCAAAAATTGAGGGATGAGGTAATGGCATAAAGGCAAATCTTGTCAATATGGTAGATATGGTTAAAGCTTTTGCTAGACCTCCTCCTTATACAACAAAGTATTTTGGTTGTGAATTTTGGTTTTACATCTCTATGATAATCACATGTGATTGCTTATTTACTTTTTTAATATTCCACATAAACCATATTTCAATCATAAACATAATTTTAAAGCAGGGACTAGCTGCTTTGCAGCTATTTCTCTTGTTTAGTAAAGTCATGTCTTTTACACATCAAACTCATAGAACTAATTATAATGGTTAAAAGCATTAATATCTTATTTATTAATTCCAAAACTTTTTTAGTAAGAATGGTTAAAACTATTAATATCTTATTTATTATTTCCAAAACTCTTTTTTAGTAAGAATGATTAAAAACATTAATATCTTATTAATTATTTGCTAATTCCAAAACTTTATTTCAATTTTCAATCAATTACTTTGAAGACACCTTAAAATAATCATGATTGTTGTAAGTATTCATACGATTATGCATTTAATGATAAAAATATACTAATATAATTTAAAGCTTTAAAAAAAGGGAGCAATGTGAACAATGACCAACATCTCCACCGTGAGTTTTTGGCAATTACTTTGAAGAAACCGTAAAGTAATCATATGATTATGTATTTAATTGGTATGACTCTTTTTTTTCAATCAGAAAAATTGCTATACTTTATTGACAAGTATATGTAAAGTAGTACTGATACATCACATTCGCTTGAATAATTATCACAGACCGTCTCACCGGACTTAGAGAAAAGTGATCCCCAACTGGGCCAAAAACAACCAAGACCACATAATCCATGCTGCCCCCAGCATCAATACAAAATCCAGCCAATCCCATTGGGCCTAAACCAAGAACCAAGAGAAATCGAGAGACAATCATAAAAAACAATAATAACACTAGTAACAAGTAAACAAAGGTAATAAAGGAAAAAAGTTCAAAATATGAGGAAGCTGCCAGCTTCCCTAATAATATCGCCATCCCAAAGCTCAAAAAATAAAGTACCCTCCAAAGAAAGAAGAGCACGCTTCGAGAGGATGTCCGCAGGGCCATTCTCAACACGACCTGGATGTGAGCGAACTGGGTGCCAGGAAAGAGATGAAGCAGAGACCGGATCGTGTTCAGCCAATGTGAAAGTGCGATGGAATTGATACACCCCGAATGGTTAATCCAGTTGATTACCACTTGTGAATCTCCCATAATCTGCCGAAGCTCAAGATTCCTCATCTTAGCAAAATATAGGATTGACCATAGTGCACAAATCTCACTTTTTGTGTTTGTCCCTGAACCAAAGTTCATCCATATATTATAGAAAATGTCATGTTTAATTACAATGACCCCCCCTACCCCACAATGTAATCCAGACTCCTGCGAGGGCCCATCAAAATATCCTATTAATGCCGACAAAAGAGTAGTGGTGGACCGACGAATAGACTTGGCAGGCTTTTTATTCAACCCACCGCCAGCTTCCAAAAAAGCCAACAGCGCATTCTGTGCCACCCATCTCGGCTGAATATATCTATTTTCAAATATAGCTAGATTTCGGGCTTTCCAAATGCCCCACAGTACCAGGCAGAAAGATACAACAATATCACAATTTAAATTATGGCTGGACAGTAAGTTACCTGACAGTGTTGTATCATTCCAAATTGGCATGTTTATTGGAGAGAGCCGGACTAGTTCCCATACCTAAAGGCTGAAAGCACAGTTAAAAAAATGATGTTGTCCCCCATCATCCCCCAGTTTACAAAGGCATCATACGCCCAGACCAATAAACCCCCGCGCTGTAAATTTGACCAAAACAATAGTTTGTCCTCAAGAGCCAGCCACATGAACACCTTGACCTTGCATGGGAGATGCCAACGCCAGAGTATTCCATGCCACCAGATCGCTGAGGAACCAGCCAAAAAAAAAGTGTCATAAGCCAATGTCGCCGTCACCTGCCCAGTTGATGTGTTCCACGACCATGCCAGCACATCCTCATCAGTTGACAGGTGAATACAACCTGACCGAAGAGCTCGTGTATATGAATCCCATTATGTTACCAAGTTACCCTGCAGACCGAGCTGTTGGGCCGAAATCCACGATTGCACAGGTGAATTGATTGAAAAAGATGAGGCCGCATGGTAAAGAGATGAATAACCAGAGTTTCTCAGCACCGTTACTAATTCAAATGAAAGTGTGTAGACAGATGGGCCGCTAATAATCGGATCATAGCCTAGCCGAATCGACCTTCCATCCCCCGAGATCCAACCAATTTAGTCAGCAACAATATGGAAAGTTGAATATAAACCAGCCCAGAAATTGGAAACCCCTTTCATATTGTGTTGACCAGCTTTGAGCCACAAGTGAACCGGTAAGCCTTTTAAATATTTGTCTTTGATCACTTCACCCCATGGCCCATCCACCATTAGTGCCCTCCAGAGGCTCTTAGACAGTAAAGCAGTTGAGAAGTAAAAAATGTTCTTAATGGACTAGCCACTGCACTTATAAGGCGAGGCCATCGTCCTCCAATCCGCCAGGTGCGTGGCCAAGTGCAACTTATGTTTTTGCTGGCCTGACCAAATGAAATTATGCATAATCCTCTGCATAGCAAATAGGATGGATTTAGGCACTTTGCACAATGAAAGCCAGAACACGCCCAAATTCTGAAGAACAGATTTCACCAGTATTAGCCTACCACTGATCGACAGCCATCGCCAGCACCATTTATGTATCCTCTTATCAAACCGCTTTAGTAACCAGGACCACTCTTGTTTATTATATGCATTCGGTTTTATAAAGAAACCCAAATATAGTGTGCCTTCCACCAAAGGTTTAATACTGAAATTAAACATTGCAGAAATCTCCAATCGCAAGATGTCATCTAATAGATGTTCCAATATAATGGTCTTGTTATCATTGATTACCATACCTGTGGTTTTAGTAAAGAGCCCAAGATTTACCTTGATGGCTTCCCATTCCAATTTACAAGCCTTACCGAAAAGCATAACATCATCGACAAAAAACTGATGTGTGACATGAATGTTCCTAGAAATCTTCAGCCCATAAATCTGTTTGGCCCCCTTAGCTTTGAGCAGGAGCCAACTCAGTCCTTCAATCACAATCAGGAATAGTAGTGGGGACAACGGGCAACCTTGCGGCAATCCCCTTGAGGCAGAGAAAAATCTAGATGGACACCCATTCACTAAGACAGAATAGTGCACCGAGGACACACATCCCATGATCCATTTCATTGCATGCCAGGGAATACCAATTTGTATCAGAGCCAAATGGAGGAATTCCCAATTGACCTTGTTGTAGGCCCGAGTGAGATCCATCTGCAATATCAAGGCCTTTTTGTTTCTGGTTCTATTACCGTGGAAAGCTTCTTGTGCAAGACCAATTGCATCAAGGATTTGCAGATTATCTAGAAAACCGAATTGTTCTTTAGATATGTCCCTGGAGAGTACCGGTTTTATCTTATTTGCAATAATCTTCGCCACCAGTTTATAGACCAGATTACATAGTGATATTGGTCTAAAATCTTCAAAGGAATCCTGCATCGATGTCTTAGGAATTAAAGCAATGAATGTAGAATTTAAAGCCACAGGAATTTTACCTAAGATGTGAGAGTCTTCAACCATGGCCAGCAGGTCAAGTCCCATCAGATCAAAGAACTCAGAGAACAGTTCCGCAGTCCAGCCATCCGGACTAGGGCTTTTAGCCCGAGCAAATTTCTGAATAACTGCTTTGACTTCTGCTAGAGTCACAGGCTTGAACACCGCAGTCCCCTCCTGGTCCGAGAAAAAATGTGGATACTCCCTTATGACTTTAATTTGTTCACTAATCCCACAAGTGCCCGGGTCAGTGTAGTAATCCTCAAAATGCTTACCAGCTTCCTCCATTAATTTCGACTATTTACTAATGAGATCACCATTCTTCGCTTTGATGGACCAGATTGAGTTATGAATATGGCGCTGATCAGCAAACTTGTGAAAATATTTTGTATTTTTATCCCCCAGGGCTATCCACGTAGCCCTACTTTTCAGTCTCCAGGACTCCTCCTCTTTGGCGAGCAGAGATTGTCTACGTAGTTCCAGCACCTCAAGTGTCAAAGGCAAAGGAGAGTTCAATGAACCCAACTTATGAAAATCCTGTAGTTTGTCAATTTCACCCTCAATAGATTCAAGTTCCTTAAAATGAGCCCTTTTTTTTTAATCTCTCCCATTTGATAACAATTGATTTGAGGTTCCTCAGTTTCTTGATCAAATAATGTGAAGGAGTGTCCCCTAGAGTCTTAGTAAACTCAGACCAAGTCTTAATCACCAGTGCCACAAATTACGCATCTTGTATCCATGTGTGATTAAATTTGTAGGGATAATTTTGTGTATTGGCCTCGAAATCAAGTTCCAGCATGATTGCCTTATGATCAGAGATCTTAGCAGAATCGATCCATGATCTATATCTGTAAACAAGCTTCAATAGGGAGTCATTTGCCATAAATCTATCTAATCTCTTGGCCACACAGTTTGTGTCACACCTACCATAGCTCCATGTAGGATTCAAAGGATAAGGCTCCATATCATTTAAACAGAGTGCCGAGAAACAGTTTTGGAAATAGCTGGATAGAGGATCCATCCTGCATGTATCACCCCAAATCTCAGCATTAGAGAGTGTAAGGTTTGGATCGCCAACAAGCAGTAAATTTGGGAGTGCTAATATTCCCAAATGTTGTGATGACTCCCAAAAGGCTTCCCAGTTTATATATGGAGCATAGACATTGATAAACTTGCACTCTCCCTGGCAGCCAACCAAAAGTCCTTTCAATAGTATACCCCAGTGTGAAACGAATGCCAAAAAATGTGTAGAACAGGGGTTCCAGGCAGAAAGTAAGCCTCCCGATTGTCCTGCCGCATCAACAGAAGCTACCACCCAATCCTTCTTGAGTAATTGAAAAAAGTTACGGGCTTTCTCAACCGATACCATGGTCTCTTGTAAAAATACAATATCTAGAGATTCCTTCTCCAATAGTCGCTTGAGGGATAATCTTTTCTGAGGGCCCCCAATCCCTCGAATATTTAGTGATATTAATTTCATTGTTTCACCCTTGCTTGGGCTTTTAAATCTCTAAGTGCCCGTTTAGTTTGGGATGAATGGGAAACCTGCTCCGGAATGAGTCCAGAACCTGAGGTGGAAGAAATAGTGAGCTGAGGAGTGCCTTTACAGCCACTGCGAGTGTGAAGTGGGGACACATCCACTGCTAATCCCCCACGGATAATACCTTTAGCCTTTTGTAGACAGGAAGTACTCAAGTCATGAGCTAGTGTGCCCACCGGATCCAACGCAATAGTCATATTGCCAACATATGTTGTTAAGGGAGTCAAAGTATGATTTGCGTCCAAGGGAAGAGAAGACCCCAGATCCTTCGCCGGAGGAATGTTCATAGGAGTATGGGTACAAATAGGTGTAGTAAGTGATTTTTGAAGGTCCCGTGAAGCACCCACAGAGATCGGCCCATGAGATGAAGTAGTGGGAAAAGAGTTTTCTTTTTCTGTCATGACAGGGGAATTGGGAGCCAGTGTATTTGACACCAATTGTTCGCCAGCACAAGTGTTAGGTATATCAAATAAGGGATTACTTCCCGGATCCAAAGACAAGGGAACATGATTCTCAACTGCCAAAACAGATGTTGGATCACCGATATTGTCTTTGCTCGAATTCTCATTGGAGATCAGATCAACTCCCTGATAGAAAAATGGCCCCCCACCAATAATATCATCCCCAATTCGACTCCCTTTTCCTTCCAATGTTTTGATAAAGGTCTTTTCCTCATCATTTAATGAGTTAACAAAAGAAGGGTCAAGAATATCCAACTTACTCATAATATTAGATGAAGCCGGTAAGGTGGAATAGTTAGATGTATGAATAGAGTTATGCGCGAGGTCATGTGATGGAGAGGATCCTCTAGATCCTAAGCTGCTATCCGAAGTCCATGTCGTAGCTTCCTCCGAGGAGTATTCATCCTCCTCAGTTCTAGAGAAAGATCTCTCGCATTCCTGCCACAGGTGTCCCACTTCCTTGCATCTAGAGCAGCGGAAAGACAACCCCCACTAGTCAAGGTCTTGCTTAATAATTTTGTCGCGCCAATGGATTTCCAATATCTCTCGCAACCCTTTATTCATATCGATCTCCACCAAAACCTGGCCAACACGATGATCCATCCCCTTCAAATGGCTCTCCCTTATATGGATAAATTTACCCAGGTGGTTGGACACCACTTCGAATGCCTCCTGGTTCCAGAGAGCAAGTGGAAACCCCAACATATGTACCCAGAGATGTCTGAAACGAATCCTCTCCTTATCAGGGTCAAACCCTGAATACCATCTGCGAAGCATAAGACTGCCCATCCCTCGGATCCAGGGTTTCCCCAAAATGTAAGAGGCGTGCTCCTCAATTCTGAAGTAGAAAGTGTACCAACCCTTATTTTAGATAATAATATCCGGAGTATACCCGATGATTGGAGACCATACAGAGGCAACCCATTGCCCAATATCTTTTGGATTCATGGCCTTGTATGAGAATTTTCCTACTAGAGCCTTTAGTGAAAGTGCAGCCATGGCTTCAAGTCCGATATGATTACTCGTGTTGAGACAATCATCTTCTGTTTGTAGATGCCAATTTCTACCCCGTTTGCAGTTTGTGACTTTTTTTGAACCAAAACCCCCTTTTGTTTTTGAACAACTAGCTTTCTGGCAACCTGTAGTCACCAGAAAGGATTTGTCATTTAGGGTGTGTGGCTTTGAGAGCCCCGTAGAATGTAGTGTATCACTGCTAAGCACAGTTGGCACCTTGACCACCGAGGGGCCCGTGTTAAGCCCTGCTTGTTCCCTCCTGACACGTTCCAATAGCATTTCATGATATTCATCATCAGTTTTCGGTAGCATCTCCCTTTCCCACCATTCATCAGATATAGAAGTTTTGTCCCTAGTGGGTTCCTTCTCCATCCCAAGGAAAATATGTGTTATCCCAAGAAAGTAAAAACCTCGTGACGAAGAAATTCCCTTGACAACTGTTAACACCTAAAAAGTGCTCACTAGCTCATTCCCTTATTCACATGAACCATTTGTCCACTTTTCCACCATCTGAGCCTCTGAAACCAACAAAAGGTCACCAAAAGACCTTAGTACACCCCTTTTTCCATTAAAAAAAATTATTTTTCCTGAAAAGCATAAAAAACCCTCAAAAAGGGTCCAAATTCCCAAAAATATTAAAAAGGGAATTAAAATATTAATTTTATTCAAAAAAGGAAAAAGGAGGGAAAAGTACCTAAACCATGTTGGTTAATACCATTTGGTTTCCACAAAACCACAAATGGTATTCCCCACCACCAAAACCTATAAAAAGGTGGTAGGGGCTCCTCATTTCAGATCCATCCATTATCTCATCCTTATGCTGCTGAAATCTCCTTTGAGCATTTTAGCCATTGAAGCAACCTTGGAGAAGGAGACCTCTTGGAGCTTGGAGCCACTCATCTTGGGAGTTGCTCTACATCAACCTTCACCATTGGAGGTAATACTATTGCAAGCACTAGCTTGCCCCATTTTCAAATACAAATTTATTCTTTCATAGTTTCTTGTTCTTGTTTTTAAAATATTTTCATTATTTGCTTATATTCTTGCATAGATCCATGATTAGTTTTAGTTTATATTAGTTTCTTGTTTTAATTCTATTGAAACTGCTGCTACTAGTTAGCAAGTGCCCATAGCACTAAGCCTGGTTGTAAAACCGGGCCAACAGTTTTTGGCGACTCCGCTGGGTTTTGAACAATAGATCTCTAGTTTTGCTTTTAATCTTAGTTTTTTATTAGTTTTTAACCTTTAGATCCATAGATCTGCCATCTTAGATAGCAGATCCATTGCTGCTCTAAGTTTTGGCCTCATCTATTGCCATTAACAGCCCGAAATTCTTGATTTTCGGGTTCGTTTTTCGGCTTCCGTGCACGGCTTTCGCCTCGCGGTTTTTAGCCTGACAGTCGCGCGGTCCATCGCGGCTTTCGGCCTTTTTTCCGCGCGGTCCATCGCGGCTTTCGGCCTTTTTTCCGCGCGGTCCATCGCGGCTTTTGGCCTTTTTTCCGCGCGGTTCACCGTGGCTTTGCTGCACGTTTCCGCGCTGCACATCGCGGCATCGCGGTCATTTACCGCGCTGCACATCGCGACTGCGCGGCCCCTTTTCCGCGCGGTTCACCGCGACTTCGCGGCCTATTTGCGCGCTGCACATCGCGGCTTCGCGGACTTTTTCCGCGCTGCACATCGCGACTGTGTGCCCAAATCCCGCGCAGTTCATCGCGACTGTGCGACAGAAACCCGCGCGGTCCATCGCGGCTTTTCTGTCAAAACCCGCGCGGCTGAATTTTTCATTCGGCCATTTCGTTTTTAAAAATTAATTTTTACTGTACTTTCTGCCCATAGAACATTTTTTACAGTATTAAATTCTGCATATTTTACAGCCTTGAAATTTTTTTTACTATTTAAAATGCATATCTAGAAGTCTTTTTAAAAAATTTCAAGAAAGTGAAAGAAGGACTTATTTTTTGCATTTTTATCTAGATTAAAATTTTTCCTCTTTACTTCTTTAAAATCTTGCCCTTAGCAATTTCCTTGAAAAAAGAAATCCATTTATTTCTTTTAAAGAAGTCTATTATTTGCTTTCAGAATTCAAAAGATTCTTTGTTTTTTGAGTTGATATTTGTAAAAGCAATTTAATTTCCATTTATTTGAAAAAGTCATAAATATTTGCTTTTTTATTTTCAAAAACTCCTTTGTTTTATGAAAATTTCCTATAAAGCATTTCCCTTTTTCAAGTTCAGTTTCAATACCTCACGTGCACTCACTCGATCACTTAATTGAACTAAGCCTTAAAACGTACCCTAATTTCAACACACTTTTAACCCCACTTGGGGAACACTAAAAGAACTTTTGTAGCTAGGTAGTATTGGGGGGATAGGTGTTCCAATAACACCCCTCAGTTATTACATCTGAGACATAGAAGTTGTCCAATTAGGGAGCTAAAATCTCTTAGTACTTTTTGGCGCGGTCACAACCGGTTTGTGGGAAGGCCTCTCCCCTAGGAGGGTTGAAGTCGCGAGGATGGTTCCGGAAGCCTGAGTGGAATACCGAAATCCATTCAGTAACCGAAGGGCTACCATTCGCAGTTCTCGGGATATTCCTGTATTGGGATATTGCGATCAAAGGACCAAACGGCAGATTTACCTTTTCTCGACGCGTCATGAACGGAGTATCCTAGTAGCCTGTCTTTAGGATTGATTACCCGGTGTCCCTCCCGGTAGGGGGATATCTAGCCGTTGTCTCAACACTCATATTGTCTGACTTGGATTTTATCACCTTGCAGAGGATATCGTGTGTTTGAGTCACAATACTTTTAGTTAGGTGTTTGCATGATTCAACCCACCCTTGGTCTAGTTACACCTATTTTTTATAGAAGCCGTTTGCATGTTGGTACTCTGACCATTTGTTGCATTCCTCCACTTATTGTAGCACAGCTGCTAGAATAAGTGCCTTTTTTGAGGTTGATTTTTTGGCCTGAGAGCCTTCTTTTTTCACTCCCCTTCTTGCACCCTTGGTTGCATTAGGGTTTTGAGTCTTTTATATATATATCACCACCTGATACTTAAACAAATTTTTTACACAAAAACATATTCTCACCATTGAGAATTTTAGACGCTCTCGTCGTCTACAGGGCGAACTCCCAGAGTTTAGTCCGCTTGGCTCTCCACGTCACCTACGCAGAGCCTTATCCCTTGATTCGACACATCGTCAATCAACTAAATAGTCATCCGATTCTGACACACCTCACTTCACATTTGATTTGGAGGTAGAATCCGAAAACCCCACAGAGTTACCACCAACCACCATAATGGCTGGAACACCATTTGATCCATTGTTTACCAGCACCATAGGTGAGACATCCACAAACCCTTCTGCGGTGGTGCCATCCATGGCGACTACCACCCCCCTGGGTATGCCCAACATGGGTAACACTCCACATTTAGGAATGCCCAACACAGGGCCACCCCCTGTTATGGGTATACCCAACATAGGGGTCACACCCCCTCTGGTTTCCACAAACCCTATCCTAGGAATCCCCACTGCTATTCCTAACCCAAGTGTAACCCATGTTGCACTTGGAGGCGCTGGCCCATACCAGACTACACCTATTGGAGGGCACATACCCTCCATACCTAGCATACCTTTAGGCGCTACTGGACCCCTACACCATACCATAATGGCTAGGCATGTCCCAGTTCCAGTCACTACATCTGCTAGCTTACCATACATGGCAAGTCTGAACCTGCCAGACTTAGCTAGGCTCACTAATGACCCCATCAGACATGATCCTGCGTGGCCTCATATGCCCACCAAACTTCCCTCTAACATCCCTAAGTTTGAGGGTAAGGCAGGGGAAGACCCCCAGAACCATATCATGTCCTTCCATCTATGGTGTTCCTCCAACTCCATAGTGGACGACTCTGTCCGCCTCCGGCTTTTACAGTGCACCTTCACTGGCTCTGCAGCTAAGTGGTATATCGAGCAGCCCCATGGGACGCATGCCACCTTTACCTCCCTTGCTTCGACATTCCTGCAATTCTTCCAGTTACCTGTCCGCTATGATGCGGGAGTCGAGATCCTACTGTCTTGCAGATAAACCACGGCCACCCACATCACTGACCACATTCATGAGTGGCGTCGACGCCGAAGCCTCTGCAAAATTAAGTTAGACGACCGTATCTTTTTAGATTGGTTTCTAAAATCCCTCCTCCCTCTTATTGCGAAGGATGTGGCATCTGAAAGACCCCAGTCTGAAGAAGAGGCCATCCTCAAAGCCCAACAGTTTGATCTCATTTACGCCCAGTCGGGTTATCTATACATAATCATACCGGACGCCCCACGAGGTGACTCACCGGGGGCATCACATGCCGCTGATGGCATCATTGGCCAAATCACCTCGCAACCTAAACCTTTCAGCATGGTAAGCACCGTGCCCGCCCCAGACCTCTCTAGGGCTACATCCAGTTCCGGAGCAACAACTTCTTATGCTCCAACAAACCAGACCCATCACATTCATGGACCCTCTTGTCCACAACATTGTTATTGGAAAGCGCCATTAGCATATGTACCTCCTACATACCATACTCAACCTATCACACAGACCCCCATGCAGTTCCCACAACAGCAGATGCATTACCCACAACCAGCTACACCAGCTAACCTCACACCTCCACCAGCTCAGGGGTACCAACAACCCCAACAGGTAGCTGGACCACCTCCAGCTCCACCAGCATATTATCCACCGCAACCTGCTCCCGCACCTGCGGCTCCTCAGAATCCCCCCAATGCTCAAGGGCATGTGTACGCACAACAACATCAGCCCCAATACCAAAATAACCAATGCAACCAGGGTGGGAAACCAAATCGCGGAAGAGGACGTAACCGTGGAAACAACCAAAACCATAACCAAGCTCCACAACCTACCCATCCTCCGCAAAACAATAACGCGGCGCCTGCTCATCAGAATCCTGATCGGCCACCTAAGCAAGCCAAAAATGCTAATTTACGAACAAACCATCTTGTTCTATTTGCGGTGTCTATGGCCACTATACCCACGCTTGCCCACATCTGGAGCGAGCTCGACAACTATGGACAGATGACGCCCATCGTCAAGGGCAGGCGGCTCCTCAGCCGCCACCCAACCCTCCACCACCTCAACAACAACCTTTGGTACTACAAAACCCTTTTCCAACACAAGGAGTGGTGAACACTCAGCCGTTAACCCCCCCACAGGGCAACGTGCAACCACAACAAATCACTTACGCCGCTCCTGATCAACCCATGTTTGATTCAGGCACTCACCACTTATTGATGATGTCCACTGCCGACGTCAATATCCAAACCCGTCGGAACCAGTATGGCCCTACCTCCGAAGCCCCCCCCGCCGATAAGGATACTAACGCTAATCCCACCGATCAGACGTTACGGATACCACCTCTTCCACTAGATGGCGCATCTAAAGCACCTCGTTTCCCACTCCGCCGTATCAACAACAACCCCAATGCACGGGCTGCGTCAAATTACAACATCGTAGATGACCTAGCTCAATCTCCCGCAGCCATGTCTGCGTTAGAAGTCTTAAAAAACTGTCCTACGCAGCGCAAAACTTTACTTTCCGCCATTGGGGCGATTGACCCAAATGATTCGAAATTGATGACCTTTGATTTGGACCAGTCCGAACCACGTCTGCCTTCCACCATAGCAGTCCAAGTTTCTATTTCTATTCGGAATCTTGTCATCCATCGATGTATCATCGACGAGGGTGCCTCCACATGCGTCATGTCCACATTTGTTTGGCAGAAGTTGGGATCCCCTACTCTCCAGCAATCCACCACTGCATTGCGGGCCTACGACGGCCGGTCAACTCAGCCTCAAGGTTTACTACCCAAAGTCCCCGTCCAATTAGGTGGGAAAACTGTGCTCATTGACATAGAGGTCATTAATGCCCAGCTCGATTATAACCTGTTACTTGGTCGCAGTTACATGTACGCCATGAAAGCGGTCGCCTCATCCGTTTTTCGCACCATGATGTTCCCCCACGAGGGACGTGTGGTCAAAATCGACCAACTCACCTACTATGATCCCAACGCCCCTGCAGCACCCGAAAATGTTCTTCCCATGATTGAACAACCAGCTTCTAGTGCAACTACCTCCTTTGTTTCTTCTGTGGGACCCGGACTTTACTCAGATACACCAATGACCTCTACATTCCAGGCCATTCCACCACCGTCACCCGAGACTCACGTCGCAAACCTCTGTACTCTTTCACAGAATACACAAACATCCGGTAGTCAACCACCATTGATCCCGAGTCATATTGGTGTTACACCCATCCACACCATCCCCTTTCTATTTCCTCCTTCGGGTGTAGTAAGCGCCCCGGTTATGGCTACCCTTAGTCTACCCGGGTTAACATTGGGATTACCCGTGTGGTATATTTTGCCTCCCGTTCCACCGCTGACACCAAACGTCATCCTCCAACCGGTACAACCTATTGTTACCACAAATCAACCTCCTCCTGGTGTCGCAATCCCTTCGTCGTCAACGAAACCTACTCCCAGTCTCAATATCCCTTCGTCGTCAACGAATCCTCCCCCTCTTATCAAGCCCACTGGGGGCAGAGGTCCACAACCATACACTGCTATACCACCTCCTAAGGCGGTTAAACCCCCACCAGTGTTTCGAGCTCCCCCTAAATGCTCGTTGTGCGATGAGATAGGCCATCCAACTCATCAATGCCCACAGTTACCAGCTCTCCAAGAGCATATGAATATGTTGGATGATGACGCCGACATCCCCGTCGTTAGACTGGAGCCACCTCCTCAGCCTCGCGACAGATCACTGCGCACCAACCATCCTTGTGCCATATGCAGTGTTTACGGCCACTACTCTCACCATTGTCCTGATCTCCCTGACTATAGAGCAGCATTATACGAGTTAAACAATGTTGATTTGGAGATATCTCCTACCCTAATCGAAGAGATCCACCCCCCGCCATCATCCTCGTCGGAAGAAGTCAATACAATATATATGATTTCAACAAATTTCAAACCAGAACCCCTTGATTTATGGTCTGACTACTTCAATACTGATGAGCAAATTTTGGAGACACTCACTGCACCCGACTACCCTTGGGATGATATGCATCATCGCTCTTACTTCCTCCCGGAAGCATCTACATCCACCGCATCTAACCAGCTATCGGTCGAATCGAAAGATTTCATACCCACTAAGGTAGATTGGTTAAAGGACCCCATCCCAACACCGGATGCCTTTGAAGAAGGGAACATGTCGAACATTTCCCCCACTATACAGATAGACATTTCCACGACACCAGGGAAACCTGAGCTCATCTCGCTGGGCGCATCTTGCACTCAAGCAGAAACTCAGGCATACAAAAAGCTCTTTCAAGAGTTCCGTGATGTCTTTGCTTGGTCATATACTGAGATGCCTGGTCTCGACCCCGCCATTATTGAATATCACATTGATACATGGCCTGAGGTACCCCCTGTTCGTCAGAAACAGCGACCCATTCACCCTTCCAAGCTCCCCGCTGTTAAAGCTGAGGTCGAGAAACTTCGCAAAGCAGGATTCATTTACCCTATTCCGTACACCACTTGGGTGTCGAACCCCATTCCCGTCAACAAAAAGCAAGGCACCCTTAGAGTATGCACTGAATTCCATGATTTAAACCACGCTTGTCCAAAAGACAATTTCCCCACGCCATTCATTGACCAACTCATTGATGAGTGTGCGGGCCATGAAGTCCTATCCTTCATGGACGGGTTTTTCGGATATAACCAGATTCACATCCGCAAGGAGGATCAGTACAAGACTGCCTTCACCACCCCATGGGGCACCTTTGCCTATCGCGTCATGCCATTTGGCCTTAAAAATGCTGGTGCCACTTTCCAGCGAGCCATGACCTATTGCTTTCACGACTTGGTCCATATCCTGCGAGTCTTATCTTGACGACCTCACAGCTCGGTCCCGAAAACGATCAGACCACCTAATGACCTCCGGCAAGTTTTCCTGCGTTGTCGCAAATATAAAATCCGTTGAACCCACACAAGTGTGTCTTTTGTGTCCCGACAGGCCGCTTATTGGGTTCCATTGTTTCCTAAGACGGAATCACTGTCGATCCCCTGAAAGTCAAAGCCATCTTAGAACTTCCGCTTCCTCGCATGCTTCGGCAGCTCCAAAGTCTACAAGGGCGGTCCAATTTCCTCAGGCGCTTCGTTCCTGATTATGCAACCAAAGTTCACGGTTTCTTACGCTTACTTCGTACCCACATACCCTTTGTTTGGGATGAGCAAGTAGACACGGCATTCGAAGCCCTCAAGAAAGCTCTCACACAAGCCCCCTTGATATCCCCACCGGATTTCTCTCAAGACTTCACCCTTTATGTCTCGGCATCTGAACATGCTGTGTCCGGAGTTTTGGTCCAAGAAGATGCCTCCCACCGAGAGCATGTGATTTATTACGTCAGCCAGACCTTGTCTGGCCCACCCCTGCATTACCCATACGAGGAAAGATTAGCCCTAGCTGTAGTCTTTTCCGTACAAAAATTGCGACACTACATCCTACTCAGTCACACCACGGTCGTGGCCGACTCCAACCCTATGGTCTATCTCCTCACCCGGCGGCTCCTACAAGGTCGTGTTGCTAAATGGGTCATTATCCTCCAGGAATATGACCTCACTTTCAGAACTCCCAAAAGCACTAAATCCATCGCACTTGCTCACCTCATCACTGACCTCCCATCCTCTTCAACATCACCCGTTATCAAAACGGACCTGATTGACGAGCAGATCTTCATCATTTCGTCTGACGACCCTTGGTACGGAGACATTTTGACTTACCTTTGTACGCAAAAAATTTCGACCACACATCGATCGTGATGGACCCGTCGCATACGACACCACGCTCCCCGATACCTATTGATAGGGGATGTACTTTACCGACGCGGTGTTGATACCATTTTACGTCGCTGCCTATCCCATAGTGAGGCAGAACAAGTCCTCAATGATTGTCATAGCGGTGCCTGCGGAGGCCATTTCTCCGGCATGGCCACCGCCCAGAAAATCATTCGGGTCCGGTTATTTTTGGCCATCATTGTTTACTGACTACATCACTGCAGTCAAGCATTGCCAGAACTGTCAATTATTTGCCCCCAAAGCAAGAACCCCCCCCGCACCCCTTCATCCAGTCATCACTGTTGGACCATTCTGCAAATGGGCCATCGACTTCCTCGACTGCAACCCCACGTCAGCCGGCGGTCACAAACACATCGTTGTGGCTGTAGATTATTTCACCAAGTGGGCAGAAGCCATGCCGACCTATAATTGCAAAGCCGACACTGCAGCACGGTTTTTCTTCAACCATGTTATCGCTCGTTTCGGAGTACCACAGCAACTGGTTATCTGACCATGGCTCTCACTTCGAAGATGCCGTCTGGAAGGAATTATCAACCATGTTGAAATTTGAACACCATTTCTCTTCCGCTTACTATCCCAAGGAAACAGCTAAGTCGATAGCGATCAATAAAATTTTGAAAACCATTCTCCAACGTACTGTAGACAAGCACAAATCCAATTGGCACCACATGCTCTTCCCGGCACTATGGGCCTACCGCACCTCAACCAAAACCGCCACCGGTTTTACCCCTTTCCATTTAGTTCACGGTGTCGAATCCGTCCTCCCTATTGAGTGCCAGATCCCAGCCTTACATATCGCCATTGAACTCCTACCGGACACTTCCCCGATCGAGCAACGTTTACTACTCCTAGAGCAGGCCGATGAAGATCGGCGCACAGCCATTCAAAACATGGAAGCAGCTAAACAACGATCGAAACTAAGTTACGACAAACACGTCCACCCAAGAACCTTTTCTGAGGGAGACCTTGTCCTCGCTTACGATCAAGCTCATGATAAAACCGGAAAGGGAAAGTTCGTGTCTATGTGGCAAGGCCCCTACATCATACACACCTGCCTCGGGCAGGGGGCATACATTCTGACCGATTCAGAAGGCAATCCTCTACGCAACCCCACGCAACGGGTTGTACCTTAAACGATTTTACCCATAGAAAATCTGATGGACACCATCGTCCCATTTTAGTATAGGCATACTTTCTTTGTTCACAAAAAATTTAAAAAAAAAAAAAAACCTAAATATTTGTTTTTCTCTGCATGACCACAGATGGAGCCTCTTCCACTCTGCCATGTCGGTTTCACTGATGGTGCAAGCCGTTGGTCTCCCAATCTCGCCTCCGCAGCTTGGGTAATATACTCCCCTTCACATGAGTTAATTCACATTGACGGAGTGTGTTTAGGCGCCGCTACCAATAATCAAGCTGAATACGATGCCGTGACTGGTCTCCTGGCCGCTGCTCTCCAAATGAGCATCCGTCACCTCAACGTTTTCTTGGACTCACAGCTCCTAGTTTCCGAGCTCAACAATGATTACCAGGTACGCGATCCCTGTCTTTTCAGAAAATTCCTGCGCACTAAACAAATGGTTAGACAGTTTGAATCCATTTCATTCACACATGTCCCAAGACACCTCAATAGTGTAGCAGATAATATGGCCAACAACGTCCTCGATTGGCACACCAATCACGTCATGTCATATCCATAAACAAAATGCATCCACGTGCATAACATGTGCCTCCACGGGCATATCTATAAACAAAATGCATCCACGTGCATAACATGTGCCTCCACGGGCATATCTATAAACAAAATGCATCCACGTGCATAACATGTGCCTCCACGGGCATATACCGAAAACAATATTGCATCCACGTGCATAACATGTGCCTCCACGGGCATAAAACAAATAACATGTGCCTCCACGGGCATACATAAATAAACAACATACTGCATCCAAGTACATAATATGTGCCTCCACAGGCATATAAAAGACAAAGGTGCATCCACGTGCATACACGACAATATATCCCAATATATATCCTCATATATATACAAGCCAAATAGTCAACATGTCATAGGTGCCCTCAGCACTCGATATACAAAAAAATACATCTGTCATACAAAAAATGCTTCCCCATATGCTCATAAGCATTTGGGGGCAGATACAATATATCTACTCATCTGGATCCCTAGGATCCTCCGGCTCCTCCTCCGCTGCCCCGCCGGGTCATGGTGACCCCGAACTCTCCGCTCTGCCGGCCCCGCTGGATCGTCCGCAGACGTATCCTCCCCTGAGCCGGCCCTGCCGGAGCATCTCGTCTACCATCCCTGTGCCTCGCCACGAACACCGCTGTCCTCAATAGGAGCGACTGCCACTCAGGCAGCGCACCGAAACAACCCTGCAAAATATCCCGATCCAGGTCTCTCCAACCATCCTCGGGGAGTCCAGCTAAGATCCGGGCAAAGGTCCGTCTGACACCATCTATGGCGTCATCGTGAGGGCCAACCCCTCGCCCACGAGCTGCATATCCTCCACCACGCGGAGGGGGCACCGCTGCAGGTGGATGGGCGACCACCATCGCCCACCCCCTGACGAGCCACGTAGTCAGGTGGGTGGCACTGGACCCCACATCTGCACAAAGCAAGAAAGCCATCACATACTATACAACAATAATCATCAATGATAAAATCAAACAACATATGATATAATACCAAATAAAACACAAAACATACCGTCTAAACTCCAGGCCTGTCCTGGGGCACGAGGCATCTCTGGGTCACCTCGATAGTCCATGCCGACATAAGGGTAGTCCTCAATAACCAGAGGCATCTGCTCCCACTGCTGATAGAAATCCTCCGTGAAGTAACCACGGACACCACCGCCACCACGAGGCATCATCTGCCCCCATCTCATCATACGAGGCTCACTCGAAAGACCAGCACGAATGGGTACCCGTGGCCGCAAGGTCGGCACCCGCTCGAAGAAAAAACAGCATAAAAATGAGGCATAACAAAACTCGCCTCCCTCCCTAATGGCCTTGTCCAGATCTCTCCGGACACCAGCCAGAAACATCTGCCCCCAGGCATAATAAGTACCCTGAAGAACAGAATCCACCATCATCGTCTGCCCCCCAGACATACGATGTGGCGCAGCCGCACCCAATATACGCAGAACACAGGCACCAACAACTCGCATATCCCACTCATGTAGGGATCTCAGACTAATAGAGCTGTTCACCAAAACAACATCATCAACACAGAAAGTCTGTAACAGGTCCTCCATATCTATACCTGGAGGCAACCTCGGCAAGATATCACCCACCTCACCCAAGTGAGGCAACCCAGTCAAAAAATAGACATCCGTGAGAGTGATCTCTAACCTCTCACCCCCAATGATAAATGCACCCTCCTCTAGCACCCACCAACGCACAAGCTTGTTCAAGAGCCGTCTCACTGAACGAATAGGCGGGATCTGAGCGAACTTCAAAAGTCCGCTCATAGCAAGAGTCTGTCTCACCCCTGCATCAGTCAGAATCCTCTCCATAATATCACCATCGATCTCTCGCTCCCGCCACAAGGACTGTGGTCTCCTCAACATCCTGCCAGAAAAACAGAAGAAATTTTTAGCCCCAGCATAAAAATTTAAAAAAAAATCCCATCGCGGCTTTTACACAAAAAGCCGCGATGCCCATCGCGGCTTTTCCACCAAAAGCCGCAGTGACCATCGCGGGATCCATGCAAAAACCCGCGATGAACATCGCGGGTTTTGGCCGGACAGTCGCGATGAACATCGCGACTATCCCCCATGAACCCGCGATGAACATCGCGGGTTCCAGCCTCGCAGTCGCGATGAACATCGCGACTGTCAGCCTGAAACCCGCGCGGTTCATCGCGGGAACAGCCCCGAAACCCGCGATATTCACGTTGGAGAGTCAACATGGAATTTCGCGGCCTTCGGGAGCCCGCCGCCAAACAAAAAAGACATAATTGACAAAGCTAAGGCAAATAGAGTTACTTGCAACTCGCTAAATCGAAAACCAACGGTGAAATCTCCCGGAAATCAAGAAATAGCTCTGACAGCTCTATCAAACTCGCACGTAACAATGACAAGTCATTTGGGCCCCACGCCCTATTTATAGGAATTCCACCAATTTTCCAACAGCCATTGCGATATCATACGAAGTCCATTTCTCAAACCGTTGGTACTGTTGGAATCAACACAGCGAGAACTTCATACAGGTTCCTCCTTTTCCCGTTTTCACGGGGTCCATTTTTTGACCATTTTTTGGCCTCTCTCGTGGCCTCGGTTTGCGTGCCACATCGGCCGTTCTCCGTTTTCGGACGTGTCATATATCACTAGATTCAGTTTTCCGCGCTCGAGACGATGCTTGAGATCATTTCTCGCTCTCACGTCCTGATTGTCAGAGCATTTTTTTTCATGCCCCCTCCTCACCTCGGTTTGCGTGCCACATCGGCCGTTCTCCGTTCTGGACGTGTCATATATCACCGGATTCAGTTTTTCCGCGCTCGTGATGATGCTTGAGATCATTTCTCGCTGACACGTCCTGATTGTCAGGGCATTTTTTCCATGCCCCCTCGTCACCTCGGTTTGCGTGCCACATCGACCGTTCTCCGTTTTCGACATGCTTTATACCGTCGGATTCAGTTTTCCGTGCTTGTGATGATGCTTGAGATCATTTCTCGCTCTCACCTCTAGATTTTTCGGTCATTTCTTCCATGCCCCCTCGTCTCCTCGGTTTGCGTGCCACATCGGCCGGTCTCCCTTTCCGAAATGCCTTATATCGCCGGGACTCAGTTTTCCGCGCTCGTGATGATGCTTGAGATCATTTCTCGCTCTCACCTTTAGAGTTTTCGGGCATTTTTTTCATGCCCGCCACACAGCCTCGGTTTGCGTGCCACATCGGCCGTTCTCCATTTTCGACAATCCTTATGTCACCGGATCTAGTTTTCCGCACCGATGACGATGCTTGAGACCTTTTCTCGCCCTCATCAATCCATTTTTGTTCGGTATAAGTTTATCCCTTTTTCGGGCCGAGCAACCCCTTTTACGAAAAAGGCACTTAGGGAGTTTCTGTTAAGCTCTTTTCTGACTCCTAAAATAATGAAAAGATCGCCGAGCAATCTTGCTTCCTTTCATGCTCGCTAAACGTATCTGAGAAGGGTGTCTACCTGGTATAAGTTTACCCCTTTTCCGGACCTTGTAGACTAATTACGAAAAATGTATACTCTAGTCACATCGGCTAGAAGAGTTCTCCATCCGCATCATTTTATGCTTTTTTCGGGCCTTGGAGACTAAACTTACGAAAAAGAAACACCAGTAGAGTCCACTTACCGTTTTCAGACTCTCTAAACATGAAAGCAACCATGAGCATGAGCTGTCCTGGGCTCACAAAATCCACAGGACCGTACCATTTCAGAGCATACTTTTATCCCTTCTTGGAGCTCATTAAAACTACGAAGAAGGAATCAATGGTGCCTCTTGGCGCCACGACAGATCACATCTACTCATTAGGCAGCTTCCCCACTTTGGTCGCCTTTGTTTAGAGTATTCTGCAGTATGTCACCTTGATAATTCCTCGACGACACCTATCAGCTCGTCCTCCCCCCCAGAGTCAATATATACCATTCAGTCAAAGCAATCATCCCCACACCTACAAGCAGTTCCCTACGCTGCCAGGTCAACCATGTCATCATGCTCTGAACAAAGGAAGTTTGAGTCTACCCAGTTTTTTGACCCAGTTATTTCCCATTCCCACAAGTATGTCAGTCCTACCATCATTACAACAACACTGCAGTTTTACACCTCGTGCTCCTATCAAGGAAACATCATTGCCTTGTTAGTTGCTGGTCTCCCTCTGTCGACGACAACCACATTGATTCCAGAGAAGAGACCTAGAGGTCCCTGTGTCTTGGACTCATCACCATTTATGATGAGTGCCTACGAATCATTTCGAGAGGAATCTTCAGTGCCTCTCCCAAATGGTTGTTTCTCGCATGCTCGACTTCAACACCTTGATCGCATCGTTGAGACTCGCACAGGGTATTCGTCCGTTTCACTTATTAGTCGAAGACCCCGGATACCTCCTGACTCCTTCACATTTGAGAGACTTCCTATGGATAACACATAGTTACACTTTTTCTATAGATATCCGGGTTGCGCATGGCGACAGTATTCAGATATACCCCAGTTTCATACTCCCTCGAGTATATAGTTACATTATTTCTCAGAGATGACTCATAGTCTTTGAGTCCCTATAGATGTTGGACACCTTCAGTTTCAACAGTTCACAAGTTATTCCAGTGTATCAGTTATTGAGATTAGTTATGATCAAGAGTATGTCCCAGAATAATGTCCCCCCTGGACCATTATGATATACCAGTAGATTCTTTATGTATTAGATCCCCCTCCTTGGGACTAATTGTTATGTATATGTCTTGATACGAGCATGGGAATGCCCGCCTCGTCCATTATTAAAGATTATACCTCATTCACATTGAGGCCATGTAATATTTTTTGTTTTTGCAGCTTCCAAGGGCCATGGCTCCAGTCTCCAATCGGTCTCTTCTCCTTCCCAAAACCCTGAAAAAAGACAAAAGAACTATGATGTTTATCGGCCATACGATGAGCTCCTGCCCTCACACATCAGGGGGCAATCTGTTAACATCTAAAAAGTGCTCACTAGCTCATTCCCTTATTCACATGACCCATTTGTCCACTTTTCCACCATCTGAGCCTCTGAAACCAACAAAAGGTCACCAAAAGACCTTAGTACACCCCTTTTTCCATTAAAAAAAGATTATTTTTCCTGAAAAGCATAAAAAAACCCTCAAAAAGGGTCCAAATTCCCAAAAATATTAAAAAGGGAATTAAAATATTAATTTTATTCAAAAAAGGAAAAAGGAGGGAAAAGTACCTAAACCATGTTGGTTAATACCATTTGGTTTCCACAAAACCACAAATGGTATTCCCCACCACCAAAACCTATAAAAAGGTGGTAGGGGCTCCTCATTTCAGATCCATCCATTATCTCATCCTTATGCTGCTGAAATCTCCCTTGAGCATTTTAGCCATTGAAGCAACCTTGGAGAAGGAGACCTCTTGGAGCTTGGACCCACTCATCTTGGGAGTTGCTCTACATCAACCTTCACCATTGGAGGCAATACTATTGCAAGCACTAGCTTGCCCCATTTTCAAATACAAATTTATTCTTTCATAGTTTCTTGTTCTTGTTTTTAAAATATTTTCATTATTTGCTTATATTCTTGCATAGATCCATGATTAGTTTTAGTTTATATTAGTTTCTTGTTTTAGTGTATCACTGTTGAGCACAGTTGGCACCCTGACCACCGAGGGGCCCGTGTTAAGCCCTGCTTGTTCCCTCCTGACACGTTCCAATAGCATTTCATGATATTCATCATCAGTTTTCGGTAGCATCTCCCTTTCCCACCATTCATCAGATAGAGAAGTTTTGTCCCTAGTGGGTTCCTTCTCCATCCCAAGGAAAATATGTGTTATCCCAAGAAAGTAAAAACCTCGTGACGAAGAAATTCCCCTGACAACCCAGTAAATACTAAATAAAAATTACCACTCAAAACAATAACCTGTTCCCCAAGTCTGTCAATTTTGAATAAGCCACAAGACGGGCACGGACTTGCCACCACATATGCCCAACACCCCAACCCTCCTCATGTGCAGCATAGGTTGATGATATACACTGATATCAGTTGTTCCAGGCCAAATTATAGGAATTTGACAAAATAAAGTATCATGTAAGAAAGGTTTTCATAGCAACCAACTTTCACATCGGTTGTTTCGTATGTGTCTAGGAACATATCAGACTAGTATCCCTGACTAGTGAGCAACAAATATGTAGAGGTTTCCAACTAACTTGACAAAACCCTATTTCAAGTAGTATTGTTTACTATGTGTCTATTATAACAAGTTAAAGAAGTTCCTGTCAAGCCTGGGATGACCGTTTCTGTTGCTCGACACAGACCAGAGAATCTGGTTTTCATGGCTGCTTCCCGCCTCCCTCAGTTCAAACGCACTCCTCTTCTAACTTTGGGTGTATTCATTTTTGGTATGACTTTACATTGACTAAAGAATGGGCTACATAACACAAATTTCAAATAGCAATAAATACAGGGTAAAGGAGGTTGTTGCATTGATTTTCCTCATTGGATTCTAAGAAGAAATGAATGTTATGTAGGTACAGAGTAGAACACCCTGATCAATATAATTCGTCCTATCATGTAGAACAGAAATAACAATCACTGATTTACAAATAAACATAGATACTTACACACCAGTAAAACATTTGTACTCAAATTAGTATGAGTATACTAATTTGATTTTTCTGAGTGGTGGAGCAGGCACACACCAGTTGATGTGATAAAAAAGAAACATATATCGCGAAAAAATATAATTGACAAACAACATACACCTTAGCATTTTCAATTTTTAAAAAGAGTAATGTTAAGAAAATGAATACTAAATCATATTAAAATGAATACTAAATCACTAAAACTGCTTTGTAGAAAACAAAGCATTGGTTTCATTTGCTTTGTAGAAAACAACCATTGGTTTCATTTCTCCAAAATTGTTTTTAAAGAGAATATATAGCCTGGTCAAGATTGGAACCTTAGTCAAATAAAGAAGGAAAGGAAAGATCTATATTTCATAGTCTCATTGAAAGCAAAGAGCATTCAAATATCCAAAGATACGTCGGTTATGTGCGAATGGAAAAACTTTTTAAATCATGAAATTAAAACTTGGCATGTTAAGATCTTGGAATGCAACTTTAATGAGTATGGTAGGTGAATTCAAGAAAATAAAGCATTGCTGGAAAAACCTTTTAAATCATGGAATTAGAACTTGGCATGTTAAGATCTTGGAATGCAACTTTAATGAGTATGGTAGGTGAATTCAAGAAAATAAAGCATTGCTGGTCAGTACATAGATCATTATAATTATAATATAGAAAATTTCAAACTTCGAAATAATAACGACCATGGATGAAAAATTAATGGTGGGAAAAAGATTGCTAAAAAATTTGTCGGATAAAAAAATTAATACCATTCCTATATAATCCATTATAATTGAGTTCGATACTACTAAATAATGACAACAATTTTAATGCAATGGAGAGAAACTAGTATGAACCATATTTATGCTCTTACAAAATCACATTCTACAGATTTTTGGAGGCGGTTGATATGCCAAACAAGTTGTCTCACTTTTTTCCTAGAACCTCAGGTAGTTCAATTCAATGCTTCATTTCATTTTTTTAAGCCATATCATTCAATAAACTAATGATTTTTTTTGAAATGTGGATTTGGGTTGAGGGTGGTAGTAGAAAAGAATTAAAAAAAAGGAAAGTTCATATGGGATACCAAATGCATTAAAGATCCAAGTTTTTTTTAGCACATTCGATGAAGAGGGTTTAATTTTCTAAAGATCTATGGTTTTTTTAGCACATTCGATGAAGAGGGTTTAATTTTATAGAGATCTATGGTTTTTTTAGCACATTCGATGAAGAGGGTTTAATTTTATAGAGATCTATGGTTTTTTTAGCACATTCGATGAAGAGGGTTTAATTATATCACTAACTATTTAATGATACGACTAAACCAGATAATCAAATGACTATCTAAATATAGACCGTTTCATTTTATAATTAACCAGCTGGTGGTTATGCAGTTTCTATTACGTTATCAATCATTCAATATCCAATGGTTTCATATCATAAAAAATTATCATGTATGGACCTCAAACATTAACATATGGAAAATGTTTAGCGTTCAAACATTGGGATAACCAAGGATGTATTTTGTATACATATCATAGCCAACACAGGTCGACTATGGAAAGCAACTCAAACACTGATAAAACTTTTATAAATGATTTTGGTCTCCTATGGTAATGCAATCTGCATTCCCAGTTTGTATGGTTAAGAGAAGATTTTTTTTTCTACCACTACATTCAGAATTTGTCTGTGCAATATAAATATTTAAAGAAATAGCAAGCATTCAACGTGAAGAAGTTAACATGTAGATTCCTTAAGACTGATAAGAAAGTTTATAAATGTTTTTGGTCTCCTACAGATTGAAATCTGCATTCCCAATATGTATGGTCAACAGATATTTATTGTTTTATACCACCACATTCAAATACTGCAATATAAATATATTTCTTATGGCCTTTCTGCAGCATAACGGCCAACAACCCGAATGCCTCGTGGGTTTTCCCTATCTTGCAGAGGCCATCCATTAGGGTATTATACGTAACAACATTCAAAACTTGTCCTTTTCCCAGTATTTGATTGAAAATGTTAACAACGTCCTCTATTATTCCCTCCTTGCAGAACCCTTTCATGAGGGTATTGAAGGTAAAGACATCTAGAACATACCCATGTGTTTCCATTTCATTAAACACTTTGAATGCATAATTCATTCTACCTATTTGACAGTGACAATTGATAACAATGTATAAAATTGTGAGATCTGGAACAATACCTGCTTCAATCATAATTATGTAAACAAAGAATGCTAATTCATGTTGATTCCCTCAGGCTAGGATACTTCACAAAATAGCTCATGTCGTGAGAGACGGACTAGATTCTTTTGAAAGAAGCATATGGTTGAAGGTCTCCACTTCCTCTAGAAGCCTCTTGGTGTAACAAGTGTGGGAGGAGTGTGTAGCAGCTTATGAAGACTATGTGTTTTATCTGACAGTTGAAGCCATTAAACCAGTGGCAGTATGTTGTTGAAACCCACACATCTCACAAGTTGCGGGAGGCTAGAGAACTCTCTTATGTATTATCTAAGAAAAGCATGTGTCCTGATGTTGTCACATTCAATGTGTTTATTGATGGTCTATGCAAGGAAGGGAAATTGCACTAGGCAATGATGATGCTGAATAACAACTACACTCCAAATGTGATCACGTGCAATGCTAATTTTATTCGTGATCTGTGAAAAGAAGGAAAGCTTCAACAAGCTCTTGGGATGTTAGATGTCATGGTACAAACAAACCATCAACCTGATGAAATCAAATACATTGTACACATAATTGATTTATTTAGGAGCTCTACACATTGCAAAGTTTCCCTCTGCTATCATTAAGGTTGGTAGGATTTATAAACGCGTGATCCAAAATTGCTGGTAAAAGAGATTCAAAAATTTTGTAACCCAGGAAGCCAAGTTGCAGTAGGGAGTTTGTTCAGTATGATGGTCCCTCTAGAGATCAATATGAGTTTTTTTGGGTCGATTTTACTGTGAGTTTGCACAAGCGGCTGAAGATGTTTGAAAAAGTGCCAAAGTATAAGAATAGACAGAAAATAACCGTAAATAGAATGTCCAAAATATGATTGCACTGCAATGAGTGGATCATCAATTACCCATGGGTATAAAGATCGTGGAAGGGTACATTGTGGAGTTTGTTGCGGAAAACTACCAGTCCTTTTCAAAAGCAGAGGCAGAGTTCAAGAAGGGAGCTCGGGGTATACTAGTATGCTTTATCCCTCTTTGGATCAACATATTGCGAGTAGAAGAAGGGATTCATCAATCCATACCCAAAAATTTTAGAGACTTGTATGAGAGACAAAGGTGTCAAGCATAATAAGCATACCTGAAGAGAAACATGAGGCATGTTCAATGACTACAAGCTTTACTTGAGCAAGGGAATTTGAACTATTGACAAAGAGATTGCCATCAAGTTTTACATCTCGATGGGAGATCCCATGGAGTGGTAGTAATTGATGGCCTCCAAGAGCTTCTGCAGGATAGTGGCTGCCTCCTCTTCTGAGAATTGTATTATTTATGTTGACGATTATGTCGAACAGATCTCCGTCTGAGCACATATCCATTAAGATATGTACAAACTCATCATCCTCACAAACGTCAGAAAGGGAAACCACAACTGGGTGACCTGACGCATACTGCATGATCTTGATTTCATTTTTGAGGCATTCTCTGTCGATGGAATCAAATAGATCTACTTTTCTTATGGTCTTGGGTTTTGCAGGCCACCTGTTTCCCACTTCGCTTGTTCCAACATCTCCTTATTACTCTGAACCTGCCTCTTCCGATCTCTTCCTCTTGCAATTGGTAGTTTTTTTTTTGAAGGAGCGCATCCATCATTTTGGTAAAGCAAAGCGGCACCCCTAAACTCACACATTGAAGTACAGTAACATAATAGGATTTGTTAGTTACCACCTTTCAATCTACTGCGTGAAAAGGCGGTGGAGGTTATATGTTCAGGAACAGTTCGACGTGAACAAAGATTTTTCTCTTTGTGTTACCCTTTTATCATCCCCCATGCTCTGGAGAAGGTATGTTTCTTTTTTGTAAATAAAACAGTCTATACATTACATGCTAAGAGAAATTACAGAGCTAGACATCACCGACAGAGGCATTCCCGACCAACAGAGGTCAAACAGGAATCCAGAATCCTTCCAAATGTAGCAAAGTAGACCCATAACATTCCCAACTTTGTATGCCAAACAGGAAAAGGACATAAACAAAATAAAACTAGTTGTTCCAGACTTTTTAATAAAGACCCCATAGTTACGATATAACATAGCTATCCTGAACCTCAGTAGTGACCAGACATCCATTAGGGACTTAGATAAAGACCAAAACAAAAAAACAGACAAAGCACCTTAGTCAATGGTAACAGTTTGAGGGAGCTGACCAGCTGAGTCTGGGGTAGGAACTTTAGCAATCGACAGCTTCTGGATTGAATCCGCATCCCCTGCAGTCCCAGGTCTGGAGAGAGCACCACCATGACTGCACTCATTCCCGTCTCCATCACGCACACCTTGAATGACGAAAGTGATACCCAATTTCTTAGCTATGGCATCCACTTTGGAGTGCATCACCCTATTGTCTAGATTGTGCGATTTCCACGATCTAACCGGTTCCTCATCACCTAAGCGTTTGTTGGTCGAATCCATCAGAACATTGGCCAACATGTTCTTAGTTACCCAATGGGTCATGAGAGTACGTTCATAAAGGGAGGCCCGGCCGACCATAGTTCCTGGGTCAACCACCCAGTCCTCCAAGTCCTGGTAGATTTCTCCCACATACAGGGTTTGGATGTTTTCCTAGAGACCCTTCTCAATCCCCTCAATTTCTTCACAGATGGGGGGGGGAATGCGTTCATGGAAAAAATTGGCAGCTTCCCGCAGACGAGACCTGGATGATGCACGGGTGACCCTACCGGCTTTGGCCCCGCCCTGGCTGGATGATTCACTGCCCGACTTAGAAGGGAGCCTACGTTTCGGCGCCATGAGGATAACAGCTAAAGGTTCAGTTGGCCTTGCCCAAAAAAACCACCTTTGTGGACCCTCAGAAGTGCTCAGCTTACTTTTCCTGCACAGACTTACCAGACAGTGAAAGAAACAGATGAATTTAGATTCGGGCAAAAAAACCATATTTGAAGCAGGATGGCGTGTCATAATCTTTACTGCGTAATGATGCAAATCCGCCATCAAGTACAGGTCCTCCATCACCACAATAACTGCCCTGATCTTGGCTCTGAAAAAAGGACTAATGAGGAAAGAACGGAGGATGTTCCGAGTCTTTTCACAACATATATCATGCTTGAGATTGTACCACGCATTACCTCTCATTACTGGTTTCATAAAGGCAAGTGTCATTCCAAACGATGAAGAGCCATGACATGGGGCTCCCTCCGGACGTCATCCTCACCCACGTTTGCGTTGCTCACGAGAGAAGGATCCAAAGCCGTCAGTTGATTGTACTTTGCTAGGTCCTCCTGTGCGAGGTGGCAACACGATCTCATCCACTCATCATGCGGATTCTCGGTTAGATTACAAACCATGAGAGGGGTCCCATCCTCGATACCATGGTTCGCCAGATGGTCTGCCACTTTGTTGGCATCCCGCTTTACATGGCCAAAAGAGACAGCCAGATGGTTGATAAGAAGTTCACGTAGGCATTCCATCCTAGTAAGAAGGCGCCAACTAGATGAGACTTTTTCCGGAGATTACCCGAAGGACATTTTCCTGGCCATGTGGACAATAATCAACGAATCACCTTCAAGAACCACCGGAAACCAAGCTTATGTGATTGCCAATCGAAGCCCCTGGATTAGACCCTCCAATTCTGCTGAATTGTTGGTGTCATGGCCAATTGTGCCAAAAAACACCTTCACTATGGATCCTGACCAGTCCTTGCACACTCCTCCAAAACCTGCAGAACCTGGGTTACCCTGGGAGGCTCCATCAAAATTAACTTTGAAACCCTGAGCCGTGGGGGGAAACCACCGAGAAGGTATAGCAGGTCTGCAGGTCAAAACCTTCCTGCGCAATCCCTTTAGATCATACCGGCGAAGACCCCATCCCTCAACAATACGAAGGTCTCCTAGGGTTAACTCTTTATCTTTGTCATACCATTGCTAGCCTCGAATGGTCTCCGTCATGTTTTTAACCAGTTTTAGCTAAACCACCTCCTCAGTGTTGGAATGTTCTCTAAAGATGCGCTCATTCCTTTCTTTCCATACGGACCATATCACCATTCCAGGAAAGAGTTGCCATAACATCCCGATGATAAGATTAGAGAAACCTTTAGGGTCCCATGAATTCAAAGTTTGATCCGGGTGGCCTCTTACTCGATGACTGTTGAGCCCAGAATTGGCCCCTTCTAATCATCCTTGATCACCTTTCCTTCCCCTGTCCTACATCATCTATTATGCTAATCAAACCTACTATCCTCACTTTATTCCCCCAAACTTCCAAGGTATGACTGATCATTGCTTTATATTATTAATGCTTATGATTGTGATAATTAAGGTTGTTTATCTCTCAATTGTGCTAACAATGCTATGATTTATGAAGGTAGTTTGAGATAAGTGGACTGCAGGAAGGTGGGTTGAACAAAGTCTTCAAAGGAAGGGTGTTCGCTGCTTAAAAAGGGATCTTCGGGGCTCGGATCATCGCTTAAGGCACGTGGTTCTAATGCAACATTCTAGACAGAGCTGTGAACGAGGTAGCTATAACAGAATGCGCCATAATTGGAGATCTTTTAGTCGTTTGCTGCTCGAGTTAATCGTGATCTGGAAAGATCGCCACTCCTGGGCCAATCAACAGCTTCCTCATATCTTTCTATATCCTTACTATGCCACATTTGTAATAGCTTGTATCATTTAGGGCGCCTGAAGATCAGAGATCTTCATGGCTGCCCGTTAATAGAATTGGATGTTATGATCTGCATGTATAAATATGGGGAGCTGCCTCGACCCAGGGGGTTTAACAACAGATAATTAATTCATTATATTAGCAGCAAAAGCAACTGTGTAATCATTCTTCTGTTAATACAAGGAGTTACTTCTGAGTTAAAGGAACTTGCGTTGTTCAGCCAACGTCTCTGTGTGAAGGCTGGGCCCATCTTCCACAGAGATTGCTGAGTTAAAGTAGGACTCTTTAATTGATTGTTGTGTGATGTTTTGTTCATGAAATTCCCCTTGTGCGCAGCAGTAATAAGTGTGGTGTGGATTTTCAGTATAGTCAAGATTATATTTCCTTGAGATTGGTAAATGGTGCAGAGTAACAGTCGACTGAGTAGGAACTTTCTTTATACGTTTCATCTGACAGTTGTACACAGCCTTGTTCATCTTGCAGTTAAGTTGTGATCCCATGAGCCTTTTACAATTTATCTTTCCTGTTATGATTGTTGATTTTCATTCCTGTAATTCAATTTCTTAGAGCAGCTGAACTCAATCCTTTGCAATTGAATTTCTAGATTAATATTCAGTTTCTGCTTATGGTTTTCTAGAGTGATCAGATTGAAGAAGGGAGTTACTTGTTCTAGGATGGGAATAGGATTTCTTTTTATTTGCAATTGTCTTTGAATCTTATTTTATTTCTTGTTGATGCATGGTAGAAAGGAATTGAATTTATAGTATTTAGACAGCAACTGGGATTACACAGATCTTTGGGATGGACATAGTTGTTAGAAGATAACAGTATTCAATTATAATGATTTGGTGTTTGAGCATAGACTGTGCATCTATCCTTTGAAATAAAAAGACTTTCTCGGGTTGACAATAAATCTCGTCTGCTCTGTATGTTTGAATAATTCATCTGCATATAGGGTGCTCGACATTTTAGCGCCGTTGCCGGGGAAGGATAAAAATTAAACACTAATCATTAGTTGCATCTGATAATTGTTTTTAGTCAGTCTCTTCTTTCCTGAAATGATCTGCTTCGCATGAATACGAGGAGGGTAAAATGCGATCACCTCCCCCAAAACCCCACAAAATACTAACAGCGCAGGTGGTTCGGGTCGTGGTCGAGGACCACCATTGGGCAGAAGGACATTCATCGACAATCTTGTTGACAGAACTGATTCATCTACCAGGACTCGTCATCAAGAAAGTCCTATCAGAAGAAGCCCTGCTGATCTTGGGGCGCCAGCGTCAAGATCCACGGTGGAGAATACACGAGCAGCCGTGACTCCCTCATATACCCCTGCCAAGGAAGGTGCAGCTGACGCAGCTGTTACAACTGAATCTGTTGTTACAACTGAGGAATACGCAGCTGTTACAACTGAGGAATACGTAGCTGTTACAACTAAAGAATACGCAGTTGTTACAACTGAGGAATATGCAGCTGTTACAAACAAGGAAAAGAACGCAGGAACGAACGAAAAAGAGGAAACAAAAGAGAAGATGAGTAACAGACACGAGACCGACGAGGAAGAGGCAATGGTGGAATATCATCATGAAAATCACTCCCTGCCAGAAGGAACGACAGGTACATTACAATTTATGATTCAGCAGCCAGAAGGGACAGCCCCTATGAAGAACATCTCACCATCGGTGTTGCCTCGCTTCCAAGGAAGGGCAGCAGAATATCCAGACGAATTCCTTTTTGAATTCGATATCCTCTGTCGCAGCTATGATTATGTCACCAATGCCCAAAAGCTAAAAAAATTTCCCGCCACCCTGAAGGACAATGCATTACGATGGTTCATGAGCCTTGGGGGAGGAACCGTTGCTAATTGGGATAAGATGAAACAAGTGTTCCTGGAGAAATATCAGGAGTATTGCAACACCAAGGACAAAAGGGAGGAATTATTCAAAATGGTGCAGAAGGAGGATGAAAGTCTGGAGGATTTTGTAGAAAGGCTGCTGTACAATGTGCAAAGAGCTGGGCAGACGAACATAGGGCTGGACGTGCTCAAGATAATCTTGCTTCATGGGATCAGGGATGATTGTTTAGACATGTTAAACCTGCTAGGAAAGGGAGATATCTCCAAAGAACCTTTTGGGAAGATTGTGGAACTATGTAAGAGATACTCCAGGGGGTCTTCCAGGAGTAATAAGTGGGATAAACGGGATAAGCTGGAACGTGATGTCTTCGACAGAACTCAGAAGTCATCCAATGGAGGAGCTACACGTGCAGAAATAGGCAATCTCCTTGAAAATTTTAAAACATAAATGATGAGCTCCATCTCTTTGGAGATTGATGTCCTGAAGGCAAAACAAAAACAGGCAGTGGAGGATCTCACACTATGTGTGTTCTGTCCCCGATGTAGAAAGAATCATCCGCTGAAAGAATGCCCTCTTGACAAAGTGGAAGTGTGCCAGCTGTGTGAACTGAACCATGATATGAAAGAATGTCCCACACTTCCTCAAGTGAAGGCTGTTCTGTAGGCATCAACTCCAGAAGTGGAATCAGCCTATTTCATTGCACAGAAGAAACCTTGGCAGCCTCGAAATCAAGGTATGCCTCTGGACTCGTTTCCATTTTTGAATAATAGGAGCAATTGGAATAATAACATGCAAAATGTGAATACACAATTCCCTTCAAATTATGCTCAGTGGAATCCTTCTCAACCTGCAATGCAAAATTATAACTCATGGAGTCCTTGGACACAGCCGCCACATCAACCTACGTCATGGTCTCCTGGATGGAGGAACTTCCATCTTGGGAACCAGTTTCCTCAACCACCTCCACCTCAACAGTCACCATATTCTCCTCCATACCCTCAATTTCCTCAATATCCTCAATACCCACCTCAGCCGTCGCAGCTGCAGCTGCAGAATAATCCTATCCCTAATATACCAATACGGCCTCAGCTGCCTGCCCAGCCTAATCCTAACCCGAATAATAAAATAGTTCATCAATTGGAAACTGTCAATATGTCGGCCTACTCTCTCTCCCCTGTACCTTGTAATGATATTCGTCTACGATCTGGGAAGATAATAGAACCTGTAATTACAGAAGATATTCCACCTTCTGTGCATGAAAAAGGAGAGAGTTCACAGCATCCATCGGATCCGGTTCCTATCACTGAAGGTGCGGAGCATCCCTTAGATGGGACAGCTGAAACATTAAATGAGAAATCAGATAATACGTAGCCTACCCAGCTGGTAAGGCAACCACCATACCCCGAGAGACTAATGCTACCAAAAATAGGGGGGCAACCTTAGTTCAACCTCCTAGGAGAATTGAAGAATCTTTATGTTAAAATCCCCCTTCTGCAAGCTCTTCAAGATGTGCCTATTTATGCTAAAACCGTTCGGGACCTGTGCACTAAGAAACCAGGGAGGAAACCTAGAGATCCTCCCACTGTTCACGTCATAGGGAATTTATCTGCTTTAATAACAGGAAAAACCCCTGTGACCAAGTATGACGACCCTGGCAATCCTACTGTCACTGTACATGTAGGACAAACGCAGATACCCAACGTGCTAGTCGACTTAGGTGCAGCGATCAATGTCATAACAATTGAGACTGTAAGGAAGCTTGGAATCACTAATTTTAGGCCGACCCCTACCATTTTAGAATTGGCAGACAGATCCACCATTAGACCCGAAGGGATTCTGGACGACCTTGTCATCTCAGTAGATTCATGGGAATACCCTGCTGAATTTTTGATATTGCAACCAAAATCACAGCTGGGGGGACATCCATTGATCCTGGGGAGGCCTTGGTTGGCCACAGCTGATGCTTGCATCAGCTGTCGATGTGGGTCCATGACTATATCTGATGGTACAGAGATTAAAAACCTCACCCTGTATCCTCCAGCTCGGCCAAGTTTAGAGGCCGAAACTTCCCTTTGGATAGAGCAGGAGGAGGAGGAGGAGGAATTTCAACCACTATTAACAATAGGAAAGGCCTTAACTTTTAAAAACGAAACAGAAGACGATTCTATCAGTAATTTCATTAGTGAACCTGCTTCAGTGGATAAAGAGGTCTATCAAATCCTGAACATTACCCTTGGTAAGGAAGAACAAGAAAATCTTACGGAAGAAGCACTAGTTGGTGGCGCAAACATAATCCCAGTTTTGAAAAGTTAAAAAAGTATTCCTATTGAGGTAGATCCTGGAAGGACTTTGAATATCAACCCTGGTCTCTCCTTAGAAGAACAGACGCACCTAATCAGTCTCTTGAAGGAACATAAGGGGGCATTCGCTTGGGAGTATACAGACATGAGGGGTATTCCCTCTAATCTGTGCACCCACCATATTTATATTAAAAATGACTCCCGGCCTGTGTGTCAACCCCAATGACGCATGAACCCCAATCTGAGGGATATAGTGAAGGAGAAAATCCAAAAACTTTTGGAAGCAGGATTTATATATCCCATTTCAGATAGTGAATGGGTTTCCCCACTCGTAATTGTACCCAAGAAAAATGGTAAATGGAGAGTCTGTGTTGATTATAGGGATCTGAACAAAGCTACGCAAAAGGATCATTTCCCTCTGCCCTTTATTGACCAGGTACTTGATACCCTATCAAGAAAGAAGTTCTTCTCCTTCTTAGATGGGTTCAGCGGGTACAATCAAATTCAGATTGCTCCTGAGGACCAGGATAAGACCACCTTCACTTGCCCCTGGGGAACGTTTGCCTACAAGGTGCTTCCCTTTGGTTTATGTAATGCACCAGCAACGTTCCAAAGAGCTGTAATTGGCATATTCGCTGAACTAGTTAATGATAGTATGGAAGTCTTTATGGATGATTTTACTCCCTATGGCAAGGACTTTGAGGAAGCACTGGAAAATTTAAAGAATGTTTTAATTCGCTGTGAACAAGCTCGCCTCTCATTAAGTACTGAAAAATGCCATATGATGATGAGTGAGGGGGTGGTATTAGGACATTTCATCTCTACCGATGGCATTCAGGTGGATCCTTCAAAAATTAAGGTGATAAAAAATATACCGACTCCTTCAACTCAGAAGGAGGTGCGAAGTTTTTTGGGACATGCTGGATATTATCGGAGATTTATAGAAAACTTCTCCAAACTTGCTTCTCCTTTGTTTTCTTTGTTAATGAAGGATGCACAGTTTGTGTGTAGTGAAACATGCCAGACAATGTTTGACAAGCTTAAAGAGAAGCTGTCCACAGCTCCTATCTTAAGGGGACCTAATTGGACCCTACCCTTCCGCATTTCTTCAGATGCCTCTGATGCCGCCATTGGAGCAGTATTAGGACAGCAGGATGGTCAAGTACCTTATGCCATCTATTATGTTAGTAAAAACTTAGCCCCTGCTGAACTTAATTATACTGTTACTGAAAAAGAATTCCTTGCTATTGTTTACTCTATTAATAAATTTCGGCATTACATTACTGGGTATCCTACGTTTGTGCACACTGATCACTCTGCCATTAAATATTTAATGAATAAACCTATCACCAAAGCCAGAGTGACCAAGTGGCTCTTATTATTGCAGGAATTTGATATTACCATTATAGATAAACCTGGAAAAGAAAATGTTGTTGCTGATTTTTTATCTCGTTTTACTAACAATGATGACAGTTCGCCTGTTGAGGATTCTTTTCCAGATGAACATCTATTCGCACTTTCAGCTCATTCCCCCTGGTATGCAGGCGTTGCTAATTATTTGGTTGCAGGAAAGCTCTCACCACACATATCTAAACGAGAAAAGAGAAAAATTATACAGCAAAGTGCCAGGTATTGTTGGCTCAATGGTCATCTCTTCTACACAGGACCCGATCTGGAGATTAGGAGATGTGTAAGGGAAGATGAAATCTTTCACATACTGAAGGCCTGTCATGATGGACCTTGTGGGGGACACTTTGCAGATAAAAGAACAGGGCATAAAGCACTGTGGATGGGCTACTATTGGCCGAATCTGTTCAGGGACGCTAAAAGGTATGTTCAGTCCTGTGACAGCTGCCAAAGGATGGGCCAACCTAATAAAACAGATCAGATGCCTTTACAGCCCCAGGTGGTACTTGAACCATTTGATAGATGGGCATTGGATTTTGTTAGCCCTATCAGGCCTCCTTCCAGACAGAAAGTTTATATTCTGGTTTGTACTGATTACATGACCAAGTGGGTAGAGGCTGTAGCTTTGGCTAAGGCTAATGACCAGGCGGTGATTGATTTTCTGTACAGTGAAATCTTTACCCGCTTTGGGGTGCCAAAGGAAGTAGTTACCGATGGAGGACCGCAATTCATCTCACACCAATTTGAATCCTTGCTCCGGAAGTATCATGTTCAGCATAGGATAGCTTCACCTTACCACCCCCAGGCCAATGGTCAGGTGGAAAGTACTAATAAAGTTATTGAAGCAATCCTTACTAAAACAGTTAAAAGCCATCGAAAGGATTGGGTTGACAGGCTTCCGGAAGCACTGTGGGCATATCGCACAACTTGGCGTAACACCACAGGGTTCTCTCCATATGATCTAGTGTATGGAAAGAGTGCCATCTTTCCAATTGAGAGATCAAAACCCTGAAGACAGCCACTGAAATGAATCTGGATGTAACAGAAGCCCATAAGAGAAGATTGGATCAGCTAAAAGAATTGGATGAGAAACGGTTAGCTGCAGTAGACCAGACTGTGTTGCTTCAGCAACAGAGATCCAACTGGCATGACCGATTTATTAAAAAGAAAATCTTCCGTGAGGGAGACTGGGCGCTACTATATGACTCCAGGTTCAAGAGGGATTTTAAAGGTAAATTACGTACAAGATGGCTGGGTCCGTATCTGGTCGACAGCGTATTTGACAACGGCACTGTCCGTCTGGTGACCATCGATGAAAACCGTATACCATTACTGGCTAATGGCCACAGACTGCGACTGTATCGTAAGCCTATTTTGAAAGATGCATTCACTTCGCAGATTGCCGCCGATCTAGATTATCAGCTAGCATCAGAGCAGGAATTTCTCCCTGCCCTTGCCAATCCTTAAACTGAAAATCACATTTTGAATTACTGTACATAAATAATTTTATTTTCTACTGTAGCGTATAATTGTTTTTCCTTTGCATTTGATCTTTTTGTTTGCTGTTGCTTTTTCAAAAAAAATTTCAGGGAAGCGCCAGGAGAACGACTAGATTGGGCCTGTCAAAATAGATTCGCCCTGTGCTGTATTTCCCTTAAAAAAAAAAAAAAAAAATCCGGCAGCTGCAACATATTTTCCGACAGCTGCAACATCTTTTCTAGCAGCTGCAATGTCTTTTCCGGCAACCGCGATAGATTTCCCGGTAGACGTAAAAATCCTTTTTCCCAGCAGCCGGGAACAACTTTTCTGGCAGCTGCAATAACTTTTCCCAGCATCTGCAACATCATGTCACAGCGACTGCAACATTATTTCCCAGCGTCTGCAATATCATTTCCCGTCGACCCTAAAATCGCTTTCCCGGCAGCCGTAAACCCTTTTTCCCGGTAGCTGCAACACCATTTCTCGGCAGCTGCAACATCATGTCACAGCGGCTGTAACATCATTTCCCAGCGGCTGCATTATCGTTTCCCGTCAACCGTAAAATCGTTTTCCCGGCTGCCGTAAATCCTTTTCCCGGCAGCTGTGAACCATACCCAGCGGCTGTAACACCATTTCTTGGCAGCTGCAACATCATGTCCCAGCGGCTGCAACATCATTTCCCAGCGGCTGCATTATCGTTTCCCGTCAACCGTAAAATAATTTTCCCCGTAGCTGTGAACTATTCCCAGTGGCTGCAACATCATGTCCCAGCGGCTGCAACATCTTTTCCCGGCAGCCGTGAACCATTTCCCAGCGGCTGCAATATCATTTTTTCGACAGTCGTAAAACCCCTTTGCCGGCTGCCGTGAATCATTTTCTGGTGGCTGCAACATCTCTCCCGGCGGCTGCAACATATTTCCTGGCGACTACGACATATTTCCCACCGCCGTAAAACTTTTCCTTGACAGCAGTAATTTCTCCCGATCCCGTAAAATCCTTTTCCCGGTGGCTGTGAATCTTTCCTGGCGGCTGCAACATCTTTTTCGTCGGCTGTGATATCATTTCTGGCAACTTGCAGTGGTAACTCCTGTGTTAACGGAAGAATTGCTCCAAACCTGCTAAACTATGGCTCTGGTTCATCCCAGTCGTGCCAGCGAATCCATCATTCCGACCCCGAGAACACGATGGTTTGTGTTTCACCGGCGGAAGAAATTATTGCATTATTCTGGTCATCATGATCAAATTTATGACTGTGCACGAGTCTGGCTCCGCAACGTCACCAACTGCACGCTCGACCATTCTCCGCAGGCTATCCGATGCACAGTCTCATGAGGTATGGCTTTTATTTATCACGTGATTAAGTGTTGATATCATTTAAACAATATCAGTCGAACCTTTACTCGTATTACCATTATACCTGATTAAACCTTTCCCTCGTACGACGTAAACACTAATAACTGCCACCTTCCCCAATTTGGCATGGAAATTTTGAACGTTTTTTCTGTGCTCAACTTTCCAAATTTGCCTATTCTCTCAACGTCTTCGCCCAGCGATTCGTGCATCCTCTGTGCTGCAACTTCCATTCTCGGATTCTGCCATCTGTGGGATAGCAACTTCAGCCTGCAGCCAGGACCATGCGGATTCCAGTTCGTCATGAACCTGTGAATACACAGGAACTCATGAAAAATATTCAGGTTCTTGCCATCTTTCAAGCCGCCGGATGGCTCGAATTCTTTGAGCGACTGGATGGATTCAATCGGGACGCAGCCCTCCAATTCGCTCTAAACCTCACCAAAACTCACTCCATGGTGTGGGGGCTGCGCATAGAGGCCTCTGAGGCCATTATATCCGAGGTTACAGCCATCCCACTAGTGGGAAAGCCATGGTTTAATCGACGAGTCCCCGCAACGACTGCACGAGAAGCATTTTTAATGGAGGGGGAGCAAGTAGAAGCGTCAAGAAGAGGGATCGCACTACACTCATTGCCGCGGCCATGGGACCAGGTTGTTGTCTTCCTCAAGAAGTACATTACTTGTGAAGGTAGATATCAAACTGTGTATAATTCTGAACTCCCTTTACTTTCTCATCTCCGCCATGTCATTTTATTAAACATTCCATATTATCTACTGCATGACTTGCGTCACATGTCAGCATTTGTCCAGTCTGCTAAGCACCCACTCTCCTCCCTCACGCACCATGGCCTTATCAAACTAATAATTGTAAGAACCCTTTCCCAGCATCATATAACCTGGGAACAATTCACAGCCCGAGCTCAGCAACCCGTTCCCTTGCGGGTCGTCCCATTACAGCAGATACGGGTTCCACCACAACAGGAGGACCGGAGTCCCTCCATTGAAGTTGGGGGGGGGGATTAAATGGAAGAAGAACAGCAACCAGGGGCACAAGCAGAGCCATCTGGGGTGGACGAAACTATATTAGAAGAAGAGCAACTGGGGGCACGGGCAGAGCCATTTGGGGGGGATGAAACTCCATTAGAAGAAGAACAATTGGGGGATGAAACTCCATCACAGGCAGAGCCATCGGGGGAGGGTGTAGATAAAAACCCTGTGGAAAATCTAGACAATAGGGTAGCTCTGACACCAGAAGGTGAAATTGGAGCAGTACCAAATGCTGCGACAAGTGAACCTGAAGGTGACAGAGCCAGGGCAATAGAAGAAAACATTGAGCTGGTAACTATTGAATCCTCTCCTGAGTGGGAAGGAGGAGCTTTAATTGAAGAAGAACAGCAAGAGAGGCAAGAAAACATTCCTTCGACCTCAGCTGTGATTCCCTATGTACCAGCTCCACAAAAGAAAACACCACAAAAGAAAAGAAAGAGAGCAATCAATGAATTTAACATAACCTCACCTATCAGAAAGAAAAGAACTAGATCAGCTACAGCAGCAGAGGCAACCAGAAAAAGATGGGAAACCTTAGAGGCACGAGTTGAACCCCCGATCCTTGTACCAAGACCAATGGATGCTCCACAAAGGCCAGTGGAGGAAGAAACCGGAATTGAAGGACTTCTGGCTGAGAATGCACTATTAAAAGAAGACCTCCAAGTACTTCGAAGGGAGTTGGAAACGTGGAAGGAAACCTGCAGAAAACAAGGAGAAAGAAAAATGTATACATTGGTAGGGGCTGCAGACCAACTGGAGGGATCAGATTCTGCTGAAGCTGGACAGGAGGATGAACGAATACTCTGTTCCACCTGTGGAGAAATCTTCAAGGAGGTAGGCCACAAGATTATACTTCGTACCTGCTCAGCACAATAGCCTGCAGCCACAATAGAGGAAGCTGCAGAAAAAGAAGATGCTGCCACACAAGAACCAACATCTTTACACATCCTTGCTGAAGCTGCCACCAATCCTGTAACAGAGGAGCTAAGGGATGAAATAATGTATGATGATGGGGATAAAGAATTGACTGTAACCCCAGAATGCTCCCACGACACAGAGATTATAGAGCAGATGGGAGAAGAACTGGGAATGGGGGACACTCGGGAGTCTAATGAAGAATTCTATACTGTAACCCTAGCATGTTCCCATGACACAGAAATTTTAGAAGATGAGCCACAAGGGCAGGACATTGATAAACTTGAACAGGGTGCTGTAACACAAGAACCAGCAACCCTGAGTGTACCTGTCCAACCGGCCAAGCAGATGGGAGAAGAACCTGGAATAGAGGACACTCTGGAATTTAATGATGAACTCTGGGTTGTAACCCCAGAGGGTTCCCATGACACAGAGCTCATAGGAGATGAGTTGCAACAACGGGAGGATGAAGAAGCAAGCCAGGATGTTGCTACACAAGAACCAACATCCTTGGAGGCTGCAGCAGGAACTCCTGAATTTCATTTGAAAGATAACCCTGGAATGGATATCATTCCCGATACACAGTGGAGTGAAGATGAACAGGTATAGACACCATGCTCAGGTGACACCGAAATCTTGGAGGAGGAGCTGCACAATGAGAAGGATATCCAATCTCAGCAGCAGAAGGACAAAGAAGACACTGTTACACAAGAACCAGTGTCTCTAAAAGCAATGAAGGTAGCTGCTGAAGAAGGTTTAAAGGATGTTGCTGTTACACAAGAAACAACAACTCTCTTATTAAACTTAGATGTGCTGGAAGACACTGCCCCACAAGAACCAGTGCTTCTACCTCCTAGAAATGTTATTGATTTGGATTCAGATTAAAGATTTCTTTTCAAGTCCTCCCCAGGAACAGCATACAATAGACTGCAGGAAGAAGTGATTTCCACTTGTATCAATTACATTTTCAGACACCAGCAGGTAGCATTGGAAGGACAGATGGGGTGCCTGAGTTTCCCCACAATTTTTCCTCTCTCCATGGATAGAGCTCAGTACAGGACTCAGATTCCAAATGATGCAGGTTGTTGCATGAGGACATGCAACAGGGTAGTTGGGGGGAGATGTTGAGCCCAGAATTGGCCCCTTCTAATCATCCTTGATCACCTTTCCTTCCCCTATCCTACATCATCTATCATGCTAATCAGACCTATTATCCTCACTTTATTCCCCCAAACTGCCAAGGTATGACCGATCATTGCTTTATATTATTAATGCTTATGATTGTGATAATTAAGGCTGTTTATCTCTCAATTGTGCTAACAATGCTATGATTTATGAAGGTAGTTTGAGATAAGTGGACTGCAGGAAGGTGGGTTGAACAAAGTCTTCAAAGGAAGGGTGTTCGCTGCTTAAAAAGGGATCCTCGGGGCTCGGATCATCGCTTAAGGCACGTGGTTCTAATGCAACATTCTAGACATAGCTGTGAACAGGGTAGCTGTAACAGAATGCACCATAATCGGAGATCTTTTAGTCGTTTGCTGCTCGAGTTAATCGTGATATGGAAAGATCGCCACTCCTGGGCTAATCAACAGCTTCCTCATATCTTTCTATATCCTTACTATGCCACGTTTGTAACAGCTTGTATCATTTAGGGCGCCTGAAGATCAGAGATCTTCATGGCTGCCCGTTAATAGAATTGGATGTTATGATCTGCATGTATAAATATGGGGAGCTGCCTCGACCCAGGGGGTTGAACAACAGATAATTAATTCATTATATTAGCAGCAAAAGCAACTGTGTAATCATTCTTCTGTTAATACAAGGAGTTACTTCTGAGTTAAAGGAACTTGCGTTGTTCAGCCAGCGTCTCTGTGTGAAGGCTGGGCCCGTCTTCCACAGAGATTGTTGAGTTAAAGTAGGACTCTTTAATTGATTGTTGTGTGATGTTTTGTTCATGAAATTCCCCTTGTGCGCAGCAGTAATAAGTGTGGTGTGGATTTTCAGTATAGTCAAGATTATATTTCCTTGAGATTGGTAAATGGTGTAGAGTAACAGTCGACTGAGTAGGAACTTTCTTTATACGTTTCATCTGACAGTTGTACACAGCCTTGTTCATCTTGCAGTTAAGTTTTGATCCCATGAGCCTTTTACAATTTATCTTTCCTGTTATGATTATTGATTTTCATTCCTGTAATTCAATTTCTTAGAGCAGCTGAACTCAATCCTTTGCAATTGAATTTCTAGATTAATATTCAGTTTCTGCTTATGGTTTTCTAGAGTGATCAGATTGAAGAAGGGAGTTACTTGTTCTAGGATGGGAATAGGATTTCTTTTTATCTGCAATTGTCTTTGAATCTTATTTTATTTCTTGTTGATGCATGGTAGAAAGGAATTGAATTTATAGTATTTAGACAGCAACTGGGATTACACAGATCTTCGGGATGAACATAGTTGTTAGAAGATAACAGTATTCAATTATAATGATTTGGTGTTTGAGCATAGACTGTGCATCTATCCTTTCAAATAAAAAGACTTTCTCGGGTTGACAATAAATCTTGTCTGCTCTGTATGTTTGAATAATTCATCTGCATATAGGGTGCTCGACAATGACACCTCCTGAAAATAGCGGCACCCCTGTCCCAAATCGCAGATGCAAACGAACATGAATCAAGCAAGTGACCACTGGTTTCCTCCGCGCTGTAGCAGAGATGGCATCGGGAAGGACCACAAATCCACCGTTTCCTCAGGTTTTCACTAGTTAGAATCCTTCTCCAGACTACTAGCCAGCAAAAAACCGCTATTTTTGGCCATTTATTCATACCCCACACCTTTCCCCATATTTTCCTGGCCTATTCTTCTTCCTGAATTCGAATTTCACGAGCCTCCTTAATACCAAAGGTTCCTTTCTGAGAAAAACCCCAGCGAAGTCTGTTCGGGGATACACTCGTTCGGACAAAACGTTCCTTCATCATGGAGTCAAAGGAAGATAGAGTGTCAGCCTCAGAGGATCCTTCCCAGCTCCCTGCCAGAAGCCATTTCTTATGCCATTCTTGAGCATTTTGGTTCCAGTAGTGACAGACCTTTGTTTTACCAGTGGCTAGGCCTCTTTCTATTATGGTTTGCCATATGGGGTTGTCGGTAAGCTTGGGAAATTGGTTCCACAAATCCTCCCAGAAGTTGGCTTCCTCCCCACTGTGAATTTCCCAAAAGCAATGATCCTGAACCAAACACCTTGCTGCGAAGGCTTTTAGCCAAATGTGAGAACCTTGCTTAACCTAGTTGTATCTGACCAGTTGTCCAATCTCTCTATCCCGGGCATACTTGATGTGCCAAATTTTTTCCCAGGAGAGGCTTAAGCCGATTAACAATAACTTTGGAAATGATCTTGTAGATCACATTGCAAAAAGCAATAGGTCTGAACTTGCTAGGGGAATCCGCCCCTTACTCCTTGGTAATTAGGGAGAGGAATGTGGCATTAAAAGCTTTCAAAACACCCCCACTGCTTCTAGACTCCTCCACCAACTGGTGGACTTCGACCTTAATGAGATCCCATAAGTGGTGAAAGAAGTTGGAGGTGAAGCCATTAGGACCAGGAGCCTTGCCTAACTCCATTTGGTGCACAGCATCCTCCACTTCCTGCAAAGTCACCTCCTTGTTAAGCGCCTAATTGTGTTCCTGAGTGACAAGACAGGGGATGAGAGATGTGATCCGAGCAATATCAGGACCTCGATCAAGCCTATCTTCTTTTAGAACTGTCTTAAAGTGGTGAACAAGTTCTTATTCTATTTCTTCTCTGGTCTTAGCAATGTTCCCATTGGACTTACAAATTTTCAGGATTTTAGATCTATGCCTGTTTTGAATAACAGAATTGTGAAAAAACTTAGTATTTATTTCACCTTCCTGAAGCCACTGAATTCAAGATTTTTTCTTACAAAAGGTATCCTCCTGCCTCTCACGAGCTTTGAGACACTCTAGAAGGTGATGCTCCCGTTCTTTCAACTCCTCACTCCATCGTTCTTCCATCCCTAGCTTTTGAGCAAGCTCAAGATCTACGATCAACTGTTTTTTGTCTTCAAAGATATTGCCAAAATCCTCCTTATTCCAGGTGCGGATCTTAGATTTCGAAGCCTTCAATTTTTGTTGAAATTGATACATCGTTGATCCCTCTTGTGGGACCAATTCCTTCCACCACTGTCCCACCAGATCCTTAAAGTCCTTGTGGTCCAACCAAAATTGCTCAAAACGAAAAAGGTCTGAACAAATTGTTAGATGAAAGGTCCGACGTGAGACACACAGGCCAATGATCAGAACCAGACGTGGGAAGGACACTAGCGTTGACTTCCCCCATTTCACGCGCTATATCCTTAGTAGCAAGGAATCTGTCCATCCTGGAAGCGACGAGATGGGGCCCACCCCTCTTATTGTTCCACGTGAACCACCCGTTTCCAATCTCAATATCAATCAACCGAATGTGGCTTAGAATATCCCTAAACCTTTCTTGGAATCTATCCAATAGTCTGCACCCACCTTTTTTCTCATCTAGAGAGGTGATCAGGTTGAAGTCCCCACCCACAATCCATGAGCCATCCAAATCTTGAGCAGATAACTAAGAAAAAAAATGAAGAAAAGCTTATTTTGGCTGAGCAGCACTTGGTCCATAGATATTAACCAGTGATCATTTTACCGCAGAATCAACTATACTAAAATCGCAAATGAGGGAGAACTTATTGGCTCTCCAGTTGGATAACACAACCGATCGGGGGTTCCACATAATAGCAATACCCCCAGCCATTCCTGTGGCATCCATTGCCATAACCCCCGCTCCCCTCCAGATTCTTTGTACACTCTTTTCCAGAGTTGCAAAAGAGCATTTAGTTTCCTACAATAAAAGAACATCCGGTCGTTCCTGCATAAATTTCCTTGCCAATGCTTTGATTTTCCTGGGATGATTACACCCCCTAACGTTCCAGGTCACTAGCTTCATCGAGAAACTTTAGCAGCATCAGAGAAGGCCGCCCTAATCGTTGGATACAGCCTCGATTCAACTAGCTTCACACCTACTTCTGCTATACATTGTTTGTTTGATTTTCTGCCCTTCATCGAATCATCAGTTGAGGTTTTCCGTTTGAACCTTGATTGGGTGTCTGCCCTGATTCCCAATTTCTGTGATGCTTTGGACTTGATGATAGCTTCTTGAAGGAGTTCAAGCTGTTGTCTGGATACATAGCCATTCCCCTTTTTTTCGCACTCTTTCTCGATCTCATCAAGATCCAAATCCCCCAATTCGACCTCCTCCTCCCCATCATCCTCCATGGCGTCCAAAGGTTCCTCCAAGAGTGGCACCTGGGGGGGGTGGGTTGGTTCTACGGGCTGTTCCACGGTCTGATCTACCTTTTCCTTCTGTAGTTTCTCTCCTTTGTCATCCACCTCCTCCAAGATCTGAAATGGGTTCAGGTTAGTTGTTCCATTCTCAATCTTCCCTTTCCCTTTCCTTTGAACATCACCGGGTTTGCTCTTTCTTCTATTCTTTACCTGGGTGAATCTAACCTTGTCCTTATTGCCTGTGGATTCATGGTTCTGAGAGGAAGCCGGTTGAGAGATCAGTGGGAAATTCCTACCAAAATGGCCATATTCATGGCAAGATCTACATCTGAAGGGTAACTGTTCATAGTCTAGCGGTTGGACCCACTCTTCGTCTTCATAGTTCAGCTTGATGGCCTCAGGTAGCTCCCTGGAAAGATCCATTTAAACAAAGATCCGGGCACAAGCTGTGTATCTTTGTTGTCTGGTATGTTCTGCAACTTTGACAAATTCACCAAGGGTGTTGCCTATGTCCTGCAGTATTTCGAGATCCTAGAACTTGCATGGCAGAGAAAAGAGTCTGATCCATACTGGCACCATTTTCACATCCTCAACATCAGGGTTAAAGCATTCTTTCCAAGGTCTAAGTTACAAACCAACCGAGAAGAAGAAATAGGGACCTCCTTCTAACACTCTATCCCGGTCTTCCACATTAAAAAATATTATTGTGAAGAAACCCTTGGCTCCCAAATGTAGATCATATTGACCTTTTGGGTTCCAGGTCTGTTTGATCCATCTAACCAGATCTTTTTCCTTGGGCCAGATCCCAATGAATTTTCCAATCAAATCCTTTTACTTCCATTGCTCTACCTTTTCTCTTACCTTCTCTGCACGAACCTTAATGGCCGGGATCACAGAGGTTTTGGGGAGACATCCCCCTGGCCCCAACCGCTGCTTTACTCCACCCTCTCTGCCTTCTGCGCTCGTTGACTTTGCTTCCTTCCCGTCCCCCGATTGAACCGAGCCATCAGGCGACCCATCTGGAGGCGTTTCGCCAATCGATTGCTGGGGGGCGATCATGCCTGCAGCACGTCTGACACCCGACGTAGATCCGCGCGGATCCCACCAAAAACCCTAGCCCTAGCTCCTCGCCTCCGTCACCGTCTCAAAAGTGTATTTTTTTTTCTTTTTCTTTTGGAAGGAGGTACGCTTTTATTCCATGTGTAAACATTTTTAATTCAACAATGAAAATAGCACCGGTTAGGGATTGATTTATTTAACACATCAACAGTATTGCTGGTTTCGCATATTCCCCACACCTTATGGCTTTGCATAGTCCTGACAAATATAAATAGATTTTTTGGCAATCTACCTTTCTTGGGATTAAGGTGGAGGTATTTAATGCAATGCAGGTTCACCTCGATTTGAGCCAAGACTCATGTGTAAATTAAAAATTTGCGGACTCATGCGAATACAGAAGACATTTAAACCAGGATGACGTCGGCCCGCTGCCCCCTCCTGGGAAGGGAGAAACGAGGGCTACATCATCCTCCTGAAACCAATAAGAATTTAAATGATAGTTCAAACTACAGTTGGCGAAAAATTTATAGCCTATTTATAGGCTCTAGCTACACAATAATAGGTTCTTCCCGATACATATATGATCCCCTTCGAGGACATAAAAAAAATATATTAAATTAAATTAAACAAAAAAAAAGTTAAGAGAATGTAATTTACAATCTATCAACATATTATGAAATCTCAATACATTATTTAAATATTTAATAAGTTCACTACTTTAAATATTTAATAATTTAGGCAAAATGTCTATAATAATAATTTTTAAAAATTAAAATTAAATATTTAATTGTTAGTATATAATAAATTTAAATATTTAATAATTTAGGAAAAATGTTTATAATAATAATTTTTATTAAAAATTAAAATTAAATATTTAATTGTTAGTATATAGTAAATTCAAAAGTGATATTTTATTTTATTTAAATTTAAGATTTTTTCAATATAAGTTAAAATTAATTTTAACTTTATATTCAATTTAAATTAAAATTGAAATGTAAATTTAAAAAAAAAAATTAACTTTTTTTTTCCCGCGGAAAAAAGCATACTATTGATATTCAACTTTGAATCAAATAGTACATGATCAGCATATCTAAATCGATTTCCAGAGGTGTTCCCTGATCATGATGATCAGGTATTTACAAAACAACAAAATCATTCTTACTACATAATATCAATTCTCTAGGAATAGTTACAATCATTTCAGTCCATAAAATATAGATTGCCTGAGTCAATCCTCTGACTCTCACAAAATTCCTTCCAAACAAGATAACCATCCTCGCCCAGCAATGCTGATTTTGAGAGCTGATCAGCAAGGGAATTAAATTCCCTATATATATGAACAAGCGAATATGACATAAAAGAACTCAAGTCATTTTTTATCCTGTTGCACCACCCCATCAAATTAATAACATTCAGCTCATATTCCCCCCGTGCCCATTTGATGGTGACACGGAGTCACCGAAAATTTTAATCTCTGCCAGGCCAAAGAACTTAGCCACTCTAATGACACACCATAAGGCGATTAATTCAGCCTTCATATTTGTCCCTTTTCCACACCTGAGACGAATAGTAAAGTAGTGCTCTTCATTGAGAAAAATGACCCCACCAGCTCCACAGTTTCCCAAATTTGCTGCCCCGTCAAAAACCAGGATTGGATCATCATATCTAGGTTGGAAACAACCAATGTTTCTCTGTTTGGGGAAAGCCACATCACTTTGAAAATTTAAATACTGGCTTATAACAAAATTGAAGACCTATTCTAAACAAGGATGAACATCCTCGAATGTTGCTTTGTTTCTAGTCCACCAGACAACCCAACAAACGAAGATAGGTAGAGTAGTATGAGGTTTGCATAATTTAATCCAATCCTTCAGACAAGATTCCAACCGAGTCACCTTCCCATTTAACTGAAATATCAAAGCATTGATAGCATTTGTCCCATAAAGACTTCACAAATGGACACTGCATAAAAAGATGGAGTACAGATTCTGAAAAGTCTTTGCATAAAATACATCGGCTTGGGCCCTGCCAACCAATAGAGATAAGATTTCCCCATGTTTTGAGATGATCCTAGAGCAAGAACCATTAAAAACATTTCAGTTTTAGTGGCATGTGCCATTGCCAAATGAGCTTATACCACCAGTGGTTGGGGAATAAGCATTTTCTTTTGATCATATACTCATACGCCGTGCTTGCAGACACTATACCCGTTGACTCATTCCCTGCCCAGACCACCATGTCATCCTTTGCTCTGAGTCCAATACCAACATCATTTAGTTTGTGAAGATATGAATCCCATTCCTCAGCCACTGAATGCAACAGCTGTAGATCCCGTGCGCCAAGCCAATAGCTGTTTGAGCCAAGATTTTGGATAAAGTTCAACGTTACAAAACCAGCGTTCCTCAATTGATTAAGTAACTCTGTAGACAGCTTGTAATTATCATCTAAACCCAAAATAGGGTCCATACCAATTGCCACCTCCTTGCCACTACCAACTTTCCAACATAATTCTACTGCTAACCAACAATAAACCTTCAGAAAACCATTCCACAATGGTGAGCCTCCACGCTTCCATTTTCCAAGCATTCTTAACCAATGAGATATCTCTGTTTTAATATATTTCTCCTTAATGACCAGAGACCACAAGGATTTGCCAAATATGGCCCTCCAAAAACTCTTCAATCGCAGAGCTTCCCCAAAGATAGTTAAATCCTTTATCCCCCATCCACCTGCAACAAATGGTAAAGATATCTTTTCCTATCCAGTGAGTGACAGCCCAGCTTTCTTCAAGCCACCAATCCAAAGGAAATTAATCATAAGACTTCTTAAAGAGTTAATGACAAAACTAGGAACCTACAGAATAAAAAACCAGTAGACAGGTATCCCCATGAGCACCGACTTAACCAAAATAAGTAAAATCAATGTAAATTTAAGCTAACTAAATTATATTTAATTATTGTACTAGCTTAAATTAAATTAAAATATTCTTATGGCATTTTCATACAACTTTAAAATAAGGTTATTTTTAAACTAAATTTAAAAATTATAATAAATTTAATTATTAATAAAGTTAATCTTAATTATCGAACAAATTATATTTAACAAAGTAAACATAACTTAAATTAAAATACTAATAAACAATTTAATTTTAATTTTAATTTTAAATAAAAAACAATATAAATTTAACAAAATTTAAATTAACATAAAACATAATCACATTTTTCCATGGTATTTACTACTTAAGCAATAATCACATTTTCAAAACTTAAAAAGTTATGACATCTTTAAACAAAAACTTGTTTTTGGGGGCACTTGTTTCATTTTTCATCGCTATAAGCACTTGTACAATGTTTCATTGTTTTAAAGAAATTTTGTTAAATTTATTTTTTTAAATATATTTAAAGGTAATTTCTAAAAGTATAATTAACCTAATGAGTAAAACCATAACAAGTTATAACTACAAGAGAAGGAGCCATACAAGGTTACATCACGACGAAATTAACACACAGAGTAGAATTTGTGTAGACAATTCTTCTCAAGAATTAATTGGTTGAATTCATAACAAGTCAAGAATTATTAAGATAATTAGAAATGTATGCATTTGTACGTCAAAGCTTTTTCGAATAACTCAAAACCTCTTTCCATCCGGTTAAGAATCTGCACAGGTTCATCAGGTTCATAATAACTTAAAAGCTATTCTGATCGATATGCCATATTTTATTTCTTGGGAGGGACTTACTTTTTGACTGAAGGGCATAACAGTAACTATCAGAATAGCCTACCAACAGAAGGACTTGCTAAAGGACTTGCTTACTGCAGCGAAAGCGAAGGAGCGAATACTCATATATTATATATAATATCACACGCATACACACATGAAACAGTTCTTAATGAGTTTTGTTAGTCTCTATGTGGAAAACTATTTTAACAAAACTTATCACATAATATGACCAAAAATTATTAGCGAATATATCTTTCGAGTCTTAGGTTGGCAGGTGCGGGGGGAGTCCTTCTGGACTCCGACGGAAACAAAATGACAGATTTCGCCTAGGGGATTGGAAGGAGGACAAACAATGATGCGGAGTGGATCACCTTGATCAAAGGTATTGACGTCGCAAAGGAAAATAATGTTCAGGATTTAGTGGCCATCGGAGACTCCCTTCTGGTTATTAAGGAAGCCAGGGCCTTAGCCAAAAATCATCACAAACCTACCTCCAAGTTCCATTTCCACTTCATTCACTCGATCAAAGATCTTATCTCTATCTCCCTTTTTCACATCCTAAGGATTAACAATCAGCAAGTTGATGCCATGGCTAATATTGGTGTTGGTTGAAACTGTGGTCTTGTTGTTAGAAATGGACAACACCTTGCAAATGTTTGGGTTCCTTAGCATCCTCTCTTGTATGTGTTATTCTAGCTCTCCAAACGTCCACTTAAAATTTTGGTTTTCCTTATGCATGAATTTGGTCAACCTCCAAATCTCCTTGGGATCTCCTCACGCGTCCTCAAGGCTCTTTCGACGACGCTCCTAGCCAGACTCCACCTGTCTCGCATGCGGGACTTCAATGCATGCAGGCGACAGGGAATCTAGCGCATATAACACGGAACAGGGTGACAGTTTAGGCATCCAAAACATTCTTCTTTGCGTTGTTTGTTGGATCGTCTTTATTTGGTTTAGCATGGAGTGTGGCAATGCAGGTGGTAATGCAGGTCTTTGTCTTCCGGTGTTGCAGTGCCACCCCTGCAGGAAGCAAATACAGGTTAACTCGGGAGGAGTCGGAATGAAACGGTACCTCTCTTCCCTTGAGGTGGTTCAGGGTCAAGGAAATGGAGGCAATGAGGTTCAAGGCTCTCACAGTAGTCAAGCGAAACATCTTTGTTGAGGGCACTCCAAAAATGATGAGCTTGGTAGAAGTTGGTCTCCTCTGGACGTTGGTTAGGGGTAGAGCATCAAGAATTTCGTGAATAATGTCCACAGCGGTCCTGAGCATGGCAGTGGAAGGAATTGGCAACCCCTTGACGTGGGTATTTTCCAGAACCAGGGTGGTTCTTTGCACCATGTTCATGGTAGCCCTTGGGAGCCGGGTAGTGGCAACTCTAGACGAACATGGTTGGGGACAATGGGGGAATTGTGAATCTGGAGTCCCCTCATGGGCCTGATAGTCCTTCCCCCGGAGTGCTCTCGCATTTGCAGGATATTGAGTCTCAGGTTCGCTGGCTGAGAGGAGAAAACAGTGACCTTAAGAAGGCCATTTCCGATCTCGCCACCTTTGTCCAGATTTCGAATTCGGAGGTTAGGAGCAACAACAACAAAATGAAGGATTATTTCGAAGGGCTGGTTGGCAAAATCGAGTCTCTTCACAGTTGCCTAAGGATAGTTGAAGCCAAAGTGGATTGCACCAGAACCAACAATCGAAATAGCCCCTCTGTGATCCTTAGCATGGAAGAAGAAAACGCGTGTCCGACAGCTGGTAGCAAGGATAAGGTCCGCCACCTTAATGACAAATGAATTCTGGTTTTGTTTCAGGATCTCCATGATGAATATCTGTAGCTTCTTTTACTATGTATTTCCTATGTAATCGGCTTCTAGGAAAGTCTGTTAATTTTCTCTATTGTCGAAGAATAGTAGCTATGTATGAAATGCAAAGACTGGTTGTAAGGTGCTTGCCTGGACAACCCTCCCTTTTTGGGTACAGTCTTCCCACCTTTTTTGTAAGATCATCCTTTTTTTAATATAAAGCTTGTCACCCGTTACTGTAAATATATATATATATATCTTTCGAGTCAAAATATATTTCGATTTTGTACATCATAATTAATGCATTCCGAGTTTCAAATGCAAGGTGAATAAAAAGAGCCCGAAATTTACATAAATTAACATAGCACGAAGGTTACATAAATTAACACGACTGTATGTAGAGAACTATTTAAACAAAACCTATCACATAATATGAGCAAAACCTATATAAAATTGTAGGAAACTAAGCATTCTGATTATGTTTGGATCTAATAAAATTGATGTCAGTCCTTAAGAGATGTTACACGCTGCCAATGTACGTATCCCATTGGATGTCTCGAGATGTTGGCTGCCGCCTGATGATGTATGCAAACTGGTTGACTGAGTAGGCTCTCTACCTAGCATCTTGTTATCGATAGAAAGCCATGACCTTCGATCCCAGCTTTGACCCTATAGGGAAACCTCGGCAATAGGGGTAAACAATTAGAGAGATGAAATCCAGTACTTTCTGCGAGGACTCTTGAAGGAAAGTCAAACTTCGGTACTTGCACCATTTCATTTTCCATTGTCCAAGCGATTTCATTTGGCCTTTTTGTTCCCAAGTGATCCATGATCCCACAGGTTTGGAAAATGAATCGTTTTCATTAACCTAACAGCGTGACGCCCGATTCCAATAACATCAATTAATTAATAACAACTGTAAATAAAAATCACGGATTAAACACTTGCGGGTTGGATTTTAATAACCATATGTGGATAATCAAAACACGGGAAATTAAACAATCACACGGTGGTGATGCACCAAGTTTGGAGATTAAAGAGATCTTTGTTAAAATCGTTGCTATTGTACTCAAAACATATTTCAAAATGGAGTTTTTTAGTAAGTGAAACATAAAATACCTTAGTAATAATAAGCACCATCATTCTGAATATTCATTAAAGACCACATGTATGCAGGAAGTACTCATGCAAATATCATTTCAAACTCTGCTATTATAAATTATTTGTTACTAAAAACCACCAGTGAGCCCTTGCAAAATGAAAGAAGACAGAGATTTATAATAGATGGAAACTGAAGGTAAGTGAAAACACATGGATTACCATGCCAACTTCCAACTCTTATCTATAGAGAAACTACTTGATCCTGTTGTAATATTAGCACATCCACAAGTAAAGTGGCCAGTGAAATGAATCCCCACTATACACTTGTTACACTCAGGTTAATCTTGTTGATCCACTCAAGGAAGTCCAAAATCTCAGATAATATCTAAACACCTATCAATGTAATTATATTTTCCATTGCGTGCAATAGGTGCCTGTTTCATGATGTGCTTAAACCAAAGAGCCATGCCCTTAGATGTCCTTAAACCAAATAGCCGATGGCCTTGGGCGTAACTTGTTTCAATCTCTAGCTCGTTCCTCCTTCACAAAACAGCTTCACAGTGTAAGCTCGTCCCTCTCCTAGCACAACGTAGCTATGAAATGTTAAACGTATGTGTTACAGTTTTTTCCATAACATTTTTTGGTGAAAGTATTGAAACGATCGTTGTGTCGATTGAATTCGATCGGTTCAATTCAAAATGAGGCTCCATACGTGGCATGATAGGTGTTTAGCAAAAAAAACGCAGGATTAGTTAAGGACTTTTCGGTATCGTGTCCATCGTCACCAGATCTCCACCCTTAGATCTTTGTGCTCGATGAAGTATATGCCATTTCATTTCATCCCCATCGCCCATCGTTAATCCAGGATAAAAGAGCGAGATATACCTCAAGGTGCAATGTTCATTGAAGTCACCCATCAACGAATTATCAATATATGGATTATTTTGTTTTGTAGTTGGGTACATATGTCATTAGAGTCCAACAACTATATTGTTTTTTATGTTCGTCAACTGTTCACAAAGATAGATGAGAACCTATCATCAAAATCAGCATTAGGTATCTCAAGTTCACAATTGATAAATATCGAACTACACTGAAAATATATCGAGCTTTTTCAGCCATTAACATGGTTTCTTGTCATCGTGATTAATGTGGTATGTATGATTGGATTAGAACAATTATCTATTGTAAACAATAATGTCAATAAAACCTGCAATCCTCTCAGTTGGGTGATTGTATTTCAATCACCTCTCAACACGAGAGCTTCGCCTTACCCGTTGATAAATGGTTATTCAGTCAATCCCAGTGATGCCGGTTATAAGGAGCATGACAAGCAAAGGGTTCAGATAAAATCTGACTACCCATTACTAGCCACTTTGTCTAAGTGCTAATTGTGACCTCTCCTAGCTATACATTATTTAAGGGGTTTACATCTCAAACTCGACCTCAAATTAGGGCTTACCCACTATGACAAGCAGGATTGGAGGCTACGAATGAATGCAACCACCAAAAGCACTCGAACTAGACCCATAAAGTGCCCGATGGTTCCGACAACCGTAGTAGCTTAAATGTTTCTCCTTTAGTCAATCCCGAGTGTGGTGACAAATATATGTTCACCATATCAAGCACTTGTGGATTTGCACCCGACAAGTAAATCCAATTATGCTCTACATCCCACTCTCTCAGATCTCATAACAAACTCGAACCAACAACTCCCTCTTTCCTCCAGCTTCCAAATCATTATTTACAAAAAAAATGAACTAATTTGTGGAGCCATGGGAGCTCGTTCCATTAGTGCATTGATGCTTTGAACTCCATTAGACACAGTTGCATTGTTGGGAGTCCCCATGTACAATGGTTGACCAAGGTTGGCTATGGTTATTTTTGGTTGACCATGTTCAACCATTGTTGCCTATGCCTGGTCATAATTGACTTTGGTTGACCATGGTTGACCATGTTCGACTATTGTTGAATTTAGTTGGCTATAATAGACTTTGGTTGACCATGTTCGACTAGGGTTGAATTTAGTTGGCCATATTTGACTTTTGTTTATTATGGTTGAGCATGATTCACTATGGTTAACTTTGTTTGACTATGGTTGAATTTGGTTTACGAATTGACTATGGATGACTATTGTTGACTATGGTTGATTTTGTTTGGTTGCAATTGACTATGGTTAAATTTGTTTGATTATGGTTGACTTTGGTTGTCTAATTGACTATGGTTGACTTTAGTTGTCTAATTGACTATGATTGACTATTATTGACCATGGTTGACTATGATTGACCATGGTTGACTTTGGTTTACTTAGGTTGACTTTCACAGACCATGGTTCAATATGTTGACTTTCGTTGACTATGGTTGATCATGGTTGAGTATGGATAATCATGATCACTATGGTTGTCTATGGTTAACTTTGTTCTTCCATAATTGACTATAGGGTGACCTTGTTTGACTATTGACTATGGTTGACTATGGTTATTTTTGGTTGACCATGGTTGACTTTAGTTAGCCATAATTGACTTTGGTTGACCACAATTAACTGTGGTTGACTTTGTTTTTCCATAGTTAACTATTGGTTGACATTGTTTGACTTTTGACTATGGTCGATAATGGTTGACTACGGTTAGTTTTTGTTGACCATGAGAAACAATGGTTGCCAATTGTTTACTATGGTTAACCATGGTTGACCATGTTTGACTATGGTTAAGTATGGCTTGACATAATTGACTTTGGTTTACGTTGGTCAACCATGGTTAACCATCTTCGAGTATGGTTGACTTTGATTAACTATAATTGACTTTGGTTTACTATGATTGACTATGGTTCACTTTGTTTGAATATGATTGACTTTTGGTTGACTGTGGATGACCATGGTTGACTTTATTTGACCATGGTTATCCAAGGCTAACTTTGGGTGGCTTTTGTTGGATTTGGTTGACTTTGGTTGGCCATAATTGACTTTGGTTGACCATGGTTGATTGTGTTTAACTTTGTTTTGCCATAATTGACTATTGGTTGACCTTGTTTGACTTTTCCCTATGGTTGAAAATGGTTGACCAAGGATGGCTACGGTTATTTGTGGTTGACCACATTTGACTATGGTTGACCATGGTTGATCATGTTCGATTATGGTTGACTGTGGCTGGCCATAGTTGACTTTGGTTTACATTGGTTGATCATGGTTGACCATAGTTGACTTTGGTTGATCATGGTTGACCTTCTTCAACTATGGTTGACTTTAGTTAGCCACAATTGACTTTGGTTTACTATGGTTGAGCATGATTCACTATGGTTAACTTTGTTTGACTATATGGTTGACTTTGGTTTACGAATTGACTATGACTGACTACGGTTGACTTTATTTCTTACAATACATTATGATTAATTTTGTTTGACTATGGTTTACTTTGGTTGGCTAATTGATTATGATTGACTATTATTAACCATAGTTGACCATTGTTGTCTTTGGTTTACTTAAGTTGACTTTTGTAGACCATGGTTAACTATGTTGACTTTGGTTGATCATGGTTGAGTATGGCTAACCACAATTGATTATGGTTGACAATGGTTAACTTTGTTTTTCCATAATTGACTAATGGTTGACCTTGTTTTACTTTTGACTATGGTTGACAATGGTTGACTATTGTTGACCATGGTTGAATTTGGTTAGGCACAATTGACTTTGGTTTACTTTGGCTAACTGTGGTTGACCAGGGTTGATTGTGGTTAACTCTGGTTGACTTTGTTTTTCCATAGTTAACTATTAGTTGACCTTGTTTGACTTTTGACAATGGTTGACTATGGTTAACTACGATTAGTTTTTGTTAACCATGGTTGGCAATGGTTTACCATGGTTGAATATGGTTGACCATGTTTGACTATGGTTGAGTGTGGCTAGGCATAATTGACTTTGGTTTACATTGGTTGACCATCTTCGACTGGGCACCCGACTTGGCCACACTAACCCTTATGATGGCTGGATTTTTGGGTGTCTCCTCCCAACTAGCTCACCCCTAAGGGGAATTGAACTCGGGTTGCCCTGCTGACGAGACCCACACCTTAACAAAATGATCTAGCGAGAATTGACTCAATGTTAAGAGGACATGGGGGTGGGATTTGATCCACTTATGTTTCCACAGGTCATGAGATCATTTAATACAATCTCTCTGGGTGGAACCACACGTTCGACCACTACCTCAAGGTGCCCTTATGGCTCCAGGTTCGGCCCTTATTGAAATTGAACCTTGCCCACTGGTGAAAAAGTCCTCCCTCTTCACCATTGAATCCAACCCCTTTGGGCTAATCTAAGTCAAACTTAAAACAAAGAAATATATTAAATTAAACTAAACAAAATAAAAGTTAAGAGAATGTAATTTACAATCTATTAACATATTATGAAATTTCAATACATTATTTAAATATTTAATAAGTTCGCTACTTTAAATATTTAATAATTTAGGTAAAATGTTTATAATAATAATTTTTAAAAATTAAAATTAAATATTTAATTGTTAGTATATAATAAATTTAAATATTTAATAATTTGGGAAAAATGCTTATAATAATAATTTTTAAAAAATAAAATAAAATATTTAATTGTTAGTATATAGTAAATTCAAAAGTGATATTTTATTTTATTTAAATGTGATATTTTTTCAATATAAGTTAAAATTAATTTTAATTTTATATTTAATTTAAATTAAAATTGAAATGTAAATTTAAATAAAAATTTAAATTTAAAATTGAATGTAAATTTAAGCCTAACTAAATTATATTTAATTACTGTACTATCTTAAATTAAATTTAAATACTCTTATAGCATTTTCATACAACTTTAAAATAAGTTAATATTTAAATTAAATTTAAAAATTATGATAAAATTTAATTATTAATAAAGTTAACCTTAAATTTAAACATTCTTATAGCATTTTCATATAGATTATGTTTAAACTAAATTTTAAAATTATTATAAAATTTAATTATTAATAAATTTAATTTTAATTATCAAACAAATTATATTTAACAAAGTAAACATAACTTAAATTAAAATACTAATAAACAATTTAAATTTAAATTTAAACAAAAAACAATATAAATTTAAATTTAAACAAAAAAACAATATAAATTTAACAAAATTTAAATTAACATAAAACTTAATCACATTTTTCCATGGTATTTACTACTTAAGCAATAATCACATTTTCAAACCTTAAAACGTTATGACATTTTTAAACAAAAACCTGCGTTTGTGGGCACTTATTTATTTTTTCATCTTTATAAGCACTTGTACAATATTTCATTGTTATAAAGAAATTTTATTAAATTTATTTTTTAAGCACTTGTACAATATTTCATTGTTATAAAGAAATTTTATTTTTTTAAAATATATTTAAAGGTAATTTCTAAAAGTATAATTAACCTAATGAGTAAAACCATAACAAGTTATAACTACAAGAGAAGGAACCATACAAGGGTACATCATGACGAAATTAGCACATGGAGCAGAATTTGTTTACACAATTCTTAAGAATTAACTGGTTGAATTCATAAGAGGTTAAGAATTATTAAGATGATTAGAAATGTATGCATTTGTACGTCAAAGCTATTTCGAATAACTCAAAACCTCTTTACATCCGGTTAAGAATCTGCACATGTTCATAATAACTTAAAAACTATTTCGATCGATATGTCATATTTTATTTATATATTATATATAATATCACAGGCAAACACACACATGACACAGCTCTTAATGAGTTTTGTTAGTCTCTATGTGGAAAACTATTTTAACTAAACTTATCACATAATATGACCAAAACTTATCAGCGAATATATCTTTCGACTAAAAATATATTTCGATTGTGTACATCATAATTAACGCATCCCGAGTTTCAAATACAAGGTGAATAAAAAGAGCCCGAAATTTATATAAATTAACACAGCACGAAGGTTACAAAAATTAGAACAATTGTATGTAGAGCACTGTTTAAACAAAACCTATCACATAATATGAGCGAAACCTATATAAAATTGTACGAAACTAAGCATTATGATTATGTTTGGAACTAATAAAATTGATGTCAGAGTCCTTAAGAGATGTTAATAAAATTGATGTCAGAGTCCTTAAGAGATGTTACAGGTTGCCTGATAGATTTTCTACTTTTAATCAATATTTATCTAGGATTTTACTGAAAGAATAACATGCATAGCATAACACAATATACACAAAGAATTTCCTCGGGGAAACCATAAGGGAGAAAACCCCGCAACTTCCTCAGAGATAGAATCGTCACCAATACAATATCACAAAAGTAAAACCCCAAAACAAAGATGGTCTTCTGCAGCTCCTCTTCTTTTCTTCCTATGCAAACTTGTCCTCTATCTCACTAAGGCGAACTTGTGAGAGAGTGTGTGTGTTCAAATCAGAGAGCTCCACTCTCTATTTATACTTTATCGTTTACTTGACCTTTTCACTTGCTAGGTCGGCCCCGACTATACCTGACTCGGTCGACTTCTCTAAGGGACTCAATAACCCTAATCTAACTGACTCTAGGGGGATCTAGTGCCCTGACTTACAAAGGAGGATTTACCTCAATGACTTTACATGACCAAATGTAATAATGACATCCCCGACCGGAGGAATAAACATCTCCGTCAGAGGTACAAATAAAATACAATAATAATAACAATATAGAATACAAGTGAACATCTTCCAAAGTTACAATTACATTAACACTCCCTCTTAACTAGGAAGGTATTCTCTTGTCACAATCATCAACACATCTGGACACAAGTCTTCGTCGCTGGATCATCATCAATGCTGGAACATCATCATCAACACTGGATCATCATCGTTGCTGCTGCAATCCTCATCATGTCGATCATCTATTGGTGACATCTCTCGAATATACTCGTCATAGGAAGTTCTGCAGAGCCAGCCCTTTTTCATGTTGGATGTAGGCCTAGCCCTCATGTAGGTCTTCATCATTTATGTGAGCAAGCCATCAAGTAGGTACAGCCCAGGACCAGTCATTACATTGCCTCTGCAAACACCTGCGTATCCTACTGTCGCCTCATCTTCTTCAGATCATCTCATCGTCACACGAAGCACAACCCAGATGCACATCACATGTCCACAACAGTCAACTCGCATCTACCAACATGGGAGGACTTTCCTACCACCATGCGAGATCCTGCCTAGGTGCACACACAGTGTCTTATGACCGGTGGACGTCTCCAGCATGTGAGGCATGAACCTACCACCATACAAGACCTCGTCTACCAACATGGGAGGAATTTCATACCACCATGTGAGACCTCGCCTACCAACATGTGAGGAATTTGCTACCAACATGTGAGACACAGCACTTACATCAACCGACATGGGAGGACTTTCCTACCACCATTCGGGAAAGGCTCAACATTTACATCTACTGACATGGGATGACTTTCCTACCACCATTCGGGAACGGCTCGGCCCTTACATCTACCAACATAGGAGGACTTTCCTACCACTATGCGAGAATGTCCCATATGCATTTGCGTCTTCTGGACTCATCTCTTCCTCTTGGAAGGAACCACGATTTGGAGAACACCAAGATTCTCTTTGAAGTACTCGAACTTCACTCTGGCTAGCGGCTTGATCAATACATCAGATATCTGCTCATCCGTTGCAATATAATGGAGCTTCACCACTCCTCTCTGCACCATATCCCTGATCTAGTGGTACTTGATCTCAATGTGCTTCGACTTGTCATGGAACACTAGGTTCTTGGACAACTTTACACAACTCTGGTTGTCACAGAATATACAAGTCGCCTCTAACTGGAGATCAAACAAATCAGACAATATATTCCTAATCCATACTGCCTCACAACTAGCCGAACAAGCTGCAACATACTCGGCTTCAGTTTTACTCAGTGCCACGCATGACTGCTTCCTACTAAACCAGGAGATCCTATTAAACCAGGAGATCATACCAGATCCCATACTGAAGAAGCATCCCGAAGTGGTCTTCCTATCTGCGGTACTTCCTTCCCAATCCGAATTAACATAACCCTGCAAGTTAATCTTCTTATTCGCGTCATACTTGAGCCCATAATCAATTGTACCCTTCAGGTACCTTAATATATGCTTTGCAGCAACCAGGTGAACTTGTCTTGTATCTGTCAGGAACTGACTCAATGTGTTCATAGAAAATCATATGTATGGTCTCGTATTCGTCAGGTACATCAATGACCCAATCATATGAAGATACATCGTGGCATCAACTGACTCTGATGAAGCATCACACAGTAGCTTCAAGTTCGATGCCATGGGTGTGGCCATAGCCTTGCATTCCATCATTCCAAACCTTTTCAAAATCTCCACTGCATACTTCCCTTGTCCAAGGAAGATTCCATCTATACTTTGCCACACCTCCATACCTAAGAAATAATGCATCATCCCCAGGTCCTTCATCTCGAACCCTGCAGCAAGCTTCCTCTTCGTATCTGCAATGCGCCCATCCTCCCATGTTACAAACAGGTCATCTACATAGAGTAGAAGTATCACTGGATTTCCCACCTCAACCTTGTAGTAAAGGTTGGAATCTGCTTTAATCTTGGTAAAGCCCAAGATCATCAAGAAACTATCCATCTTGTCACACCACGTCCTGGGTGCCTGTTTCAATCCGTATAAGGCCTTATTCAATTTGCACACATGAGTTTGCCTTTCATGTGTCTCAAATCCGAGTGGCTGCTCCACATACACTTCCTCCTCTACTACACCATTCAAGAATGTCGTCTTGACATCCATCTGGTGTACCTTCCATTTCATCACTGCAGCCAATGCAAGTACTGATCTGATGGAAGTGTATCTGGCTACAGGTGCAAATGTCTCCTCATAATCTATGCCTTCCTTCTGGGAGAAGCCACGTGCCACAAACCTTGCCTTGTATTTCTCTATGCTTCAATCTGCATCATGCTTGATCTTGTAGATCCACTTGGAAGTCACAACAGACTTCCCTTCTGTTCTCGGAACTACTTCCCAGACATCATTCTTCATGATCGACCCATACTCCTCGATCATGGTATCCTTCCATTCTTTCTTCTCTATCGATTCCTCATAGTTGGCAGGTTCTTTGTCAATGATGTCACACAACAGGGCTACATAGTTGGAGTATGGCCTAGGTCTCTTGCTTTCTCTGTGCATCCCTTCTGAAGCGCCATACCTCTTTGCATCTTGTATTTCCTCTCGTACCCATGTTGGCTTCCTTGTGGGAGTTCTTCTCTCTAGGTGGATCTACAGGTTCTTGTGGTTCTTCCATCTCGCGGTATTCATTATCTTCTGGAATCGCTTCTTCCATTACTGCATCCCTGATCCTGGGAACTTCAGGTTCTTCAATGCTTCGACAGGTAACTTTCTGGATTTGTTGTAGGCCGAGTCTTCGTCAAACGTTACGTCTCTGTTGATGTCGATCTTCTTGAATCCCGGGAAGTATATTCGATAGGCCTTCGAACTTTCATTGTATCCTACGAATATACCCTTCTTTCCTGAAGGATCTAGCTTCGTCCTCTTCTCCTTCGGAATGTGTATGTACATTGGGAAGCCCAATATCCTGAGATGGCTGACTTCTGGTTTCTTGTCGGAGAACACTTTTTATGGAGTCTTGTTTTCTAGTACTCTATGAGGAGTACGGTTTTGTACATACACAGTTGTCCTTGCAGCTTCTGCCCATAGGTGCATCGGAAGATCCTGGTCATGAAGCATTGCTCTTGCTGCTTCCATTATTGTTCTATTCTTTCTTTCCGCAACTCCATTATGTTGTGGATTGTATGGGGTAGTCAACTCCCTCTTAATCCCAGACTCTCTGCATAGTTTCTTGAAATCTTCCGATGTGAACTCTCCGCCATTATCTGATCGAAAAGTATTTATTCCTTTCTTCGTGTGGTTTTCTATCAAGGATTTGAATTCCTTGAACTTGTTGAATACTTCATCTTTGCTCTTCAAGAAGTATATCCAAGTCTTACGGGATGTTGATGTATATGTAACTTCGGAATGTATTTCACCCATGTATTTCATCTATGTATATTGTACTCCTATAGAGATGTTATTATTCCTCTATACGGAAGTGTCGTCATTTGTATTGACAAGTGTCGCAAGTGTCGTAACTTGCCAATGGGTTATTAGACCACCATGTGTGGGGTCGACCCTGATTAAGTTAACCATGGGTTATTAGGCTAAGCTAGACAAGTCGTCCCCACTAGTTTATTGGGCAGGACAGGACAAGTATAAATAGAGATCGGGAGATCTCTATCTGATCATTCACTTACTCACTCTTCCATCACTCGGAAAGTGGCGCACATGTGAGGAGGAGGATCAACTGCGAGGAGAAGACTATCTCTTGTACTTTGGTTGTATCATTGCTCTTTCTATCTCTGAGGAAGTTGTGGGGTTTTTCACCTTTATGGTTTTCCCCAGTGAAACTCTGTGTGTCTATTGTCTCATGTGATTGCTTGGTGTGATTGATATGCATTGTTATACTTGATATGTTGTACATGTTATTCTCTCAGTAAAGATCCTAGAGTATATTGAATTAATGCTCAAAAATTAACACGGGAAAATTCATCAATAAATGAAACACAATATACATGGGCCACTCAATGAACTGGATGACATAGGACCGCATACATCGGAGTGGATGATTTCCAATATTCCTTTCGCTTTGCTCTCGCTACTTGGAAATGCCTTCTTCACGTTCTTTCCTTTTCCACATCCTTTGCAAATGCCTTCATGCTTCGACTAGATTTCTGGAAATCCTTCAACCACTTTGCTTGCAATGGGTAGTGCCCTATAGTGCACATGTGCAAGCCTTCTATGCCATAATTCACTTGGCTCCATGGAGTCATGGACCAAGGCTTGTTCAGGTTGGCCCTTCAATTTGTATAAACCTCCCTCTTGCTCTCCAATCACAACTGTATCATCTATAGTCTTTCCCTTTGGCCACATTAGGACTTGGCCATCCAAAAGTGCAACCCTCATACCTTTAGCATCTAGTGCTGATATGGAGAGAAGGTTCTTCTTTAGTTTTGGAACATACAGGTCATCCTTCATTTTCAGAGATTTTCCAGAATCTAGCTTGTAAGAAGCTTCTCCACTTCCTTTTATGGGGTATCGGGTAATCATCCCCAAGTTTCACCTTGTGAGGTGATTCATGTTCAGACAGGTTCATGAAGGATTCTTTATATCCTGTCATATGCTTGGAAGCTCCACTGTCTACAAGCCAATCATTGCTTCCATGTGTGACAGTGCCCGTGAGTGTTGATATCATGACATACTCTTCATCACTTGAAGATTCATCTCTTTCTTCTCTGGCTCTCTTCCTTGGAGGTTCATCATCTTCTGCAGTGTGAGCATGGTGTCTTTTCTTGTTGGTCTTCTTGTTGTGGGAGCCACTTTTGTTTCTGGGACAATCTCTGGAGTAGTGTCCCTTCTCATCACACGTATAATATCTAACAGTAGATAGAACTCTCTCGAATCTTCTAAAGTTATCCCTCTGGCTTTGGTGGTGTTTCTTCCTCTTACTGTGATGGTGCTCCCTCGTGTTATTATTCCTCCTGGAGTGTGTTGTGAGAGCTTGATCGTCGTTTGTTCCCATCTTCTCTTCTCTAGCTACAAGTTGAGCTTATTCTTGTGAGCATTCCTCCCATAGCCTACTGAATGTGATTAACTTCTTCCTAGCACAAATCCCTTGAATGAAGGAGTCCCATGATCTAGGAAGACCATTCAAGGTGGTCATCACAATTTCTCCATCTTCGACATTTTCTCCCACGGCTTCAACTTTCTCCTTGATCTGAGAGACCCTTGTAAAATAAGACTGCATGGTCTCTGCATTTTTTATCTTCACATTCTTCAACTGTTTCCTCAAGGTCATCTTTCGATTTATATTCTTCCCTTCAAATAGCCTGTTCAAGGCATCAAACATCTCTTTAGGTGTCTTCAAAGATGACACATGTGGGATGATACGATCCTTAATAGAATTTGCAATGATCCTCTTGGCCTTAACCAAGTTCTTCTTGTGTAAGGCTTTAGCGTCATCTCCCTCTGGTGTTGGAACCTCTTCATTCACATATGTGTCCAATTCATTCTCTTCAAGGACAAGTGCAATCCTATACTTCCATGCTCGGAAGTTATCAACCTCTTCAAGCTTATCCTCAATCTTGGTGTGGTGAGACATCTTTAATGATAACTTCAAATGGAAATAGAAAAGCTTTTAGGTCTTACCACTTTTAGATGCCCAAACTAGTTCTGGAGCTGGTTGGCCCTAGGGTTTGTCACAGAAACCCTAATTCTCCAAACTTGGAATTTGGAACTTCTGATTGGACAGTAAGATGCACCCTTCTTAGGCGAGTTATCATAGCCTCTTTTCATTGATGATCTGTGGAGAGAATTCCAAAAATTAAGAAGCCCTAGATTCTGGAGCTGTATAGTGTCTTCTCTTCAGGTTAGCTTTGATACCATGTTAGATTTTATACTTTTAATCAATATTTATCTAGGATCTTACTGAAATAATAACATCACAGCATAACACCATAGACACAAAGAATTTCCTCGGGGAAACCATAAAGGAGAAAACCCCGCAACTTCCTCAGAGATAGAATCGTCACCAATACAATATCACAAAAGTAAAACCCCAAAACAAAGATGGTCTTCTGCATCTCCTCTTCTTTTCCTCTTATGCGAACTTGTCCTCTCTCTCACTAATGCGAACTTGTGAGTGAGTGTGTGTGTGTGTTCAAATGAGAGAGCTCCACTCTCTATTTATACTTTATCTTTCACTTGACCTTTTCACTTGCTAGGTCGGCCCCAACTATACCTGACTGGGTCGACTTCTCTAGGGGACTCAATAACCATAATCTAACTGACTCTAGGGGGATCTATTGCCCCGAATTACAAAGGAGGATCTACCTCAATGACTTTACATGACCAAATGTAATAATGACATCCACGACCGGAGGATTAAACATCTCCGTCGGGGGTACAAATAAAATACAATAATAATAACAATATAAAATACAAGTGAATATCTTCCGAAGTTACAATTACATTAACACTGCCAATGTACGTATGCCACTGGATGTCTCGAGATGTTAGTTTCCACTGGATGATGTATGCAAACTGGTTGACTCAGTAGGCTCTCTACCTGGCATCTTGTTATTGATAGAAATCCATGACCTTCGATCCCATCTTTGACCCTATAGGAAAACCTCGGCAATAGGGGTAAACAATTCAGTGTGAAGATGAACTCCAGTACTTTCTGCGAGGGCTCCTGAAGGAAATTCAAACTTTGGTACTTGCACCATTTCAATTGCCATCTTCCAAGCAATTTCATTTGGCCTTTTTGTTCCCAAGCGATCCATGAGCCCACAGGTTTGGAAAATGAATCGTTTGCATTAACCTAACAGCGTGACGCCCGATTCCAATAACACCAATTAATTAATAACAATTGTAAATAAAAAACCACGGTTAAACACTTGCGGGTTGGATTTTACTAACCATCTGTGGATAATCAAAACACGGGAAATCAAACAATCACACAGTGGTGATGCACCCAGTTTGAAGATTAAAGAGATCTTTGTTCAAATAGTTGCTATTGTACTCAAAACATATTTCTAAATGGAGTTTCTTAGGTTTTAAATGTACTCGAGTAAGTGAAACATAAAATACCTTAGTAATAATAAGCACCATCATTCTGAATATTCACTAAATACCACATGTACTCATGAATCACTCATGCAAATATCATTTCAAACTCTGTTATTATAAATTATTTGTTACTAAAAACCACTAGTGAGCCATTGCAAAATGAAAGAAGACAGAGAATTATAATAGATGGACACAGAAGGTAAGTGAAAACACATGGATTACCATGCCAGCTTCCAACTCTTATCTATAGAGAAATGATTGGATCCTGTTGTAATACTAGAACAACCACAAGTAAAGTGGTCGGTGAAATGAATCCCTACTACACTTATTACATTCAGATTAATTTTATTGATCCACTCAAGAAAGTCCAAAATCTTAGATAATATCTAAACACCTATCAATGTAATTATATTTACCGATGCACGCAACAAGTGCCTACTTCATGATGTGCTTAAACCAAAGAGCCTATGGCCTTGGGCGTAACTTGTTTCAATCTCCAGCTCGTCCCTCCTTCACATAACAGTTTCACAGTGTAAGCTCGACCCTTTCCTAGCACAGCGTGGCTATGAAATGTTAAACGTATGTGTTAAAGTATTTTCCATAACAATTTTTGGTGAAAGTATTGAAACGATCGTTGTGTCAATTGAATTCGATCGGTTCAATTCAAAATGAGGCTCCATACGTGGCATGATGGGTGATTAGCAAAAAAAACGTAGGATTAGTTAAGGACTTTTCGGTATCCTGTCCATCGTCACCCCATATCCGCCCTTAGATCTTTGTGCTCGATGAAGTATGTGCCATTTCATTTCATCCCCACCGCCCATCGTTAATCCGGGATTAAAAGAGCGCGATATAGCTCAAGGTGCAATGTTCATTGAAGTCACCTATCAACGAATTATCAATATATGGATTATCTTGTTTTGTAGTTGGGTACATATGTCATTAGAGTCCAACAACTATATTGTTTTTTATGTTCGTCAACCCTGCACAAAGATAGATGAGAACCTATCAAAATCAGCATTAGTTATCTCAAGTTCACAATTGATAAATATCGAACTGCACTGAAAAGATATCGAGCTTTTTCAGCCATTAACATGGTTTCTTGTCATCGTGATTAATGTGGTATGTATGATTGGATTAGAACAATTATCTATTGTAAACAATAATGTCAATAAAACCTGCAATCTTCTTAGTTGGGTGATTGTATTTCAATCACCTCTCAACACGAGAGATCCGCCTTACCCATTGATAAATGGTTATTCAGTCCATCCCAGTGATGTCGGTTATAAGGAGCATGACAAGCAAATGGTTCAGATAAACTCTGACTACCCATTACTAGCCACTTTGTCTAAGTGCTAATTGTGAACTCTCCTAGCTATATATTATTTAAGGGGTTTACACCTTGAACTCGACCTCGACTTAGGGGTTACCCACTATGACAAGCGGATTGGAGGCTACGGATGAACGCAACCACCAAAATCACTCGAGCTAGACCCATAAAGTGCCTAATGGTTCCTACAACCGTAATAGCTTAAACGTTTCTCCTTTTGTCAATCCTGAGTGTAGTGACAAATATCTGTTCACCATATTAAGGACTTGTGGATTCACACCCGACAAGTAAATCCAATTATGCTCTACATCCAACTCTCTCGGATCTCATAACAGACTCGAACCAAAAACTCCCTCTTTCCTCCAGCTTACAAGTCCATTATTTACAAACAAAATGAACTAATTTGTGGAGCCATGGGAGCTCATTCCATTAGTGCATCGATGCTTTGAACTCTATTAGACACAGTTGCGTTGTTGGGAGTCCCCATGTACACTTTCCCCTGGGGATTTGAAAAAATGGACCAAGTAAATTCTTTGTCCCATTACCAAATAGTTGGTTTGGGGCAAAGGTTTCGATACAACATAGTAAGATTCATCTTTTGGAACTGGTAGGAGACTGGTTCTCACCCAATATAGTAATCGCTATATCACAGCCTGAGATACATAACAATTTACAAGAAGGGATAAATTTATTTAATCGAAATCGAATTGACGATAACTATCATTGGAAAAAACAATTAGGCTCGCATAATGATTACAGTTAAACAATGCCTAGAGCTTCACCACGCCCTGGTCTTTGTCCCTGAACGTATTCTAGTTGTCACCGCATTCTATGTCTGGAACTATGGTGATTACATCCTCCACTTGATTTTCTATTCAATGAGGTAATTTTCATCGCTGCCGTATTAAAAGCTCCTCGCACTTTGCTCCCACAATAGTTGTGTGTTCAGTGTCACGGTTCAGAAGTCTGCAACATAATTAAAAACTATAAGACATCATCCGGCCGCCCCTTTCTGGAAAGGGAAAAACGAGGATGACATCACAATTTACAACCAATAAAAATTTAAAAAATTGCATTTTTTTAATTTTGTTTAATAAAATATTTTTCAACTATAGAATAATTATAGCAGGAGGAAAAATTTATAGGCTATACAGGTCAAATAATAAGGGGTGAGTGAAATATATACATCCCCTGTCGAAGACATAATACTAGCAATTGCCCCATAAGGTGCAAAGGAACGCCGAAATGAAAAATAAAATAAATAGAAAGTAAAGTGAAAATGATGAAGCAAAAAAGGGAATAGTGAAATAGATGCTATGAAGGGAACAATAAAACGCAGAGTTTTTTGGTGTTTCACTTAATGCCTAAATTCTAGGAAAAATCATGGATTACGATGTTGTCGACGCAGGCCTGTTCCGATAACACTGACTAATTATTTACATAGAGATACTATTCCATTTGAAAATGGTGAATCAACGCAAAAGAATAAATCTGTAGGGAGGAATAAAGTATGCAGTGAGAATTGCAATGCACGGTCTGGCAAAGCTTTCTTGCTCTTATTGATAGGGGAAGGAAAGCCGTATGAAATGAGAATTGCAAAGCATGGTCTGGTCAGATCTTTCTTGCTCTTATTGATACTAAATAGATCATTTCCTAGGCCTGAACAAACTATATAGTATATATCTATATATCACTTCATCTGTCATTTGTATATATCTATAGATCACTTCCTTGAGTTGCATATACCTCAATTAACATGAATCTCACAACATATTTCATCTCAAGTTCACCAAAGCATTTGGAAAAATAAAGAGTATCTACTATCCATGTCAGCATTGGTACACTTCTGAAAATAACATCAAGAAAGTTAATCCTACAAAGTGGTGCAAAATACAATGAAAATGATTTCAACGGAACTACAACTCATTTACACCTTTTTTCAAGGAGGATGGAAAAATATAAAAGGATGGTGCTTTCAACAGAGATGCAAAATACAATGAAAATGATTTCAACAAAAGTACAACTCATTTACACCTACTCTTAAGGAATACCTTACCAAAAAAATAAAAGGATTATTCCTCAGATTTATGGATAATTTCCCACGAGTTAGTGCACTTAACACAATAAAGTGAATTTATGGATAATAACAACCAGTGGAGCTAATCCCAATTTAAAGTTCCAAAGCATACCTAATACTTACTAGAATTCATATCAATTTACATACAATCTTTTTTTGGTTCAAACTAAATTCACAATATTTAAGTAATTCCAAAAATATTCAGAATAGATCAACTGAAAACACTTACTGCTTTTGCTCTTTAGGAACATGCTTCTCAGTGTGTTTGATTGTCGGGTATGCTCGAATAGCAGCATGCAGTTTCTTCTACAACTCTACAATGCTTTGAGGCTCTATACCTTTCTTGATATATTTAGAAAACTGGGATTGATACTTCTCTGGTTTCTCTTCTTTCAACGTCTACAAGTAACACAGCATGCCAGTACAAACCAATGAATGGATATGGAAGACCATAAACAGAAACCTAATTATGAAGATGCAGAGCTCAACCTTTAAATACCATCACCATCAACTAACTTCAACAGAACATTCTATCATGGGTGGAAAAAATAGTTGCGCTTCTACCTAGTAGTCTGGTCTTCTAAATGTTTTGAGAACTTCCTATAGCTTCAATGCCAATGTACTGTAAAGTGTAACCAAAACAGAGGCTATACTAAGTAAACGGGACCATGATTGAGTGGTCAGGTGGACGAAATATGAAGTTGTCCACAGGGTCCCTATCCAAATGGCATGTTTAAGAAGGGATGAGGTTGGGTGCACATTCTAGGCAATTTTTATGAAATAGCTACCCCTCGGACATGAAAACTAACCCAAAGGAAGTCTGAGTTATGTTGTGCATCCTCCAACTTCGGGGCATAAGCATGCTACTAGAGGCAACTTTCCAAAATAAAAATATAAATTAGAAGATGATCATCATATGCTAAGATTGCTGATATTAAGCAATGGCAGACCTCTGCTAGCCAGGAAAGTCTCTTCGAACAGAGAATTAACAAAAGCCAAAACATGTAATATAGTTCATCGCTCTATAGGTTTTACTATGGAGATACCTAGTTTACAGGGCTTGCAATAATCACAGCAACAATAGTAACCACAAACATTGGCCAATGCATAGCGTCTGCAAGGTACAAATTTTAAGTTTTACATTGAAATATTGGCTATAATAACATACTAAACCACTCGGTAACAAATCATAATCAATGTTTTTCAGTTTTTCTAAAATAAAAAAAATTGATTCGTAGTTGGACATCCATCATCTAAGACCACTCAACTATTTTCCCTTTTGCACATTACTATAAGCTAACCTGTACCACAATCACCAACCCTTATTTTGACTAGAACTTACTTAACCTTACTATTTACATCCTTCATAAATACATAAAACCAGCCTTCCATAACACCAGTTCCCTTTTTAGGAGAATAAACCTTTCCTTGCAATTAGCCAGCCCCCTCCTTACCATACAAGTGAAAATACTCTGTGCCCACTCTGAATCCCTTTTTATGAGAATAAACCTTTCCTTGCAATTAGCCAGCCCCTTCCTTACCATCCAAGTGAAAATACTCTCTGCCCACTCTAAAACCTTTGACATGTGAATCCAGTCCCTGACTTCTTCACCGTCGCTATTGAATCCCATTTCCATTCCTTTGTACCTTCTTCCCCTTCTCCACATATAACTTTGCCACGTTTTCATATGCCCATGGCTGTCCTCCGCCGCCACCACATCTATTTCAGTGCACACCATTGCAAACCCTAGTCCACCACTGACCTCAAATCTTGAGGAGGACAAGACCCCTGCGACACCATTTGTTAACTGCTAGTATCACCCCTCTCATGCATTTTTGGATGTGTACACTCTATTAGGCCACTTAAATCTATTTATGGTGGAAATTGTGGACACAATCATTTCTTTGTGAATTGCATTTCTCCCCTACAAGACCAACATTTGGCAAAGTAGATTTCAAGCTAGGGTTACGAGCCCTATGACAATGAGGCAGTCTTCTTTGTATTCCCTTTTTACAGAGTTTGTATGGTTAGCTACCTTTTTGTCCTCTCCTCATTCTGAATATGAACAAGAGTTAGCCAGGTGATTCCTTTCCTGGGCGATGGTCCGTTGACGGCCTGAGGGTGAGGATACTCACAACATTCTGCATGGTGCTACCACCACCAAGGCTTCCCATGCCGTGGAGGTGAAAACCGAAGAGAACGACGAGAAGCTAGAGGTTGCTACAACGATGAACGAGCAAGAGAGCCAGGGTTCCAAACCAAGTTCCAACAATCGCAAGCGAGGAATGTCTAGTGAGGCTTAGGACATGCCGACACCTTCGGAGACCAAGCCTTGCATGGAAGTCGACCCATCAAATTAGTCCCTGGTTTTTTCGGTTCTTTTTTTATTCACTGTTGGTTCTAATTTTGTCTATGTATCTTAGTCAATATGTCCTATGTATCTACAGTCTTCTAGCACAGTTTAGTCCAATCCAGTAAACATATACAGTTATAGGGATAATTTTGGATAGTTGCACTTTTGATTTTTAGAATCTATTGCCCAAGTTGTTTTCTCCTTATGGGAAGCTCAATTTTTTTGTATTCTATATATTTTATGTGATATAATATAAATTTCTAACTTAAAAAAAACAATTTACTATAAATTTAAATAAAATCAATGAAAACACTTGACTTTATAATAAGATGAATTAAAAAACATCTTTAAAATGTTTGAGATCACCCTTCAAAAGAAATAATACCATGAATTAAAACACATCTTTAAAATATTTACATCAAGATAAACTTTTTTATTATTTATTTTAGATTAAAGTATTTGTAGATTTTATTTTAAAATTACATCAACTATTAGATAAATAAGTTAAAAAAAATACTAACTTTACTTTTTTTTAAATTTTTAATATATTTTAAAATTAATTTTATAAAAAATTTAATTTTTGTTAACTTAAAACTATTATAACATTTTTTTTCAGTCATATACCATAATTATACATTGTAGTAAAGTTAAAAAACTTAATTTAGTTTTAAGTTTTAAAATTTTTTAAAATTTAATTTAATTAAAATTTTAATATATATTAACTTAATATATATATATATATAATTAAATTTTTAATATATATTAACTTAATATATATATAATTAAATTTTTATTATATATTAATTATATATATAAATATAAAATTTATATACCATAATACATCATACTAATTACACATTGTATTGAGAATAATAAAATAACAAGAGCCACGATGTGGCAATGTCCCCGACATTGCCATCTGCTCTTGTGAAAGAAAGAAAGAGCAATTGCTTTAGCAAGACATGTTAAGTAAGATTAAGATAAAATTTCAATTTTTACTTCTAATTAAACTTTAACATGTGCTAATTTGTGGTTTTAGGCGAGAGAGTCATAATGCTCATATACATCTTGGATTTAAAGTGGATAGTGATTGTTGGATTTTTGAACAACCAAGATTCCAACAACAAACATTTGCTTATACATTTTGGTTCGATGCTATAAAATGCTATGAACTTAGAATAGTTGTATGTCAAAGAAATCAAACATTCATTTCGATCTTAAGTAGAATTAGAACATGCTTTCAAATACTGGATGACATAGATTACTTAAACCAACATTGCTACAAACAACCACCAATAGGTGCAATGTTTCCTTATCTTTTCCATAGTAATAAGGCTGTTCAAGAACATAACTCAAAAATGTTATCAGCTATGCAAAAAGAAACATTTACACTTGTAGCACATGATAGCAAAATTGATTCAATTGAAAAAAATGACCATAGACACAAGACATTGCGACTTATGTCTATGATAGTTGTAAAAAAGGATATGCTTATTGAACTAGTTCGAGGCAACTACTTAACTAAGGATGGGTTGGTTAATGGGCCAGAAGGTGTGTTTAAACACTATACACAAAGAAACCATGATATTGTTTGGATTGAGTTTGCAGATGCAAAAGTTGGAGATAAAGAATGTGCAAATATGCAACATATTTATGCACCTGCTGTAAAGTCCAATTGGACACCAATCAAAAGAATTGTGATACAAAGAATGCTGGAAAATAAAATGAATGTTATGCGAACACAATTCCCAATTCAGTTAGCATGTGCAAGGACAATCCATAGAGCACAAGGATTGACAATGAACAAATTGGCATTTGACCCAAAAGGAATTAAGAGACATGGCCTTGTTTACACTGCGCTCTCTCGTGTTAGAGATATTGATTGTCTTTATCTTTTAAATAAGTTAGAACAAAGAAATTTTAAAACTTGTCCAAAAGTCACTGCTGAAATAAATAGATTAAAAACACATGCAAGTTTGGAATTTGAATATGGTCTGCATTGAATGCCAAATGCTAAGCAATTACTCATTGCATCATTGAACACATGCAGGTTGCTTTTGCATTATGACAATATTCTGAATGATCATGAATCTATGCAGGCAGACATTCTATGTTTGCAAGACATTTTGTGTGAGAGAGAGTGATAAACAAACTATATCAAGATTTAGCAAGATTGGGGTGTAACTGGATGGTGACTTTATTGAGTCCACTTGACTTTTTATAACTTGTTTCTTGATCAAATACCTTAATGGGAGTGTTATGGTCTCCCTGATTAGGAGACTGTAGAATCATTTTTTTTTCTTGTTGAATTTGAAACATTTGGGCTAATTATGTCCTTGTTTATTACAATATTTACGAAAGTTAGTAGAAGAGGGAGAAAAGAAGAAGAAGATCGTGAGAAACAAGATGACTTTGTAGTAGTAGGAGGTGTAGGTTTTGAAGGTGTAGATATGGAAACAATTGAGGAGGATGACTGGTGTTGAATTCTGCAATAATCTTAAAACTTATCTTCAATCAATTGTGCTTGATTGTACACAATGTAAAGAATGGTGATTTTCATGTATGTCAGCTGTTGCTACAAACATTCTTGCAATCCACTTCTAAGTTTGAGAATAATATTATCAAAGGCATTAGTGATATTGAGAAGAATGCATAACTGATTGAATTCATGGAAGTACTCCTATGCAGGAATGTTGAATGCTTGACTTAGGTGAAGCCATTTAATATTCATATCGTATTTGTAGAAGGAAGAACTGAAGGAGAGATAAAGGGATTGCATAAGCGCGGTCGAAATGGTGATTGAGTTTTGATTGACAGCATGTTTGGAGAGCCTTGTGAGTTTCATTTTAATGGACATAACCTTTTCAAGATCAGGAAACAGATTGTAGTTGAATCAAGTGTCTATGTCAAGTATCCAACTTTGGAGCATTTCCGAATCATGGGATCCATCATAAATGATAACCTTGCATTTTTAAGATTGAGGAGATAGATTGCTGATAAAAATATTATTAATATTTTATGCAAACAAAGCAATGATGTTGGCAACTTCCATCACTCTTTTGTATAACATCATTATTTCCATGGATCTTATAGTATCCATCATTGATACCCAGGGGATATGGTCACTAATGCAATTATTAGCAACTTGATTTCTTCGAAAATGTATTAAAAATTCCAAAACAAGGTTCAAATATCTATGAATCTCTATTAAATAAAAGGTCGAGAGTCTTGTAAACAAAGTTGAAGACTCAAGAAAATCTTCAAATATCAAGGAATATCACGATCAACTACTTAAAAAGTTGAGAGATCATTAAGCAATGCATAACAAGAAAAAATGATTAGTGTATAGTGTCAATGAGGCCACAATGAAACCCTAGAAAATGAGTGCATATAAAAAAAATCTATTCAACATTGTCTCATCAACATCCAAAATCATTATGTGTTCATCTCACAGAGTCAACTTCAATGATACAAGTAAATCCCTCTTAGTAGCATCCCTTTCAAATTTTCGATCATGTCCAAATGAAGAAGAGTGTTAGATAACTCCATTTAAAAAAGAAAAAAAAGCAATCAATGCTAGTGCTCTGGCCTAACCCTCTTAATAGATAGGTTGTTATGTGTTGAGACCATCTATGTTAAATCATGTCAATAAGGTAGGTTTAGTCTGAAAGCAATATTTGTAAAAATGCTTAGTAGAAGGTTGCAGCTATTAGAAAGTCTCTATAGTGTGAAAGCTATATTTGTAAAAAGATTTAATAGGAGGTCCACCTACTAGAAAGTTTCTTCACTAAGAATGCTTGTTAGAAGGTTCAACCCACTAAAATGTTCCTTCACTAAAAACTATATATAGAAGTAGAAGCAATGAAACAAGATGTCTTGTGAAGTATTTTGTACTTGTAGAAACAGTTACCATGAGTCGTTTGGCAAAAGCAATGGGAAATAATGATCCAAACACAAAATATTCAGTAGCTTTACTAACTAATTTGAACAGAAGAGATGGAGATTAACCATGATCATAAAATCAATTTAGACTGTAAACTTGTCTCATTCTCATGCAATCTAAACTCAATGGCGATTAAGCTCCATTCAATACACTTGTCTCATTTTCTCAAAATCTAAAATCCGTGGAGACCAATTTCCATCCCGAATCAAAAGTGAAAAGAATTATACCAATAATTATCTAAAACCTATGGATGTAAAAATACACTACATTCAATATACAAGATACAAGTCTAAAATCCTTAGCCACTCTAAAACTCAAGGACAACGTTACTAAGGTATATTCTGAGTTAATGATAATCACTATAAATTATTTTTATAAACTCTAGTTTACTAAAATTGAAACTATATCAGATTTAGACATGTAATTTTAAATATTTGAAAGATGTATAAACAGATTGATGGGTACAAATGAGTTATTATTATATATCCCTGGAACGTAACAACCATCTAGAAATGAAATTAATTTTCTAGGTAAATTTTACTGATGGCAAAAAAAATTCAAACTTATTTATGGAATTCCTTTATCATGCAAGTAGTAAATCATCATATTGAGATTGAAAATAAATTGGGAACTTAACCGTCAAGAGTATTAAAACTGCAGACTTATCGAGATTGAAAACGAATTGGGAACGTAAGCATCAATACTATTAAAATTGTCCAGCATCATGATTTATTTGTTTAAATGGAAAAACAAAAGAAGAAAGCTAGCAGTCAACAAGAAACTTGAGATACACAATGTTTCATAGTAGCTTCAACATGGTAATAAGTGATCAGCGATCAGTGTCTATAGTTAGTTATACAAAAAACAGTAGTAAGTAAACCAGCACAGATTTGATCGTCATCAAATCTGATCATTGAGCCCTGCCATATACAAAAACAGGAGAAAGCTGTTAGTCCAATTGCAGTGCTATGTTTGTTAAATCAGAGAGCCAAAATAGAATCAATTCTTGCGTTGGTTGCTGAACAAATTCTAAAATTACAGCCAAAATTATGTGTCGACTAGTTGAAAGGGATGCAAGCTGAAGTAGAATAAGCAAATAAACTTTTATATCCTGAATATTAAACACAAGAGTTAAACAAAATTGTAAGAGATGCACCAGATAAGAATTCATTAAATTTAATGAGACACGTAGAATTGTAAAATTTAAATGCTTATTTCCATGAATGTGCCTCCAAATATACAAGTAATGGATGAGCCATAAATAAAATACATTGAGATGCATAAAAATGCAAAAAAAACTAATTGAGAATTCAATCAAGAAGATGAAAGCAGAGTGCATTGGATTATAACCATGTAATTTCTAAGGAGAAAAACATAAAAATATGGTATTAATGAATAGTCCTAGACATAAGCATCACTGGAAACATTGAAAAAAAGGTCACTCCAATACTCAATGTCGCTGCCAGGTTAGGCATATTATAGTTTATGTCGACTATTTACATTGGTTAGTACCCATTGACAACAGTGGTGTCTCCAGGGGTTTCCCATGCATGGTTACATGGAAAAAAAAACTCATGTACAGCACATTACAAGTTTTAAAGGAGAAGGACATGACAAATAAAATGATTGAGTTGTTAAACCATTAGTTGGGAATGGTTGGAGATTGCAATGATATGGAAAATTGAAAGACAGATCTAGATTTTGAGAATGATGAGATTCAACCTTCTGAATAACCCAATGTAGATTATGTGTATCAATTGTAGATGTCCAAAGGAGAGGTATATGCAGAAATTAATATGAATATTATCAGTATCTTCATAACCATGAAACCAATGTATTTGTAGTTTAAAACAAAAAGGGGCCAAATTGTCCTAGTGTTATGTGATGGCAGGTTGCATCGAAGTTACAAAGGCAGGGCTTCATACCGACATCAAATTGAGACTTCAATTTTTGTTTCTGGCAGGTTTGGTTACAGTGAATCATACACTTAAACTGTTCTTCACTTACTTACCTATTGATTCATAAAAATTTCCATGGTTTAACTTATGTCTTGTACGTGATGGCAGGTTGCATTGAGGTGTTCAAACTGTGTACAAGCACGTGCTCCTCCTTGTGTTTGCTGTATGTTTTCTATGTTCGTTAGAAATGAACTCAAGAGTGAAAAAGACCGTTAAGTTCTGAGGATGCCACACCAGTTAGTAGCTGCGGTCCAACCTGTCCAATTGACAATAGTTCTGTAGCCTCTGAATCTGATTATTTCTTCTTGCTCGATTGGGTCGTGCAAATAAGTGGTGGTGTAGAGTAGTTAGAAAATGAAAGCTCATAATAAGTGGTGTCTTATTATATACGTGGTAATAAAAAGCTGATTCCTAAAGAATATAAAAAAGCCGAACGAATGGTTGGGAGAGGGGTCTGTGGGTCATCATTCCTCTGCGAAAGGGCCCTAAGGACACTAAATGCACTCATACCTACGTGCACAATCCCAGTGTCTGTGCCACCTGTAAGCATGATGTCTGCTTCACCTCTACAAATATGGTTTGCAGGTGCATATAAAGAGGAATTTGCTGTTGCACATGCTGTCGAAATTGAGTAGTTTGGACCCATAAATCCTGAATCAATTGCCAACAATGCAGATCCCATGTTTGAAATGGCAAAAGGAATGAAAAAAGGTGTTATTCTTTTTCCCTAGAGCTATAGTTTGAGTATAGTTTGAATATGCTACATTAAATCCAATTTTTTAAATTGGTATTTTTTAAAAATATAACTGGTCGTAAAATGGCGCCAGCCAAGTTTTTCCCATCCCAAGAGGGGGTGTCATGGTGGTTTCTGGGTTCCGTGCAAGGAGTTGCAGACTTCGTAGTAGAGGAAATTGTTTTGTGTCATGTCCAAGAATAAATCAGAGTTCTCAACGAGGAGCCCAGAGAGGAGAAAGAAGACAATGTATGCATCAGGAGTAGCATGGAAAGACAAAGAGTCAATTTTGAAGCAATTGAAGCAAGTGTGTCACGTCCAAGAATATCGATCTCTGAATTAGATGCCGTTAGGGATCTGGTACAATAGGGGCCAATGCAGCATTATAGAGATAGAGGGAGAAAGATGGATGTGTGCGGTGTTTTTCAAAATGGAAGAATCATCTCTGTTCTCTTCTTCACACCCTCAAGATATGTGAGACATGAGCATAAAATTCAAGGCTGCAATTGAGTCAGAAAGAAGAGTAATGGATAGGTTTGCTTGAATGCTTGATGACTTAACTAGTAGCATAGGGAATTGAAGCAGAAAGTTTAAGATCTAGCCAGCTAGGTAATGTAAATAGTTCTATACGCAAATCATCATATTATAAATAAGAACCAGTAATCCTCAGTAAAATCTAGTCGATGGAGAATTATGTGGCATCTCAGAGCATGATGATCAATTATGTCCTCAAAGGAATGAGGCAGCTCAAAAGAATTAACAATGAATCCATTTAATTTTAGTAGTTTCCTAGCAAGGATAACAAACTTTTGAACACATACAAATAACATGAATGTAGGGATATGCATGATAAATAAGCATATTTTTTTGTTGCTTTTGGACACAGAGAGTAGGATGCAATAATGAAAATTTAGCCTTGAGGATTAGATGAGATAATTTTATTAATGCCCAACTACTAACCACAAATAGGCCAAAGGGATTGCTAATTACAATAGTGCAGGATACAAATGGGAGTGCACAGGTCACTCTTATAAAATATATAAATCACAAAGAAAAGCTAAAGCATACTACTAAGAATGCAATGACAAAACCTCCAAAGAGGAAAGCAAGGAGGACCTTATGTCTAAAATAAGCAGGCCAATGACTCCTGAATCCCTCTCTTCTAACATCTGAGGTGAAAGTGAAGAAGCTCATGAGAGATGACCAATTAGATGATATAGACATGTTGGGGGATTTGACCTGAGATATATCTTGCTGCCCAAATGATATAGCCATGTAAGATGATGTGGAGGATATCCCTTTTCTGTTGATGTTGTGTGAACTGTACTAGAATCTATTGCAATATCCTTGTACAAGTCTTACTTGATGAGCTCGGAATGGCTCTCAGAATCTGTTGTTTTGTCACAGGTAAATATTATAGTTGAGTACAAACCAGATCTCAAATGGTGGAGTATATATCTCAGGGAATATAATAGATGAAGGAAAAACCATTGCATATCAATCCCATAAGAATAAGAAGATCGCGGGAAATCCAAATAAAATATTATAAGTAAGATCAGAGTCTGATGACAACCTTGATTGAATATGCATTGAAGAGGGTGTAGCAAATGCAAATGTTGGAAGAGATTTCTAAGGGAAAAAAGTTCCAATCGCAAGAGTTGAGTTTAAAGTTGTTGATTTTAGACAAAGAAAATCTAGATTGGAAAGTCACACTAGAAAGAACACAATATCAGTTTAGGTTTGCAAGGAAAATTATGCTGACGTTTTATTATTGACTCAAGAAGAAATGCCCAATATTAGACAAAATTCTATCTATTTGCAAGAAATATATTAAAAGGCTGAAATACATGTAAAATATGAATGAACAATTTGATTGGCTACGTTGAAAATATTATAGAAAATATGTAATTTCACTCTTTTGGCCCAATACAGGATTTTTTCATAATTCCTCAACTAATAGAATGTTATGAGAAATTGCTTTAGGAAAACAAGGTCAATATTCAAAATATAGCATATGTAAATAAAAGTCAGCTATTAAAGTTTTTGACAAAGGAGGTTAAGGATATACTTCATATTCAATTTTATTTTCCTAAGATAGATAAATACATAAATATATTTCCTAAAATGCTATTGATCTTGCGGGCCTTGCTGTCTAAACACAGGTTGCAGAGGTCGGTAATATTGAATAAGAAACTTGAACTCTTTAGAACAGAAAATAGATTTATGTACCTGGAAATCAGTTTCTTTTTAAGTTGATGATTCTGTTATCCAGGGCCAATGTAAATAGCCCTTGCTGGGAAAACCTTCGCAGATTGAAAACTGTTGATGATATGTTTTTTGAGTATTGTTCAAATGAAATATTTGCTACTTCTGGACAATACTCTTTTAGTTGTGGGTTGCACAGTGTGCATTCTATCAGCCCATCATTTGTGTCCAAATTGCATTCCAGATTATGTTCATATATAATTTCCATTTCTTTTTTGCAAAATGCACAGACCACAGAGCTTTGAATCAGTGGTTGTTTACATTCAGCGCAAATGCATCGATACGGAGGTGCAAATGGATTTCTTGCTTTGAGTATTCCGTGTATCTGTCAAAGCCTCAGAACAAATGACCATAGAAAATGCATATAATATCAGCATATTTTTAAATAGAATTATGCCAATATTTCTTTCTATTTGAATAATAATTAAACTTAGATTCTAAGCACTATGACTAGTTACAATGCGAATGTACAGTGTAACCATTGGCTAATTGTTGTTAGCGGTTGGGTAAAAGCAATTCTTGCAAATTGATGAATAAGAGTGTTGTGAACAAAGTTCTGGGGTTGAATATAAAATTTGTTGCAATGCAGACAATGTTTTGAAGCAGTCCTAGAAAGAGAACAAATTGTATTTTCTTAGCATGCAACAAATATTGTATGTGCAAAGACGATTGTCATTTAATTGACATGCAAGGTTGTATTCTCATAGTTTTGTTTCTCAGATTGAAAGTACAAATACTCAATGCACTTTCTGCAAAAAGCAGAAAATCCAAATCTCGAATGCCGTTGCAAATGCAATTTTGACGAGTTAAACAAATGGAAAACCCGTTTCGTGGCACTGTAAGCGTGGTGGATGTATCTTCCGATCACAGAAATCTAGTTATGTCACTGTTATGCTATCTAGCATTAATAATTTTAGGTGTGGTAGGTAACATGAATTAGTTGAATGCACCTTTGGTACTTAAAAGGCTTGTTTGCAAAGAGAGCTTGATATTGATTACATCTTGAGATAAAGATGTTGTCACAAGTTGGGAAGTGGAAGCGCCATCAATTTATAAAGCAACTGGCCTCAATTCACAATACTCCCGAGAGATTTTGTGCTCACATGCCTTTAACCAGTCTTTTCCAATCATAGTATTTGAATCTTTTCATAAATTCTTAGAAGCTTTTGATGCATTGCCTTTATTTTTAAAAGTACTTCGGGTGTCTGTCTATGGCATGTCAAGGAATCAAGTATCACTTCCGAGTTATTGGCTATAGGAATCATAGTGAAATAAGGAGAAAGAGAGACCCATCATCAACGAAGAAGAATTGTAGACGTGGTTGATTCAGAAATGGCAAACTATTTTGCCAATGCATGTTGTTCATTATGTAGTAATTCCATTTGAAGTTTATGTACCTGAAAAGACCCTTTGGGATTGGATTTTGCAGAAACTTTAAATCAAACTTCATTGTCGAGCAGTGCAAGACATTTCCCTTAGAGGTTATATCATCATTGTGAATCAAATTTTGCTTATTATATATGTCTGTTATTTCTTGTTTTATCTTTTCTTAGGCTAAAGGGCACAAGCAAATCGAGTACTTAGTTTGGGGCAGCATGCCAATAAATGAAGTTTGTCTTTTTTATTTTGGGGTCTTTGCACTTTGCTACAAAATGCAAGCTTGGCTTGACTAATATATGTGTTGAAGGAACTATGTTAGCTGCTAAATGCATTGTTTTAGACATGACTGGTAATGCATCTTGTAAAATACTTTGCACAAAATGCTACACAAGTCAACGGCATATTTGATTTGTTTGAACTTCGTCGCATAGTTGTGGCTAAAGCCTGGATCCGATGTTTTTAAAAGAAATAGGAAGCTTTGAAGTTGGTGTCCAAACAGTTGTATGGAGATTATTTGGACTATCATTGGGGATGAGATTTGATAGCACATTCAATAAATTACAATTTGGGTTGCTTTGCTCTATTGGAAGCAAACATCTAAGAAAAGAATGGTTTCTGTACATAGGGTGGTTAATGAGATAAGCAGAAATAAAATGGCTATTGTAATGATAAATTAATTGATAGCATCTGCTTTAGGTTGATTACTACTTTGCTTTTATTAGAGTATGCTGGCTGATTTTAGGAATTTGTACAATTAAGATAAATGTGGATGGTCATAAGACCGGTTTAAAGGACTAGAAACAGTCTTATGGGAATCCTTTATGGATTATTGCTCCAAGGAACCTTTGCCAAGGTTTGATCAACTAGTTTTGTAACAAAATGTCAAAATAAGAAGTGGAATCTTTGTGATGCTTAAGTTAGGTGGAGCAGAAGGTGTCAAGGCATCTGGAAGTTCTATTGTTGCTTTAAGACATGTATTAAGACACATGTATCGGGGTGGTTGGTTCTTCATTGTTAGTTTTGTAGTATTAATGTGCTGTGACCAGACACAAATTTGAAATGATAATGTCTTGTTTAATTGGGAAGACCAATTGAATAGAGTTAAACATATGATTCTAAATGAAACTCAAAGAGCTCTTAAAATTAGTTATGATGTGCTCAAATAAATCTAATAGCTAAATTGATTTTATAAAAAAACCAAATACTCTTGTCTGAATGGCTACAAAAGCTTAAAATCCATAGCTTTAAGCAACATGTTCTTAGGAGATATAGTAGAGGAAAAGGAGATTTCTGATTGTAGGAACCAGTTATGCAGGTTTCTTTTTAAAACAGAGGTTTCAAAGTGGCCCTTTTTCAAATGCCTAAAATAATTTAAAAGCAATGATCTAAGGAAGCATTTGCTTGTTAGGCTTGAAGCTAGAACTACAAATAGACAAGATTCTTGATTATAGGAAAAATGTGTGCTCAAGATCGGAAACAACGATACATGAGACAAATCATGAAAACTCAAGGAGGTATGAGAGGGTTCAGCAACTGGGAAAGTATAGTTGCAAAATGTTAATCCCATATTTGTTTGCACAAATGAAGGGATAATATTTAGCTAGACTACATTATCTTGGTCCCAATACAAGTGCATTATTGCCAGCAGTGGAGGTTTTTTTGTAAGCTTTGAGGTTTAAATGAAAAGATAGTTTGAAGAAGTAGATGTATGTGTTAATTGTTTTATGCTTACACTGTTCATTGTTCTACTATGTATGTGAATGCTGCTATGTGAAGAGTTTGATTTGCAGAAATTGAATATCAGTTCATTTGTTTGAAAGCACAAGGACGGGATTCACCTAGGGTAAGGAAAATATGACAAAAGATGAGTACAGATACGCATCCATGCTTGTAGCATGTTTGCACTGTCATTAGAAGACAGTCTATGCTTAGTTGTTGTTGTTTTTAGAAGGCCTGTTTTTCTTTAGATGGAAAGTGTTGTTTTCTTTTTGCTTTTTCCAAACTAAAACTTGCAACTTCATATTCAAGTAGGAAAAAGTTACATTCAAAAGGTGCCAAAGCATTTTGATCAACATAGACTTTGCTAAAATTGCAATCAAGTAGATTCTATCCATATTGCTATAATACCATTTACATAAATCTGTACGTATCAAAATGGCTTGAAGCCTACAACATTGGGATAACACCTTAACAAAAGCCAATTACATATATCAGCATCAAAAAATTTAAATCAATGTTAACAGTCCATTATTGAATAAAACTTCAAAGATAAAACAGCAGTGAACTACATCGCAGCAAGAAGCGAACAAGATCCCTGAAAGTGTTATTTTTTTAGCTTCAGTTAGATGCAGTTCACTTTAGTTTAAAAGGTGCACTTTGATATTGAATGATGCATTTGTGCATAAGGGAGGTTTCCATAGCATGTAGATTTTTAGCAAAGAGATGCATGCTTGTCGGGCTCTGCATTTGAGATGTTTAAATATTCTTGGTCATCACAAGCTCACGATGTCGTTGAGCATATTTCAGACAACATGCAATCAAAAACCACAAAAAGGTCAAGGAGGAGATATCAAAGGGTCCAGCAATTGGGAGGATGTATTTGGGAAATGTTAACCGCCATTTTTCCTTACAGAAATGAAGTGCTAACATTTAGTTAGAGTACATCATGTTGGTGGTAATACAAGTGCATCTAGACTTTCACAGTGATTAAAGCTTGTTTGACAATTGGGTTCATCAGTTTTTGAGAAATTATTATTTTTTGCAATTTGCTTTTTTGGGAGCTAGACTTCTGGGCTTGCATGTGAGAGATGTTTATATATTTTGGGTCATCACAAGCTCATGAGATGAGCATATTTCAGCCAACATATGATCAATGTCATGAGTGAATCACGACAATGGTTATTTTTAGCAGTATGCTTATCAATAGTCGTATGTAGTTTTTGAGCACATGTTTGGGCTCCCTGTAAAAAAGTGAGCCTAATGAGACTGCTTTGATCCATATGAGAGATGATGTTATTTTTAGAAGCGACTAATTTTGGATTTTTTATATTTGACAGCAGTCTCCCAGATATTATCTTTATTTTAAATATTTCCTACATTTTCCTTTTTCAGAGCTAGACTGGTTTTTTCTACGTATTTATATTCAGTAGTCTCTATTTGTGGCAAGGACAGGTTGTGTAGCCATGGTTGCAAGTGTGCAATGATGGAATGATTTCATAGTGTTCATAGATCAAGGATGGGTAAAATGCAGACTTGAGACGGCTAGACCGTTTTTTTTGTACATATCTATATTCAACAATTTCTATTTCTGGCAAGGGCAGGTTCTGGTGTCATGGAGCTTGTAAGATACTTATGGTTAAAATAATATTTACTTAAATAAGTCTATATAGATTTAACTACTGGGGACTAAAGCAGATATTGCTTTTTTTTATAGCATGGAAAGGTTGGTTGGGGTTTCAAAATTTGCATAACAAATGTCTGATAGAAGTGGAGAATGAAATCAAGATAAATTTGTGAGTAGCTATACAGTCAAAAGGAAGTCCTATACCAGTTTGTTTGCAAAATCTATATCAGTTTTGATGATAATGTTCTGAAGAGATCACAACAATTTAAAAAAGTGTTCAACTGAAGCCTACTATAGATAACAAAGTCAATGCTATTAGACAATGAACAAGAGACAAAAAAACAGAAGAAGGTGTTAAGCAATGAAACTACTTTGCACCAAAGTAAATTCTGTTCTTGTTTTTCCTTGTTGATGAAATGGAAAAGAAGCAATTTTCCAACGAACCTGTGTCTTTGAGTCAATGATTGGAAGCAAATTTTGAATTGCATAATCATCATTAAGAGGGTCGATAAAGGTAGCTGCACAGGTTCGGAGCATGTGGCTTCCTTTAGTGTCATTTCGGACAATGTTTTTAAACAGATAGAATGGAGGATTATCAGATGCAAGTTTTTGTTGAATTTGCAAGAGCAGTTCTTTGAAGGCTTCATTGACTTGTAACTGCAATAGTAGAAGACAGTAGTCAATGAGCATAGGTTGCAATTAGAAATCGTTAAAGATATCTGTATTTGTTTTTTTTTTCTATTTTCTTGTTTATATAAAAGAACGGAAATTTTATTTAGCTTTAAAAAATAGCAATTCCAAAAGAACATTAGACATGCAAATGGCATATTTACTGTTGCATGGTCGTTTGCCGTTCCACCATCTTTGATATACAAGTCGAACTGTTTGTTGTTGTATTCACATGCAACAACGATTGCTGCGACAGAGCCAACAGAGTAGGAGTCGTTCGATGACAACAGATCAACAATTGTCATATCTGGAGCTAGCTTTCTCATTTTGCAAACTTGATCAATTGTCTCAATTATTGTATGTGGGAATATGAATATTGAATACTTGGCATCGCCTCTGTCGTACTGGCCTTTTTTCTTGAGCCCAAATCGAGTGATTCTTAGACTTTTGCTGGTTGAGAAATAGCTACCAAAACGTTTGATCAAGTTGTCACTTATTCCAGCAGTGATTGTCATTAGCCCATCTCTATCAACAAAGTCTGCATGCAGTATTTGTGCCTTTACAGGAGAACCTTGGATTTTGTTTTGTGCAGGCCCATACACGGCCAAGATGTCTCCTTCGAAAACAATTTTTGGTGTTATTGTGCATAGCTCTATAATAGTAGCTGCTTCTGCGGCTGTTTGTTTGAACCTGCTATTGTTATAGTTAGAGAAGAAGGCCAAGAAAGAAATTATCAGCAATTAATAGCAGAAAATTTCAAACTTAGATCAAGATTGAGAAAATATTTGTCAATGCAATAGTTATATTCTGTTGTTTTCTGTGCTAGAAAATCATAAAAGAAGATGAAGAAGTTTCATGTGTTAAAAATGATGTAAAAAGCAATTAGAACCAAAATAATTGCACACCTTTTTGGACTTTGAACAGTTGAAATTGTTTCCATTGTTGAGCTGTTTGATGTTGATATTGTTTTTGTTGTGTTGAGCATAGGCAAAGAGCTATTTTCCATTATTTTGGAATTTTGGATTTTAGTTTCAAAAGCTGTACATGCAAGAAGTATCAAGCAAATCAAATGTACCTAAGATTGTTAATTTGTGTAAAGAGTAGAAGAGATTTAGAACAAATGGGAAATATGGAAACAAATAGATAGTATTAAAACAAAGAAGCACAAAAAAAAAAGCAAATGTCTATAATTCTTTTACTAGATTTTTGACATATGCATAGCGCGAAGTCTATGTAGTGCCAAGAATTTCAACAAAACAACTGCTGAAAACTATGTTATCTATAGCCAAATATTGAACAAATTTTCATTTACAATTATGTTGAACATAAGAATTTGTTATTAAAACATTTTATGTAGCTTATATATCGTCTGCATTATTATAAAGTGGAAATAGCATGTGAATACTTTTGTAAAGAGTGTCTACATATGTTATGGCATAACTGCTAGTTTTTAAAATCTGAATTGTGGACAAATTAAAGTGTAAACAACTTTCAACAATAAAAAATAACCAAAATTTGACATCACAAAATAGATTATAAAAACATGAGAAAGTTCAACAGAATTTAAACTCATAGCTATGACATCAATGTTGCAGATGCCCAAAGCTGATCGAAATTTAGCTCACTATGAATAGAAAAAAACCAAATTGATATAGTTTAAAGTGCATGGAAGTTGCAAGAGAAAGAATAGTACCTGCTTTTGATTTTGTGCAAATATGATACCATGGATCTGTCCATAGATAGGAAGACAATAAAATTAGATAATGCAAAGTTGAATAGACTATGCATTCTTATCAAAGATTGATAGGAAAGTTGAGTAGTGATCAGTCCAATAAGCATCTGAAATATTGAAAACAATAGTTATGTGTTTCAAATTTGTCCAAAAGTGGTCAAGCATTGAACCAGTGTTTGTTGTTGCTTTTGTTGTTTTCAGTTTCAAGCCTTTCATTTCCATAAACAATTGCAATTTTCTTTTTGACGTTGTTTCTTGCAACATGTCAATGTTCAGGTCACCAGCTACTAGGATTTGAGTGGTTTGTGTGCAAGTTGACAAAATGCAACTCAATATATGAAAGAGATCATCAAGCACACCACATGGTCTATTGTAAATGTTTACTACTTTCAACACATTGTAGCCAAATTCAAGATCTACGCAAATTGCTTCGGTGGAGTTTTTTGTATAGTTTTTAGAATTGATGATGACAATGTCTTTTTTAATCAATGTAAGGATTCCATGCATTGAAAATGCTGAGAAGAAATTGTATTTTTCTATCATTATTGTTTCTTTCGTAAGTGTGTGCATGTGAGTTTCTTGCAAACATAAAATGTCTGCCTGCATAAGTTCATGATCATTTAGAACATCGTCATAGTGCAAAAGCAAACTGCGTGTGTTCAATGATGCAATGAGTAATTGCTTAGCATTTGGCATTGAATGCAGACCGTATTCAAATTGCAAAGTTGCATGTGTTTTTAATCTATCTATTTCAGTGGTGACTTTTGGACAAGTTTTAAAATTTCTTTGTTCTAACTTATTTAAAAGATAAAGACAATCAATAACTCTAACACGTGAGAGCGCAGTGTAAACAAGGCCATGTCTCTTAATTCCTTTTGGGTCAAATGCCAATTTGTTCATTGTCAATCCTTGTGCTCTATGGATTGTCCTTGCACATGCTAACTGAATTGGGAATTGTGTTCGCATAATATTCATTTTATTTTCAAGTGTTGTTTGTATCACAATTCTTTTGATTGGTGTCCAATTGGACTTTACAACAGGTGTATAAAGATGTTGCATAGTTGCACGTTGCTTGGCTCCAACTTTTGGATCTGTAAACTCAATCCAAACAATATCATGGTTTGTTTGTGTATAGTGTTTAAACACACCTTCTGCACCATTAACCAACCCATCCTCAGTTGAGTAGTTGCCTCCAACTAGTTCAATAAGCATATCCTTTTTTACTACTATCATAGACGGAAGTCGCAATGTGTTTTGTCTATGGTCATTTTTTTCAATTGAATCAATTTTGCTATCATGTGCTACAAGTGTGAATGTTTCTGTTTGCATAGCTGACAACATTTTTGAGTTATGTTCTTGAACATCTTTATTATTATGGAAAAGATAAGGAAACGTTGCATCTATTGGTGGTTGTCTGTAGCAATGTTGGTTTAAGTAATCTATGTCATCCGGTGTTTGTGAGCATGTTCTAATTCTATTTAAGATTGATATGAATGTTTGATTTCTCTGACGTACAACTATTGTAAGTTCATAGCATTTTATCGCATCGAACCAAAATGTGTAAGGAAATGTTTGCTGTTGGAATCTTGGTTGTTCAAAAATCCAACAATCATGAACGGGTTGTGCTTGACACAAATCACCACAGAATATGACATCAAGGTTTCCAAATGCTTTTGTTGGTGTGTGCATGATTTCACGTAGTCGTTTGTCAATGTTGTATAGCATTCGAGACCCTATTAAAGAGACTTCATCAATCAACAATACTCGAAGTTGTTCATAATCTTTTGTCAAAAGATCTAGGGTGTTTGAATTTAGCGGAAGCATATTTGAACTTAATGGCAGTCTGAAAGCAGAGTGGACTGTAATGCCACCTGCATTATATGCTGCTTTTCCAGTAAATGCAACTATAAGTCCTTTTTTCTTTAAAGGATCACTACCAATTTCTTTGTCATAGTAATGTAGAAGACCATCATAGATTGCTTTTGCGGTGTAAGTTTTACCTGTTCCTGCTCCTCCTGTCAGGAACAAGTGAATTGGAGTGAGAGGATTGTTCTTTTTCCTTGCAATAACTTCTTTCACGATTGATTGTTGTTGAGTATTTAGATTTCTTCGAATTGCATGGTATTCATGCATGTCCAACAGAAATGGCTTTTCTGTCAAGTTGCACACAATCCCAGGTTTTGATGCATTGGACATAGTTTTGCGGATTAGATCATGCTGAATGTCATATTGTTCTAATCCAGACATAGTTGTTGTTTTCTCCGTTGTTAGAGGAGGCATAGCTATGTCTTGCAATTCAATTGTTTCAGCAGCATTATCAAGGTCACCCCACTTTGTCGTTGTTGATGCCATGAACTTTTGTTCTACAATGTCTATTTGTTCTTTGAATTTGACATATGCATCAGACCATGTTTTGAAATTGCTCTTTAGGAGATTGCAATTGTCTCTATGTGGCATAAAGAGGATCATCTTTTCTCTAGAAAAATTCTCAGGGTCTTTTTGTTTGTTGTAGCGAATAGATCGTATGATACATGGTCTATTTCTTTTTCTTGTAATTGAGTGGATACAAGAATAGGAAGATGCATATTCTGCCAAGCAGATGTTTTCAAGCTCAATAGGGCGTGCAATGTATTTGTCCAAAATTGATGGGCAAATAATGTCATCAGAGTCATCTGGTTCTTTTTCCAAAAGCGATGGTTTTTTCAAGACAACTATTTTTTTGTCGTCTGGACCAGTGTTGATGAATGCAGAGGTAACGAGAGTATGATATGTATTGCTTGTCTAGTAGACATTTGTTGCATGTTCAAAAGCGCATTTCCAAGTTTACATATCGTTTCAATCTTTCCATCATTCTCAATAAGACATTGTTCTTTGATCTTTTTGAAAGCATTTGTCATGGATCTATCAAATTTGGTGATGTAAGAGCTTACATATGTTGCTGTAGCGTAAGCATCCAAGATATATTGTGCATCTGTATTTGCTTGCCACAACTCTGGTATTGCTTTTGCAAATGAGTTGATCCAAATGTCAACGGGATCTCTTTTTAGTATTAAGGTAGGACGAGAAAGCAAAGACCGTAGTAGCAAAATGTATTCATCTTTGGTTAGTTCTAGCACTAGAAGCAATTGTGCAAACGATACGTTTCTAGAATATTCTTTATGTTCAATAAGAGAGAACACTTTTTTTGCTCTTTGAATGAGATCATCTGAAGCATTTTCTAGTGGCTCTAGAATCATGGTACTATCCATAGGAGGCAATGGGAAATTGAATCTGCATGTGGAATGTCGATGTTTTCTACATGTTTTTGTGTGACGATGCGTTTGAATTTGAATAAGATTTTGATCAAGTAAAGACGACAAGTAAAGACGAGTTTGTGGATATATAGCGATCAACAAAAGCAGCAATCTCCTCATTTGAATTTTTTCCATAAACAGGTGCATTTTGAATCCAAATTAGTCCATGTTCATGCTCATTTCCTCTTTGTTGAAATTCGGTCGTAAAGAAAAAATCTTGTATTTTTCCAAATATTGTGTTGTTTTTTAACATAAGAGACTTTAGTGCTGCTATTTTGTGTCTATAGTAGTGAGTACAAATCACTGGGTGTCTTCTTATTAACGTGTCAATATTTTCTTCCAACGCATTGTCTTCTAACTTTCCCAAATGTTTTTCCTCAATTTGTTTCAATGCATTGCATAAAGGTGCCCAAAGGTGTTCAACACTCGTAAAGGTTAAAAAGAACGTAGGAGGACCAAGCTGTCGAATCATTGCAAATAGATCTTTTTTCATATTTTCAAAGTAATCAGGTGATGTTCTGATTGCTTTCAATGTACGATATCCGATCGAAGATTGGAGTATTTTTACAAGATTGTCTTTTGACTTGACATCTTTTGCCAATAATTTTTTGTCCTTTAACTCTCCCATGCGAATTGATATCCAAGCAGTGTTTTTTACTTGTTTTATTATGACTTTAATTGCTTTGAAGAAAATGTTTGTGCCATGTGTTTCAAAGTCTGTACTTTCATGTTGTAGCTCCCACTGCGATATTTGTTGATAAGAAAAGTGATTGAAAATTTCATTGGGTCGATTGAATCCGTAGAAAAGTGTAGGAAAGTTTAGCTCTTCAGAGTATTTGTCTTGGAAAATGCTCAATGGTCGGAAGCTCTCTGAAGGTGCAATTTCTATGATTTTGTTGTCTAGATCATCTATTATATGTGTTTCTCCATATCCATGTATCAATGTTTCTGATATTGGTTCTATGTTTATTTCATTTTCATCATCATCTACTTGTTCCGTTGTTTCTTGAGTATTTGATTCTTATTTGGCTGTTTCATCAAATATTTTTTCCCAACTAGTATTGATTATAATGCCTTCAATTTTGTAAAGTTTGGTTTTGCATAAATCACTCAGCGCAGTCATAATGATCTTTGGCCGAATATTTCCAGATAGATATGCATTTTTGTATTCCAATTTTTGCTTTAGCATAACTGCAACTGTCAAATTGTCATCTAGACTTCTAGGCAATGCTATTTGAACTTTATCCAAGTTTGCAGGGACGTTGATAATTGAGCCAGCTAGCCCAATTTGTGCTCTTTTATAACCAAGTTGTCTTATTTGTGCAAAGGCTATTCTTGGTGACACCAATCATTCTTCCAAAGGAGTCAGTATAGCTACAGATGGCAATATGTTATTGCGCCGGATTCTTGTAGGCGATGTAAACATGGGCAATTTCCCATTAGCGATTGCTTTCTTGCAAGGCCTACAAATTTCAACAAGTAGCATGGGGCATGTCACATCTTCTGTAGTTGTAAGAGTTTGAAAGGCCAATTTAATTGTGTTGTTTACACTAGAAATGTCTTTTTTAAAATGCAATTGTTTACACACGGAACATGCATGAATAGGTTTGTCTTGAATAACTTTTAAGTATGTAACAACTGCTTTTTTTGATTTTGCACATTCCTTTTGCTTTTGAAGAATGTCCATTCCTTGTTTACGCATATTGTGTTTCAACAAGCGCAAGTTTTTTTGCATATTGTCATCAATGCATGTTTGTGTGTTGATTTTGGTTTTTGAAAATTGGTCAGCAATGCAAGACTTCTTTTTTTTCTATGTTTATCTTTTGTTTTTGTTTCTTTGCTTTAATTGTATCTATGTATATTGGTTTGTTGAATGATCCATTGTCGATGTTCTTTTCTATAATGTTTTCTTTCGCTATTGTCTGTTTATTCTTTTCAAAATTATTCGTTGCAATTGCAATAGAAGTATTTCTGTTGCAATTGAGCGAAAAGAGCATTTTATTTCCACAATGTTGTTGCAACAAGGGTTGGAAATGCGAGTGCATTTTATCTATTACATGTTGCATTAGGCATAGAACTTTTGACGATTGATTTGTTGCATGGAATGTGGCAATATTTTCTTGCAAATTATTGCTCCATAAATGTATGTTAGTGTCTAGTAGCTCACATAACCATTGAAGAGCAAATTGATTTCCTTCTATGTGACCAATGATATATGGCTCTGCCAAATGCACAATATAGGTTTCCCATCCACAAACAAGAGATGTAGCTGCTAATGTGTTTTTATCAAGATATATGTCCAAGCATTGTATTGCTCTAATGTCGTTTGAAGCAATAGAGTTATAAAAGCTTTGCGCAATTGCTTTTCTAACACTTTGTCCATCAGCGAAGAGTGTCAATTCGGAGATTGATTCGAACAAGGAGTCATGACAATTGCCTTGAAGTTGAAATGACATTTCAACTTGCTTGTATAAACATCGATTTACATATGCACTTTGACAAAGCATATCAGTGGCTTGTCTTTCGGCTTGCATTGTTTTATATGAAAACAATGGTTCAAAGTGGCCAGAAGCTGGTGTGTGGTCATGGAACAATATATTGTAGCAATATTCAGATCTCCCAGAATTGAAGTGAAGGTATTTTGTTCCTTTTGTTAATGGCCAAACAGCGACTGGAACATTCAACCATTTTGAAAACCACTTGATGCAAAATATATCACCCCATAGTCCATATACATTTTGATTATCTGGTTGCGAAGCAGACTGCGACATGCGATTGAGATATTCATTGGCATTTTCTATGTTATGCAATTCCACCAAGTAGTCAACTGTCAATTCTGTGCGCATTGACAACAATGCAGAGGGATCTTTTTGATCTAGACGAACACGAAAATGATTGACAATCTCTTTCCTTATCTCTATTGATGTATATCGAAAATGCAATAATACTGCAAGTGCATCAAACAAGCAATTTCCTGGCTCATAGTGGAAATTGTCTAGTCGAAACAAATTGCTTGTAGCCAAAGCCTCATCAATTTCTTGCCAATTAGAATATTTGATGCCAAGACCATTTGCCCTTAAAACATTATCGCCTTTACTTTTGTCTTTTCCCATATTGTCTACAAAGATATTTGCGACGGCATATGTTTTTCCTGCTTTTTGTTGTTGTTTTTTCTATGTCCCTGGTTGTTTATATGGGAAAACCTGCATGCAAGTGAAGAGAAACAGATCCTAAGGAAAACAAAATAAGCAAAGGCCATGGTTTTTTTTTTCAAACCATGATGTCGTAAACATTGTAGATTGTTGTTGCCATTGCAAATAAGCAAAGCAAAGGGAACAACATATTCATAACAAAAATTTGTTTAAATGAAATGTATTTTGTCCTGCTACTAGAATAGGAAAAAACAGCATGTTGATTGCTAAGCTAAAATTATTAAAGATGCAAAATTTGGTATCAATACAAAAAAATGGCAATTAGCAAACTAGAAAATTCTGTGTGTGTTTTTTGTCTTTTTTTTTTGTTGAAGCTATGTTTGAGTTTGTTATCTTATAACCACCAAGATGGTTTTTTGTAGGAAACTATGTAGACACGGTTCTGGTCAAAGGGAAATCTTTCGGCACTTAAAAGGTTAAAAGGTCAAAGTCACTTTATCAAGAAATATGGATATAATGTTTCTCATGACACATCACTACACACTTGATTTCTTATTCTAGTCGGGGGGAATCATTAGATTCAATGCAATATTAGATTTATTGGTGACCTATAACAAAGGGAATCAAACTCAAGGCATTACAATGCCTATTCAATGTCGATGAATCATTCTACATAACCTTTTACATATATCTAAAGCAGATATGATGATAAACATAAGCCCAATCCCATGTATTAGTATAAGGATTTGCTTCTAATATTCATTAACATCTATAACTATAACTAGACCTTGAAACTTTTAATCATAATAATATAATGATGTCAAGTTGCCAAGACCAGACACTAAATCCAACCGCTCTTAAAAGAATCGATATAAGTTTAAAAACTCTATTCATCAATCATATCCATGTCTACATTCACATGCATTTCATAGGCAGAAGCATGTGTGCTTTGCACTGAAAGGAATTGAAGAAAGATAGGGAACGAGGAAAATACCTATTGCTGACAAAGTTGACGCCTGCCTTTGCTACTTATCATTGATGAAGATGGTGCAAAGTAAGCCTCTAAACGAGCACAAAATAGAAAAAGCTTTTTTGTCATGTTTCCATATGGTTGATAAAATATAAGCTACGGCACATGTGCATTGTCTTACATAATATACTTATTGCATAAGCCTAGTTTAAAATGATTCTTGACAGGTGAAATGACATTATATTTTTATTTTTTGGCAAGCAAAATATTGCAAGCTATAATTTTGCAAAGCCAGAATTTAGAAGATTAAACAAATACGGTAAAGTGAATTAGTAAATGTTTAAACATATTTACAGTTTTAAACTTTTATATATCAATAAAATATAACTGTGTGTTAAGAAATGTTTAAATATTTAAACTCAGTATACTACCATGTTGTATGCTCATGCTACAGTTTGTAGCTTGATTGTTAACAATTCAACTACTAATTAATTGCTAATGTAAGAGTGAATTAGAATAGTGGCATAGCTAATATTGATGGCTCATACTATTCGTAACTTTATCATTACAAGAGGACGACCATTGCGATTCATGAATCTTCAATCCATATGCTATTTCTTATAAATAAATGTAAACATAAATGGCATAAGCGACAATGATTTTGCATATCAAGACAAAGTAAGAATAAAGCATGGAAAATTAAAGAATGAACATAAAAATTTTATTTCAAAAACAAATTTGTGATTATTGTTTTCCTTAATCTTTCTATTGAACTTTAATTTATAAGCAATTGCTACTACTTGGAATTTTATTTGAAATTACCTTATAATATATAGATTAAAGCCACGAACCTATAATTTTAACACATGATTTATAATTTCTCTTTTATATCATATTGTTTCATTTATGCTTTTGTATTAAACACTCACACCTTAAACTTTCTTTTTGACACTAGTGATTTCGCTAGGCCTGGCGAGGGAATGCGAAAGATCATATTTTATGTCAAAGAGAGTGACAAACAAACTATATCAAGATTTAGCAAGATTGGGGTGTGACTAGATGGTGACTTTATTGAGTGCACTTAACTCTTCATAACTTGTGCCTTCATCAAATACCTCAATGGGAGCATTATGGTTTCCCTGATTAGGAGACTGTCAAACCATTTTTTCTTCTTCTTGAATTTGAAACATTTGGACTAATCATGTCCTTGTTTATTACAATATTTACGAAACTTAGTAGAAGACGGAGAAAAGAAGAAGCAGATTGTGAGAAACAAGATGACCTTGTAGTAGTAGGAAGTGCAAGTTTTGAAAATGTAGATATGCAAACAATTGAGGAGGATGATTGGTGTTGAATTCTACAATAATCTAAAAACTTATCTTCAATCAATTGTGCTTGATTGTACACAATGTAAAGAATAGTGATTTCCATGTACGTCATCTCTTGCTACAAACATTCTTGCAACCTACTTTTAAGCTTGAGAATAAGATTATCAAATGCATTAGTGATATTGAGAAGAATGGACAACTGATTGAATTGATGGAAATACTCTCATGCAAGAATGTTGAATCCTTGACTTAGGTGAAGCCACTTAATATTCATATCCTATTTGTAGAAGGAAGAACTGAAGGACAGATAAAGGGATTCCAGAAACCCGGTCCAAATGGTGTTGAGTTTTGATTCACATCATGCCTACAAAGCCCTGTGAGTTTCAAGTTAATGGACATAACATTTTCAAGACCAGGAAACAGATTATAGTTAAATCAAGTGTCTATGTCAAGAATCTAACTTTGGAGCACTTCCGAATCATGGGATTCATCATAAATTATAACCTTGGATTTTTAACATCGAGGACATAAATTGCTGATAAAAATATTATTAACATTTTATGCAAACAAAGCAATTATGTTGGCAACTTCCACCATTCTTTTGTATAACATCATTATTTCCATGCATCTTATAGTAGTCATCATTGATACCCAGGGGATATGGCCACTAATACAATTATTAGCAATTTGATTTCTTTGAAAGTCTATTAAAAATTCCAAAACAGCTTTCAAATATCTATGAATCTCTATTAAATAAAAGGTCAAGAGTCTTGTAAACAAAGTTGAAGACTCAAGAACATCTTCAAATATCAAGGAATATCACAATCAATTACTTAAAAACTTGGGAGATTGTTAATCAATACATAACAACAAAAAATGATTAGTGTATAGTGTCAATGAAGCTCCAATGAAACCCTAGGAAATGAGCCCATATAAAAAGAGCTATTCAACATTGTCTCATCAACATCCAAAATCACTATATGTGTATCTTACAGAGTCAATTTCAATGATACAAGTAAATGCCTCTTATCAGCATCTCTTCCAAATTTTCCATCATGTCCAAATGAAGAAAAATGTTACATAACCCCAATTAAAAAAAAAAAAAACAATTAATGCTAGCAGCCTGGCCTAACTGTCTTAATAGATAGGTTCTTATGTATTGAGACCATCTATATTAAATCATGTCAATAAAGTAGATTTAGTGTGAAAGCAATATTTGTAAAAATGTTTACTAGAAGCTTCCACCTATTAGAAAGTCTCTATACTGTGAAAGCAATATTTGTAAGAAAATTTATTAGAAGGTCCACCTATTAGAAAGTTCCTTTACTAAGGACACTTATTAGAAGGTTCAGCCTAGTAAAAAGTTCCTTCACTAGAAACTATATATCTAGAAGTAGAAGCAATGAAACAAGATGTCTTGTGGTATTTTGTAATTGTAGATTGGCTTCATTTGGAGGTTGTCCCCTTGAAGAGGCAAATGAATATTGCTTTAATTAATAAATATATTTCTATTATAATATTTTGTTATCTAGAACTATCTATTGTTGTGGTAATTATGTCTTTTCATATTGAAATCTTGCTTCATTTTTTTTTTTATGCTATGAATTTCCAATTATGTTGTTGAGGTACATAACAAATAAACAATCATACTTGGGACTCATTAAGCATAAAATAATTGTTAAGCCATGAATTTTGAATGTGCAAAACACAAAGCAGTGAGGATACCAAACAAAATCAAATATGCAGAGTGCATAAAAGATAAGAATATGTAGCGTGGCTTGTGAGAATGAATTCCAATAATGGGAACACCATGCCCTTAATATTGAATGAATTGGCAACCTTCATTTTTCTAGTCATGGATAGAATGACAATAAAATAACTCATTGTTATGCGTTGAATTATATTTTAAGCATCGATAACATTACTTTAATCTTAGATACTTGAATTTGATTATGAAGGCCGATCTAAATAAAGAAGAAATTCCATCAATCGAGCCATTATATTGCAGGCAAGATGAGGCTGATTTTGGTGAAGGGCCATAAGAGGCCTTTGACATTGCTCAAATATAATAGGGACGAGAATTTGATGTTTGCTTGTGTGGATGGTCATATTCCTATTGTTTGGTATAGCCACAACAAGGAGCAGCTAGGGACCTGCTGAGCCCACAATAATTTCTTATGGTGCTTTAATGTCTGAAGCGATTGTACATGTTTGAGAATAAGTAACATAGATCACACTATAAAGTTACAAAATTTGGAAATAGAAACAATACACACCTTATGGGAGAAAGGTTTGATATATAATATAAAATAGATTTCGAGCTAATGCAATATGTATGTATGTGGCTATGAGCAGTGAACATGATCGCTTTGTAGGTGGATGAATCAAAATCTATTCGAGCTTTTGATGACAATAGAATTGCACACTTAAATCAATCCAACACCAATCACTTATGGAAATCAATCATAGGATTCGTTCCTAAAAAACCTAAACTTGACATTGAATTTGAATAAAATATTACCCAAATTCAAGCTAAACTGGAAACTTGCTCTAATACCAATGATGTCAGGATTCTCACTCATGAGCAGAGTTCGAAATCAAAGTCTGGAAAATAAATTTCTTAATTGCTTTTTATTAAGTAAACATAGCCCTACATAGCTTTACATGAAGAGAACTAACCATGAAAACAAAAAGAGAAAATTTGAACAAGATTCTTGAAACTAGCAACTAAGTACAATAATAGAGATGGTGCTTTAATGTCTCAAGCGATTCTACATGTTTAAGAATAAGTAACGTAGATCACACTATGAAGTTACAAAATTTGGAAATAGGAACGATGCACACCTTATGGGAGAAAGGCTTGATATGTAGTAAAAATTAGATTTCGAGCTAATGCAATATGCACCTATGTGGCTATGAGGGGTGAACATGATCGCTTTGTAGGTGGATCAATCAAAATATATTCGAGGTCTTGATGACAATAGAATTGCACACTTAAATCAATCTAACACCAATCACTTATGGAAATTAATCATAGGATTCCTTCCTAAAAAACCTAAAATTGAATTTGAATTTGAATAAAATATTACCCAAATTCAAACTAGATTGGAAACTTGCTCTAATATCAATGATGTGGGGATTCTCACTCATGAGCGGAGTTCGAAATCAAAGTCCGAAAATAAATTTCTTAATTGATTTTTACTAAGTAAACATAGGCCTACATAGCTTTACATGAAGAGAACTAACTATGAAAACAAAGAGAGAAAAATTTGAACAAGATTCTTAAAACTAGCAACTAAGTACAATAATAGAGATGGTTGTAGATAAGATCTCAAGTGCTCCTCAATATTAGGCAACCAAGAAGGCATTGACAATAATCTCCTATGTGCACACACAAGACAAATGATATGATACTAAGTACTAAAAATCAGTTATATGTGAATCATTTAGAATAGCTATCAACCTAGTCGTCTACTTCAAATCTAGAGTCCACATCGGTAGTTAGGATCTGCTTATATTGATTCTTCTCCTTGCCTATTACTTCCATGTCCCAAAGAATTTTGACTAAAGTGTCATACTTTTGATCCAAAAATTCAAATTTATCCATAATGGATTATTGTTTCATGCGCCAATCTTCAATAACCTAAGCCACAATGGATTTAGTTTCTGAGTGGAAAGCAATTTTCATGGGTGCCTTGGAAATGGAAGAAGCCAATATCAAGTTTCTAGTGTTTGAGCTCAACAACAATACATTTTGAAGGATTGGTGGCTCATGGCTCCTAAATATTTTTCTCTATTCACCCATGCTCAACTTTGATATTAGATGCAAACCTCTTATGGTATTTCATCATTGTGTCCTTGGTCTCCATTTCAACTTCTGTGCCTTGGTGCGCTCATCGTGGTCCTCATGCATTATCCTCTCCGGTACCTTCATAGGCAGCTCATATTATCATTTCTAGATACATTATTTCTATTCCTCCTCTTGATTTGTATCATCTTCCCTCAAAATTTCAAAATCTAGTATCTTGATCGAATATTGAGAGGCATTGACCTCGATTTTAAAGTAATATTGAACAAGGATTTGTCTTTAGTTTAGTAAGGGCACTTAACCATTCTTCAACAAGTGATTTATAAATTGCCATGGATATTCCATTGGAATAGTTCGTCACAAGATATCTCACAACTTAATTCATCATGTTAGCTTAATTTCACAAAATGATGAATAAACTAATATACACTCCCTTATTGTTGGTAAGCTATGAAATAATACAATAAGATCACCATAATCGAACCTCTTCTCCTCATAATGAACCACTATTTAACATAGCCTAGTAACTGTCTAGGGTTAGTTTAAGTGTTTATATATGCCTCAACTCTTTATTAGGGTCAGGGTTTTGGAGTTTCTAGAATTTTCTTGAAGTCCACTTGTGACTAGCTCCATTACATAGTCAAAGTTAGGTCCCATGGAGCAAGTACCACAAAGCGAGTTTTGAACCTGAGTGGGGAGGACAACAACATTCCTCCGAACCACTTGATCTACACTCAATTGACTATCGCTATAAATTCTTCTAAGCTGGGCGATAAATTATAATCAATTTGCTAATAAGTTGTTCACACTTAGTAATGAATTGTTTAATTAAATGCAAGGAAAAAGGCAAACAATGCAAAAGCGAAATTCAGCAACCTCATAGACAAGGGATTTTCTCAACAAACATATGTTGAATTGACGACAGTATAACCAAGATTAGAGTATTCAACATTATCTTTTTCTAAATTTTGTATTAAAATTTATTTATAGTTGTCAAAGATGTTATCAAAGCATATTTAAGTATATGGCATTGCAAGAAAACTAACCATCAAATAGCTTGAAAATCAAAATACAGAGCTTTAAAACTATGCCTATATAAACCCTTTCGATTCAATAATATAACCTATGCCAAAACAGTGAAAAATATTGAATAGAGGGACTATTAAATTGCAACAGAAGAAAATACAAGGGCAAAACCAGCAATGGAAACCATCAAACATCACACATTAAAAAAAATTGCTCAAGAGCATAAAAACCGCAGCCGAATAGTACTCATAAATTATAGACAGGAAACCGTGGTCTCCACAAACTAGTAGAAATTGATACCACTCATATACATATTATAAGCGAGTTCAAAGGCAAAATTTCCCAGCACTAAACTTCTATAATAAAGTAATTTTTTTATTATCAAAACATATATTTTTTATTTTATTTTTATTCATCTATCAAATCTAAATAATCTTTGTTTCTATCCATCTAAAATTTTATTGTCCCTATCCATCTAAAATTTTATATTAAAATGTGAATTTTTAAACTTAGACCACAATACTTAATGCCAATAAGTATGCCCGTTTTATGTATAATGTGAAAAAACTATAGTCATTTAAAAGGAAGCCGCATTGGACTTGATACTTTTGTTGTATTCAAAGTTTTGCACAACAGAATATCATTTTGTTGACTTTTTAACTAAGGATATTTGCCGTATTCAAATCTCTTGTTCAAAGAATATAATTTCTATTTTTTAACTAAGGATCTTTGTCATATTTAAATCTCTTGTTCAAAGAGTATAATTTTGTCGATTTTAAATTGATTGAAGTTTAGTTAAAAGAAAATAGAGTAAGTGATTAATTTATAGTTTTTGTTTTGATTTGTAAAAACTTTTTGCGATGGCTCAAGCTTGTTGCAATGTGGAGGGAAAAACGGAACTTTAGCAGTTTAATAGAGCTTAAAAGTAATGACACCCTCCGTAATTTTAAACGTCGATTTTAACAAAGACACAAATGTTAAAGTTTGTAGCATTGAAGCCACAAAAAACGTAAGCATTCATCCTAGCAACATAGAAAATGTCTAGGCATTGATCCTATGATCATTTGTCACTAATCATTTCAAAGTCCAGGGATTACCATGAAACTTCTCATAGAGAGAATGAGCACAACCCTGTCGTATTTAAATAAAATTAGTGAATCAACGTTCGTACCAGATTAAAGTATATTTTTTTGCTAAATATATTTTTAAGAATTGAATCGAACCCACGGGTATAGACAACGTAGAAAAAGGACGATACATATTTCAACAAGCTGAACAGTTATGAATATATCTATTCAATATAATCAGATTCAACTAATATAAACACATGTCGTGTATCCATGTCATAGTACTAATCAAGTAGCAATGCTTCCATGCATATGCTACATTTGGCTGTTGCAGCCACCTTTGTTATTTAGCGTCTAAAATCTTGAGCGCATTCCACCAATGCATTTACACTACCCACAAGGGAAAAATTATAAACAACTAGCCTTGTCTTGCATGCAGACGCTAATTTCCCAGCTTATATAGCAGCTGTAAGTAGATAGTATGAGCGGCATATCTTGTTGACACCTGTTTCTTTTTAATCGTTGTGACACAGCATAATTTTGCTACGGGCGTTCCTTCATCTAGCTCACGTCCCTACTTCAACATATTGTGTTTATACAGATAGCTGCAGGACCGCAGAGACTGAATATAATCAGATTAAACTAATATAAACACATGTTGGTCGTGTATCCATGTGATAGTACTAATCAAGTAGCAATGATTCCATGCATACGCTACATTTGGCTGTTGCAGCCACCTTTGTTATTTAGCGTCTAAAATCTTGAGCGCATTCTACCAATGCATTTACACTACCCACAAGGGAGAAATTATAAACAATTAGCCTTGTCTTGCATGCAGACGCTAATTTGCCAGCTTATATAGCACCTGTAAGCAGATAGTATGGGCGGTGTATCTTGTTGACACCTGTTTCTTTTTAATCGTTGTGACGCAACATAATCTTGGTACCGGCGTTCCTTCATCTAGCTCACGTCCCTATTTCAACATATTGTGTTTATACAGAAAGCTCGAGGACCGTAGAGACTGAAAAAATATTTTATATTGAGAGCTCGAGCGGAGCACTACACTCCACTGCGGCGACTGTAGAAATTTGTGGAGGATTGTGGCTTCAATAGGAGACGAGAGTTTCCTCCAGATACATGAGTTCTTACCTCTGCACAGGTAAATGTTTACAACTACATCCTCCTAAACCTAGAATTTAGTTTTAGTCAAGCTTCGTTATTCTTCTCTGTTCAACCATATTTTTCTTTACAGGGCTTGCAATAACATCTTCGTATTACACTCAATATTATTCGAGCTAGAGTAACTGTGCTTGCTATCAGGTAATTCTGGTTTATCACTTAGAGACTTTCTTATAGCCTGAAGTTAAAATGTATAAGATGTTCCCTTAATGTTTTATAGACTATTTCTCAGGGTTTTCAGTCTGGTAGCCCTTCAAAATTTTATTCGGTCAAAAATAAAAAGAATAAAGTATGAAATTTTATCAAGATATTGAGTCTGGCAACCCTTGGCATCCTTACGAAAATTCTACTAGGGGTTTCTCTATTTATCCGTGAAAACACTCTATGTTGAAAATCCCCCTGTTTACCCTTATTTGCCTATCAAAACACTGGTGCAACGCTGAGTACCGTCACCACTTGGATGCTTTCAGATGGCTTGGCAACCACAATTGGTCTTTTTAAAGCTGGGATTGCCATCTACAGTTCAGAATCGCTATATATATATATATATAAATGCAGCTCTTAATGGCGCATGGCAAAAAAATACATATATGAAAGCAGCTATTAACGCTACATCCTAAAATATATATATAAATATATCCCGATGAAACGATTAATATTACTAATTTTGGATTTCGATTAATTTCTTTACTAGATGGAATTATTCGGCACCTCCCTTCATGATTTGAGCTCCATCCCATCTCCATTGCAAGTAATTTGGTATTTTTTTTATCTCATATAAGTTATGGTTAATAGTTTTGAGACCTGATCTCGCATTATTTGATCTCTTATTGTGTAGTTAAGTTGTCAACCCTACAGATGAAAGTTTTTAGTTTTGAGAAGGTGTCCATTTAACTATTTAAGATTTTAACCCTCTAGCATGCTATGGGCAATCTGCAATTCGAATTGGTCCCGTAATAGTTGAAAGACAACTATATATTTAAGACTTCTGTTAATACCATACCCCACCTACTGTGTAAAAAATGACTATAGTCAAGATGAGACTTCCATGTTTCAATAGGTTAAACCAGGAAATTTTTTATCAATCAATAGGTAACTAAGTAAAGAACAGTTTAAGTGTATGATTCATTGTAACCAAACCTACCAGAAACAAGAATTGAAGTCTCAATTCAATGTCGGTATGAAGCTGCGCCTTTGTAATCAGCCAAGTCCCAAAGCTATGACATGGGCTTCTTCAACCCGGGTCTAGCTGGTGTTAGAAGCTCTATCTAGTAAGACTGTGACTCGATTGTATAAGAAAAATTCATAGACCCCCAAGCCGAGACCCACCAGAACAAAATCGTAGAATAAACCCTTTCACGCCCTTTGTCTCCTACAGAACTATCGCTTAGAATTTCTACCATCCATCTGTTAACGCCTCGCATATAGTACAACAGGGTAGAGCCCCTTCGCACAGCCCAAGGTCATGGCAGTACAAAGGTTTGACGCTGTCATCATAACACTATTTATTAATATTTATTAAAAACTCCAGCAGCAGGGTGGTGACTCACATCCTCGGTCACATTTTACGAGTTTAAATTTTGTATTATTATCAAGACCTTAGCTATTACCAGATGCAATGTGCATGATAAAATCAAACTATTAAAGCCCAAGACGACTTACGTCACCTGTTTAACAATAATAATAAACAATAAACAACAATTAAAGCGCTCATTAATAAGGCTCTAGCCTGTACCAATAACTCTGTCTATTATTAATGCAAGGCATCGATATATGGAATCGACAACAATTCAATTATTACTGGTGGCCATACCATGCATAAATTGTGAATAATCCATGTAATGCGCTGAGCCATGTAACCTTTTATGGTAACCAATATGTTTATAATTATAAATGTTTGAATATAGATAAATCAAAAAACAAAAAATCATATGTAGTACATTCAATGGTTTGTAGTACCCAATAGTTTACAAATTGACATTGAAAATTATGGGCAGGCTCGATTCATGTCTAATCCTTTGATTATGTAATGCGTTGATTATATACATGTGTGTGTTAGGTATTAGTATGAATATGGTAGAGTTATATGGTAATAATAATAATAAGATGCCAAGTTACTATGTATGCAATCGAGATTGGTTTAACTAAGTTCCAAACTCATGGTGTGAGTGCTAGGATAAGCTCGTCGACTCGCCACCCATACGCTCAATGCATTGGGTTATAATGTGGTTACACAAGCAATAAATGTATTCGCTATCAACAATAAATGTATTCGCTATCAAACAATAACACAAAATGATTTTCTCCATTACGAAGTCTGCAACTCCTTGCACGGAAGCCAGAAACCACCATGACGCCAGCCTGCCGCCCCCTCTTGGGGTGGGAAAAACTAGGCTGGCGTCATTGTTTTACAACCAATCATATTTTTAAAAAATGCCATTTTAAAAAACTGGATTTAATATAGCATATTCAAACTATATCCAAACTATAGCTCTAGGGTAAATTTCTAGGTTCAATAGTCTACAATAATAGGCAAATAATCAGGTTCAGAGCCTACAGAACTATTGTCAATTGGACAAGTTGGACCGCAGCTACCAACTGGTGTGGCATCCTCAGAACTTAAGGGTCTTTTTTAGTCTTGAGTTCATTTCTAACGAACGTAGAAAACATACAGTAAAGAGTTTGTTTCTTACCCGAGGAGCAGCACGTGCTTGTACGCAGTTTGAACACCTTGATCCAGCCTGCCATCACGTACAAGACATAAGTTAAACCACTAATTTTTATTAATCAATAGGTAATTGAGTAAACAACAGTTTAAGTGTATGATTCACTGTAACCAAACCTACCAGAAACAAGAATTGAAGTCTCAATTCGATGTCGGTACGAAGCCGCACCTTTGTAACCTCGATGCAACCTGCCATCGCGTACAAGACATAAGTTAAACCAAGGAAATTTTTATGAATCAATAGGTAAGCAAGTAAACAACAGTTTAAGTCCAATATTCGTAGAGGTGAAGCAGACATCATGCTTGCAGGTGTCACGGACGCTAGGATTGTGCCCATAGGTATGGGTGGATTTATTGCCCTCAGGGCCCTTTCGCAGAGAAATGATGACCACAGACACCTCTCCCAACCATCCGCTCGGCATTTATATTCTTTAAGAATCATCTTTTTTATTATTACGTATATAATAAGACACCACTTATTGTGAGCTTTCGTTTTCTAACTACTCTACACGACGACTTATTTGCACGACCCAAATGAGCAAGCAGAAATAATCAGGTTCAGAGCCTACAGAACTATTGTCAATTGCACAAGTTGGACCGCAGCTACCAACTGGTGTGGGATCCTCAGAATTTAAGGGTCTTTTTCACTCTTGAGTTCATTTCTAACAAACGTAGAAAACATACAGCAAACAGTTTGTTTCTTACCCAAGGAGCAGCACGTGCTTCTACGCAGTTTGAACACCTCGATGCAACTTGCCATCACGTACAAGACATAAGTTAAACGACGAAATTTTTTATGAATCAATAGGTAAGCGAGTAAAGAACAGTTTAAGTATATGATTCACTGTAACCAAACCTACCAGAAACAAGAATTGAAGTCTCAATTCGATGTCGGTATCAAGCCGCGCCTTTGTAACCTCGATGCAACCTGCCATCGCGTACAAGACATAAGTTAAACCAGGGAAATTTTTATGAATCAATAGGTAAGTAAGCAAAGATCAGTTTAAGTCTATGATTCACTGTAACCAAACCTACCAGAAACGAGAATTGAAGTCTCAATTTGATGTCGATATGAAGCTGCGCCTTTGTAACCTCGATGCAACCTGCCATCACGTACAAGACATAAGTTAAACCAGGAAATTTTTTATGAATCAATAGATAAGTAACTAAAGAACAGTCTAAGTGTATGATTTACTGTGACCAAACCTACCAGAAACAAGAATCAAAGTCTCAGTTCGATGTCGGTATGAAGCTGCGCCTTTGCAATCAGCCAAGCCCCAAAGCTATGACATGGGCTTCTTCAACGCAGATCTAGCTCGTGTCAGAAGCTCTATCTGGCAAGACTGTAACTCGACTATATCACAAAAATTCATAGACCTCCAAGCCGAGACCTTTCACGCCCTTTGTCTCCTCCAGAACTATCGGCTAGAATTTCTACCATTCACCTGTTAACGCCTCCCAGATAATGCAACAGGGTAAAGCCTCTTCGCAGAGCCAAAGGTCATGGCAGTACAAAGATTTGACGTTGTCATCATAACACTATTTATTAACATTTATTAAAAACTCCAGCAGCAGGGTGGTGACTCACATCCTCGGTCACATTTTACGAGTTTAAATTTTGTATTATTATCAAGACCTTAGCTATTACCAGATGCAATGTGCACGATAAAATCAAACTATTAAAGCCCAAGACGACTTACGTCACCTGTTTAACAATAATAATAAATAAACAATAAACAACAATTAAAGCGCTCATTAATAAGGCTCTAGCCTGTACCAATAACTCTGTCTATTATTAATGCAAGGCATCGATATATGGAATCGACAACAATTCAATTATTACTGGTGGCCATACCATGCATAAATTGTGAATAATCCATGTAATGCGTTGAGCCATGTAACCTTTTATGGTAACCAATATGTTTTTTATTATATTATAATATATTATTATTATAAATGTTTGAATATAGATAAATCAAAAAACAAAAAATCATATGTAGTACATTCAATGGTTTGTAGTACCCAATAGTTTACAAATTGACATTGAAAATTATGGGGAGGCCTGATTCATGTCTAATCCTTTGATTATGTAATGCGTTGATTATATACATGTGTGTGTTAGGTATTAGTATGAATATGGTAGAGTTATATGGTAATGATAATAATAAGATGCCAAGTTACTATGTATGCGATCGAGATTGGTTTAACTAAGTTCCAAACTCATGGTGTGAGTGCTAGGATAAGGTCGTCGACTCGCCACCCATACGCTCAATGCATTGGGTTATAATGTGGTTACACAAGCAATAAATGTATTCGCTATCAACAATAAATGTATTCGCTATCAAACAATAACACAAAACGATTTTCTCCATTACGAGGTCTGCAACTCCTTGCACGGAAGCCAAAAACCACCATGACGCCAGCCCGCCGCCCCCTCTTGGGGTGGGAAAAACTAGGCTGGTGTCATTATTTTACAACCAATCATATTTTAAAAAAATTCCATTTTAAAAAACTGGATTTAATATAGCATATTCAAACTATATCCAAACTATAGCCCTAGGGTAAATTTCTAGGTTCAATAGCCTACAATAATAGGCATCCGACGATACATTTATGTTCCCCTTCGGGGACATAATAATTTATTAACCATTCAAAAAGAATATGACTAAATTAAATAATTTAAATTAATTATTTTATTATTTTAAATAATTTAAATTTATGAATTTTTTTTTTTTAAATTAATTTTATTAACATTTTTAAATTTTATTAATTTAAAAATACTATGATGTTTTTTTTAAGTCATATATTATAATACAGCATACCAATTACACATTGTGGTAACTTAAAAAACTTAATTCAATTTAATTTTTTGAATTTTTTTAATATTTTTTAAAATTAATTTTATTAAATTTTTAATTTTTAATAACTTAAAATTAATTTTTTTTAATATTTTTCAAAATTAATTTTATTAAATTTTTAATAACTTAAAATTAATTGTTTTTTATTGAAGTCATACATCTACTATTTACACATAATATTTATAATGGTAATTTATTGACCATTGAAAAGAATATAACTAAATTAAATAATTTTTATTCAAATGTCTAGAAATTCTCTCCTTTTTTAAAAATGAAATAAGCTCCTTTTTTAAATGAAACAAGGTTACATGACAGCATAGTCCCTACCGAATAATCATGTCATAGTATTATATAAATGTTAAAGCAATTAAATATTTACAACGCCATTGCAAAAGATTATACATAATTAAAATGATTAAATAATTGGACAAATACTCAAAAAGTTTACCAGTTATTTTTAGCTTGCACTTTAAAAATATTTCAAGTTATTAAGTTAGCTACAGTAATATGTTGCCTTTCAGTTTTAGCTAATTATCATTCCTTTGGATCTCACAGATATATTAATACTTCTCTAACTTCAGATATATTAATACTTCTCTAACTTCAGCTGTGTACGAGTCTCACCAATACCCTGTTGGCATGTAAAGCAATCAATACAGATCTTATGAATCACTCAATCAAGTGCGAATTGAGCATAAGATTAAGAGTGTGCGCAACTGATCATAATTCCTTTATGTGATTTGAAGTTTGACTTTGCAGAATATAAATACAACCATTTTTGTTGTTTTAATGGTATCTTAACCACAATTTTTAAAAGAATTGTGTTCAAATAAGACACGAATTTACATTGCTTGGCAATGTAAATATAGAGAAAAATAAAATTTAAATGAGCAGAGATTTGCATTCTGCACTAGGACCCCAAATTTAAGCTAACGGATTGCAGATCCTAACTTCCTACTCTAATGCGGGTTTAGTGGATGTCGGCTGGAAAGACTCTTAGTCCATGAAGTCAAATTATGGGATTAAGTCTGATTTGGGGCATTATGCATGCTTGGTTTACCTTCTGTACATTTTGAGCCCGATGCTGTAATGTGGGGTCCTTACTTGGGGACTACAGAATCCATTGCAATAATGAGATGGGATAAAAAGTAGCTAAACGCCTTTTTGAATTAGAACCAAACAATGTTGGATATTATATCTTGTTGTCAAACATCTATGCCGAGGTAGGTAGGTGGGAGGATGTATCAAAGTTAAGGACAACGATGAAAGAGAGAAGTGAAGAAACAACCCGGATGCACTTTTATTGATGTAAAGAAAGCGGTTCATAAATTCGTAGTGGGAGACAGAACACATGCTATGCATGCAGTAATTACAGGATTGCAAGTTGCAACTTGTTTGCGTTGAAATTGCATTCTGAAATGTGAATAAGAAGTGGAAAATTTTAAAAATAATTAGATATGTAACATTTGCAATATTTCAAAGTAATAATGAAATCGGCCACTAATACATTGTAATTTGTCTGTATAAACTTGTATTTGTAATTTGTCTATATAAACTTGGATTTGACAGTGATATATGTGTGTGAAGAGAATAATTATAACACTTCCAATCAACTTATTTTGATCATGCGTGCACTATGTCCATTTTAAATCAGGGATTGTCCCTGCAGCTGTCTGGAACCTTATATAACTGTATGTTACCTATGCGTTCCAGCTTTGATGCAGTTGAATAAGATGATGTGTGTTAAGCTTCGACATTCAGCAAGCCAACAAATGGACAATGATTGTAACCCATTTTAATTACCAAGGTGCCAACTCTATAAAAAATGGAAAGCATGCTGGAAATGACAACAATATCCTCATAAACAACAACAATATCAGCAATATCCTCGTAAACAACATTCTCCATACATAAAGACTCAAGAGTAATGGAATATAGGAAATTATATAACTCAATATATATTCTAATTTCTGACAATGTCCCCGAATCAAATCACTAATGCATGGATATCCATCTGTCAGGTGAAATCTCCTAGTCAGAACAAGAAAGCAATAACACAAAACTGAACACAAAGGAAAATTCCTGGAATATTAATCATCACGGCTAAACCATATGACATCCCTGAAATTCTAAGGTAGTAATATCCATTCCTAAAAATCAATGGTAGTGGTGAATCGATGGTAGCCCTTGCAGTAAATGAATTTCATTGTGTAAATCCAATAAGATTTGGATGCCAAAAGGGGTTGATCTGTCCAACATGTCAGCATTAGGAGCAGCCATGGCAGAATCTGCTTTTGCCATCGTAACGTCCATTGTGGTTGAAGGCGATGTTTATAGGTGAAGCGGCCCTGGAATAATGGGAGTCCATTTGTTTGCACTTTCTCCTTTCTGCAAAATATGCTCAAAGAATCCCAGGTGTGTATACAAGTTTCCTCACTTTTATTGAGCTAAATTTGCAAAATTGATTGAGATTAACATGCAAAATTGCAAGAACTTATGGGAAATTTTGGAGTATGTCTTATGTTAATTGACACTGTTAAATATCTAGCCCATACCCATCTAAACCCTGGTCTGAGATGCACCTCTGGATTGCATCCATGAGCTTCCCAACCTTTACGTTCTCTCTGGATGAGATGGAATCTTGTAATAAATAAGCAATTTGCATTCACCATGCAATAAATTTGCATATATATGGGTAAGTCCGGCGATTTTGTCCAAATGAATTGTCTTTTGTAGTGGTTTAGAGGATATCACTACCTTTTGATGTACTTGAAAGGTTGAATCTCTCTCTGGCGAGAACTATATATAAATAAAAAATTCAATATTCATCAATAAAGATATGGCATCTAAGCTAGCAACACCAACACTAAATTGATAAAATAGAAGTAGCAATGCCTACTCCATCCATTTACAGTTTCGCTCATAGCGGTCAGGGTGATCTGAGGCACTCCCCAATTCACCCAATAACAGAGAATATACATCTTACACGGCTTTTGTCAAGTCTTCTTCAGCCCATTCTAGTTGCTACAGAAAACAAATTACAATGCTTACACTTTCACTCATCTTTCTGAATAAACCATGTATCATACCACCAAAAGATGCTGCATAAAATGCATCTTACAATCCGAGAACAAGGGCCATGAGGTTGGTTCAGTAGTGGTAGTATTTTTTAACATTAAGTAGGCTCTGTGCACTTACGTAATTAAAGTTTCATTTAGGAACCATAGATATTTCTAATTATTCAAGTTATGAAAACATTCTAAGATCACCAGTCTAAAAATTAGGTCTATGCTTTAGGGTTTCAAGGTGGGGCTAAACCCATGCTATGGAGTTGTCCCTTTTTAGCTGCTTGCAGGGATGCACTCTGCCTTGAACGACCAATTTTTCGTTCATTTTGTCTTTGTCATATGTGGACAGAAAGGTAGCTCAATACCCCACCTTCTATATTCATCATACTAAGAGAATTATGGGATCTGACAAACTGTTGTATCTCCTCAGTAGTAATCTTTCCCATCTTACTTTGATCGGATATACTCATCTCCAAATGTTTCCAGGAAAGCAATTGATAGCTTGACTTCTGGGCTTGTAGATTTCTGATTTTTCATCTAACGATGCTAATTCTTAATACCATGTAGATTTTGAGAATTCTAGACTTTATAAAGAAACCATGAAAGTAGAAATGTAAGTTGAATACAAACACACTCTGCACTGATTCCCTTCCCTAGATCCAGTTCCTTGTCCCAAAGAACGACACACTTGAAACCCTGCATAACAAACCCCGCAACATTTTCAAAACTGAATGGGTGAATAATTTTGTCCAGAAGTGGCAAAGCAGGGCCCTGTCTGAAGTCGATCTTGTGGGAAACTCCTGCTTTCTCAATCATAGGCAGCCCCAGATCATAGTTTTCTCTATTGATGTCCATGGCTAGTATCTGCATCCCAGCCATTAACCCTTCATTAATTTCAATCGATCACGATTCCAACATTTTGGGGAGCTTGCTCAATATGAATTTAAAGATGACTAGATACCTTTCCATCATTCGGCAATGCAAGGGCTGTGCTGAGAAGCGAGTAACCAGTGTACACCCCAATATCCATGGTGTTCTTGGCTTTAATGAGCTTCAGTAGGAGGCCTGGAAATTGACCCTTATCCTTTCGTTCTTGTAGGGGAGAAAGAGCCCGAAGCTGTAATAAAGCTTGTGCAGAGAATAGAAAAAGGTGAAACCCCAACGCAGCTTCAGATCCTTCCTATTGAAATAGAGATATCCGCTTTCTGTTCCGGAAACAAACATAAAGACCCCATCTACGCCAGGCTTGCTTTCTCGTTCATGCAGACACCAGTGGCATATCAACTCGCTTAATTCCCCATCTCCATATAATTTGCTGCAGTATCTGGATGTAGCACAAACATCGATTCTGAGTTTACAATCAATTATGGAAATAGACAGTAAATATATCAATTGTTATTTCGAAAGCACATCCTCGTTTAGATTGTTAGGGTTGTTGTCAGAAGTAGAAAGACTCGCATATTATTAGTATAAAATTATATATTAAAATGAGAAATGGATGATGTATAAGTAACCTGTGTTGAAGGCGATACAAACAGCTTTGGCACTGAAAGAGCTCTTTCTCCATGCCCAAATCTCCACACATACTACACTTTCATGGCAATCTGTATTTGCATTTCGGTAATTATAAAAATGGAATTCAAAGATATAATATTTACCACTACAAAATCCGAGGAAAACTCTCAAATCCACCAATGTACAATTGTATCGACTCTTACAAAATGCAGATAATAAATCCCCAACTTCTTCACATCATGAAAACTGCCTTTGCAAGCATATAACCATCCATTTATATTTGAGAAATCGGAGATTGATAGGTTTGGGGGGGCTTACCTGGGATGTTTGGCAGTCGCTTCTTGGAGCTCGTTCAATGGCTCTGGCTCACGAGGGTACATGATTGTTTCTATTATATACTGCAATATTCACATTATTAACGATGTGAATCATAGAGGCCCAAAATCTTGCAGTGATAAGCATTGTTATTCGGAGGTAACCGTGAAGGCCCAGTTGGGGAACCAGATGTTGAAGACCATCTGACTCCTCTACTTGGGTTGTCTCTGCCTTCACCATTGATGATCATAATGCTCTCGTCCTCCACTTGAACCTTCGCAGGGCACATCAACACACATTTCAACAAAACCCTAATAAACAACCAAACCAAAAGAAAGAAGATAAGGCAAATTTTTAAAGTGAATAACCATGTGTAGAGAGGCAAATCAAGAAACCAAGAAGGGCGGAAGACAATGCGTCCTCACGGCACTTGCTTAGCAACCCCGGCGGAAGTCATGAGTGTGTCGTGGAATCCATATTGCACTCTTGTTAATAGCTTCACTGTTGCCACGGGTTCCAGGGTCGGAGATCTGGCTCAAGTGTTGTGTCTGTGTGAACCTGTTGCAGTAGCTGGCAAATGGGCAACTCCCGTAACTCAGGGAAACCATTGATATCTAGTTTTGTAAGCTCTGTGAGCTGCCCCAACCTTGGGATGCTCTGGAGCTTCTTGCATCCCTCAACATTCAAGCTCTCCAAAGAAGTCAAATGTTCCACACCTGGCAGCTCGAGTATCTCACGACATCCTTCCCCATAACTTCAGCGTCACGTTATCCAAATTCGACGGCATCCTTCCCTGTAACTTCAGCGTCACATTATCCGAATTCGAACTGCAGACCCGTAACGTGCTATCTCTCCGCTAAAAAAATTGGATGAAAATAGTAAATTTGACGAAAATGACAAATTTGGTAGTGAAAATGTACGTGGCAAAATTCTATTTGTCCAATAGACGAGGAATCCTGTTCCAGGAGCAAGGATTATCCTCACAGAAAGAACGCCTTACGGCGTAAATATGTTAAATTAGTGTTAATTCACTTTTTAATATTTTCTTAAAAATGTGTGATAATTCACTATTATATTCCATCTACATACCAAAACCTATTAATCAAAATTTCAAATACTTTTGTTAAAATATAAAAATTAATTTCAATTTTTTAAATTATTTGGTTTAATATTTATACATGCTTGCAATTTGTTATATATTTGAAAAAACCTTCATTACTACAATACATCAACTATAGAATTTATTATATATTTAAAATCTCTATTATTAAAAGATTAATTAAAATCAACTATTAAAGTTGTATATTTGAAATTTTCATTAATATAATATTAATTAAAATCAACTATAAGTTTTCTAACACTGATATTGGTTATTTTATTTATTCTTAACTTTTTTATTGAAAAATGATTTTAATAAAATGCTAAAAAATAATGATTTTAATAAAATGCTAAAATATATATATTATAAAATACTATTAAAATGTGTTTGAAGCAAATAAATATCAATTAACAAACAAACAAGAAGTCTTTGCTTCATTTATTCTCCAATAAACCAAAAATATTTGTATTTTCATTAAATACATAGATAAAAACAAAATAACAATGCTAAAAAAATAGATTATTAAAACACTATTAAAACATGTTTGAAGCAAATAAATATCAATTAACAAACAAAAAATATCTTTGCTTTCTTTATTCTCCAATAAGCCAAAATTATTTGTATTTTCATTAAATACATAGATTAAAAACAAAATAACATTACCTAAACGCTTTTCAAAACAATCCTAGTATTTTCACAATTCCTTTTATTTTTTTGAAACTTTTATATTTGTTTTTTCTTAAAATGTAGGAATTAGAAAAAGAAGAATTAGTCATTCATATATATATATGGGGTAACTCTGAGAATGAACAATACACTTATAATGTAAAAGTGCATGTTCTTGTAAGAGATAATTTGTTCTTGTAAGGGATAATTTTGTGGTATAATTTCACAATTGCTTTCATATTTTCAAAACTTTTATATTTGTTTTTTCTTGAAATGTGAGAATTAGAAAAAGAAAATTAGTCAATCATATATATATATATATATGTGGTAACTCTGAAGATGAACAATACACTTATAATGTAAAAATGCATGTTCTTGTATGGGATAATTTTGAGGCATAATGAGAGCTCTTTGAGCAGTGATGTAAGTCCTTCTAGGACAGTCTGTTATTCATAAATGATTTTTTCTCCGAAAAAAAAAATCTGGTAATTCTGAAATGGTAATCTTCAATTGTTTTTTTCTCTAAATGTAGGAATTAGAAAAAGAAGAATTAGTCATTCATATATATATATGTGTGTGTCTAAATATATATATATATGACAACACTAAAATTGTAATTTTCATTTGTTTTTTCTTAGAATATATGGGAATTAGAAGAAAAAAATTATCATCTATAATATAAAGCAAAAGAGAATATCTCCTTCAACAAATATTTTAAGAAGGTTTTGAATAGTATTGATACCACATTATATTAAAAAGAATGGTTAAAAAATGTGTAATTAGTCATCTATAATATTTGGACATTTACATAGGTTTTAATATCTAATAAAATGCAACCTCAATCACATTATTATAATATTTCAACAAATATTTTAAAAAGATTTTGAATAGTATTGATACCACATTATATTAAAAAGAATGGTTAAAAAATGTGTAATTAGTCATCTATAATATTTAGACATTTACATAAATTTTAATATCTAATAAAATGCAACCTCGATCACATTATTATAATATTTGCAAATTAAAAACTTTGATCTGTGCAATTGCACTCTCAGATCACATTAAAATAACTTTGATATGTGCAGTTGCACTCTCAAATCACATTAAAATAGTATCTACAACAAATCTGATGTATGCTTTATATGCTTTTTAAATTTTATATATTGACTTTTTTAAATTGATATAAAATAATTAAATATTTACATAATAATTTAATATATTTTTATATATTGTATTTGTAAAATACTATTAAGATTATTATATATTATATAAAAACATTGAAATTTATTATATCAACTATTTTAGAGAATGATTTAATTTTTTGAGTTGTAAATCCTTCTCAATATTAGATAATATTAGATAGTGGGTGATAGATTCAAAGAAATAAAATAGATAGATTTATGTTGATTTTAATTTTTTATTTTATAATTGATATAAAAAGTTAATTATTTTCTATTTTATGAGTTAACATGAATTTTTATTTCTAGAATTTCCCTAATTTTTTGAGTTGTAAATCCTTCTCAGTATTAAATAATAGATGATAGATTCAGAAATAAAATTAATAAATTTATACTGATTTTAATTTTTTTTATTTTATGAATTGACATAATATTTTAATTATGTTTTATTTTATAAAACCAACATAAAATTTTTATTTCTGGAATTTCCCAATACTAAACAGTAAAACACATTGTAATAACCAATAAAACACATCATTACTCTCCATACAATAAATATGATTTCATATTTTGAAAAAGTTTTTATAACACAAAACTCCCTTATATCCATTCACACCGGGTATTATTTAAAATTTGTTATATATAAGTTAAATTAATATTTAACAAAGCTAACACATAAATGCCATTACCATTTCACACTAAGTTGAAAACAGATTTGGAAACGTAAGATGTCTGCCTTGAATAAGATTTACATCCGTAGTAAGATTTAATATCTTGATAAATATATCTTAAGATAGCTTTCCTCTTTCCTCTTTCTCAAGGAGAAGAGGAAACACGGCCTGCTTTGATCAAATATACAGCGTTAATATTTTGATAAATATACCTTGTAAGACAGACTCCTCGGAAGGAAGAATATTAGATGTTTACATGAGTAGTTCAGTTTTCAACAGCTGTATGTGGCAACCAGAATGTCGATGTAAATTTGGCCAAAAAGTTTTCAAAGCATTGCATAGAATTAATGCCATTATAGTAACCAGGGAGCCAACTACCTAGGTGTCAACTGTAAACACATCCATTTTCGAGTTTAACATTCAAATACATGTATACTGATTGGATCGCTGCCACTGACGAGATTCACGTTAAATTGGACTTCTCATTCATGACATTTACTGTGCGTAAAGTTGAAAAGCAGCTTCCATAATTACTCCATATTCTCTCATTACAAATTTAATAAATGTGACAATTAGTAAACGCTACTCTTTCCACCGAAAAATTTAAAATCTTGGATACTGTGTATGCACACAGCAAATACCTCATTAAAATTAATTACCACAAGGTGTTAGAAGTTGTTAATGAAACTGAAGTGCACTGTAGACAACAGTAATTCAATTCAAAGCCTTATCTTCCAACTATAATTCAATTCAAAACCTGCTTACCATAATAAAAAATGCACCCAAAAAGAGAGTGACTACCATAATCAATTTTAAGTTCTTACTCAAAAGAAAAACAAACAGAGATCATAAGCTAGAATGTTTGAACAAGAACAAATGACTTGAGCAAATCTACTATGCATCATGCCTCCTGTCCCTTCTCATGTCTCTTCTATCATCTCTTAGTCTATCCAGATGTGAATCTCTGTGATAATCCCTGAGGCAGTCCTTAAAGGAGACCGACTCCGCTCCCTTGAATCTTTTCCCCCACCGACCACGTTGGGGTGGCGAAGGTGGATGCCGATCACTCCTAACATTATGATCACTTCTTCTGTCATGATATCGGTCCTCCCTTATGCCATCTCTGTGACTCATCATAGATGGTCCATCTACAGGTTCAAAACTATCATCTCTCTCTCTTCCCCTGTAGTCAAAACGGTCTTCATAATCACGTCTATCTCTAGTGTCTCTTACAGGATGGAAATCAGGAGGCGTCCGTTCACCTGATCTAGGAGGTGAGATTCGATCAAATGCTCCAAGGCCACCTCTGCCCCAGGGACCAGGTGGTGGTCCAAAGCCACCTGTTCCTCTTCCCATACCACGTCCCATTGGAGGACGACCCATAAAATGTGGGTGAGACCGTGGTGCTTGAACCCCCTCTTGGATGCCACCAACACTCATTCCAAAAGGTGCCATGTCCCCACGAGGCATGTCGCATTTGTTACATTGCTGTCTCTTTGCAAAGTTGATATTTCCACATCTGCAAAAAGTTACTGTAAATTAAACTTACATTTATCCAGCTCATGCAGTCTATCAAATAATTTAAATTGCACTGATTATTAAAATTTGCAACATTAAGCACATCCTACAAATGCCAAAATCTACTTAATGTAGTCCCCAATATGTCATGTCATAGATACATGTCCAAAAGACTCAAGAAATAATGAAACACAAAGAGGGGCGTTGAAGCAGAAAGATGAAGTTGTTCATAGATCATGCATTTTGACTAACAGAATGAAAAAAATTGCTTAGTTCAGCAATTGGGATTGAAGCAAGAAATCCCACAAGTGTTAGTAAATCATGTACTTACGTGGGTTCTGTGCATATCCAGTCGCCTTCTCTTGGTTCTATATTTGGATTGTTTCTTCGGCCTTCTCCTTCAAGTGGAAATGAGTCAGCACGCCCATAACCTCGCCCAGAAAACCCTCTTCCATAGGATGCCATGCCCCTTCCCACACCTGCAGCTGGAAGAGGGGGAAAACGATCTCCAAATCTGCCACGACCTCTCCCACCTCTAAAACCTCCACTATGGTGAGGACCATCCCTGTCATAATCACGTCCATAAGGCTCGGGTATTCTGTATTGTGATGAACGAGAACTTGTATGAACAGAATTTTTCCCACCTTCCATATCATAACCTGCAAAAGGTAAATTATTGAAAAAATCAAAAGAAATTAAAGAGTCTTAAATACCATATCTAATACAAATTCAGTGCAATTATTAGTAGACAAAAGCTTTGGTTGCAAACTTGCAAAGCAATCCACAGTTGTTTTCTCTTGATGAATAGGTTTAAAACTACAAAATTGAAGTTTCCTACCTGGAACACTTCAATTTCCCTGTGTCAATGCCTCAAGTGTTTAAATATAAGATGCCAATGTAATATGATCCCATATCGAATCCTTACAATCCCAGCTGTTGCATATAACCATCTAATCCAGAATGTAGTTGCTATCCATAGAACTATTTGGACTCTTCTGTTAATAATGAAGCTGCAGAAAAGAGTTGCTGCGAGCTATTTAACCAGCCAGAACTTTATCGTATTCTCTCTCTATTAACTCAAATTATAAATGTCATCTTACTAGACAGAGTCAATAAGCCCTGGCCATTAGTTGCATTTCAGCCAGGTTCTTCCAATGATAGTGCAATGCATGTGCTAACTGCTTGGCCACAACGGTACTTGACATTATAGTGGATTAACTGCTTTAAATCATGAAATAATGTTGAAATCAGTTGATTGTGCCAGCAGTAAAGCACACATCCAGTCTCAAAACAAAAGGTCCATGGAATCCTCTCTTCCAGCAAGTTATTTTTGGCAATGGATTGACATCAAGGTCTCAAATATTCCTTGTATACATTTAAAAGGTCTTACCTATTGAATGACTCCAAAGATGAATTTGATGAGATGATTGCACAATTCTTGATTCATTTCAAAGTGTCTACTTAACTGTACCCTCAATTCAATCTCTACTCTCTAATGCGTTTCGAAGTGTAAATCATAAGAAAATGTTAGAAGCACTTGATGATGCCCTCAGTGAACCACACACATACATCCAGTCCAAAACAAAAGGTCCATGGGGAATCCTCTCCTCCAGCAGAATATTTAACCCAGTGGATTGACATCAGCATCTCAAATAATCCTTGGATAGGTTTAAAAGGCTTTACCTATTGAATGATTCCAAAAGATGATTGCACAATTCTTGATGAATTTCAAAGTGTCTAATTAACTGTCCCCTCAATTCAACCTCTACTCTCTAATGCATTTCAAAGTGATTATGTAACTGTCCCCTCAATTTAATCTCTACTCAAGCCTCCAATGCATTTCAAAGAGTTTACTTCACTGTCCTCTCAATTCCATCTCTACTCTCAAAATCTTCAAATTCATCTTACTCCATCCTATCAAATGGAACTTAAAAATGGATAGTCCAAAGTAGAGAAATTCCAAATGTCTTGTACATTACAAACAGAAAGACCTCCAGTTAACCAATTTTAACCATGCAGAGAATCCCTTTCCCTAGTCAATATGATCACAGAGAGCAACTGACAAATTACTTCATTTCAGCTTTAATTTTCTTTTAAAAGCTTACAAGGCCATCTCAAAAATGGTTGTTTCACCTCTCAAATCTGGCTCATTTCCTACAGCCAAAATAATCCAGTCTATACCATGAAGCCCCCTAGCATTCCAATGACATTAATGTCATTCCTTTACATTATAAAATAAAATATGCCAGAGAATGTGCTGGTGACAAATACTGAAAAACAACATATAAGCATGTATCCATCTACAGCTTTGCATGTTGCAGTCCATAATTTACCCCTTCACTGTTCACACTTGGACTTGAGGCATTCTCAACTACAGCTTTGCATGTTGCAGTCGATAATCTTACCCCTTCAGTGTTCCCACTTGGATTAAAGGCATTCTCCTTTTCTATACCGAATTAGCATATTTTATAATATACTCTTCATTTCCATCATTGCTTGCATATAGTAAAAATATGATTGCAGCTTATGATCACTACAACCTTTGTCTCACCAATTCCATCTGATAAATAGTCAAATTATAAGCTCTTATGTTTTGCCTTTTGAAATTGGGATGGAAAATGCTAATGCCATATCTACGGCCAGACCTGCTGCAGATGCATAGAGGATTGTATCTACTTCAGAAAGTCCTCTCTACAAATTTCAGCTCAGCCACATAACTCAACAGTTGCCATCCATAATTGCCTTTTACCAGTTACATTAGTTGCACCGTGCATGTCAGTTCCAGCCAATCCTTTCAATCAAATATCAAGGTTAAAGGAGAAATTGAGCCATGCCCCAGCTTTTGTAACAATGGAAGGTCACACCACTACAAAAGACAAGCAAAATCAAAACACAGCTTAAATCTAACATTCTGGTGTCCTTCCATCATCTGTAAACTTCTCATAGCCCATCAAGCTTTTGCAAACCACAAAGGCTATCTATTCACCTATGTTTCAAATAGTAAGTGTGACCTGTATATATAACAAATTGACATATATGGTAGACATGCACCAATTTTCACGCTACAAAAGTTTATTTAATTCAATTACTTAGTGTGTGTGTGTATGGTGAAGGCCATATCACCAAGAGGTGGTATCTAATACTGGTGAACATTCTATAGTATACACAACAACCAACAAGTTTTTAGCACTATTATTTTCCAAGAATTCCTAAATTCTTTTCATTGGAAGCTTCAATAAAACAACCCAAAGGGGTCCACTGCATAGCACAGACTTCCTTCAGCTAAGCTGACAGGTTTGGGGGGTATCTATTCTAGGAAAGGTCACTGAGGAATTGCACCCAGCCTTATTCCATATGGGCTAGGTAACCAGAACGAGAATAATAATTTCCCTGGTGGACAGTTTACAATTCTTCAAGCCCACCTGTGAACCAAAGCCCCAGTAGGAAGTTCTAGAGTATTGAATGACACCAAGCTTTGAAAATGCTAAAGATTGTGTTACCGTATGCAATTTGACAAAATAATCAAATTTAAACCATTCTAAAGTTTATAAAATTTCTTTGCACCTGATTTCATTTCAATCATACAAAAAAACATAAGTAACCTGATCTGTGTTCAACAACCATGAAGTTCAGAAAAAATTCAGTACTGCAAAACAATGTGATAAAATTCAGCATTAAGTTCAAGGAAATATATATTCAAATTTATTCAATATTTTAATTCAATCTTTTTCAGTTTGATTCATCTGAACAAATTTGGCAAACTTAATGAATGTGTCCGAGAAATTATAAAATTCATGAATCGAATTTTGAATTTTGATTAAACCAAGGAGCACTGGATTTAAATTTAAAATCACTACTTTAATTTGAAAAAGTCCTTGAATTCAGCCTCTACTACCCAGGGCTTTCTTAGGTGAGAATGATATGGTGTAAATCGTATTACCTCATGGGTAATTTTTTAAGACACTGTAGAGGACAGCAGCAGACATAATGCAAATTCTTTGAAGCCATAGTGCAACTCCATAATACTAGGGAAATAAATATCTCAGTTATCACAATTAGAAACAGAAATAATGCACTTCATTGATAATATTTCCATGCATACGCATCCCTGGCCAAGTTTTCTTTCCTTATTTCATCAATAAAGCTCAGGGAATGCAGTGACTAAGCATATAACTTCATTCAGATCTGTTGCACTCGTATTTCTTGAACTGTGGCAATGAATTGAGAATTAAACCAAAGAGCACTGGATTTAAACCCAAAATTACTACTTTAATTTGAAAAAGTGCATTGAATTCAGCCTGTACTACCTAGTATTACATCATGGGATATTCTTTAAGATGCGGCAGAGGACAGCAGCAGACCTACTGCAAATTCTCTGAAGCCATAGGGCAACTCCATAATACTAGGGAAATAAATATTTACATGCATATGCATTCCCTGGCCAAGTTTTTTTCCTTTGTTTGTCATATCTTCCTAAATTGGGAAAAAAAATTACAGAAAATATAATTCAATTGGTTCTCTCTTCCACTCTAAATGGTGCTCATTCAACAAGCCCCTATTTATGTGCTTCACAACAGCCTCTATTAATTACCTTCTGAACTCTCTGAATGAAAGGAAATGGATGTTTGCAGAAGAAATAAAATCTCTACCCTTAGTTCTCTTAAGGTTGAATTTTCAGTATGCAATCTTCTACTTTTTAATTTTCTAATCAAAACCGCAATAAAGATAGATATCTATCTCTCTGCCCTTAATTTTCCAGGTGTAAAATTTGCATGATAGTTAACTTTCTATAATCTTCCATCCCCTCAGAAAAAAGAGTAGGGTATTTCTATTTTATTTGGAAGACTTGGCAGCCATTAGGTCCACCACAATCCACATTGCATCTTCCACCCTTCTCTGTCATTCACTAATATTTGTCGCATGATATAGCTCTTACAGTTCTTCCATGGACAACACCTATGAAGATGCCAGTTTTGCTCTGGAATAACAAAACTATAATGATTCTACTTAACTCCTACATGCCCTATGAATGTGCCAATGCAATCCAGGCAATCTACAGCGGCTCTTTCTTAACTTTCATTTGTTTCCTCCAGACATTCATTGATCCTATATTCCTGATTGGTTATTCCTGCCTCACTAATATATTCAACATCCACTCAACAAAACGTTTCTCAGGGCATCATTTTGTTGAAAACAGGAATGTAATTTTGTCTGGAACATAAGATAACTTTATACTATATTGATTTTGCATATTCAGAGTGTGATGAACTTCCATGAAACTTTTGCATAATGATTTGTTCAAAAGTCTAGTAGCTATTTTGGGTTTTGAAGACATGAAATCCAACATTGCTACTGTTCTTTCTAGTCAGATAGCCATACACAAGTCCCTTCAATCATGTCCGGAACTATCAGCTTTGTTAAATCTTATTTATTTATAATTATAAAAAAGACATACTGGGGGAAGCAGGTGCCAGGTGGGGGACGGGTGGGGGGGGTGACAATGGAGTGTTGTCTATGACCCCATTAGACAGAAAGTCATAGCATGGAGGCTGGGAATAGCCACTAACAATGAAGAAGAAGCACTTGCAGTTCTTCAAGGACTCATTGTACTCGGAGACAAAGGAGTTTGAAAGGTGACAGTGATTGGAGACTCAATTCAACACTGGTTATCTGATTCCCCCCTCCTCCAAAATCCCCTTACAAATCTAAAGCTTGCCAAAATATGTCAAACAGTTGTCTTGACAGGGCTTGATTTCAATCAAATCAACTTCTTCCAAATGTTGCAGAGCCTAAATGCCAGAGCAAACAGCAAGGCCAATTCTGGGGTCCAAATGCAAGGTGTTTTCTAGGTAAAGGAGGGATCAAGAGACACTAGCTCCATGTGCCCCTTCCATGAAGTGACAAGGCATTAAGATGGACAACCCTTCCCACAACATTTGTCATCTCATGAGGGAAATGTCGAAAACAGTCCTTAAAAGGCCTTTCCACTGAACTTATGCATTCCTAATCAAATTGCCCTCTGAGGAACTGTACTTCTACAGCAATGCCTCCTCTGCATAGGATCAACTGGTCCATCCTTGGATTAATGACTTGGAGAGAGGGATAAAAGTTCAGGAGACTGCCCTGTACATTATTTGTTTTAATCCCTTCAAAATGCTTTAAATTTTTTACTCCCCCAAGACCTCTGACGACTACCATTCAAACCTTCACAGATTGGGAAGCACTATGGATCACCAACATTGCTGTAACAACAGTTAAATCCCCTTCAAAATGTCAAATCTCATTCCATGACCATTTTCAAAGGGAAGCAAATGGAAATGGTCTCGCCTCTAGAGTTTTTGCAAACCTTGGTTGGGCACATAGTAGCGCACTTCAACCTCCCTCCAAAGGTTATGACAGCTCTGTGGACTCTACTTCCTATGGCCTACCTGGAACTTCTATGGAACATGCTGCCACCTAACCTAAGTTCTAATCTCATAGATGCTGGAAGCCCCCACTGAAGACCCTAACGTGTCCTATGGAACTTCTATGGAACATGCTGCCACCTAACCTAAGTTCTAATCTCATAGATGCTGGAAGCCCCCACTGAAGACCCTAATGTGTGTTATGGCCTACCTGGAACTTCTATGGAACATGCTGCCAGCTAAGTTCTAATATCTCAGAGATGCTGGAAGCCCCCACTGAAGACCCTAACATGTCCTATGGCCTACCTGGAACTTCTATGGAACATGCTGCCACCTAAGTTCTAATATCTCAGAGATGCTGGAAGCCCCCACTGAAGGCCCCAACATGAATGCCAACACTAATACTGGCTCTGTGGATATGGAAAATGAAAACCCATTGACCCAAGTGAACCTGGAAACTCAAGCCTAAAATGGGCACTAAATTTATAGTTTTATTTTATTACTATGTTTTGTTAAGTACTATTTCTATCATGCCAGTATCTTATGCCAGAGATCTTTCTATTTCTATGAATCAAAGTATGAATTAAAACAGTCTGAAATGAACCCCTCAAATAGAAGGAAATCCAGTGTCTATAAAACTACCTGTAAAGCCAAGGACACTCATTCCTTTACACCTTATAGTAGTTTTAATGAAAGTAAGATAGAAATGCACCAGGCTGCACTAGATAGCATGACAACCTGACAAATGGTATCTCCTTGAGTTGGAAAGACGGAGATGCGGAGGACAATAGATAAAACAGTATCTTTTCCTTTCAGATAATGAGGAACCAACTTGCCAAAATTTTACCTCCCCTACATGATGGAAGCAACTAGGTACTTGGTGTGATGTAAACTCCTAACGAGTAGTATTCCCTGTTTGACAGTAGTAGGAACTTGCAATAAGTTGATAACTCACATTTTTAGACAAGGTGGACGCAACATGTTTTAGCCTTTTGTAAGGATGCAATCTAGCCATAAACTCAGATTCTACATCTACTGCATTAAAGTTGGATGATCTAATCTTTCGAGTGTATATTAAAGTTGAATAATATAATGGTCCCCAAATGAAATGCCCTTTCATTGAGCAATGTTTTTGGTATCATGCCATTTAAAAATAAATGTTCTTCATGGACCTAACTGCCTAAATATTCTGAAACCATACGAACATCCTCCTCATTCTCAAATGCTTAAGACTCGTACTGACACAATCCCACAGGCAGTTAAATTAAAGTATGATTAATTTTCAATCTTAACAATCTTCTCATTAGCTAAATCATTGTTTTCGTAAGAGTGGGGGGTTATTGTATTATTTCACTTTCAAATTATACTGTTCCACAGATCTTTTTATTGATTTCTTTGCAGCGTATATGAAGGGAAGCCATCTCTGGAGACCCCAATTTTGTACAGCCAAACAATAATTACTCTATAAAGTATAGTCACGTTACTCGCACTCAGGAAACACTTGCAAAGCCAAAGAGTAAGATTATATCTTCGACTCTGGGAATGACTTGCAAAGCCAAGGAGAAACAACTAGGGTTCTGGGAAAGACTTGCAACACCAGAGAGTAAGACTAGGACTAGGACTTGAAAAACATTCCGCATTAAAAAAACCTCAAATATACTTATTGATTGTAAACGCCTATCAACGTGATTAGGCAAATGTATTTTTAAGTGTTAAAAAGAGATACAAAGTCTTTAACCGGGATTACTTATCAATATAGAAGGCAGGTTAATATATCTTGTGCAATGCCAGCAGGAACTTTGAACTACCTCAAAAAGATGTTAACGTCATTTCAATGTACTTTATTTTGCAAAAAAAAAAATGCAAATCTTTATAAGATCTGCTTTGCAGAATGCTCACAACTCTTCTACTCTATCGGGTAGACACCAAAACCTAAAGTTACCAAGAGCCCTAAAATAAGCAGTGACCAAACTGCAACCCTAAAACTCTGCTCTCTCAAGATACCCGGGAAAAACACTAAGCAAAACCCCACCAAGAACTTGGCGAATTTCTAGGTCAGAATCCCACCAGGAACTACTATAACAAAGAACCCTCAGTAACCAAATTTCCTCCACAGAATCCCGGGAGATACTCACAAGAATACGATTATCATCTCCACAAACCAATATAAACCCTTTTTTTTGCCCTAAAACACAGTCCTTCTGACAAAAGGAAGTAGATGATAATGGAGAACTAAAAACACAACAAAAAACATAAAAGGCCATAGAGACCAAACCTGCTGCATCTGTTAATAATTCCCTCCGTTCATGGTAACGGTGATCGTTATCGTGGACTTCTCCTGAGTCGGCGTCTGGCGCTGGACCGGCGCGGACAATTAGGCTACTGAGGCTGTTCCGTGCAGAGTAACGATGATCATCCGTCTCCCTTTCCCTTTCCAAGTAAAACCCACCAACACCTCTCTCTCTGTCTCTGTCTCTGTCTGTATCTCGGCTTTTGCTCCTGGGATCTGCTACATTCATGTCCGCCCGCTGTTCTCGGTGGTAAGAATGGGAATGCTGCCTTTCGTAGCGGGGGAGACTGGAACCTTGGCCACGATGATCCGCCATTTCAGACAAAGGAAAGTACGACACCCCTGGCTAAAACCTTGCCAAACTGCATTCATACGTTTTCGAGCAGCTGTACGGTTGTGTCAAGTGTATAGTGTGCATCTATACATATATGGGAGTGTTATATAGGAACACTCAAAACTCTCCCAAATATTTTCGACTAGGCATAGGTCCACGTCTTTAATATTTAGTATTGTTTTTTAAAATTCAATGGGTGTTTTAAAATGGCCAAAACTCCAAGGACCATTTTTTCTTTTTGGGACGAATTTCTCAATAATGAGGGGAATGATGATAGAGATAATTTTGGCTCAAAATAAGGGGCAATAGGGTGCCTCTTATTCTATGTTGTATATATATTTGTGGTACTTAATGATATTATAAATAAGTAAAGCAAATCATTTAATATTATATTAATAATAATATATTTTTAAGGTTGGAGTTTAGTTAGACACCAAATTGGTGTATGGATCCCTTGTTTATGGGGTAAAGGACTCTTTCTACATAGTAATTTGACTATTATATTTATGAGGAGGTCATAGGTTCAATTCTGGCAGGGCGTAGGGTTGCACATATTGACCCATACATCAATTTGATGTCTAGTTAGACACCAAATTGGTGTATGGACCCCTAGTTTGTGGGGAAAAGGACCCTCTCTACATAGCAATTTGATTGCTATGTCTCCGGTGAGGCCACAAGTTCAACTCCGGCGGGACGTAGGGCTGCACATATTGACCTGTCATAGTGAAGTTGAAAGGGTGGGCATCCCCTTGATGTGAAATCTCGACTCAAGTTGACCTATGAGTTATTGGTATATGTGGCTTGTGAGTTGTTGCATATACTCTTGGGAGGTTGCTAATTTCCCATGGTTAAAAAAAGGGTCTACAAAAGCCCATCTCCTTTCGGATTTCAACGTGTGACTTCTTAGGAGGAAGCACTTGTTCTTAACCGGTATTCAAGATAAATTTAAACAAAAGTTTTAAGCAAGAGCATAATCAAACGCTTCCTCCTAGGCATGAAGTTAAATTGCAATTGAGCCTAGTATCTAGTGATCCGGATTAATGTGAGAATGAAATGAAAGAGCATATATAGAAACCACATACACATATATAATGCAGGAAACACAGTGATACAGTAAACTCAAATTCTATTAACTTAATAAAATAGAACATACTATAAGATAAAGCAGCTAGGATGGCGGTAGCTTTATCTCTGAGAAGAGATGTGGTGGCTATGTTCATTCATCACGAGTTGATTACAAAAGGAGACTGAAGGGCCCTTTTATCATAAGCATGAGGGAAAAATCCCTAAACATCAAAAACCTAATCGTAAGAGATGAACCGTAAAAAGGTTTGTGGGCCTCGAGATGGTTAGTTGAGGTGTCAACATCTCGGGGATATAACTTTTGCATACAATCTTCGTTTAGGGTACTTGGTATCCCGTTGGAAAGGTCTAGTCAAGAAGTACACATTTTACCCATCTAAACTTGTCTTCAACTAGGTTTGGATTGTGGCATTGCCAAAAAATGTCATTTGGGGCCTCAAAACGACCCCAAAAGTTTTGGACACAAAAATCTGTAAAAATTGTCAAACTGCAAAAATTGTCTTGAGCTCATGGAATAGGTGGGTGGCTACCAATATCCATCTAGAGCAGTCCTCCGACCTGAAAAACTACCAAACTGGAAAAGTTGTCTTGAGCTCATGGAATAGGTGGGTGGCTACCAATATCCATCTAGAGCAATCCTCCGACCTGAAAAACTACCAAACTGGAAAAGTTGTTTTGAGCCAATGGAATAGGTGGGTGGCCACCAATACCCATCTGGATCAGTCCTCCTCCCTTAAGAAGTAATGGCCTCCATTGTGTTAGGTCCCTTATCATATGGTGAATTTTGTGTTGAGTTGAGCTCTTGGTGAGGCATTTGCTAAGGTAAAAAGGTTTCCTTTATTTAACATCCTGAGAAGGCTGTAATTACTATTGATGGATGTGCTAGACCCGCCCAATGATTTTGGTTTCCTTATTATCCTTGGTTTGAACTGTTGTGGATGATTTCTTTCTAGAGGAGCACCTTGAATGTGTGCCTTGCACCGTTGAGGTACCTAGATAAGCGAGGCAACAATTCCTTTGCATTCTTCTTGTTTCCACTAAGTAGAGGGACCCTGTGTAGATTTTGTGGAGGTGTCTGTGATTTGATGTTCACCTTCAGAGGCAATTATGAAGAGGGGAAATTTCCCAATGTGGGAGATTATCTTCTTGCACTGTTTGGTTGAGGTCAAAGAGACTACGGTAGGTGCAACTGTCTCTGGTATTCGATAGAGTTGTCCTCCCAAAGTAACAATGACACTATGATGTCGTGACTTATATACAACATGATGCTTCCACATATATGGTTGCCCTATATGTGGGGCCACATCACACAGTACCTCGTCTTTGAAAGGCTTGATGGTATATGGTAGACGACACTAATGACTGACATAGATACCTTGTCCTTGGCTTAGCCAATCGATGGTGTATGGTTGCGGGTGTGGTGTTGTCGACAACTCCAATCTCTTAATGACTTCTACTGAGATTAGGTTCTTTTGGTTGTCCTTGTTGACAACAAAATAAGGGGGATTCCCTTCACCCACATTTGTGAGTGGAAGAGGCGCTCATCTGCCTCTAGCCCTTCTAGTTCCTCCGGTTGAATATGTGTGGTAGCGACGGTGACACTAGATTTTGCATCAATGATCTTCTTCCTTGTGTCTACGACTATGATGTTGAGTTCTGAATCAGAATCAAAATCAGGATTTGATTTTGAAGCTTTGATCTCGGCCACCAATGACTGCTTTGAGCAACCTTCATCAGTGTTGTGCTAGGGGATTTTGTGGAACTCGCACCACTTTCCAGTGTCCTTCTTAACCTTCCCATTACCCTTCTTGGATGGGTTTCCTTGAGGTTGGTTATCCTTGTGTTGTCCTTTGTTTTCTGACTCTGGGTTGCCTTTGACATGCTTCTACTGCGACGAATTTGCAAGCCCAAAATCCTACTTATTCTTTTGCTGAAATTTTTGTTCTATTTGACAGCATAGCGATAAGCGGCTCTTAGTGAAGAGATGTCCAGGAATTCCATCTATGTTTGGATGTACCGATGTAGGCCACTGCAATATTTCAAAACTAGGTGTTGCTCGAAGTCACTGATACCCTGCTCTGTGTGCAAGGTATGAAATTTGTTGGTGTACTTCAGCACCACTTGGTCCCTCTCTTGACTTAATCTGGTCCATCTCGTGTATTGGTCATCATAGTTTCCCACAAGGTAATTTTTTCCTTAACGACATCTATAAAAGAGGCCCAAGTGGGATCGACCTCATACATTTCAGATTCCTTTGTTAGGTTTTGCTCACAATAAGTTCCCACCAATTTTTGACATGGGGGATAGCCTTAAGGAGCGCAAAGGTGATCTTTTCCCCGTCGAAAAAACTGTGGACAAAGAAATACATTTCTATCAAACTAAACCATTTATCTAGAGCATCAACATCGATATGGCCTTCAAATAAAGGAATATCAAAGTTAACTTGTACCTTGAAGGGTGTGGCTCCTCCAAAGTGACTTCTTTATGATCCCTCTATTGCTGCTTGCATCCATCAAAGGATCTAGGTGAAATTTTCTATCATCTCGTTCATTTGTCACGCAAGGGCTTCCTTGAGAAACAACTTGATAGGATCTCTTGCTCTGTCATCTCTCTTTTCCTCAGCCATGGGAGGCAGTTTGGGTTGACGAGAGTGGTTTTCCCCAAGCTCAACTAGTTCAATACCCAACTCTCAATATCCAGGTCTCGTTGGGGACATGCACAAAGAGACAACAGAGCAGATTGCTCTGATGCTAATGATCTGGATTTATGTGAGAACGAAATGAAAGAGCATATATAGAATCGCATACACATATATAATGCAGGAAACACAGTGATACAGTAAACTTGTATTCTATTAACTAAATAAAATAGAACAGACTGTAAAATAAAGCAACTAGGATGGTAGTTTTATCTCTGAGAAGAGATGTGGCGGTTACGCTATTTGTCACAAGCTCATTACAAAAGGAGGTCGAAGGGATTTTTTATCATAAGCATGAAGGAAAAAACCCTAAACATAAAAAACCTAACCTTGGGAGATGAACCGTAAAAAGGTTTGTGGGCCTCGAGGTCATGGTTAGTTGAGGTGTCAACTTCTCAAGGGCATAACGTTTGGATACGATCTTCGTTTATGGTGCTTAGTATCCCATTGGAAAGGTCTAGCTGAGAAGTACACATTTCTCCCATCACGGCTTGCGTTCAGCTACATCTAGATTGTGGCATTGCCAAAAAACGTCGTTTGGGGCCCCAAAATGGCCCTGGAATTTTTGGACACGAAAATTCGTAAAAACTACCAAACAAACATTGGCTTCGGCTCATGGAATAGGTGGGTGGACATCAATATCCATCTAGAGCAATCCTCCGACCTGAAAACTGCCAAACTGGAAAAGCTAGTTTGAGCCAATGGAATAAGTGGGTGTCCACCGATACCCATCTGGATCATCTAGTCTCATGGAGGAGACTAGTAATATATTTTATTTTTTTATTTCATTTTATGATATGATCGAGGGGAACCAATAACTAGTTGGGATTACATGGGTGAAACCTAAGTTTAAATCTTCCTAGCTACCTTAAAACCTAGGCTAGTACCAACTACCTGTAATCCAACACCTAGCAGTAAACCTATGACTCAGCAAGCGTTGAGACATCTGAAAGCACACCTAAATGAGGTCCCATTCAAGGGAGGGAGCCTACCCTTATATCCCTATCACAATAGGCCCATGTCTCATTAGGGATTTGAACCCAGGTGGGGAGAGTGTGAAACTTACCTCCCTACCAATCAAGTCATTGACCCCTCAACAGAGTAGTGTTATATGTTACTTTAAAATACATGATCTCACTTGTGGTATCCCGAGTGATGACCATTAAGGAACATTTAATTAATTGGAATTGAAAGGATACATGTAAGGACTCACTAATCATCTAGCAAGAGTGGAACTCTAGCCTTTTACCTCCTTAGCAGACCATTCTAAAGTACATGTTTTTGGTTGTACACAATGATGCAATGTTTCATCAGGTCCCACTAAGAGGCCAATTGAAGTTGAAGGATGGGTAAGCCATTTTCCCTTAGGTACACAACCTTTTTCCTTGATTGAGGCTAAAAAAAAACTGAAGGAAATCATAACACAAAACCCAATGGGAATTTGTGATACATGACAAATTGATTCATAATTAATGATACTTCACCAAAAAAAGTACTTAAAATGAAAAATTATCTTATAGGTCCATTTAAATCATTTTGGCTTGTCAAGTATGTGTCAAGTATCTTTATTGACAATGTGAACCAACATTGTGAGGTCAAACACCTTCCTTATCTCACAAACACTAAATCTCTATAGCCATCAGGGTTTGAACCTGGGTTTTTTGCATGGTCAATGAACATAACAAGAATGTAAAGTACTCAAAACAAGACAAATAGGATGTAAAATGTACTAATGGGTAAATGGTTGTGAGGTGAGTATGCTTGCTTTCTTTTCCCTTACCCTCCTCCTCTATGGTACATGTTGTGTGGGTGTTTATGTGAAACAACACTATGACGCACCTACTTATAGTGATTTGGAATAGTTTCTATGATTGTAAAATATCCCTTAAAAAAATATGCAAAAGGATGCAAAAGGACTCAACAAATGACAAAAGAGACACAAAGAGGACGAAGAAGGGATGCAAAAAAAGGATGCCCATTTTCAATTTCCCTTGGAAAAGGACGCAAATTTGGATACACTAGGATTGTATAATGGTAAGTGAATAATGCATACAAATAATATTGTGTTAACAAGATCAAAATCAAGTATAGTTTTCCACTGTCGAGAATTGATGACTTGGATGGATGGTTTTTGTGGCATCAAGCATCCTTTGAAGATAGCCCTAAAAAGTGAATACCATCATATAACATCAAAGGATATAAATAAAAGAATACGTTGAAGAATAGGGATGGATTGTATGAATGGTTGATTATCGCATTTGGGATAACCAATGCACCAAGTACATTCATGTGGTAAACGATGAAGGTCTTGTGAACATATATTAGTAAGTTTGTAGTTTTATATCTAAGTCATGACATGTAGATTTTCAATGGAAGGAAAGAAGAGTATCTAAAACAGCTATGGTTGTTATTTTAATCCTCAAGTAGAGAACAATTGCACATTAATAAGGAGATATCTCGTGCTCAGAGCTCTGTTTTGAATTTGTGATATACTAGTTAACAGTTTTCTTAAACTGCTAATATGGAAAGTATTTGTCCCGAAAGATTTTATTGGTATTGTTTGTTAACTGGATGGTGTAGAAGAAGTTTTCTATCATGACTGGTGAAGGGATATGTGATCCATTTTTGGACTTAGATTTATTCTTTTTTGATAAATATGTAATTTGCCTCAATTTTCCCCAAGCGATTCTAGAATCCCATAGTTTAGAATACACCCATCCATGGTATTTGGTATCCCATGGTTTTGGCCCCAAGGCACATTGTAATAATGTTATATAAAGGCTTTATGCCTTCTCAATAAAGCATTCAATGATTTATGGAATCCTACATTGGGACTTATTATTGTGTGTAGTTTTGTGAGTTTTTTCTTGGTTAATCCATTTAAGTTATTGTTCTAGGAGGTGAGGCTCTCTGAGCCTCACCTCTGATATCGTTAATGGATCAAATGATATAGATTTTGCAGGTTTAATCTCCTCCTCTCTCGGCATTCAAGACTTCCGGTTCTTAGCTCCAAATATCCGGATCAGTGGTATCAGAGCAGGTACACTCTCCATTGGAACAAGGGTTTGAAGCTTACTGTAGGTTCAAAGATTTTTCAACCCTCGGATCTTTGTTCACCATTACAAATAGAACCATACATGGATCTAGCACATCCAATGGTATGCAACATTTTCAATAATTTTACATGGTTTTCATGCTGCCCATGGAGGTTCCACAACCTCTGCAACAACCCATGCTGCTCTACAAACCCTTGGCCCTCTACATTCAACACTCTCACATTTAGAAAAATTTAAATCGATGATGTGAACTCTACATGATGTTTTAGAGGGTCCACCATAGTTCATTGGAAATATTTTTCTGTCACCTCAAATGAGTGTTTCACGGAATTTCATTCTGTTTCCTGGTTTGTGAGATATGCTTGTTTGAAGTAACACATGTCTGTACACAATGTGGCCGCACATACAAAAACTTTAAACAAGTGATACATACTCCATATAAAGTTTCAAAGGCTCTACCATAGCTCATCAGAAAGGTATTTATGTCAGCTAAAATGGGTATTTCGTGGTTTTTCATTTGGATTTCTGGTTTGAGAGATATCATTGAATGAAGCAACATATGTCTGCAAAATAGTGTGTGCGAGTCTCCTGAGCTTCAAAAAACATTTTCTCACTCCCTGGGACACCACAGAGCAAGTATGTTATATGGATGGAAAGGTATCTTCGAGATATCAAATGGGTCTTTAACGGAATTCAATTTCATCACATGCATCAGAAGCTATGAATGGATTTGCAACAAGACATCAAATGCACCAAATATCATGAATTTTTTCAAATTTTGGACTTTTATTAAATCCGATTGTAATCATGGTTATGGGTTAACCACACAAAACCCATGGTTATGGGTCAATCACGCAAAACCCACAGTCATGGGGCAACCACACAAAACCCACAGTTATGTATTGTAATCATGGTTATGGGTCAAGTACACAAAACCCACGGTTGTGGGTTAACCACACAAAACTCTTCTCTTCATTGGAATCAAGCTTACCATTGCCACCATGGTTATCGGTCAACCTTGCAAAACCCACGGTTATGGGTCAACCACGCAAAACCCATGGTTATGGGTCAACCACACAAAACCCTTCTCTTTATTGGCAATTGTCACATTATAATCACGAGTCTCTTTTTAGCATGGGTGAAATGATGGGGACCATCATTTTCTAAGTGGGGAGGAATGATCTGAATTTTAGGGGGAATATGGTACAAATTTAGATACATTCATCATAAAAGCATTGATGGAGAGGCCACCCTCTCCCATCCATGGTTTTGGATTCTTCCAAGCGATTCTAGAATCCCACAGTTTAGAATATACCTTTCTTTTCTGTTAAATAATAGCTTGTAATTTAATAGTAGAGCTCTCTGAGGACTTATAACACTGGGTTATCGGATTGGTCTTGTGACACATGTACTGCATGATTTGTAGCCTTCTTTGTATGTGACAGGGAAAGGGAGATAATTTCAATATCGTATAATTCTTAGGTGGAAAGAGGGTGTTAGGATATTTAGACACTTAGGAGTTAGTTAAGATCAACTTGTGTAATATATCCGTTAGGAAAAGTGTGTTTCTTTAGTATGCATTAGTATGCATTTGTAAATATTTAATCCGACGGTCACGATATGTTGTGATCTGACAGCTCAACTTCTCTTAGATCATACCTAACCTTGATCCGTGGCTTAACACCCGATTGGTCCATGATCTCTATTTAAAGAGCATGGAGGGTCATTGTTTAGTTGATTGATTATGAGAAGCTCATTTGTAACTTTCTTTCTTTGCATAATAAATTGCTCCGTAGAAGCTATTTGGTTGGGGCCGTGGAGTGTTTCCCTCTCGAGGTTTTAAACCACGTCAAAACATCGGTGTGTTGATCTGTGATCTGTTTGTGTGAAGTGGTTGCTCTAGGGGTTCTTAGAGCAACCACTTCACACAAACAACAACACATAGTTTGAGCTAAGGTGGTCCACCGGACAAACGATTCACTGCCACACCTGCCAAGTCCACATCACCCAGGAAGGAACAGTTCGCCCACATCCTTGCATCCCCGCATTATCCAGTCTACATTTAGTCCACTTTATGGTCAATCCATCAATCTTAAATTAGACACCAGGTTCGACCACCTGGAGAGATTTAAGAGATTTGAGATATTTTTCACATGTTTTAACTTAAGCAAAGATCTACAAGTACGAAATTTCTTGTACTTGTAGAAGTCTATTCCTAACCTTATATGGATTGAATGATATTTAAGATGGGGAAATGGTCGAATTTGCCATCCCCCCACCACCAGATAAGTTTTTATTCAGGTGGGTGTCTTGCCAGTTTATTTCTTTGAAGAAATTTCATTATTGATAGTCACTTTGGGTCTCATGCCTTGGGATTTGAATGGAAATAAATGGACAGAGCTTGTCCATTAAACTGGGTTACCGCTTTACCTTGCAATGTGTTATTGACGTTGAAAGACCTCTCAACTAATTGAAGGAGATTTAGACTGTATCCAGGCATTGAAATATCTGCATCACAGTGAGTAAGGTTCATGGTTCCCTTGCCCGAGCACGGAAAGTGAGAGGGTAGACACCTAAGGTGTCCAAGCAAGTCAAGAATCCTAGAAGTCGTGTCCACAAGGGAATGCAATACAACTGTCGGTTTATCACTGTTGTGGTTACTTTTGGAAAGAAGAGAGGGCCAAACTCCTCCGAGAAATAAATGGCTAGGCGCAATGGCAGGAGGGAAGGCATCTGATTTTGAAGGTCATCGCTTTTCCGGATGTCTATTTAACTTTGGAATTTTTGTTGGTAGTTAATTTCTCATTGATAACAGTAAATGTAATTTTGTGAGGTTGGAACATAGAAGAAAATCGTTGTCAATCTGTAAACTGTAAAATTTTAATTTGAATAATCATATGTATAGTAACATTATAGCTTATGGTTGAAAAAAAAAACTGGGTTGCTGGTTTCTTGCAATATTTTGAGATGTCCATGACAAGGTTGTATCATGTTACTACCGTTAAGAAAAGCTAAAGTTGTTATTATTTAAGAAAAACTCTTACTACCGTAAAGAAAAACTAAAGTTGTTATTTCCTCTCGGTTCATAACATTTCAATTGACGGTGTAAGGGGATGGTAATAGTCGGTGAATTTGCTGGTGCGATTATTTATATAACATCCTTTGATTGTTCCTATTTATACGAACATTTTATTTAAATTTTTTACAGTCATTTACATGACCTTCACAAATAGAGAAAACAGATTTGGCCATATTGTACATTCGACTTCCAGCCAGGGAAGAATCAGAAAGGAGTTTGAATTAGGGAAAAGGGAAGCTCAGGATTGCCTTCCTTTTTCATTTACTAGAACATATTTTAATTCAATCCCTGTTACCATAGGTTTCATCATACATTCAAACAACAAGGTCTTCAGTGTTAATTAAATAGCTGAGCTTATGGGAATATTACCGAGGTATTCAACTGAAAGTTTTAAAACCCAAAATCCATAACAATAACTCAGCCTGCAAACAGAGTGAAGAATCTTACCTCAATTAGCTTGAAATCTTTGCTTCTAGTCAAACCTGGTCACACAACCTCCTTCTTTGAATCGTAATCTCGCTATTACAATGCTCATGGTTTTGAATTTTCAGATGGAAAACATTATCAAAGCATATCCATAAACCTCGATGGATTCATTGTCGAACACTTAACATTCAATGTTTTAGTATTAAGCTCTGCATTGCTACACTCGGTTAGTCTCGAAACAGATGCCACGTTTCAGATTCATCAAATGCAACGTTTAGTCTCGAAACAGATGCCATGTTTCAGATTCATCAAATGCAACGTTTAGTCTCAAAACAGCTGGCACGTTTCAGATTCATCAAATGCAACATTTCAGTTTCATCAATTTGACCATAATAACTACAATTTAATGCATACCATCCAAACCATGTCTTTCGATAAGAAAGCATAACGTTAAAACATGCTATAAAATGTGTCATGAATGTAAGATTGCCTTTCAAAAACTATGCCACATGTCATGCTTTTTATGGGTGCATTATAATCACCAACACTTGTATTTGTCTCAAATAAAGTTCATTGCATATCGAAATGTACACACCATGCATTATGCATTAGAGTTTATTTTATATTCAAAACTTATGAAATGACCTCCACATCTTGTAATCCTTCAAGACTCATAATTATCATGCTTTCCAAAACTTTTAATATTTAAATCTTGCTACGATACCACATTGCTTCCATGTACATCAAATTCCTATGCTTATTGCAATAAAATATTGCTTAAATTTGCCCCTTTCCTTTCATTTAAACAAGGCTTGAATGGTTTATGAAGACGGGGAGATAAATTTGCTAACCTTGGCAAGATTTTAATCTTTGAATTGAATTTAAAGTCAATACATGGCAGATCAAACAATATCCATAAGAGTACATCGATATTGTGTTGCCTCGTCAAATAAGAAAACACATGTTGATTGGTATTGTTTATTAAGGAAGAAAACACATGGTGAAAAACAAGTTATGTATTGGATTTGATATTTGCATTTTTATCAATTCAAACAAATTTTTCCTTGATTTTAGATAAAAAGATCATTTTTTTTTTATTGTTTTGAAATGTAAAAAATAAGATTGAAAATAAATTTTAGGCAAAAATAAATAAATTCAAGTTTATTAACACTATCATTAATCAATTATTATGTTAATAGAAGAAATTGCTTCCTCGTAGCTATTTTACTGATATTAGAGTAAATCCTATATTGAAATGCATGTGTTATCTGCATTAGTTAATTTGAGCGTGTTTTGTGCATATGTTTGTTATAAAGTTATGATGTGAACCATCACTAACTACCAAATCTATGGACAATAGGAAGTTTGAAAAGCATGGACATGCAAGGGGAATCTCTCTTTGAATGAATTTAGACAACAAAAAATAGAGGCTTAAAGCAATCCATTATGAGCCTAACCAAGAAATTAGTGTAACAAAAATATTGTTAGCAAATAAGCCATACCTGTTACTTTTTACTTGTTTCTTGTTTTAGATTACTTGTATCGTCAAAGATTTTGCAAAGTTTGTGACTTAATTTGTTTTTTTTTGTCCATGCTTCTTTGGGGTTCTTTGGGGAAGGAACGTTTCTGATATGTGTTGTGTCGGTTTTTGCGCAAGCCTTTAGTACTCTAAATCATGGGTATTTATTTACTTGTGTACAAACAATATACATAGGCAATGTGTGTTCCAATGTGCTACTCCAATTTCATATTTGTTTATGCAATTGCAAAGAACCAACCAATATAGGTGCAATGTTTAGGACATTGCCACCTCGTGGCTCTTGTTTGGAATAAAATATGTTAATTTAACAAAAATAAATCGAAAAGTTTGTGCTAAACTAATATGCATAATATTGTTGTTCAATACATCTAATGATACACTTTCTATTTTTTAGATTTTTTTTTAAAATATTTATTAAAAAATATTTATAATTTTAATACTTTTAATCAATAAAAAATTCAAATCATTTTAATCAAAATAATTTACTAATTTAAAAAAAATAAAAAAAATTAAAACTATATTAAAATTTTAAATAGCTTATAGAATTATGTATTAAATTCAATATATATATCAAATCAAATATCATATGTAAAAGTATAATTACGCCATAGGCATAGGCATTTCACCAGGGAGAAGCATGAACTCCACGTCGGTTAAATTTCTTGCTCATAAAGCGAATGAGATCCTGCCACGTGGATGCTCATGCTCCCCTCCTGCTGCCACCGCCGCCTGCTGCCTCCTCCCGCCGCCGACCTCCTCCGCCTTCGCCCTCCTGCTCCCTCCTGCCCTGCTCTCTCCAGCGACCTGGTCGCCTCCCTCCACCTCCCCTCCGCCTGCAGCCTCCTCCCTCCTCCCGCCGCGAACTCCTCCCCTGCTCTCTCCCGCGAGCTCACTCCTGCCTCCTCCCTCCTCCCCTGCTCTCTCCGGCTGGTCGCTGGTCGTGGGTCGCCGGTCACCGAAGCTGCCTCCTCCCCTGCTCTCTCCCGCTGGTCGCTGGTCGTGGGTCGCCGGTCACCGAAGCTGCCTCCTCCCCTGCTCTCTCCCGCTGGTCGCTGGTCGTCGGTCGCCGAAGCTGCCTCCTCCCCTGCTCTCTCCCCGCTGGTCGCTGGTCTCGGGTCACCGGTCGACGTGAAAGGGCCATCGCAGGTCGCCAATCATATTTTACCCAAGGACCGTTCCTGAAGAGTTTATTGCCTGGCACTCCAATCCAATGTTTTGGACCGTTGGTTTCAGCGAAAACTTGGATTCTTTAACCCGATTAAGCTATACTTCAGCAATGCCAGACAAACGACCTGCGAAACTAAAGTCTCTGTAAAACAGAGATATCCGTAATGCATGAATCGTATGGTTGATGAAGACTGGATTACCAGGATCGTCGAAGCCCTGTCGAGAGACTACATGATCGAACTCCAGTTGGGTTTACTGTATTTATTGACGGAGATTACTTGCTGTGTACACATCACCTTTCTGCAAAATAATAGGAGGAATAGAACAGTTATGTATGTTAAATTGGTTCTTTAATTTTTTTATTATGAAACTAATTCCATAACCTACGAACTCTGTAGTTCAGACTGTTTTATTTTCAATTTATAATTGCTTTCATACACCGCATTCAAACTGTTTTATGTTCAATTTATAATTGCTTTCATACCATCCGCATTCAAACTGTTTTATTTTCAAATTATAATTACTTCCATATTTAGCATACATATAGTATGTCAACCGTGTGATGCTAACTGAAATGGTTCAATGTGTATTTATTTCCTCTTTAGCGTTTAAAAAGAGTCTTGCAATTGCAACAGAATATTGTCCCATAAATATTTAATTCAAAACAAAATATATAGGTGAGCTAGGTAGTCTCAATCACTACTGTTTCGACACATATATCTACATTTTAGCATATAGCCACAATCACTAATGTTTCGATTCATTTATCTATTTTTTTTAATAGCAAATGTTTATGAACTCATAGTTACAATTCAAACATCGTTTCACTTAGTATTAATATCCAATGAATTAAGGGATTAGTTGATTAACACTATGAAAGATATAGCAATCAGAAACAAGACGGGTTTACTTTTACTTAACATGTATTACGAATAGGTTAGCTTTACAATTAGTTTGAATGGTAGTGAAGTTATGGATATATTTTAATATATATTAATTTAAAAAGTATTGAAGCATTCAAAATGTATTTGCTCTTACATCATATGTAATATAATGTATTCAAAATATAGGTTAAAAAGTATGGAGATGAGAGCATAACTTTTATTTAATGCGTTGTCAAATATGTTAGTTTTACAACTAGCAATTGCCCCATAAGGTGCAAAGGAACGCTGAAATGAAAAATAAAATAAATAGAAAGTAAAGTGAAAACGATGAAGCAAAAAAGGGAATAGTGAAATAGATGCTATGAAGGGAATAGTAAAACGCAGAGTTTTTTGGTGTCTCACTTAATGCCTAAATTCTAGGACAAATCATGGATTACGATGTTGTCTACGCAGGCCTGTTCCGATAACATTGACTGATTATTTACATAGAGATACTATTCCATTTGAAAATGGTGAATCAACGCAAAAGAATAAATATGTAGGGAGGAATAAAGTATGAAGTGAGAATTGCAATGCACGATCTGGCAAAGCTTTCTTGCTCTTATTGATAGGGGAAGGAAAGCTGTATGCAATGAGAATTGCAAAGCATAGTCTGGTCAGATCTTTCTTGCTCTTATTGATACTAAATAGATCATTTCCTAGGCGTGAACAAACTATATAGTATATATCTATATATCACTTCGTCTGTCATTTGTATATATCCATAGATCACTTCCTTGAGTTGCATATACCTCAATTAACATGAATCTCACAACATATTTCATCTCAAGTTCACCAAAGCATTTGGAAAAATAAAGAGTATCTACTATCCATGTCAGCATTGGTACACTTCTGAAAATAACATCGAGAAAGTTAATCCTACAAAGTGGTGCAAAATACAATGAAAATCATTTCAACGGAACTACAACTCATTTACACCTTTTTTCAAGGAGGACAGAAAAATATAAAAAAATGGTGCTTTCAACAGATATGCAAAATACAATGAAAATGATTTCAACATAAGTACAACTCATTTACACCTATTCTGAAGGAAGACCTTTCCAAAGAAATAAAAGGATTATTCCTCAGATTTATGGATAATTTCCCACGAGTTATTGCACTTAACACAATAAAGTGAATTTATGGATAATAACAACCAGTGGAGCTAATCCCAATTTAAAGTTCCAAAGCATACCTAATACTTACTGGAATTCATATCAATTGACATACGCTCTTTTTTTGGTTCAAACTAAATTCACAATATTTAAGTAATTTCAAAAATATTCAGAACAGATCAATTGAAAACACTTACTGCTTCTGCTCTTTAGGAACATGTTTCTCAGTGTGTTTGATTGTCGGGTATGCTCGAATAGCAGCATTTAGTTTCTTCTACAACTCTACAATGCTTTCAGGCTCTATACCTTTCTTGATATATTTAGAAAACTGGGATTGATACTTCTTTGGTTCATCTTCTTTCAATGTCTACAAGTAACACTACATGCCAGTACAAACCAATGAATGGATATGGAAGACCATAAATAGAAACCTAATTATGAAGATGCCGAGATCAACCTTTAAATACCATCACCATCAACTAACTTCAACAGAACATTCTATCATGGGTGGAAAAAATAGTTGCGCTTCTACCTAGTAGTCTGGTCTTCTAAATATTTTGAGAACTTCCTACAGCTTCGATGCCAATGTACTGTAAAGTGTAACCAAAACAGAGGCTATGCTAAGTAAACGGGACCATGATTGAGTGGTCAGGTGGACGAAATATGAAGTTGTCCACAGGGTCCCTAACCAAATGGCATGTTTAAGAAGGGATGAGGCTAGGTGCACATTCTAGGCAATTTTTATGAAATAGCTACCCCTTGGACATGAAAACTAACGCAAAGGAAGTCTGAGTTATGTTGTGCATCCTCCAACTTCAGGGCATAAGCATGCTACTAGGGGCAACTTTCCAAAATAAAAATATAAATTAGAAGATGATCATCATATGCTAAGATTGCTGATATTAAGCAATAGCAGACCTTTGCTAGCCAGGAAAGTCTCTTCGAACAGAGAATCAACAAAAGCCAAAACATGTAATATAGTTCATCGCTCTATAGGTTTTACTATGGAGATACCTAGTTTACAGGGCTTGCAATAATCACAACAACAATAGTAACCACAAACATTGGACAATGCATAGCGTCTGCAAGGTACAAATTTTCAGTTTTACATTGAAATATTGGCTATAATAACATACTAAACCACTCGGTAACAAATCATAATCAATGTTTTTCAGTTTTTCTAAAATAAAAAAAAAATAAAAAATTGATTCTTAGTTGGACATCCATCATCTAAGACCACTCAACTATTTTCCCTTTTGCACATTGCTATAAGCTAACTTGTAACACAATCACCAACCCTTATTTTGACTAGAACTTACTTAACCTTACTATTTACATCCTTCATAAATACATAAAACCAGCCTTCCATAACATTAGTTCCCTTTTTAGGAGAATAAACCTTTCCTTGTAATTAGCCATCCCCCTCCTTACCATACAAGTGAAAATACTCTGTGCCCACTTTGAATCCCTTCTTATGAGAATAAACCTTTCCTTGCAATTAGCTAGCCCCCTCCTTACCATCCAAGTGAAAATACTCTCTACCCACTCTGAAACCTTTAACATGTGAATCCAGTCCCCAACTTCTTCACCATTGCTATTGAATCCCATTTCCATTCCTTTGTACCTTCTTCCCCTTCTCCACATATAACTTTGCCACGTTTTCATATGCCCATGGCTGTCCTCTGTTGGCACCACATCTATTTCAGTGCACACCATTGCAAACCCTAGTCCACTACTGACCTCAAATCTTGAGGAGGACAAGACCCCTGCGACACCATTTGTTAACTGCTAGTATCACCCCTCTCATGCAGTTTTGGATGTGTACACTCTATTAGGCCACTTAAATCTATTTATGGTGGAAATTGTGGACACAATCATTTCTTTGTGAATTGCATTTCTCCCCTACAAGACCAACATTTGGCAAAGTAGATTTCAAGCTAGGGTTACGAGCCCTATGACAATGAGGCAGTCTTCTTTGTATTCCCTTTTTATAGAGTTTGTATGGTTAGCTACCCTTTTGTCCTCTCCTCATTCTGAATATGAACAAGAGTTAGCCAGGTGATTCCTTTCCTGGGCGATGTTCCGTTGACGGCCTGAGGGTGAGGATACTCACAACATTCTGCATGGTGCTACCACCACTGAGGCTTCTCATGCCGTGGAGGTGAAAGCCGAAGAGAACGACGAGAAGCTGGAGGTTGCTACAATGATGAACGAGCAAGCGAGCCAGGGTTCCAAACCAAGTTCCAACAATCGCAAGCGAGGAATGTCTAGTGAGGATTAGGACATGCCGACGCCTTCGGAGACCAAGTCGTGCATGGAAGTCGACCCATCAAATTAGTCCCTGGTTTTTTCGGTTCTTTTTTTTATTCACTGTTGGTTCTAATTTTGTCTATGTATCTTAGTCAATATGTCCTATGTATCTACAGTCTTCTAGCACAGTTTAGTCCAGTCCAGTAGACATATGCAGTCACAGGGATAATTTTGGATAGTTGCACTTTGACTTTTAGAATCTATTGCCCAAGTTGTTTTCTCCTTATGGAAAGCTCAATTTTTTTGTATTCTGTATATTTTATGTGATATAATATAAATTTCTAACTTAAAAAAAACAAAACAATTTACTAAAAATTTAAATAAAATCAATGAAAACAGTTGACTTTATAATAAGATGAATTAAAACACATATTTAAAATGTTTGAGATTACCCTTCAAAAGAAATAATAGGATGAATTAAAACACATCTTTAAAATATTTACATCAAGATCAACTTTTTTATTATTTATTTTAGATTAAAGTATTTGTAGATTTTATTTTAAAATTACATCAACTATTAGATAAATAAGTTAAAAAAAAAATTTTAACTTTACATTTTTAAAATTTTTAGTATGTTTTAAAATTAATTTTATAAAAAATTTAATTTTTGTTAACTTAAAACTATTATAACATTTTTTTTTAGTCATATACCATAATTATACATTGCAGTAAAGTTAAAAAACTTAATTTAGTTTTAAGTTTTAAATTTTTTTAAAATTTAATTTTATTAAAATTTTAATATATATTAACTTTATATATATATATATATATATAATTAAATTTGTAATATATATTAATTATATATCTAAATATAACAGTTATACACCATAATACATCATACTAATTACACATTGTATTGAGAATAATAGAATAATAATTTATTGACCATTCCAAAAGAATATGACTAAATTAAATAATTTAAATTAATTATTTTATTATTTTAAATAATTTAAATTTATGAATTTTTTTTTTAAATTAATTTTATTAACATTTTTAAATTTTATTAATTTAAAAATACTATAATGTTTTTTTAGTCATATATTATAATACACATACCAATTACACATTGTGGTAAGTTAAAAAACTTAATTCAATTTAAGTTTTTGAATTTTTTTAATATTTTTTAAAATTAATTTTATTAAATTTTTAATTTTTAATAACTTAAAATTAATTTTTTTTAATATTTTTCAAAATTAATTTTATTAAATTTTTAATAACTTAAAATTAATTGTTTTTTATTGAAGTCATACATCATACTATTTACACATTATATTTAGAATGGTAATTTATTGATCATTGAAAAGAATATAATTAAATTAAATAATTTTTATTCAAATGTCTAGAAACTCTCCCTTTTTTAAAAATGAAATAAGCTCTTTTTTTTGAAATGAAACAAAGCTACATGACAGCATAGTCCCTACCGAATAATCATGTCATAGTATTATATAAATGTTAAAGCAATTAAATATTTACAACGCCATTGCAAAAGATTATACATAATTAAAATGATTAAAGAATTGGACCAATACTCCAAAAGTTTACCAGTTATTTTTAGCTTGCACTTTAAAAATATTTCAAGTTATTAAGTCAGCTACAGTAATATGTTGCCTTTCAGTTTTAGCTAATTATCATTCCTTTGGATCTCACAGATATATTAATACTTCTCTAACTTCAGATATATTAATACTTCTCTAACTTCAACTGTGGATGAGTCTCACCAATACCCTGTTGGCATGTAAAGCAATCAATACAGATCTTATGAATCACTCAATCAAGTGCGAATTGAGCATAAGATTAAGAGTGTGCACAACTGATCATAATTCCTTTATGTGATTTGAAGTTTGACTTTGCAGAATATAAATACAACCATTTTTGTTGTTTTAATGGTATCTTAACCACAATTTTTAAAAGAATTGTGTTCAAATAAGACACGAATTTACATTGCTTGGCAATGTAAATATAGAGAAAAATAAAATTTAAATGAGCAGAGATTTGCATTCTTCACTAGGACCTCAAATTTAAGCTAACGGATTGCAGATCCTAACTTCCTACTCTAATGTGGGTTTAGTGGATGTCGGCTGGAAAGACTCTGAGTCCATGAAGTCAAATTATGAGATTAAGCCTGATTTGGGGCATTATGCATGCTTGGTTTACCTTCTGTACATTTTGAGCCCAACGTTGTAATGTGGGGTCCTTACTTGGGGACTACAGAATCCATTGCAATACTGAGATGGGATAAAAAGTAGCTAAACACCTTTTTGAATTAGAACCAAACAATGTTGGATATTATATCCTGTTGTCAAACATATATGCCAAGGTAGGTAGGTGGGAGGATGTATCAAAGTTAAGGACAACAATGAAAGAGAGAAGCGAAGAAACAACCCGAATGCACTTTTATTGATGTATAGAAAGCGGTTCATAAATTCATAGTGGGAGACAGAACACCTGTTATGCATGCAGTAATTACAGGATTGCAAGTTGCAACTTGTTTGCGTTGAAATTGCATTCTGAAATGTGAATAAGAAGTGGGAAATTTTAAAAATAATTAGATATGTAACATTTGCAATATTTCAAAGTAATATTGAAATCGGTCACTAATACATTGTAATTTGTCTGTATAAACTTGTATTTGTAATTTGTTTGTATAAACTTGTATTTGTAATTTGTTTGTATAAACTTGGATTTGACAGTGATATATGTGTGTGAAGAGAATAATTATAACACTTCCAATCAACTTATTTTGATCATGCGTGCACTATGTCCATTCTAAATCAGGGATTGTCCCTGCAGCTGTCTGGAACCCTATATAACTGTATGTTACCTATGCATTCCAGCTTTGATGCAGTTGAATAAGATGATGTGTGTTAAGCTTCGACATTCAGCAAGCCAACAAATGGACAATGATTGTAACCCATTTTAATTACCAAGGTGCCAACTCTATAAAAAATGGAAAGCATGCTGGAAATGACAACAATATCCTCATAAACAACAACAATATCAGCAATATCCTCGTAAACAACATTCTTTGTACATAAAGACTCACGAGTAATGGAATATAGGAAATTATATAACTCAATATATATTCTAATTTCCGACAATGTCCCCGAATCACATCACTAATGCATGGATATCCATCTGTCAGGTGAAATCTCCTAGTCAGAACACGAAAGCAATAACACAAAACTGAACACAAAGGAAAATTCCTGGAATATTAATCATCACGGCTAAACCATATGACATCCTTGAAATTCTGAGGTAGTAATATCCATTCCTGAAAATCAATGGTAGTGGTGAATCGATGGTAGCCCTTGCAGTAAATGAATTTCATTGTGTAAATCCAATAAGATTTGGATGCCAAAAGGGGTCGATCTATCCAACATGTCAGCATTAGGAGCAGCCATGGCAGAATCTGCTCTTGCCATCGTAACATCCATTGTGATTGAAGGCGATGTTTATAGGTGAAGCGGCCCTGGAATAATGGGAGCCCATTTGTTTCCACTTTCTCCTTTCTGCAAAATATGCTCAAAGAATCCCAGGTGTGTATACAAGTTTCCTCACTTTTATTGAGCTAAACTTGCAAAATTGATTGAGATTAACATGCAAAATTGCAAGAACTTATGGGAAATTTTGGAGTATGTCTTATGTTAATCGGCACTGTTAAATATCTAGCCCATACCCATCTAAACCCTGGTCTGAGATACACCTCTGGATTGCATCCATGAGCTTCCCAACCTTTACGTTCTCTCTGGATGAGATGGAATCTTGTAATAAATAAGCAATTTGCATTTACCATGCAATAAATTTGCATATATATGGGTAAGTCCAGCGATTTTGTCCAAATGAATTGTCTTTTGTAGTGGTTTAGAGGATATCACTACCTTTTGATGTACTTGAAAGGTTGAATCTCTCTATGGTGAGAACTATATATAAATAAAAAATCAATATTCATCAATAAAGATATGGCATCTAAGCTAGCAACACCAACACTAAATTGATAAAATAGAAGTAGCAATGCCTACTCCATCCATTTACAGTTTCGCTCATAGCGGTCAGGGTGATCTAAGGCACTCCCCAATTCCCCCAATAACAGAGAATATACATCTTACACGGCTTTTGTTAAGTCTTCTTCAGCCCATTCTAGTTGCTACAGAAAACAAATTACAATGCTTACACTTTAACTAAGCTTTCTGAATAAACCATGTATCATACCACCAAAACATGCTGCATAAAATGCATCTTACAATCCGATAACAAGGGCCATGAGGATGGTTCAGTAGTGGTATTATTTTTTAACATTAAGTAGGCTCTGTGCACTTAAGTAATTAAAGTTTCATTTAGGAACCATATATATTTCTAATTTTTCAAGTTATGAAAACATTCTAAGATCACCAGTCTAAAACTTAGGTCTATGCTTTAGGGTTTCAAGGTGGGGCTAAACCCATGCTGTGGAGTTGTCCCTTTTTAACTGCTTGCAGGGATGCACTCTGCCTTGAATGACCAATTTTTCGTTCATTTTGTCTTTGTCAAAAGTGGACAGAAAGGTAGCTCAATACCCCACCTTCTATATTCATCATACTTAGAGTAATATGGGATCTGACAAACTGTTGTATCTCCTCAGTAGTAATCTTTCCCATCTTACTTTGATCGGATATACTCATCTCCAAATGTTTCCAGGAAAGCAATTGACAACTTGACTTCCGGGCTTGTAGATTTCTGATTTTTCATCTAACGATGCTAATTCTTAATACCATGTAGATTTTGAGAATTCTAGACTTTATAAAGAAACCATGAAAGTAGAAATGTAAGATGAATACAAACACACTCTGCACTGATTCCCTTTCCCAGATCCAGTTCCTTCTCCCAAAGAACTACACACTTGAAACCATGCATAACAAACCCCACAACATTTTCAAAACTGAATGGGTGAATAATTTTGTCAAGAAGTGGCAAAGCAGGGCCCTGTCTGAAGTCGATCTTGTGGGAAACTCCTGCTTTCTCAATCATAGGCAGCCCCAGATCATAGTTTTCTCTATTGATGTCCATGGCTAGTATCTGCATCCCAACCATTAACCCTTCATTAATTTCAATCGACCACGATTCCAACATTTTGGGGAACTTGCTCAATATGAATTTAAAGATGACTAGATACCTTTCCATCATTCGACAATGCAAGGGTTGTGCTGAGAAGCGAGTAACCAGTGTACACCCCAATATCCATGGTGTTCTTGGCGTTAATGAGCTTCAATAGGAGGCTTGGAAATTGACCCTTGTCCTCTGGTTCTCGTAGGGGAAAAAGAGCCCGAAGCTGTAATAAATCTTGTGCAGAGAATAGAAAAAAGGTGAAACCCCAGTGCAGCTTCACATCCTTCCTATTGAAACAGAGATATCCACTTTCTATTCTGGAAACAAACATAAAGACCCCATCTGCGCCAGGCTTTCTTTCTCGTTCATGCAAACACCAGTTGCATATCAACTCGTTTAATTCCCCATCTCCATATAATTTGCTGCAGTATCTGGATTTAGCACAAACATCGATTCTGAGTTTGAAGTCAATTATGGAAATAGACAGTCAATATATCAACTGTTATTTCGAAAGCACATCCTCATTTAGATTGTTAGGGTTGTTGTTAGAAGTAGAAAGACTCGCATATTGTTAGTATAAAATTATATATTAAAATGAGAAATGGATGATGTATATGTAACTTGTATTGAAGGCGATACAAACAACTTTGGCACTGAAAGTGCTCTTTCTCCATGCCCAAATCTCCACACATACTGCATTCTTTCATGGCAATCTGTATTTGCATTTTGGTAATTACGAAAATGGAATTTGAAGATATAATATTTACCACTACAAAATCCGAGGAAAACTCTCAAATCCACCAATGTACAATTGTATCGACTCTTACAAAATGCAAATAACAAATCCCCAACTTCTTCACATCGTGAAAACTGCCTTTGCAAGCATATAACCATCCATTTATATTTGAGAAATCAGAGATTGATATGTTGGGGGGGGCTTACCTGGGATGTTTGGCAGTCGCTTCCTAGTGCTCGTTCAATGGCTCTGGCTCACGAGGGTACATGATTGTTTCTATTATATACTGCAATATTCACATTATTAACCATGTGAATCATAGAGGCCCAAAATCTTCAGCGTAGTGATAAGGGCCGTTATCCGGAGGTAACCGTGAAGGCCCAGTTGGGGAACCAGATGTTGAAGACTATCTGACTCCTCTACTTGGGTTGTTTCTGCCTTCACCACTGATGATCTCATCCTCCACTTGAAACTTCGCAGGGCACATCAACACACATTTCAACAAAACCATAATAAACAACCAAACCAAAAGAAAGAAAATAAGGCAAATTTTGAAAGTGAATAACCATGTGTAGACGGGTAAATCAAGAAACCAAGAAGGGCGGAAGACAACGCGTCCTCACGACACTTGCTTAGCAATCTCGGCAGAAGTGATGAATGTGTCGTTGAATCCATATTGCACTCTCGTTGATAGCTTCACTGTTGCCACGGGTTCCAGGGTCAGAGATTTGGCTCAGGTGTTGCGTCTGTGTGAACCTGTTGCAGTAGCTGGCGAATGGGCAATTCCCGTAACTTAGGGAAACCATTTATATCTAGTTTTGTAAGCGTTGTGAGCTGCCCCAACCTTGGGATTCTCTGGAGCTTCTCGCATCCCTCAACATTCAAGCTCTCCAAAGAAGTCAAATGTTCCACACCTGGCAGCTCGAGTATCTCACGACATCCTTCCCTGTAACTTCAGCGTCACGTTATCGTCACGTTATAGGAATTTGAACTGCAGACTCGTAACGCGCCATCTTTCCGCTAAAAAATTGGATGAAAACAGTAAATTTGACGGAAATGACAAATTTGGTAGTGAAATGTACGTGGCAAAATTCTATTTGTTTGATAGACGAGGAATCCTGCTCCAGGAGAAAGGATTATCCTCGCAGAAAGAACGCCTTACGGCGTAATTAGTTGGAATGGTAGTGAAGTATAGATATATTTTAGGTACAATGTTTTTGTCAAATAGGTTAATGTATATTAATTAAAAAGGTATTGAAGTTGTCTCAATGTATTTGCTCTTACATCACATGATGTAATGTAAGGTATTTAAAATATATGGATTGTATTAGGATTTTATACTTTATAAAGTACGTTCCAGAGAAAATGTTGATGTACTCTTAGATTGACTATTATTGTAAGATATAGGTCCTAATGTAAATTGAAAATACATGTTAAGGTTAGGGACTATATTGACATAATTTATCATGTATACATTATTGTCAATTTGCATGATAGGTTAAATATATTATATTTCATGGTTTTTTTTAGGGATAGTATGAAAAGAATAATGTAGTAACATCTGCAAGTATGAACTTTCACTCCACGTTTCGAAAAGTCAATATGATGTTATATTCGTAACTTGTAATGACTTAGATTATGTGAAAATACCAAGTACTATCATATTTCATATTTCATTAATGAAGTATAACTTAGTAATATAAACTTGGCGTACTAGATCTTCAAAAAAAAAAAAAAAGTTCAAGTCTTTACGAGCCCTACATTATTGGCGTGAAAGGACTTTGTATATGAATGTTTTTTAATATTTTTAAAATATTATATTAAATAAAATTTAATGTACGAGTTCCTGATTCTCGTTTTTTAGTGTCGACAAGAGAATTTATTAACGGAAACATAAATTTCCCGAACCAACGTTACCTGCAAATAGTTTGAAAATGCTTCATTACCACGTCGTGATTCTGTAAATTCTCGGCATGCCAGATCATTTATACTAAACGGAAGCTCCGACAGGCCATTGGAAGGAAGAACAGGTCGAGAGAACAACGACCTACTATTATTGTCATCTAAGGATCCCAATTTACCGTCATCTAAGGATCTCAATAAATCAAATGTTTTCACAAATTTAATTCAACATGTTTATACATCTTGGATTCCTGGTCATCAGTTGAACAACGCTTGGGATTCGAGGACTTCAAACCCTTCGGACTATTCCCAACGTGTTCCTAATAAATATGAACAACCCATAATGTGAATAACTTTTCTTTCTCAGAAGGGCATCGACTCATGGGTAAAACTGAATCATCAATAAAGTTGTTCTCATGGATTTCGTCTGAACTATAAGTTGTGGAAGTAGAATATTCGCTACTACAGGATGAAAGTGAGTCATTAATAAATTCATCTTTCTCATGGGTTTCGTGTGGACAATGAGCGTGGGAATGAGAATCCAATTGCTGACAGATCTCTTGTAGCTTCTCCCTTCCACCAACTAAAAACCTTCGATCTTCTCGTTGTTCCCCAAAAAACCAGCCATAGAAATTTGAAGTCCCTTGTGAAAGTGTGGCAAATAACCTTATTTTTCCTTCCAATTAGGGCGGCTTATAAGCTGCTCTTCTGTATTACAGGGAATGGACGCACTGCTCTTGGGGCGCTTTTCATCAATATGGATTTTGTGCGTAATTGATCTTGGTTCCTTGGCCTCAAATGACAGTGAGATACCACTAGTTGCCACCAGTTTTGAACCATACATCCGTCCTTTTCCATCTGTCACTGTCAACCATCCTTCCTGACAGTTTCTGTTCAAATGTGAATAGCCTGTTGCTGTTGTTCATACCCTAAAGATCCTTCACGATCAATTTTTTGGTGCCTCTCCCACGGAAGCCTTGGGTTTAAGTTATGAAAATAATGGTAAGCCAAATATTCTGGATCAGTTCGACGTTGCTCCTCAGAGACAAAGCTTTCAATAAAATTTAGAGTCATAAAATAAAATAAAAAATATAATTAATATTGGATTGCTAAAATTTAAAATTTTATATTTATTAATATATAATTTTTTTTTTTAAATATAAATTATATTAATAAAAAAAAGAGAATTTAAATTTATTTCACCATTTAATAATTCAAATTATTATAGATATTTTAAAATATTTTATATTAATAATATTATATTTCAAAGAAAATTATATTTGTAGATAAAATAAATTAAATATAACATTAAGAAAATAGTTAAAATTATTATTTTGGTAATTGGGACTTTTTATAATTGATGGTAAAATATGTCATGTTTGTAATACTTATTAATAAAAAATATTAATTAATATAAAACACAAATATATATAATTTGTAAAACATAAATATAATTATAAAATAAGTTAATTTTTTTATTCACAGGTACATTTTTCCTTATAAAACATATAAGCCTAATTTGAAAATTATAGTTCAAGAATGTGGTCCACAAAATAAAGTGGATGTAAAAGATTTGAAAGATGTAACTCAAAATTCTAAAAGGGAGAATAATATTTACCCACAAGCGATGAATAAAGATATAGAAAATGATAAGAATCCCTTGCATATAATCATTACCAATGAATACTCCTAAGAAATTGGAAGAAGTTTCGTATAATGGATATTTGTTTAAAATATAAATTTACATATGTAAAATAATAAAAAGTAAAATTTAAACTATTAAGATTTAAATAATTTTATTATTTCACACATATAGGATTGTAATGTAGGATTATATTAAAATTTTAAATTAAATTTTTATTTTTATTTTTTTCAAAATTAATCAAAGATTGATTAAGGGATGCTTAATAAATTTTAAATTTTATGATTGAATACAAACATGAATTAGACCGGGACAGGGGAGGGTGATTCACATCACAGTGTTTTAATACTCCCCGCTACTACGTTCACACAAGCGACACGCGAATGAGGAAGATGACTTAAAATTATGGACTTCACCATCAAAGAGGCCTTACAATCACATTGGTAAGGAGTCATGAGAAGATCACACAATCCAATGCGTCAAATCTCATATGAGAGTGCCAATTAAAGATTTGTATGGTAAATTTAATATAAGACTTACTTATAGTTGTCTCCTACTCTTTCCGTCTTGATACATTTGATAATTTATGGTTGTCTCTGCCCCTTGACCCAATTGATATTATAAGGTGAGGATGTGCATGCATAATAATATTTAGTTATGACTATGCGATGAGGATTTAAATAGAAGAGGATGTAAAGACATGCAATTTTTATACGTATTTTGGTGGCGAGTTTTGAAGATAAATGTGGTGAGAAACCACGTATGTTTGGAAGGACGGAGGGAGATTACACGATAATGATCATGCCACCCATCAAATTGAAGACAATTCATGAGCCAAAAATTGTTATTTTTAAAATTTTATGAATCACCATTGTGGTACTTTGGTCTAAATGTTTTTTCTAGCTCATTGTTTCTCCCTATTGTGTGCCCGGTGCCACCTATTTTTAAAATATGAATACTTTGGGTGAAATTTTTGTATTCATATTTTAAATTAATAACACTTTCTTTTTAAAAAATATACATAAATATTTTTGACAACACTATTTAATTTAAATTTAAAAAATTAAACATGTTTATTTATCACATTTATTATTGATTTATATAAATAATATTTAAACATCAATAAAAAATTAAAATCATTAATAAAAAATTAAAATCATTATTAATTCTATGTAATATATATAAACATTCAAAACTTTTTAGGTATAAGATAATTAATATGATTATAAATATTATTATTATTAGTATTTTTATTATTATTATTTTATATATATAAAATAAACATGGTAGTTGGTAGATCAATTGCAGAAAGAGTCATGATTTTCAAAACATTAGATAATATAACTAGGTTTTTAAGTTTATAAAAGAATTAGTAGTACCAAAGCAATTATTAAGTGGTATATCTATCCCTATATGCGTACACATTCAAAGGATAACTTACACCATGAAGGTATTGATGCTTCCTTAAATATAATATAAAAAAAATTCGAGATATATCAGTTTTTTTAGGGTCACTATGGTTGCTACTTATTTTAAGCATGTTTCCTTCCCTAATGAAGGGTAAGGTTCTTTGTTTATTAATTTTATTGTCGGTTATACCATGTACTTTTGTTTTTTATGCATCGCGACCTAATATGAGAATAAAGTTAGTGTTCTATGATTCATACAGATTTATGGTGAGAGATCATTTCAAATCTAAATCTATGGAGCAGTTGTTAATTATAATACATATATAATAATAAAACTTGGATGTTTCATAAGTTTGAAATATGCTTTTGTAAATAAATGATAAAACATATTTTATGCAATGATGGTTGTTGTTTGTGATGAAGTGGAAGATATTAGGAGGTTCATTTAGTGATTACTCTTGTTAAAAGTGAATTAAAAGTGTCAATCCCTCTTGATGTATAACAATTAAAGTGTCCATCATTTTGATGTAGGCAATAGAAATGTCATTCTCATATTTTGCCCGAACAGTTACAATAACTGTATTATGATATAATACCTTAGTTACCTTTCTTCTTTGCATAGAGGCTTCGTTTCTGCTTTGCATAGAGGCTTCTATCTATGCAAATAGCCCTAGATTGTTATGTTTATCGTAGGATTTAATGCTCAGCCAACTGATTGCTCTTTTTAAAATTGAATTCGTCTTCTTGTTTACAGCTTAGTGGTCTTCATTTCCTGGCTTTTGCATTAGCCTTTATAGCGATGGTTTCTGATACTGAAAGGAATCATACTTCACAGCAGTACGAGGTTCACAAAAAACACATTCATTCTACATACCCATCCTAGATCCATTTTAGGGACAAATTTATTTAGGGCATGGTTCCCAATTGATTGTTGTCTGAACCCAGAGCTAATACAGTTATAGGCCATTCAAAGAAGAAAATTTAGCGATTCCCATGAAAAGTCCTTAACAAAAATTAATTGTAAAATGAAATCAAGTAAGCTTGACAATATAATGCTTGTCACATTTTGAAAGCGTAATGTGTAGTCGTCCAGTATTACTTGTATGTTCAACCTTTAAAGTTAGTATTTGATCATGTATGTGATTTATCTACTGGTTTCATATGAAAGGGTGGTTTGTTTAATTTTCACTGCAATAGTTTTTGTGTCCTAGAAAAGTTGGCCCTTCCATTCCACGTTCATTTTGCCATTCCCTGTACTTGTTTTCACTTCAAGTAAACGATGCACATATTACTAATCTTAAACTGTAGTGGTGCACTTAACAGAGTAGCCTCTTCTATTTTGCAACTCTTGCCTCTATGTACCATATATGTTTATGGTAGAACTCTTAAGCATATTATTGTTTAGAAGATTTTAAAGAGCTTGATAGCCTCCTTCTCCAGATCGTTAAATAACTGCATGGATTTTTGACATTTGGAAGAGCTGGATGATGATGACCTTGTAATCTTCACATTAGTGAATTTCTCTATAAAGGTGTTGAGATAGGATGCTGCGCTATATTATTTATCATAATTTATCATAAGATTATTGAGAGTGTTTGGGAAAATACTTCTCAAGAAAAGTTTATTGGTTGATAATTGAATTTTATAAGATGATTTTTATTTTGGGAAAAAATGTTAATTAGTTACTTGTCTGCATTTACTTAATGTGAAAAATACAATTGAATGGAGGAAAAAACTCTTTATTGCCTTTCTAGTTATTTCACGACTTTGAACTTGTACACAACTTAACTTCAATTTTAATGGACACAAAAAATGAATTGCATTGATGTTTACAATAACTTTATTGTTTTCTTAATTATTTTATTATTTTTCTTCAAAATGTTTTTTTTTTATGTTTTTCTTGGAACACTTTTGAAATATATAATTTATTTTTCTTTTCTATAAAGATAGAAATATATTTAGTTGGCAATATTTTAAAATTATAATTTTTTTCTTAATTGTTTTATCTTTTTTCCTGAAGATGTTTTTTATGATTTTTTAACACCTTTGAAATATGTTTTTTTCTTTTTTCTTTTCAATAAAGATATAAATATATTTAGTTGACAATTTTTTAGAATTTTTATTCTTTTATATAAAGATATAAACATGATATAAACATATTTAGTTGACAATTTTTTTAAAAAATTATTTTTTCCTTAATTATTTTATCTTTTGTACTGAAGATGTTTTTTTATTTTTATTTTTTTGGAACACCTTTGAAATATGATTTTCTTTTTCTTTTTGAAACACATTTGAAATATTTGTTTTTCCTTTTCTATAAAGATATAAATATATTTAATTCACAACGATGAAATGGATTTATAATGGGAGTTGAAAATGAAATGATGATATATATCTTTAAATATATCCTTAAAAATGCCTTTGAGGTGGCATTTTTGCGGCATCGATGCAGGGGAAAGCTTTCGCGCCGAAGCGGACTCAACTATCTCCGCCGACCGTTTCAGCGCACTTTGCTTTCATCGCCAACCGCTTTCGCTGGACTTTTCTCTCCAATCGACGAACTCACCTATCTTCGTCGACCGTTTCGACGCACTTGCATTTCGTCGCCGAACTTTTCTCTCAGATAGGCGAACTCACATATTTCCTCCAACCGTTTCAGTGCACTTAGAGTTTCTCTCCAATAGGATAACTTGCCCTTTTGCACCAACTGTTTCGGCGAACTTGCCTTTCATCGTCGATACGCATCGCCACAACTCATCGAACCTCTTCGAAACGCGTCGCCGCACCTCAACGCGAAGCAACTTCCAATATTTCCCGTCGATCGACGACCTCACTTATCTCTACTGACCATTTGGCGCACTTGTCTTTCGTCACCGACCACTTTCGCCAAACTTTTTTCTCCGATTGTCAAACTCACCTATCTCCGTCAGCGTTTCAATGCTCTTGGATTTCGTCGCCAACCGCTTTCGTCGATCTTTTCTCTTCGAAATAGTTAGCGTGAGAAGATCGATGCAATTTATCGAGTTACGTCGACGCGTTTCAATGCATGGTCGGAGCAACTCAACCATTTTCACCAAAATCAGCAGCTAACCAATTCATTAGGATCAAACAAGGCATTCTTTCATCATTTCAATAAACCTGTAACAAAATGCTTTCCTCATTTTCTTATCTTAAAACGCTTCCAACCTTTTGGAACAAAAACTGTGCTAACAATGTGTATCCTTTACAGCTGTAAGTTAGTAGTTGAGGGTCAAGAATCTCTTAAGCATGAGCTTAAACTTACTTTTTAGATAGTTCAAGCCCATATACACTCGATGATGTTTGTTGTGATGCAATTTCATTCTTGAAATAATTAATTAAGAACCTACGATAAGACTATTAGAATTTTCAAGGATCACTTCAGGAGGGATATAGATCCTTTAGGCAGATATGGATATCTCTTATTCTTGTTGAACTAGTGTTACATATCTCCTATTTGTATTTGATTCTTAGTTGCCTCACCTTGTTAGCTTTCAGAGTTACTTTGAAATTGTTTACATCATGTTTGGAGGTGCTTTTATTATTTAGTCTAAGATTCATACTTAAATTGTGATCTTATTTTCTGTTTCAATGATGCCAGTAAGACCTATTGCCCATAATCTACCCAAACTAACTTTATTTCCTTCTCCTGTTTTCCTCTCGGTGTTCCTTTTGCCCCTCTTGGGACAAATACTAATATTAAAATTTTAAATATGTAAAAGTATAATATTAAAATTTTAAATAGCTTATGGAATTTATGTATTAAATTCACTATATATCAAACCAAATATCATATGTAAAAGTATAACGTATAGAATATAATATGACTTGAAAAAAAAATTATAATAATTATATAAAGGCCTATAATATATAAAATATTGTTTTTATATAATACAAAGATATGGCATAATGGTTACTTATAATGTATAGAATATTATTTATATAATATAAATAATGTGATTATTGCTGATAATGGATAGAATGTTATTTTTATTTAATATAAAATTAGCACATATTATATTTATATGATATAACAGTATTAATGTTATTTTTATATGATATAATAGTAATAGGTGATTATATTTTTATATAAAAGTTATAGAATTTAATTTTTCAAATCATTAAATATTTATAGAAATTTATTTATAATTTTATTTGTAATTAAATATTTTAAATAATAATAATATATTAATTTTAAATTTTATATAATTAAATATTATAAATAATTAAACATAAATATATCATTAAATTTATAACTATATTTTTTAAGAGGCGCCATGTCCACTAATTCAAAGTGTTGTGTTTTAAAGTCAAAATCTGAACTAAAATATAAATTAAAAGAGTAGACATATTGAAATAGCATTGTTATCCACTTGAATAGCATTGTTGCCGTCCTTTTAGCGTCAAATTAGCAGAACTTCAGGTAAGGTGATGACACGCATGAATGGTTTATGAAAACCGCAACCCACCATTGCTTGTGACTGTTAATGCTCACTCGCAATCCGGGACGTTTACAGATAGAACTCTCTTATTATAAATTTAGTTAAAAATTAAAAAAATTATATCTCATGATGCACATGAGTTGATGATTTCTTACAGTTGAATACGGAACTTTCTTTATTAAAAAAAATGCATGCTAGGGAATTGTACTAAAATATAGGTTTTATACATAGCAAAGGTTGCATGCAATTGCTTATCTCCAATTAGATATGACCAATTTACAAAGTGCTAAAATATTCAAGTGGGATCAGTTATTGGCGAGTTGTGCTTTTGTGAGCTTACGTGGATTTTATATAAACTCTCATTCTTTAAAAGTGCCCAATCATGTATTGCTCAATTGGGTTGATTTTTACTTATTTACAAGATTCATAATAATTGGGTCGGATCTCCCGCCAATTCCATGTAGGTGGCCCCCATCCATTGCCAAGTGAATGTAGCACCTTTTGAGGAGAGATTCATTCCCGGTTGGCGAGATAGTTTTCTGCGTAACCCAAATCCTCTCTTCTCATTACATTGTTTATCCAGTTCTAGGAGTCCTTCTACCCACCCATTAGTTTGAGGTAGTTGAACCGTCTTCAAATGTTAGACATTTGCACAAGTTGTTGATGAAAGACAAAACATCTCTTAGGATGGTGAAAAGGTGCAAAAAACTTTTAGGTATAAAAACATGGTCCATCTTGTGAATCTTTGGAATCTTTAAATAGATGTCAATTTTCTTGGCACTTTAATTTAAAGGGGACTGGGTATACTTGTTAAAATGGAAGTGTAGCTCCAAAACCCCCAACAATTCTAGGGTCCCATGAAATTGAATGTTATGGAGTACATAACCTCTTTGAGGAAAAATAATGGATGAAGGAAAAACATTTGAGCTTGTAGATCATTTTAGTGTCCACTTGAGCACCCACAAGTACCAACAAAGCTCAAAATTGGATGGCCCATCTACCAAAGCGACCTTTAATTCTAACCACTCGGTTTACCACAATTAACACCCACAAATACATGCATTCACCTTCAAGATATTTGGCTTGATGACTTGGGTTGAGGCGATACTTTTGGTTTCTTATTGAGATGATAATGTAGTAAGTCCACATTAAATTTGGTACACATTTTTTTCTTCTAATTATGGTTTAGACATCTGCTATTCACAAAGAATTAAGATATCTCTAATGTTCATCATAACATGTCGCAAGCTAGACTTAAATAGGGGTAGGGAATATCACAACCAATACTCTCAACCACCCAATCTAAATTTTGTTGACAAAATTAACACACATTATAACAACAAAATCAATAATACTCTTTAATTCCATTTATTACATACTTCACAGGTATTGGTTAAGTTTGCACAACCAAGACAACACTTACATTGGTTGTTCATTTCTATTTGGAATCTCAAACATTTTAAGTTTTTAATATTTTTTAATAAATACTTTTCACGTATTGATTGAGTTTGCATATTAAAGATAATACTTATTTTTTAATTTACATAGGTCATTTTTACTTTTATTTGGATTTCATTCTCTAGAATGAATGATATTAGTTTACTTAAGTAAACTAAGCAATTGTTGGAATACAAAGATATATTAAGTTTTTAATATATTTTTAATAAATGCTTTTCACGTATTGATTAAGTCTCCATATTAAAGATAATATTTATTTTTTAATTTATATAGATCATTTTTATTTTTATTCGGATTTTATTTTATAGAATGAATGATATTAGTTTTTTTTCCACAAATAAAAAGCTATATTTGATATTCATTATGAATGAAATACATAGATTGTTACAGGAACATTTAATCTCATCCAAACTGTTATCAGAAGGCAACTATGACTGTGCACTAAAACACCATTACAAAAGATGCTCAATAGAACATAAAAGTAGAAAGAGACCACAAATAGCAAACAGCAAACAAGAACAGGAAGGAAGCGGAAACCCTACACAAAGGACTGCAGACCCAAAACAAATAAAAGGCGAGATAATAGTGGCAGGGCATGGGAAACTCTTACTCCAAAGCACACATTAGTCTACGCCTCTGGAAAGACGTCGTCAAGCCATACACCGTGGCTTTGGAAAGCCACTACACCAAGCGATAACCACTTGGGTCTCCGCCAGAAGAGCCACCACCCAAAGCTTGGAAGGGTCGTCGACAGCAAGCCCAAACAATTGGGCACATTGGCCTCCACCTCTTGCTCACCCAAACCGCCTCGAAGCAGGGACTGTGCCAAAGTGAGCCACTTCCTGACTCTGTCGACGTTGTCGCTGCCACAATGGAGATCATTATTTCATTATATATGGATATTCGATTATGATTAAACTTTGTTCATAGTTGAAATTTTTATAATATTTTTATTAAATGTGTAATTAAATAATAATAATAATAATATAACTATTTTTAAGGTCACAGTCAAGCTAAATTTGGTATATGACACCCCCTTGTTTGTGGGACAAGGGATGTAAAGCTTCATATTTAAATTTTGGTATTTAAAATTTGAATGAGAATTAATTTATCATTTTAATTGCTTATTATATGTTGGACTTATATTGATTAATATCGTTGTTATGTGAACATATGGCTTTCTTATGGGCAAATAGTAAATGGCATTTATCATTTTATTTTATTCATGGCAAAGAATATTTGATACTCCCAATAGATTATTATTTTTTATTTTTGTATTTAATATTTCCAAAAATCTTTCAAAAACAATTATTTTTGTAAGAGTTATTTAAAAACTCAAAAATACTCAGAAGAGGTGTGAATGAGACACTTTGCACAATAAAATATTTTTTATTATTAATAAAGGAAAAAGGCACTTGGAGAATTCAGTTAAATGAGGGGACACCACCATGAGACACAGAACATGTGTAAAGCAAGCAATGGATATTTTACCAATCAAATCCAATCTAAAAGCTCAACTACCAGACAAAATCCTAAATCATAGGGATTGAAAGATTGATTGAGATTTGATTGGGATGGCACAAGACCTGGGAAAAAGCTATATATTGGTGCACTGAGATAGCACGAGACGTTGTGTTGTGCATGGAAAAATTATGCTAGTGTGTATGTGTTGAGTATTTATCTCTTTCATAAGTCCATAACTAGCTTGGTACAAACTTTGGGAGAGAGTGTTGCGTGGAAGCTTTGCTTGTGGTTCTAATGTACATGGTGGTGATCCAGCTCGAGGGTGTAGTCGAGTTAGTGGTTTGCTCACTTCTATGGTTGGGAGGAATTGATTCTCCAAGTGTGTTTTTCCATTTTATTCAAGTAAGTACAATTCTAATTCTGGTGTACGAATGGTTAAATTTAGATAGACCTAACATGTAGTTGAACTCAGGGATAATTTTAAGGACCCATACTTATTTAAAAGTGTATGAACCTTGACGAACCTTACCAATTCTTAAAATGTGAACTATAAAATATTTGGCGATATTTTTCTAAAATTATTTCAATTTCTAAGGATTTTATATAGTTTATATAATAATTTGGCGATTTTTAGAGTGAAAAAGTTTACCCCATCAAAATTGAGCGAAATGGAACTTCAAAAAATGCAAATTGCCGAATATTTTTTTGGAATAAAACATGGAAAAATAGCCCATGGACTAAATTTCGCCCCTAAAATTATACTTGATTGAACTTTACTTGAAATAGAATGCGTTGTAGGTAGAATGATATTATGTTAAATAAAATTGTATTATTTATAAACTAGGCTTCGGTTGTCGTTCGTTCCATAGTTATGTAGAAGTTATGATATATTACAGCTTGATATTCGGATTTCAAATAAATTTGCGCGTTAGTTATGCCATGAGGCATTTGAATATTGGTATATTATTGTTTTATTATTTTGATTGTGATAATGAAGGGATTTGTAGAAAGCAAACGATTCAATTGCTGTCGGTTCTCACAAATTATAATTTTTGTTGATGGTGCAAGGATCTATGTATAAAATCTTTATTATTGATACATGTTCTGAAGGATCACTCGATATCTGTTAATTAATTTGTGATTTAGGGTTATACCTATGTATGTATGCAATGCATAATCAAGGCAACGACTTGGTTGATTTGGGATCTCTGTGTTTTGACAGGGGTTACATATATATTTTATACCAAAACTGGAATGTTGGAATGGGTCTTGATAGACCCTAGCAAATATATTAGTCTCCTGTGATTTAACTGATTCTATCTCGATCAAATGACACGGTTTTGCATATACGCAGTAACCAAATAGTTGACATCAGTCTGCTGTGGATTTTGTAGATCTTTTAACTTGTAAATACATTAGACAAATGATTTGTTGACTGTAAATACTTCATATATTTTGCGATCGGAGATTTGATGGAAATTGATCTGAGATTTAATTACGTCGTAGGCGTTTCACTAATGAGAAGCATAACCATCCACGTCAGCTAGATTCCTCGCACACAGAGCGAATGGAATGCTTCCACGTGGATCGTTGCTTGCTGAATAATTTCCACTCTGGTTGGATGGTTGCGTGTTGAATAATTTCAGTTCTGGTTCGAGCGGCCCTGGATTCACACTTATGCACGCCAAACACTTTGTATGCCAAACACTCTTATGCATGCCTCCCTCACTTGACCTAATGCATATTCTGTATCCCCCATCCAACGCTGGGCTTCTTTAAACTGCTAGGCTGCCATGATCAGAGTTCCTTGACCTTGCTTTTATTTTACAGTTATTGCTGTTCATTATTGCTTAGAGTATACACCTATACACGACCATTTTATTTTACACTTGTAGGGATGGCAATGATCGATAGAGGCTGCAGGTCCCAATCCTTATCCATAGAAGGATGAGATACTTGACAACACAGGTATGCTTCACGCCTCGCAATCGCAATCCCTATCAACCATAGACGACTAGTTCCTAAATTTAGTTCTCTGAATGTAATTCACCCCAAATTGCTCTCACAAACTCAGAAATGTAGACTGCTATGAAGGAATCAAAATCTCCATTATGGAATGGCTCCCTGCAGAAAACAAAGAAAAGAAAAAAAATGAATATATATAAATATACACCTATACACCTGAAGCAATTGTTGTTCATTATTGCTTAGAGTATACACCTATACACGACCATTTTATTTTACACCTGTAGGGTTGGCAACGATCAGCAGAGGCTGCAGGCCCCAATCCTTATCCATAGAAGGATGAGATACTTGACAACGCAGGTATGTTTCACGCCTCACAATCGCAATCCCCATCAGCCATAGACGACCAGTTCCTAAATGAAGCAATTATTGTTCATTATAGCTTAGAGTATACACCTATACACGACCATTTTATTTTACACCTGTAGGGATGGCAACGATCGGTAGAGGCTGCAGGTCCCAATCCTTATCCATAGAAGGATGAGATACTTGACAACACATGTATGTTTCACGCCTCGCAATCGCAATCCCTATCCGCCATAGACGACCGGTTCCTAAATTTAGTTCTCTGAATGTAGTTCACCCCAAATTGCTCTTACGAACTCAGAAATGTAGACTGCTATGAAGGAATCAAAATCTCCATTATGGAATGGCTCCCTACAGAAAACAAAGAAAAGAAAAAAAATGAATATATATAAATATACATATATATTTACCAAAATGAGGCTGGGGAGAATGAGTGCAAGGCTGTGGGGAGGTCACCTGGAGCGAGCATAAGGCTGTGGGGAGGTCGCCTGGAGCGAGCGTAAGGCTATGGGGAGGTCGCTTGGAGCGAGCATCGAATGGGTGCGCCAAACCTTCTACTAGTGTTAAACAAGATACCATGTTCCATACTTAGCAACTCATCGACACCACTAAAGGCGCCAAGGATAGCCGACAACGAGCCAAGTATTGCACTAACATGTCCAATCCTGAAACATACATTCTTGCCAAGCGCCCAAGGGGGCCACCGGTCTAAAACCCATGGAGCTACAACCCAACCAATCACCGCACGGAAGGGATGAGAGGGAGGGTAGTTGGGATGCCACTCCGAATGGAGGAAGGAGGTGGCGCTGAGGCCGCCCCTCCTCAACAACCATGGTTGCTCTAGTTACCCCCTTCTAACCAATTTAGCTGCCAATTTGCAGAGGTGTTGCACCGTATTGCAAAACTTAGCCGAAGAGAAGGAAGAAATTTTTTTCACCGAGAAAATGACCTAACGCGAGGCCGAGCCCCATCTTAACTCAACAGGGGAGATCAAACACGTGGTGGTCATGCAAGGCGGTTGGTGTGCATGTGGATATGTGGATATTAGGGTTAAGTTCATGCTTGCATCGATAAAGTTTAGGGTTAGGTTTAAATGAAATTTTCTTCTTGTATGTGTAATTTGTTGTAAATAGGTAGAGTGTTATATAATTTATATATATATATAATACGTGTAATACGTGTTTTATTAAAATTTAAATTATTTTTATATATAATATTATATATATGTATGTATATAAATTATTTCTATATATAGTTGTTATAATGCATGTTTTATTGAAATTTTAAATTCAAATTTTAATTTTAAATTTTAGTAAAGTTAACTATAATTAGATTATGGGTTAACAATTAAAATTAATTAAAATGTAAGTATTAATGTTTAATCATAACTTTAAGTAGTAAGACCCATAATGCCCTTCTGTCGAGACTTCAACTCATAGTCAAAGGGACGAGACAATTACAGAATCTAAAAAACGAGGCACCATGAGCTGAATGTTAAGAAGCTGAGTTCACTACATGACAAAATCGTTTAATAAAAACGACCATAGATTTAACGCGCTAATTGTGACAATATGTTGTTTCATGATGCAAGTTATTCCTCACACATAAGTATAGATGTATGCATATCTAGATTTTAATTCTGCATAAATATGATTGAAAAACTAAAGATATGATTTTATTTCAAATGACTCAAGATCAGTCATGGTAACGACACGCAGAGGTCGAGGTCGACCACCGTCACCACCACCGACACCGTCACGGTCAACCTCAACACCAGAAATTTAGATCATAATGAGATCTTTGGAGGCTATCATGACCACGATGAACAAGTAGTCGGAAAGGGCCGTCAAGGTGGAAACCACTCAAGAGAGTTGAGAGAACTCTGAGAGGGCAGAAGGACCGAGACAAGAACCACTTCAAGACATATCGAGGGAGTTGCAAGAGATAAAGGTTCCATATTTTTCAGGAGGACGACCCGGTAAGCATGCCAAAGCATGGCTTGAAGACATGAAAAGATACTTCGCATTAAACGAATATACTTCCAGTTCCAAAGCTAGAATGGCCATCTTTCAGCTTAAGGGTGATGCTTTGAATTGGTGGTCAGATATGGAGAAGCGATTTCACCTTACCCCTCTTACGACTTTGTGGGAATTGTTCGAGGAGAGGTTCCACATGAAATATTTGCCAAATTATTACAAGGAAGAACGGGCAGGTGCAATCCATGCTTTAGTTTAGGGGAACAAGACAGTGGAGGAATATGAAGCTAGGTTTATGGAACTAGTGAAATATGTACCTTACCTAGACGGAGATGATTGTCAGGTAGAGCGTTTTTTTTATGGACTTAACTACAAAATAAGGGCTATTGTGCGGATGTGGAAACCAACTTTAGTTCCAATGGCAGTTGAGTATGCTTGTTATGCAGAGGATATGTCGGATGAAAAAGGGGGCAATAAGTTGGCAGGATCCAATAAGTATGTTTCAAGGAAGGCCTCACGTCCCTACTTCAAGGGAGGACAATCTAGATCTCCTCCATACGGTAACAGGTTCACATCGGGGGGTAATACTTCGGTTAACTCAGTATCGCAGGCATAGTCCGCAGCCCATCAAATCAAGGAACGTACACAAGGAAGTTCCTACAGACATGGATTGTTGCTTTGCTATTGATTTGATTGGACTTTGATTTCTTGACTCCCTATTGAGACCTTCTATTCACTACAATGAACTTTTGCATGTTATGTTGATATGGGTACTTTGCCACGTACTATTACTCGACTTTTTAGTATCATATGTTAGTACATTGGTCAAGGATCCATGTTACTTTTGATTTAAGTTAGATTCCCACTCTAATTTTAATTCTCATCCTCTATAGTGATTTTTTATAGTTAATGTTGATAGTGTACATTACAATAGCAAAGATTTTTGTGGAATCTCTTCTCTTTTCTTTGATTTTAGTAGAAGTTTCTAGTGAAGGTGTGTAATCAGAGGTTTGAGTAGATGGATTTTGTTTGGTGTGTGTTTGACGGACAATCCACTCGAGCGGACGCGAGCCGGATCTCCCTAGCTCAATTTGAGTCTAGAACAAATAGTACAGACTACAAACTACTTTCCTAGATCTGATTAAGGATCAAGTGACTAGATGTCTTACCTTAACTTCGCAATCCTTTCTCCTGGATGCTACTCCACGTCTCGCGGCCATCATATCTTAGCTGCAAGACCTATCAAGACACATAAAACAACGCAACGAGTAAAGGGCATATATACAATAAGAGATCTAAGTAAACAGTTAAGCAGGTAAATTACACCATATCATTACACATAAAAAATATTGGTGGAAAGCGTTTATATTACTGTAAGTATAGGGAAAGTACATAGGTAAGAATGACTACAACCAAAGCTTACCGCAGTAGCCCTTCTCCATCCAATCCAATTGCCATATCCTCCCAAGGAAGTGTGAGTTTCTCAATGGATGAGTTAGAGATCTCTCCAATATGATTTCACCAGCATGTAGACACTATAGACTTCCTCCCTTTGGAGAGGGGTAGAGCTTCACTTATATAGGACTAAGTGGATAGGATATGGATAGGGTAGGTTGAGATATGGTAGGAGAGAGATAGGGGATCCTTCCAAGAGGTTAGGAACCGAGTGCCAGCTCCCCCAAGAGGTCAGGGATAAGGATACAAGTCACCAGGCTTCGAGAATGAGCTCGAAGTACCTATTTTTGTCCATTAACTGACTTCGTCGCACCCTGTAGTAGAGCAAGTTGCGACGTCGCAGGTTGCATGAGTGCAGCCTGCAACGACCTCTCAAAACCCAACATAAATGAAATGGTATCTTTTCCTGGTAAATGACTTAGCCAATGAAACTTTAGGGGTGTATACACTGAATCTCATGATGGTAGGATTTTAGGTGTAACAGTGTGTTTCAACCACACTATCACACACCATGTAGTGTTAAAGGGATTCTCATTATGCATGTAGCACCTTCGTGGTTTTAGAATCTTTTATGAGTCATTAAAGTGTTCAACAATTTTATGGAATTGGGACAAAGGGCCGCACATACTCTCGGTATTCACACATCATAATTCCTGGTAGACCTCATCAAACTAAAATCCTATGAGTGTGCCTTGATGTGGATATTTATGTTACAAAGTCCTCAGGTCCCAAGCTGCACTCCTTCATACCACTTGTTGCAAGATCAATTTTGTGGAGCTTATTGCCATACTCTCGCCCTCTACATTATACATGTCTTGGGATGGAAGGAGCGAAGGTCATGTTGGTTTGACATGAACCTCCTTTTGTGTTGAATCCACCACTTTATCTACACTTACACCATTGTTGTGCCTCCACTTGTTTGTGTGGAATGACTCTGTCATGAGCTCACTTAAACTCGTTCAGTCCACATGGGATCCAAAGTATGACTCATTAATCAACCAATGCTTGTGGTGTATGCTATGCAACCAACATTTATGATTGTGGTACTTCAACAAGGTTTAAATGGGATTAGCATGCAAGTTCATGACTTAATATGCATGTTTACAAACTTAGCATTTGAAGTTGCAAGATCGAAAATTACATATAATAAATTATAATAGCAATTCATCCCCATGAACATAAATTAGAATATATATTTGATATGGATTTATTTCATATAAAATCCTTTTAGGATTAAAAGTACAAGATCAACAAAGACTATTTACTGCATTTAACTAGATATCATTTTAAGAGCATGTATTGACCGGCTTAGATTATATGTTGACATGGATTTGTTTGATATTGATTTCATCAAAATCTTGCCAAGATTAATGTACGCGACAAGAAAGGACTACTTACTGCATTTAATTATCCAAATAACATTTTAATTTATTAGGGTTTGAGGTGCATAATTGTTATTCTAGATCTCTTTTGCTTGTAAGAGTAAAGGTGTTCTCATCACCATAGGAAATTGGAAAAAAAATGCAGTCGTCATTTTACATGATTTCGACAGGTTTTCATGGTTTTCTTTGTTTGTTTTGACATGAAGCTTATAATATAGATCGATGGTTTCCCACAACATCCTCTAGAAAACCTCGGTATCATAGGTGGCGATTTTATATTTTACACACTCAGTGCAAATGGCTTCCAACTTGGGGATAATGCAGAGACACCCAAATGAGGTTGCAAAAAACCTATATGCTGTGAAAATAGTGCTTAACAATGTTGCACATGGCATGAAAGCAAATTTTTGTTCACAAGTAGATTGTGCAGTTTAGGAGCTATTATAATCATTGTTTTCGTTGATATTATTGCAATTTTTTTTCTTCAAATTGCTTATATATTCTAGATATAGTAGTAATCTATAATGTTGAGATTACTACTATAGAGATTGTGAGAAAAACAATTGTAGTTGGCTCACTGTGTTGATGAGCTTAACATTATTTTTTGTTATGGGTTGAGTGCCTATGTCTTTGTAATATGAGATTGTTACAAACTTTGCTCTTTTCCTATCAATGTCCTTCGCTGCTTGTGCCTATGTTTTTGTTCCTTCTAACTTTTCTCTTTTCCTATCGACGTTCATTTTTACCCCTCAAGGAGTAAATACTAGTATTAGAAATATGCTATATAAAAGAAATAAAATAAACTAAAACAAATAAAAACATGTCTTAGAAGAAATTCCTATCTTACCTTTATATGCTATGATTTAAAGTAGTTGGATCCAAAGCGTTAAATCAATACTTAAGACAAATAAAAACATGTCTTAGAAGAAATTCCTATCTTACCTTTATATGATAAGATTTAAAGTAGTTAGATCCAAAGCGTTAAATCAATACTTGATTAGGAGGTTTTGACTTTATTAAATATTATGATTGTTTTGACACCTCTTCTCATATATAGATCTTATTGATCTTAGTTGTAAAGATTGGACTTGATGTTAAATAAGTCCTCCATATATACATCTTACTGATTTTAGTGTAAAGTTTGGTTTTAATGTGAAAGAAGTCATGCATGTATATATTTTATCGATATAAATTTATAAAGATTTGATTTTGATGTTAAATAAGTTATATAGTAGAAGTTTTTAATTTTTAATTTTATTTTTATTGTGGGGTTGTTATTGAATATGTGATTTTATTTGAAGAAGAAAATTAAAAGTGGAATATTGATATGTGGATGTGAGTTTAATTTGTATTTTAGATATGGAATGAGTACTATATATATTGCAAAAGAACTTGTATGTTTATTTAAATGTTTTTTTCTTAACAATATAGATTATCACTTCAAAGAGTTGGATATGTTTATACATGAGATATATGTCAATGATGAACTAACCCATATGTCGACTAGCTATGAGATAGCTAGATTTCAAAAAAGTTCAAAGGGGCATGAGATGTCTTGGACATCAGGAGGATAAAGATGTGATATCATATTTTGCTATACTATCAGGGTGGTAGAGGCATTACCCACTATTTATCCTCCAAAACCTAGAGTTGTGGGAGGATTGTGTTGAGCACGCTTCCCTAGATGTGTGATGATAACTAGTGGTTTCCTACTGGGGAAGCTTGGTCGATGTAGTCAACACTTCCACTTATGGGTTCTATCTGTGGTTAGGTCCGTATAGCCGACGCCATAGCATATTGCAGCAGAAGACAGGATGGTGAGGTTAAGTGATGGAAGTAGTGGTGACTAGATGTTGGAGTATTTATGGAGATGGATGAGACCAACAAAGAGGTTGTGCGGTGTCATTCATTATATAAACCTTCATGATTATATGCTTGGATTGATGAATATGTTTATGCAATTCATTTCTAATGATTTTGTAAGAAAATTGTGAATAATGAATGATGGTAAATCCTAATTAGTCAAATGACAAATTATATTTTGTTTAATTGTTCTCCAACCAATAGACTTCTAACATATACAAAATTTGCATTGAAGACATTGAATGTAATGTAATTATTGGTACATGCAAAGAGTGTGTGCACTAGCCACATATGCAATAGTATATTTGGTTAATACAATAATTATTAATAATTAGGTAAAAACTTACTAGACCTATCAAGCAGAGCCAGTCTTATAAGAGGTTGTAGAACAACTAGAGTCACTTGATCTTGCTCAGGATGGAGATAGTCTAGTGAATGAATCCCCCATAGTTGCGGAAGGAGTGCCTTAAATCAACGGAACAAACTTAGTTTTTAATGCCCCCCCTGGCATAGTTGAAGTATATGGTATTTTATTTCTATAACTCCATATCAAGTTTTCCTTGGTATAACATATAGGTAGAAGTAGTAGTAGCGTTCATATTGGAGCAGTGTTGGGAGGAAGTAGTAGCAGTCTCAGTTCAAGTTTAGTAATTGGTAACCAGAGCAGTAGTAGTAGTTCAGTTCTAGTTGTGGCTTTTCATTTAGTTTCACAACCTGGTCCGAGAGGATTTGTCTTGGTGAGAATGAACCTATTATAAATATATAATTTAAATGTTTATTGACATATCATTCGAATTTAAGTTAATTAACAAATTGTTAAAGTATGTATATTTATACTATGTGATTGTACGGTTTGCAAGTACTTTAATATTTTGACATGTCAAATACTTTTAAGATTAAATAAAATGAATTATATATATATATATATGCATTCACATAGCTTACCACAATTAACACCCAATTATATATATATGCATTCACATGGTTTACCACTCAGCTTACCACAATTAACACCCACAAATACATGCATTCACCTTCAAGATATTTGTCTCGATGCCCTGGGTTGAGCGGTACTTTTGGGTTCTTAGTGAGATGATAATGTAGTAAGTCCACATTGAAGTTGGCACACATTTTTTTTAATTATGGTTTATTAGCGTCATGGGCTATATCTACATAAAGAACAAATACTTGTTATTCATAAAGAATTAAGGTATCCTTAATGTCCATCATAACATGTCACAAGTTAAATTTAAAAGTAAATAAAAAATATCACAACCAATACTCTCAACCACCTAATCTAAACTTTGTTCACAAAAATAACACACATTATAACAACAAAATCAATAACACTCTTTACTTCCATTTATACCATGCTTCAAAGGTATTAGTTAAGTTTCCACAACAAAGACAACACTTACATTGGTTGTTCATTTTTATTTAGAATCTCAAACATTTTAAGTTTTTAATATTTTTTAATAAATACTTTTCATGTATTGATTAAGTATGCATATTAAAGACAATACTTATTTTTTAATTTACATAGGTCATTTTTACTGGAATACAAAGATATCTTAAGTTTTTAATAGATTAAGTTTGCATATTAAAAATAATACTTATTTTTTAATTTACATAGATCATTTTTATTTTTATTCGGATTTTATTTTATAGAATGAATGATATTAGTTTTTTTCTACAAATAAAAAGTTATATTTGATATTCATTATGAATCAAAGTATCATAAATTATTTCGAAATATTCAATATCATCCAAACTGTTACTATCAATCTTAGAAGGCAACCATGACTGTGCACTAAAGTAACATTACAAAAGCTGCTCAACTGAGCAAAAAAGCAGAAAGAAACCACAAATAGCAGATAAGAATAGGAAGGAAGCAAAAACCCTACACAAAGGACTAGGACCCAAAACAAACAAAAGTAGAGATAACGGTGGCAGCCTTGCAGGGTAGGGGAACCTCGTACGCCAAAGCACACATCTCGAGCCGCAATATATTTCGCGCCTCTGGAAAGACGCCACCAAGCCATCCACCGTGGATTTGGAAAGCCACTGCACCAAGCGATAACCACTTGGGCTGCCACCAGAAAATCCACCACCTAAATCTTGGAAGGGTCGCCGAAAACAAGCCCAAACAAGTGGGCACATTGGCCTCCACCGCCTGTTCACCCAAACTGCCTCGAAGCAGGGACCACGCCAAAGTGAGCCGCTCCCCGACTCCGTCGACATCGCCACCACAATGGAGACACTTTGTCGCGCCAGGGAATCCCACCAAACCACAAAAGAACCGCCCACGAGAAAGCTTGAACATGGCCGCTCGGGGGAGGGAAGGAGGCTAGGGAAGGAACCCTAGCCGCCTAGTTCAGGTTCTGTAGGCGACTCTCAAATCCTCGATATCGTTCGATCCTGGCGCATCTACTCGCATCCAAATGAATGATATTAGTTTAATTAAGTAAACCAAGCAATTGTTGGAATACAAAGATATAGGAAGTGAAAGATTTTAATAATTTAGAATTATAATTAAATTTTTGACAATTTGAACCAAACAAAACTCGTAACTCGTAAGATCATTATTCCACTATATGGATATTCGATTATGATAAAACTTTGTTCATAGTTGAAATTTTTATAATATTTTTATTAATTGTGTAACTAAATAATAATAATAATAAACTATTAAGGACATAGCCAAGACAAATTTGGTGTATGAGATCCTCTTGTTTATGGGACAAGCGGAGTAAAGCCAAGACAAATTTGATGTATGAGATCCTCTTGTTTGAATTTTGGTATTTAAAACTTGAATGAGAGTTAATTTAGCACTTTAATTGTTTATTATATGTTGGACTTAGATTAATTAATACTATTGTTATGTGAACATATAGTCTTCTTATGTAAAAATAGTAAATGACATTTATCATTTTATTTTATTTATGGTGAAGAATATGTGATACTCCCAAGACATTATTATTTTTTATTTTTTGATTTAATATTTCAAAAAATATTTAAAAAACAATTATTTTTGTAAGAGTTATTTAAAAACTCAAAAATACTCACAAGAGATGTGAGTGAGACACTTTGCACAATAAAATATTTGTTGTTATTAATAAAAGAAAAGGACACTTGGAGAATTTAGTTAAATGAGGGGACACCACCATGAAAAGCAAGCAAGGGATATTTTACCAATCAAATCCAATATAAAAGCTCAATTATTAGACAAGATCCTAAATCATAGGGATTGAATGATTGATTGAGATTTGATTGGGATGGCACAAGACCTCGGCAAAAGCTATATATTGGTGCATTGAGATAACACAAGACGTTGTGTTGTGCATGGAGAAATTATGCTAGTGTTCATGTGTTGAGTATTTCTCTCTTTCATAAGTCCATCACTAGTTTGTTACAAAATCTAGGAGAGAGTGCCGCGTGAAAGCTTTGCTTGTGGTTCTAATGTGCATGGTGGTGATCTAGCTTGGGGGTGGAGTCAATTTAGTGGTTTGCTCACTTCTATGGTTGGGAGGAATTGATTATCCAAATGTGTTTTTCCATTTTATTCAAATAAGTTCAATTCTGCTGTATGAATGGTTAATAGACGTAACATGTAGTTGAAATTTACTTGAAGTAGAATGGTGTTGTAGGTAGAACCATCCTAGATCCAAATCCTAGGCTCTATCAAGCACCGAGAGGGATCAAATCTCTCGAGGTAGCTTTTCGAGGAGAGGTTTGCACCTTGGGAGATTTGATCCCTCTCTGCGCTTAATGGTCGTGTTACATGCGTTACAAGGTCTCCCACATATTATTACTTTTTAAATTTTATTACTTTTGACAAACGTTACATGTTACATGCGTTACAAGATCTCCCTCATATTATTGCTTTTTACGTTTTATTACTTTCGACAAACACTACATGTTACATGCGTTACAAGATCTCCCTCATATTACTACTTTTTACATTTTATTACTTTCGACAAACGTTACATGTTACATGCGTTACAAGATCTCCCTTACACTGGGCTATAGAGCGCCTCTCGGCGCAATGATATTATGTTGAATAAAATTGTATTATTTATGAACTCGGCTTCGGGTGTAGTTCCTTCCATAGTTATGGAGAAGTTATGATATATTACAGCTTGATATTCGGATTTCAAATAAATTTTTCCGTAGTTCACAGAAATTATTTCTTTGTCAATCCATAAATCTTAAATGATTGTAGATCTTAGCAATGCGATCCAAAATACCATTTTTTTTTTTGATAACTGTGGAACTAGTCGGATCCTCCCTGTTGAGCTCTGTCAATTGAGCAGGCCGGATTATAAACCACAAGCCGGGGTCAGCCTTAATTTGGAACCGGTTCACCAACGAGTGGGAAGGTATAGCGCGTTCAGAGGTGACAGCGTCAGGTCCTGCATGGGGGACAGGAGTTGAACCCTGATCTCTGGCGTAGGGACCATTTGGACCAGTCACCGGGTCCGAAGCCTCAACCCCGCGATCCGAAATACCTTAACAATGCGATCTGTGTGAGTGGTTTTCTAAAATATCGAATAGGCTTAGCGCCCTTATGCCAATATGTTTTATCATTAGTAGAAAATAGAAACTGTGTTGTTATTTATTATTTATGAGGCATTTGGATATTGGTATATTATTGTTTTATTATTCTATTTGTGATAATGAAGGAATTTGTAGAAAGCAAACGATTCAATTGCTGTTGGTTCTCACAAATTATAATTTATGTTGATGGTGCAAAGATCTATGTATAAAATATTTATTATTGATACATGTTATGAAGGATCACTTGATATGTGTTAATTATTTTGTGATTCAGGGTTATACCTATGTATGTATGTAATGCATAATCAAGGCGTCGACTTTATTAAATATTATGATTGTTGTGATAACATATAACACCTCTTCTCACATGTATATCTTATTGATCTTAGTCGTAAAGATTGGACTTGATGTTAAATAAGTCCTGCATATATACATCTTATTGGTCTTAGTGTAATGTTTGGTTTTAATGTGAAAGAAGTCATGCATGTATATATTTTATTGATCTAAATTCATGAAGATTAGATTTTGATGTTAAATAAGTTAAATGCAAAATACTATTTATTATTAAGAAAAAGTAGAAGTTTTTTAATTTTTTTAAAATTTTCGTATTTACAGTATTGTGGGTTGTTACAAAATAGGTGATTTCATTTGAAAAAGAAAATTAAAAGTGGAATATTAATATGTGGATGTGAGTTTAGTTTGTGCTTTAGATATGGAAAGCGTACAATATATATTGCAAAAGAACTTACATACTTATTTAAATGTATTTTTCTTAACAATATAGATTATCACTCGAAAGAGTTGGTTATGTTTATACATGAGATATATAATAATAGTGAACTAACCCACATGTTGACTAGCTATGAGATAGCTAGATTTCAAAAAAGTCCTTGGACATCAGGAGGATAAAGATGTGATATCATATTTTGCTATATTATTAGGGTGGTGGAGTCATTACCCACCATTTATCCTCCAAAATCTAGAGTTGTGGGAGGACTGTGTTGAGCATGCTCCCCTAGATGTGTGATAACAACTAATAGTTTCTTGTTGGGGAAGCTTGGTCGATGTAGTCAACACTTCCACTTACGGGTTTTATCTGTGGTTAGGTCCGTATAGCTAATGCCATAGCATATTGCAACAGAAGACAAGATGGTGAGGTCAGATGATGAAAGTAGTGGTGACTAAATGTTGGAGTATTTATGAAGATGGATGGGATCAACAATAAAGTTGTACGGTGTCATTCATTATTATAAACCTTCATAATTATATGCTTGGATTGATGAATATATTTATGCAATTCATTTCTAATGATTTTGTAAGAAAATTGTGAATAATAAATGGTGATAAATCCTAATTAGTAATGAATGACGAATTATATTTTGTTTACTTGTTCCTTATTTCTAACATATAAAAACTTTGCATTAAAAACATTGAATGTAATTATTGGTAACTATGCAAAGAGTGTGTGCACAAATCACATATGCACGTCTTGCATGAATACAATAGTATATTTAATTAATGTAATAATTATTAATAATTAGGTAAAAACTTAAAATATTATTAGTATGAGCATATTATAAATATATAATTTAAATGTTTGTTGACCTATCATTTAACTTTAAGTTAATTAACAAAATGATAAAGTATGTATATTTATACTATGTGATTGTATGGTTTAGTGCTTTATGATCTTAGGGATGTATACACAATATAATCTAATTTGTATAAATATACACAATATAATCTAATTTGTATAAATATCTTCATGGATTGGATTGATTGCTCGGTAAGTACATGTCCTATTTTATTTAATTATATAAACAAAACATTTCAATCTAGTAAATTAATATTGTATCAAATTATATAAACAAAACATTTCAATGATAGATATTTTATAAGTGTGAGGGGATATTAAAGTAATAAATGGGATAGTTGTGATTGCATTGAAATTTGTGGTGAGAGTTCTCATTTCATTTAAGTAGCAACGTGTAAAAACAATATTTGTAACTTGTTTATTAATATTTTAAAGGTATTTTGAATTTGTTGTTTTGAATAAATTGAAGAAGTGTTATTATGGAATATATTATTTTATTAGAAGGAGTCGGTGGAAATGTTTTGTGGTCATAAATAGAGAAGGGAAGTTAAGAGAATGGGGATTCCGCCTAAAGCTTTAAAGTTTTGGGGAGAAGGATTTTGGAAGAGTTTGGAAGAGTATGAGAAATCTTGATTTGAAGATATCATACATTGAACCATACTAGTGCATTATTGTTCTTTGGGCACTAAAGGCCAAGAAATCGAAAGATTTCGATTGGCGAGGCTTCTAGTTGACAGCAAGGTGTAATTTCCCTCTGGGGGAGAAGATGGATTTGAACTTCCTCACAATTCTTATATTGAGATATTTTTCTTGTGATTTGAAACTATTTATATGTTGTTGTAAAATTTATTTATAAGTTGTGCTGTTATAAATTGTTTATATGCTTTTATAGTCAATCACCAGATTTCTTATAACATTTTATGCTATGTAAATCACTACTATATTGGTGAAAGAATTGAACATTTAACACTTAAAAAACAAATGAAACACTGTATTGCTGAAAAGATTGAAATTTTAACAATTAAAAAATAAAAAAGGTTGTGCTTGTAATAACACCATCAAAATAATATTGAAACATTAAAAAAAACACTCATCAAATAATATTGAAACATTAAATTTTTATTTTTTTTTTAATCAAGAATAGACACTATAATTAAATGATAATATCCAATCATGATGTTACACCTTCAAAGTTGCCAACAAATAAAAATAAAATAAAAATTGAAAAGAACATAATAATTGATTGATTGCAAACTATAACAAAAAAAAGAAAAAATAATTCTTGAATGGTACATGAAACAATAAAACCCAAGCTATAAATGAAAAGACAAACGTGAACAAAAGAGGAAGAGTTATTTTTTATATATATATATATATATATATATATAAACTCTTTTTGAATATATAAATAAATATATATAAACAAAAATAAAAATAAAAAAACCAAACCTCAACAAAATAAACTGAATTGAGATTTCTGAGCGCCCATCCTCACCAACTGCCTCTACCATGAATGACCTCAGCACTGTTCATCCGTCTTTTGCATTATCACTTCTTCTTTTTTTTCCACATAAAAAAGTCGTATTTTTTTCATTCAAAAAAAGTCTCAGAATACATTCCTTCGATGCTTAGAGCACTTTGACCACCAAAACTTTCCACATCGGCTACAGACATCATTGCCATGAAGACAGAACTTGGTAGAGCTATCAAGTATGGAAACATTATTATCTTAAAAAAAGTACAGAAATTTTAATCAGAAATACTTTGTAGTCTTTATAGTAGCCTAATTCAAGTATGAATATTGATAAGGAAAAAATATATAATGAAAAAATCTAATATAAATAAAATACAAAAATATATTGTTTATGTCCATTGGTTGTAGCTTGGGTGGTTGGGAGGAAAGTTGTTTCCCTCCCACTAAGGTTCAATTTTTGCAAGTGACATGATGCTTTTGTTAAGCCTCAGTTTGAACCTCATTGTAATGATTATATTTCAAGCTAGAAGATGATTTTTCCACTGAAAAAAAAATATATTGTTTATATACAATATTTTAAATTAAATATTTAATAATATATCATAAATTTACATAAAATACCAATACCACCAAATTATGCTGGTCTTTAGTATACTAAATAAACCGGAAAAGGTGAGGACGAGGACATGGAATATGACGGAAAAGTTCATACTGCAAATGGGAAGAGCATGAATGGAGTTAAAAAAGTGAATGGGAAAGAAAGGTCTTAATCTGGCAGAGAACGATCAGTTTTGTAATATCTGTTTATTAGGTGCCATGTATGAAATACATATATCCATTAATGTTGTAGGGCATCTGATGAAAATCTTCAAATTAAACGATCTTTAAAATATAGACCGACTGCGAAGTTCCCCCGAGCAAAATATTTGAAAAAATAAATTCTTCAATTTTCGAAATTAATAGTGCCTGCCATCAAGCTTTAAGGGGTCTATATGAATTTGTTTGTCTCGACCATAGATCAATGTACTTTTAAATAGTTATCTTAATTTCAGCTGATTAATTAACAAGTTGGAAACTGAATTATCTAAGTCAACAAGTTGGAAACTGAATTATCTAAGTTATCTGATTTAGCATCAAAGTTTACATTTGTGAAAATTTTGATTCATTTGACTCGACTAATTTGTTTGTTTGGGATGCGTTGTATTTATTATACCTGCCAAAGTCAGGTTATATAACAATTAGTGTGCATTTATTATTGAATTAGTTTGTAATTTTTTTTTAGTTTTTTAACAAATTTCTTAATGTTATAATAAAGTTAGCATATTTTTGTTTATTAATTTAATTATTTTGAAATTAAATTAAATATGTTGAATTTTTTAAATTGCTTATTTTTAATTTTAAATTGGTTAAGTAAAATAACAAAACTAAATAACCTTACTAGGAGATGACTATTTTTAATTAAAAATTAATAATAAAATATATAAAATTTATAAAATTTCAAATATTTACACGTAGTCTTCACCGTTATTTTTGCATTCAAATCTGTTTGAAATTTTTTATAGGAACCTGGAGGATCCACGTGATTGCAGCGCCGTTTCCTTGGTCTGCAAGAGGTGGTACCGCGTAGATGCTCTCACTCGCAAGCATGTTACCATTGCGTTCTGTTACACCATAAGCCCTTTGTATCTCAGCGCTCGGTTCCCAGGGCTTGAGTCGTTGAAACTGAAGGGGAAGCCCAGGGCTGCCATGTTTAATTTGATTCCACCGGACTGGGGCGGATATGCGGAGCCGTGGATTAACGAGATTTCCAAGACATTTCTTTGCTTAAAGTCTCTTCATTTGCGCAGAATGATCGTTACGGATGAGGATCTCAGGGTTCTGGCTCCTGGCCGCGGCAACATTCTTCAGGTGCTTAAGCTGAGAAGTGCTCGGGGTTTTCAACTCTCGGGGTCCTCGAAATCGCACGGTTCTGCAGGTAATTTTCACGATCTTCTCAATCTTTAGCAGGCCGAAAATAAATCTCAGTCTTTAATTGATAGTCATATTTTGTAAATTATTCAGCAAAAATCCAAAGCAAGTACTCATTTTGGCTCAAAGTTCAGCGGCGATTTGATTTATAACAGCGTCGTTAAGGAATTCAGCGAGAGTTGTCGTTGTTATGTAAAGTTATATGCCAAAGTCCGAAGTTAATTTTCTCTTTTTATTTTTATTTAATTTTCAAAAGAAAAACGAAAGAAAAATTATGCCTGTGACTTTAAAGTGAAGGCTTATAATCTGCAAATCATTCTTACAAACGTCATAAACAACTGGTTTATATTTAAAATAGCGCCGTTTATTACAAGTACAGTTAAAAATTTCACGGATCTTTGTCATGTTTACAATAAATCTTTGCTTTACAAGTTTACATGTAAACGCTCGTATTATGTAAAGTCCTGCGCAAAAGATCCCAGGGATTTATTTTTTATTTTGGTTTTGAAAATTAAATTTATCTTTCAGCGTCTTTCGGTTGACATTATTTGGCGAATGTTCAAAACAATTTGTCGCGAATGTGCGGTTATGTCCGAAATAATTTTTTTTTTCAAGCGGATCTTTTTTATTTTGTTGTAGAGAAAGAAAATATTATTTATTTTTATTTTGTATCAGAGAAAATAAAATATTATTTAGCATTATTGATTGTATGATGTAAACTTTTAGTCCACGGGAACGATGACTATGTTAGTTATAAGCATCTTGCGAAAACTCCGGATTGATTGTGCTTACTGGCATAGGATCCAGATCCATCTGTATAAGGTATAGAGTTCAGTAGAAACAGTGATGCAATGGCTCTTATATTTTTAATTAAAAAATATGCCATTATTTTGACGTATTGTGTATGTTTTAAACGGTGCTTACTTATATTTTTTGCTACAATTCCTCAAAATTTTCACGTGCATTACTCTGCAACTGTTTCGTTCTGGGGGGTCCAGAAAGAGCAGAGAATTGACTCGAGCTTTCTTTTAGTTGAAACATTTGCGGATACTATAGCTCTTTGGAATATAGTCACTGATACATTTTTTACCAGCTGATTTGAATTTCTGTAAATTCGCAGATACAATAGCTGATCGGAAAGCAACGACTAAATGTCTTCCCTATAACGAGCATATTGAATGCTACCCCATTCTAACTTAGATGATTTGATGGATGTCAATCTCCTGCTGTTTGAATTTTCACTATCCTATTCCTTAAAATCTAGAATCTGGGTTTATCTTAAACTTAAATTCTGCAGTGGACTGAACAAAATCAAAAGTCTTCGCTCTAAATTTCATGTCTTTTCTGCGCTTGACTGTAGATATCATCTTAAAATCAAATTTTCGAATAGACAATTTTAATGTAATCTTTAAATTTCGTATAACTTTTCTCCTCTTCATTACCTTTTGGTCTTAAGGTGATCATGTCAATTTTCTACGACTCTTGGTTACCTTTTGGTCTTAAGGGATCATGTCAATTTTCTACAACTCTTGGGGTATTGAAGAATTTGTTCTTCTTGACCTTTTCAATAGGAAAAATCCTTTCTTCTCTCTTTGTGGATAGAACGGTGTCTAAGATTGTTTTATCTTTCATTGTCATCTTGAATGATTCTGTTTCCATCTGTTTTATGTTATAGTCACTTACCAGATTGTGTTCCTTGTGTTTATATGTTATAAATACTTACAAGGCTGTGTTTCCTTGTGTTTTTAAGTTATGGATGAAGGTTGGAGGCAGAAATAAACCAAGATGATGCGGAATGAGCTACAGCTCTTCAATCTTTATTCATAAACGGAGATCAACTGATGTAATACAAACAATAACGTAATGTGTATTTAAACACTTATGGAAAACCCTAAAAACTCTAACTTAGCTTTTGCATGGATTCAAAGCATGGTAATTACTATTTCTAACACTCCCTCTTAATTAGTACTGCTGACTACTGCAGCTTTTACAATGCCTAAATTATTTCTATGAATTTCAAAAATATATTTTGCCAATGGCTTTGTGAATATGTCAACCAATTGGTCAATCGATTTACAATGCTCAACACGAACTTCACCATTGTTCACAAGCTCTCTTATGAAGTGATATCTAGTATCAATGTGCTTGCTTTTCTGGTAAAAAACATGGTTCTTGGATAGAGCGATTGCTGAGTTGTTGTCACAATAAACTGTGGTTGGTTCTTCTTGTTTCTGTTGAAGACCTTCTAAAACTCTGCGTAACCAGACTGCTTGACATGCTGCTGATTCGCTGCTACATACTCTCCTTCTGCCGATGAAAGTGTCACAATGGGCTGCTTCTTGGATGCCCATGAAATCACCCCTGATCCAAGATGAAAAACTTGACCGGAAGTGCTCTTCCTGTCATCCAAACTTCCTGCAAAATCATTGTTAGTGAAACCTGTCAAAACATCATACTTCGTGCTTGAGTATAAAATTCCATAGCTTGAAGTCCCTGCAACATATCGTAAGATCCTTTTGCCAACTTGCCAATGCGAGTCTTTGGGAGACTCCATGAACCTTGAAATCAAGCTGACAACAAACATAATATCAGGTCTCGTAGCTGTGAGGCACATGAGACTTCCTACAAGTCTCTTATACAATGTTGGATCTACATTGGGACTGCAATCTTCTTTGCTCAACTTAGTACCTGTTGCCACTGGTGTAGGTGTTGTTTTGCAATTAAGCATTCTGAATCGCTTAAGAACTTCATTAGCATATTTATTTTGAGAGATAAATATACCATTTTCTGACTGTTCTACTTCTAGGCCAAGAAAGAACCTCATTAATCCAAGGTCTGTCATCTCAAACTCTTTCTTCATAGCTGCCTTGAACTCACCTACTGAGAGGTCACCTGTAAAAATCATATCATCAACATACAAACAAACTATTAAAATTTGTCCTTGTTGATTTACCTTTGTGTGTAAAGTGTTGGTTCGCTGCTGCTTCTGCTAAAACCATTTTTGATAATATAAGAATCAATTATGCTATACCAAGCTCTTGGAGCTTGCTTGAGCCCATATAGAGCTTTCTTCAACTTGTAAACTTTGTCTTCATGTTCTTTTATTTCATACCCATGTGGCTGCTCCACATAAATTTCTTCTTCAAGAATGCCGATTTGACATCCATCTGATACACTTTCCATTTATTATGTGCTGCAATTGCTAGGACTCCTCTTACTGTGTCTAATCTTGCCACTGGTGCAAAAGTTTCTCCAAAATCAATTCCTGGTTGTTGCGAGAAACCCTTTGCTACTAACCTTGCCTTGTACCTATCAATCTCACCTTTTTCATTGAGTTTGGTTTTATAAACCCACTTCACACCAATGGGTTTCTTATTCTTTGGCAGGTCAACTAGATCCCATGTATCATTTCTCTCAATGGAATCTATCTCTTCGTCCATAGTATTTACCCAATGCTCTTGTTTTACAGCCTCTTCATAAAACACAGGTTCACTAACAATAAAAACACAATTGGTATTTGTATCCAATTCATCATAAATAACTGTCAATCTTCTAGTCTTTTTATTACTGTGATCAGATTCATTACCTGACTGCGGACTTGATGCTTAACCTCGAATTGAGTTTCTAGGTGTTCTTTCTGGAGTATTTGCTACTGGATCTTGTTGTCCAATCAGCTCCTCATCTTCTCCATCTTCTGGTTGGGGTATTGTAGCTCCCATACCCTTGTCTATGGTTCCATTCCATGACTCTTCCTCCTTGAACAAAACATCTCTGCTGAGAATAACCTTTTTGGTAATAGGGTTATACAGCTTGTAGGCTTTAGTTTGTTCACCGTATCCAAGAAATATACATTTCTCACTCCTATCGTCTAGCTTTTTTCTTAGTAGTTTAGGAACATGAGCATAAGCAACACAACCAAATACTCTGAAATGTGAAACATTACAAGTCATACCTGACCATGCTTTCTCTGGTACTCTGTTCTTCACAATTTTGGTGGGAGATCTGTTCATCACATGAACAGCACAAGCCACTGCGTCTCCCCAAAATTCATGGGACACATTTCTTCCTTTCAGCATGCTCCTTGCCATATTCATGATGGTTCTGTTCTTGAGTTCCGCAATACCATCCCGCTAAGGAGTATATCTTGTAGTGAATTGCCTCTTGATTCCATGATGCTTGCAGTAATCATGAAATTTCTTTAATTCATACTCTCCCCCTCCATTAGATCTCAATACTTTGAGTTGATAACCACTCTGTTTTTCAACCAAAGCCCTAAATTCCTTGAACTTGCCAAAAGTTTCAACTTTCTGACGAAGGAAATACACCTATGTTTTTCTACTGAAATCATCAATAAATGTAAGGAAATAATAGCTTCCACCAATCGATTGAGTTTGCATTGGTCCAACCAGATTAGTATGAATAAGTTCTAAAGGTGCAAGTGCCCTTCGAGACATACCTTTAGGAAAGCTATCCCTGTGTTGCTTTGCAATGATGCAACACTCACAACTACTTTCTGGCTCCTTCATAGGGGGCAATCCCTTTACCATCTCTTTCTGCTACAAAAACTTGAGACCACCAAAGTGAAGATGTCCATATCTAAAATGCCATAACCAATAATCATCCATGCAAGTGGCTTTTTGAGCAAAAGAGGTTACCTTGCTACTGCAATTCATGACTAGTGGATACATCCTGTTCCTAGTCACTTGTATTTTGATGATCAAATGTCGATTCAGGTCATAAATTTCATAGTCTGATCCATCAAAGACAAGTTTGTACTTTTTTTCAGTGAGTTGCCCAATGCTAAGCAGATTATGCTTCAATCCTGGAGCATAATAGACATCCGAGATTGTCTTTTGTTGGCCTTGTTTGGTCAGAATGTTGACCACTCCTTTTCCAAGAACTAGAACCATCTCATCCGTGCCAACTTTGACCTCTGTCCTCACTGATTCATCTAGGTCTGCAATTAGACCTCTGTCACCTGTCATATGGTTACTGCAGCCACTATCTAAAAGCCAAAGTCCCTTTGGGCTTTCGTGTGCAGCATGACATGTAAGAAATAACATATCATCTTTATCCTTAGAGGTACTAGTCACATTAGCATTATGATTTGCTTGATCAAGGGTCAGTGCAAGCTAATGAGGGTCACTTTTGGCGCGTTAGATGCAATAGAAAACTGAAAAAGCAGGCATCCCTCAACTTACTTGGATTTTTTGAGCTACTTACGCAAAATATCTTGCATTGAGTAAAAAATATGAAATGTAGGAAATTGAATCACGTTTCTGAATATATAACTTTTATGTATTGAAAATTTGCATAGCTATGTCAAGTTTCATTTTTCCTAACAGACACTTTTTATTTTTCAGGCAAATGATAAGGTATATGTTTTTGTGGGTAGAGCCTTTGAGGGCCTAAATGATGGAATCAAGCTACAAAAATCGGCATGCATGTAGAGAACACATAGCACTTGTGCGCCATTATTTTTCGAAAATTAAATTAGTAATTTTATAATTTTTTTGTAATTGTCTAAGTGTTCAAACCTCGAAAATAGTACCTCTTTTGTGGGTAGAGCCTTTGAAGGTCTTAATGCAAAAATCTTGAAATGGGTTTTTCATAGAACGTGGAGGTTAGTGTCCTCTTGTGCACCATACAATTTTTTTTTGAAATGATTGAGAATTGAAAAAGTTATGGAAGAAACACTAATAGTGTGTTTCACGAGTTAAGGAGGTAGGATAGAAAAGAAATTGAAAGAAAATAGGAAAAATTAATATTTCAAAATAAAAGTTACATATTTGGAATCTGCAGAAAAAATGCTATTTGTGTCTAAGATTTCGTAAAAAATGACTCTGTGTAGCATATTGTAACGAGTGGCTAAGCACAAGCTTCTCCAGAAACTGGAAGAAATACCCAATTAGCTTTAGTTTTTCATTAACATAGCACAGGTTTGGAATTACCGAAGCAAACTCCAAAGCATACACAGGATTATTGTTGACATGTGAGCATGTGACTCGGCCTGTTTAAATTCAAAAATATTGCCGCGCTTTTAGATGTACATTACGCCTACGCATTATATAACTACATAACGTGTGCGCGTTATATAACTACTTAACGCGTACGCGTTATATAACTACATAACACGTACGCGTTATATAGTTGAAAAATGCGCTCGCGTTATTCAAATCATAAAATACATGTTTAATACTTGAGAAAGAGGGGGTGTGGAAGACTCAAGGGAATTTTTGTTTAATATTTGAGAAGGGGTGGGGAAGGGTCAAGGGAATCTATGGTTAATATTTAATAAGGGTGGGGAAGGGTCAAGGGAATCTATGGTTAATATTTAATAGGGGTGGGAAAGGGTCAAGGGCTTAGAAGAATGTTGGAAGCTTGAGTGGGGAGAGATGAAGGGAATGAGAACATGATGGGCTACAGGGGGTGAAGGGAAGTGGAGCTTGAGAGCAGTTTTAGGAGTAGAATAGGTTCTGAAGAGGTATAGGGTTAGAAGTTGAAAGTGAGACTTGAGTGACAAGGGGGAATGGATGGAGGCAAGAGGGATGTGAGAGAGAAATAAAGAATACAAGGGGGGGGAGACATAGAGCGAGGGAGGGAGAGGGACAATGGGGAGGAATGGATTTGGAGGGAGTGAGAGATAGATGGGGATAGAACGAAATAAGAGATAGGAAGGGAGGGACAGAAAGTGTTGGTGGGAGACATGCAGGGAGTAGTGGCGATGGAGAGAGAGAGAGAGAGAGAATATGAGAGGAGGGGGAAGGGACATAAAGTGTGTGAGAGAGAGGGAGTGATGGAGAGATTGGGATAGGTTGAGGGAAAGATAACATGAGAGAGGGATAGAAGGTGAGAGACAGGCGATGAGAGAGGGAGGGAGAGAAGGTAGGGTGAGGGATGGAGGGAGAAAGGTGGAGATAGATATGGATGGAGGGGGGATGGGTTTGAGAATGGAAAGTGACATAATGTGTGTGTGTTTGAGAGAGAGAGAGAGAGAGAGAGAGAGAGAGAGAGATTGATGGTTGGGGAGAGAGAGACTAGAGGGAGTTGTGAGCATCATATTCTCCATCAGCATCATATTCTTCATCATCATCATCTTCATGACCATCATCGTCATCATTGTCATCATCAACATCTTCATCATCATCAGCATCATCATCATCATCATCATATTCCTCATCAAATCAACATCTCCATCATCATTATCATCATCTTTTGAACATCATCATGATCATCATCTAAACATCACCATCACCATCATCATCAACATCTTCATCATCATCACCATCACCATCATCATCAAAATCTTCATCACCATCACCATCACCATCACCATCACCATCACCATCACCATATTCATCATCATTGTCATCTCTAGGTTCCCCATCAACATCAACATCTCCATCATCATCATCTTCTTCATCATCATCATCTTCATCACCATCATCATCATCATCAACATCTTCATCATTATCACCATCATCATCATCATCATCATCTTCCTTGAATCAGATCAACATCTCCATCATGTCACCATCATCTTCTTCATCATCATCACCATCACCATCACCATCACCATCACCATCACCATCACCATCATCATCATCATCTTCATCATCATTACCATCACCATCATCATCAACATCTTCATCGTCATCACCATCATCATCATCATCATTGGCATTTGTAGGTTCCTCATCAGCATCTCCATCATCATCATCTTCATCACCATCATCATCAGCATCAACATCTTCATCATCATCACCATAATCATCATCTTCATCGTCATCAGGTAAGACAGGGAGGGCAGGGGGGAGGGATAAAGGCGTAGAGGGTTAGTGATTAAGGGAGAAGAAGGGAGAGAGTGCTATAGGGAGGGATAATGATGAAGATAAAGAGAAGGTGGAGAGATGGAGAGTGGGGTGGTAGAGACATGGTTGGAGTAAGGGAGAGAAAGAAACATGAAAGAAACATGTAGGGAGGGATGTAGGGAGAATGAGGGACAGATATTTAGAAAGAGATAGGGGGTATCTAGGGATTATTGGGAGACAGCTAGGGGGTATTAAACCATACAAAACATTTGTCCCCACACTAAAAACATTTGTTTTGTATGTAACCATATAAATTATTAGTTTTCTTTGATTTTGTTCGTTGCTCTAGCCGTGCACCTAACCTATTTATTATGCTTGACTATATTGCGTTCGCGTTTTTTCACTACATATCGCGCACGTGTTTTTTCTTTATATAACGCGTGCACGTTTTGTAACTCCACAAATAGTGGACTGTTCCTGTCCGAGAGCAACTTCACTCTATCCGAACCAAAAGAACAGTCCCGCGATTTTTCGAACAGCACGAGCCCGCCATTGGAAATTTTCACATTCTACACCAACTCCATCATTTTTTTTTTATGCAGGTGTAGCATTGATGACATCTTTCATGGTTGCTCAGTGTGGTGTTGGGTTATATGGCCATATTTGAACAAAATAATCAGCAAGCTTGAAGAATCTCCAATTGAATAACACCAAAGATAAGGCCTTTGAAAGATTCATTTTGCCTATATTTGAGGAGCACACAAGATAAGATATCAAGCTTCAAGACCAACAAGGAAGAACTTCCATTTGCTTATTATTGAAGAGCTTGTAATTGAGGAGGAACAAAAACAAACTATATTGAATTGATCATTGTGGTGATGGGGAATGCACGTAACTGAGTAAACAAATCAACAAGGAAGAAGAGACCTCAAGAAGTCATTGAAGAAGAGAAAGAAAAGAAAAAAATATACATGATGAATCGGAGGCTTTCTTTGGAAACTAATCCAAATCCAATTGTAGAGGATACCACGGTTCATCCTATTAATCCACGACAAGAGGGACCTTCAATTTCCACAATAGTTGTTGAACAAGCACCCCATGGAAGTAATCAAGAAGCAAAACGTAGGTGCTCATTAGGGGATGTTTCAATTCCCACTTCAAGTCAAAGTGATAAGTTACCATCTCAAGATGAAGCTCACGAAGAAACACCCAATTTGCTATCCGGATGTGGTTATACAAGCGATGAAGTCAGAGAGGCGTTGGACATTTTGCCTACTGTTGAAGAAGAGAATGTTATCCACACCATCGATGAGGATGTTGTACTTCCACAAGGGGATGTTGGACTTCCACAGACCATTGATGAGGATGTTGGACTTCCACCATCCAACTACCAGGAAGAGAATGAAGGACACCAAGCTACTACTGAAACGTCAGAGTGTCTTGGTGATGCGCTACATGGTACAATTCCAACCCCCTTACCTCCATTAGCAAGCACACGTCGAAGAACTCCGAAGCGTATACAAGTTGATGAAAGACTTATGAATTCCATTGAAGGTACGCTATCTAAACGTAGTATTGCTTATCAAACTCAACAGATACTTGATAAATATTTTGTTTCTAAATGTGACGGAGATAAATGTATATTATTTTTATCATTGTTAAAATCTAGGAGCATGAATGTTGTTAGGAAAAAGTTAGGGATAAAGATGATAAAGAATTCTGAACCAAGTTCTCATATAGTTAAAATCCTAGTAGATGCATTTGGTAAAATTGGTAAGAACACACGTTCAAAGGACTGCAATGCTGCTCGTCGTGTGTTGTCACAAGCAATTGCAAATAAGAACACCAGGGCCCTTCGTATTCTCAGGCCTACATCCGAACTAGTTAATTTGAATGTAAAAACCCTCCGTAGGTATTCTATTAGAAGAGAACATCTTGACACAACCGATCAGGCAGATTTTTGGGCCTTTGTTGATCGGTTGCCACGTCGTGACATGAAGCTAGTTGATGCAGTAAAGGGACTAGTGCACAGTTTTTGGCATGATCACACAAGGCCTTCTTCAAACCGAAAGGATGTACTAAAACTAAGAAGGGGTTCAAAGGATCGTGAACCACATACTAAGCATATTCTTGATATAACACAGACAGAGCTTTATGAGAAATTTAGGATTGAGCATAGACAATTGAACTTGGGGCAAAGATCTTTTGAGAAATGTAAGCCATGGTATGTTAGAATAAATAGTCTTCGTAACACTTGTTGTTGTAGATACCATGTAGAATATGAATATTACTATGAAACATTTTTGTACATTTGTCGTGTGTTGCATACTAACATTGTGCAGGATTGCTCCATGACAATACCACCGACTTCATCAAGAGAATTCATTCATAGCATCATGTGCAATAGGCCCGAGGGGCAAACATACTATGCAAAATCTTGTTTGGATGGAACATGCTCCAACTGTGCTAGAATGGCATTATTGAGCCAATGTATGCACGAGAATGGAGACAGTGAATTTGGGAAAATGGTTACAGACATGAAAAGTTTCAAATATATCAACTATGAAATAGTCCCAGGGAAAAAAAGCAAAAAAATACAATTGGTGACATCTCAGGTATGCATTTATATCTATAAAATTATGTTGTAACGGTTACATTTCAATCCTTACTTACAACAAAAAACTGACATTGAGATCATTTTGTGTCACCAGGTACAAGTTAGTGACTTCATCAAGGAATTTATTGAAAAGACACATCAATATGTTTAGCATGTCCACGTGGCACGATGGCAGGATGAGAAGTTTAGAATATGCAGAGATACATTTCCCCTTGGTACTATACTTTCAGTTGTTGATTTTGCCGAGAACTACACTCTGCAACCTCAAAATGAGATCCAAAGTCAGTATTATCACTCTGAGCAGGTTTCCTTGATGGTCCATATCACATATAGGCATGGCCCAAATAGCACTGAAGAGCAAAGAGAAATTCTGAAGGAATATCACTTCTACATAAGTGATGATAGATGCCACGACTTCCACTATGTATGTCATTGCTTCATCATGTTCTATGATCACTTGAAGGGAAGGAACATATAGATGGATCGACACCGGATTTGGTCTGATGGGTGTGCTGGTCAGTTAAAAAATGCACGCATATTTCAGTGGTTGTGTTCATTGCATAAAAACTACAAAGTGCCACATATGTGGAACTATTTTGAGACTGGGCATGGTAAAGGAGAGCATGATGGAGCCGGAGCATGTGTCAAAACAGCCCTACGAAGAGAGGAATTGAAAGTATCTACAGAATCTACTATTCTAAATGCTCAATCTATAGTCAGGTGGTGCACATCAGTAATGGGAGAGGATCAACTATGCGAGTAGAATCCACAAGAAAGAGACATGTGGAGATATTTTTTTGGGAGGTGGTAGACATAGATCGTTCACATGCATGGGAATGCAAGACTGTGCCTGGGACTCATGGCTTTCATTCGGTTAGAAGCTCTGATAACCCAGTATTTGAAATTTGGACCAGAAAACTCGCTTGTTTTTGACCGCCTTGTTGTGATGGTGACTGGGATGGGTGTGAATCATTGGATTGGGTTGATGGATGGGATCGCATATCACTTCCACTTGATCAGCGTGTAATTGTTGAGTTAACTCAGTTGGAAGAAGACCAATCATCTATTTCTGCAGATTTTGATCATGTCTCAGACCTTGTTCAACCGGGTATGATGCATTTCCTTAACATTTTTTGTTTGTTTACGTAGTCTTCAAATGCACATTAATGGCCTTGTATCGCACGAAAAATATTTTAATCATATACCTACAATCATATAATGCAGGGCACATATACGCAGTGGTTGCCTCAAAAGATACTGAATGGGGTGATGAATACTGGTTGGCACGTTGTATAGATGGAAAGCAAACCCTCATTATGTCCATGACTGACGATGAAAACAACCACTTTCCAACTGGGTCTATGGTTGTTAAAGGTGAATATTTGACACGGGACAGCAATGGAAGAAAGAAGGGTGGATATGTTTACAAGGATTACAAACCAGGTGAAAGTGTGTATCACTTTACCAACTTAATCATTGGCACAAACCTTCAGGTACGAACAATGCCTAGTCGAAATACATTGAAGGTACGCTACTTCTTACCGGATACAGAGCACGAGAGACTAATGGAGACCATCAGTATAAGAGATGATCCAGAGGGCTTGGTTGTATGATAATAGGTGGGATCTAGCATGATGAGGTACGTTACATACTTTTAATACTATACTATTTATACTATTTGTAATTGAATATTGATATATGCTCAATTTTCACATGTATGTTTCATATGAATATGTCAATTTTGCGTTCTTGATATGCCAAATTTACGTTTACGTTGTTTATAAATATGCCAAAAGTTCTCTTGTATGTCAAGTTTATGAATATGCCATTTTTTACATATGATCAGTAAACCCTAAAATTATATTATGTTCATCATGTTGGTTATTGGCTTCACCCAACAAAATTAATTCAATTCATGCTCACTATATTAAACAATACACTTATATTAAATTTAATTCATGTCTTGTTAAATATTTCATAATGAATTAGCTATTTGAGAGCACCACCTTAGACCAAGCCATCATCATCAACATCTTCATCATCATCTTCATCATCATCATCATGGACCTGCAAAACCCTAGTTTCCAAAGTGTCTAGGTAGGTTCGGGCTGGGAACACTAGCCATACCCGCTCGGTGGATGATTTTCCAAAGTTGACCCCCGTGTGCAAAAATTGCACACTCCCACACTGAGCAAAACACTAGTTTCCAAGATGGACCTGCAAGGTGACACATGGGCCACCGGGTAGGAGGGTAGGGGCACCCCTGGCACTATCCCGGTGTGCTGAATCCAACGGAGTTGACGGTTGGTCGATCCGAGCCACGGTCTTCATTCTATGGCTCGTCCCGTCTCACTGCCAGAAGGCCTTCAGGGACACCTCCTGGATACCTACCGAGGGCATAGAACTCCAACCGTGCAACAAAACCGGGTTCCGGGGAGTCCTGCAGGTGTGTCTAGATAGGTTCGGGCTAGGAACACTAGCCATACTTTCCCGGTGGATGATTTTCCAAAGTTGACCCCCGTGTGCAAAAATTGCACACTCCCACATTGAGCAAAACCCTAGTTTACGAAATGAATGTACAATGAAGCCACTGGGCCATGGGGAGACGAGGGAGAGGGCCCCATAGAGGTAATCGCATGCTAGGAGACCAACGGAGTCGACGGTTTGTCGGTCCGACGTCCGGTTTCCGAGTTATGTCGAGTTGCAAGTCGCATGAAAATGCCGTTCAGGGACACTTGGTGAATTTCCGTCCGGGAGCCAAAAAGCAAACGGAGCAGGAAGATTGCGTGCCGTTGGCTCCTGCAAGTGTGTGTGGGAAATGCCGATGTGGGAACACTGCCAACACTGGCTCGGGGGAGGTTTTTGCAGAGTTGACCCACCAATGCGAGATTGCATGCAATTAAACTGAGCAAAACCCTAGTTTACGAAATGAATGCACAATGAAGCCACTGGGCCATGGGGAGACGAGGGAGAGGGCCCCTTAGAGGTAATCGCACGCCAGGAGACCAAGGGAGTCGACGGTTTGTCGGTCCGACGTCCATTTTCCGAGTTATGTCGAGTTGCAAGTCGCATGAAAATGTCGTTCAGGGACACTTGGTGAATTTCCGTCCGGGAGCCAAAAAGCAAATGGAGCAGGAAGATTGCGTGCTGTTGGCTCCTGCAAGTGTGTGTGGGAAATGTCGATGTGGGAACACTGCCAACACTAGCTCGGGGGAGGTTTTTGTAGAGTTGACCCACCAATGCGAGATTGCATGCAATTAAACTGAGCAAAACCCTAGTTTACGAAATGAATGCACAATGAAGCCACTGGGCCATGGGGAGACGAGGGAGAGGGCCCCCTAGAGGTAATCGCACGCCAGGAGACCAAGAGAGTCGACGGTTCGTCGGTCCAACGTCCGGTTTCCGAGTTATGTCGAGTTGCAAGTCGCATGAAAATGTCGTTCAGGGACACTTGGTGAATTTCCGTCCAGGAGCCAAAAAGCAAACGGAGCAGGAAGATTGCGTGCCGTTGGCTCCTGCAAGTGTGTGTGGGCAATGCCGACGTGGGAACACTACCAACACTGGCTTGGGGGAGGTTTTTGCAGAGTTGACCCACCAATGCGAGATTGCATGCAATTAAATTGAGCAAAACCCTAGTTTACGAAATGAATGCACAATGAAGCCATTGGGCCGTGGGGAGACGAGGGAGAGGGCCCCCTAGAGGTAATCGCACGCCAGGAGACCAACGGAGTCAACGGTTTGTCGGTCCGATGTCCGGTTTCCGAGTTATGTCGAGTTGCAAGTCGCATGAAAATGCCGTTCAGGGACACTTGGTGAATTTCCGCCCATTTTATAATTTAAGCCACTTTTAAATATTTGAACTTCCATATTATTTTTGAAAGAGTAGAATATTTCAAAACTCCTAAAGAGACAAAAAAACATGATCAAAACTCCTAAGGCTGCAATTTAGAGTAGCAATAATGGGGGTGATGGAGTTGAATTTGATCCTATGGAAGATAATGATACTAATATTATTGAGAATAAAGGGATAATAGGTTGATCCATGACACCTTTGTTTGCATGGATGAGGATGCACCTATGTATGAGACCTATGATAATATTCATGATGTACATCTTATTGATAAGGCACACAAAGGCCTATACAAGAGATCAAAGATGAGTCACTTTGTCTACTAATTTGATGTTGATAAAATTGAAGGTATTAAATGACATTTCAAACAATGGTATGACAAAGATCCTAATGTATACACAATAACTCTATATATAAATATAAGTTTTAATATTTTTTGTGATTGTAATAACTACATTGCGATATCCATTATTTAGTACATAAATTGATTTTTTCTTATAGATTGTTATGTAATATTTTCCTATAACCATCAAATACTTTACCTTGCACATATTGAGAATTGTGTGCCCTTATGAAAGATACAAGAAAGGAGTATCAAACAATTGATGCATGTCCTAATTATGATCAAATGATATATTATGGACAGCATGCAACAAATTTAAAATGCCATGAATGTGGGATCAATAGATATTGAACTAATTAGGTAATATATAAGGTGCCCCATAAGGTTCTTTGTCATATCCCTATAATTCTAGGTTTTTGATGATTGTTTAGGTTAAAAAACATAGCACATTTTATGGATTATCATGTACAAAGATAAGTGAAGATGGTATTATATGAGTGGCTACAAATGGTTCTCAATTTACGATCATCAAGGAAATATTACCCATTTTTAAAGAAGAACCTCATAATGTTAGACTTTCATTGGTAGTTGATGGCGTCAATCCATTTAAAGAGATTAGATCCATTTATTCAGTTTGGTTATTTTTTGTTATAAACAATAACCTTTCTCCTTAGATGTCAATAAAGAGGGAACACACAATGTTTGCATTAATTGTTCTAGGAATTTATTTATGGGAATATTTCAATTAACTAGCAATTGCCCTAGAATGTGCAATGGGTGTGCATGAGTGAGTTCGTTGAAACCTTGAAAAACATTGTATTGCATTTAGTTTGATTAAATTACACGAGCAAGAACTTTGACATAACTTGACATGATCATCCAAAATCACAAATTTTAATTAGATACCAATTAGTGCATGCATGTAGTGAATTCGTCGAAACCTTTGAGTATAATAGTTTGTTCTTTTGACATAGTGCATTCATGAGTAATAGATAATCCACACAAATCAACACATTAGATTGACACAAGAACACGTGGAAACCGAAGAACAAATACAAAGTGAAATGTATCATTCATTTATAAGTGAAATGTCAATGTGCATGTCTCCAAAAGTACATGTATCCAAAAGTACATATATATCCAAAAGTGCATGTCTCCAAAAGTACATGTATTCCAAAAGTATCCAAAAGTACATGTATCCAATGAAGTTAATGTACATGTCTCCAAAAGTACATGCACAATAAAGTCAATGTACATGTCTCCAAAACTGAAGGTATCGAAAAGTACATATATATACAAAAGTATCCAAAAGCACATGTGTCCAAAACTATCCAAAACTATCAAAGCCACATGTACACGTATCCAAATGTACATATATCTCATAAGACACATCAAAACTCAAGCTTCCTTTTGTTCTTTCCCGACGTTGATCCTCTAGGCACATCTCTAGGATCAATATGCGTCTCTGGATCCTGCAAATTAAATATCAATTGTTAAATTCAACTAACTATGTACACTAATACATTAGCTCAACAATTATCAATTGGTGCATGGAAAGTGCATGAAACACTTGGTCACTGACGGACATCTCACCTCAACTGACAAAGGAGATTGCGTTGCTTGTGTAGCAGATGGAGCCGTTGGTTGAACATCCAGGATGGTCGAACCAGGGGGGCCAGGAACTGCTCCTGCTGGTGGTGGCTACAATGAAAAAATGTTGAAATAGTTAGAAATGCATGAATAAACAATAGACAACAATAATAAACTATGTAAAGATAATGTTGAAATAGTTACATACCTGTGTGTAATCAGTTTCCATTGCAGATGCGGCACTAACTGCTGCATCAACCATCAATGCGAGGTTTTCAGTAGACAGCTCGGGTTCCTGATGCAGTAAACATGCAATTCAAACATTAACAAAAACGATTTATGCACTGGATTTCAAGTTAAACAACAAATATCATCGAAGGATATACATTACCATGGTGTGAGTAAGCCCATGGTTGTGGGGAGCTGGAGTCTTTCTAGGAGTAGAACACCTCACATACACACGACCCTTGTTCACGAATGGCCTGGAGGGAGATACAAATCCAAGCAATGGTCCAGATGTCTCGGATGGTGCCTACAGTCAGCAAGTGTTCATGTAGTTAGACATGCATGATTCAACAAACAAACATGTATTAAAAAATGTCATTTTTAATTGTTTACCTGGAGCCCAGATGTTTCATGGGACGGTATGACCATGGGTGCTACCTCCACATTACCTTGCCCCAGTGAAGGATCTGCCATTTGCAAGTTTAATAATTGTAAATATTAGACCGTAGATAGCATTAATGAACTAAAATGTAAAGTATGTGGAAATTAACAAATTAACAAGTATTAAAAAACAGAAATTTTAAAATGTTTACCTCGGTGTGAGATACGACAAGAGGTGCTATAGAAGATGGGTCTACCAAATGGGTAGCATCATGCCCCCTTGTAGAGTCTGGAACATCCGGCTCTGGGGCGTCGCTGCCGGCATAAAGCATCAACTGCAAGTTCACAAAATTAATATATTAGCTCAAACTATATATATGTGTACAAAGACGAAAATAAATGAAGAATTTATTACAATTAACCATCAACATACCTCTCTCAAAAACCCACTGAAGGCAACATCTGAGGCAAGACCATAGTAGGGACGACCACATGATGTGCACTCGTGAGGATCAGTACTAGGATGGGGATGTGTCGATGGTCCTGCACTAGTGGATGGTCCTGATGGTCCTGCACTAGTTGATGGTCCTGCATGGTGACGAGCTGGTATATGTACCACACCAGGGACAGATGTCCCTTCCTCACCCATATGTTGAACCATAGTGCCATGGAGAACAACCGCCCGTGCCAAACTCAAAAATGCATCCCGTGTCTGCGGAATAATACGATGTGCAGGTGGGACATCTGGCCCAGGCAACTGCCTGCGAGGTGCAGGGATAGGGCGATCTTGGTCTCGAAGCCTGGCATTGGGTCGGTTTTGGGGCATCCCCCCGTCGATCCCCTGAAACTGCAAGATGTCAAAATAGTTAATGTGTTTATGCAACACGAACTCTGCGTACATCTTTCGAAGGAAATATAAGGGAATTTCCCTGTTGTTGTGTGGTGGCATATCAAAAACCATGTACCATCTGTCCATCCAATTATCAACAAATGGTTGAAACATGCACCACTCAATGGAGATATGCGACCTGTTTGCATTTGGGATTTCCCCTGTCCGAGGGTCCCTAAACAATGCAAATATGAGCTCTTTGGATATTTTCAACTTTTTTATTGCATTGTAGTCTAGCCCACTAGCATATTGTTGTCTTTTTCTTTCTCTATATGATGCAATATCATATAGTACATTGGTAGATTATGAAATGGTGTCAACAATTGCATCCAAGGTTGATGCAAGCGAACGACGAATCCTGTCACCACCACTAAAAGCTGCACTTATGCCCCTCAAGTGGGCAAGCTCAATCAATATCTCGGCATTGGTGTCCATAGCTGCAACTACAATAAAGACATTAATACGAAAATCATTAGAAACATATACATGGTATATAATGACGTCTCTTCAAAATTGAAAATGTATTAAATTAAACTCAAGTAAGCAATTTAATGGCATTCACTTACATACATTTAAAACTTAAAATTAAACATTTAACAGTTAAAAAGTAAGTTAGTCAGATTGGCAGAGAGGAGGAGGAGGATCAGGGCAGTGATGAGTTAGTTGATTCAGGCATGGAGGAGGACTATTGAGTCATTAACAGATGGGATTCTTCCATCTTGATCCACTCCTTTTTTGTATTTACTATTAGACTATTAGTCTATTAGTCTATTTGGCATTTGCCAGTGCCTAGTGGCATTCCGACATCTATGTAATACATTTTGATTTTGATGACTTAATGAGAAATATGGTTCCGAGTCTTTGACATGCATCTATGTGTCTCAATGTCTCATTGTGATTTGTGATTGTGAATGACAAATGTGTTGTGATTTGTGAATGATCTAATTTCTATTGAATATTTCATATTTGTAATTGTAAATGTAATTTCTATTGAATATTTGTAATTGTAAATGTTAAATTTTATTGGATCTATATGGACCTATATTTTTAAATTTTAATATATTTTAAAAATATATTAATTCCGTGGGTTACCGTGTCTAGTGGGGACCAGGGATCAAATTTGAAGGGTGGGGTCCCATTTCACTATGAAGGGCTATGAGATATTGAACCCTTCAATGCTGCCATGTAAAAATAATTTATTCTTTTCATTTCAAAATGTAATAGTACATCAAAATTTCAATGTTTACTGACATAGTAAAGTTGAGAGGCTTTATTTTTCAGTGGATATAGCAGCACTGAACATTATATATGTCATATAACACAACCATATTTCGCCCCGATCTAGCGGCTCAGTCTCTAGGCCACTATGCCACCTTTGCCATCTTAGCAGTTTCCCAAATTGAGCAAAGAGAACTATCTGACTCCAGCCAACTTTTGTTCTCAATAGTTAATTATGGACCCTGTATGCTTCTTCTTTATAGCCCCTCCCCCTAGATCCCGTTATACATAATAAATCCGTGGTATGATGGAGTAGAGGATGGGTTGTGAAGCATAAGTAAAAAGTAGGTAGACCAAGTAGAGAGGAGATGCATAGATGGTTGAAGTTCTTGTTATATGGTTGAAGTTCATGTTTTTTTCCAGACCAACCGATAAGGGAAACTTGGAAGTAGCTCAACCACAGTGGAATAGGGGTATAAGAAAAAGGCTTGTTTCTATTCATGCAATATTATATATTGATGGTCGGAGCCATGGAAGCATGGAATTCGAGCATTGACTTGATACAACAAAGAAAACAAAAGGTGGAACTCAGGAGCTGCAGGATTGACTTGATACAACAAAGAAATCACAGGGTGTGAGGCTGGGAGCGGTAGACGGTAGGATTAACTTGATACAACAAAGAAAACACAGGGCTATAGGTAGGGGCCACGGGCAGGAGCAACAACCTGCAACATTACAAGAAGTTTATGGATTGTGGATTTTGTCTAAAATGCCAAATTCGCGGGGGCACATTAACATAATATATTATACATTGAATACTCAATTAACTCACGGAGTCAGCATTCACGAATTAGTATGTGATAACTTGTAACTTGGTAAGCCCGCTAGCAACAACACGTATGAGCCACCTACCAGGTTTAATAATTTTGTTGATGCCATTAAATGTGTTAAACGCGTAAGCGCTCGCTACAAACACGAGAACTTCGAAGCGTTAAAGCCATGGGCTGCTCAGTGTAAGCCCGTCCACGTAAGTTGCTCAATGATATTATTAGAGGCCCAATGGTCCATGATCCATGGAAGATCAAACACGTGGATATTGGAGAGTAACCGAGTCCCACTCCCAAGTCACCTAGCTAGTAGCCGCATTCCCAATTTCCCACTAAAAACTGTTGATGGGTGAAATTTGAAGCTACCCTTCTGTTGCAATTTTAAACAGTAGTGGTTAATTTAATTATTGAAGGGCTTACCATGAAATTAAATTTTTTTTGCATGGTAAAATTTGAAGTGGCCTTCTATGACGTGTAAAATGACCTCTTAAGGGCCCTGAAGGCTTCAAATTTGAAGCCTGGTGGGGACACTCGTGTCCCGTGTCCTCGTGTCGGGTGACTTAGGTGGATACATTGTAGAAAGGGGTGAGTTCTATTTTTTTCAATTTTTGGTTGGATTATTAATTTTTGAGTTTTTGAAAAGGGTTTCATTTTAATTATTCACTCATCTTGGTTGAGGGAGATGTGAATTTAATTAGAGATTGGGTTATTCCCAATTTTATCAATATTACAAAACTAGGTTGTTTTAAACAATAAAAAAATAGTAATTTAGGTTAAGAAATGACAAAAAAATGGTATGGGTGAATGAATTACCTGATTAGATGACAGTCCACCGGTGAATTTGTCTCCCCTCCAGCTAAATCGAGCAACACCGATACTTGAGTGGGCCACAAACCGTCCTCGTCCAGGGTCTATTTCGTGTTTCTGATGCGTGAGTGCCGCGGGTGGTCGGGAATCGTTGGGACTGTGTATTTAAATTGATTTTAGATTTCAATAACGCGTACGTGTTTTGTAACTACATAACGCGTACTCGTTTTGTAGTTATATAACGCGTACGCGTTATGGTTACCTATCCTACATCTCCAACGACATGTTAGGCTCGGGTCTTACCATGGCAGATGCTAAATATCAGAAACGCGTTATGTTTTATGTATCAGGAACGAGTTTTGAAAAAGTATCATTGCATCTAAAGTGACCCTCATCTTCTTGCACACACCCTCAACCTATTTCTTTTTGCATTCATGAGCATAATGCCCAAATTTATTGCAATAATAACACTGAATATTAGATTTATCTGACCTTTTTTTGTCACAGTTTCCGCCTTCATGGTTATGATGGTGATCTTGATCTCCATTGCCATTACTTCGGCCACTTCTGCCTCGTCCTCTTGATCCTCCTCTACCTCTGCCTCTTGAGAATGAGACATGTGCTTTGAAAGCATTCTCTTGAGAGGATTCTTCGTTCCTGTTGAGTCTGGATTCGAATGAAAGTAAAGATCCGATCAATTCATCTATAGAGAGAATACTCAGATCTTTTGCTTCTTCAATCACTGAAACTTTCGACTCAAATTTGTGGGGTAGGGATCTCAGAACCCTTTCAACCACCCTTTGATCTCCAATCTTTTCACCATAGATATTCAGCTGATTAACAATCCCCATGACTTTGGTCATGAAAGAGTCTACACAGTCTGATTCTTTCATCTTCAGATCTTCAAAGTCTTTTCTTAGGTTTTGGAGTGTTGTTGTTTGAACCTTACCAGCACCTTGATAACTAGTCGCCAAGGTATCCCATGCTGCTTTGGCATGTAAAGATGCTGATATCTTTGGAAATATGTTGTTATCCAAAGCGTTCATTATGAGATGCAGTGCCTTTGCATCCTTCTTCCTGTGCGCTCGCAGGACATCCTTCTCTGCGTTTGAAAAGCCCTGAAAAGCTGCATCATCTATAGGTTCGGAATAGCCATACCTTTTTGCACTTGTCCAAAAATGCCGCCTTGTTCCAATTACCGCTCTTTGTCCTAGGGAGAGGCTGTGGTGAAATCTCAATTTTTTACCTCGCATCTCCCTAAACTACCGCTCTTTAGACTATACTGTGGGCGCAATAGTTCCTAAAGTACCACTCTGTGGACTATAGGGAGGGCGCGGTACTCCAATTTTTTTTTTTTTTTTTTTAATAATTTCTCCAAAAGTCTTTTATGAAAATTCTTCAAAGCTACGGCTTTGGCTTCTCCGGAAATTGATGCTACCAATTTGATCTTCTCCTATGCTCTGATACCAAACTGAAGGTTGGAGGCAGAAAAAAACCAAGATAATGCGGAATGAGCTACGGCTCTTCAATCTTTATTCATAAACGGAGATCAACTGATGTAATACAAACAATAATGTAATGTGTATTTAAACACTTATGGAAAACCCTAAAAACTCTAACCTAGCTTTTGCATGCATGCAAAGCATACTGTTGCATTTATTAACTAAACTTCTAAATAGTAACTCAAGTAAAAGCTTTAAAGCTAACTGAAGTAATTACTATTTCTAACAATAGACCCTTTAGATTGTTCTTAGAAAAATTATTTCTTATAATCATCCTTAAATCATTTTTTTCAGAATCTGTTCTTTTTTCATCAATGAGATTCATGTTTCCAAAAAAAATCATAAATCCATTTTCTTAGTTAGATGGATTTAAACCTTTTATTTAGACAAAATGATGACATAATCATATTTAGTGAATTTTCATGAATATGTTCTTCTCTTCATTAGACAGAATCATTGGAGAAAACAAAATAACGAGAAGATCAGTTTTTTGTTTTTTTAATCACATTTATGTTTATTTCTTTTTTCTTAGTGATTTCATTTTTTAAATTTTCTCTTTTTCTTTAAAATAAATTAATTTATTTTTCGTACTTTACCATTCTGTTTATATACTTGATCAACTCTACACTAATCCATCTCTTCATTAGACGGGATTGGAATCCCTCTTTAAACGAAATCTCACTCCTTTGATAAGATGATCTCTTAGACATATTCTCGCAACCACTTGGAAGGCCCTCAGCAACAGCCCATGGAGACATCTGCCTGACATGTCACCTTTAATCCCTGTCAATTAATACATTTTTTTACACCATTTAGATTACCATTTCTTCGTTCGACGGAATCATAGTTGGCCGAATTTCATAGTGTCACGACAATATGTTTCCTTCCTCGACAGATTGATACTTACGGTATATATATTAATTTAGTACTTTTGAAAATTTTCAAGAACTTTGTTTCCTCCATGTCTATACTTTATTGGATTTCGGGTAAATATGGGTTTTCAAAACAAATTTCTATAACTTTGATTCCTAACTATATGCATCTCATTGGACGGGTTTTCCAAACCCTTTCTTGGCCGGTTGGTACCAACTCGACTAAATCTTGCTCACCAAGCTCTTTACAGCTCACTAAATAGAATATTAGAATATCGATCTTTTATACAATTATTTTACTTCACAGTTCAATTAATAAAATGTATAGTTTATAAGATTTGTTTATTCATAGGATTTTACGATGTGTAATTTATAATAACATATAAATTATAAACAAAATACACAACACACATGTTATGCTTCGAAGGGTTGGATCCAATGGTCAGAGTGAGGAGTTTTAAACAAAACACACAACACAGATGTTATCATGTTATCGTTTGAAAGATTGGATCCATTGAAAAGAGTATTTAGAGTTTTTCACCAGTTATATATAACACATATGTGCTGAAACAAATTTTCACTTAGTTGTACATGTCTACTATAGATAGAATCCTCGAACTAAGCTCCCAGGAAAAAGGTCTTCTTATTGGAATTCTCGTTGTAACAAAAGGCTTAAGACAACGTGAGATTGTCTACGTGGATGACAAAGTAAATCCAGCCGGAAAGAATTCTCTTTATCTTGCTCTGAAATCTGGAATATATCGTACTAAATAGGTTTGAGCTTCTTGGTCACGCTTTCTCACCATATGAGGATATTATCATGCCATTCCGTGTATTTTTATCAATATCAAGAGTAAAAAATAATTCAAATGCACATTTTTGTGGATACCTTTAAAAATCTTTTCCATACTCCATCAAAAATACATTCACCATATTTGCCCATCCTACCTGGACCACGTCTTAGTGTGACTACTTACGTTGTGAAAGGGATGGGCTCTTGCAGGGCTGATCTGCTTAATGATTGAAGACTGCGCATGGGCCTCTTACTACATAGTTGTTGCAACAATAATATGAAGCGTTGTCTTAGTGTGACCACTTACATTGTGAAAGGGATGGGCTCCGAGAGGACTTTGATAAATGATTCAAGGCTGTGCCTCAACCTCTTATTGCATAGTTGGTAACACTAATTTTACACGTGCTAACTAGTAAACTATCATGACAAATCAATGAAGTCAATAAATATTAAATGAGAAATTTATCTCATGACTTATAGAGTCATAAGTACATGATTTTAAAGAACAAACTTATACTCTTATGTTTATGTGTGATAATTGAATGGTCCATTTGAAAGGTGTATTTTGTTTTAACATACACTTTTCCATTAAATTATATCTGTACTCGGGGGTGTAGCTAACTAGCCATAAATAATATAGGTACAAGGGTTATATGTGTACATTATATGCCATTACAAGGCATTGTAGCTCCAAGTCATTATAAAGGTGGGAAATATCAACAATATTATGTAGGCTCATTTAATCTCAACATTATTACATATATATATATATTAGAATAAATATCATACTAAATTATAAATTAACAAGTTAAAATAGCAGCAAAGCTGCTTATATTTGCTTTTTAAAAAGAAAAGAAAATTAATTTAGAAATAAATAAATAAATTTTATATTTGATAATAAAAATAATTAGTAAAATAAAAAAAATATTTTGTTGTATCCTAAGGATACAATCAAAAAACTATTAACATGATGCCAAAGATAATAATTTTGAAAATAATTTTTAAAAATAATAATAATAGTATTTTTCAACTGAAAAAATAATAACAATAGTAATTTTCTAATTTTTTTATGTTTTGAAAATAAGTGTTTTAGTTTTTTTTTTAATATTTTTAATAATTAATAATTGATAATTGCTTATTAGTTTTTTTTAACTTTAGTTGTTTTAAAATTTAAAATTAATTTATTATTTTTTAATAATGTTTTGTTGTAATGGTATATGGATACGCTTTTAGATATTAACAAAAAAAAATGTAAAGTGAATTACTAGTATATAATTTTAAAAGTTTTTTAAAATTCTTTTTAAATCTTTACTTTTTTTTAATGTTAAAATAATGATTATTATGTTACTACATATGAAAGGAGAGAATATGAAAATAATTTTCTTACTAAAAATATATACACTTAATTTTTTCTTAAAAAAGCATATGCTATAATGTGTGACAAACTCATGAGAAATTTTAAATTAGTAATAGAGAGAATCATTTGAATCAATATTTTATTTTTCTAAACTATGTTGCATAGACTCATGTCTTCATTTGGATGCACCAAAAGCAACAACTAAGTTCTAAGCTAGCTTCATAAATCAAGGAATCAACAAAATTTGTTGTGCTTAATCATATTGATAATGTCCACCATGTTCTTGATGATGAATCATTGAGCTTGGATATCGTTAAACATATCATTTTGGGTGACTAATAAAGTGGGATATTTGGGGGAGATACTTGAGGGCATTATTGTGGAACAAGTGGAGTCCTCCACTCTTAAAGCATATCAAGGCTTTATTGTTGTCTTTCACAATAATGTTGCATCTAGAGTCACCACACATTAAGTTTAACAACTAGAACAAAGAGAATATTGAGAATTTTGTTGAACTTATCAATAAAACCAATGGATATGTTGTTGTTGCTAGTGTAGGATATATTGTCAAATCTAATAAAGTTGTAGTTAGGCCTTTTGACTAGATCATTACAACTTTGCAGTTGTTTAGAGAAAATCCAAAATAGTTGAAAGACATGAATACCTTATAAGCTATGTTGTTTGAATCCTTTTGCAATTCAATCTCTGTCTCCAATCATAGATGCTAACTTTTTCACTAGTTGGACATTAGTTCGAGAGTTGCAAATTTAGGTGAGAATGGCTTGCTTAGTATACTAGCTAGTGCCATCAACTTGTTACCTTCAATTTGATAATAGAATAAAATAAATCCATTACACTTAAAGAATTTTATATTGTTGATTTAATCCCATCACAATGGTTAGTTACAAAAGTTTAAATACTAATAATAACATGGCATTTCAAGTTGATTATTTATTTTTAATAAGTTGTTTATATTTTTATTTTAAAAGAGAAATTTGATTAGTATAAATTTAATTATTTTTTATAATTTTATATATAAAGATCTATATATTATAATTTCTTAAAGTTAAATATACAATTTCAAACTAATATTTTTTTTATTGAAAAATGAATTAAATATAGATGCCGTATCATCCTTAACATAGTTTAGATAAACTAAAACTGTTTTATTTAACATTTAAATTAATAATGTTTAAATTTTATTTAGAAAAATAATAAATATAATAGTCTAAAATATTTATAATTATATGTTCAAATATATGATTTGGGTTGACTGTGGCAACCGAGCCTGCCACGTCATTGTCCCGTATAGGGCTCGCACTGCCCACTTTACTGACTTTAATTAGCAAACGAACAAAGTTCCACTAATTTGAACATCATCACTTGGCCTAGCATGAAGGCACATCTTGTCGAGTGATGAATAAAACATAAAAAAGTTGATGCTAAACGTATGTGGAGCAACCTTATGTTCACATCAATTCGAATGGTAAAATGGTATATGAGAACACCATTACAAAATAGTCTACTAATTGTCATATTAGAAATTCACAATTATGAATTTGAGATTTTGTGTAAGACTTTGTTTTCTTTTTTATGAATTGAATATTAACATGTGATCATACAAAATCCTTGGCGAACGCATTGGCCCATCCGAGTCCGTAGAGAGTGCCCTGACATCATTATTTTATATTCCCAAAAAACTATATATTTGTCTTAATTGCATTTTTTATAAATTTTAATTTTTATTTAACAAAAATCATATCCCACATCCCACATCCAGGCAGGGATAGTTAGTCAAATCAAATTTGTTAGCCAACCAAAAAAAAGAATAAATAAAAATAGCCAATAAAAAATAAGAAATATATAATTTATGAAATTCAAAATATAAATTTTTATTTGTTTTAAAATCAATTTAATAATTAAAATTTCTAAAACTATAGAAAACTATATAAAAATTTAAAATAAAAATTTGCAAACTAATTAACTAATAAATGCAAACGGATTGCTATATAACTGTCAAAGGCAGGTTATATAGCAATCAGTTTGCATTTATTATTGAATTAGTTTGCAATTTTTTTTGTAATTTTTAAACAAATTTCTCAATGTTTTAATAAAGTTAGCATATTTTTGTTTATTAATTTGATTATTTTGAAATTAAATTAAATATGTTGAATTTTTTAAATTGCTTATTTTTAATTTTTAATTGGTTAAGTACAATGACAAGACTAAATAACCGTGCTGGGAGATGGCTATTTTTAATTAAAAATTAATAATAAAATATATAAAATTTACAAAATTTCAAATATTTGCACGTAATCTTCACAACTATTTTTGCATTCAAATCTGTTTGAAATTTTTTATATATATTTAATTCTCCACCGTACTTATGTACAACTTTATTGCAAAAAAGTTTGAGCTAGATACTTCTAACATTTAAACTCAAATCTTCAAAACCCTTGACCTCTGGAGTCCGTAAAACCCTCTGAAAATCCTTAAAACCTTGACCTCCTCACCAATTTTAGAACCCTTTAAAACCTCGCACTATGCTGAAAGTAGACTCGAGATTGTGTGGCAGACACTCAAGTTTCTTCTATGCATGAGGTAAATTTCGAAGGGTTGTCACGCCCTGTCCAATCCGGTCTTGTAGATCCACTGAATTGAATTTATACCATCCTCGCTATGGTTTTAAACTCCAGTGGCAGGTACTGCCAATGTGCGTTGTCATCACGACACCTGGAGATGCGTTTTTAACTCTTTCTGCTCAAGTTTCCACCATGCATGAAGAGGAAGGGATCAAGATAAATAAATTAATATTCATCCATGAAGAGGAAGGGGAAGGGATTAAGATAAATAAATTAATATTATTTAGAATATTAGTGATCCAAAGCCATAAAATAATGATGAATATTTTTAATAAATTTTTTTAAGCATATTCATTTTCTTTGTTTTTTCTTTTTACTCAAATAAGTCTTTTATAAAAGAGATATGAGTGTTATATTTTATTTATTTGCAGCTAGAATATACATGTTTTAATTCTGGTTATTAAGATTGGTGCTTAAAAATTGAGTTAATTACTATGAGGTTTTTAAGTAATGCTGTAAATATGATGTTAAGTAGAGTCACCAATCAATCAAACTTATTATTTATAAATTTAATTAACATTTTAATTGGATAATAATTATTAACTATTATGACATAAAGTACAATAAATATTTATATCTAGATATGGATGTATTTGACCTTAATCCTTACATAACTATGATACAATCATTCTTTTCTCTCTAAGCAATTTGCAAACTACTCTACAAATTGATTAATTAACAATAGAACTCAATTTTTAGAGTTTAATTTTAATCAATAACCAATTGAATTAATGAATGTATGCTAGCATAAAGCCACCTAACACACAACTTCAATAGTTACATTTCATTTTATTATTAATAAAGTGTTGAACCTAACAATACTAATAACTAGGTCACCACACTTCCAAGGGATTATTAATTTCTTGGTTAACTTCTCTTAAAATACTTAGTATTCATGTAAGGAAATCAATTACTTTTACTTTTGGGCTATTAACTTTTAATTAAATTACATATAAATTAATTTTAAATGGCATGTATAAGCAACTTTACTACTATTTTTACTTGTTTACTTTAATTATGCATATAGTTATTTATACACACTCTTAAATTCAAGTGGGGAGTGCAGCTGACTAATGAGCTGCATGTAATAATATTTAATAGTATTTATTTTATTTAGTTATTTACTTTAATTATGTTTTCTTTGTGTGTTTAAAATTATTTATTTAGATTTATGCATTCACATTTATTCAGAGCTTTTAATTTTATTTACATTGATTTAGATTTATGCCTTTAGTCTATGGTTATAAAAAAAAACTTTAAATTGGTTTGAAATTTTCATTTAGGAGAATCAATTAAATATAGATTTTTGAGCGTTTAATTTTGTTTACATTAAGTTAGATTTATGAGTTTAGTCTATGGTTGTAAGCAAATTTTGTTTACATTGATTTAGATTTATGAGTTTAATATATGGTTGTTAAAAATGAAAAAAAATAATTCTTCTGAAAATTTCATTTAGGAGAATCAGTTAGAATAGATATAGATGGTATCAATTAAAATTGACTCATTCATGTGGGGCAATGTAGGAAGGTAGAAGCATAAAAACAATGTGCAAACAAATATATCACTGCACAGATGCACATACACAGCTACAGTTGTAACAGGAGCTTAACAACTCTCTTTCTATTAACACATCCCCTCACCTTTACCAAACTCTTTACATACAAAATCTTCTAATACTACTGTGTGCCATCTAGACACTTTTGTAGCATGAGAATTCGAGCCTTCTACTAATTATAATCGGTCTAATCTATCCTTATGAGCTATAGGCTGGTTTATTAAATTACCAGCTACTCAAATGCCAGACAATAACTTGATTTGAGGAATTAATAGTGGGAGGAATTAACTATTCTTGCCAACACTCCCCCTTAATTCCGACCATAGTTTGCTACATCAATTACAAAATTTACAAGAACACTAACACCTAAAACATTTGATTGACATGCTTCAACAATGCATCTATGGGCTTACAACAAACAAAAATTTTGAAATCATTATATGCTTGTTGGTCTTAGTCTCAACTAGGCTTACAATGTACAGAAAACACAATTCAAAACTTGCTCAGTATTCCTGCAAACTAGCACAACTTATCCTCTGCTACTTGCTTGAAATTCTTTCTTTTTCCTTTTACTCCAAACTTTATATTAGTTGATTTTTCTGAAGTTCTTCTTCTTCATCTTCACAATTTTCTTCCTCCTTTGTATTTTCTCAAGTTCTTTAGACTTGATGTCCATGCCATCTTCTTCAATTTCTACCGCTTAGGCACTGCCATATGCTTCAACATCATCACAATCAAATATACCATAGACAATGACATCATTTTCTTTCATTTCAGCATCAATTTTCACACTAGAATTTTGCCATATCATCATTAGCAGATAATAATGCCTCATTTATTCGAGGATCCACTTCTCAAAATGTTCATCCAAGGTTTCTTCACTGAGTTCTTCTTGCTAAAAAATATGCATATTTGTTTCATATCCAACTGCGATATTTTCTTCCACGGTATACTTAGGCTTTTCAAGCCAATATTTAAGAAACCTTATTTCTTATTCATGCTTTCAACACCTGCACACTTGGAAACATTTGTTAGATTTTTAAATAAATCATTTTCATTTTTCTCTACTAGCTCTTCTTCTTCTTCTCCATATTCTATTGACTGCTCATAAATAGCATTTTGATTCTTCTCATTTTTCTCTACTTCAGATGGTAGAGCATTTCCATTAACCTTTTATTCATTTGTTGCATCTCTATGGATGCCTTCATCGTTCAGATTTATCATCTTAGTTGCAGCTTTAGTGCCGCCTTCAACTAAAATTCTGACACATGTCACTATAGTGCAGTCCACTTCAACATAGTATGGATTTTCAAGCCATTCTTCAATGAGCTTCAATTCAACATTAAAATCAGTAATGCTATTCTTACATTCATCTTGAACTGTAATGTCGGCAATTTCTGTGCAACTTGGAATTTTTTTGTTAAATTCTACAATAAAATTGTAGTCTTCGTCATCTTCATTTTCCTTCTCAGTTGTTGGTTGATTTCTCTTTGTCCTTGCACATTCACAAACAACATAAATTGTTATGAAAAAAAATTCCCTCATGGGCTTGGCCTTCACATGCTCTTCTTCTTTGTCTTTAGATTCTTCTTCTTCACCTTTTACTTTAGCATCCTTTACTACCAATGCTAGGTCTTCTTCAACTACAGCTTCCACTTAGTTTATGGTGCCAAGCAGGATTCCTCCATTCAACAAATCATCAATATCATTCTTCTCTTTCATCATCTGTAGCCATTCTTCTATTGAACAATCGTCTTCATCATATTGTATTTCAATTGTTTCAACAATTATTTCTTCATGTTCTTCAAGGGAAAATGATTATGCTTTTATAGTGGGTTCTTCAACTTCATCATCCACAGTTGTGTGGGGTTCACAAAATTTCTCAACATCTTCTATGGCTGGAGTTTCTACTATGGAAATGGTAGTTTCATCCTCATCAACATCATCCACATGCATGTCTGCATTGTGGGATTCACAATTTTTATCATCCACATGTGTTCTTGCATAGTGGGCTTCACAAATGTCAATTTCTTCAGTCTTCTCTACTTCTACAAATTCCATAAAACCATCATCATCTTCTACAACTACCATTGTCCCATCATGACTACTCCCCCTTACACCAAACATCATGTTCAAAATATTCCAAGCCTCTTTGGTTGTTTTGGCTACTGCAATTTTAGGAAAAATGCTCTCATCCATAGCTTGTTGAATGAGACACAATGCTGTTGCATCATTCCTTTTATCTATTAATAAGTTATCTTTCTGATTTTTTGACATGGCCTCTTAGGCTTCTTAATCTGGTTCTTCAAATCCATTCAATACTACAATCCACAAATCATCAACACACAGCCTAGTCTTCATTTTGATTGAACAAAGCTCATAGTTCTTACCTAAGAAATGTGGGGGGAGATAAAAAACATCATTCCAATCATCTTGTGATTGTTCTTGAATGCCATCTGCTTCGACAGATTCCTCAATGCTTGTCCCATGTATTTATGCTATAGCCCAATCATAAGTTCTCTTCTTCATTTTCCTGAGCCTTCTGCCCCTTCCCATTTCCGCTTTATTTATTTCTTTATTGGTATTCTTTGTCTTCAAGTTAAGCTTCTTGAGTATTGCTCCCAGCCTCTCCAGGGCTATTCTCACTTCAAATATTCACTGATGGTTAGTGACAACTCAACCAACTTTTTACATTCAATGCTTGTCTTCAATGGTGTATACTCCCCCTCAAATCAAACTCGGTTGCATTTCTCAACTATGGGCACACCATAGATTCTAGATCACTACTCACTCATCAACAACCACATGCTACAATATTTTATATCAACAATTGCTTCTCTCATTTCTATGCTCTTGTCACGTCCCCTCCCATCATTCCAGCTAGATGGAGAGGATCGTGAGGTTAAACCGGGCATCTAGCCCCCATATCCATTTATTAAACAAGCATTCAAATGAAAATGAAAATATATATATACAAGTATATGTTTATACAATGGAAACACTACGGAAGTTAAGTAAATGCTGTTGATATCTATCATACATTCAAGATGCTGTGACAGTCAATTAAAGACGTTTGCAGATTTATAAAAGATCATATGGAATTGCATAAACTCGTAAAAACACAGCGGAATTTATTTATGAATTACACAATCTTCACACATGGAAAATATTCATCAAAGGAACAATTGCAAAGTTACAAACACAAGAGAATACTTATCTTATGCGAAAGTAGTCCCACGCAACTGGCTATGCAACTGCAACATTCCACCCAACCATAGGCCAGTGTGCTCCTCAATCTCTTAGCACCACTGCCACCCCCCGAGCTGGGCATGATCTCTACAAGGAACCAGGGAACAACAGACTCACACATAGCCAAGCATACACTAAGATGAGCCAAGCCAATCTGCAATTGGGTTTATCAAGCTGCTAGGAGATGGAAAGGAAGAGTTGCTAAGCTAGTGAGCTCCAACATAGAGCCAAGGATAACCTTGCAAGATTTATCTAGCTTGGCACCCACAATACCTACACACCCAGCACAAGGAAGTATTCTTTTCACTGCTATACAGTCCCTCAAGCCATACCTTCCCTATCTAGTGCTCTCAGGGTATGCATAGAAGAGTAACCAAAGCCCTCTTGATCTTCTTGAGAGGTTGTCTCCCCCACTAGGTTTATCAAGCCACTTCTGTCCACTACCACTCCAAAACTTCAATTCACAGGTTCAAATCAACAATGAGGATGCACACAACAGCAGAACACAATTGTGGGGAAGGATAAAACGTTTTTACAGTGAGATGCATGAGATGGGGTTGCAGCTTACTCAGAAAAACGTGGGAACCCCCAAAAACGAAATAGGAAGTTGGTGAACAACCCAGGAAGCCAAATCCGTTTTTAGAAAAACGTCCTTGGACATTCAGGGGCAAAAACGACCCCCATACAGTCTCTAAAATGTGGCCCTTCTCTCCTAGGCTACTGCATATGCAAAAACGAACTCTCAGGCATGGAAAAATGCAGGATTTGGATGAAAAATCGTGTAGGGAAAGACCCAGCTAGCTCCAACTGCGTGAATGAGTGAAGACTGCCTGTTCACAATGGATTTGGGCACCATTTCGTGGGTGTTTTCTTGCCCAACAAGCAAAAACGCGAATTTCCAGGTTGATGGCTTGCCCATGCACGAAATTGGCTGCCATACTTCTTCATTTCCAAGGCAATAACTGCCCCAACCAATATTTGGAAGAATTAAATGATTGGGTGCATGAGACAAAATGGGTAGTTGGTGATTTATGGGTTTCCCCATTGACACATGGATTAACACCATTGGCTCAAGGGTTTGAGTAATTCCCTCCCTATTCCTTGTAGAATCATGCCCCATCTCTTTTGTTGCATTGCATAGCTAGTTGTGGGTGTTTTTCATTAAAATTCGTATTTACGTGATGTCTCATATACATCGTGCCCATCTAGCACAAGAACCATAGGCATCTATTTCTTTAATTGCCGATTCATAAAATGCCAAATCAATGGTGGGGCCTTGGCCTTGAGCTCCTCACCATGATTGAATTACCATATTTACATCATTTACGATTTAATACAAAGGGGGTCAAAATGGGGACGTGACATACCCCTCCCCTTACATTAGCACTGTCCTCAGTGCTCATCAAAATTGAACAAAAATGGATATGCCACCCTCATGGCATCCTCCAGCTCCCATGTAGCCTCATCGGGACCATAGTGCTTCCATTGCACCTTTACCTGTCCGATGGCTCAGTTCCGGAGCAATGTTACTTTCTTGTCTAGGATGCGCAATGGATCGGTTTGGAATTCTCCCTCGGGTTCCACCTGGATCACATCCCAATTAATCACATGGTTAGGATCATGTACATATTTCTTAAGCAAGGAGACATGAAAAACATTATGAGCTTTAGTGCTAGCAGGCAATGCAAGTCTATATGCAACTGGCCCTATTCTTTCAAGCACTTCAAATGGCCCACAATATCTAGGTGATAGCTTGGCACAACTCCCAAGCTTCAAGGAACTCTTCCTTGATCTTACTCTAAGATACACATGATCCCCAACATTGAATTCCCTATGCATTCTATGTTTATCTGCATAGCTTTTGTGTCTATCCTGGGCTGCTTTTAAATTTTGTCGGATCCTTGCAACCTCTTGTTCCATTTCCTTAAGCAATTCTGGCCCAAGTACAATTCGGTTCACTGGATTGTCCCAAGTCACTGGTGTCCTACACCTTATGCCGTACAAAGCCTCATATGGACTCATTCCCAATGATTCTTGATGCCCATTATTATATGCAAACTCTACCAGGTGTAGATAATCCTCCCACTTGGATGGCTTGTCCATTACATACATGCGAAGCATGTCTTCAAGCACCTGGTTTACTCTTTCTGTTTGCCCGTCTGATTGAGGATGGTACGCGGTGCTAAAGTTCAACTGTGTACCCAAATCTGCAAAGAGACCCTTCCAAAAATTGGAAGTGAACTTGGTGTCCCTGTCGGAAATTATTGCCTTAGGCAACCCATGTAATCTGAAAATTTCCTTCATGAAAATATTTGCAATGGCATCGGCTTTATGTGTAGACTTAACCGGTATGAAATGTGCTGCCTTGGTTAACTTGTCCACCACAACCATGATGGAATCATGTTGTCTCTTAGTCATTGGCAATCCTGTAATAAAATCCATGGAAATTATTTCCCATTTCCATTCTGGAATTGGCACTGGGTGCAATAAACCTGCTGGGTGTTGGTGTTCAACCTTCACCTGCTGACATTCCATGCACTTAGAAACGTATTCAGCAACATCCTTCTTCATGCCTGGCCAGAAATAATATTTTCTTGCTGTAGCAATTGTTTTCTGATATCCTGGGTGACCAGAGTATGGAGCTTTATGGATCTCATCCATAACCATTCTCCTTAAATCTGCCGCATTTGGAATATAGACTCTATTCTTATAGGTAAGAACTCCATCTTCCTCCAAATGATAACCTTCATACTTCTTGCCAAGGTCTTGCTGCTGCAATTTTTCCTTTATCTGCTCATACACTTCATCCTCAACCATATGGTTAACAATCTGTTGCCTCAAGTCTGGTTGGCAAGTACTAAGCACTGCCACATACATTTCATGTACCTTCCTGCTAAGTGCATCATCCACCTTGTTCTCTTTCCCTTTTATGTGTTTGATTTCAAAATCAAATTCACACAAAAATTCCAACCATCTAGCTTGCCTAGCATTTAACATTGGCTGATCAAACAAGTATTTCAGTCCACAATGGTCTGTTCTTAACTCAAATTTTCTTCCCATTAAGTAATGCCTCCACATCTTTAAAGCATGTACTATGGCTGCCAGCTCTATATCATGAGTAGCATAGTTCTTCTCATGCTCCTTCAACTTTCTTGACTCATAGCATATCACGTGGTTGTCTTGCATAAGAACTCCTCCAAGTCCTTGATTGCATGCATCGGTACACACCACAAAATCTTTTTCTGGGTCTGCAATCTTCAAAATAGGTGCACTTGTAAGAAGATTCTTCAACCGTTGAAAACTTTCCTCACATCTCGATGACCATTCAAACTTTATCCCCTTCTTTTGCAAAGAAGTGATCGGGTTTGCAACCTTGGAGAATCCTTCGATAAACCTCCTGTAGTAACCAGCAAGGCCCATAAAGGATCTTACATCAGTCACATTCCTTGGAGTTGGCCAATTCATAATGGCTTCAATCTTCTCAGGGTCTACAGATATACCTTCGTCGGAGATGATGTGACCCAAATAATGAATTCTATCTTTATAAAAGTCACATTTGCTCAATTTTGCATACAGCTTATGCTCCCTTAGTAATTGCATTGTCATTCTCAAATGTTCTTCATGTTCTTCTTCATTCTTAGAATATATGAGAATGTCGTCTAGGAATACAAGAACAAACTTGTCCAAATATTTGCTAAAAACATTATTCATGAGACACATGAATGTAGCTGGTGCATTAGTAAGACCGAATGGTACCACTACAAACTCATAGTGTCCATACCTTGTTCTAAAGGCTATCTTATGAATGTCTTCTTCTTTGATTCTTACCTGATGGTAACCATACCTCAAGTCAATCTTTGAAAATACCTTTGCTCCTCTCATTTGGTCAAAAAGGTCATCAATTCGGGGCAATGGGTATTTGTTCTTCACAGTGACTTTGTTCAACTACCTGTAGTCAATACATAACCTGAGTGTTCCATCTTTCTTTTTCACAAATAGAACAGGTGCTCCCCACGGGGACACACTTGGCCTAATATATTTCTTTTCCAGCAACTCTTGCAATTGCATCTTCAATTCTAGCAATTCCGGTGTACTCATCCTATACGGTGTCTTAGACACTGGTGCCGCTTCTGGCACAAGTTCAATTGTAAAGTCAATGTCTCTCTTTGGAGGGAGTCCTGGAATCTCATCGGGAAAAACATCCCTGAATTCTTGCAATACATGATAGTCCTCCAATCTATGAGTTTCACTTTCTGCTGCCCCTAAAATGTGGGCTGCATACAGTTGACATCCCTTCCTATAGAGCTTCTTCAGCTGCATGGCTGAAACCTGTCTAACAGAAGTCACCTTTGGAATGCCTCTTACAACCCTCGGGTTTCCTTCTTCATCCATGCATTCAAATGTCTTATTGTAGCAGTCAAGTTTAACCCTGTGTGCTTCTAACCAATCCATTCCAATGAGAATATCATAGGAACCAAGTGGCAACATATTCAAATCTGCATAAGTGAATAGCCCATCCATCTCTAATGGACATTTTTCTACTATTTCACTAACTTTTCTCTTGGTTCCTGTGGCTAGTTGAACTAACCATGATTTACTATGCTTTAACTTCTTGAAAGCACAAATCTCAACAATTCTAGGAGTGACATAACTGTGAGTAGATCCAGGATCAATCAAAATAGAAACAGATTGCTTAGCAATCTTACCTTCAACTTCAACCACAGTTGATTGATGATCTGCCTGGCGGTCTTCTACTGCTGCATAGATTCTAGGGATTGCTCTCGCCACTTGACCCACAGTTCCAGCTCCTTGGATGTTGTGAACTTGATTCGCATTCCCATTCCGATGTGGACAGTTCCTAAGCATGTGGTCTCCTCCACAACCCCAACATTGAAGTGGTTCTCTTGGCTCCTTTGGATCTCTTTGTTTGTCTCCCATCATCCTAGTTGGCTTAGTCACAACCTGTGATGGTTGCCTTTGCTGATTCCGGAATTGAGGAGGCTTGAACCCCTTCTTCCTTTGATCAAACTTCTCATTTTTCTTATCCTTCCACGCCTTATGGAATTCTGGTTTGCTTCTGTTTTGATCAAAGCAATACTTGGCCTTTCTTATGGCCTCCTCTAGAGTTCGAGGTTCATCAAACTCAATTCTATCTTTATATGACTGGGGCAGTCCACTTAGGAAACGCTGAATTTTCACCTTATCATCTCGAATATACCTGACATACCTCAGCAGCTCCAAGAACTTGTTTGCATATTCTTCCATGGTCGATTGTCCCAATCTCAGCTCATGGAACTCTTTGATCTTATCATCATAGTACCTGTCAGAGAGGTACTTTTGCTTGAAGTATTTCTTGAACTGCTTCCAAACGATCTTCCTTTCGTTGATCTTCTTCATTTGCCTGGTGTGTTCCCACCATATAGATGCTCTTCCATTCAAATTGAAGATGGCTACCCTTGCCTTCATATTTCCCGAGTAGTCTTGGACTTGGAAGTATTTTCTCATCCCAAGAAGCCAAGCTTCAGCTTCTTGACCAGACTTTACTTCTCCATCAAATGTAGGAGGTTTTGCCTTCTTAAATTCCCCATGTGAACTGTTCTTGTGGTGCTTCTTCCTCTTGCTCCTGTGAGATGAAGAGCTTGAACCCTCCTTCGATTCTTCAGAGTCAGATGATTCGTTAGAAGAGATTTCTGGAGTATATGTTCTGTCTGTAGAAACTCTTCTTGGGCTACTGGTCCTTTTGCGGGAATTCCTCCTAGAACTACTCCCACCCCTTTCTAGATTTGATATCTGATGCCCAGAGTTTATTTGCCTTTGGATGTTTGTCAAACTCTGTAGCATAGCTGCATTCAGCTGATTTTGTTCTTCCTGGGCTTTAATCATCCTTTCATTATCTTCCCTACAGCTCTGCAATTCCACCCTTAGGCTTCTCATGGTGGCTGCAACATCTGGAGGGGTCTCTTGATTTCTTCTCCCATTAGATTCTGTTTCAGCATTCTCAACCTGTATGTTCTCCCCCATGGAATTTGTCTCAGGTTCATAGGGATCCTGTGCATCATTCATGTTGTTCATTTTCTTGGCCCAACCAAGATCCAAAATTCTCTGACTGTATTATCTAGAGTGTTACCCTGCTATAACTGTGACTCTCTGAAATGTGTTCATCAGCACAATTGTTAGCTGCATTATATTCTCAGAATTCATAACTTACTTCATGCACGTGGAAAAATATCATACTGACAATTCGTCAAATCACAACAACGAAATATGAGGGGAAAAAGAAATAGGGGGTCAAGGGGGCTTGCCCCCTTGTGGCCAGGGCGGGTCGAGGGCAGCGCCCTCGTTTTTTTTTTTTTTTTTTTTACGAATCACGCCTCATCGGGTGATTCGCTGAATCCTGCCGCAACGGGCAGTTCGCGAAATCCGGCCGCGACGGGCGGTTCACTAATTGCTCCCGCAACTGCGGGGCGGTTCACGGTATGCTCCCGCAACTGCGGGGCGGTTGGCCGAAGCCTTCCGCAATTGCGGGGCGGTTCGGCGACGGCTTCCGCAATTGTGGAGCGGTTCGCCGAACGCTTCCGCAATGGCGGAGCGATTTGCCGAACGCTCGAGCAATTGTGGAGCCATTCGGTGAAGGCTTCCGCAGTTGCGGAGCCATTCGGCGAATGCTCCCACAATTGCGGAGCCATTCGGTGAAGGCTTCCGCAACTTTGGAGCCGTTCGCGGAATGCTTCCGCCGTTGCGCGGAATGCTTCCGGGGGTTTCGGGCGGTTTTTTGCGAAAAGATTTTTCGGAACGACTTGCGGAATGCTTCCGCAACTTCGGAACGATACGCCGAAGTCTTCCGAAATTGCGGAACGATTCGGCGAAGTCTTCCGCAGCTGCGGAACGATTCGCCGAAGTCTTCCGCAACTTCGGAACGACTCGCCGAACTCTTCCACGTTGTGGAACGATTCGCGGAATCCTTCCGAAATTTCGGAAGAGAATTCCTTCCGCAATTTCGGAAGAGAATTCCTTCCGAAAAAGTTTCCGTTCAACGCCGATACTTAGAAAATTTTTCACTTAAAAAAATTTTTCTCCGCTGTTTCGGAGCCGTTGGCTGAATTTTTCTCCGCTGTTTCGGAGCCGTTGGCTGAATTCTTTCGCGGATCCTTTCCGAAATTTCGGAACGACTTCCCGAAACAGGCCCAAAACAAAAATTTCCAAACTCTTAAGAAAAAAAAAGAAAGTAATTGCTCTCAGATTCGGCCCATAAAGGCCCAATGCTGCAACGCAGCTCTGATACCATTCTGTCACGTCCCCTCCCATCATTCCAGCTAGATGGAGAGGATCGTGAGGTTAAACCGGACATCTAGCCCCCATATCCATTTATTAAATAAGCATTCAAATGAAAATGAAAATATATATATACAAGTATATGTTTATACAATGGAAACACTACGGAAGTTAAGTAAATGCTATTGATATCTATCATACATTCAAGATGCTGTGACAGTCAATTAAAGATGTTTGCAGATTTATAAAAGATCATATGGAATTGCATAAACTCGTAAAAACACAGCGGAATTTATTTATGAATTACACAATCTTCACACATGGAAAATATTCATCAAAGGAACAATTGCAAAGTTACAAACACAAGAGAGTACTTATCTTATGCGAAAGTAGTCCCACGCAACTGGCTATGCAACTGCAACATTCACCCAACCATAGGCCAGTGTGCTCCTCAATCTCTCAGCACCACTGCCACCCCCCGAGCTGGGCATGATCTCTACAAGGAACCAGGGAACAACAGACTCACACATAGCCAAGCATACACTAAGATGAGCCAAGCCAATCTGCAATTGGGTTTATGAGGTTGCTAGGAGATGGAAAGGAAGAGTTGCTAAGCTAGTGAGCTCCAACATAGAGCCAGGGATAACCTTGCAAGATCTATCTAGCTTGGCACCCACAATACCTACACACCCAGCACAAGGAAGTATTCTTTTCACTGCTATACAGTCCCTCAAGCCATACCTTCCCTATCTAGTGCTCTCAGGGTATGCATAGAAGAGTAACCAAAGCCCTCTTAATCTTCTTGAGAGGTTGTCTCCCCCACTAGGTTTATCAAGCCACTTCTGTCCACTACCACTCCAAAACTTCAATTCACAGGTTCAAACCAACAATGAGGATGCACACAACAGCAGAACACAATTGTGGGGAAGGATAAAACGTTTTTACAGTGAGATGCATGAGATGGGGTTGCAGCTTACTCAGAAAAACGTGGGAACCCCCAAAAACGAAATAGGAAGTTGGTGAACAACCCAGGAAGCCAAATCCGTTTTTAGAAAAACGTCCTTGGACATTCAGGGGCAAAAACGACCTCCATACAGTCTCTAAAATGTGGCCCTTCTCTCCCAGGCTACTGCATATGCAAAAACGAACTCCCAGGCATGGAAAAATGCAGGATTTGGATGAAAAATCGTGTAGGGAAAGACCCAGCTAGCTCCAACTGCGTGAATGAGTGAAGACTGCCTGTTCACAATGGCTTTGGGCACCATTTCGTGGGTGTTTTCTTGCCCAACAAGCAAAAACGCGAATTTCCAGGTTGATGGCTTGCCCATGCACGAAATTGGCTGCCATACTTCTTCATTTCCAAGGCAATAACTGCCCCAACCAATATTTGGAAGAATTAAATGATTGGGTGCATGAGACAAAATGGGTAGTTGGTGATTTATGGGTTTCCCCATTGACACATGGATTAACACCATTGGCTCAAGGGTTTGAGTAATTTCCCTCCCTATTCCTTGTAGAATCATGCCCCATCTCTTTTGTTGCATTGCATAGCTAGTTGTGGGTGTTTTTCATTAAAATTCGTATTTACGTGATGTCTCATATACATCGTGCCCATCTAGCACAAGAACCATAGGCATCTATTTCTTTAATTGTCAATTCATAAAATGCCAAATCAATGGTGGGGCCTTGGCCTTGAGCTCCTCACCATGATTGAATTACCATATTTACATCATTTACGATTTAATACAAAAGGGGTCAAAATGGGGACGTGACAGCTCTCTACATTTTCTAGACTTCTATGCTCTCTACATTTTCTAGACTTCTACATCTACTTGCTTTCTTCTCAAAGCTACGACTCTTTCTTCCTTTTTTTTCTAACCATAACTTCTTTATGACTTCTTTATTTTAATAAAAAAATCCTTTTTTGTATTCAATAAAAGAAACCCAAATATTTTAATTACAAACCCACTACGACTCTTTCTTCCCTTTTTTCTAACCACGACTTCTTTATTTTAATAAGAAAATCCTTTTTTTATTCAATAAAAGAAACCCAAATATTTTAATTACAAACCCACTTTTAAAATGTAAACCCCCTTTTAAACAAAATCAACCTCAAAAAATAACCAGCCCCTTTTTAATTTTCAATCCACAAAAATGCTCCCTTTTAAAAATCTTTTATTAACTTTGTCCCTTGTCTTTTTTATTTCATTATAACATTTTTGTTATTGTTATTTAACTATGGCCCTTTCTTTTCCCTTAAAACTTCAATAAAACTTTTACAAATGATGGGGCATTGGGGACTTACCTTTCTTCGCTGTCCCTTTGACCTTTTTGACTCCACATGATCGACTAGAAATGTTAGATAAAGCAGAAGGGCAACCGAAGGCCCGCATTAATTGTGAATCACCCTCTTATTAGTGGATCTCAACTTTTCACTAGATATCGGCTTCTTTGTGTGTGTCCTCTCTTTCTATTAACACATCCCCCCACCTTCATCAAACTCTTTACATACAAAAGACCCCACCTACATATGTTGTGGTTTAGGGCGATCCTCCAAATAATATGTTGATTAGATTTCGTCTACATTGGTAAAAGTTCTAATTAATATCGCAAAAGATTTCGTATAATAAAACTTATTTTGTTACTCGTTAAAAAAAATAAAGGTCTTTTTATGATCTCACCTTCTACCCTAATTTGCATTGGCTTCAAGCTTAATTGGTTTTCTTTCTTGAATTTGGGTCACGCGATTTGCTTCAAGCTTAATCGATTTTCTTTCTTGAATTTGGTTGATGCTATAATGCTATTTGCTTCAAGCTTAATTGGTTTTCTTTCTTGAATTTGGGTAATGTTATTTATTTTCTTAAATGACTTTGTTTATGATAAGTTACTTTTTAAATTACTATACTATGAGTTTTAGTAGTTTGTCGTGATTTTTATTTTATTTTATTACAACCTTCTTGATTTCTTAACTGTTTAACAATTAAGAAACTAAAGAAGTATTATATTGCTGAAAGGATTGAAATTTTAACAGTTAAGAAATCAAGAAGGTTGTGTTTGCAATAGCACTCTTCATATAATATTGAAACAGTTAAAAAGAAGAAGAAAAAAAAATGTAATTAACAATAGAAACTGTAATTAGATGATAATATTCGATCATGGTGCTACACCTTGATGGTATTTACAAGGGACCCGCCCTCTATGCAGTGATGTAACTACTAAATTCTAGATAGGTATACATACCCTAACCTCTTCTGGAATTGAACCTATGATCTCGTAGGAGGAAGCACATATCCTTAGTCATTAGGCCCACTCAAGTAGTCTATTTGCTACAAGACTAAATCACACTTAAGTAAAGCACAAAATGTTCTTTTTATTTAATCAAGCATCGCTAATTTACAAACTCATTTGACCTTTACGCATTTTCACTTAGAGATAAACTAACCAATGACCATTATAACCAATTACTAGCAAATAAAACCTTTTTAAGTTTTATTTTTTCAACAATAATATAAAAACTGTGTTCATAGCTTCTGGATTTTCACTGTGTTGTAGTTTTAGGACTGGTAATTTGAATGGACATTCCACCCATCTTTAGGGAATCAATATAAAATTGCCTTAGGATAGAAAAGGAATTAGGCTGACTTTATAAGGAATGGAAGGGTTAGTACTTAGAATTAATTTAGAGAAAATATTTGAAAAAATATGAAAAAGGGGAAGTTAAATCATAAAAGGCTTAAATACTTACGAAAAAATAATACACACACACACACACACACACACTAGTACAAAATGAGAGATAGTGATTAAAAAAATGACCAAAATCCACATATAAATTACTACTTTGATTTGGCGATCACTGGTGGCTAATTTCCGGTCTCTTATCATGCGACAAAAAAGTGGTCCTATTTAGTTTGGTCATTTATAGCTTTTCTTGTGGTCATTAATTTGGTCAATAATTGTCACAATTATTGACCAAATATACGACCAAATTAATGACCACAAATATGACCAGATTAATGACCACGAGACAAGCTATAAATGACCAAACTAAATATGAACACATTTTTTGTTGCGTGATAAAAGACAAAAAATTAGCCACCAAAAATGCCATTTGGCTTTTTATATGTGAATTTTGGTCTTTTTTTGGTCACTTATCTCTCAACTTTTGGTCACTAACTTAGTCGTTTTAGTCATTTTATATGTGAATTTTGGTCATTTTGTTTGGTCACTTATATGTCATTATTTGGTCACTAATTTAGTCGTTTTTAACTGATATTGCAATATCATTAGGGCACAGAGGAATCAAACCACCAACCTCCTACTTGTAAATCAAATGCTCTTCCATTGAGCTAGCACCCCTTAAGAATTTGGGAACCTAACTTACAGAGTCTTCTATAATGGTAAAAAAATCAATACATGCCTTTGAGTATCTGATGGCTAGAAAAGGATGGTAGATTGGATATTAGGAGGATAAAGATGTGATATCATATTTTGCTATACTATCAGGGTGGTAGAGGCATTACCCACCGTTTATCCTCCAAAACCTAGAGTCGTGAGAGGACTGTGTTGAGCACGCTCCCCTAGATGTGTGATGACAACTAATGGTTTCTTGCTTTGGAAGTTTGGTCAATGTAGTCAACACTTCCACTTACGGGTTCTATTTGTGGTTAGGTCCGTATAGTTGATGCCATAGCATATTGCAACAAAAGACAGGATGGTGAGGTTAGGTAATAGAAGTAGCGGTGAATAGATGTTGGAGTATTTATGGAGATGGATGGGACCAACAACGAGGTTGTGTGGTGTCATTCATTGTTATAAACTTTCATGATTATATGCTTGGATTGATGAATATGTTTATGCAATTCATTTCTAATGATTTTGTAAAAAAAATGTGAATAATGAATAGTGGCAAATCCTAATTAGTAACTAATGATGACATATATTTTGTTTAATTGTTCTTCAACCAATAGACTTCTAACATATAAAAAATTTGCATTAAAGGCATTGAATGTAATTATTGTACCCATGCAAAGAGTGTGTGCACTAGCCACATATGCACGTCTTGCATGTACAATAGTATATTTAGTTAATTATTAATAATTAAGTAAAAACTTAAAAGTATTATTAGAATGAACATATTATAAATATATAATTTATTTAGTTAATGCAATAATTATTAATAATTAGGTAAAAACTTAAAAGTATTATTAGAATGAACATATTATAAATATATAATTTAAATGTTTGTTGGCATATCATTCAAATTTAAGTTAATTAACAAATTGTTAAAGTATGTGTATTTATACTATGTGATTGTATGGTTTGCAAGTATTTTAATACTTTTACATGTCAAATACTTTTAAGATTAAATAAAATGATATATATATATATATATATATATATATATATATATATATATATATATATATATAAAAGTGCTTTATGATCTTAGGTATGTATACATAATATAATTTAATTTGTATAAGGATGGATTGAGGTAAGTACATGTCATATTGTATTTAATTATATAAACAAAACATTTCAATCTAGTAGATTAATATTGTATCAAATTATATGAGAGATATTTTATAAGTGTTGGGGATATTAAAGTAACAAGAGTTGCGAGCAGCTTAGTCTCTGCCATTTGAATCGATTCATCCTAACCTTATATGTTTATGATACATTCAAAGTTGAGAGGTATAAAAAAATTTGAGAGTACCAATTTCAATCTTTTCCGCACTTAAAATCTCAATGTTCCAAAAATTGATATTTGCATCTCAAGTTTTGCAATACCTTTATACCATATTTAATTGATACCTTGTCTCTGTGCTTTTTAATTGATACCTACACAAGAAACAAATAATAGAATAGCAAGAATATGAATCTACACACTGTTAAGTACTTGAAATACAGGAGATTGCCAGTATTTACTATTTATAACAAACTGGGAGAAGCCTAGCTCATAATTTGATGGTATGCCAACTGGGCAAATAAGGTGTACCAACTTGACAGATAAGTATACCAACTTGGAAGATAAGTATTAGCCTATGTGAGCTTAACAATTGTCTATGTACAGTAACATGATATGATTGTGTATCCAAGACCAGATTTCTAATTTTAATTTTGCAATTAAACTTTGATTATCATTTTGATAGTTGGACAAAGGAATCCCAAACTTTCAACAAAGAAAATTTAGAACTTATAAACAAAATGTAAAAGCAATATATGAGATTTTCAAAGTTTTCATGAGTCATTTTAAAACCTGCATTTAGCTGTACAAACAAAATGTCCTGTTAGTTTGGTTCATCAGGGTGCACACTGTATAACACAAAATCATACATGCAAGGAACCATCTCCAAGTGCCTACATTAGAAGAATATGCTACACATTGAGCTGTTTAGCTTCAAAAACTCCAATTCTACAAATGCTGTGTCAAATCAAGGATCATGTCATGTTTATGATCACTTAGTAATGGCAATTCTTGCCAATGCCAAATGCCAAAAAGTTAAGCATCTCATACAAGAAGAACTAATTACATCAAACTGAAGTAGTTTGTAATGTCATGTGAAATGTATTTACTTCTTTGAGATTTTGTATAGACATTTTCAGTGCTGCCTAATAGAAGTTGCAATCCATATATTTTTCAAGATGTCTAAAAGGCCATTTCAGAGGTTCTGCATTTAACTCCAAAATTGACCATGTAATACACAATAGACAGTTAAACAGTTCTAGAGGCTTGGACCAACTAATGTATCTATCGGCCTATCTTCATGTTTTTTTTTTAACATTCCACTCTAAATTATAGTATACTGAGCACCTGTCATGACGTCCAGAATGTGGGGATACAGAATTTTCAACATAAAAGAGACCTCCATAATTGACTGCATTGGTAGTTGAGAATGCTCACCTACATGTGATATCTTAATTCAAAGTAAGGCCAGGACTGCATTTACAGTACTCATTTAAACCTCTTAAGGCTTCTGTATGGTTGAGAATTAGTATCATGTCATTTGTGTGAGGATGGCATGAGAAAGTTGAGAATCAGTATCATGTCATTTGTGTGAGGATGGTTGAGAATCAGTATCATGTCATTTGTGTGAGGATGGCCTTCAACCACCAAAACAATAAATAATCTATGAATAACAGTTTGGAAAGTTAAAGCTTCAGTAGTGCAATCCATAACAATGCATATAAAAACATTATATAAATTTATAAAAACATTACATCAAAATCGTAGCATGAATACATTTAGGAATAAATGTTTAATTAAAATCCCTAATGCTCTCAACTTCTTTCATGCAAACCCAAGCGGCGGAGAAAATAAGCCTACAGTCACAGACATTTTATTTTATTTTACCCTATGGATGCCTGGCCATTTATGGCCATTGATACTTGGACATTTTCTTATATTTTAGAATGCAATATGCCATATATGAAAATATGTCAGATAAGCACAATAATTATACAATAGGACAAAGGGCTTAACCCTAAAACTGGAATAAGTTTTTGAGAGGGATTTCTTAACAAAACCTCATTTACATTTGAAATTCTTAAAATGTGATACAAAAGGGTATGTCATTAAGCGACTCTATGGTTCAAGAGGATTATAGTAGTGTAATTATTGCAAACGTAGTAGGGAAGAAATAGAAATCAAATCTGTGCACTGCACTCCCTGAAGAGTGAGATCATGAGCTGTATGCAATTTGAGAAGGTTCAAATATATGTGCATGTCGTTTTCCCACCAGAAATAAGTTCAGGAACTGACCCAACCAGGAAGTCTAATGACACCAAAGAAAGACAACAACTATAGCTATCCAACAGAAATCAAGCACAAAAGAGGGGGATTGCTTGGTTACCAGAGTAACTGACACCGTCTTCCATCGTTGCTTATCCCACGAGGAAGTAAAACGATTCCTTAATGATTGTAACAAAAGAAGAAATATCAAATAGGTCATCTCATTCTATCGAGCGCCACAACAACAAAGTTATAAGAATAGGAAGGAGGGGCGTGTTTTTTCAAAGTCCAGACAACCCAACATTGAACATTATGCCAATCGAAGGAAACAAACCATCAGTATGAGAAAGTTACATGTTATAATAAAAAATATAATGAATGGAAGTACGTCTTACCAATACTTACAAAAGAGGAACGAGGGTAAGCTTGAAAGAATTTCCTCTCTTCACAACCATCCTCAACTCATAAACCCTGCACAAACATTTATATATGGATAAGAGCAAGGCTCTTTAGATGCTTCATTAACACATGAAAATTAAGTGCAGAGATGAACACAGAAAAATTACCCTTGAGTTCATTTAATTAACCCGCCTCTAAGCTCCTACATCTAAGCTCCTCATATTTTGTATTGCTTGTATATCGTCATTTGTTGCTTGATAGCCTATGGAACTTCGTTGCCTATGGATCTAAACCTATTATTAATCCAAGTTACATATGTTTCTCACTAAGTATAAGATGAAAAGCCTAATTCTATATATAGTATATACATATACAAAATTTAGATATGAAAAAACTTAATCTGTTGTCAAGCATTTTAGGATGAATTGATGTTTTTTTATTTAAAGCTCCAAACTCATAGATTATTTATTATTTATTCATTGATTATTTATTTATTGCACTGATGAGTTTGATGCCAAATGAAGAAACAAAGACCACATTTACCTCCCTGGAGGATTTCATTTCCTGACTACATTTCCATTCAAAGTAGTAATTTCTTTGGAAATCGGATTGATTCCACGTACCCAAAGCTCTACATTTGCAACACTCTCAAAATATTATAAGAAGTCATTGATATTATAAATCAAGCCTGACAGGCCAAAATATGACAAGAAACTGTGTATACACCAGAGCCGAACAAAGTTCATGTATGATATTAACTAGATAATGTCAAATTTGTCGACCAAAGATATTCTGGTTTGTATAATAAAAAAAAATAGTTCATATTATGACAAAATAAACACAGAGGTCGAGCTTTTGTAGAAGACATAGTTGCCATACCTGGATTTAAGCATTCTCCATCAAATTAAGAAACATATCCAGTAAATCATGGTTGTTAATAACGTCGCGCCATAGTTTTTATTTCCATGCATTAAAAAGAGAACCTAGAGTTAGTATCGGTATAAACCTAAATTCAAGAGCAAAGATCTCAAAAATTAATGAAAAAACCCTTACAGTGAGGAGTGGCTTCCAAGCTTGAGCCGCCATGTCGGCCTTTAAGGCAAACTAAACCCACTTTTCCAGTCGGTTCATAATCCCTTCAAACATTTAGAAATTTGGTATTAAAAACAAGACGGCATTGAAAAACGACTATGATATTTAAATTCTGTATGAATAATGCAAAGATTATTACCAGTTTGAGTATTATAACTAAATCCTGGCGAGCTCACCTGCCAAGGATAGAAAATACATACATTAATTCTCATGAAACAGTTCGTTGGTAAACAAAAGAGCCATGAGAATGATGTTTAAGACCAAAAACCAAATGATAAACAATGGTGAGGAGTTAAGCTTACCTGAGCCATTGGATAAATTTGGGAGAACCTAGTTCAGCTGGGTAATAGATGTTCTTACACATAGCAGGGTCTGCCACACTTGGCATTCTAGGAGGCACACAGTTGTAAAAAGGTTTAAATGAAAAGTTGCAAGCCTGTCAACCTGTAAACCTTGATGCCTGTCAGTAGATACGTATGTCAGTATGCTCAATTGTCAGGCTATCCACTATAAACAAAATATTTAGATGTTAACATTTGCAAGTTCAAAGTCGTTCTATTTTAATTTTATTTTCATTTTTACTTAATCCTTGCCAATGATGAAAATTGTCTTTTCAGAAACTTAGAAACGCAAAATTGCAAGAAATTCAGATTTGTGAATTATTCTAGACTGGGGGAGGGGTTTATTATTAAGACAAAATGTAAGGTTTTAACTTTTAGGGCCCTGAGCAGACTCTGGGTGACATATCTAAAAATTAATGGAGCACCTTGTTTCAGGAAATGGGTCACACAATTAGAAAAAAACAAATAAAATAATCATTAATTCTAAAAGGGATAGTTATAAGCTTCTACAGAGGGAGAAAAAAATACATGAGATCACTATAATGCAGAGAGTAGTAGAGAAGATGCAACTTGGAAGAGTGATGGACTTAAAGAGAACAAAATCAGAATAATACAATGCAAATATAAAAAACCAAACAACATCAATGGGTCCACAATAGTTTTCCCAAAGCAAATCAACACGCAATTATGATACCCGCCCACAACATTGAACATCATCATACAAAATCTTTGCCATGAAATGAACAAACTTAAAAAAACATGGACAAAGTGATAAAAACTATAAAGAAAATCTACAAAGTGATAACACAAGAATATCTAGTTAATATCAAATAGAAAAATTCAGACCTTCAACTTGAAACATTAAACTTCAGTCCGAAATATTTGTACATGTCACTATGATTTCCAAAAAGGGCGAGTATACAACTATGTAACACTGGACTGAACAAATTATAAGATCTTCGAAGAAAAGCTAGAATATATATTACAGAAAACATTACAGAAAACATTACCAGATAACAACATATATTAAAATTTAAAATTAAGCGTCTGTCAAATCCAGTCAAATGCCTTGATAACATGTAAAAGATACATACCGCTGAAATTGAAGGTGAATCTGCATGTCCTGGAGAACCGTGTGAAACATCCATCCCAATAATAATTGTTGGTTTTGTGGATATCTTAGATATCTTGTTGGTTTTGTGGATATCTTAGATATCTTATGGGAAAATTCCACAGCCAACACAGAGTTGAGGCCACCAACCTAAAGGACAAAATAACAGTTCCAGAAACACATCAACATATTTAAGCAAGAGGCATGCCTAAAAAGACAAAGGTATACCCACTAAACTTCAGATGCAAGAGGCTACCTTTGCATTTATTTTCAAAGCCACGTTTGTTAAATATTGATCATTGACCTTCTTCATATTTTAAGGGGCAATACATTGATTAATGACCCCCAAGTCCGCCAGGAATTTCCTCTTCCAAGTCCCTAAAACAGAGAATAAAAATATAAAATAAGAAATGTTATGAAGTCACAAAATCTAGTTAGCATCATAAAAAGTAAAAACTAGAATCATTTTATTAACACAAGAGTTACACAATCACCATAAAGATCACTGTTCTTCCTCTCTGGTAAGAGGAAGAGTAGAAATTGAGGCGACCTTGGAAGTTTAGACTTCATCTAATTTAGCATCCTATCCACCCTGTCAGCAGGGTTCCTATTTCTGTCTTGAGGCAACTCTTCTAGAACCCCCAAACAGTCGGCCATTACCTAGAGTAGGCATTTCAATTATGCAATGTCCCAACATATAATATGTAAAATGCAATTGTTTAATTCATATGTAGATAACATACCAACCCTCTTCTGGCACAACATTCTGGTAGATAACATACCAACCCTCTTCTGGCACAAAATGCAATTGTTTATTTCATTAGAACGAACTCTTGAATTGAAACATGCAATTGCCCATTCTCCAATTTTTGCTGACTGAACCATAGTCTGAGAGCAGACGATTGGGATAGATTAAGGATCTAGAGTGAGGGAGTTTCAAATCAAATTTTCGAAAACTTCGAAAGGCAAAAACCTTGTTATTGAAGTTCCAACGACCACCCTTGGAGCCTCTTCCTGCATCTTCCCAAACTTTAGCTGTTGAGAAACCACGCAATAACGAATGAATAGATATGACACTGATCTTTAATTATAGAAATATGATGCACATAAGAATCGATAAGACAGCTGAAAAATAAGTTGCTCAGATAATAAGAAGCTCCAAACAAAAGCATGCTTACACCGTAAATCCTAGCAAGCTTCCATTCCTTTATATTGAACTACTAGAATTAGACTTCATTCCCCCAAAATAAAATGCTACAAGTTTTCTTACTTACGAGGAAACATTTTTCCTCCTCGGATATGAAGGAAAAAAAACAAGCACCCCTATACATTGAATAAAGGAATGGGCAATTTACATCTCTACGCAATACACACGTCCTTGGCAGGACTTTGGTTTGTTAAACCAGAATGCAACAATAACAATTTAACTTTAAGCCAACAATCAAAAGAGAAGATGTATAAAGCTTCCTTTTAAGTGTCTCAGTTCATTCAGAACGAGAATCGACAGTCTTACTGGTTATTCATATCAAGACAGGTCTAAGCAATCTATGACAAATTTCAAAAAACTTTCAAAAATATCAATACTCTAAATATGTAAAACTGGGTTTTCACTTAACAAATCAAAGAGCATATAATTCACGAAAACAACCAGAATAGTCTTGGGGCAATGAAATTCATTTTATTCATAATGAAATCCAATAGTAGATTATTGTGTTACTCTGAAGTTTATTTTATAATCAACAAACCAAACTGAAGGAATTAGCTTAACTGGCTGTCAGCAATGTTTTTAGGCATTTGACTAATTCTGTGCCAGTAGGTGCTCCATTTAAACCACCTAGTTAATTGCACTAGTCTATTCTGGCTTCACCGCAGATGCCATCCGGAAATGTGGAAATATGGGAATGCATCCCTTGGGTTTAACGATTTAATCCCTGGAAAGCAAAGGATATAAGCTTTCAACAATTCAATTCATAATGAAAATCTAATAGTAGATTATTGGAAATCTAGGGATATAATCTTTCCACAATTCAAGTCATAATGAAAATCTAATGGTAGATTATTGTCGTCCTTACAATTTATAATCAAAACAAATCAAACACAAGGGTTAGCTCAATCACTTGTTTCCAGCGTTTTTGGGTATTTACTTTTAGCTAGTTCTGTGTCAAACAAATCAAACAAGGTTGAGATCAACCAGTTGTTGCCAGTGTTGCATTTGGCTAGTTATGTCCCAGTAGGTGCCTCATTCAAATTTCCTGGTTAGAAGCACTAATCTATGCCTTTTTTTTAAGTAAAATTGCCATCTAATAATACTAAGGATGCCATCAATTAATGTGAGGAAGCACGAAATGAGTTTACCCCAGGAGTTTTTCCTCGTTTAAAAATAAAACGATTACAGAAAAAATGATATATAAACTGTCTAGAAAGATCACCTAGTTAATAAACACGTGGGCTTGTAACAGAGTATTCTACATAAATTATACATTTAATTTTCCTGGTGCGCATTTAAGATGAAAGACAAACAATGCCTTACCATGGGTGGGCCAAGAATTCGAGCATCTAAACGTACCAACTGTTTATCAACATTGATATTGCAGGCCTTCAATAATGGATCAGAATTGTAATTATTGACTTCCATTGCCTGCATCATCGAACACTAGTCACAATATATTTGTTATACTCAAGATATTAAATGAACTCCAAACAAAACCATACTTGCCTTCAATATCACTTGCATTCGTTCATCTGGCTTTTGTTGGGATTGCTCCACAAGTGATGTGCGTTGTTGAGTAGAAAGGGACTTAGTATATCTATGTCCCGGAAGGATTTTGCAAAGCTGGCAATTGGAGAAAACACACCCATTAGATAATCAATATTTTTCTCCGGAAATTATTGATTCAATGCGCCCTGTTGAAGCAACCTATGCATGAAATCTAGAAACCTTTTATATTACTGACCTCAATTGGTAGATAATTGGGTCGTTTTTTTCTCCCTACATCCAAGCATAAAAGATCGCCTGAAAACTGCAATGAAGTGTTTTGTATTTACAAAGTAATCATACACCGTCACAATCCACTGTTTGAAGAGGCTCTTCTTGGTTGTTGCCTTGGCTTCTTACTTTCATTGAAAAATCTTCACACAGAAGGGTCCCACATAATTCAATACAAAATCCCAAGTAACCAACATGATGAAGCTACCAAACATTAGCATTTTAAGCTATAACCCAAAAGAGAAAGAAAACATATCAGGAATCGATCATAAGAGCAAGTGGCGATTTATACAATTGTTCTTTGCACGGTTTTTCACTAAAACCAAGGATCTTAAACTCCATATTAGTGTGTAATGTTACAATGCGCACTCCTTTCAGCACTTGTTTTGCCGGAAAGAAAACAACAGAATTTGACATTCCAACTATTAAAAAATAAAATAAAAGTTGCATGATAGAAATACAAGGTAAATATGTTTCGAGTTACATTTTACGGTTTACCTTAGCCCAATTAATCTTCCATGGATGGTCAACAACCTTGTTTCGCCAACAAAAAATCAATGACAACACTTTCTTTGATGAGCATTGTTGTTGACACATCTGCACAAAATGGCAACAAGGCAGTGAAAAAATCAAATAGAATTCCGAAGTAACTGTAAAAGGCGTAAAACATAAGAAATCATATCAACATGATTGAATGCACCGCAGGTAAAACCATCGCTAACTACCATTTAGAAAACTAACCTGCTCAACATATCATACAATGAGGAGTGGCTTCCAATCTTGAGCCACCATGTCAGCCTTTAAGGCAAACTAAGCCCACTTTTCCAGTCGGTTCATAATCCCTTCAAACATTTACAAATTTGGTATTAAAAACAAGACGACATTGAAAAACGACTATGATATTTAAATTTTGTATGAATAATTCAGAGATTATTACCAGTCTGAGTATTATAACTAAGTCCTAGCGAGCTCACCTGCCAAGGATAGAAAATACATACATTAATTCTCATGAAACAGTTCGTTGGTAAACAAAAGAGCCATGAGAATGCCGTTTAAGACCGAAAACCAAATGATAAATAGTGGTGAGGAGTTAAGCTTACTTGAGCCATTGGATAAATTTGGGAGAACCTAGTTCAACTGGGTAACAGATGTTCTTACACATAGCAGGGTCTGCCACACTTGGCATTCGAGGAGGCACACAGTTGTAAAAAGGTTTAAATGCAAAGTTGCAAACCTGTCAACCTGTAACCTTGATGCCTGTCAATAGATACGTATGTCAGTATGCTCAATTGTCAAGCTTTCCACTATAAACAAAATATTTAGATGTTAACATTTGTAAGTTCAAAGTCGTTCTATTTTCAGTTTTACTTAATCCTTGCCAATGATGAAAATTGTCTTTTCAAGCACTTTCCACCAATTAGACTTACACACTTATTAAATAAATACAAATAAATACTTAAATTATTTCAACATTGGATAATCTATAGGAAAGTTTTAGAAATAGTTTTTTACACAGTAAATTAATACTAAAAAGCAGAACATATAGTCTCTACCTACGGCAGGGACTAATAAATGGATAGTTGTGATTGCATTGAAATTTGTGGTGAGGGTTATCATTTCATTTAAGTAGTAACGTGTAAAAACAATACGTGTAACTTGTTTATTAATATTTTAAATGTACTTTTAATTTTTTGTTTTGAATAAATTGAAGAAGCATTATTATGGAATATATTATTTTATTAGAAGGAGCAGGTGGAAATGTTATGCTGCCATAAATAGAGAAGTGAAGTTAAGAGAAGGGAGAAGGAAGATTTCGGGCAAAGCTTGAAAGTTTTGGGGAGAAGGAAGATATCGCCCAAAGCTTGAAATTTTTGGGGAGAAGGATTTTGGAAGAGTTTGGAAGAGTTTGAGAAATTTGGATTTGAAGATATCATATATTGAGCCATACTAGTGCATTATTGTTCTTCTGGCACTAAAGGCCAAGAAATCGAAAGATTTCTTGAAAGATGTTGGTGAGGCTTCTAGTTGGCAGCCAGGGAAAGATGGATTTGGACTTCCTCACAATTCTTATATTGAGATATTCTTCTTGTGATTTAAAACTATTTATATGTTGTTGTAAATTTTACTTATAAGCTGTGCTGTTGTAAATTGTTTATATGCTCTTATAGTGAATCACACAATTTCTTATAATATTTTATGCTATATAAATCACTACTATATTGGTGAAAGAATTGAACATTTAACACGTAAGAAACTAATGAAGCACTATATTACTGAAAGGATTGAAATTTTAACAATTAAGAAATAAAAAAAGTTGTGCTCATCAACATAATATTGAAACATTAAAAAAACACTCATTAGATAATATTGAAACATTAAACAAAATTTAAAAAATTCTAATTAACAATAAAAACTGTAATTAAATGGTAATATCCGATCATGGTGTTACACTTTCAAAATTACCAACAAATTAAAATAAAAAAATAAAAAAATAAAAAAAAATAAGAAAACATAATAAAAATTGCAGAGTATAACACAAAAAAAATGATTCAAAAATAAAACCCTTGGGCAGAAAATTGTTTAGAAAAAATCTTGTTCCTTACTAGAGCATCAAAATGAGAAAACCAACCTAGGCGAGAGGCTACCTAAACAGGAGGAAAATGAGAATGGCCCCTAGAATTTGAATTTGCAAGAGAAGATGGAATTGATGCTTATAATCTTTATAATAACATAATTCAAATACAAACATTGATAAGAAAAAATATATAATAAAAAAATATAATACAAATAAAATACAAAAATATATTATTTATATACAATATTTTTAATTAAATATTTAATAATATAAAAAATTTACATAAACTACCAATACCACCAAATTATGCTAGTATTTAGTATACTGAATAAACGGAAAAGGGCGATGACGAGGACATGGAATATGACAGAAAAGTTCATGGTGCGAATGGGAAGAGCATGAGTTTTGAAGAACTCGGACGATTGCATCATGACGAATACCGTGAACTCCGCCGAAAGACTTCTATAGACAATGGAGTTGAAAAAGTGAATGGGAAAGAAAGGTATTCTTTATTTTAATAAGAATATCCTTTTTTGTTTTCAATATAAAAAACCCAAATATTTTAATTACAAACCCACTTTTTAAATGCAATCTCCCTTTTAAACAAAATCTTCCTTACAAAAATAACCAGCCCCTTTTTAATTTTCAATCCACAAAAATGCTCCTTTTTTTAAGTTTGTCCAATAGACTATCTTTAGCCTATCAATAAACAAACCATTTCAATCTTTTCAATGAATTTTTTTTTTTTTTTTATAGAAAAATTCAACTTACTATTAATATGCGAAATAGTAAATAAATCCAGCTGTCAGATCATATAAAGTCACACAAACCCTGTTAGATGGAGGACCAGGGAGTAACCGGTGAAAGTGACAGTATAGTGTCAACAACTATAACAGAAATGTCCAAAAATAATAGTGCCATATGTTCCTAAATCATCCATAAGACAAAACAGGAAGTCATCCTGTAGTAGAAACAGTATCCAAATGTCACCTGAGCAAATATATACAGACCAAAATATATAATAAGTCTCATGTACAGTCATCCTCAACTGCCAGTCACCAAAAGCATCAAATACAAAGTAACCATCTATGCTATAAATACCGAACAACATCAGTAAGAGGCTGAAATAAATGCTGCAAAAAGATAGTGAGTATGGATAAGTGCCCAACAAGTAGTTGGACCCAGTACATTTCAAGGATATGCACATAGAACTATTAGTCATATAAGTTTTAACAATCCGCATAATACTGGAAAGAAAAACAAAATGTGTATAAATAGTAAAGACTAAAAGCATCATGTCCAATGTAAATGATAAGAACCATGAGTAAAAAGTATATCCTCCTCGGCACTCCTGCCACATGATGACCCCCAGCCTAAGAGTTAAGAGCCCGCTTTGATAGCATATCCGCCTCGATATTAACCTCTTTGAATACATGTTCAAACTGTATATGTTCAAATTCCAGATAAGCTTTCGAGCCACTTCCATCCAATGAGAAAGAAGTAGTACATTGAGTGATGTATTGCCTCTAGCCCAAGAGATAATAGATAATGAATCACCCAATACTACAAGAGATGTGATCTTTCTCAATCGGGCACAGAACAGTAAGAGCCATAAGGGCACATAATTCGCTCCTAGTATTGGTTCCAATGCCCAGATTTAGCCAGATATGGATAGATACAGTGTTGGAAATGTGAATTGTTGCGCCCGCTCCACCCCTCCCATTCCGTCCCACAGCAGCCCCATCAAAGAATCCACATGGGAATATCAGCACCAGAGGTGCTAACCGGTATTTCTTATTCAGACTATCCCTGCCACCGATAACTCCATGGATAGAGATAAATTCTTTGTGTGCCGCAAGTGTTTTAAAGCATATCCCATCACAAAAAGGAGTCATGTTTTAGAAAATACGAGAGTTTCGAGCTTTCCATACCTCCCAGATCATATAGTATGGAAGTTCTGTACAACCAGCAGAAACTCAGGACCATGCATCGAGACAATCACATAGTGAATGATGACTCCAATGGAATTGCACTCCAGATTTGTATGCAATTTGTTTCCAGAGATCCCGTATGAACTGACATGAAGTGAATAGGTGATCAACTGATTCCTCCTGTGAGCAACATAGGGAGCACCAACCCGGGCCAATGAATCCACGACGACATAAATTGTCCCAAGTTAGTATCTTATTACACAACGCTAACCAGACAAAACATTTTATCTTGAGGGGTAAGACAAGTTTCCAGATAGTTTTATCCCACCAACGAACCACAGTCTGAGTCTCAACAAACATTGCATCGTATGCCAATTTAGCTGATACATTGCCGCCAGACACATCCCACGACCAGACTAATCTGTCCGCAGAGTCAGACAATTGTATATTTGATTGATATATCGGCCCGATATAATCATCCCATTCATTCCCCAAGGTACCCGATACACCCAGCTGTGAAGCCGAAATCCAGAGAGACCGCCCATCCTTGTATCGACCAGTCGCATGTGCCAGAGTATAAAATCCATTAGCTCTGAGGTGAGTCCTTACTTCCAATGATAGGATATGACCAGATGATCCTCCCAAGATCGGATCCAGCCCCAGTTTTATGTCACGACCATTGCCAGGCATCCAAGCAATCCAATGTGCAATAACCCTGAAGGATCCCATCAATCCATTCCAAATATTTGACACTCCCATAGTAGCAGGCCGATTCAATCGCAGCCAGTTTGTAACAGTAATATTTTTCAGGTATTTAGCTCTGATAATCCTTCCCCAAACCGAATTATCGAAGAGGGCGCGCCAGAGACTTTTTGCATGCAGAGCCATAACAAATAGTTCAAGGTCCTTTATATTCCAACCCCCCAAATTCCAGGGTCGGGCCAAAACAGTCCATTTCATAAGATGAAATTTCTCTTGGGATCCACCACCCGACCATAAAAAGCTGAACAACTTCCGCCGAATTAGACAGAGGATGGTTCTAGGGATTTTACACAGAGAAAACCAATAAACACCTAAGTTCTGTAAGGCAGCTTTTGCCAAAGTAAGCCTGCCACCCATGGATAAATGGCGAAAGCTCCAGTGACTTATACGCATTTCAAACTGTCTAACAAGCCATGACCAATCATTTATCAGGTATTTAGTTGGCTTGATGAAAAAGCCAAGATATTTCGTTCCAGCATCGAGCTCCTTGAATTTTAAAGGCAGAACAGAACTTATCGAATGTTCCACATCAGCCAACAGGGAATGTTTCAAAAAATGTGATTTTATATAATTGATAATCATACCAGTAACCAAGCAAAAAAGGTCAAGAATATTCTTGTATTGAATCCACTTAGCAAGAATACCCTTGCCAAAAAGCATAACATCATCCACAAACAGTGAATGTGTAACAGAAATATCTCTTGTAATTTTAATGCCAGCAATCAGTCCCTCCCGTCGAGCCTTATAAATGGATAGACTCAAGCCTTCAATGACCAATAGAAAGAGAAGCGGCGATAGAGGACAACCCTGTCTGAGGCCCCGGGATGCCTTAAAGAAATCTGTAGGGTGACCATTTATCAGTATAGCATAATTAACAGAGGTTATACAGGCCATAATCCATTTCATCACCTTCCATGGCAGACCGATCTGGATTAGAATTAGTCTCAGGTAATTCCAGTCCACCCTATCATATGCTTTCACCAAATCCAATTGTAGGATGAGTGCTTCAATTCTCCTCTGTTTTATTGTATGAAAGATTTCCTGAGTCACTCCCACAGCATCATGGATCGCACAGCCCCGAAGAAACCCATACTACTCCATGGAAATGTGTCTAGAGAGTATTGGTTTGATCCTATCAGCAATGATCTTGGAAATAATCTTGTAGACTAAGTTGCAGAGAGTAATAGGCCTGAATTCATTATAGTTATTTGGATGGGATGTTTTCGGAATGAGTGCCAGATAAGTTGAGTTTAATGCCCCAGAGATAGTGCCTAATTTTCGAGACTCATCCATAGCCATTCGGAGATCCTCCCCCATTATATCAAAACAATGGATAAATAGTTCCACCGACCACCCATCCGGTCCAGGAGATTTATCTTTAGCAAAACCTCGCAAAGTGTTCTCCACTTCCCCTAGAGAAACATCCATATAAATACTATTCCCCTCCACATCATTAAACATCCGAGGGTATTCCATAATAACCTTAAATTGATCTGCCAGTGTTGTATTTTTTGGGTCACAATAGTATTCCTGAAAGTGACGAGCAACCTCATTCATCAATTCCTCCTCCCCCTTAATCCGCCGACCCGTGTGATCATTAAGATCCCAAATAGAATTCTGCATCCTTCGGGAGTCCGCAAATTGATGAAAATTTTTTGTGTTCAGATCCCCAGCTTTGAGCCATATGGCTCGGCTCTTCAACCTCCATGTTTCCTCCTGCATAAGTAGAATTTTCATTTTTCGACACTCCATTGAAGAGAGTTTTGAGGTTTCCACTGGGCTTAGCCCAATACCAACAACTCTCTGCATCAAAGATTCCATTTCGTTTTCAATCTCAGCAAGTTCTATACCCATCAAATTTTTATTTTATTTTTTTCCCACAATATAGTATAATCTTTGATCGCCTTGAGTTTCACCGCTAGCTTGTCCATAACAGATCTCTCCCCCGAAACATCCAATTGTAGCCATTTAGTTCTCACCCCCGTAGTGTATTCAACATCCGAAAGCCACGTGGAGTTGAATTTGAAAGGGAAGGATTTGTGATAGGACTCCTCATCAAATTGTAGAATTATAGGAAGATGATCGCTGATTTTAATTTGTTGAATCCAGGACCTATAATTCTGAAAGCAATCCAGAAGAGATTCCGATATTAGGAAACGGTCAATGCGTTTCTGAATCAGATTTTCCTCCTTTCTACCATTTGACCAAGTTGGAGCCATTGCCCTCGGAGCCACATCAACCAAGGAGTATTTCATGAATAGATTACTGAAATAGGGTCCCAGTGGATCCCGCCTGGCCAAACTGCCCCAAAAATCCTCATCCCCCCAAGTGAAATTTAAATCCCCAGCAATAATTAAGTTCTCCAATTCCAGCAGATGTTTCGAGACAGCCAAGTCCCAGAATGTCGCCCGATTACAATAAGGTCCATAACAATTGATAATATTAATGTTCTTTTCCGATCCCTTGATGTTCCCGGACAACAAAATACCCAGTGAGATGTTAGATAGATTTAGTCTCAAAACTAACGGTTTCCAAGCCGCTAGGAGACCACCAGAGAGACCAACAACTTCCACAATGCAAACCATCCAACCCGGCTTAACTTTGTTAAAACAAATGCGGGCCTTTTCCCCGCACACCATAGTTTCCTGAAGAAGTACCAAATCAGGGTTGACAATTTGTAGTACTCGTTTGAGGGCCAATTGTTTGGGTAGACCCCCTACACCCCGGATATTCAGAGAGAAAAATATCATTTTTGAACCCTCGCAAGGGCTTTCATACCTCTAAGAGCCCGGGTATTAGAAGAGTTGGGGGAATCCGCTTTGCACCGGCCATCCTCTATCCCCCCAGAGTGGCCTTCATGTTTTTCCTGGCACTTCTCGTTTTCAATGGAGAGAATTCCTGAGCCATACCACCCCTATGTGCCCCCTTTTGAACACAAATGTCTCCAATTGTTTCAGGTGGAAGAACAGAGATAGGATTGTTAATATCCCCATCCGGGACAGTATTCTTCAAACCCAAAATGCCCTCCAAATCTTTACCAGTTGTCTCAGTAATGTCCACCATCCAGTTTTTTAAAAATGTAGGTATGGGTGTCTTCTTCACCATATCTGAATATGATGGGATGAGTAGAACTTTCCCAGTTGGATCCGTAGTTATATCGGGTCCCACTTTGAGACAATCAATCCCCGACACATTCTCAGGAATCAGTCCACGGGTCCCCATCCCCCCCACTTCAGTGTCAAATGCAGTCCCACCAGGAATCGTCTCGACATCCCCATGTAAAACATCCGGAGCAAGGAAAGGTAGCTCAGAATCAGTGGATACAATAACAGTCGGGGAAACAGAAGAAGGAAGACCAGGAGAGATAGAAATAACTGGGGAGGATTCGACAGGGCAGAGATTGGTCATTCTCACAAACAGCTCATTCTCGGATACAGGGTCATCATTCTCAGAAGTTTCATTTGTAGCATGTTCATACCCGGAGGAATTTTTTGTCATGTGATGTCGGCGGCTCATGTAATTTCCATTATTTCCATTGTTTAAATCTAAAGCATTTATAAATGAAATATCCAGCTCATTTAATGAATGAAAGAATTTAGGGTCCTGAGATTCCAACTTACAAAACAAGGCCGAGTTTGGAGCAGGAGGGGTGGGAACCCGGTTGGAAAAGCCGTCTAACGAGCCCGTCACATCCACCTCAATGTCGCTACCATCATCAGAAGACCAGAACGGACCCCCATCTTTATGTTGTCCAGGAGAAGCCGGTGCCTTGCATTAACGCCACAAGTGCCCCACCTCTTTGCAATTCGAGCATCGGAAAGGGATGCCCCAGTAGTCGATGATCTGCGCTAGCTTATGGCCACGCCAATTTATGTGAAGCACATCAATAAGGCCCAAAGAAATATCTACCTCAACCAGTACCCGACCCATACGGCGATCAAAACCATTTAGATGTTCCTCATCAACATGTAGAAACCGACCAATACGATTACCAATGGCTTCAAAAGCCCCACGGTTCCACAGTGCCAGTGGGAGTCCAGGAAGGAGTACCCACAAATGCCGTAGACGAACCGATGTAGATTTTGGGTCAAAATGAGTCTGGCATTTCTGAAGCATTAAAATACCCGTACCATAAAGCCACAGACCCTCCAAAATGAGAGAACAATGTGCGTCTTGTTCGAATTTAAACCCATACCAGCCACATGCCAAAGCGAAGATTTGTGGACTGTATTTCAGTATGGGGTTCCACTTCTCCACAACCCATTTGACAATGTCCCTACGGTTCATGGCATGGTACGAAAATTTGCCCACCAACACAGTCATATTAAAATCCATGATTTCTTCAAGCCCAATATCTCTTCCAACCGTCAACCAGGCCTCCCCAGGTCTGCTAAAATATTTTTCGTTCAGCCTTCTAGTCGCACGGGAGGAAGTTCCAGTTCTTTCACCGTTGCCCAGACCAGGAAATCCCCTAGCACTGCCCACGAAAGGGTCTGAACCCTAGGCTTCAACAGGTGTCTTCCCCACAGACAGATGGCCCTTATGTGACTTGGCATGTGGCGCCACCTGTCGGCTATTTGAGTTTATTGCCCTTTTCCCTTTCAACTGATTTTTGAAGAAAGAGTCTGTTTTAAACAAACCGGCTTCTTCAATCATGAAGTCTGAGACGTTCAGGTTGTTATCCACCGGGATTACGGGTTCCGGTATGTTTTCCCCCATTCCGACAGCGAGACGACACAGCACCCAGATAAATGTCAGTCGTCACGGGTTCTATTTCTCACTTCAATGGCAAATGCCCCTGACAGATGAGTTAAACACAGTTCCAATATCCACGGCAGTATCGACCACAGCAAAGAGCACCTTTAAAAACCAGAACGGGTCCTGTTAAATAATAAACGTGCTGATATTTCGGTGGTCCACACTCCGATATACCGAAGGAGTATTTCGATGGTTCTATTCCACACTTTGCCGGCAACACCTCCTGCCAAATGTGTAGTCCACAATGTCAATACCAACGACAGTATCGTCTACAAAAAGAGTAACAGTTTGAAACCCAAAACACCCTCCAATTTAGTAATAAAACGTCAGCAGATGCTGTGGTCCACACACCGCTACCAATCGCACCGGGGAGAATAAAACCAGTGACCAGTTAAGAATTTTTAACCCGCCGATACCGAGAAAGTAACCCCAAGCAGCGTGACGCATTCAATGGCTTCCAAAATATCTCATATTAGTGTTTTGTAACGGCATTCCAGCAGCTATTCCAGGTGTCCACAGTGAAGTTCTTCAATCCCCCACGCCCGTAGAAGACCTGCAGAAACCCTCGCCTGTAGAAACCCTCGCCATCCTGCAGAAACCCTCCAATGTAAAAAGATCTGTCAATGAATATTTTATCAAATTATATATGAGATATATTTCATAAGTGGCAGGGGTATTAATGTAATAAATGGGATAGTTCGGGTTGCATTGAAATTTGAGATGAGAGCTATCATTTCATTCAAGTAGTAACGTGCAAAAACAATACTAATAACTTGTTTATTAATATTTTAAATATATTTTGAATTTGTTATTTTGAATAAATTGAAGTGTTATTGTGGAATATATTATTTTATTGGAAGGAGGCAGTGAAAATGTTTGGTGGGGATAAATAGAGAAGTGAAATTAGGAAAAGGGGGATTCCAAGAAAAGATTGAAAGTTTTGGGGAGAAGGATCTTGGAAGAGTTTGAAAGAGTTTGAGAACTATTGATTTGGAGATATCATACAATGAGCCATATCGGTATATTATAGTTCTTTGGGTCTCGGGCACATAGGGCCAAGAAATTGAAATATTTCTTGGAGCTAGGATGTCGACGAGGATCCTAGTTGGTAGGGAAGTGTAATTCCTCTTTCAGAAATGTACAGGGGAGAAGATGGAGACTTGCTTTAGTTTGGAATTCCTCACCATTCTTTTATTGAGGTATTTTTCTTTTGATTTAAAACTATTTATATGTTGTTGTAAATTTTGCTTATAAGTTGTGCTGTTGTAAATTGCTTATATGTTGTTGTAGTTAGTCACATGATTTCTTATGATATGTTATGCTATGCAAATCACTAATGAAGTACTATATTGCTTAAAGGATTGAACGTTTAACAATTAAGAAACTAAAGAAGTACTATATTGCTGAAAGGATTGAAATTTTATCAGTTAAGAAATCAAGAAGGTTGTGCTTGTAATAGCACTCTTCGTACAATATTGAAACAGTAAAAAAGAAGAAGAAGAAAAATGTAATTAACAATAGAAATTGTAATTAGATGATAATATCTGATCATGGTGTTACACCTTGATGGTATTTACAAGGGATCGCCCACTGTGCAGTGATATAACTACTAAATTCTACAGAGGTATACATAGCCTACCCCCCTCTGGAATTGAACCTATGACCTCTTAGGAGGAAACACATGTTCTTAGTCGTTAGCCCCACTCAAGTAGTCTATTTGCTGCAAGACTAAATCACACTTAAGTAAAGCACAAAATGTTCTTTTTATTTAATCAAACATCGCTAATTTACAAACTCATTTTACCTTTACGTATTTTAAGTTAGAGATAAACTAACCAACGACCATTATAACCAATTACTAGCAAATAAAACCTTTTTAAGTTTTACTTTTTTCAACAATAATATAAAAATTGTGTTCATAGCTTCTGGATGTTCACTGTGTTGTAGTTTTAGGATTGGTGTTTCGAATGGACATTCCACCCATCTTAAGGGAATCAATATAAAATTGTCTTAGGATAGAAAAGGAATTAGGCTGAATTTATAAGGAATGGAAGGGTTAGTACTTAGAATTAATTTAAAGAAAATATTTGAAAAATATGAAAAATGGGAAGTTAAATCATAAAAGGCTTAAAAACTTAGGAAAAAATAACACACACACACACACTAGTATAAAATGAGAGATAGTGATTAAAAAATGACCAAAATCCACATATAAATTATCACTTTTGATTTGGCGATCACTAGTGGCTAATTTTCGGTCTCTTATCACACGACAAAAAAGTGGTCATATTTAGTTTGGTCATTTATAGATTTTCTTGTAGTCATTAATTTGGTTGTATATTTGGTCATTAATTTGGTCGTATATTTGGTCATTAATTGTCACAATTATTGACCAAATATACGACCAAATTAATGACAAAAAATATGACTAGATTAATGACCACAAGACAAGCTATAAATGACCAAACTAAATATGATCACATTTTTGTTGTGTGATAAGAGACCAAAAATTAGCCACCAAAACTGCCATTTGGTCGTTTATATACGAATTTTGGTCGTCTTTTTTTTATCACTTATCTCTCATCTTTTGGTCACGAACTTAGTCGTTTTAGTCATTTTATATGTGAATTTTGGTCATTTTGTTTGGTCACTTATCTCTCATTATTTGGTCACTAATTTAGTCGTTTTTAACCGATATTGCAATATCATTAGGGCACAGAGGAATCAAACCACCAACCTCCTACTTGTAAGGCATATGCTCTTCCATTGGGCTAGCATCCTTTAAGAATTTGGGAACCTAACTTACAAAGTCCTCTATAATGGTAAAAAAGATCAATACATGCCTTTGAGTATCTAATGGCTGGAAATGATGATAGATTGTATAAGTTCATAAGTTATGATCAAGCAAGTTATGAAACCCATAAACCTTTTTGAGAAATTTTGAAAAAAACTCAAGAAATTGGCTTAGTGGGATTACAAAAATCACTATTCCCTGACAACCGTAGGTGTACCACTGTATGAGACCTATCAATGACAATCATCTTAGTGTGGATGACAAGGCTAGAGTAGATAAGCATGATCATCCTAGAGCCGTGTATATGTGGAACACAAGGGAGAATCAAAAGAATATGATCAACCCAATAGTTGGTGCTTCACATGGATCCTATCCACCATGGGATGAGCAAAGTTCCTTCTTCCATCAAGCTAATGACTAGCCACACGGACAAATGGTTAGGATATATTGTGAGGTTAATTCATAATGTTTATTCGTTTCCCAGGGTGATGTTGCAGTGTTTGCACTGGGAGATCCACATGATCCCCATCAACATTGGATATAAGAAGATTCATGGGGCCATAGAGTAAAGGATGAAGTTAGCTTTTTATCTTTTGCTTTGGAAAATAAGGCCACCACACATGCTCTTGAAACACTGGGAGAAGGAATAGAATCAAACATACTTAACAAATTACAATCATGACATGGCATAGGACTCTATTCTATATACTTTGTGCAGATGTTGGAAATGGGTATAACTTCCTAAGGCCTGTGAACAACATCCATTTAAATATGAATGCAAAACCTTCCATGTCAGAGGAATACTCAATGGAAGCAATTGTTATCAGACAATCTACCAAAAGCGGACTTAAGGCGTGATCTCTCTAGCTTAATGCAACTCTAGAACAAATGACACAGAATATGAAACTACTCTCCTAGATCTAGTTAGAGATCGAGTAATTAAGAAATATTACCTCATATTCGTAGATATTTATCCTCGTTGTTGTTCCGAGCTTCACGGTCGTCAAAACTCAGCTGCAAAACCTGTCAAAACACATAGGAACAATACAAACAGTAAAACATGCCTAAACACTAACTAGTCTAAGTAAACAATTGAGGAGGTGAACTATAAATATCATTAACACAATAAAATTTATGGAAAGCATTTATATTACTGTATAAAAGTGGGAAGTACAATAGAAGAGAGGATTACAACCGATGCCTCAACGTCGCAATCTCCTTCCGACAAGCCAAGCCCAAGCTCCTAGAGAGAAGTAGGTGCCTCCAAGATTAGGGTGTTGAACTACTGAGCTAATTTCACCAGCATAAGAGTACCATAGACTTCCTCTCCTTTGGATGGAGAGGGCTCTTGCATTTATAGGACCAAGTGGATAGACTAGGTTGAGGATCATGGGGAGAGGGTTAAGGTATCCTCCCATTAGGTTAGGGAACCGAAGGCCAACTCACCTAGGAGTTAGGGATAGGGATCCACCTCATCCAACTTCTAGAATTAGCTCGAAAGCTACCTTTATCCCATGAAATTGACTCCGATGCATGTTGCATGAGGGAAAAATGCACCGTCGCATGTTTCTCAAAGACAACCTATGCTGGTCCAATTAGGAGTGTGGGTAAAGGCTATCAACTTGCTATAAATGACTAGCTTGATCTTGGAACTTCAGGGATTTAGGCACTGAGGTTACATGGGTGTAGAATTTGGGTGTAACAGAATGCCCCCCAAAGCATGAAGCTGGTAAAACTAATCAGGTAAAATGATTTGATAGAAGGAATGGCAAGGACTTGTTGGAGAGAAGATGCTGCTGCAGTACAACTGACTCTGAGAACGCAGTCTTGAATGACGCACAACATGGATGCCAACCAATACATTGCAGATCCATGGTAGTAATGACCGACTGAACACAATCATGGCTACTAGACACAAGCATAGATCCATGATGAGATGATAACACAACTACGACCAATACAAAAGTGGATCCGTGTAATATGACTCAAACAATCTCCATCGCAACTTGGGTAAAACATGACTCCCCAGGGTCTTCAAGTTGAACCCGCACTGATACGAATCTAACCATGTGATTACAAATGTCTTGACGTCGAACATGGTAGAAACCACTTGATTACTAGTCATTGATGTATACCGTTAACAAGTGGGAGGGAAATCACCATTAATGTCAATGATCCCCAAGTTATCACAGTACATACCATTGAGTGTGAATTAATGAATTGAAGTCGAACGCTCAACGAGATCTTTCAATCAAGAGTCAATGATGTAAACTCGTGTCAAAAGTGAGGTAACTTGTCATTGAGGCATGTACGCACAAGGTACTTGATTGGTTTCTAAGTTCAATCCTCAGATGATGATCTGAAGTCGATGAGGATGAACCCATCGAAGGAGGGCCATGATAAATCCCCCATCATCGACACGAAACTCGATAACAGATGTTTGGAGTAGATCTGATGGTACAGTAACATGCAATACTGACTCAGAGTAGACCGACAGACATGATGGAAGGTGTACTGACTGCAAATGATGAGCGGTGAATACATATCTTGAACATGGGCATGGTATGATATGGCAGTATTGACCCAACGAGAACGACTCCAACTACTAATGCAACTGATGGTGGAAGCATTCTTTGGATGACCCAAAGGAGTAACAAGACTCATGAAGTTAACAGGACTCGATGACAAGTACTGAATGAAAATGCAAGATGAGTGCCATGTTCAAGAGCGACTAAGTACTGCCATGAGTAAAGGTGTAATACAAAAACTTTCCTTTTTCCCCATCATGACTGATGAGTTCCTCATGTGTTTTTTACGAGCTTGATGAGGGTAACCAGATGCTCGGTATAGCTCATCTCATAGATGAGTCCAATCCCAATTTTTTTTCGAACCTGGGAAATGAGGGGTTCGTCCCATGACGGGCCCTTCGATGTTGAGTTTTAACAAGTCCATAGAAGGTAAAATCGACGTCATTTCATGTTTAGAGAGTCTGAAAAGAACTAAAGAAGACTCCAAAGGTCCTTTTTCGTAAGGTTAGCCTCTTCGCCCAGAAAAGGGTAAAACAACGCGAGAGAGGACTCTTCCAGTCATGATTGGCTGGAGTATTCCTTTTTCGTAAGTAGTGCCCCCTGGTCCGAAAAAGGGGTAAACGATCACCAGGAAGACAACCATTCAAATACTTTAACAAGCGTGAACGCGAAAAGTTCGCTTGGCAATCTTTTCGTATTTCGAGAGCCTGAAAAGAACTTAAAGAAAACTCTGGGGGGTTTCCTTTTTCGTGGAAGTTTAACGAGCCCGAAAAAGTGATAAACTATAACTTGGTGGCTTATTCTCATCGTTTAACGAGTACGAGAAAGAACAAAGAGTTAGCTCAGTTGTCATTTGATAATTTAAATTAATGAGCGAAATAATGACAAAAAGACGCTCTGAGAGTGTTCATACCTGATGATACTTACTAGATGATCACCACGTCGAGGAATGGCACTAATGAGGCACCTGCAGCTCATAAACTAGGTCAAAAGTGGTTAATCGAGTATTAAATATAATAAACAACCCCAACTATAGTAAAAAATCCACTAAGCATCAAAATATAAAAGGAATATTCCATTTTTTGTTATGAAATGGACGAAATAGTAAAAATAAATTACAATTGTTTTTTACCAAATTGGGAGAGTGCAAAGTGCTGTTTGGAGCTGAATTTCAACTGCAGTTTCTGGGAGCTACGATCCGTCATTTTGCGATCCGTCTGCGACATGTAACCCTAAACCTTCCCATTTAACTTTTCAGTGGATTAGAATTTGCTTTTTCATGTTTTTAGGTAGTTTTTGAGTGTTTTAAGTTGGTAGAAATGCGTTCACGGGCCGGCGCAGGCAGCCCATTCGGGTTCCGTGCTGGCATAGATCTCGAAAGGGAGTTCTGCACTGGCAGCACACTGTCAGAATGGGTGATCTGCGCCGACACAAACGGCCAAATGAAACCCAAAACCTAGCAAAAAATAAAAGTTTGGGATGGAGGGGCAAAGTTCTAAACATGTTTAAATGGTTTACTTGGCAAGTTTGGAGTGATACCATGGTCCTTGAATGGCGGGGAACATGAGCATGAGCTCAAGGATTTGCAATTGGAAAACAATCCACAAAGTGTTGCAGCATTGCGAAACTGTGGGCTACTCAAGTACTTTCGAGTGCCAGGGATGAGATCCCAAGTCAACCTACTGACATACCTGGTCCAATGTTGGGACCCTATTCAGCAGCACTTCCGGATAGGTGAGCATACGCTTACCATAGATGTTGAGGACATCTATTTTCTGACAGGATTATCCCGGTGAGGGAATCCCGTGTCTTTGACCGGGTCACGGGGTGGTGACCGTTCAGTTGAGGACATGATAGCTTAGTGGTGTACTCCGGGTACAACGATGGTTAGTGGGAAAATTCCCGTCAAGCATGTCATGGACAGAGACTTACGAGCGATACTCTTCACCATTGCGCAAGTTGCTCACTTGGCCAGAAAATCGCAAATGACATATGCCGAGAAGTGCAGGGCTCCAACAATGTTTAATTGGTGCGAGGGGCTTCTTGTTAGCCTCAAGGATCAGTTGACCAAGTGTCAGCGCGGGGCGCTGAAACAATTCGGGTATGTTCGATCGTGGCCTCTCTTGCGCCCGCAACTGGATTTCGAGGATCGGGAGACACGTGATCCTCACATGTTGATATGGACAGATGTGATGGCTCGCCATGGTGGTGGGGGCCCCATCATCAGTTTCGGTACCGGTTTCTTCTCATGGCTGCATGCACAGATCCTCATGATAGAGGATTATCCATATGCTGGTATAGATTTTCGGGGAGATCCCGGCCTAGTTCTTCCAGAGGGGATGCAGTGGGGTGACATAGGTAAGAAACACTGCTTTTCTTTTTATATTTTATATGTTTTATGATTTTTTTTTTGTAGTAGTGCTGATAACGTTTTACATGTTTCTATGCAAATGTGGGTCCAAAGAGACCATTGGGAGTCTCCCTCCACGTGCGGAGAGGAGGAGTGCTGTTAAATTGTAGCATTAATTCACAATACTCTAGGATCTTCACTGAGAGAATAACATATACAGTATATCAATGCATAACAATCACAATAAGCATGACAAGTATCACAAGAATCAAAAGCATGAGAGACAAGAGACACAGAGTTTCCGTGGGGAAAACCCTAAGGTGAAAAACCCCACAACTTCCTCAGAGATAGAGAGAGCAATGGCTCAACCAAAGTACAACCAAAATACACTTGAGATAATCTCCTAGAAGCAGATGATCCTCCTCCTCACTAGTGCGCCACTTTCTGAGTGAGAGAGATATGACTTTCCGAATGATCTAAATAGAGATCTCCTGATCTCTATTTATACTAACCTATTTTCCCAATGACCTTATGGGCTAACTTGTCTAGCTAGGTACATCCACAATATAATATATATATTTTAGGGCTGACCCCACACATGGTGGTTTAATAACCAATCGGCAAGTACACACACTTGCGACACTTGTCAATCCACATGACGACACTTCCTTATAGAGGAATAACACATCTCTAATAAGGGTACAATAAATATATATAAAATACATAGATGAAATACATTCCGAAGTTACATATACATCAACAAGTGCTAGAGATGGGGCCCACGGCCCGTGATTCTCGTGAGGAGCAAGAGGTGCTCGGGGGGATGAACTCCGACATCCCAGAGCCTGCAGTGCATGACTTAACCCTCTGATATCAGGAGATGACAGTTGGGGTATCAACTCGTTTTAGCACGCTACTCCGAAAGGTGGCGAGGGCCGTTGTCTGTTACCACGCTCAGCCTGGGGCTGAGTGGTCAAGGGCAGTGCGTCGTAGGGTTTAGGAACATGGCCTGTACATGTATACTCTGAAATATTATGGGCTTTAGACTTTTTGTAGAGATGACTCTTACTGAAAGCTAGCATGCTTCATATTTTTGTATTAGCACTACCATTTTGTACTTTTGTACAGGTTTATATATATATATATATATATACAAACATTTCCGACGGGTTTATACATTATGTGTTTTAATGGATGATTGATGTGATCTCGTTTTACATGTTTTCTTATACAATGGATTATTTACATATTATGTCTACTTTTATTCTTTATACAAATGTTATGTATGTGCAATGTACCAATCCAGAATGAAATTGGCCATTGAGTCGGCAACTGCATTCCTGTCTCGTGGGATGTGCAGGTATTGAATAGATTCAAGGGACCTTTCTAGAAGACAGACTCGTCTATAGAGACGGAGTAGGATAGGGTCACGGATAGCATAAATCCGGTTAAGATGAGATACCACTAGTTGCGAATCCAAATAGATAACAACGTGGTCCATACCCAAGGAAAGAGCGTCGGTTAGGGTTCCAATGACTGCCTGATATTCCGCAGCATTGTTGGTTGCGAAACCTAGACACAATCCTCCTTAGCTGATAAGCTTGTCGGTGGGAGAATAGAGTACCCAGGTTGTCGAAGCAAGGTTATGGGTATGCCGGCTAGCGCCGTCCACGAATCCATAGCAAGTTGCCATCTGCACACACAGACAGAACATGGTATAAGAAGCGAAAACAAGATCTAGACACACTAAACAAAAGCGTCACACCACACAAAAAAACACACGCCATGTACAGTATATACATCGTACTTATGCATGAAAGACTCATGCATAGTACCTCTTTAGGTAAAGCACATTGCGGGTAGTACCTCTTCAGGTAAAGCACATTGCGGGGTTCACCTAAAGATATCCCGTCATAGTCTTCAAGTTTGTAGGCTCCCTTCTCTAGAACACGCTTCACTATGTAGGGTCCATGCCACATGGACTCAAAATTTCCTGCCCCCAGCTTATCGTGTCTTTGGTCGTATGTGAGGACCAAATCACCCTCGCTATAGACGCGAGGTTCTACCGATTTATCATACTGCGCTTTGATGCGTTTCTTATGTGCCTTGTTGGAAAGAGCATCATCGTGGCGGGTCTCGTCGAGTTTTTCCAGGTAGAGGAAGCATTCTTCCTCAGCAGTAGTGTTAGGGAGAAGTTCAATTGCGAGTTTGAGGGATGGAATCTCGCACTCTATTGGAAGGACAACCTCCAATCCATAAACTAATTGGAAGGGGGTAAATCCAGTGGCGGTCTTGACGGAAGTTCGATAATCCCATAGTGCGGAAAAGAGCATGTTGTTCCAGTTGTACTTGTGCATACCCACCATGCGTTGGATCATGGTTTTCAAGACCTTGTTAATGGCCTCTACTTGTCCATTGGACTGCGGGTATTACGGTGTTGAGTTTTCATGGCGAAAACCCAATCTAGTGCTCAATTCGTCAACCATGTGGTTCATAAAGTGGGAACCATGGTCAGTGACTATAGCTTGAGGAACTTCGAACCGTGCTATAACATGATTGAACATGAAGAGTGCGGCAGTTTTTCCGTCGTTAGTGTATGTAGGCATAGCCTCGACCCACTTTGTAAAGTAATCCATGGCTATGATGACATAACCATGCCCCCCGATCGAGGTAGGATTACAATGCATGAAGTCAATGCCCCATTTAGCGAAGGGGTTAATGGCAATAACCGGGTGTAATGGGGCTGGGTGGGTGCGCTTTTTCATTTGAAAATGCTAGCATGGAGGACATTGTTTTACGGCCTCGATACAATCTTTAAATATGGAGGGCCAATAATATCCCACATGAAGTATCTTTTGGGCTGTAGCCATCCCAGAGAGATGACCACCACATGCCCTAGCATGACAGTCATTTAAGACGTGTCTATCCTCCTCATGAGTGAGACAACATCGAAGAATGGAATCAATGCCGTGACGGTACAAGGTATCACTGATGATCAGGTAATACTTTGTATGGTGGCATATTCGACGACGGTCGTCATGAGATAGTTGGGGGCTAAAACGTTGGGTCTGAAGATATAAAGTGATATCTCCATTCCATGGATCAGACGTGTTAATGAGGAATAACGATTCGTCTGGAAGAGAATCATTAGGCTCAAATTCTACATCAACCTGGGGAAGATCACATATTAGCTCGACAAACATCAAAGACTTTTTAGATTTAGCCTTTTCGAAAAGGAGATCAAATTCCTGCAGTATCACGATCCAGCGTGAATACTTGCCCCCAGGTACTTGACGTGTCAAAACATGGTACATGGGGTTTGAATCGGCGATGATGGTGGTGGTGCAAAGCAAGATGTAATGTCGAAACTTTTGGACGGCAATAGCTGCCACGAGAGAGAGCTTCTCAACATGTGAGTAACGAGTTTTGGTGCCAATAGGACCCTTACTTAAGTAATATATCACATGTTCTTGGGCGTTGTTGTCTTCTTGTACCAAGACTATGGCGATCGTGGTGGCAGAAGCGACAAGATAAAGGATATAATCCTTGTAGTAATTGGGCGGTTGGAGCATAGGGGTGTGCGTAATAGCATGTTTGAGACTGTCGAAGGATTTTTGCGCTTGGTCGTCCAAAATGAATGGGACATCCTTCTTGAGTAGTCTCATGTAACCCTGCCTATTTCACACGAAATTATAGACAAAACGCCTTAAGTAAGTTGCTTTCCCTTGCAAACTTTGAATTTCTGTGAGGTTGGTGGGAGGTGGGAGAGCCACAATGGCTTCCACCTTCAAGGGATCAATGCGGATACCATCTTTCAAGAAAATGAAACCGAGGAGGCGTTCGGACTCGACGCAGAAGATACACTTGTGAGGGTTCAGGCAGATATTATACCGTCTGCATTTGAGGAAAACCGTCATCAGATGATCAATGTGGTACTCACGATGTCGTGAATGGGCAGGGAGATCGTCCAAGTAGGGCTCAACAAAGACCTTCACATTGTGAAAGGCTTACGACATGGCCCGCTGGAATGTGGCACCGACATTTTTAAGGCCAAAAGGGAGCTTGCGATAAGCAAACGTGCCCCAAGGACAAATGAAAGCAGTCTTGTGTTGATCAGCCGGGTGGATCTCAATTTGGTTGTAACCGGAAAAGCCATCCATGAAAGAGAAAATGACACTTCTAGCACAATTGTCAATGATCTGGTCGATAAGGGAGTCGGGTAATTGTGCTTGGGACAAGCCTTGTTGAGATCCCGATAATCGATGTAGACATGAATGGTACCCTGATTTTTAGCTACAGGGACGACGTTTGAGACCCATTCTGTTAGTGGGACAGGGTAGATGAAACCAGCCTTCAAGAGATTTTCAATCTTTGCCTTGATTGCCGCAGTCTTTTAAGGGTGTACCGGTCGCAACTTTTTCCGGACTGGTTTAGCATCAGGATAGGTTTGAATCGTGTGTGAAACAATAACGGGGTCTATCCCGGGAATCTCCTCGTAGGTCCAAGCAAACACGTCTCGAAATTGCTTGAACAAGGCCGTGAACGTTGTAATCTATTCGGGTGAACACTTCTGGCCTAAACGAATGTGTTCCACTACACCAGGAGTAGCCGATATGTCGACCGAAATGGTAGGTTCAATGTTGGCCAAGTTGCCTTCAGAGTCCGTATGACACATAAGTATCGGGGACTGAGGGCCAGGGTGGACATCCGGTGTAAAGATGGTGATGATGCTATTCTCTACAGTACCTAATGGGGGAAGCAAAGACGATCGATAATAGAGGTCTTCCCACGAAGGGTCATCCGCACTCATGATTTCCATAATGGACTCGTCAGAATGGAAAGTACAGAGTAGAGGATTGGGTAGGGATGATGTCCGCTGTAGAGAACAAGACGTGGAGGCCACATCCAAGTGGTCCTTCGGTGCCGACTGGATATCCTCGTAAGTGAGTTCAACGGGTGAAAGAGGCATGGTGTCTCCAATCAGGTGCGTAGTTGCTTCATCAGGTACAAGCCATTGATCAGTAGAGTTGGGGACAGATGAAATACTAGAGGAGATCATGTTCATTGTGGCAACATGATTAGGGGGATCCGATGTTGGAAAGACGCCCATAAGGGATGATTCCTTTATGAGGCCGACCCCCACACTCTCATATAGCTGCGAAGATTGTCCGAGTAATGGAACATTATCGCCTGGATGAGTAGCGGTGTCAGGTGTACAGAAATCCAGTTGGTCGACAGTAACAATTTGGCCTTGGTGGGGGAATTGTACTATGCGGAAGATAAAGGATGCGACCGCAATCATGGCGTAAAACCAATTACGACCAAGTAGAATATTATAATCTAACGAGGCTGCGACCACTTCCATGTTAATGGTTGCGGTCTTACCCCCCAACTCGACTGCTAAGGCTTGCTGCATCCCATGAGGTTGAAAGCCACGACCGTCGAATGCTTTCAAGGTGGTGGGAGAACGGTTCAACTCAGGAGAGCCAATGGATCTCCAACACGAAATCAACATGACCGAGGTAGAGGCACCTTCGTGCAAGATGGCATGATGGATTGTCTTCCTAGCGATGTTTGTGGCAACTTGAAATGCCAACTGATGGGAAAGCCTTGTCTAGAAGTACTCCAACCATAACATAATAGTGTTAGAAGAATCCAGATCAACCGTGCCGATGGAAGCGAGGAGAGTCTTGCGCTAGTTGGGGCAGTTTTGCAAGACCTCGAGCGTTGACATATCACAAGGAGCTTGTGCTAGGTCCTCTACAATATTGTATTTTTGAGCTGCCCGAGCATTAGGATTGAAAACATCTTTTCGAATCGTGCTCTTGGGCGGATGCAACATTGACTCTAAAGAAAGCTTCTCAATGGTGAGAGAAGTGTGCGGTACGGTGACGTCGGGAATGGAAGTGGAAGCTTTTTCAATATTACTTCCAACGGGTTCCTTCGGAGGGACGGAGTCATAGGAACGGGAACGTGTGTTCAAGTTGACGGTCTCACTACACATCATGAGAACATGCACGGTGGAGGATGATTGTCCTTGGGAAGGAGAGGTTTGTGCGATCAGCTGTTGGTTTTGAGTGGGGAAGGGATCGTTGAGAACTGCGGTAGAAGAGTTTCCTTTGAGAAACTTCTGCAGTTTGTCTTGGTAGGGACATTCTTTTGAGAAATGGTCTCCACCGCACAACAAACAAGGATACTTCAACTTCCTCTTCTGTTTGGTGTCTTCGAGGGTGGGCTTGGGCTCCTATTGGTTAGAATATTTCTTAGGTTTCCCTTTTTTTTTCTTCTTACCATCAGATTTCTGAGATGAAGTTGATTGCAAAAAATTCACCTCTTCGGTGGAGGCAGTAGCAGTGGACTTGGTACTGCTGTGGCCAACCTGTGGTGGTGATGGGGAAGAACCTTGGGGGTTCGACGAGCCACCAGTTTGAGTAGAATGCTGGGAGGTAAGGGAACTAATGATGCCATCGGCCTGTGGTCACTTGGGTGGTTTCGTAGGGTCATACGTAGGGCGAGGTGTGTCAAGAACAATTTCATACAACGTGTCGGATTGAGCATATACCAAGTCTAAGTAATGGGCACGGGCAATAGCCTGTTCCTCAGTGACAACCCCTCCCATAGTTACGTCTCGAGCTATGACAAGTAAAAGTGACTTTGTAAACTGGTCAGATAAGAGTTGGTCTAGAATATGAGCCTTAATAAGACGTCGTCTTCGCCGCCATTCATGAATATGATCTGAAATATGAGTGGCAGTGTTCTGGTGAAGGGAGGTCAATAAGTCCGTACCAGTATCCTAACGGCTGGGAAGCTGGAAGTGGGTCAAAAATGACATAGCAAGAGAGCAAAAATCCGAAAAAGAATTGGGTGGTAGTTCGATATACCACTTGGCAGCTGGGCCGGTGAGAGTCCGTTGAAATAACCTAAGACGGATCGAGTTAGATGAACACCATAAATGGTATGTCATCACATGGTTTTTTGGATCTTCACCAGGTTTGCCATCAAACTTGGGGATATCTGATGGTATTTTCACTGGAATAGGTGGCCAATTATGTTCATGGAAGATGGGGTCAATGGTTAGACGAGACAGGTCGGGCAAGTCCAACGTAGCCAAAAAGGGCAGTTGTTGGTTCGGCTGCGGGTACTGATAGTACTGGTATGGCATGTATGGACTAGTGATACCTTGCATTGATTGGTTGTAGGGTGTCCTCGGAGGGAACTGACTATAAGGGGGTGTGCCACCCCAACCATATGTGGGTCCACCACCATAATAAGGTGGTCCGTTACCATAATAAGGTGGTCCGTTACCATAAGGTGGGGGTCCGCCGCCACCCCCGGGAGGGGGTAGGCCGCCTCCAAATGGGGGAGGTCCACCGCCTCCACCAAGATAGGATGGACCTCCACCGCCTCCACCGGGATAATGTGGACCGCCACCGCTATCGCCAGAAGGGTAAGGGCCGTGTTGATGCCTCGAAAATCATAGCATCAATCAGCAAGGGATCCTCCCCGGTAAGCAATCCCAATTATCGCTTACCGTTTGGTGTAGGGAATCCATCCGGTTAACGGTTCTGGCTACCGTAAGATTTAAAGATTCTTGTTCTTTGCACCGGTTGCGGCTCGATCCACCGTTTATGTATTTTATTTTAAAGATGATATGCAAGTGCTCTAAGCTAAATGCAGGTGACTGATCTAAATTAATCTAAAACTGTATAAGCAAACCTAACCTATCCTTGCAAGGAGCAAACTTTAAAGATGAGTAATAAACTGAAAGAAACATCTAAAGATCAGACATATAGCTATTTAATCATAAAGATGCAGTTCCATTAGAAGATAAAAGATATTAAAGATATCTTTAATTCAATTAGAACATTCCATTACTCATTTGAGATAAACATCTTTGCACAGAAAAAAGGAGAACATTCATCACATAGAAGTAATTCATAATAGTAAGGAAACATCTCACAGTAATGTATAGATGATACAGGAGTAATCCAGCAAACATTTAACACATCCTTCAGGCAAAAATGCAGTCTCCTAGGCTTTCATTAGGCAAAATCGAATTCCTTATACATGTAGTAAAATAGTTCACATACAGGACGGAAAATGTCTTTCACCTGCCAAAAGTCCTCTTTCTATCCTCTATTCATCTATATATAACTTTACAAAATGCTCCTTGAGCTTCCAGGTGTACCCTAATCCTAGGAATATTTAACTTTTCATTTAGTACTTTATTGCAAAATTGAGATAGTTCGTGGAATCCTTTTACACAAAAGACAAAATAAAGCACAACTGTCTATTGACATCTTTTATAGTAAAACAATTAAGTCCCAGATGGGCCGACTGCTTCATTCAGACGTTCTTCTTCTGCTGCTTTGTTTTCTCCAGGAGGCTCATTTGCTTTTGCTGCTTTGTCCACTTCTTCAATGTAACTGGTCCACCGATTGATTTCTCTTACGACAGTCTTTCCTCTTGATGATATGGTCAACTTCTGTGCTATCTTGTGCTTGCGCAAATCTGATTTGACTCCTGCAGCTCCTATTGTAGCCTCCTGTGCAATATTTTCTAGAAAAAAGATATGAACAACAGTCTGCTTAATAAATTGATGGATGTCTTCTGGGGTTACAACCTCAACCTTCTTTAAATAATCTAGCTCTGCGTCCAAATTCTTTTGCAATTCTTCCAGGCGCTGTTCCATTTCAGGGAATTCATAAATACCCTGGGGCAAAGCCATGTGACACTTCTCGTGGGCGTCCTTGATCTTCGAGTAGACAATGTGGCATTTTTTAATGGTCTTTCGAATCTCAACACTTAATCTACCAACACAATCTCGGCAAAACTCAAGAACTCCAGTGTCCATGTCGAATTCCTCATCTGTTGTAGCTCGTAGGTTTAAGGGAAAACCAAATTTTCCTATTCTCCATTCAAATTGTTGCTTAAGTTTTAGCACATGCTGTGCATACTTGTCCTTTATTCTAAGAGCCTCGACTTCAATAGATGTCATCTTTGTTATCATCTCTTTCATGCTGCAGACTTCTTCTAAGATCAACACTAGCAGTTGATGAGTTTTCCTCTGATGAATCTATGGGGTAACACTATTACCTTTTGAGTAACACTATTACCTTAGGGGTACCGCTATATTATCCCAGCCGATCCTTGCAGATCACAAGCTCGACTGTAGAATGTGGCCAGATCCTCTTTCTTCTTATTAGCTTCCTTGAGTTGTTCTAACAACCCAACCTTTTCTTCTGTCAGCCTTTCCAACTCTGATATGTGAACCTTCAAGTTCCTTTGCTCATCTTCTGAAATTGCTAGTTGCATTTCTAATGAGTTCTTCTCATTTTCAAGCTGTAGGGCTTTCGAAGTTGTTTCCAACTTCTCTTCTACCAGCTCCTTATACTTCCTTTTTAACTCATTGCTCTCCAACACCTTGTTCTTCCTGTCAGCTTTTATCTTAAAGCATAGTTCTCTGTATTTCTTAACGTCTTCAATTAGACGATCAACATTGGCTTTGCTTGCCTGGGCCGAAGCTACAGAGCATCTTGCTGTGAAAGCGGGGGTCAATGTTGGTCCCTTGGACCAGTGTGGTTTCTTGTCTCCTAAGTTCATATATGTCCTGTCCAATTTCCATTTTCTTTACCGATCTGCCAACGATAGCCTTCTTCTGTTCGTGAAAATAGACGGAATCCAAGTTGGCCACCTGGCGCTGCTTTCTATGGTTGTATGGGGTTAGTGCTAATTCTTCGGTAGAGACAACCCCTTCTTGAGCTATCCCTGGTTGGTCTAACTTTGGTAGATCTAAGTCCATGGCCTGCGGGCTGGGCGGGTCTTGTTATGCGGCTTTCTCAGCTTCTTCTTTCTCTCGCCTTTCTGCTAGCACTGCTAATATCCTGTTTGCTTCCTCCAACAAGATTATTTCTTCTTCCTCTTGCTGTAATTTAGCAGGTTGTTCCTGTTTCTTCTTCTTCTCTCAAGGCTTTTTCCTCCTGCTCCTTCTGGTTTCTAGCAACTTCCTCTTCCTATTCCTTTTGGATTCTAGCAGCCTCTTCATCTTGCTTCAACTAGATAGCCTGCTCTTGTTGAATCCTTGCTACCTCCTCTTGTTGCAATTTGGCAGCCTGTTCTTGTTGAATCCTTGCTGCCTCCTCTTGTTGTAATTTGGCAGCCTGTTCTTGTTGAATCCTTGCTGCCTCTTCATCTTGTTGTTGCTTGATAACCTGCTCCTATAGGATTCTGTCCCCTTCTTCTTATTCTATTCCTTTTGAACCCTCTGATTGAGACGCTATTGCCTCTTGCTCATTTTGGATTAGGTCAACAAGCTTGGGAGTGGAACTATTTCCGCCTTTCTTCTTGTAGCGTTTCCCTAATTCTGTTAAGTTCCGAGCACTACGAAAGAACTCTTCATCTTGGTCCATAAGATGGATGTACTCAAAGGATGTTTTGACATCAAGGCAATGTTTAGCAATTCTCCCACAAGGGTTATGCCTCCTGAAAAACTTTGTGCCGAAATGAAATATTTCCAAGCCTTGAGCATAGTTTTCTCCTTCTTTTTCGCTCAGAAGGCTGTATGCACCGATGGTGAAGGGCATTGGTGGATATATGCCTTTCTTCCTGTCTGTGAGGATCCTGTTGATTCCACCGATGCTGAGGAGTTGCCTTCTTGTGCACCACAAAATCTGTAGCATGCCTGGGAAGCAAAAAGGGAGCTTGGGATCCTCCACTCATTCGGATATAGGTGCCTTCTAGGGCATGCTAATAATATCCAAACACTTCGATAATGGCATGGCGTTCTTAGATAAGCAATTTGGCTCTTCTACAAAAATAAGCTTATATAAAGGCATGATGAATTTCTCGCAAACCTGCTTGTAGTGGTTTGCATATCTACTTGCCCATGTGGGTTGGTAAGCCATAAAGAGAGGAGTCTCCTTTCTATTCCATGTGCAACCCAAATCCGGGAAGGTGTGCTTGCTTAACAGGAAGTCTATTAAATAAGAAGACATGAAGAAGTTTTCTTTTTGAGTCAGTCCTTCGTGGGCCGCGGTTAGCTGTGAGACCAAACTTTCTGAAATTATGTCAGCCCAATAAAAAATGGTACCTGACATGGCCACATGGACTATTACTGGCACCCAACCAAGCTTGAAAATATTTCCATCTGGCATGCCAAAAACCCGACTCATCATCAAAACAATGAGTCTATAGGGGGTCTTTAGGAGGTTACTCTCATATTCGTTGTTGTTCCTTTGTCTGATTTTCCTGTCACTTATCATCATTTTCCTAGTGGATTCTAGAGGGTTTGCAGTTTTCTCTGCTATCCAATCATTATCCAACCAAGCTCTTACCTGGGGAAATTTGTAAGTAGCTGTGATATGTTCGGGTGCAAAAGATGCCAGATTCATCCCATTCTTGCCATTAATGAACCTGGTGTCAGTTTTAACATGAGGGATCATCCAGCCGATGACCTCGGAGCATGGAAATAACTCAAGACAAGTTGTTGCCTTATGGAGGCAGGACATCTTGATGTTTGCATACACCATAGTGTCTTCTAGGGGAGCTTGAGGGCAATCTTGATCCCTGATGAATCTATATAAGTCACCCCACTGAAATTCTGGGGTAGAGCTTCCTGGGGGGGACATTGGTGGTGGCTTGCATATCACTGAACATGGTTTCAAGTGAAGTATCTAGCAATATCTCCACGTTGGAATCCGATTCTGCAAGCTTGGCTTTCTTCCTTGCATATTTTCTATGCATATCAAACCTGCATTGGTGAGGTAGCACAAATGAGGAGTGTGACATATTCAAAATAACTAATCAATGAATGAGTAACAGACGATGACCTTTTCAACTTCAAACATCCTTTTAGAATGATGATAGCAACTCTTAAAACAAAACGAAAAATCGTTCATGCAATAATTACAAACTAAGTGTTTTTTTTTTAAAACAAAATTGAAAGTTGTCGACATCTCATTTGTTAATAACTTGTGATAGCTTAAAGTGTTACACAGGTGCTAACTTGCAATCATGTGGGGAATTGCTATTGTGGTGAACAGAAAACAACCGCACGTGAATGGTTTTAGTGTAGGGTTATCTTGTTAAAGGTTCGTCTTAATGCCCGACGTAGCTGACGAATGCAACATCGTAGCCATGGACGACGTTTTCATTGAATACTTCGAGGCGCTGTTTCCAGTTAGTAATGTGTGGTACAGAACTAAGAGGACACAGTATTGCCAAATTGACTTTCAAAGATATTCACGGTAAGGGCCGTTAAGCTTGTATCACTTCGAAGGATACGGCTGGAGGGAGCTTTTCCGACAAAACTTGTGAAAACAGCGGAGGATGGATGGTATTGCATGCACAGCGGAAGGTTTTCATGAGTTAACATCGAAAATGGCAGGGCAACTTAGTGTTTAAGGGTCTGCGCAATATGCGAGGAAACTAATACAGAGTGCGTGGATGAGGAGAAATTCAAACACTATGGGTGGGATTAAATGACTATCCATGAAGCAATTTTCCTTTTAAAAACTGTTAAAAACAACCTTCTAATGGAGTTATTCCTCGGAACAAGTAAACGGAGGGGGGAGTGCCTACCTGTTACCCTTGGAATGGTTTTCTGGATTTGACGCGTCTACCCAGGCGAATAAGGAGCTGAAAAACGTCCGACGTCTAGTATTGGAAGCTTTCTCGGCTTTGAGAACAATGGATAATCAAAATCCCGTTCTGTGGATATATAGCGGGATAGCTAATTCCTCGCTGATGGATTAATGAACATTTGGTGGGAACGGGGCTCGACGTAGAGATGTATTAAAGCCACACAAGGCGTATTGAATGACTTCACCAACTCGATGTTTCCGTAAACCCAAAATTTCGGTAGCGCAGCGACGACAATCTAAACGGCATCTTCCTGCGTCGGGCGACGGATTTAGGTTTAAATCTTGCACATGAACATGGCGCGGAGAGTTGACACAGCTGCGTGGTTAAGCGTAGAGTTTGCGACGATGTCGGAGAAACTATCGTTAAGATTTGTGCCAAAAAGGATGCGACGACGGTAGGGTTTAAACGGGTGCGAAAATGCGGCGGCGATGTTAAGGTTAAAATGCGCGTAAAGGCGGAGGTTCTAGGATTAGAACTTGCGACAAGGTGATGCGCCGAGGCGAGGAATTTATTGCTAAAAGATGCGATGCACTTTGGGAAAGAGACGCATTGTTTTATTGGCGATTTTAGGGTTAAAATGTGCGCCGTGATCGGCCAAATTGAGGTCGGATTTTGCGCTAACATTGTAAACTATCTGGTTAGGAAATGCGCAAAGGGGCATAAGTTAGGTTTGAGCCTTGCGCCATTAGCACAAAATGAAACGTTAAAACTGCGCTTTGTTTTAAAGATAGAAGAAAAAAAATGCCTTAGCTAAAAGATCAAAAAATTTGGAAAAGATCAACACTTAGGAAGAAAAAGTTGAAAGGAAAACTAGCTAAGTTTGAACAAAATTAGCTTCAAAACAAAAATAAAAGGAGGGGCCCCAATATTTGCAAAATATTTGGGGGGGGATCTTGCAGCAACAACAATTGGCGATTTGTTAGCGAACACAAATATCTGAAACAAAATCTTGTCATGATCAGAATGACTTTTAAACTGATAGCTCCAAGCGTAACAAAATGCCCCCATAGTTCAACTTTTAAGAATGCAGTGATTTCTTTATCATATTGGTCATTCGGGAAAAGGAGACTTAGACTTAGATTTCCTTCAGTCTCTCTAAAGGCCGGAGTATGGAGTTAATTCTTTTAAGATCTATCTTTATGGTGTTTTGACTAAAAGAGGACTCCACAGGATCGTAACAATATCTCACAGGCGTATTCGTTTGTTCCCCATTCCCATGATATGCGCATCCTTTTGGATGTTCCTTAAATTAACAACTTTTGTTGTTTGAGCCTTCCTGAAATAACTTTCTTAAAATTTCAATACTTTGATTTGGGTTCTTCAATCCATAATGTCATTTTGTGTGAACAAGAGATTTTATTTGACCATCAAGCTTCACGGATGGAGAAGAACCTTGCTTGAGCTGAGTTAACTGAACAACTTTCTAGATTGAACATTTTGCTTTATCTCATCCATGCTTTAATTGAGGCGAGAATTTCTGGAAATCAGACTCTTTGACGTAAGCCCTTTGGGCTTTTATTTGTAGCATGGGATCATTTTAAATACCATACACCTGTGAGGCATGCTTCCTTTCCGTGGGTCCATAATAGCAAACACCTTAAGACATGCATTAATGTTAAAGTGGATGGAGCCTCAAGATAGTGAGAGAGAAATACTGAATCATTTGTCATTTAACTGGGATTATTTTGACCAAACAGGAAAGGATCTCCACATTCCCAAAGGCTGATTAGGGAAAGCAAAGTCAGGGAACTATGTTTTCTTTACAAGTGAAATTCTATCTTTCAAGACTTCAAGGTTTGCTTAGAGTTCTGTCCTACAACTATGCCATGAGTTGAGCTGGGATTTATTAAGTAAAGAACAGAAAAGACTCAAGCAGAAAGTAAAGGAACAACAACAGACCAAACTACCTAAACTGTTCATAAAACAAAACAAGAAAACAAATAAAGGAAAACAAAAGAAACTATTTATTTATGTACATAAATCTCAATGAGACTATGCAAAGTATTGCTTCAAGGTGAGGCCATTGAGAGGGAGAATTACTTCCTCTCCTTGGAGGTCTTTCAACTTGTAAGTGGATGGGCCAAGTTTTTCAGAAATTAGATAAGGGCCAACCTATAGATGTTGAAACTTTGTGTGCATTCCTTTACCCTCATGTGGATGATCCCATTTCAAAACTAAGTCACCTACTTCAAAATTTCTTTTGCTAGACTTCCTTTTATCAAACCATCTTTTGACTATGTCTTGGTGTTGGTGGAACCGGGCTTTGCCTTTCTGTCGAGATTCTTCGAGTTTCAGTAAGGTGTCAATTCTAGATTGTAAAACTTGACTATTGGAACCTCCGGAGGCTTGGGCCAATTGCAAAGATGGGAGTAAGAGGTTAGGAGGGAGGATGGATTCTCTACCATAGACCAGGGTATATGGAGAAACCCCCAAAGCATTATTTGGAGTGACTCTATCTGCTCATAAAGCGTTTGGGAGAGCGCTGTGCCAGCTCCTCTGATTTTCAATCACAGTTTTCTTAAGGATACAAATAAGGTTTTTGTTCAAAGATTCAACTATTCCATTTCCTCGGGGATAGTAATTGGCTGAATAATTTAATTTAATTCCTCTTTCATAAACAAATTCATTTATCTTAAAAGACGAAAAATAAGTTGCATTATCAAATACTAGGGAAATTGGAACCCCAAACCTGGTTATAATGTTTTCTTTCAAGAAACTGATAACTGCATCTTCAGTGATTTTGCGTAATGGGACAACCTCTGTCCATCTTGTAAAATAGTCTATGGATGTCAGGATATACCGGTGCTGCAGAAAAGAATTTGGTTTTATCTCTCCAATGACATCTATGCCCCATTGTTCGAAAGGTTCTAAGATGATAACCGACTGCAATGGTCCTGCTGCTTTTGGTAATTTCTCGGCACTCCTTTGGCACACATCACAATTCCATGCATAGGCATGAGCATCTTTGAACAAAGTTGGCCAGCAATACCCAACCCTTAGTATTTTGTGAGTTGTTGTATGTCTGGAATAATGTCCCCCAGTATGGCCATAGTGTAATTCTTTGACTACCTTATTTGCATCTTCCTTCTCTAAACATCTAAGAAAAGCGCCATCATAATTTTTTTTGAAAAGCACTCCATCAATGATCTGATAAATTGTCGACTTCAGGCGAAGTGCCCTTATTTGCTTGGAACTCCAATGCTCTGGTAAGTGCCCTTGCTGCAAGTAATGCAATAAGTCCCTATACCAAGATTCAGGGGCTGTGAAGATGGGGCACACCTCAATTGTATTTAGCTCAGCTTCATTTTCCCAGTCTTGTTCTTCATCAACTGGATGTTCAGTGAGAAATTTACATAGGCCTTGACCTTTAATGATGGTGGCTGGCTTAAATTCTAAATCATATTCTTGAAGAGCGGTGACCCAATTTTCTCTTCTTTCTCCCAATTCCTTTTGAACGAAAAGGGATCTGACGGCTAGGTGGGGAACTATGACTTTAGTTATGCTATTAAGAATATATGGCCTGAACTGCTTTACTGCTTTGAATATGGCATATGCTTGTTTGTCTACAACAGGATAGTTTAGTTCAGCGCCTTGCAGATCAGTGCTCATAAAAGAGATTGGGTATTCATCTCCTGATTCTACCTTTTGCGTGAGCACATCTGCGAGAGAATCATCCGAAGCAAAGGTATACAAAATAAAATCTTTGTCAAAGTCCGGACTTCTCAGCAAGGGAGCATTAGCTATGGCTGCTTTGATCTCTTTAAATTCATCCTTTTCTAATTCTATCCATTTGAACTGTATGCTTTGCTTGACCATTTGCTGCAAAGGTCTAACGGTTTGAGCGAAATCAGGAACAAACCTTCGAACAAAATTTATAGTGCCCATGAATGATTGCATCGATTTTTTATTATGGGGCATGGGAATTTTGTTGATAACCTGCACTCTAACTTGATTTATCAAAATTCCCCTTTTTGAAATGATGTGACCCAAAAGCTTGCCCTCAAGAATGACGAAAACACTTTTCTTGGGGTTTAAAGAGATACCATACTTTCTGCAGTGGTCAAAAATATGTTTCAAATGAAACACATGATATTCTCTCTTTTTTGAGAAAACTGTCGCATCATCTAGATAGACTACAACACAATGACTGCCCAATCCTCGAAAGGCAATGTCCATTGCTCGCTGGAAAGTAGCTGCTGCGTTTATCAAGCTGAATGACATTCTTCGGTATGAAAATGTTCCCCACTTAGTGTGGAAAGTAGTCTTAAGACGATCTTCTTCTGCCACCAATACTTGATTGTAACTGGAGAAACCATCTAGAAGAGAGAAAAGTTCTGATACTGATACCATCTGCAGAATTTGTTCCATTGAAGGCACTGGATAGTTATCTTTGTCTGAGGCTCTATTCAAATTTCTGAAATCTACACATAGTCTTATTTCTCCTGACTTCTTCCTTACGGGAACCAAATTAGCAACCCGTTCCGAGTGCCAGACTTTAAAAATGATCTTGGCATCTAGTAATTTCTTCAACTCCTTTTGAATTAAAGGTTCGAGAGTCGGGTGCATTCTTCTTAACTGCTGCTGAAATGGCTTAACGCCCACCTTCATTGGTATGACATGTTGAATGATACGAGTGTCATATGTTTTCAAATCTTCATAAGTCCAGGAAAACACATCCTTATACTGCCGAAAAATATTAATGAACTTATCTCTTTCACCGGGTAAACAACATTTACCAATATTAACATACTTTGGTTCAGCTTCTGTGCCCATATTTATCAATTCATGCTACATAGAAGAGCTATGAGTTTTAACATTTGCTGGTTTCTTGAACTTGCTTTGCAGATCTAACAAACTTTCAAGTGATCTCACTCCTTTGGGCATGAAATTCCCTTTGACCGCGTCCTTATTTTGCAGATCGACATCATGTTTTTCTTCATCTATAACAATTTCTTGAAACATTTTTTCATTTGTAAGGAAACTAATGATCTGATCGTCATCATCGAACACTCTAAGATTCGTGATATTATCTGGAACAGAAGGCCTGAAAACTGATTCAATAGAACATTTATTATTAGTAGCCACCAACCTAGAAGCAGAGGTAGCTAATAAATCAGCTGCAACGTTCTGCAATCTAGGAACATATTTTATATTAATCACTTCAAAGTGCGTGGTCAGATCCCATATCTCAGACTGGTAACCTTTCAAATGTGGCTACAGACAATGAATTGTATCTGTCACCTGTCTGATGACTATTTCCGAGTCACCAAAGACTTTCAGGTATTTAACGTTCAGACCGATGGATTTCTTTAATCTGTGGACCAAAGCATCATATTCAGTAGTATTATTAGTACAATCGAACTCTAATCTACAAGACAAGAAGTGTTTGTTTTTTTCAGGATCAACTAGAACACAACCAGCTCCGGATCCTTCCTGAGTTTTGGAACCGTCAAAGTATAAAATCCAAAGAACATTCTTTGATCTAACTTAGTATCTTTACCATCTAAGTCAGTCACTAAACTAACTATGTTACAGTCAATATCATCAGTCCGAGAAAATTGAAGGAGATCGGACTGTTCATCTGATTCATGGCTAACATTTTCCGATTGATAATTACCCCGCTTGATTTCTAAGAAATAATTCCCCAAAATGGAAGATGAGAAAGCTATAACTTCATTCTTTTCTTCCAGCTGAGTTACGTTCTGTTTCATGTGTGGTTCTCTAAGAAATTTAATCTAATTTTTCCTATTATGATAGGGTAGCCATAAGTGGGACCAATCTATGGCGAAATAACCATCTGGTTTAGTCGACCAGTCCCTACTCAAGATCAAACCATAATCTTCAGGAATATCAACTACCATTATATCAATGAACTGACACACTCTAGAATCTGCTGACAACCTAATAAGCACATCTTTAATTTTCCCAATGACTTTAATAGCAGTTCTATCTAGCTAAATAATTTGAGCTGGGGATGGAATTGGATGCCCATTAATCTTTTTGCAAATGGACAGTGGCATGAAATTCGAGGATGCTCCGGAATCTACCAGACAGTTATGCACATTGTGATTGAAAATTTCAAAAGTTAGAAGGAAAGGTAATGTTTGGGATTTAGATTTCTCGCCAATACTAGCTTCATTTATTTCAGGATCTTCCTGAGTACTTGCTAACGGTGTGCTAGATTGAGGTTCAAGAGCTTGTAACAGCTTCTTTCATTTCTGAGGAAAACTACACATATCAAATATGGAAAAGTTTGCTTTTACTTTCTTTATGTATTCAATTATATCATACCCCATATCACATTCTTTCACAACTTTTGCGATTGTCTGTTTTATTTAGAGTTACTTTTGGCTGTTGAGTTGTTTCTACGTTTGTCTATTTGGTAGGTATCTGGTTAGCTTTGGGCTGTGGTGGAATAATAGTAATGTTCCTTTTGGGTATTTCCTTGGAGATTTTAGGCTTGGGAGCAGTCGGAATCAGATCAGTGACTGGGCCTTTACTGCGAGTATTAATATTCACAGCTGAGACTTGACTTTCTGCTGGGTCATCCTCAATCAATTCGGTTAAAGGCACCCAATCCCACAACAACATAGTGGTATCCGGAGTGGGTTCTTCTGCCTCCAAGGTATGTTATTCTTGAGGTTCCTTCTGATCCATGATTTGTGCATCCATCATTTGGTTCATTACTAAACTCATTGAATTTATCCATTGCGGACAACTTTTTTCAGAATGTGGTTCCGGATGGAAAGTGCAAAAATTATCCATTCCTACTTAATTTAAATTTAAAACAGTAGGTGGATGACGTTGATCATTTTCTTCTCTCTTCTTGTAGAAAGGTTTAAAAGGCTTCCTAGATGTGCTAGCTACCTTATCCTTTTCAAGATCTACAATTTTATTATATAATTTTTGTATCATTTTAACCACGTTTTCCATGTCTGCCAATGTCTCTTGCTTATTTCTAGTTAGTAACAAAGGTTTTTTATTAGTTACTGGTTTTGTTTCCGCATCAAGAGCATGTTTAGCAATGATGTCTGCTTCTTCTTCTACCTTCCTAGCTTTGTTGATGTATATGTAACTTCGGAATGTATTTCATCTATGTATTTCATATATATTTATTGTACCCTTATAAGATATGTGTTATTCCTCTATAAGGAAGTGTCGTCATGTGTGTTGACAAGTGTCGCAAGTGTGTGTACTTGCCGATGGGTTATTAGACCACCATGTGTGGGGTCGGCCTTGAAATATATATTATATGGTTGATGTACCTAGCTAGACAAGTCGGCCCCATAAGGTCACTGGGAAAACAGACTAGTATAAATAGAGATCGGGAGATCTCTATTTTGATCACTCGGAAACTCACACTTCTCTCACTCAGAAAGTGACACACTAGTGAGGAGGAGGATCATCTGTTACTAGGAGACTATCTCTGTGTATTTTGGTTGTACTTTGGTTGAGCCATTGCTCTCTCTATCTTTGAGTAAGTTGTGGGGTTTTTCACCTTAGGGGTTTCCCCACGGAAACTCTGTGTCTCTTGTCTCGCATGCTTTTGATTCTTGTGATGATTGACATGCTTGTTATGCATTGATTTACTGTACATGTTATTCTCTCAGTAAATATCTTAGAGTATTGTGAATGAATGCTCAAAATTTAACAAGCTTCTTCGAAATTTTCTATTAAGGTAGTTTTCTTAATTCTTTTGACAAACATTGCTATTGGAGGATCAAGTCATGTTGTGTAATATTCTACTAAAGATTCTTCTGCAGGTTTAGCAGCCTCACTAAAATTATTTAACAGCATAGTGAATCTTTGGTTAAATTCTTGAACCTTCTCTTTCTTTTCCATTCTCATGGACAACAACTCTTTCATGAGTGTAGCTACTGTTTTCTGATTTCCATATTTCTTTAAGAAACATTTTTCAAATTCTTCCCAATTTGATATCGAGCTAGCTTGTAAACTAAAATACCAAGAAGATACCTTCGGTTCGAAAGTATAGGGAAAGAGTCTACAGACTACATCTTCGTGTTGCACATTCAAAAGACTCAAAGCTAGATAAAAGCTCTTAAGGTGATCTTCAGCAGAGATACCTTTACCAGGATCATACTTAGGAAAAACTTTCTCAGGATTCTTAGGTAGATTGTGAAAAGGTCCAGCCAAATTCAATGCTCCTCTTGCTCTCCATGCAGGCACAGCCATGGATCCACGTGGAGAATTAGGTGGAGTATCGTGAGGGGTATGAGGTGGAGAATTATTTGGAGTATAAGGTTCTTCAAGATCTAGAGGATTTTCAAGTTCAAATTCTCCAAGAGGCTCTGTTATTTCTTCCAAAGACAGATCTACTTATTCTTCAAAGCTCTAAGCAAGAATAGAATCACGTGTGTACTATCTTTCCCTTGTAAGAGCTTTTCTTCTAGCAAGAACAGGGATCGCATTTAAACCGCCAAGCTGCTTAACATAATCACGGTTATGTCTTCGTAACTTTGCTACTTCCGCGAAAGGTATAGCATACAATGTTTCTTGCTGTTCAAATTCAAAGTTAGGATCTTCTTGATATGTTACTTCCAGTTCTGAATTGTCTGGGATTGTTGTTCCAAGCGGGTTTCCAGTTGGATCTCCTTTTAAAGAAGAGTTTCCTTTCACCCATGCACTGGTGGCCCTCCTTCTAGCGCCAAAAACTGTTGATGCCTCGAAAATCATAGCATCGATCAGCAAGGGATCCTCCCCGGTAAGCAAGCCAAATGAGATCGCTCATCTTTTGGTGTAGGGAATCCGCCCGGTTAACGGTTCCGGCTAACGTAAGATTTAAAGATTCTTGTTCTTTGCACCGGTTGTGGCCCGATCCACCGTTTATGTATTTTATTTTAAAGATGATATGCAAGTGCTCTAAGCTAATGCAGGTGACTGATCTAAATTAATCTAAAACTGTATAAGCAAATCTAACCTATCCTTGCAAGGAGCAAACTTTAAAGATGAGTAATAAACTGAAAGAAACATCTAAAGATCAGACAGATAGCTATTTAATCATAAAGATGCAGTTCCAATAGAAGATAAAAGATATTAAAGATAGCTTTAATTCAGTTAGCAGATTCCATTACTCATTTGAGATAAACATCTTTGCACAGAAAAAAGGAGAACATTCATCACATAGAAGTAATTCATAATAGTAAGGAAATATCTCACAGTAATGTATAGGTGATACAGGAGTAATCCAACAAACATTTAACACATCCTTTAGGCAAAAATGCAGTCTCCCAGGATTTCATTAGGCAAAATCGAATTCCTTATACATGTAGTAAAACAATTCACATACAGGACAAAAAATGTCTTTCACCTGTTAAAAGTCCTCTTTCTATCTTCTATTCATCTATATATAACTTTACAAAACGCTCCTTGAGCTTCCAGGTGTACCCTAATCCTAGGAATATTTAATTTGTCATTTAGTACTTTATTCAAAAATTGAGATAGTTCATGGAATCCTTTTACACAAAAGACAAAATAAAGGACAACTCTCTATTGACATCTTTTATAGTAAAACAATTAAGTCCCAGATGGGCCGACTGCTTCATTTGGACGTTCTTCTTCTGCTGCTTTGTTTTCTCCAGCAGGCTCATTTGCTTTTGCTGCTTTGTCCACTTCTTCGATGTAACTGGTCCACTGACTGATTTCTCTTACGACAGTCTTTCCTCTTGATGAGATGGTCACCTTTTGCGCTATCTTGTGCTTGCGTAAATCTGATTTGACTCCTGCAGCTCCTGCTGTAGCCTCCCGTGCAACATTTTCCAGAAAAAGGATATGAACAACAGTCTTCTCAATAAACTGATGGATGTATTCTGGGGTTATAGCCTCAACCTTCTTTAAATAATCCAGCTCTGCGTCCAAATTCTTTTGCAATTCTGCCAGGCGTTGTTCTCTTTCAGGGAATTCATAAATACCCTGGGTCAAAGCCATGTGACACTTCTCGTGGGCCTCCTTGATCTTCAAGTAGACAATGTGGCATTTTTTAATGGTCTTTCGGATCTCAACACTTAATCTACCACCAAAATCTCGAAAAAACTCGAGAACTCCAGTGTCCATGTTGAATTCCTCGTTTGTTGTAGCTTGTAGGTTTAAGGGAAAACCAGACTTTCCTATTCTCCATTCAAATTGTTGCTTAAGTTCCAACACATGCTGTGCATACTTGTCATTTATTCAAAGAGCCTCGACTTCAATAGATGTCATCTTTGTTATCATCTCTTTCATGTTGCATACTTCTTATGAGATCAGCACTAGTAGTTGATGAGTTTTCCTCTGCAGATCACAAGCTCGGCTGTAGAATGTGTCCAGATCCTCTTTCTTCATATTAGCATCCTTGAGTTGTTCTAACAACCCAACCTTTTCTTCTGTCAGCCTTTCCAACTCTGATATGTGAACATTCGAGTTCCTTTGATCATCTTCTAAAATTGCTAGTTGCATTTCTAATGAGTTCTTCTCATTTTCAAGTTGCAGGGCTTTCGAAGTTGTTTCCAACTTCTCTTCTGCCAGCTCCTTATACTTCCTTTTTAACTCATTTCTCTCCAACACCTCGTTCTTCTTGTCAACTTTTATCTTAAAGCATAGTTCACTGTATTTCTTAACATCTTCAATTAGATGATCAACATTGGCTTTGCTTGCCTGGGCCGAAGCTACAGAGCATCCTGCTGTGAAAGCAAGGTTGATGACAGTCCCTTGGAACAGTGTGGTTTCTTGTATCCCAAGTTCATATATGTTCTGTCCAATTTCCATTTTATTTACCGATATGCCAATGATAGCCTTCTGCCGTTCGTGAAAATAGACGGAATCCAGGTTGGCCACCTGGCGCTGCTTTCTGGGGTTGTATGGGGTTAGTAATAATTCTTTGGTAGAGACAACCCCTTCTTGAGCTATACCTGGTTGGTCTAACTTTGGAAAATTTATGTCCATGGCCTGCGAGCTGGGCGGGTCTTGTTCTGTGTCTTTCTCAACTTCTTCTTTCTCTCGCCTTTCTGCTAGCACTGCTAATATCCTGTTTGCTTCCTCCAACAAGATTCTTTCTTCTTCCTCTTGCTGTAATTTAACAGCTTGTTCCTGTAGGATTCTTTCTTCTTCTTCTCTCAAGGCTTTTGCCTCCTGCTCCTTCTGGTTTCTAGCAGCTTCCACTTCCTGTCCCTTTTGGATTCTAGCAGCCTCTTCATCTTGCTGGAAATTGATAGCATGCTCTTGTTGAATCCTTGTTGCCCCCTATTGTTTCAATTTGGCAGCCTGTTCTTGTTGAATCCTTGCCGCCTCTTCATCTTGTTGTTGCTTGATAACCTGCTCCTGTAGGATACTGTCCCCTTCTTCTTGTTCTATTCCTTTTTAACCCTCCGATTGAGACGCTATTGCCTCTTGCTCCTTTTGGATTAGGCCGACAGGCTTGGGAGTGGAACTCTTTCCGCCTTTCTTCTTGTAGCATTTCCCTAATTATGTTAAGTTCTGAGCACTGCGAAAGAACTCTTCATCTTGGTCCATAACATGGGTGTACTCAAAGGATGTTTTGACATCAAGGCAATGTTTAGCAACTCTCCCACAAGGGTCATGCCTCCTGAAAAAATTTGTGCCGAAATGAAAGATTTCCAATCCTTGAGCATAGTTTTCTCCTTCTTTTGCCCTCAGAAGGCTGTATGCGCCGATGGTGAAGGGCATTGGTGGATATATGCCTTTCTTCCCGTCTGTGAGGATCCTGTTGATTCCACCGATGCTGAAGAGTTGCCTTAAGGCTTCCTTGTGCACCACAAAATCTGTAGCATACATGGGAAGAAAAAATGGAGCTTGGGATCCTCCACTCATTCGGATATAGGTGCCTTCTAGGGCATGGTAATAATATCCAAATGCTTCAATAATGGGCATGGTGTTCTCAGACAGGAAACTTGTCTCTTCTACAAAAATAAGATGATATAGAGGCATGATGAATTTCTCGCATACCTGCTTGTAGTGGTTTGCATATCTACTTTCCCATGTGGGTTGGTAAGCCATAAAGAGAGGAGTCTCCTTACTATTCCATGTGCAACCCAAATCCGAGAAGGTGTGCTTGCTTAACATGAAGTCTATTAAATAAGAAGACATGAATAAGTTTGCTTTCTTCTGAGTCAGTCCTCCCTGGGACGCGGTTAGATGTGAGACCAAACTTTTTGAAATTATGTCATTCCAATAAAAAATGGTACTGGACATGGCCACATGGATATTACTCGCACCTAGCCAAGCTTGAAAATATTGCCATTTGGCATGCCAAAAACCCGACTCATCATCAAAACAATGAGTCTAGAGGGGGTCTTTAGTAGGTTACTCTCATATTCATTGTTGTTCCTTTGTCTGATTTGCCTGTCACTTATCATTATTTTCCTAGCGGATTCCAGAGGGTCCGCATTTTTCTCTGCTATCCAATCATTATCCAACCAAACTCTCGCCTGGGGCAATTTGTAAGTAGTTGTGATATGTTCAGGTGCAAAAGATGCCAGATTCATCCCATTCTTGTCAGTAATGAACATGGTGTAAGTATTAACATGAGGGATCATCCAGTCGATGACCTCGGAGCATGGCAATAACTCAGGACGAGTTGCTGCCTTATGGAGGCAGGACTTCTTGATGTTTGCATACACCATAGTGTCTTCTAGGGGAGATTGAGGGTAATCTTGATCCCTGATGAATCTATATAAGTCACCCCACTGAAATTTTGGGGCAGAGCTTCCTGGGGGACATTGATGGTGGCTTGCATATCACTGAACATGGTTTCAAGTAAAGTATCTAGCAAGATCTCCACGTCGGAATCTGATTCTGCAAGCTTGGTTTTCTTCCTTGCATATTTTCTATGCATATCAAACCTGTGTTGGTGAGGTAGCACAAATGAGGAGTGTGACATATTCAAAATAACTAATCAATGAATGAGTAACATACGATGACCTTTTCAACTTCAACCATCCTTTTAGAATGATTGTAGCAACTCTTAAAACAAAACAAAAAATCGTTCATGCAATAATTCCAAACTAAGTGCTTTTTTTTTTTAAACAAAATTGAAAGTTGTCGACGTCTCATTTGTTAATAACTTGTGATAGCTTAAAGTGTTACACAGGTGCTAACTTGCAATCATGTGGGGAATTGCTATTGTGGTGAACAAAAAACAACCGCACGTGAATGGTTTTATTGTAGGGTTATCTTGTTAAAGGTTCATCTTAATGCCCGACGTATCTGACGAATGCAACATCGTAGCCATGGGAGGTGCTTTCGTTGAATGGTTCGGGGCGATGTTTCTAGTTAGTAATGTGTGGTACAGAACCAAGAGGACACGGTATTTCCAAATTGACTTTCAAAGATATTCACAGTAAGGGTCGCTAAGCTTGTATCACTTCGAAGGATACGGTTGGAGGGAACTTTTCCAACAAAACTTGTGAAAACATCGGAGGATGGTTGGTATTGTACGCACAATGGAAGGTTTTCATGAGTTAACATCGAAAATGGCAAGGCGACTTAGTGTTTAAGGGTTTGCGCAATATGCGAGGAAATTAATACAGAGTGCCTGGATGAGGAGAAATTCAAACACTATGGGTGGGCTTAAATGACTATCCATGAAGCAATTTTCCTTTTAAAAATTGTTAAAAACAAGCTTCTAATGGATTAATTCCTTGGAACAAGCAAACGGAGGGGGGAGTGCCTACCTGTTACCCTTGGAGTGGTCTTCTGCAGTTGACGCGTCTACCTAGGCAAATACGGAGCTGAAAAACATTCGACGTCTAGTATTGGAAGCTTTATAAGCTTTGAGAAAAATGGATAATCAAAACCCATTTCTGTGCATATATAGCGGGAGAGTTAATTCCCCACAGATGGATTAATGAACATTTGGTGGGCATAGGGCTCGACGTAGAGATGTATTAAAGCCACACAAGGCGTATTGAATGACTTCACCAACTCAATGTTTCCGCAAACCCAAAATTTTGGTCGTGCAGCGACGGCAATCTAAACGCCATCCTCCCGCGTCGGGCGGCAGATTTAGGTTTAAATCTTGCGCACGAACATGGCGCGGGGAGTTGACACAGCGGCGTGGTTAAGCGTAGAGTTTACGACGATGTTGGAGAAACTATCATTAAGATTTGCGCCGAAAAGGATGCGACGACGGTAGGGTTTAAACAGGCGCGAAAACGCGGTGGCGGTGTTAAGTTTAAAATGCGCGTAAAGGCGGAGGTTCTAGGATTAGCACTTGCGATGAGTTGATGCGCCGAGGCGGGGAATTTATTGCTAAAAGATGCGATGCGCTTTGGGAAAGAGACGCATTGTTTTATCGGCGATTTTAGGGTTAAAAGGTGTGCCGTGATTGACAAAATTTAGGATGGATTTTGCGCTAACGTCGCAAACTATCTGGTTAGGAAATGTGCAAAGGGGAAAAAGTTAGGTTTGAGCCTTGCGCCATTAGCGCAAATTTAAACGTTAAAACTGCACTTTGTTTTAAAGATAGAAGAAAAAAAGTGGCTTAGCTAAAAGATCAAAATTTTTGGAAAAGATCAACACTTAGGAAGAAAAAGTTGAAAGGAAAACTAGCTAAGTTTGAACAAAATTAGCTTCAAAACAAAAATAAAAGGAGGGGCCCCAATATTTGCAAAATATTTGGGGGGGGATGTTGCAGCAACAATAATTGGCGATTTGCTGGCGAACACATATCTCTGAAACAAAATCTTGTCATGATCAGAATGACTTTTAAACTGATAGCTCCAAGCGTAACAAAATGCCCCCATAGTTCAACTTCTAAGAATGCAGTGATTTCTTTATCATATTGGTCATTCGGGAAAAGGAGACTCAAACTTAGATTTCCTTGAGTCTCTCTCAAGGCCGGAGTATGGAGTTAATTTTTTTAAGATCTGTCTTTACGGTGTTTTGACTAAAAGAGGACTCCACAAGATCGTAACAATATATCACAGACATATTCGTTTGTTCCCCATTCCCATGATATGCGCATCCTTTTGGATGTTCCTTAAATTAACAACATTTGCTGTTTGAGACTTCCAGAAATAACTTTCTTAAAATTTCAATACTTTGATTTGGGTTCTTCAATCCATAATGTCCTTTTGTGTGAACACGAGATTTTATTTGACTATCAAGCTTCACGGACGGAGAAGAACCTTGCTTGAGCTGAGCTTACTGAACAACTTTCTGGATTGAACATTTTGCTTTATCTCATCCATGCTTTAATTGAGGCGAGAATTTCTGGAAATCAGACTCTTTGACGTAAGCCCTTTGGGATTTTATTTGTAGCATGGGATCATTTTAAATACCATACACCTGTGAGGCATGCTTCCTTTCCATGGGTCCATAATAGCAAACACCTTAATACATACATCAATTTTAAAGTGGATGGAGCCTTTAGATAGTGAGAGAGAAATACTGAATCATTTGTCATTTAACTGGGATTATTTTGACCAAACAGGAAAGGATCTCCACATTCCCAAAGGCTGATCAGGGAAAGCAAAGTCATGGAACTATATTTTCTTTACAAGTGAAATTCTGTCTTTCAAGACTTCGAGGTTTGCTCGAAGTTCTGTCCTACAACTATGCCAGGAGTTGAGCTGGGATTTATTAAGTAAAGAACAGAAAAGACTCAAGCAAAAAGTAAAGGAACAACAACATACCAAACTACCTAAACTGTTCATAAAACAAAACAAGAAAACAAAGAAAGGAAAACAAAAGAAACTGTTTATTTATGTACAGAAATCTCAATGAGACTATGCAAAGTATTGCTTCAAGGCGAGGCCATTGAGAGGGAGAATTACTTCCTCTCCTTGGAGGTCTTTTAGCTTGTAAGTGGTTGGGCCAAGTTTTTCAGAAATTAGATAAGGGCCCACCCATATATGTTGAAACTTTGTGTGCATTCCTTTACCCTCGTGTGGATGATCCCATTTCAGAACTAAGTCACCTACTTCAAAATTTATTTTGCCGAACTTCCTTTTATCAAACCATCTTTTGACTATGTCTTGGTGTTGGTGGAACTGGGCTTTGCCTTTCTGTCGAGATTCTTCAAGTTTCAGTAAGGTGTCAATTCTAGATTGAAAAATTGACTACTGGTGTCACGAACCCAAAGTTTCGTAAAATTTAAAACTTTTCTAAGTGCCTAAAAATGCCACTTAATATATATGCAGAACCATAAAGTGTAGGTTTACTTTCTTAGATTATTGCTTACAAATAAATAAAACTTTTCAATGTCAACATAACAAGATCATAATCATTAAACATTACATAAACAACCAACCTTATATATGAAATGTATACATCAAAGTAATCATAAACAATTTTAAGGACAACAAGTACTCATACATAAGACACATGGAAAAACACCATAGGAGACAAAATATAACGTGGTTCACCCGTACACGGGCTAGTCCACAAAAGGTGTGTGCATCTTTTATTATTAAGCAAAAAGCAATAGTGTTACAACTAGCAACGGAGTTGCCGCAACGCGATTCCTTCTCCTTCTGTCCAGCCTCTATCATATAGAGCTTTTCAATAAATAAACTAAGGACTTCTTTTAAACATAAATTAAGAAGTACATAATGACTTCACAACCTGTAACCTTTATCTAGGCAAGATATATACCCGAAATATTTCATCTTTCATATAATAATAATAACATATAATTTCTTGCCTCAACTAGGATGAAAGGTTACACATTCCATAGTTATTTTAAATTCCACTATTCACCTGGATACCGCCTAGGGTTACACCATTGCCGAAAGATAACTACTTCTAACCATAGTATAATTTTCTAGCTTTACTTGTACACACATTATATGGGTTTTTGACTAATTCCCTCCTAGATCCTATCCGGATTAAGATTGTTTTAAATAACAACAGTAGTAATTTATATGCATAAAAGGGAATATTCTAATGGATATAGTACCTTACTAAGATAATAGAAAAACCTTCCCTTTTATCTGTTGTCATACTATAATTCAACCACATACTATATATAGAGTACAGAGTTCCTTCCTAAACACTTGCACAAAAGTATCAAAGGAAACAAAATACAATAAACAGAAAGCACAGATGCCAGGTTCTGGCTTTACCGAGCATATCCTACTCTACGCAGTGACAAACAAAAGAATGCCAAATGTGGCCATAATTTAATACCTTCACTGCTAGCAAGGTATCGAGATAATATATATAAATATATACCCTGGAATCAACCCATGGCTCAACATTGATATTTAACATAGATTTTCCGTCCTATCTAATAGATAAATAATTAATAGATCTTCGCACCCTATTCAATCGTTTGAGTTTGACATAGATATTTATTCCAATTCAAAAATAACTATCTGATCTTTATGCAAGGGATCTACTCGGTCTAGTAAAATTAAAGGGTCATGTACAGGGGCAAATTCAAATCTTTATTCAAAGAAAAAGGAAATACGAAATAGAGTTTTCTAACTTTAACCACCGTAAAACTTTTTGTTACGCCGAGTTGTTGGTGAATAACTTGAGATTTTAATGGTGACGGTCGACAGTGATCAAGAAACGCCATGTGCAGGATGAATAAGTATGTATACTCAGGTTATTGAAAATATAATGTGGAGGGAACATTAGTGGGTTTAAATGCCTGTTGAGCCGTTCAAAAACAAAATGGGAGTTTTCAAAACAAACTAATTTAAGGCGTGGGATTGAGCTTCTCTCGAGCCGTAAAAAAAAAAAAAAAAATGAATATGTTTTTATAACAGAAGTTCCGCCCGTAACACAGAGTGCAAGAGTATCAGTCTTGAAATGAAGTAAATTACAAAAAGGCTCATACTGTCCTATGTGAGGAAACACTTATATCAGGGTTCAGTATCCTATACCTAGGGTTTGACCATAATAAAAGGTGTATCTCATACTACCATAAACACTATACATATCTATTCTATCCATCGAAGCAAAATGCTGGGATAAAAAAAACAGAGGTAAAATAAAAAGATTAACGCTGTCAAATAAGAAAGTTAATAGACCAAGAATCGACTCTGTCAACCACACCAAGCAGGGAAATAATTAAAAAGGATTGATTGACGATCAAGAAATTTCAGATCAACGCTGGTATGAACAATAAGTTAATAGGAACTCAGAGGCCTGAAAAATACAGGATTAATGCTCCCAAAAGAAGATGCTAATTAAAACAATGTAGAGGATATAAACCTAAATTTTGTCAGCGTTTTTAACAACTTTCTCCAGGGATGTAAATCGTATTTCATCTCATTTTATGCAAAAAAAAAAAACAACAGGCCTAAAACTACATCCATTAAACCCTGTCTTAAACTATATATATAAATATAACCTCAACGATTTTGAATGCGTTTGACTATCCTTCTCACCAGAGATATGACTTGTACAAGGCTAAACTACGATAAAAAGGAATTTATTTACATATTTTATAGCAGAGATTAAATTTAAAACAAGGGAATTTACCAGTAACTCAGTTCAGCGTCCACTTCTTCTCATAAGGATCATTCTGCTAATCCTGGAGATCAACTCTTAACGCCGAGTTACTTCTGCACTCCTATCGCAGAGACCAAATCTTTTTACTAGCTATGCGCTTTTTCCCTTCCTCTTTATCAATATCTTACATCAGTCATTTCTAAATCTTAGAGGTCGCTCTCATATTTGCCTGCAATGGGTCTGAATTCTGCCAGATACATCATTCTCCTTCTGATCCTGTCACAGGGGTCTTTCTTGCCTCAACTTCGTAGAACGAGTGGTGGTAATAATGAACGGAAGGTGCTCCACTACGGAGACAGTTTCCTTAAACTTTTAAAATTATTTACTCCCCACTCTCATAATAGAGAGTGTGTCCTCCCTCGATTCTCTTCACCATGATTCCACAAAACTCTCAAAACGTTACACGTTTTACCTCTACTTACCTTTCCCTTAGAGTGGAGTGACTCATTCCTCCATGTAATAATTTGGTGGTTATTTATTTATAACAATATATTCTTCCATATCAATATAATTTTATATATGTATTATCGAAGGTTTTTCTTCCTACTCTAAATGGTAGTGGAGAGAGTTTCCACCCATTATCGTTCCATCATCATATGTGTATTTAATTATTGTATGACTCATACATAAAACGATGTATATAATATTTCAAGATCATTTTAATCTCCCAATCCTGGACTATTTTATATAAATATGCAACTTTTGCATAATTGTAATTATCACTTGGATTTGTAAAAGGAATAAGAAAAAAATTATCTTTCTCCCACCTTATGCTTTAGGTGAAAAAGTTTTAGAAAAAGAATTAACTTTATAATATTATTTGGAATTTCCTTTTCACCTTTATCTCAAGGTCATATATATATATATATATATATTACAAACACTTAGTTTTAGAACTTTTTTTGGATTAATAAGGATACTTTCTTTGATACTCTTGTCATAGTTCATAGTATCTAGCGATAACACTTAACCAATATGTGAAGCTTCTTTAAGAGTTCTTTTTAACATCCTCTCGTAGGGTATGATTTATATAGTCCTTAAGGACAATAGTTGACCTTTTGATACTAAAAGGTAATATGAAAATAGAATATTAGTTATGTATCTAAATAACCACTATCGCCCGATCGTCTATTTAGGATGGTATTATCTAGAAATATTTAAAGTTATCATGTAAATACTTGAGATACTAAGATGACACCTGTCATCTACTCATGCTCTAGCTACCACACCTTCTTCCTTAGTGGATTCACTTTGTTTTTTTTTTTAGTAAGTTGCATCCGTCCGGTTAAGAGTAATTCACAACAATACTTTTCAAGGTCCATTGGTGGGGCCTTGGCCTTGAGCTCCTCACCATGGCCATTTACAAAATTCATAACTTCTTTTACAAGAGTAATAACAATTAGGGTCTAATTTTAGGGATGTCACATACTCCACCCCTTAAAGATAACACCGTCCTCGGTGTTCAACAGTTTGTCTTTTGCGTCCATCCATCATCTTTCGCTTACTTTTGCTCTTAAGGTTTGGTCGTCTTTACATCTTTGCGATTTCAGCAATCTCTCTTCAATTGTAACCTGCACATTGTACAACTCGTACAAGATTTTTCAGTATAACATAAGTATACAAAATTTCAAAATAGCAAATGTTTATCATTCATCCTCATCCTTGATGAAATATTTGCTTACTTTAGCATTCATAACATTCTCACATAAATACATGTGATAGTCCAGCTACAAGACAATCATTATCATCAACTCATATCATAAAACAATTCTTTCAACTGAGCTTTGTAATCACCAAACCTCTTTGTACTTCCGCAATCATGGAGACTTGCATACAAAACTCTTATGTATTTTCTGCAATCGTGAAGACTTGCCATACAAAACATGAGTCTTTTATAACTCAATCGGAAAACCTCTGCATACAGCAGAAATATGACAGTCTTACTCTGCAACTCATTACATAGCTTTCCCTCATCGAATCTTCTTGTGGGCTCAGTTCTAACACCACAAGGAAAAAGTTTAGTCTCCTCAGAGAACCTCTTGTGTGCTCCGTTCTAACAACACAAGGAAAAATCGTGAGCCCTTCCTCTGCTCAATTCGATGGTTATAAAGTTTGCCTAGGACTTTTGGGTCAGTATAACTTTCAACGAGCTACCCACCTGCTCTGTTCCACTTCCATGGGGAACATGACCACAATTTAGGGAAGTTGCACCCTGCAACAGCTAGTAAGTGAGTGCAAGATGCAGCCTCTACTTGAGTTCAGGAAATATTATTTTCCCCTCAAACCTTCTCATTTGAATCCAAGCATTTTACTTAGTAACAATCATTTAGTATTTCTTGCATTCCACATGCGACATAATACCAACAAAATATTAACGAATATATTCATCTATTTTCCATCATATTCTATGCATTTTGATGATAACACATCATCACTCATAAGTCTTATCACCCATCATGATTCATAAAATACTGTAAATAACATGTAAAGAAAATCATTACTTACTTTTGAGCAACAAGGCTCCACTTAGCTGTATAAGTCAACGTCCTTTTTGATCATGTCATCAGTTGGGATTAAGTTTACTCCCTAAAATGTTAGTACGAGAAAAAGTTTCTCTTCTTAAATTGCTCATTTTCTGAACATATTAGTTCCATAGCATGATACACATGCTCATTCAATAACTTATGCATCAATAAATCAGTAGCTATCACTTCTACCAACAAATATTTTACCCGATTATCTTCTACATATCTACGAAGAAATATTTATGAAGTAACATCACATGAACTAACAATCATGCATTGAATTTGAGGGTGTTTATCTGACTTTGCTTAATCAAACAAACTTACTTTATTGGAGTATACTAATAAAACTGATACTTTTAACTCCGAGGCGCTCATAGGTAACATACTTAGTAAATGCAGAGAATATATGATACTTCTATGAAATTACTTATTAGTCCGCATGTCTCAAAATATTTTGTTCTGTCAAGGTAATAACATACTTCAGTGAAGTTTTCCATATCCTCATCTATTTCTTCTAACAAAGAAAACTTTCGACAAGGATAACATACCTCCTCCAAATGTTGAGTTACTTATCTTTACTCTCTTGAACTTGGATGACATTAACTCCTCGTCCATTCAATCCCATGCATCCAGAAACAAAAGAACAATTTGATTAGTCAATTTTCATACCTATTTATTTCATGTTGAGCCCATCAGGCCCGAGTGCTGTAACCTACAGCTCTGATACCATATGTCACGAACCCAAAGTTTCGTAAAATTTAAAACTTTTCTAAGTGCCTAAAAATGCCACTTAATATATATGCAGAACCATAAAGTGTAGGTTTACTTTCTTAGATTATTGCTTACAAATAAATAAAACTTTTCAATGTCAACATAACAAGATCATAATCATTAAACATTACATAAACAACCAACCTTATATATGAAATGTATACATCAAAGTAATCATAAACAATTTTAAGGACAACAAGTACTCATACATAAGACACATGGAAAAACACCATAGGAGACAAAATATAACATGGTTCACCCGTACACGGGCTAGTCCACAAAAGGTGTGTGCATCTTTTATTATTAAGCAAAAAGCAATAGTGTTACAACTAGCAACGGAGTTGCCGCAACGCGATTCCTTCTCCTTCTGTCCAGCCTCTATCATATAGAGCTTTTCAATAAATAAACTAAGGACTTCTTTTAAACATAAATTAAGAAGTACATAATGACTTCACAACCTGTAACCTTTATCTAGGCAAGATATATACCCGAAATATTTCATCTTTCATATAATAATAATAACATATAATTTCTTGCCTCAACTAGGATGAAAGGTTACACATTCCATAGTTATTTTAAATTCCACTATTCACCTGGATACCGCCCAGGGTTACACCATTGCCGAAAGATAACTACTTCTAACCATAGTATAATTTTCTAGCTTTACTTGTACACACATTATATGGGTTTTTGACTAATTCCCTCCTAGATCCTATCCGGATTAAGATTGTTTTAAATAACAGCAGTAGTAATTTATATGCATAAAAGGGAATATTCTAATGGATATAGTACCTTACTAAGATAATAGAAAAACCTTCCCTTTTATCTGTTGTCATACTATAATTCAACCACATACTATATATAGAGTACAGAGTTCCTTCCTAAACACTTGCACAAAAGTATCAAAGGAAACAAAATACAATAAACAGAAAGCACAGATGCCAGGTTCTGGCTTTACCGAGCATATCCTACTCTACGCAGTGACAAACAAAAGAATGCCAAATGTGGCCATAATTTAATACCTTCACTGCTAGCAAGGTATCGAGATAATATATATAAATATATACCCTGGAATCAACCCATGGCTCAACATTGATATTTAACATAGATTTTCCGTCCTATCTAATAGATAAATAATTAATAGATCTTCGCACCCTATTCAATCGTTTGAGTTTGACATAGATATTTATTCCAATTCAAAAATAACTATCTGATCTTTATGCAAGGGATCTACTCGGTCTAGTAAAATTAAAGGGTCATGTACAGGGGCAAATTCAAATCTTTATTCAAAGAAAAAGGAAATACGAAATAGAGTTTTCTAACTTTAACCACCGTAAAACTTTTTGTTACGCCGAGTTGTTGGTGAATAACTTGAGATTTTAATGGTGACAGTCGACAGTGATCAAGAAACGCCATGTGCAGGATGAATAAGTATGTATACTCAGGTTATTGAAAATATAATGTGGAGGGAACATTAGTGGGTTTAAATGCCTGTTGAGCCGTTCAAAAACAAAATGGGAGTTTTCAAAACAAACTAATTTAAGGCGTGGGATTGAGCTTCTCTCGAGCCGTAAAAAAAAAAAATAAAATGAATATGTTTTTATAACAGAAGTTCCGCCCGTAACACAGAGTGCAAGAGTATCAGTCTTGAAATGAAGTAAATTACAAAAAGGCTCATACTGTCCTATGTGAGGAAACACTTATATCAGGGTTCAGTATCCTATACCTAGGGTTTGACCATAATAAAAGGTGTATCTCATACTACCATAAACACTATACATATCTATTCTATCCATCGAAGCAAAATGCTGGGATAAAAAAAACAGAGGTAAAATAAAAAGATTAACGCTGTCAAATAAGAAAGTTAATAGACCAAGAATCGACTCTGTCAACCACACCAAGCAGGGAAATAATTAAAAAGGATTGATTGACGATCAAGAAATTTCAGATCAACGCTGGTATGAACAATAAGTTAATAGGAACTCAGAGGCCTGAAAAATACAGGATTAATGCTCCCAAAAGAAGATGCTAATTAAAACAATGTAGAGGATATAAACCTAAATTTTGTCAGCGTTTTTAACAACTTTCTCCAGGGATGTAAATCGTATTTCATCTCATTTTATGCAAAAAAAAAAAAAACAACAGGCCTAAAACTACATCCATTAAACCCTGTCTTAAACTATATATATAAATATAACCTCAACGATTTTGAATGCGTTTGACTATCCTTCTCACCAGAGATATGACTTGTACAAGGCTAAACTACGATAAAAAGGAATTTATTTACATATTTTATAGCAGAGATTAAATTTAAAACAAGGGAATTTACCAGTAACTCAGTTCAGCGTCCACTTCTTCTCATAAGGATCATTCTGCTAATCCTGGAGATCAACTCTTAACGCCGAGTTACTTCTGCACTCCTATCGCAGAGACCAAATCTTTTTACTAGCTATGCGCTTTTTCCCTTCCTCTTTATCAATATCTTACATCAGTCATTTCTAAATCTTAGAGGTCGCTCTCATATTTGCCTGCAATGGGTCTGAATTCTGCCAGATACATCATTCTCCTTCTGATCCTGTCACAGGGGTCTTTCTTGCCTCAACTTCGTAGAACGAGTGGTGGTAATAATGAACTGAAGGTGCTCCACTACGGAGACAGTTTCCTTAAACTTTTAAAATTATTTACTCCCCACTCTCATAATAGAGAGTGTGTCCTCCCTCGATTCTCTTCACCATGATTCCACAAAACTCTCAAAACGTTACACGTTTTACCTCTACTTACCTTTCCCTTAGAGTGGAGTGACTCATTCCTCCATGTAATAATTTGGTGGTTATTTATTTATAACAATATATTCTTCCATATCAATATAATTTTATATATGTATTATCGAAGGTTTTTCTTCCTACTCTAAATGGTAGTGGAGAGAGTTTCCACCCATTATCGTTCCATCATCATATGTGTATTTAATTATTGTATGACTCATACATAAAACGATGTATATAGTATTTCAAGATCATTTTAATCTCCCAATCCTGGACTATTTTATATAAATATGCAACTTTTGCATAATTGTAATTATCACTTGGATTTGTAAAAGGAATAAGAAAAAAATTATCTTTCTCCCACCTTATGCTTTAGGTGAAAAAGTTTTAGAAAAAGAATTAACTTTATAATATTATTTGGAATTTCCTTTTCACCTTTATCTCAAGGTCATATATATATATATATATATATATATTACAAACACTTAGTTTTAGAACTTTTTTTGGATTAATAAGGATACTTTCTTTGATACTCTTGTCATAGTTCATAGTATCTAGCGATAACACTTAACCAATATGTGAAGCTTCTTTAAGAGTTCTTTTTAACATCCTCTCGTAGGGTATGATTTATATAGTCCTTAAGGACAATAGTTGACCTTTTGATACTAAAAGGTAATATGAAAATAGAATATTAGTTATGTATCTAAATAACCACTATCGCCCGATCGTCTATTTAGGATGGTATTATCTAGAAATATTTAAAGTTATCATGTAAATACTTGAGATACTAAGATGACACCTGTCATCTACTCATGCTCTAGCTACCACACCTTCTTCCTTAGTGGATTCACTTTGTTTTTTTTTTTAGTAAGTTGCATCCGTCCGGTTAAGAGTAATTCACAACAATACTTTTCAAGGTCCATTGGTGGGGCCTTGGCCTTGAGCTCCTCACCATGGCCATTTACAAAATTCATAACTTCTTTTACAAGAGTAATAACAATTAGGGTCTAATTTTAGGGATGTCACAACTGGAACCTCGGGAGGCTTGGGCCAATTACAAAGATGGGAGGAAGAGGTTAGGAGGGAGGATGGCTTCTCTACCATAGACCAAGGTTTATGGAGAAACCCCCAAAGCATTCTTTGGAGTGACTCTATCTGCCCATAAAGCATTTGGGAGAGCGGTGTACCAACTCCTCTGATTTTCAATCGCAGTTTTCTTAAGGATACGAATAAGGTTTTTGTTCAAAGATTCAACTAATCCATTTCCTTAGGGATAGTAATTGGATGAATAATTTAATTTAAATCCTCTTTCATAAACAAATTCATTTATCTTAAAAGACGAAAAATAAGTTGCATTATCAAAGACTAGGAAAATTGGAACCCCAAACCTGGTTATAATGTTTTCTTTCAAGAAACTGATAACTGCATCTTCAGTGATTTTGCGTAATGGCACAACCTCTGTCCTTATTGTAAAATAGTATGTGGCTGTCAGGATATACCGGTGCTGCAGAAAAGAATTTGGTTTTATCTCTCCAATGACATCTATGCCCCATTGTTCGAAAGGTTCTAAGATGATAACCGGCTGCAATGGTCCTGCTACTTTTGGTAATTTCTCGGCACTCCTTTGGCACACATCACAATTCCGTGCATAGGCATGAGCATCTTTGAACAAAGTTGGCCAGTAATACCTAGGCCTTAGTATTTTTTGAGCTGTTGTATCTCCAGAATAAAGTCCCCCAGCAGGACCATAGTGTAATTCTTTGACTACCTTATTTGCATCTTCCTTCTCTAAACATCTAAGAAAAGCGCCATCATAATTTTTTCTAAAAAGCACTCCATCAATGATTTGATAAGTTGTCGACTTCAGGCGGAGTGCCCTTCTTTGCTTGGAACTCCAATGCTTTGGTAAGTGCCCTTGCTGCAAGTAATGCACTAAGTCCCTATACCAAGATTCAAGGGCTGTGAAGATGGGGCACACCTCAATTGTATTTAGCTCAGCTTCATTTTCCCAATCTTGTTCTTCATCAACTGGATGTTCAGTGAGAAATTTACATAGGCCTTGACCTTTAATGATGGTGGCTGGCTTAAATTCTAAATCATATTCTTGAAGAGCGGTGACCCAATTTCCTCTTCTTTCTCCCAATTCCTTTTGAACGAAAAGGGATCTGACGGTTGGGTGGGGAACTATGACTTTAGTTCTGCTCTTAAGAATATATGGCCTAAACTGCTTTACTGCTTTGAATACGACATATGCTTGTTTGTCTACAATAGGATAGTTTAGTTCAGTGCTTTGCAGACCAGTGCTCATAAAATAGATTGGGTATTCATCTCCTGATTCTACCTTTTGCGTGAGCATAGCTACGAGAGAATCATCCGAAGCAAAGGTATACAAAATAAAATCTTTTTCAAAGTCCAGACTTCTTAGTGAGGGAGCATTAGCTATGGCTGCTTTGATCTCTTTAAATGCATCCTTTTCTAATTCTGTCCATTTGAACTGTACGCTTTGCTTGACCATTTGCTGCAAATGTTTAACGGTTTGAGCGAAATCAGGAAGAAACCTTCGAACAAAATTTATAGTGCCCATGAATGATTGCATCGATTTTTTATTATGGGGCATGGGAATTTTGTTGATAACCTGCACTCTCTCTTGATCTATCGAAATTCCCCTTTTTGAAATAATGTGACCTAGAAGCTTGCCCTCAAGAACGACGAAAACATTTTTCTTGGGGTTTAAAGAGCTACCATACTTTCTATAGCAGTAAAAAATATGTTTCAAATGAAACACATGATATTCTCTCTTTCTTGAGAAAACTGTCGCATCATCTAGATAGACTACAACACAATGACTGCCCAATCCTCGAAATGCAATGTCCATTGCTCGCTGGAAAATAGCTCCTGCGTTTATCAAGCTGAACGACATTCTTCGGTATGCAAATGTTCCCCACTTAGTGTAGAATGTAGTCTTAAGACGATCTTCTTCTGCCACCAATACTTGATTGTAACCAGAGAAACCATCTAGAAGAGAGAAAAGTTCTAATCGTGATACCATTTGCAGAATTTGTTCCATTGAAGGCACGAGATAGTTATGTTTGTCTGAGGCTCTATTCAAATTTCTGAAATCTACACATAGTCTTATTTCTCCTGACTTATTCCTTACGGGAACCAAATTAGCAACCCATTCTGAGTGCCGGACTTTAAAAATGATCTTGGCATCTATTAATTTCTTCAACTCCTTTTGAATTAAAGGTTCGAGAGTCGGGTGCATTCTTCTTAACTGCTGCTGAAATGGATTAATGCCCACCTTCATTGGTATGACATGCTGAATGATACAAGTGTCATATGTTTTCAGATCTTCATAATTCTAGGCAAACACATCCTTATACTGCCGAAAAAGATTAATGAACTTATCTCTTTCACCGGGTGAACAATATTTACCAAGATTAACATACTTTGGTTCAGCTTCTGTCCCTATATTTATCAATTCATGCTGCATAGAAGAGCTATGAGTTTTGAACATTTGTTGGTTTCTTGAACTTGCTCTGCAGATCGAATAAACTTTCAAGTGATCTCACTCCTTTGGGCATGAAATTCCCTTTGATCGCGTCCTTATTTTGTAGATCGGCATCATGTTTTTCTTCATCTATAACAGCTTCTTGAAACATTTTTTCATTTGTAAGGAAACTAATGATCTGATCGTCATCATCGAACACTCTGAGATTCGTGATATTATCTGGAACAGAAGGCCTGAAAACCAATTCAATAGAACATTTATTATTATTAGGCACCAACCTAGAAGCAGAGGTAGCTAATAAATCAGCTGCAGCGTTCTGTAATCTAGGAACAAATTTTATATTAAACGCTTCAAAGTGCGTAATCAGATCCCATACCTCAGACTGGTAACCTTTAAAATGTGGCGACAAACAATGAATTGTATCTCTCACCTGTCTAACGACTATTTTTGAGTCACCAAATACTTTCAGGTATTTAACGTTCAGACCAATGGCTTTCTTTAATCCGTGGACCAAAGCTTCATATTCAGCAGTATTATTAGTACAATCGAGCTCTAATCTACAAGACAAGAAGTGTTTGTTGTTTTCAGGATCAACTAGAACACAACCAGCTCCGGATCCTTCCTGAGTTTTGGAACCGTCAAAGTATAAAATCCAAAAAAAATTCTTTGATCTAACTAAGTTAGTATCTTTACCATTTAAGTCAGTCACTAAACTAACTGTGTTACAGTCAATATCATCATTCTGAGAAAATTGAAATAGATCGGACTATTCATCTGATCATGGCTAACATTTTCCGATTGATAATTACCTGGCTTGATTTCTAAGAAATAATTCCCCAAAACAGAAGATGAGAAATCTACAGCTTCATTCTTTTCCTCTAGCCGAGTTACGTTCTGTTTCATGTGTGGTTCTCTCAGCACTTTAATCTGATTTTTCCTATTCTGATAGGGTAGCCATAAGTGGGACTAGTCTGTGGCGAAATAACCATCTGGTTTAGTCGACCAGTCCCTGCTCAAGATCAAACCATAAGCTTCAGGAATATCAACTACCATTATATCAATGAACTGACGCACTCTAGAATATGCTGACAACCTAATAAGCACATATTTTAGTTTCCCAATGACTTTAATAGCAGTTCTATCTAGCTGAATAATCTGAGCTGGGGATGGAATTGGCTGCCCATTAATCTTTTTGCAAATGGATAGTGGCATGACATTCGAGGATGCTTCGGAATCTACCAGACAGTTATGCACATTGTGATTGAAAATTTCAAAAGTTAGAAGGAAAGCTAATGTTTGGGATTTAGATTTCTCGCCAATGCTAGCTTCATTTATTTCAGGATCTTCCTGAGTACTTGCTAACGGAGTGCTAGATTGAGGTTCAAGAGCTTGTAACAGCTTCTTTCATTTCTGAGGAAAACTACACATATTAAATATGGAAACGTTTGCTTTTACTTTCTTTATGTCTTCAATTATATCATACCCCATATCACATTCTTTCACAACTTTTGGCTGATTGTCTGTTTTATTTAAAGTTACTTTTGACTATTTAGTTGTTTATACGTTTGGTTGTTTGGTAGGTATCTGGTTAGATTTGGGATGTGGTGGAATAATAGTAATGTTCCTTTTGGGTATTTACTTGGAGATTTTAGGCTTGGGAGCAGTCGGAATCAGATCAGTGACTGGGCCTTTACTGCGAGTATTAATATTCATAGCTGAGACTTGACTTTCTTCGGGGTCATCCTCAATCAATTCGGTTAAAGGCCCCCAATCCCACAGCACCATAGTGGTATCCAGAGTGGGTTCTTCTGCCTCCAAGGTCTGTTCTTCTTGAGGATCTTCTTGATCCGTGATTTGTGCATCCAACATTTGGTTCATTACTAAACTCATTGAATTTATCCATTGCGGACAACGTTTTTCAGAATGTGGTTCCTGATGGAAAGTGCAAAAATTATCCATTCCTACTTCATTTAAATTTAAAACATGAGAGTTGTTTGTAGGTGGATGAGGCTGATCATTTTCTTCTCTCTTCTTGTAGAAAGGTTTAAAAGGCTTCCTAGATGTGCTAGCGGCCTTATCCTTTTCAAGATCTACAATTTTATTAGACAATTTTTGCATCATTTTAACCACATTTTCCATGTCTGTCGATGTCTCTTCTTTATTTCTAGTTAGTAACAAAGGTTTTGTATTAGTTGATGGTTTTGTTTTTACATCAAGAGCGTGTTTAGCAATGCTATCTGCTTCTTCTTCTACCTTCCTAACTTCTTCGAAATTTTCTATTAAGGTAGTTTTCTTAGTTCTTTTGACAAACATTGCTATTGGAGGATCAAGTGCTGTTGTGTGATATTCTACTAAAGATTATTCTGTAGGTTTAGCAGTCTCACTAAAATTATTTAACAGCGTAGTGAATCTTTGGTTAAATTCTTGAACCTTCTCTTTCTTTTCCATTCTCATGGACAACAACTCTTTCATGAGTGTAGCTATTGTTTTCTGATTTCCATATTTCTTTAAGAAACATTTTTCAAATTCTTCCTAATTTGATATCGAGCTAGCTTGTAAACTAAAATACCAAGAAGATACCTTCGGTTCGAAAGTATAGGGAAAGAGTCTACAGACTACATCTTCGTGTTGCACATTCAAAAGACTCAAAGCTAGATAAAAGCTCTTAAGGTGATCTTCAGCAGATATACCTTTACCAGGATCATACTTAGGCAAAACTTTCTCAGGATTCTTAGGTAGATTGTGAAAAGGTCTAGCCAAATTCAATGCTCCTCTTGCTCTCCATGCAGGTACAACAATGGCTCCACATGGAGAATTAGGTGGAGTATCGTGAGGGGTATGAGGTGGAGAATTCTTTGGAGTATAAGGTTCTTCAAGATCTAGAGGATTTTCAAGTTCAATTTCTCCAAGAGGCTCTGTGATTTCTTCCAAAGACAGATCTACTAATTCTTCAAAGCTCTGAGCAAGAACAGAATCACGTGTGTATTGTGTTTCCCTTATAGGAGCTTTTCTTCTAGGAAGAAAAGGGATCGCGTTTAAACTGCCAAGCTGCTTAACATAATCACGGGTATGTCTTCGTAAGTTTGCTACTTCCACGAAAGGTATAGCTTACAACATTTATTGCTGTTCAAATTCAGAGTTAGGATGTTCTTGATTTGTTACTTCCAGATCTGAATTGTCTGGGATTGGTGTTCCAAGCGGGTTTCCAGTTGGATCTCCTTTTAAAGAAGAGTTTCCTTTCAGCCATGCACTCGTGGCCCTCCTTCTAGCACTAAAAATTGTTGATGCCTCGAAAATCGTAGCATCAATCAGCAAGGGATCCTCCTCGGTAAGCAAGCCCAATTAGATTGCTCACCATTTGGTGTAGGGAATCCGTCCGGTTAACGGTTCCGAATACCGTAAGAGTTAAAGATTCTTGTTCTTTGCACTGGTTGCGGCCCGATCCACCGTTTATGTATTTTATTTTAAAGATGATATGCAAGTGGTCTAAGCTAAATGCAGGTGACTGATCTAAATTAATCTAAAACTGTATAAGCAAATCTAACCTATCCTTGCAAGGAGCAAACTTTAAAGATGATTAATAAACTGAAAGAAACATCTAAAGATCAGACAGATAGCTATTTAATCATAAAGATGCAACAGAAGATAAAAGATATTAAAGATAGCTTTAATTCAGTTAGCACATTCCATTACTCATTTGAGATAAACATCTTTGCACAGAAAAAAGGAGAACATTCATCACATAGAAGTAATTCATAATAGTAAGGAAATATCTCACAGTAATGTATAGATGATACAGGAGTAATCCAACAAACATTTAACACATACTTCAAGCAAAAATGTAGTCTCCCAGAATTTCATTAGGCAATATCGAATTCCTTATACATGTAGTAAAACAGTTCACATACAGGACAAAAAATGTCTTTCACCTGCCAAAAGTCCTCTTTCTATCCTCTATTCATCTATTTATAACTTTACAAAATGCTCCTTGAGCTTCCAGTTGTACCCTAATCCTAGGAATATTTAATTTGTCATTTAGTACTTTATTCCAAAATTGAGATAGTTCATGGAATCCTTTTACACAAAAGAAAAAAATAAAGGAAAGCTGTCTATTGACATCTTTTATAGTAAAACAATTAAGTCCCAGATGGGCCGACTGCTTCATTTGGACATTCTTCTTCTGCTGCTTTGTTTTCTCCAGCAGGCTCATTTGCTTTCGCTGCTTTGTCCACTTCTTTGATGTAACTGGTTCACTGATTGATTTCTCTTACGACAGTCTTTCCTCTTGATGAGATGGTTACCTTCCTCGCTATCTTGTGCTTGCGAAAATCTGATTTGACTCCTGTAGCTCCTGCTGTAGCCTCATGTGCAATATTTTCCAGAAAAAAGATATGAACAACAGTCTGCTCAATAAACTGATGGATGTCTTCCGGGGTTATAGCCTCAACCTTATTTAAATAATCCAGCTCTGCGTCCAAATTCTTTTGCAATTCTGCCAGGCATTGTTCTCTTTCAAATAATTCAAAAATACCCTGGGGCAAAGCCATGTGACACTTCTCGTGGGCCTCCTTGATATTCAAGTAGACAATGTGCCATTTTTTAATTGTCCTTCAGATCTCAACACTTAATCTACCACCACAATCTCGGAAAAACTCGAGAAATCCTGTGTCCATGTTGAATTCCTCATTTGTTGTAGCTCGTAGGTTTAAGGGAAAACCAGACTTTCCTATTCTCCATTCAGATTGTTGCTTAAGTTCCAGCACATGTTGTGCATACTTTTCCTTTATTCTAAGAGCCTCGACTTCAATAGATGTCATCTTTGTTATCATCTCTTTCATGCTGTAGACTTCTTATGAGATCAGCACTAGCAGTTGATGAGTTTTCCTGTGTAGATCACAAGCTCGACTATAGAATATGGCCAGATCCTCTTTCTTCGTATTAGCTTCCTTGAGTTGTTCTAACAACCCAACCTTTTCTTCTGTCAGCCTTTCCAACTTTGATATGTGACCCTTCAAGTTCCTTTGCTCATCTTCTGAAATTGCTAGTTGCATTTCTAATGAGTTCTTCTCATTTTCAAGCTGCAGGGCTTTCGAAGTTGTTTCCAACTTCTCTTCTGCCAACTCCTTATACTTCCTTTTTAACTCATTGCTCTCCAACACCTCGTTCTTCCTGTCAGCTTTTATCTTAAAACATAGTTCTCTGTATTTTTTAACGTCTTCAATTAGACGATCAACATTGGCTTTACTTGCCTGGGTCAAAGCTATAGAGCATCTTGCTGTGAAAGCGAGGTCGATGTCGGTCCTTGGACCATTGTGGTTTCTTGTTTCCCGAGTTCATATATGTCTTGTCCAATTTCCATTTTATTTATCGATCTGCCAACGATAGCCTTCTTCCGTTCCTGAAAATAGACGGAATCCAGGTTGGCCACCTGGCACTACTTTCTGGGGTTGTATGGGGTTAGTAATAATTCTTCGGTAGAGACAACCCCTTCTTGAGCTATACATGGTTGGATAACTTTGGCAGATCTATGTCCATGGCCTGCGGGCTGGGCGGGTCTTGTTCTGCGGCTTTCTCAGCTTCTTTTTTCTCTCGCCTTTCTGCTAGCACTGCTAATATACTGTTTGCTTCCTCCAACAAGATTCTTTCTTCTTCCTCTTGTTGTAATTTAGCAGCTTGTTCCTGTAGGATTCTTTCTTCTTCTTCTCTCAAGGCTTTTGCCTCCTGCTCCTTCTGGTTTCTAGCGGCTTCCTCTTCCTGTTCCTTTTGGATTCTAGCAGCCTCTTCATCTTGCTGCAAATTGATAGCCTGCTCTTGTTGAATCCTTGTTGCCCCCTATTGTTGCAATTTGGCAGCCTGTTCTTGTTGAACCCTTGCTGCCTCTTCATCTTGTTGTTGCTTGATAACCTGCTCCTGTAGGATTCTATCCCCTTCTTCTTGTTCTATTCCTTTTGAACCCTCTGATTGAGACGCTATTGCCTCTTGCTCCTTTTGGATTAGGCCGACAGGCTAGGGAGTGGAACTCTTTCCGCCTTTCTTCTTGTAGCGTTTCCCTAATTCTGTTAAGTTCCGAGCACTACGAAAGAACTCTTCATCCTGGTCCATAATATGGGTGTAATCAAAGGATGTTTTTACATCAAGGCAATGTTTAGCAACTCTCCCACAAGGGTCATGCCTCCTGAAAAACTTTGTGCCGAAATGAAAGATTTCCAAGCCTTGAGCATAGTTTCTCGTTCTTTTTCCCTCATAAGGCTGTATGTGTCGATGGTGAAGGGCATTGGTGGATATATGCCTTTCTTCCTGTCTGTGAGGATCTTGTTGATTCCACCGATGCCGAAGAGTTGCCTTAAGGCTTCCTTGTGCATCACAAAATCTGTAGCATACATGGGAAGCAAAAAGGGAGCTTGGTATCCTCCACTCATTCGGATATAGGTGCCTTCTAGGGCGTGGTAATAATCTCCAAACGCTTCAATAATGGGCATGGCATTCTCAGAAAGGAAATTTGTCTCTTCTACAAAAATAAGCTGATATAGAGGCATGATGAATTTCTCACAAACCTGCTTGTAGTGGTTTGCATATCTACTTGCCCATGTGGGTTGGTAAGCCATAAAGAGAGGAGCCTCCTTTCTATTCCATGTGCAACCCAAATCCGAGAAGGTGTGCTTTCTTAACAGGAAGTCTATTAAATAAGAAGACATGAATAAGTCTGCTTTCTTCTGAGTCAGTCCTCCGTGGGCCGCGGTTAGCTGTGAGACCAAACTTTCTGAAATTATGTCAATCCAATAAAAAATGGTACCAGACATGGCCACATGGACTATTACTGGTACCCAACCAAGCTTGAAAATATTTCCATTTGGCATGCCAAAAACCCGATTCATCATCAAAACAATGAGTCTATAGGGGGTCTTTAGGAGGTTACTCTCATATTCGTTGATGTTCCTTTGCTTGGTTTTCCTATCACTTATCATCATTTTCCTAGCGGATTCTAGAGGGTCTGCAGTTTGCTCTGCTATCCAATCATTATCCAACCAAGCTCTCGCCTGGGGCAATTTGTAAGTAGTTGTGATATGTTTGGGTGCAAAAGATTCTAGATTCATCCCATTCTTGTCATTAATGAACCTGGTGTCATTTTTAACATGAGGGATCATCCAGGCAATGACCTTGGAGCATGGGAATAACTCAAGACGAGTTGCTTCCTTATGGAGGCAGGACCTCCTGATGTTTGCATACACCATAGTGTCTTCTAGGGGAGCTTGAGGGTAATCTTGATCCCTGATGAATCTATATAAGTCACCCCACTGAAATTCTGGGGCAGAGCTTCCCGGGGGGACATTGATGGTGGCTTGCATATCATTGAACATGGTTTCAAGTGAAGTATCTAGCAAGATCTCCATGTCAGAATCCGATTCTGCAAGCTTGGCTTTCTTCCTTGTAGATTTTCTATGCATATCAAACCTGCGTTGGTGAGGTAGCACAAATGAGGAGTGTGACATATTCAAAATAACTAATCAATGAATGAGTAACAGACAATGACCTTTTCAACTTCAAACATCCTTTTAGAATGATGATAGCAACTCTCAAATTAAAACAAAAAATTGTTCATGCAATAATTCCAAACTAAGTGCTTTTTTTTCAACAAAATTGAAAGTTGCCGACGTCTCATTTGTTAATAACTTGTGATAGCTTAAAGTGTTACATAGGTGCTAACTTGTAATCATGTGGGGAATTTCTATTGTGGTGAATAGAAAAAAACCCCACGTGAATGGTTTTAGTGCAGGGGTTATCTTGTTAAAGGTTCGTCTTAATGCCCGACGTATCTGACGAATGCAGCATCGTAGCCATCGGTGGTGTTTTAGTTGAATGCTTCGGGGCACTGTTTCCAGTTAGTAATGTGTGGTACATAACCAAGAGGACACGGTATTGCCAAATTGGCTTTCAAAGATATTCACGGTAAGGGTCGCTAAGCTTGTATCACTTCGAAGGATACAGCTGGAGGGAGCTTTTCCGACAAAACTTGTGAAAATAGCAGAGGATGGATGGTATTGCACGCACAGCGGAAGGTTTTCATGAGTTAACATCGAAAATGGCAGGGTGATTTAGTGTTTAAGGGTCTGCGCAATATGCGAGGAAACTAATACATAGTGCCTGGACGAGGAGAAATTCAAACGCTATGGGTGGGCTTAAATGACTATCCATGAAGCAATTTTCCTTTTAAAAACCGTTAAAAAAAAGCTTCTAATGGAGTTATTCCTCGAAACAAGAAAACGGAGGGGGGAGTGCCTACCTGTTACCCTTGGAGTGGTCTTCTACAGTTGACGCGTCTACCTAGGCGAATGAGGAGCTGAAAAACATCCGACGTCTAGTATTGGAAGCTTTCTCGGCTTTGAGAACAATGGATAATCAAAAGCCCGTTCTGTGCATATACAGCGGGAGAGTTAATTCCCCACGGATGGATTAATGAACGTCTGGTGGGCACGGGGCTCGACGTAGAGATGTATTAAAGCCACACAAGGCGTATTGAATGACTTCACCAACCCAACGTTTCCATAAACCCAAAATTTCGGTCACATAGCGGCGGCAATCTAAACGACATCTTCCCGCGTTAGGCAGCGGATTTAGGTTTAAATCTTGCGCATGAACATGGAGCAGGGAGTTGCCATAGTGGCGTGGTTAAGCGTAGAGTTTGCAACGATGTCGGAGAAACTATTGTTAAGATTTGCGCCGAAGAGGATGCAACGACGGTAGGGTTTAAACGGGAGCGAAAATGCGGCGGCAATGTTAAGGTTAAAATGTGCGTAAAAGCGGAGGTTCTAGGATTAGAATGTGCGATGAGGTGATGCGCCGAGGTGGGGAATTTATTGCTAAAAGATGCGATGCGCTTTGGGAAAGATACGCATTGTTTATCGACGATTTTAGGGTTAAAATGTGCGCCGTGATCAGCCAAATTTAGGCCGGATTTTGCGCTAACATCGCAAACTATTTGGTTAGGAAATGCGCAAAGGGGCAGAAGTTAGGTTTGAGACTTGCACCCTTAGCGCAAAATTAAACGTTAAAACTGCACTTTGTTTTAAAGATAGAAGAAAAAAAATGCCTTAGCTAAAAGATCAAAATTTTTGGAAAAGATCAACACCTAGGAAGAAAAAGTTGAAAGGAAAACTAGCTAAGTTTGAACAAAATTAGCTTCAAAACAAAAATAAAAGGAGGGGCCCCAATATTTACAAAAAAATTGGGAGGGATGTTGCAGCAACAACAGGCCGCCTCCTCCACCTCCACCAGGATAGGATGGTCCTCTGCCACCACCACCAGGATGGGATGGTCCTCGACCACCACCACTAGGATGGGATGGTTCTCCACCACCACCACCAAGATGGGATGGCCCTCCACCACCACCACCGGGATGGGATGGTCCTCCACCACCACCATCAGGATGGGATGGTCCTCCACCATAAGGTGGGGGTCCGTCGCCACCGGGGGGGTGGCCCTTCGCCTCCGCCTAAAGGGGGAGGGCCTCCACCTCCCTCGCCAGGGGGGGTGGACCATGGTTTCCAGAATGAGGTGGTCCTCTGCTAGAAGGTATAGGTCCGCCTCCTCTGGAATTGTGTGTGGGCCCGCCGCCTCTGATGGGAGGTGGGGGTGGACCAAAAGGGGGTGGTGGGACTTGAGGGACTGTAGGTGGGGGTCCATGTTGTAAAAAAATTTGCTGCCCCCATAGAGTGTATGGATTTCTAGGATAAGGTATCCCGTAGAGTGCATTTCTGGGATTGAGTTGTCTCGACACAGGGTTAAGATAACCTGGATACGCTTGACTCCATGGTGGTTGAATTACATTGGATGGTCCCCCAACATGGGATAATCCCGTGGTGGAAGGTCCGGTAGGCAAGGTAGTTCTAATGGAAGGACCGATGGGAACTCCTCCTCCAGTATTATCGTTAGGAGATGGGGGTTTCCCCCCAGTAACAACTTGCTGACCACTAGTCAAAGGTTGATCCAATACGAGTTGTTGATTATCTACTGCAGGATTAACATTACCTGTAAGGAAGGTAGGGGGCAAAGAGTAGCCTCCCTGCATGTTTTGGGGGATGGGGGAGGAGTAGGTAATGCAACCGTGGTAGTAATAGGTGTGTTGGACTGTTGTCCTTCAACAGGTTGAGTCGTTGGAGGTATAGAACTGGTCTCCTGTCTAGGCAGTGTATGTGCAGGAAGTGAGGGTTGACCAAGTTCAGAAGTGGTCACGTGTTGTGTAGATGATTCTGGTGAGTCAAAAGATAAATAACGACTTGGGAGTGGTTGATAAGGAGGTAACGTCGGGTCTTCATCCCTTCGTAAAATACTTTGTCTTCGAAACCCCTCAACCATAGCACATAAACGAGTCAATTGTTCACGATAAGGTGCTAGAGGGTCGTCAGGCATAGCCCAACTGGGTGGGGATGCAATGGAAAAATGAGCCACCGGGTGTCCTAGAGATGATGTCCAATAAGCTGTTGTTGGACCAACAGCTGCTGCAGGGTCATCTTGGGGTGGATTTAACCATTCCATTGATCCAGGCTCTCCCGGTAAAACGGGAGGTAAGTCTTGTGAAGTGGAAGTTTGCGCCTCTTCACCCTGCGGGGGGTTGGAGGCAGGTGAATCTGGAGGGAACATATATGGTCCAATATTCAAAGTAGAGTTTTGTACTTCAGGTGACAGGACCATGGCTTGTGGGTCCATTCTTACCTTCGAAATTACCTCCTGGTTAAGGGGATATTTGGGTGGTAAGTTCATAGTCGTACCGGACCTTCTCCAAGGAAAGTCAGCCAGAGTGACTGAAACAAAGTTTCTCCTAGGGTGTTCTAAACAAAAGAAAAGCAGTCCAAAAAATCTACACAAACTAAGGCCGCAAGCAAACTTATTTGATAGGAGTGGATTCAAAATTCTAGAACCTCACGAGATTATCAAGGCTTCGCAACTCGCGATATACTCCAGTGTCCAACAGTTATACTCGGCCCATTTTTTCAAAGAACTAACCAGGGATGATTAAGACCGTACCCCTGACCATATAACCTAACTACCTGATAGTACGTGCGTAGTAGCTCCCCGAGTGTTGTTCTCGGTGTATTGCTCTGCCAAGACGACCAATGGATAGCTTAGTTGGTTTCAGGAATCCTAATGGTGTCTCCCGATATATGCAAGGTATGTGGGAGCTCAAATCCGTAGTGGTACTGTCTAATGCACAACCGTACAACACGAGACCTTCCTATATACTACCGAGTATGTGAAACACCTTTCTATATACGACAAGTACGTGAAACACCTTTCGATATGTGCCAAGTACGCGAAGTACTTGGTGGGTACGTGAAAGAGCTTCGATATACCTGGTTGGTACGTGAAAGAGCTTCGATATATCGGTTGGTATGTGGAAGAATACAATACCCCCGGAATACAGTGCTGGCAAATAATGACCGCTGCCACGTTTTACGATGCTGGAACACGTCTCTAACTTAACACATAAGTTACTAAAATTTTTACCCTAGTTCTACCGTTAATTTTATCTGGACGGTTAGGTGAATGCATGAGGTGAGTACATAAATGTAAACATAGTGCAGGCCCTAACTACATGCAAAAAAGTACTTTTATTTTGATGAACTCTATATATGGGAGGGAGAAATCTCTTTCCAAGTGATTTTACCAAAACAAAAAAATGCAACACAATCCCAAATCTACCAAGTTTGATAATGAAATTATTCTTTTCGTTTTTCCGTTTTTCCAAGCAAAACACAAAAAATCAACTAACATCACGACCAAATCTAAGCATTTTCTTTTTGTCTTTTCAAATCAAAACAAAATTAAGTGATGAAAAGAGAGAAATTTCCTATCTAGAGCACTCTAACTTTTCAATATTCACTATGATGTCTTAAAAGCATAAAGAACCAAGAATGCATACAATTCTTTCAAGCATGGAATTACTTTTGTAAAAACTTGATCTCACTTGAATTTTTCAAGAAAATGAATGACTCATAATTCCCGAAAAGAACAAATGACTAACTTTTCTCTCAAACTTTTCAAAAGACTAATGAATGATAAATTCCCATGCATGAACCAATTTCTACCACAATTTTCAAATGCACTTTGAAAAACAGTAAAAATGATGCACTTTTAATTTTCCAATGATATGCCAAGATTACAATTTGATAATAATGATATTTTTAAGCATGAATGACTGAAAAGAAAGTTTATTGCAGCACTCTAAACACTCATAAACTCTCAAGAAAATGACAAGCAATCATATGGACTGAAAACACTCAGAACACTCGAATCACTCAATCAAACAACCGAATGCAAGCAAGGCTAAATAACATGTGCAAAGGAGGTCTGAGAAGTAAGCCAATGGAAGGACTAGATCAGGTGAGGAGAGCAGGGAAAGCAAGGTCAAGTGGATGAAGGTGCGGGAGACCAAACTGTCCACCACTACCGAAACTAAAACTCGTCCAAAACGGAACCCAAAGCCACTCCGAATAACACCAAACAAGACCAAATACTAGCAATGAAATAACACAGGACCTATGACTAGAAAGTACAGTGCAGAGGAGTCTGGGGAGTAAACCAAACTCAAACAATGCATCATAAAAAAGGTCCTTGACTGGAAGATACAGTGCAGAGGGAGTCTGTAAGAGGAACCAAAACTCAAACAATGGAGGGGGGTGACTCAAACCCTGGGCTTGAGTGGTCGGTGCAGGATGCAGTCAGGAACAGAGCGTCCGATGCAAATGATCCACAGGGGTTTAGTGTCAATAGCGCAGAAGGAAAACAGGGCTTTGGCGCTGGTGGCGCAGACCTCAAAAAGAAAAATGGCACCTGTGAAAGGCGAGCGCTCTGGTTACACTACCCAGATGCGCCAGGTGAATTCCCAAAACAAAAATGAAAAGGATCTCCAAGGATGAGAAATGAAATGGTTTAAAAACTAAACCTACAGACTCAGAGAAAGTAGACAGACCCTTCAACAAGAAGATCTGATGGTGAAAAGGCTCAGGAGGCAAAAGAAATGGCTTGCAAAGAAATCAAAGAATATGACATTCAACTTGAAAACTTAAATCAACGTACATTCCCCAGTATGGTCGCCAAATTTGTTATCAGAAAATCTACCAAAAGCGGACTTAAGGCATGATCTCTCTAGCTTAATGCAAGTCTAGAACAAATGAGACAGAATATGAAACTACTCTCCTAGATCTAGTTAGAGATCGAGTAATTAAGCAATCTTACCTTAGATTCATAGATCTTTATCCTCGTTGTTGTTCCGAGCTTCACGATCGTCAGATCTCAGCTGCAAAACCTGTCAAAACACATAGGAACAATACAAGCAGTAAAACATGCCTAAACACTAACTAGTCTAAGTAAACAGTTGAGGAGGTGAACTATAAATATCATTAACACAATAACATTTATGGAAAGCATTTATATTATTGTATAAAAGTGGGAAGTAAATAGAAGAGAGGATTACAACTAATTCCTCAACCTCGCAATCTTCTTCCGACAAGCCAAGCCAAAGCTCCTAGAGAGAAGTAGGTGCCTCCAAGATTAGGGTGCTGAACTACTGAGCTAATTTCACCAGCATAAGAGTACCATAGACTTCCTCTCCTTTGTATGGAGAGGGCTCTTGCATTTATAGGACCAAGTGGATAGAGAAGGTTTAGTATCATGGGGAGAGGGTTAATGGATCCTCCCATTAGGTTAGGGAACCGAAGGCCAGCTCACCTAGGAGTTAGGGATAGGGATCCACCTCATCCAGATTCTAGAATTCGCTCGAAAGGTACCTTTATCCATGAAACTGACTCCGGCGCATGTTGCATGAGGGCAACCTGAGCCGACGCATGTTGCTCAAAGACAACCTGCACCAGCCTAATTAGGAGTGTGGGTAAAGGCCATCAACTTGCTCTAAATGAATAGCTTGATCTTGGAACTTCAGGGATTTAGGCATTGAGGTTACATGGGTGTAGAATTTGGGTGTAACAACAAGCTTACTGTTTCTAAGAGAAAGAAACAGAGAACACAGAAATGGAAGCTCCAAGGGGCTACACACAACATTAGAACGCAAAATATTGAACTCTTTGTTAGTAAAATTGAAACACGCTTAATGTTTTCCTATATATAACAAACATAGAATGATAAAATGGCTCTTTAAAAAGGAATGAATAACTTTCAAGTTTCATGTACAAAAAGAAACATATTATTACCTGATATGCCCTCTATTCTCAGGGAGTATCTAAATAAACATAGTGAACCATCAATTTAAAACAATATAGTTGGATAGTGAGCACCCTGAATAGAAATAACAAACCTCCGTTCAAATATAGAAATAGCTGCAAAGACATCACTCTTCAGAGAATGATCAAATTTTGGCGGTAGATATGCAAATGAGTTAACTTATACATTAAATACAAGCATTGGTCAAGTCTATAATAAATAAATATCATTTTCTTCGAAAAAATGTCACAAGCAATAAACCATCTATACCCAAAGAACAATAAAAAAACATGAAGATATTTCATCTCACTAATTGACATACAAAAATGATATTTAAAGCTCGAGATGTTTGAATCTAATTTTGGTATAATGTGTCATGTTTAATGAATTAAACAACTAAATACTACTTTCCAAAACTATATTTTGGGTGCCAAAAATGATGATAACATGGCATTATATTAATTAAAGCTATTAGCATAGGAAATGAAACATATTTTAGTTTACGTATAATCCAATTGATCAAATTATGCAGCATATTTGTGATTTTGTGTGCATTTATCAGTCCAAATTGATTACACAAACTCTCCTACATCTTATTGAAGCTACCATAACTTGGGCTGCCTTTATTCTATCAAAGTCACTAGTGGAGTCGAATAGTTTTAAATATTTCAATCATATCAAATGGCCATTCAGACTAATCATATGAGAATATAATTTAACATATTATTGCAAAGAAACCTTAAAATTAAAATTCACAAGGAAAACCATCCTGGATAGGGTTTTAGTGGCCAAAAATGTTTTGTGCTCCTATCCTTAAAATAAAACCTTATGGGAAAAGCAAGGGGCAGAAATATGTCTTCCACTTCATGCATGGGATGTGTGCACTATCCTGCAAAACACGGGGGGATTGGATTGACACATATTTGAGCATGGGGGGGGAGTTTTGGAAAATAAATTGGAGGTAACGACATTGAGTGAAGATGCACCATAATAGATCTATTTAGACGTCAAAGAAAAAATGCTTTCCATGCAACATGTATTATGGTGTCTTCTGCAAATTATGATGTGATGGGAGCCTTGGAGGAGACAAATCCTTTAAGGTGTCAGGTCTGGAAGTTCTAAGGATAATTTGGCATGCTTGGAAGAAGACTATTTCAACGCATTTACCCTAGGACTTTGACTAGTGGCTGGGATTTAGTCCATATCTATCTGGAATTCCCCCAAAGTTCAACAGATGGCTTACTTTCCCAAATTTTCCATGGAGAGATTCTCTAGAAGATGTTTCCAATTATCGGGGGAAATAATTAAGATAGAGAGAGAGAAAGAGAGAGATGTTTGTGGATAGAATGGAGAAATGTAACAGGGCCCAATATTTTTCAAACACAAACAAAACTATCTATCTTGATCTCCGTAAAACAAATTCTGGAATCCAAGATTTAAAACAGTTGGAAGTGAAAAATCCTATTTGGAAATGTTGAAGGGGGATCCATCACAAGCCCTAATCTACTATGTGACAAAGATTCTATGAAAGACAAAGTTTACAACACCCATTACAGTCGAGTGACTTAACAAAAGGTGGATAATTCAGGACATAGAGGACAGATGGATAAAAGATGTCAGGCTATATGGAAAGTAAGAATTTCTTTCATGTCTAGCAATTAAGGCTAGGATTCATAATTTGGAATTGACATATAAGTTGTGTATTATATGTCAGGACAAGGAGAGTGGCTCGGACATTGGGGGAATGGATCTCATCAAAATCTGGAACCCTCTCAGTTAGGCATCTTAGTTGAATGTCAAGGGATGTTTGAATGGTCAGGAAGCATGGTAGAGGGATATGGAATATTAACATGCTGATAGGAATTACTTTCCTCTGGAAAAGAAGATGCATTACCACCTTTAATGGAGTAGTTAACTTTTTTCTTCAAAGAAATATTAATTTTAAATCGAAATTAGCAGCACAGTTTCAACTAGGATAAAAATATATAGGAAATATACAAGCCTGTCTAAAAACTGGTGCTAAGGTAAACATGCCAGTAGTACTCCCTTATATTAGAAGTCCTGATATATTATGTAGTAATGTGTAATAAAAGTCACGAGTGTTAGTGACCAATTAAGTTAATGAATAACAATTAGTATTGCTATTTAGGGATGATCATGTAGTGCAACTAATTAAACCACAAATGAAAAGATGCTAGCAAATTGTATCAATTGACTCCATTAATAAAATATGTACTTATACATCTCTTCTCTTTCACGAGTGTTCGGTGTCAAAGTCCAACTTTCACTGCAATGAAGAGTCTCAAGGACACAACAATGACGGTTAAATATACCCTCCTTTTGAATATTAGTTTGTATTTTGGAATGTTAGTGGAGCTTGTAACCCTTACATGTTACAAAACTGCAGGTAAGAGGAAATGTAATATGCTAGAATCAAAGACATTCTGAAGACATTTTAACCACATTTATATCTGAGCTAGCATCATAGTTTTGAAAATATACTGAAATTTTTTAAGAAATAAGTACTACTTCTGTGATTATCAATAATGGTTAGTCCAACATGGTTGACTTTTCCTTACACTCCCATTTTTCCTATTTGATTGATACATTGCAGGTTCAACTGTTCACCTGGTTTTTATCTTTGACAATATGGGAGGAAACTGCACACTAAGTCCATGACCTTCAAAGTTCCTTATGCCTTCAAGTTTTCCTATCAAGAATGCCGTAATAAATTTGTTAAAGAATTTGCATTTTTCTTACTGCATCATTAATAAGTTTTTGAATCTCTTTGCTTGTGGAACATGGGTTATTGTTGTCTTTGGTGTTGTGATAATGTCTAGATTCAGGAATGTGAAACAAATATTATGTAATTCAATCTGAAATATTCATGATGTTCCAAGTTGTAAGCAAACACTTTCAATTAGGTTACAAACATTATGCTTTGATGAGGACTATGTAGAATAATCATTCTTCCCATTTATTCCATTAAAAACATAATTATATTTTCATGCACTTTGAAAATTGAGGGTCCAAAAGGTGATAACCTAAGAAAAACAAATTTCCAATCGAATCATTAAAAGGAATGGGTGGACTCAAGCATTAAATGGGAAATATTGTGAACAATTAGGGCTAAAAGTAGAAATAGCACCATATTCATGCCATGTTTATGTAGTCCTTGTAACAGGGAAAAAGTTTCATCCATGCAGGGAACATGACTGCAAACACATATAAATGCTGAAGAGACTATCGAAGTAAAGGAAGCTTCTGAATTTCCTTGGTCCCTACTTGCACCATCCTTTATAATCACGGACCAAACAATAATAAATAATATGGCATGGACTGACATTGCAAATGGATGTTTTGTTATAATAAAACGGGAGTAGAGGCCTTATGTCCTTAGTTCAGCAAGAATAAAACATACAAACATGTCCATTCAATATAAATGTGTCCATCATGATATAAAATTGTAATTAATACTTAACTGAGAAAAAAAGCACCATCACCATGTAAGAGAGATGTAACCACCATTCATGAACCCCTTTCCTATCATAGGCTTTTCTCTAGTCACTGCCCTTGTTGGCCCTGAATATTGACAATGCCATGGAATACATGGTCCAAATTCCATGGGGAAAACTATGTTCCTTCTAAACTTTAGTTAGCTATCCATATGATGGAAATCACCTTTCTGGTATGCATTTATTTTTCTGTAGGCCTGAGAAATTCATGAGAGAATGCTTATGTTCATGGTAAACTTTAGCTTTCCTTTCACAGGCCAACCAAAATGAAAATCACCTATCCTGGACTGGAATTGCATCTCACAGAATTAGACAACAGCATTTAAAATTTATCTACTCCCATCCATCCTGTAAAAACATATATAGTATCTATTGCTACTAGTATAACACTTGTTGAGCTGGTGAGCACAACATATCTAAACAAATCTATTCATTAAAAATGTAGTTATCATGACTTGAAACTCACTAACTGGGGAAAAATATATTGAACCAAAGAGGTATATAGTTGTCAACCTAGAAACCTTTTCTTTGGCACTCTCCAGAGACCACTTTTTTCCTTGTCCAACCATATTATTACTGCTACAAAAGACATGGTTCAATCTTTCCATTGGGAAAATTGTGTGCTTTATTATTTTAGTTAGACTATTATATCTCTCAGTGGGGATGACAAGACCTTTGTTTCTGACTCTTCTCACACAATCATGGAGCACTTTCTCAGTGGATAATACATTCAGGCTAATTTCAGAAACATTTCACATTTAGGCTCCCATGGAATACATTAATTTGTAGAATTCTGATCTACAAACCTAACTTATCTAGTAGGCAAGGAAGTCATTTCAAAATATTTTTTCCAGTAGCTACAAGGGAATACATTAACTTATTGTAGTTGTGGTTAGACTCCCATGTTATCTAATCTATATATTTACGTTTGACAGGGTACAACAGAGGTGGGTTTTGTAAAAAAACGGATGCAGTTGTTGTTGTGAAGTGGTACAACAATGTCCAACTTGATGGTAAACCAATGAAGATAGAACTTGTTGGGATAGGTTTAAGTTTTCCTTTGTCTACCCATGTTAATGTTACTGGAGCATCAACTGGAAGAGGAAGGAGGACAGTCCTGATGACGTATGCTTATTTTCTTTACTACAACGCCCTATTTTTAAATTGCCAATTTTTGTTCTGATTCCTGGTATATAGCTTTTTTCTAAATTGCAAAGTGTTGTAGTGGCTTGATACATTATATGCAAAATAATATTTGTCAGATAGTTGACAATATGGGAATGCTTTGATCTGTTGTTTATTTTCTTGTTCATGTTTAGGGAATGTGTTGGCATGGGATGAGGAATTGGCATTCTAAAATGTTATTTAGATGCAGGCCTTGTCAAAATATTCTAATCAACCAGTGGGTTTGACTACACTTCTCCTAAACAACTATTCTAGTGCCTTGAAATTCTACATTCCTTTTAAGGGTTCCAATTAAAGTCTGCAATCATGCTAAATTCTTGATTTTCCCCCTTTTTTCCTTTACTTAGTTTGGATTCCAAGCTCACTGGTGATTTTACTTTATGATTTGTCTTATTTCTCTATCTGCTATATTTAATTAATTCCTGAACAGGGTCATTTTTCTTGCTCTTTAGCTTAATTATTTCCATAAAGATGCTTTTATGCTTGAGTTAAAATTTTACATATGCCTCGCACCATTTTTATCACAAGAAATTGGGAATAAATTCTAGTTATAACTGTAAATTTGTTGCAAAATTTGGTTGTTAATGAAATGAGCAAATATGTTCTAGAGGTTAGTTGGAATAATGTTTGTTGAGATGTGGTATGTGGTTGAGATGGGGTGTTTCCATGTTCATGACCCAAGTTCAAACCGCAGCAAGCATAGTGCCCTGGATTATCAGTTGTTTGTGTTTGACAGGATGTATGGACAATATTAATTAAAAAAAGGCAGTCCTTTATCCAGGAATACTAGTGCATATTTGTTTGACATATTTGTTTTGTGTAGGTCGGTATTTACATGAGCAACAACAGATGCTTCAATGGAGCAGAGGGGTCACAATAGGTAAGTTTCCAAACAAGTGAATATTTTTATATGTAAGGCCAAAGCATTTTTAGAGTCCACATTGACTATAACTGGAGAATAATATTGTTTTATCTATAGTTTGATTTATTTTTAGTTTTGCCCAGGAATGTGGCTGGGAGGGTTATATGAAATTGCTATTATAACACTTATGTGAAAATGTTTGTTTCCAGTAACTGAAATCGATGGTGTGGTTGGAATTCTAGTGGTCTAGGAAGAGGAGGATGCTATGGTCGTAGAAGAAGCCATGCCCAACTAAGTCTGCTGCAGAACTTGACAAGGAGATGGAAAACTATCATACTGAGGCCCTGCAGACATCTTAAACTTATCTTCTGTTGATAGAAAGATCATATATTTCAGTTGTATTGCTCTTTCTAGAAATAAGATCCTTCTATCATGTACTTGTGAAAGCTGTAAAACCAAAATATTATTGAGAAAGATTCTCTCTATTGTTAAATATTCTCCTTGGAAATCATGCATTTATATCAATCAATGTATGGGTTATCGACAGTATCAGAATTAACAACCAAGATAAGTTTTCCTAATATGTGGATTCAAAATCTTTGATGTTATCGACAGTCACATACATGTCCCAAACACTCATCCTCTTGATGTCCTTCATGAATCAAACCACATGAGGCCACAGGAGCTAAATGAGCAACAATAGTTTTTCTCATAACCCTGCAAATCGAAAGGATGCACACCAAAAAATTAAAATCATGTTGAAAGAAAAATTCATAGATCCACAACAGTCCACACAAATTGATTAATCTACTTTACACTCCAGTAGCTAATTCGAGATAGGTCATGTGTTATGGGAAATGTGTGTATGACTCCATAGGATTTGTATCATCTATTCCACTAGTAATTTGCAACCTGCTAATGACTATCCCATTAACCTACTTTTTACTAATAACGTCATTCTTATTCAAGAAATTGATGAAAGACATATTTTTGAAGTTAATAAAGATGAATTTCACTGCATAAAACTAGCATAGGTTCATCTTAAGCATTGAGAGAGATCTAAAAACCCATGTACATCTATGCTTAAAAGATCCACGCTTAAAAGGATCTTAAGTAAGAGCACCAATCCCTTCCACCCAGTCATTGTTTTATTATTTTAGGCCAGACATTTTTTAAACTTTTCAATCCTTTCTTTCGGTTGACAATACCATTTCATTTTATTAAAAATACACCAATGAATATTTTACATCCCTTTCACACCAAGCCATCAAAGCACCTCACTTCTCTTGGTGTATCAAAAAATTCCATGTGTTGTTTCATATTCCATCACAGAAACAACATCGCTTCATTGTTGTTACATTCTATGGCTCATGATAACATCTGCAAATGAAACGATTCGATTATATTTGAAATGGGATAACTTAATGCCATCCAATTAAGAGCCAGAACAATGAATGTTATCTGGTACATATAACTACTTTCACTATCAAGATCATGGAAATTCGATATACTTAAACTAACAGTGCGTGGAAATGGAAGACAACAACTTGAATGATGCTTACGTATACTAAGATCAATTCTCCACTTCTGTATGGAAAGGTCAATATAATTTCTTCAATAAGGTCATCCTGGGAAGTAAAGCAGCTCTAAAATTGGCCAACACTCACCAAGAAAAACAATCAAATGTATATTCCTCCTCGTGGTTGGCATATTTTTAGAAGTGAACCAAATCTGCTTACAGTTATTCTGCATAAATCATAGCATAAGCACAAAAATCGAGAAGTAGCAAATTCTTGGCAATGAAATGCATACACAATTAGAAGTGCAGATTGTTGAGAAGGGTTAAAAATGGCACCCTTCACAATTTTGAATTTTGGGCTCCTTGTAAGAATATTATCTAAATTGAACAAGTCACTATACATAACAATTACACTGGGTTCCTTGTAAGAATATTATCTAAACGGAACAAGTCAGTATACATAACAATTACAGGGATGGTAATAAACCAACACGATATTTGGGACCTAAAAAATAATGATATAAAATTCAAAACCAAACCAAATTACAGATGTGAATCTGAGCATTAACCAATTCTAAAAGGTAATTTGAATACCCACGAACTCTATCTGAACTTAACAAGCCAGTGTACGCACCAATTGAAGGGTTGAAAACAAACCAACTTGGAATTCGGGGCCTGAAAACAATGATAGAAAACTCAAAACATCCAAAACTAATTCCAAATGTAATTCTGAGCATTACCCAATTTTCCTTAACAAGTAATTGATTATCCCATAATGAGATACTTGGTATGGTAGTCTTTGGCTCAGATTCAATCAACCTTATCTTCATGAAATTGAAAGGGGACATGAGATGTGAATTCCAAGGTTTAATGGCGTAAATTCATATGTATTTGTTATGGATTTGTTTGTTGTCTTGAATTATGTGTAAATGCTGAGTGTAGAGATGAAATATTTGTTAATAGGGCATGTGTATGAATTTTGATGGCTATATTAAGAAATTATGCATGTAGTGGCATTATTAGTTTGTTAGGTGTTGTTGGAAGCCCTAATTCTATTCACATTGGATATTCCACTTGTTTAATAAGAAAATCATTGATATATGGTGAAGTGGGTCCCTTGTGGCCAGCGTGGGAGAATTGGTGGATACGCCACATGATGTCTTTGATTACTTCAAGTTTAAATGCTCTGGTAAGAAGGAAAGCAACCCAACAATTTTTAGGTTACCAATGTCCACAATATATTTCTACAATTGCAACAAGGGACTGCATGAGATGTCTAAAGGCCAACCCTTAATGTGTATTTTGGGAAACTAAAGGGAACCATTTATTGCTTGGAGCATGTTTAATGTCAAATTAAATAGTGGGAAATGTTTGTGAGGGTGAGTATTGGCCATGGTTCACTAAGGATTCCCAAGCCAATGTAGTTGGGTGGTTGTTTTTGGATTCACATTGTACATTATTTCCTTTGCCCCCAGAATGGGAATACTTTCTTGGGTAATCAACTCTAAGATTTATCCTAAGGCACAATAGTACCAGTGGATTCCTGGTTTCAAATTCAAATTGTGTTGCTAATTCGATTTTGATATTGAGGCCCTTGAGTCCCCAGATTGAAATGACATAAGAGAAAGAGCACACCCAGAATCTGAGAGGTCAAGAAGACTCTAAATGCCCTTATCCAGTTATGCCAAGACCCTCTCACCACAAATATTCCGACATGAGAATGGGAGTCTTAAACATCCAATTTCATTTTAGGTTGAGATGATATCAAAGTTGGGGTGGTGCAAAAATAACTAAGAAAACATACGTTGAAACTACAATACTACAAGAGATCCCATACTGAATCCCAAAAGGAACAAGGAAAAAATCCAATAACTGGCTTGCTATTCCACTACCAAATTTAACAACATTCATGGAAAGAATCTTGGGGAAAGGAGAATGTCATAGAAAAATTTAGAAATCTCATTCTAAACTAGATACAAACCACACATGCAAATAAGAACCTAGTTGTTGATCTAGATTCACAAGATTTGATTAAGAATTGATTCTAAGAATTAAAAAAATTCATAAAATATCCTATTGATTGGCCCTATACTGCTGTACGATTTGGGATAATATGAGAGTAGTGAGTCCCATCTCCCAACAGAAATACAACTCACTTCATAAAATCCATGTTATGTTGTAATTAAGCATATTAGGCTCCATATGTAAACTTGCGTACATATACTATTATGTAAATAACATGTAAAATGATAATGTCACAATTCAGAACAAATGCAATTCAAAGAGTTAATGATGGCCAATAGGGCCTTGGTTCAATGGTGAAGACTAACGATGGTTAAGCCATTCACCAGGGTTCCCTTCTTAATGTGATCCACCCCACCAGAATGGCATGCTAAAAAAGGGGGTGAGGATGGGTGGAAGTTTTTAGAAAATATAGCAAGATGTTAAATTTCTAGACCATGCAGGTAGTCTGATATGCACATTAATACAAACCCTAACCCTGGGAAATTAAATCCCTTAACCTTCAATTTGTTAAACTATTGTAACGTAAATACAAATTTTGCTACTAATACTGCTAGAAATTACCAACAACAACATGTAGTAAACACGCTCAGAAAAACTCAGTTTCAAATTTTCAGCTATGTTTATCCATGAACTAGAACAAAACCAAGCTACTACACTCAAATAATAATAGTCAAACACGTTCAATGGTGTGTCTTCTACCTCCTTTATAGACTAGTTTAATGGAGAGTACATTAAATCTAGACACATGCACAATGGTGACTGCTAGACTAACTCAAACACTATTTAACTAGTGTACCCCTGTATGGATAAAAGAACCAATAAGGAGTGCACCTCAACTGGATAATATGATATGCATGAAATCCCATTGTCTCCTTACATTTGTTCCTTCCAGCTACCTTCATACAACCACTAGCTAGGGATCAATGCTCTCTTCATTGATTGTGCATATAAAAATGCTCTCTTCATTGATTGTGCATATAAAAATAGATTTGAACTGCTCAAACTGGAAATAACATCTAACTGGAACTAGATCTGGAAATAGCATGTAACTAGAAATAAGCACAACCACTAGTTCTAAATATGGAACCAATGTGAATGAGAGTTGTGCACCACAACAATTAGAAGAATAAGTTATTAAAAATAGTGAAGACTAGGAAGAAAAACTCCCAACTACATTGACTATTGAACGATGGGTGGAATTTATCCATGCATGTGAGGGATTTAATGGCATACTATTTCCCTTGAAAGGTGCTGTACTTGCCCTAGCTCTTTGCTATGCATCTCGATCTGCGTCTATCTTTAATATACTTTTGCTATGGAACTACCGATAGAGAAAGCACCCCGGCCTTTCTAAAAATAGAAAGGCAACTAATAAAAGTAAACCTTTAACTTGGACTACTGAAAACCGGAAGTATCTTGAGGATGGCACATGCATGCCAAAGTTATTCATGCACCCCCTACCTCGCCCTCTCCTAAATAAATTCCATCACTGCACCCTCATTCACTATTGTGTGGATATCTATGGAATCTCTGTTGGAGGGTTTCCCTATTGTTATGCATACCTGCACACCTATCACATGTGCGGCATGCTTGTACCCGCTCTGTTGTTTCAACTACCACCGTACCTTCTCTGCATGAAACTAGATATTTCGGTCGTTGCTACCATTGATGGTGATTTTCTGGACACTTTCTAAGGGACTAAACATCCAATAATAGATACCCCTCAAACCTGGCACCTAAGCAAAAAAAATTCCATGTTATTCAGTGCAACCCTGCTAGGTGTGATTCTAGAAGCACGTTATGAAATTAGTCACCTGGTTTGAATTTAGCAACGATAATATTCCAAAATTAATCATCTCTGCAAAAAAAAATGATAACATTCCCCTTTAAAAGTTTGAGAAGTGTTTGAGCCCCTTGTGATGATCCCAAAAAAACCTTTAATAAGAAATTTTGCAATTACAATTTTAATCCTCACACTAGATTGCAAGGGGTAACGAGGAACAAGATAACAGATGAATTGAGTTACTCCAGAATTTTTTAAGTTGCTACTCACGTTGCAACAACAACATTCTTTATAAAAGGATAGTTGTATATAAAATTTTACAAATAGAGGAAATAGTTGGGGATTATGTATTACTTTGCTTGAAATTTTCCTCAACCAGCAAATCAGAGTTTGGTTAATGTGGAATTGCATCACCTCCAAATGACACAATAGATCTAACAACAAGGGAAGATGCACTCTGGAATCCGAGCCATTAACCCATGTTCCATATCTTAGCCACGGGATGGACAATGTTTATCTTTAGAAATGGTAGGTATGGGTAAGTAATTAGTAGAGGGGAGTGTTATTGGGACAATGCTAGCCTTTCCATAAAAAAATGGAAACCATGTTTTGACCCATTATAAGAGTCTACTAAAATTGTGCCAATTTGGGTGAAGTGGTACTACCTTCCATTGAAACCATGGTAAGAGAATCCTAAGGGATACTGGTAGTAGACTGGATAGGTTTCTTGATATAGATGAGAAAATCCTTAGAAAGGAGGTAACACCAGTGACCAAGATCAGTGTGGAATTGAAATTGAGGGATGGCCTCCCAAATGCAATGGACATTGTGATAGGGAGATAGTCCTACAGTGAATACTTAGACTATATGAAAATCCCATTTAGGGATTCTATATGCAAATCATATGGCCATATTAAAATAACTTACCCAAAGAAGCACATGCCAGATGATGAATTATAAGATGAAACCAAAGATGAACCTAGAATCCAAAGCAAAAGACCAAAAGAGAGCCCAAATAAGCACATAATCTACAAGGAGATAGAAAAGGCATATAGAGATCCATTTGTAGAGTCATCTTCACAAGCTATTGATGATAGAATTCAAAGTAAAGGACCATTGGAGAGCCCAGGTAAATACATGAATTACAAGGAGAAAGAAAAATTATACAAAGGCCTTTTTGTAGACACATCTTCTCAAACAATTGCTAACAATATCCTCTAGGATATGTCTAGGGAAAGGGAAATAAGGACACCGCCTCAAAATACTGAAGGACTTAATCTATACCAAGAGATCCATTTGATTATAAGGAGGAAACCCTTACAACCACGGGGGGTTCACTAGTGAGGCAATATCACATCACGTCCATTCATATTGGGGGGTTGAATACTCTTAAAAACCTCAAAAATATATTGCCCCGTATTAAGAGGTCAAGGGGTTTTTTTTATTTGACATAGTAATATAAATATTGGGGGTTATTTTATTTGGGAGTGTTGAGGAATAACCTCCAAATCGTGGGATGGATTCATACGTCCAAATCACGGGCTCAATTCATACCCACCTAAGACTTAAGGACCTTCCATTTTTATTTGATATTGCTTATGATCCTAAGTTTTGAATAAATTTGATAATAGTGTACCAATGATAATATCGATGGAAGTCTCTTTGGATTATTGTCCTTGAGCAATGTAACATCCCGATAATTTCATAAAATTTAAAAAAAAAATTATACCAGCATTAAATGTTAAAATTGTGATTGCGGAAGTAATAAATGCTTGTTAAGGCAGTATTAAATAATAAAGTCATTAATGTATATAACAATTTAACTACTATGTCCTTTTAACTAATGATGCTTTAAGACAGTGATGTGTCTTACCTCCATAAAAATGATTACGACACTAATTTGTTTGTAGTTGTAATAACTGAAATTTCAAAACAATATAAGACGGAGTTCTCCTTGACAAGGTACTGACAGTTTTAATTTCGGGATGGTGATGAAAGGGTTCCTGTGAGGTGCCCCGAGACTTACTTAGCTAATTAGCTAAAGCATTTGTACCTATCCTTCTTGTGAATATTCGCAGGTAAGGATAACAATGACAAAACAATGTTTAAGAGTATTTATATTTTCCAATTAGTCGTCTTATTTGGTTAAAGAAATTATAAGTACCTCCTTGTTTCAGGTATGGAATTCTATCCAAGTTCTAAATGTATTATTTCGAAAAAAAATACAAGTTGCAGAAGTTAATAATATTTAAACAGGGTTCAAAAGTACATTATCTTGGTAGAAATATCTATGCTTAAAAATCTTAAGATTAATTACTAGATTTGAAGAATGAATTGCCAATATGATTCTGCCAATATTTTCCAATTCATGAAACCTTTTACTACCAGGTGAAACGATTGATGGACAAATTCAATTTGAACTTTATTCCTTTATTGTAACATCAAGTTTCACTTACTATTTCAATGCTTGGTATTTTAGTTAAGATAACTATGGTAGCTTCTACTTTCTCCATTTATAATTTATATATATATGGATATAGTCTTGATATTTATAAAGTCAAAATCATATTTTATTTAAGAACATAATACAATATAAGTGTGGACCCTTTTTAACTATAGGGTGAACCATTCTAATGTGATATTGGTGCATTATTACAATAAACAACTTTTATATGGTTTATTGTAATAATATGACAATGTACCGATACTATTTTCTAACCTAAGTTCTAACTATCTAAATCTTATATGCATGCGATTATTACCAATACAAACTTTTGATTTATGTAATCATGCATTCGATGGTTAATACCATAGCGATGAAGCGATATACAATGCAATCCTGACCTTACTCTATGTATTGATAATGAACGACATTACACCAAGCATTAAATACGACACTGGTAAGGAAGTGACGGTTATTAATGTTGCTGCTGCATCGATCTGACAGGTTGATGGTGTCTCGTCCAAACATTAATGGTTCTGAACCAAATCTTTAGTGGAGTGTAATGCTGTGTATCCACGTTGTCAACCCACGTGAAGCCTGGTTAAAATGTGACTCACGAAATCGAACTATGCGTAGTGAACAAGCAGCTCTCCTCCGAACTGTACATGGGATTGACTCCTTGGCATGCAGCGTGGCATTGTCGTAGCTGTTACAATAAATGAGGCATTTATGTTATGGTTGCCCGATTCTCAAAGCATCAGGTTGTCACCTTCTCGCTCGTCGATCACAATAGATCTAGGTCGTTGAATGATAAACCCTAAATTCTCGTTGTAAGTAATGTTGGAGGGTTTCTCAGTCTTCACTTTCACGTTTTGGAGTTAGAGTGTGAGGCCGAAACGCTGCTAAAACTTAGGGTTAGCAAGTTTGCTTGGAGTTTGGAACCCGCGACCTCTGCGTTATTTTAATGGTGTTTTGCAGACCTGTAAGTGAATGCTCAGTAGTTGATACCACGACCTTGGTGTGGTTTCTATTTCAGGGTGAAAGTCTATTTTTACAGTGCTGGGGTTGGATCTTTGGCCTTTCCACTCAAGGTAATATGTCTCTATGTTCCATCATTAAAAATTTGAGTTTTCATAAATCCTTTATTTTGATTCATTCTAATTTATTTAGATGTATGTTTCACTTGCAGGGTCAATCAAAGGTCTAACATCCAAGCTTGCTGGACAAATGAACGTCGAGGACTCCGTCGTCCTGGTAAGTCTTGGGTTCATCCATAACCCTGGACTCGTCGGAAGTTAAAACGTTCTGCTTAGTAAAAGAGTTAGGTTAATCCGTAAGAAATGATAATGTTTAGACTGAGTTTTTGTGTTGCCGAGGCTTCAAGCCTGCATTGTAAACTGAAAATATTTTACAATGGCATCTTTGCCATAGTACAGCTTGCAAGCTTCGCTTTAAAGGATTGAAAGTCATTTGACTTGGTATTATAATACTGGTTTTTAGTTACAGAAGAAAAGAAATGTTGCGTTGTTCTTTTTTTTGTATTCGGTACTGTTAAAGTTGTTGCGAATACTGTAGTTTGACGCTCAATCTAAAGAAATGAACTTCTGTAGTTAGATTCTGGAAATAAATAAGAATGGAGGTTTTGAAGATTTCGATTTGAACTGTCAGAAAAGTAATTTAATAAATAGGCCTTAAAGTTTTAGTGACAAAGTATTGTTTCCAAAGTCGTAAACAAAATTACAATGTAAAAAAGAAGAAGAAGTATTTACAGGGTTGAAACCTTGTTCCTGTGTGAGCATAACTTGAATTACTTCTTGCTCGGTTTGATATGTAGAAGATCTGGGTTTTGAAGCTCAAGTACTGCCTGTGTGTCTTCTATCAATAATGTTTAAAATAGTTGTAATGAAAAGTCGAGAGTCAACCTATGGTTTTGAAGTGAAATTGTAAGAATAATGGGATTTGAACAAGGATTCAAACTTCACCTTTGGTTTAAAAAGTGATAGAAAACAAATACTATAAAATTTTATGAAATAAAAATAAATACTAAGATTTATATAATACTGTTCTGCAATGTCTTTGCATGTAAATACTGTAACTCTGCTTTCAAAGCTTATAATGACTCTCGGAAAGGAACAGATTTATTTTTATAATTGTTGAAAAGAAAATTCAAAGATATCGAAGAAAGAAATATTATGAAATATTCAAGATGCTAGATGGTCTAAAACAACTGTTACAATTCATAAATAATTAGTAAGGTAAGAATAATTGATAAGTATTTAAACTATAGTTTTATGTGCGGGGATGAAGTATTTTACTTTTGTAATTTGATGAATTAATTGCTATGCTGGCATTTTAAGAGAAACTATTCTGTAATTTAAGATCAATCTTTCTTGGCTCACTGGAACCAAGAAAAGTTTGATCAATGTTTCTTGACTAATTATTTATTTCAACTTTTTGCATTCTTTTTTTTTTTTCACATTTCCTGTTAGGAATAGTTGTTAGATTGAGTTATATTTGGCACATTCATAATTGTAATTTCAATTCTTATATGCAAGGCATCTGTTTTAATATTATATTGGAATTAACATGAACATAGGTGAAAATCTAAATCCTTATTTAGATACCCTATGTGTTATCGTTACCATGAAATGGTATCATATAAGTTTCACTATTTGTGTATCTTTATAACTATTGCATGCTTGAAACCTAACAATGGATATTTTCCCCTATCTAGATATAACCCAAGAAAAGGTAACTAAATGTTGTTAATTCCCGTGATTGCAAGAATAAATGTAGAGGAAGTGGAGGCAATTCATTGGATCTTGTGAATGACCCAAATCCAAGCTATGCACATGATCATATGGTGTTATTGAAAAGTAAAAGGAATTTTTCTATGTTCATTTGGGTTCAAACATCGACAATGATGTTTTTTTTTATAGGAAGTTAGGGGCATCCTTCCACAAAAGGGTTTCAATTTTGCATTTTTATGGAGATTAATTTATTAAGCATATAGAAAACATGAGTTATCTATGGCTATATTTGTATTACATGATATAAAATTGGTAGATTGGTAGGTTGTGGTGTGAAACATTTGCAATTATCATATTTTCTAAGCATTGCACTAACAATTGGACTATCAGTCTTTTACATTCTTTGTTAATATGTTGATCCCTTGACTAGGTTTTGTTTTATGCATTTTGCCTTCCCCGGTACTTTATTTCTTTGGGTGTTCCACTCTCCAATGCTACAAATTGATTAGTCACCCCTGCAATCCTAGTGGGATCATTGTTAGAATTATACTATTATTTTATTTAGCATCGTGTTTGCTTATACTAAGATGTGGTAGGGCTCCTGTTTGTTACAACTTGATAATTTGATATAAAGGGGGTGTTAAAAATGGGTTGATAAAAATGGATACCTACAATATCTAGTGAAACTAGGGGTTTTCTTAATTGGAAAGGCATATTGGGAGGGGGTTCAACAATACAATTTTATGATGCATTTTCCAATATTTAGTGAAATTATGGGTATTCTTTAATATCACGCAAACGATCGTGCTATGCAACAAGTTCATTGAGTGAACCCCCCGTGCTTACAACTAAACCCCAACTCGAGGAGGAGACCATTTCTAACAGGATCCAAATATATGCAAGAGATAAGAAGAAGGGATCCAAACGTAAGAAGCAGAAGGGAAAGAACAAGAAAGAAGACGTGCATGGGAGGGCCTATGGAGATGAACCAAGCCTAGAGATCACAGGAACCTAACAAAAGGAGCCTAGCAATGATGGAAAGGAGACCTCATTCTAAATTTGGGTTATTTTTCATGGAAAGGGAAATGTGAGAGCAATGTTTCTTATTCTAGTAGTTTGAATTCTTCACAAAATTTTGATGTTGAGTATTTACCTAGCACTAATAAGGTGTATCGTTTAAGATCAAATGTGAGTCGGCGTAAAGAAATTCAAGTTGTAATTTAAGGGATTTTGGATGTTGGCCCAATATTTTCCTCAACCCAATCAACACAAAAAAGGAGGTCTTTCCTCACCCTAGCCCAACATAGAGCTATGGAAGAAATACAAGGAAAACATGCAACAATCATTAGGGCCCCTAGAGCAGAGAATGCCTCTATAAGGGTTTTGTAATGATTCTTTTCTATCACTCAACATTCATGGGTTTGGATCTCCCCACAAAAGGAGATCCCTTAGGATCGTAGTGGAGAAGTATAAACCTTGATTACCTTTTGCTACAGGAAACTATGATATGAGGAGAGAAAGCTAAGATCATCAAAGTTCAGAATAGTAGGACTTCTACAGACACAACTCACACCACCTCATGCCGTAAATGTTTAGTTGGTCTAGGGGAAGCCCTTGGGTTTATTAACCTCAACAATTTGTCATGTTCCCCAAACCAGGCTACTACATGTGTTATCCAAATGCAGGTCATGCTAGCATGGTTGATTATGTCTGTGTAGTTCTTGCTAGTTTGGTCCATATTATTATGGATCTGTCTCCTCCTGCTTGAATTAAAATGCTCAAGGACAACTTCTTCAAGCAAGATTAATAATCAATAAACCAAGTTAACTCTACAGGAAAGTGGTGATCAACCATCCTATTGGACCTCATGGCCATCAACAAACCTCCAAAGCCGTCAAAACTCACAAGGTTGGTGCCACTTGATATTTATAGCCTCCCCAGACGTAGAAAAAATTCACATGGTCCAACAATTTTCCTCCAACTTACCATATCAACATTCATTCCTTAATCAATTAATTCACGATAGTCCATGGACGAAAAACCTCAATCATAAATCACAATAGGTTCCAAAATGCCTCAACATATACAAGAGGATACATGCAAAGGATACTTCAATGACAAGCTACCACCAGATACCTCACACATTACAATAACAAGGTGGATGGTCCAAAAAACAAAAGAAGAGAATTAAAGAATTAATAGAGGATGTATAAGCATCACGTTTGATCCCCACAATTAAGTCCAATAACTAAGACGCATAATTCTCATGCATAGATCTCAACAAATAAATAATATAAATTATAGATAAAACTCCATATATAAGAATGCAAAGAGAATAACACATTTTAGCCAACAATATCCTCCTATAAAGGACAACTTGATTTTACCAGTAGTATATCTTGTTTATTCATGAAATTGTATCTAGATTTTCTATAGCTCAAGATATCCAAATTTAAATTTAGAGACATCAAAACCTTTTACTTGTGGATATAGAACCTTCACTAAAACCAACAGATTCTTTTAGTGGTTTAGAGTTTTCAAAATGTCATTGTTACAAAAAAAATGTAGTTTAATGCAAATCAATCTTCTTATGAACAAGCAAAAAATAACAAATTCCACATGCAAATCACTTAAATGTCACGAATACACTATCAATGTGCATTGTCAATTGATGTATCTATTAAGTCACCTGACACGGGGGCACGGGACACGTAGGACACGAAAATACGAGAGTCCGACATGGACACGGTGACCCCCGAAATCAGGACACGTAGGATACGTTTTATATACATATATATATATTTTTTAAATATATTAAAATTTAAAAATATAGACATATAGATCCAAAAATATTTAGAAACTAGAACATTTACAAATATTCAATAGAAATTAGAATAAAAACACATTAATGATTACACATTTGTCATTCACAAATCACGATTCACAACACATTTGTCATTCACAAATCACAATGAGACACAGATGCATGTCGGAACCATATTTCTCATTAAGTCATCAAAATCAAAATGTATACATATATGTCGGAATGCCACTGGGCACTGGCAAATGCCAAATAGACTAATAGTAAATACAAAAAGGGGTGGATCAAGATGGGAGAATCCCATATGTCAGTAGTCCTCCTCCATGCCTGAATCAACATACTCATCACTGCCACTGCCACTACCCTGATCCTCATCCTCCTCCCCCTCCTCCTCCTCTCTGCCTATCTAACGATCTGCATCTGCTGCTGTGGAGGATGACCCCTCTATACGATCACTATCATCAAAAGTGACCGTCTCTAGCATTGGATCATTAAGATCCATGTTGGCTAATGCCAACTCAGTACTGATGTCCAAACCCATATCATCAGGAAAGACATCCCACATATTTGTCTTTCCCTTCACCCACTCCTCCCTCTTCCTGTAAATAAGATGAAGGTTGGAGTGCACATACACCATCGAATCTGCCTTGGACTGCTCAAGCCTGCTCTTCTTCACACTGTACAAGTTCCCATATGTGCTCCAATTCCTCTCACAACAAGAGGATGATGTAACTTGAGAGATGATCCTCAAGGCTAACTTCTGTAGAATAAGGGATGCTGCCCCATGAGTTTCCCACCAAGCATAGGGTTTCTTACCCCCCCTATCTCTAAGCACATCATAGCCTCCAAATCTCCCAGTGCCAGTGGAAAAATCAACAAAGCTGTCCTCCGCCTCCTCAAGCATGTCGCTATCCTGAAATAGCCGTCTAAGTGCTATCTTCCTCCCATTTGCAATCTCTACATCCATGTGAGGAGGGAGTCTCTGTGAGGCCCCCGATCCACCAGTGAGCCACTCCTGAGTGTAGAACTTGGGGTTCAAGGAGTGGGCCAAGCAATGCAAAGGTGTGCAATTCTTATCCCACCTGGAGATAAGAATATCCCGAATAATGGTCCATAAGCTCTCTGCCGATGTCCCATACTCGAGACACTCATTCTCCATGACAATGGACCTCGTGGACTCAATCATGGAATCCCACCCCTCATAAACCTCTGCTAGGATGGGTTGGTCCGTGTATGCAAACCGCAACAAAGAAATGATTGGCTCCATGATCTTAATGCTAAGATCTACCGTGTCCCACCAACCATCATTTAACACCGTGTCCTTCACCTTTTGTGAAGCAGCCTAATCCGTCTTTCTCCAAAAATCCCAAAACTATGAAATCACCATGGACCCAAGAGCGGTTTTGACCTCCCTCAACCTCTTGAGCATGATGAATGAGGAAGCAAACCGAGTATCTGTAACCTTCGGCAATGAAAGCTGTGTGTACTGTTTGTAGATGGTGAGGGAATTTGTGTGGTTTTGCACAAAGTTACGGATATGGCGTGCATCCTCAATAAGGTTTCCAATCCATGTCACATACGAAGCAATGGCTTTCAGTGCTAAATTCAAGGAATGGACAATGCAAGGTGTCCAAAAAACCTGTAAGAGCAATAAAAGCATGTATCAATGACTCTAAAACACTAACATTGCAATGACCAAATTCAAACAATGAGCAAATTAGAAATGAAAGGTGTCCAAAATGAACATACCTGTGGATATTTAGCTTCCACAATCATGCCAGCAGCCTTGCAAATAGGTGCATTGTCCGTGATGATTTGTACACACGAATCAACACCTACTTCTTCAATGGTTTTGATGAATAAATCGCCCATAAATTGTGCATCCTTGTATTTCCCAAGAGCATCCACCGCTTTCAAAAACAACGGTCCATTTTGGGAAGATACCATGAAATTGATGAGTGGATGGCGTGCGGGATCCGTCCATCCATCAGAAACAACACTCACACTGCATGAGGGCCATGTTGTTCTAATTGGCTCAAGGATTTTATCTACCTCCTTCTTTGCTTTAACCAACAATGTGGTTCTAAGCTTCTCTGAACTAGGAGGCACATAACCACTTGGAGCTCGATCCAAGATAGTTTTAACCGTCTCAAAATACAATGGTGACCGTGCAACATTGAATGAGATGAAGTTGAGGTAGAAGAAAAATGCAATGGTAAGGTCTACCTCTTCTCGCGCCTCTTGTTGGAAAATCCTATCCATTGGACCATCGGTAGATTGCCTCTTTCTTGTTTGATGAGTATCCCCACGCCCATGTCTGCTAGAGCTAGGTGGAAATGGAGGCTTGGTGCTAGAGGGCTTTCTCAAAAATGGAAGAGGATCATCCTCTTTTTTCTTGCTTGCTGCTGCCACCTTCCCTAACCCAACATGATCCTCTTTTTCCATATTCCTCCTTTGGTTAACACTCACCGGTTTGCATGAAGAAATCCCACAAGAAGGAAGGGCCAACAAATGGCCCTTAACCCGGAAATATGTGCTCATGAACTCATGCTTGCAAAAATTGCATCTCCAAGACACATTACCTCCCCCACCAAGCTTTGCCCCGAGCCCATCTTTTCTTGTCACATACTTCCACAAAGGGTATTTTTTTCTTGGGTTTGTTGTCTTGCTAAAACATGGTTAAATGGAGCATGAGCTTGAGCTCCACTAGCAGCCGATGGAGCACTTGACGGAGGAGGAGAACCGCTTGTGCTTGGTGGAATAGGAGGGGAGGCACTAGATGGTGCATTTCTCCCTCTCCTTTGCCCCCTACCTCCTGCCCTAGCTGATTGAGACATTCCTTTTGTTGTGTGATGGTTGAGCTTGCAATCCTTTCCACAAATCCACCGGAATGCACTTGGAATTGCTTGGATAGCCTTCAAATCGCCTTCAAATCTCCTTCACCTGCACATACAATCACTCTCGGCCAACTCCTTCCTTGCAAATGACAAATTGAAACTCAAATTTTGGTTTTAAAACATACCCGGCCGCACTTTTCTGGTTTTTAGCGCACTTTACGTGTCCTGTTTTAGGGACGCGTGTCCGACAGTCGGGACACGTTAACAATTCGTGTCCGATTCGCTTCAACCGCGTGTCCGAAAACAGGATTTGATGAAAGTTCGAATCGGACACGACCTCAGGTCAAATCGTGTCCGATTCGATAGGGACACGACACGCCGAGGGTTTTGAGCGAATCCTGTTTCTTAGTTAAATTTTAGCTAATAATCGTCTCCTGTGGGATTTTAAAGTGTCATCCTTAGGATTAAGTATAGTTGACAAATATATAAATGGCCCTTGGATTGGACAATTATTGAATGAGTAGGTGGTTGGGTAGGGACTAGGTGGCATCACAATTTTTTTGGGGAGAATTCTTCTTCTTCCATGCCTATTTTCCTTGTAGCTTTTTTATGTTTCCATTTTTGAAGATTTTGTGCTCTGAGGCATTTAGACCACGCATCAAGACTTTTGTATTATGTTTGAATAAAATTTGTTGTTATCAGCATCGAACCTTGTTGAGAGCCTAATCTCTTCATATGCTTTTCCTGTCTTCCAATTTCTTTTGTATTTCTCTTTAGATTTTTTATTATGGAATTGTTTCGGTTGCTTCATGTTCTCGTGCAATTGTAGGCTCTTCACCCACCAGCTATAGAGCTTCTTCTTGTCATATCTATATTGAATAATCACATACTACATATGGTGTCATGGAAACTTGTAATGGTAATGGATGTCATGGAAAATATGAAGGAATAGTTCATTAGTGCATTGCTAAATGCACTTGAAAAGCTACATATAAATTAGGAAGCTCTAAAGGGCTGTAGCATTGGAAAATCATTTAAACAGCTCCGCAACCACAAAAACATTAAGATTCAAAGGAAAGGAACTTGGTTGATATTTGGAAAAAACAAGTAGATGTGGAAATGGAAGTTTTGGTTGAACCTAAAGGTGGCCCACCCATGACTCCATGCATGTGCATGTTGGAGAGGGTGGGATGGTTCAGGAAAGAACTGATTTAAGATGAACCAAAGATGCTAACTCTACCGCAATTGGAGGAGGTTCTGATTAAGAGGAGGTGTATGCAAGCAAAGTCCAACGAAATAGTATGCATGTTAATATGAATTGGTTACCTCCAAAGGAAGTGAAGGATGGGAAGTATCAGTTTGTCAACAGGATTTCCAAGGTGCCAAATAGGTTGGAGCAATGAATCTAAATGGAGTTGTGATTGAGGAATGTGTTTCTAAACTAAGTTACCTTGAGAGCTCAAGCAATAAAATATTCCTTGATGCATAAGAATCTTTTTGAGATGCACCTGCAACAATTAATTACTAAGAATATGCGAAATAGCAGAAATAATAGAACAAAATCACTTTTATATTGATCACGGGCCACTTCGAGGGGGCAACCTCCTTTGAGCAAGCTCAATACAATTAACTTCACGGTGCCTTCAATGACCTCAACACACACTTATATACTAAGTCTATGCCCAATACCATGAGTCAAAACCATGGGACATATAATACTACGTGACGACTTACAAAGCATATGCGTCCAATACTATGGGTCAATACTATGGGCTAATATAAACTACGGATCAACAAATACTACAGGACGACTTACAAAGCATATGTGTCCAAGAACAATATACTAACATAGTAAAGAGAAGGGTTTACATAGGTTCCTAACATCCCCTCTCCCTTAGAAAAAGCTTTGTCCTCAAAGCTTTGGTTGGAGAAATTGCTGCAGAAGCTGAAGGAGTGGTTCCCCGGTAGCATCCTCGGGTTGCATTTCAGGCCACTGACGCCTTTGGAGTGTCAAGGAGGATTGCTTGGAAGGCTGTAGATGAAGAAGAACCCTGTCAGCTGCGTGGAAAATGCGCCTAGAACGGTGCTGATCGGCTTGTTGATTCAGGCGAATTCTGGCCATGTGAAGATTGTCCTGCAGAATGAGAACAATCTGATTGCGGTTTCGAAGAACCGAGTCAATTGCCTGAACTGGGGAGCTGCTAAGGGTGTATGGAAGAAGAACTGGCGGTGTTTTTCCATAGATCGCTTCATATGGTGTTCTATGAGATGTGGTATTGTACCACCAGAGCGCTGCTAGGAAATCCATAGAAATAGTTGGCCAAAGCTGTTTAGGGATGGGAAAGGGTTTGAGCAATCCCGAAAGGAGTGTCGTTTCACCCTTGTTGACTTGGAAAGTATCATCGTCAGCCACCATCTGTTGAATTGTCATTTTTAGTCCCTGCCAAAAAAAGTTACATTGTTCTTGGTCATACCTGTTGCAGAACCCAGAGTGCCCTGTTGATGAAGAAGCATGGAGTTCATAGAAGAGAGAGCCCTGTTGAACATATTGCACCCAATTTGGAACAAACAGAGAAAGAGTTGTAAGAGAAACTGGGTCATCAATTGTGCAAGAAGGAGCATCTTCCACCATATTTTCCTTACCCTTTTTGTAAGTGATCACATAGGGATAACCCATGAGGTGGATAACCCATTTCAGGTGTGTTGGGGAGGAGACCCATTGTTCCAGAAAATTTTCCAGACTCGGGAGATCAGTCTTGATGCAGAAATAATTCCCTAATAGGTATGGCTGCCACTTCTGTATTGCATGCAAAATAGCCATCATTTCCTGCTGAGAGGTAGATGTGGCTAAATTCTTACCGGAAAGGTCTCGTGAAGGTAGCAAGCGCATTGGTTTAGCAAAGATACCTGCATATCTATCCAAGGAAGTAGTGGAGACTGTTGATGGGTGCATCTGAATGGAATTGAGCTGAGCGATGCCACCATGTGAATTCTTCTTAAGGAGTTTTTCCAGGCGATGTGAACTGATGATGCAGAGAGACCCTGGTTGTAAGCCCATAAATTTGTGTTGTGCCCCATTGACTTTAAACTGCATCCAAAGTTCAGCAAAATCTCATAAGATGGGGCCAAGTGTGCGTAACCATTGAACGCCCAAAACCACATCACATCCGCCTAAGGGCAAGGCAAACATGTCAGAGCGTAGGTTATAATCTTCCATAGAGATACGCACATTGTGACACTTCCCCTTGCAAGGTAAGGTGCCCCCATTGGCAACCATGACTTCAAAGTTGGAGCAAGGATGGACAAAACAATCAGCCTGTTTGGCAATCCGAAGGTCAATGAAGTTATGAGTGCTACCAGAATCAATGAGTATGGTAAGAGGGAGCTTCTTGAAGTATCCCCTGACCTGCATTGTTTGTGGGGTGGTGACGCTGGTTACAGCATGGAGAGAGATCTCAGGTGGGTCGTCCTGAAATGGGGTGTCAACAGGCGGGTGTTGAATGTTGATCTGATCATCCACTGTATCTGTAGCTGCTTCACCAAGTTCTAAGGCAGGCGGAGAATCCTCATCCAAGAGATAGAGCTTTTTTTGAACACATCTATGTCCCCGAGTGAATTTCTCATCACAATTATAGCAAAGCCCTTTTTCTCGGCGTGCCTGCATTTCTATTTTAGACAAATGCTTGATAGAAGTTGGTTGAGGAGAAGGCGTGATGGGAGGTCGTTGGGAACCCATATTTCTGAAGGGAACAAAGGTGGGTTTGGAGCGTTGTTGAGCTGCAATCTTGTCCTCAGCCAGCTTAGCCAACCCTAGGACTTCCATCATTGTGTTGGGACAAAATATTTTGACCTCTGAGCGAATTTCATCCTTGAGACCACTTATAAAACAACTCCTGTAGAATTCATCAGACAATCCTTCTGTGTGATTGGCCAATTTCTCAAATTCTGTCTGATACTCTCTCACTGTGCCAATTTGGTGAAGTTTAGTGAGTGCTCCTGTGAAATCATCAAAAGCACTAGGGCCAAATCGTGGCAAAATGAGTTGGCAAAAATCTGTCTAGTTTGGCTCGGGATGAGCTTTGATGTACCAACGGTACCATTGAAGGGCTTCCTGTTCCAAATGAAAGGATGCAAGTGGAACTTTCTGGACATCAAAAGTATTATGCATACTGAAATATTGTTCTGCTCGATATATCCATCCAGTCGGATCAGTACCACTGAAGCGAGGAAAATCAAGCTTCGGCCCACGAAAATTGTTGGAAGAAGAGAACCCGGTGGCTGCAAAAGATTCTGGCTGTCGGTTATTGTTCATGGCTGAATGCTGAAGATGGAGGCTGAGAAATTTTTCATCCAGATCTTGGAGTTTGGTTTGGATGGCTGCAAGTGCTTCCTCCATGGTGTTTGCTCCTGCACGGGTGACAACCATTTTTATTTTTATTTTATTTTATTTATTTATTTTTTTTTATTTTTTTTTCCAGACTGGAGCGGCTACGGCTCGAAAGGAATCTGGAACAACGCCGAATGGATTGAAAACGGCCGAATCTGGAACGGCTTGCAAATGGATCTGAAACGGCGCAGCAGTGATTAACAATAGTTCAGTTGAAAGTAGATATGGACCCCAGGTATGTGCGGCTTCCTAACAGTTCAGGGGTTTCACTCGGCCACCAATGCTGTCTGACGGCTTGCGTATTGGGGCAGTACCCCTCACTCCACGGCTCAGGTAAAACTGATAACCGCTTTGCCACAAACGACAGCTCTTGGTTTACCTCACGGGTGGGAACTAGTCAATTAGGTAGGGGTCGTTGCCCTTTTCACTGGTAGGTCCTCTCAATGGGCCAGCTACTTCGGGGTTCCTGTGGTACTCTTCACAATGAGTTTTAGGGATTATGCCCAAGTACTTCCCACAGTTAAGCGGATAGGGATGATTCCCAAATCCGAACCTGCAACAGAAAAAATTTGGGCAGAAATTCCACCCAATGTTCAAAAACCAGATCTATATTGTTCAGAATCGCTATTATAGCATGTTTCCGGAACTGGAGCAACCACTCTGCTTCTACCCGTGAAAGCGGAATAGAAATCTGGGCACTCGGTGAAAAGATTTTCTCGCCGCAATTTCCGCGGTCGTCACCGAAATTCTGAAAAATTGCTGATTTTAAATCCGCGATATCTCCACTTTTAGAACTCCAAATGAGATGATTTTTTTTTGAAACTGCGTATTTTTGAAAGAGGAATTCAGATATGCAATCGGTTTCTTCTGATTTTGTGCAGAAAGTTTCAGAAATTGATCTGAAAGTCGCCGCCCAAAAAAAGAAAAAAAAATTTCCCACTTATGCCAAGGAAAGTGCTCTGATAGCAGATGAGATGCACGTGCAACAATTAATTACTAAGAATATGCGAAATAGCAGAAATAATAGAACATAATCACTTTTATATTGATGACGGGCCACTTCAAGGGGGCAACCTCCTTTGAGCAAGCTCAATACAATTAACTTCACGGTGCCTTCAATGACCTCAACACACACTTATATACTAAGTCTATGCCCAATACCATAAGTCAAAACCATGGGACATACAATACTACGGGATGACTTACAAAGCATATGCGTCCAATACTATGGGTCAATACTATAGGCTAATATAAACTACGGATCAACAAATACTACGGGACGACTTACAAAGCATATGCGTCCAATAACAATATACTAACATAGTAAAGAGAAGGGTTTACATAGGTTCCTAACACTTTTGTGCACTGTGTTGATGACGGTCCACCCACATGTATCCAGTCTTCCCCAAAATTGAAGGATACATAGATAGAAACAATTATTGAACCTATAGAATCGATGTATTTGGCAGATGATATTGGAGGATGAAATTCAGAGGTAAAAGTTATTGAATGGAAAGGTAATTATCTTACATTTAAGGAACATAGAGGTATATTCCAAGGGAGTCACAACTAGGCTTGGTGGCATCAACTGAAGCTATAGTTGGACAAAAATTATCGAGTCCATAAACTACTCTTAAATTGCTTATCAAGGCTTCTCAACCTTGAATCCGGCTCTCCAAAAGGAATAAATGGGGGTCTTATTTCTTGTGAGATTGCTGAAAAGGATAAGAGAAATGATTGTTTCCAAAAAAAGAGATTTAAACTTAATGATTCAAGCTCTATCAGTATAAGCATGATGCCATCCATATATAGGATTTTTAGTGACCATCAACCAAAATGTATGCCACTGAAAATGGTTGATGACTCTTCTAGGAACATGAAAGGTTTAAGAGAGCTAACATTTGAATGTGAAGTCATAGAGGGATGTGAGATGAGAAATAATAATTATGTAGAGGAGGTCTCTAGAATTGGTTACTCTGCTAGAATCTAGGAGGATACAATAATTGGTGTTAGAGATGGAAACTATGTAAAACATAATGCCGCAGTGACAAACCTTTATGGTGAGTCAGCGTCAAGGATTAATATGGAGGAAAATTCAGTTGGACTCAAGGAAATAAATAAGGCTTTAGAGAGATGGAATGAACAAAATAAATCAAAAGAAGACGTCAAAAGGGATGCAAAAATTGATCTCCAATTTGTCGATGATGATGCTTTAGAGGTTTCTTGGAAAATTTCCAAGGGAGTTGAGAAAGAGGTGGAGAGCTATAATGAACCCCTGTGCAGATCCTCTGAAAAACATGTTAAAGGAAAACATGTGCACTTGAGCATAACAGAAACCCGTGGAGGATAAAATGATATCTTTCTTGCCCAATTTTATAATGAAAAGGAACCTCAAGAACATGTAACTAATTCTTGTTATTCTTCAAAGGAGGAAATATATTTCAAAGAAATAGCTTATAATCAAAATGAGGAAATCGTTTATATTGAAAAGGAGCCTCAACAACATGTAACTAATTCTTGTTATTCTTCAAAAGAGAAAATAGATTTTAAAGAAGAGAGTGAAAATGACAACCAAAGCTCACAAGAAAAATATGCAATGGTGTAAATTGATCATTGTAGCTTCAAGCTAAAAGATATTACACAAGAATTGAAATCCTATAAGATGACAAAAATTTCTCAAGAATCTATTACATTGCCCCATATACTATTATTACCTTCCTCTTGACCCAAAAGTGTGATTCACCTTCACAGTGCACACCTCATAATCTGCAATATAAGTGTTAATGAGAAACATTGATCAGACAACCCCTTTTCAACAACAACAACCTCCATTTGAAATCAATCTATTAGTCCCCTAACAATGCACCGGGAAAGAGATCTATTGTTCAAAACCTAGAAATGTGCAAATCTTTCTTGCCTTTGGTGGAGCATCCGCATTGACTCTCTCCATGCAGGTCTTTCAAGTAGTTGGTTGAGAAGAGCAGGATGAATTTCCCTCTGTTAAAATTAGGCTGCATTTCTGAGAATTCTTGCCACCTGCATCGTCAAGCTTGGTGATACCTATCAACGTTTGTCGCATAGTTCCATCAATTTTCTTGAGATCCTTAATTTGTTTGAATTCATCCCATGGCAACATGTTCTCAACCACTCAACCTGATATCTCTTCAACATAACTGTAGAGATGCAAAGATGAGTACTATTTTTATCGTTATTTTTGTATCCATGTTATTTTCCCTTGGTTTTAGAAAAAAATAAGTACATGATATTGCGTCAAGTTCCTATTAAAGTTGGAGATATTGGTTTCACCATTCTCAAAGTAAATTTCCTGCTCCATATTTTTCCACCGTAATCACCAAAAACAAATACGGGTTTGGCATCATCCGCTATTCTCTAAATCAAAATGTGCAATGGCACATATCCCGCCAAAGTTTACATAGTCAAGCAAGCGTACACGAGTCATAATAAAACAAAATGATGGTAAATGTGTCATGTTTCGATGGTGATATTGGTTTTGAGATTAAGATAATAACTTGGGGATTAAGAATTAAATAAAAGAGAAAATGCTAAATTAAATAGTTAAAGGGATAAGTTTTTAATAGTTTTTTTGTATGTTCAAAGTAATTAGTTCCTAAGGGAATTTTCAAAATGGTGATAAGCCATATTGAATAAATAATATAGAACAATAAGAGTAACATAAATGGGTAGTTTGGGGGCTTCAATGTAGATATAGAACTTGGATACCAAAGATAAAGGGTTTAATGTACAATTATATTATATAAAATATTTACAATAATATTATATAAAATGTTTATGTTTATTTAGTTATAGGTATATTTACAATAATATTATATAAAATGTTTATGTTTATTTAGTTATAGGTTTATGTTATATAAAATGTTTATGTTTATATATTTAGATGTTGATATGTTTATACAAAATTAAATTATTTGTTAATTTCTTGTTTTGTTTACAATTATATTATGTAACAATAAGCAAATTGCTTCTACTCCAAGAACAGAAGACTACGTATAAGGTCGTTAATGTAAGCAATGTAAATGATCTATTTCATGTCCATAATTATAATGGTGCTAGTCGTCAATATATCAACATGAATAATTTGGTGTCTCGCTAGGATGTCGTCATGATCGTGTCTCGCTAGGACTTCGTCATGATCAGACGTAACACTAATATTTTGGTGTCAATTAAATTGCTAAGCTATGACACATGACAAGATCTACAATTTAATAAATTTTAACACTGCAGATGAATTTCTGAATCCATCTACAATGTTAAAATTTAGAGGGGTCTCTGAATCCATCTGCAGTGTTAAAATTCAGTAAATTGTACGAATTCACTGTCAAAATTATAAATAACTTCCATTGTCGGAGTGACAACTAAAAATGACCAAATAAATGGCCAATTGTTATGTTGTCATTTTTAGTTTAGTTCTTATCCCGCGACCAAATTGATCATTTATTTTGGTCATTTTTAGTTTAGTTCTTATCCCATGACCAGATTGGTCTCATTTTTCATTAGCTCACTTAAAATTTCTCAATTTTGGTTATTTATCCCTTGAAAAAACTGTGATGACCAAATATTTTGGTCGCTTAGTCACTTATCTCTCATTTGTAATATATATATATATAAAATTAATTTTTAACAACTATATAAAAATATATATATAAATTTTTAACCATTATATAAAAAATGATCATGCTCCATATCATATTTTTTACCACAATTATATACAAAATGACCATACCCTTTTTAGTGAATATAGAGACAAATAAGAGCTGTGTGCGGCTTAGTCCCTACCTTTTAGTTAAACAAAATAAAAATAAAAATAAAAATAAATTATTCTAAATGAATTTAAAAATAAAAATAAAATCCAAGTAAACTTTTATATATATAAATAAAAATTATTATATGAATATAAAGTGCTTTATATTTGTATTAATATATATCAAATGCTAATATTTTAAAATTTTAAAATTTGTGAAATTGCATATTAAATGTTAATATCTAAAAAACTTAAAAATTGTGAAATTGCAAACATCAAAAAAATTAGTATAAAGTAAGTGAACCTAAATAAGTTAAATATATTTATTTTTGAATAAATCGATATAAATTACAATGTAAATAAATAGATTTGAGTTTGTTGAATTGTTTGTATTGTTTTGACATTAATATTTAATATGATTAATATATGAACCATTTTTAAAATACTATACTATTTTAAAAATATCAAATTCAACAATATAATTTCTCACAATAAAAAAATCAAATTCAAATTTAAAAATTAATTAAATCATAATTGCAAATATTAATAAAGCAACTTATCATCTTCAATAAATAATAATACATAATCCAAAACTCATACTAATTTTTAAAAGGAAAAGAGATTCAAAAATTAATTTTAAAAATATTAAACTATAATTATGTTTATTAATATTTGTATATGTTTAAAAATTAATTTAAAAAATATATTAAACTAAAAAGAAAAACTGAAAAATGAGAGAACTTTTCACACTTTGAAAAGAGCATAAAATATAATAATTGCATATTTTGCTTTTGAAAATTAGTTTAAAGATTACATAAGAGAAGATTACGAATATTAATGGTACTATTTCAATATAAACATATGGATTTAAGTTGTATAAATTTTTGGAATAGGTAGAGAATTATATATATATATATATATATATATGAAGTGACAACAGTACACCATTGAAGTGACAATAGTACAACACTCTACCACAAATATTTCATGAACTTTCTAAAGTTTTCATAATGTATGTAAATTTTATTTTATTTTATTATTTTTAGCTAATGTGGTCAATGATAAAAATAGTCTCTTCAATGCCTATGGGCCAATCGGAATTCAACACATATGAAAACAAATTGAATAAATAAAAACATATTAATATTATTTTTCTCAAACTTTAGAGATACTTTTGGTTTCTTTGTATCACTAGCCAAACTAATAGAGTGAAGTGAAATAGATAGTCTATGCCTGCGATAATACCCATAATACCCATACGACCATACCTTTTTAGAGAATATAGAGACAAATAATACCCCCACCTACTAGTATTATTTTGATCATTGCTTCATCAACCCCTACACACCATACCATGCCCATATGAATGCTTAACTAAGCAAGGAATGTTCAATTTGCACACACCAAATCAAATACCATTATCTTAATAATCAATGACATCTCAAAAATATCGTTATCTTAATAATCAATCACATCTCAAAAATCAGATATAAGAACATCCCATCACCTTGATACCTTGAAGACCCGCAATTACATACTACTCAAACATATTTACTCATACCTCAACTAATCACATCTCTAAAATAAGACATATGAATCCCATCACCTTGACAACCTTGATACCTTGAAGGTCCACAATTACTTGCTAGTTAAAAAAAATTTACTCATACTTTCATTAGCATATTCAAAGGCGTCACCTCTAAAACATAGTAGCAATATTCGAGTACGAATACAAATTCAAATACAATTAGGTATGGAAAAAATACATATAGAAAATTTCTAGTATGACTAAAATACCCAAGTATACATCTCATAAATACAAAAACATGCATTTTTAAATTAAAAAATATACATGGCCATTCAAAATTTTAAAGTAATATTCATTGAACTTCATTTTTTCACCTAGAAAAAAATTATGTATCTTGATGTTCATAAGAAGAGAATCAAAGCTAACATAACAATTTATGAACAGTTAAGTTCATCTAATCAGTCCTCATATCTATGTATCATGTAAGATATCAAGTGCTGACTAGTATCAAACCATATGCCTAAAACCAAGATCTATTTGGAGCACATTGTCCTATAAATACTAACTATACTGCTAAAAGAAAAATGAAACAACAAACTCCCCTATACAAGAGACCAGACATGGCATACATGTCGTTTTATTTAAAAAAACAAAAAGTGAAGGCTTGTAAAACCATAACATACCAAGTTAATATGCCTGAAACAAGCCTATAGCTACCAAATGGTGATCTTTAATCTCCTCATAATAGAGAATGCCCTCTTATATGTCCAAAGATTTGTTAGGAAGTCCATTCGCAAGAACATTATACTACATGTATATATGTTGGAAAGAAACAGTATTAAACCTGCTCTGGAGCCTTTTGACTCTAGCATGCCAGTGTAAAAAATGGAGTGCCTGAAGTCGTGACTTATATACTGCCTAGTCCATTATGACCTGAGAGTCACGGAAAACCTGAAGAGTGCAAAATTAATGTTTTGGAGTGGCAAAATCTAACAACCCCCACAGGTCCATTAACTCAACTTTGGTATTAGAGTTGAATCCATACTGCATCCAACAACAAAAGTAATGATCATAACTGAATCTTAAGACCATACCTACAATGCCAAATCCTAACCTGGATGCCCCGTCGAAATGTCCAACCGAAAAAGCATTGATACAAGGTAGTCTAATCTATGGAGCAATTTTTCTAGATACCTCTCGAGTACCTTCAAACAAAACTTCGACAATCCTTTTACATAGGGACTTGTTGTTCCTTGATGCTCTTTCAAAAATGACACACTTCCACCTTCTCCAGATACACCAGATGATATAAAGAGGAACGATCTCATATTTTGAATCATTCTTACCTAACTATGTAGGCAATATTCAAAGGTGGTACCACCCCAGATACCTAGTATTTTAAGATATGAAAAGACTTCTTTCCACACCGACTGAGCGAAGGAACAATAGACAAGTATATGGTCGATGGACTCCTCGGCTAAATGGCACATAGAGAAAAAATTTAGACCAGCAAATCCTCTCTTAATTAAGTTATCCTAGGTCAGGATTTTTTCCTCTAAGACCATCCAACAAAAAAGTTCCATCTTTAATGGATTCACCCAGCTCCACAATGTGGAATTCCACTAGTTATGAACAGGAGAGGAAAAGGATACTGCAATTTCTTCATAAACAATATTTCTTGTTACTGCACCTATAGAGGATTCGATGTCCAAACGATATCATCTGGTTTGTCTAACAAATAAACACCATGTAGTGTTTAAGCCTTCCAATATACTCGTCCCACCCAACAACAAAGGATACCTACAAATCGAGATCCTTCGACATCAACCAATGATTGTTGGTCGAATCCCCAAGGCACTGGATATATACATGAGATAAATGGTTGAGTCCCACGAGATTCACATAATCAAGGATCAAGAAAACTTATAACCAAAGTCTCCCCCAACAAAAGGAGCAACTCCTATATGCAATTGTGTGACATTATTGATCTTCCAGGATATCCAATAGTTCAAAGTTGAAAGTGACCCCACAAGTACCCTCCAAATATTTGATGCAACCAGGTACCTTTTATGTTCCTTCCGGAGACAATTTACCACCGACATATTTTTTAGATACTAAGGTCTAATAACATCACTCCAAATACCAGTATCGAATAGACCCTTCTAGAAACTCTTAATGGAAAGGTATTTTGCAAACCAATACAAATTTTTAATCCCACACCCGCCCATACTCTTTGGCACATCTAACCTGATCCACTTGACCAAGTGGAACCTCTCCTTATTCTTGCCACTTGACCATAAGAAACTGAATAGGAAATGGTTGATATGATTGATAATATACTTGGGATCTTTTGCAAGAGAGGACCAATAAACATGCATATTCTATAAGATAGAATTAACCAAGACCAACCGAGCGCCTATAGAAAGCCACCTAAAGGAACGATTGTCTATCTTTTTTTCCACCTTTTTCAGTAGCCAAATCCATCATTCTTCAAATAATTATTAGGCTTCAGAAATTATCCCAAGTACTTCATACCAACATCAAGGAAGTCCATATGAAAAGGAAATAGTGCATTAATCTAAGCGAGAGTATCATCCTCAACTTCATGAAATTAGAAAAAGGATCTACATGGATAGGTCTCCATGCCTGAAGCAGAGCAGAATATGTTGATAATGTCCTTTAGAAACCTCCACAACTCAATTGACCCATCACCGAATAGTAACACGTCATCGACGAAAAGCAAATGTGAAATGACATGAGCATTGGTAATTTTACACCCTTGAGTAGACCATCACACCTAGCCTTCTTGATCCTCCTCCTTAGGCCTTCCAAAATTAGAAAAAAGAATAAGGGAGACAAGGGGAAACCCTGCCTCAAACCCCACTGTCTCTTGAAAAAACATGTGGAGAACACTAAAATTGAAAATTTTGTCAATGTGACACAACCCAATATCCAATCTATGAACCCCACATTTAAACCAATCTAAATCAAAATTAACCTTAAGTAGGTCTAGTTAACCATGTCATAAGCCCTTTTCAAATTCATCTTCATAATTAATTCCTGAATATTCCTGACTTTAATCGTGTGAAGATATTCCTGGGCTACTCCTATAGCATAAAAAATGAGTCTATTACTCAGGAAGCCAAACTGCTCCTTTCACATATGAGTTGCCAGTATCAGCTTGATTTGCTTCGCAATAATATTGGATATCACCTTATAGATCAAATTACAACATGAAATAGACTTTAACTCATTATAAGAGGAGGGAACATTATTTTTTGGGATCAGCGCAATGAAAGTCGCATTAACAGCTCATGAAATCTTACCGATAGTCCTGGATTCTTCCACAACCCGCAAGATGTCTATACCCACTAGGTAGAAAGTGTGGAGAAATAATTCAACTGAGAATCCATTCGGACTAGGAATCATGGATTTGGGGAAATTATTTAAAACATATTCCACTTCCTTCAAATTTCCCGCCCCCCACCTCAAGAAACTCTTCTTCAGAAAAAAAACCTAGGGAAATTTTGTACCACTTGGAATTTCTCCCGAATGAAATTATCACTCGACGCCTAGAACAGTGACTAAAAATGGGCAGCAGCCATAAATTCCTGGTCTTTCTTACTCGAGATAGAATCCCCTCCTGGGACTTTTAATTCCCAAACTGTGATATGAACTCTACGATGATCGGCTACCCTATGAAAAAACTTTGTATTGCTATCACCCAACTTTAACCATGTAGCCCGACTTTTTTAGCGCCAGGATTCCTCCTCAAAAATTAAAAATTTAATATTCTAAGCTTCGATATCCTCAAGATGATAACTATCTATTGGGTAAAGGACACCAATAGAATCTTGAACAAAAATGAAATGAATTTCAACTTCTATATTTACCAGTTCTTCCTTCATACCAACCTTATGTGTCTTTTCCTAATCTATGATAGCACATTTTAATTCTTTCAATATATGGATCATCTGATCCATAGTTGAGACACCTAAAGAATGGTCAAAGGAGCACCATTTTTGCTTGATCATCTATTCAAAGTATTCAAATTCCAACAAGCCATGGTTAAATTTTGAGGGATAAAATTTTTTATCCACCACCCCTTTCAACTGCAAGAAAATAGGTATATTATCTGATATGTTAACATTCGCCACCCAAGACCAATATCTATCAACAACTCCCATTACGGACTCTGCCATCATGAGCCATTTAATCTGTTTTTCCACCTCCAACTATCCAGAGCAACGATTCCTCCAAGTAGGAAATAAAGGGCACGGAACAATATCAAGGAGATTTGAAGAAGTGAATAGGTTTATAAAATAACCAGACATAGGATCCAATCTCACTAAAGAACCCCATATATCCTTCTCCGAAAGGATTAGGTTAATATCCCCACCAATAATAAGCAAAGGATCATCAAGAAGGCTCGACTCAACCACCTCATCCCAAAACATCTGAAATTTGGAGTATGGATCGTAGCAGTTCATAATTTTAAACTCTTGATTTAGATCTTTGAAATAGCCTTGTAAAAGGATACCAACACAGGTAAAAAATGGAGCAAGATTTGCAACCTTAGGATTCCATGTAGAGAGTATCCATCCTAACAAACCCTGAGCATCTATCATGCAACATTCCCAGCCCAGGAAAAGTTGCAAGAAAAACATATCGTGCCCTAAAACCAGGAACCATCATCTCTTTTATAAGGACAATGTATGCATTTTTAAGAGCCATCAATATTTTGAGAGCCATAAACTTTGGGGTGCCCCCTACCCCTCTAACATTGAGGAACATAATTTTCACTAAGAAATGGTAATTTTGAGCTCATGTGCTTTAAGGGCCCGAGGAGAACTATACAACACCACACCACCACGATCTGAAATCGATTGTGAAATGCTAGCATCAATCAGATGATTTGCAACTGAAACTTGAGGATAAGTAAATCCACAACGCACCGCAACTTTCCTCAATTTATTCTATTTCTTATGAATAGTGACATTCATGAAATACACCAAAGAGGTTGTAGTACACTTGTCCAAAAGGGGAGAGTTTGACTTATACATAGTCAAAGGGGTTTTCTATATAATGTCCTTGTAAGAAGGAATAGTGGGAGAAAGCATCAATAACATTGTTCAAATCATCTCCACCCTCTACAAATTATGACTCCAACAAGCCACTTCCAGAGCTTCCACCTCCTGAACCACCTCTAGGGGAGAGGTCATATCAATTAAGGGAACAAATAACTGTTAGAAGGAAACCTATACCCTTAGAACAACCAAACTCCAATACAGTACCACCCAAATGGCTAACATCACCATCCAGGTATCCAGAACACGACATCCAGTCCAACACCAAACATGCCCCATCCAAGAAAAACCTTCCTCTCATTGAACTAATGGATAAACCAAGGAAGGATATATCGATTCCCGAGCACCGGAGGCATGTCGATCTTCCACTGTCTCAGTAAAATCTATCTCTTATGCACTAAGGGAATCGAAAAAAGAAGGAAAGAGTGTTTTTAACTTACCTGCAAAGGAAGTAGCACCGGATGACACCACGAGACTTCTCTCCTTTTTCACCTTCCTCTGCGCCAAGTCTTCAAGGGATAATGACCCAACCAAATATCTGATGATTCCTTTACTGGAGGATACATCTCAAAGAACCCTTGGTCAAAAACCCATCCAGTGGCTCAAAACCTAGACACTGATTCTTAAGATGTCCTATTTTATGCAGATATAACATTAGAACGGGACATGCCAATATTCCATCCGTTGAGTGATGATCCTCTCCCCCAATGGATCTCCACTTTAGCTGGCAAACCAATATAAAAGTTAATCTCCACCAAAACCTTCGCAATTCTCTTATCATGCTGCAAAACCGATGCATCATCAAAAAATACACAAACCCTGACCACATTAGCTAGACCCACAATGATATTATTCATCCACAATTCCTGTCAAAACCCAAAAATTCCGAAAAATTTAAAATTTTTAAAATAGCAAAAATTGTTATTAAATGCCGTCATTTAACTGTTTGTTTAGCTTAAGTGATCGTAAATGTATCTGAATGATCTTTTGTTATACTTAAATCTTACTTTCCGTTATTGATTGTTTTATTGTTTTGCAACCACAAGGGGGAGTTGTCATAGCAGACTGGGCTTACTTAGCTTCCGAGCTAATGCATCAAATTGTCTTTCTCTTACAGATATACAGGTAATGTTCGGGTCACTGCAAATAATCTTTAAAGCATTATAAAATCATTTAGCTAATCCAAATCATTCAGTATAAAGTCTAAGCATGCTAACCAGATTATCAGGTGTTTGAAGGTAGCACTCTTCCTATGACCTTCTCAAGATCTTACTGATAGAGAATTAGAAAATCTTATGGAGTATTGATCCATTACTGATATGCATGAATTTCTTAACTAGAGCTTTAGAGTATGACTGAGTTATCATAATCAGATCAATTTTTACTACACCATTGTTATTGTATCAAGTCATGTTTATAGTTAGAATATTTGATGTGCAACTTCAATTGTAAGGATCAATATAGATATACTTTGCTTGTCTCAAACAATTACCAGGTAGTCTGTAAATTACATGTCTCCTCTTAACATTTTCAGGATTTGTTTAGCTTGAAAAACTATTCCTATAATCCTATTTCTATGATTGATAAAGGATTGGGAACAGTAAGCTATCTTTATTAAACTCATTGTGTCTTAAGGATGACAAGAGTCTACTTGGCATATGCGAACTCTGAGTCTATTAAAAGATTATTATTAAGTTGTAACAACAATTGAAAAGGACTATGGTAACCCAAATCCGATAATGTGAGTTATGTAACTTAAATCTTACAAGTTTTAGGTCACCTAAAGACGAAATGGCACGTCCTATGTCATCAGTGCATCGCTATCTCAATGACCATTATAGATATAGAATTGTCAATCATTTATGCCCAACATCACTACAATATCTTTGATAATTGAAAGCGATCTAATATCTATTGTCTTTTCACATTAGGTTAGGGTATATATAAAAAATATAGTGATAGGTTTTGCAATTAGCATTTGATTCACTTGAAAACTACCTCCTTGGTAATTTTTATAATAATTTACAAGTTCTCTAAGTCTAATATAGACTTCAAGAATTAATCTTGTTCACTATTGACTAATGCGTGGTATTATAAATTGTAGGTCATGTGTTAATGTTCACTTATGCAAGTTCGAAGCATTGATTTCATTATGAAATAATGGCAAGTTTTTAAAATATGATATCACGACCATGGAAGAATATCCATGCTATGATTTTGGGTTACCTTCGTAATGATTTTTAATTGATCAACCAAATAATTGGGAATCTTGTTGTAAAACTATTGAACCTTGACCCACTTGCATGAAATTATTGGGATGCTACGTGGTGGCTTCCGGACCAAGTGTTGGTGATATATAACGTTGACTTAACCCTAGTTGGGCACTTCTCCCTCGCCTTCGGGCTCGGTCGCCCTGTGAAAACCTCCTGGTCTGAGTTTTTGCTGTTACAGTGTGCTAGAAGCTTCTATGCTTACTCCAACCTTTGTATTTGTCCACTTTAGCGTTTGCGAGTCGTTGTATCTTTGCTGTTGGCAGCTATGAGGTGGTTATGACCTAGGGTTTATCTTTGTGCTTCCATTACTAGTCTGGTCATGGTTTGAGGGTATCGTTCGACTTGCTTTTGTCACGTCTTCCATCATGGAAGATATCCTTTGATTTTGCCAGCTCGTTCTTTGGTGACCAAGGTGGGGTCTTCCACCTAAACAGCTCGTGGCTATCAGGCCTTTTACTGTGGTTGCAACCTCTTTCAATTCGCTGGTAAGCTATACATATTTGCTTCGTCATTTTCTAGATTAAAAGAAGTTATTTTGTTTTTAAGAATAAAAGTTGTGACTGATTCGATTCTGTCCAATGCAGGTGCTGGCTACTCTTGAAGGTGTACCAGGCACAATCTTCGGCGCTTGGCTCCTACCGGGTAAGCCTGGTTTCACCATGGCTTTTCCTCCTTTTGGTGGTTAGGATGGTTATGTTTTGGTCTTGAAAGATCCACCTTTGTGGCTAGCTCCGTGCTGTTTGGTCTTGTAGCTGCTTGTTACTAAAGTTCATGGACAGGTTTAACCCTGTGATGTGTATGAAAAGTTATGGCTGCAGTCATATGTAATTTAATCGTCTTGCTTGAGGTATTTAGGGTTTATAGAAGAATTAATGTGTAAAAGAAAAGGTTGTGAGCCTGCTCTGAAGATGAGGTTACGGCCTCAAGGTTTTTAATACTGTACTCGTAAAATCTTGCTCAGGGTTTTTACCCAGGGTTTTGGAATTTAACTTATTAAATGTTTCTCCTATAAATTTTGAGCTGGTGTGTGGCGTGTATTTCTAATTCTATGTTTTTTTTTTTTTTTTAAATCACTTAAACAGTGATCCTTGGCTGCGGTCGTAGGTGAAATCGTTGTCCAAATTCTAAATGTTTAATTACTAGTAAAGTCTGGAATGATGGGGGTTCAATCCGAAACGACAGTGGTGATTTTGTTAAATGTTGATTCTGTATTTACGATTTTCTTCTGTTGGTAGTTTGAGAAACAAGTGAAAGATATTGTTATGATACTGAAGCTCGACAATGAGCTGGAAAACTGTTCTGTCTGTTTCATTTTGTTGTGGAATTAATATCTAGGTTATTTCTCTGTTGATAAATTCGTGTTGTAGAAACTGGAATGATAGGGTTCACATCGAACTCCCCAGTCGTGATTTTTTTAAATGCTTATTCAGTTATTAAGATTACGATTCTGTGGGTAAAATGGAAGTTTTAAGGAAAGTTAATACTATATTGTTTTTAAGCTCGATGTCAAGCTAGATATTGTTTTGTTACTTATTTTGTTTTTAAAACAATAACTAGTTTATTTATCTGTTAATAAATCCTGTGTGATGAAGTTCTGTTAGGGTTTTCTGCACAATGATTTGATTGTCATGTACAGACTTGTTTAAATCTTAACTAGGGTTTGTACCCTCATTGGGGTATCCCAACTGTGGATACGATTCTCCTAAATTTGTTGTTGACCAGGTTATAAATTCTGTATTTTCTATTGTTTATTTACTATTGTTTCCTATGTCTGTATATTAAATTTTGTTTACACAAAGTATAAATAGTTTATACGTAAACCCTGCTTAGCTATTCAAAATTTTTGATTAAACTAGGTTTATAATTGTAATAATAACTTACTACTTAAATATTACTACTATATTGAAAACAGTATCTTACAATTATACTGAATACAGTATAGATACCTGATTAGTAAAAATTACTTCTTACTAGGGATGCTTGAAAAACATAGTGACTCTATCAAAATTAACTACTGCTATTCTGAAATATTAACTTTTCTTAATTAATTATCTCATATTAAAGATACGGAAAACACAATAACTCTGAACAATCTTACTACTGATATTCTACGATTTTATCTTTTCTAAACTAATTCCTCTTCAAACATATAGAAGATAAACACAACATACATTTATTCAGATTTAATAAACATGCAGAAATCAATAGCAGAACCTGTTTCTGTGGACGACAACAGCAATGGGAGGTTGTTCCTCCCTACCAACTCCTGGAGAGTGCCCAGACAGCACTTCTCAGGACCCCCGAGCTTGCTCTGGTCTCCCTGGATGGAACTAGGTGCAGCAAAGTAATTCTCTCAGCCAAAACAGCTATAATGGAACCAAGTTACTACAACATTCCTCTCAAACAACTTCCTTACTGTATATTTCCCTCTTCCTCAATGGGACTCCTGAATAACATTCACCTGAATGTATTCTCCCTCCAGAACAATTCGAACCCTCAGCTCAGTTCATTGATTACTATTTAAAAGATTGCCTAGGTCTTTGTTGGGTTACTGTCATTAATGAGCCACCTGCTCATATTCCACTTTCTTGGGGAATCATGACCCCAAATATAGGGAAGTTGCCACCTGCAACTTAGGAAGTGTTTGAGGATGCTGCCACTTGTCTTTTGCCTTTCCACCTAGTTCCATCCACCAGTTTGACCAGTAACCTCTTTTTAACAGCTCTCCCATGCTGTTGTCTCCATAATTTATTTATTAATAATAAAATATTCTGAATTACATTCCATTTCTAGTGACTCTGCTGAGTCATCAATTCCTACTTAGCATTAAATTTAACATAATGTCTCGGGAATGTAATAAAATAATTACATAACTTTTACAAAATTGGGGTATGTGACAACTCCAGAGGGAGATTAGGTACTAGCATCCAGACATGCCTCTCTTGAAATTTTTCCTTATAGGGGTTAAATTCTAGATGACAATGCTTCAACATCCAGGAACCATTTCCAATTACCCAAAACCTAGCCAAAATATTATCCATATCATCCTTGGACAGAAAATGAAAACTGGCCCACTTATTCATCAACATATAACAATGGGGGCTATAACCAAGCAGTGGCTTGCATTAATTAACAAAAATCTAGTGGATGATATATGAACTCCCCGGGGACAAATTGACACTTTCCCAACTAAAGTCCTTTCAGAAAGGCTCAAGGCACTATTCATATTTGCATCCTTACACACCATCAAAGGGGTCTTCTTAGAACGAACTTTGCAAGCTTTTATAGACCTCTTATGTCTATATTTTTCCCCATAAATCCTCACCTTACCCCCTTTCCAAGCTCAACTAGAGGTATTCTGCTGACTACCATCAAAAACCTTCTTGTCAACCAAAGGAGCCACCCAAGAGGACTTGCCCCCAGTCACAGCGCATCCGACCATAGAAGGAAAAACTTTGGGAGACTTACTATGACTATCACCACCAGGAAACTCCTTTTCTGACACAACAACTACAATCTGACTCCGATGGCTATAGGCGTCCTTACGAAGTAACACTTTGTACTCCTCATCAATATTTTGAAACTCCTCATGTGACCAGTCAATATCATCCTCCACCCAATAATATTCTTGAGCAAATGGCATCCTTGCGGCCCAGCCTGACCACCCAGACTAACGGCAGACATGTCGTCACAGCCAACGATAAAACACAGAAACTTCATAGCCAAAACCTCAGGAAACTCATGTTGAAACCCTGATAAACCCTTAATAATATTCATTCTTCATTGTAAGTAACTTCAACATGTTTCAAATTTGAAAAATAACATATGATATAACAACATAATGTATTTTTTTTAATGTTGATTAAGTAATAAGTATGGGCTCATGGCCTCGTTGTAGGATTTTTTTAATGTTGACTCAGAAATGTGTGTTACATCCATCCACATTTATTTAAAAGGTTGTGTGGAACAATAGCCAAAAATTTATGTTTGTTATTTTATTTCAAATTCCACTTTTATCTTAACACTAAATTTTAATAATAACATCTAAATTTTAATAATAACATTTAGTGAACCTTTAAAATATAAAAAAATGTTAATATATTTAAGCATTTAGTCAACTTTACCATATTATATCGAATATTTTTCTAATTTCAAATTCCAAATGAATTTACGTACATGAACTCCCAATACATCCAAATCTTACTACTATGCTTTAAAACATACAATGTGATTTTATTCGTAATAGAGTAGGCTAAACGTTTTACATTTACCCTCTTTCCAACAATTTTTCTAGCCAAAATCCAGTTGAAATTGTTGGAGTTCAATATATGCGTTGTTGTAAATGCATATTTTGGGTGCCCATAGATATTTGAGGCATGTTGAATCTGTTTTTGCAATCAAGAATGCAATTTGAACAATGAAAATCGCAATTTGTTGGCAGGCGGTTTGGATAAGTCAGTTGCGCAGCATCGCAGATGTTGCGCAAGGTCAAAAGATGCCGGGCAAGGAGGAGAACTGCGCATAAGTCGGAAATAATGGTATTTTATGTATTTTTGGGTCATTTTGGACCACATTGTGCGGGTTAGGGTCATACTTTTTGTAGATTTTATTAAAAAGTAGTTAGGCAGTTGCCAAAATAGATGTAGCATTGCAAGTGTTGAGATATCAAGCCTAGGACGGATTAAGCATGGATGATAAGAGAGAATTTTGCTTGTTTCTGTCTGCTAATCTGGGTATGCGATGGAAGAACTATATTGTTGTATCTGAGTTTGGTTGCGAAGGTTAATATGACATGACAGATTTTTGAGCAGAATCATAGTGTATTTTCCTGTTTTCCGTTACGAATGTGATATGCGATATGAAACTGTGAATGATGCGATGTTTCTATGTTTCAAATGATGCTTTACTACTAGATCTATTTCGCATTAATGGTTTTATTGATAATGAGATTTGTTGAATGATGATGCGGTTCTGTTTAAATGCATAACTTGAAATGTTAGATCGGTTAATGAATGTTGTGATAAGTTGACCAGTAGCCACACATGGTCCTCCTTCATTCGGCGGAAACGTGGTCCCGTCATCTCTCCGTCGAACATCTCGGGTGACACTTCATCTGCTCCGCAGGTGTTGCTGGATAGGGTAAAACCTGTCTGGGCCGATGCTCAAGGAGATCGCGGTGGTTTGAGTGTCGACAGAGTGAGGAACCCCTGTCAACTAGGTTTGTGTCAACACAATTTCAGCAAAAATTTCATCGCCATAGTTCGTCAAAAATAACCAAAAAAGTTCAAAACATAAAACGTTTAGCCAACTCCACTCATAATAGGTGTAGTCAAACTTAGCCAGGTAAAAAAATTAGTTTAATCTAAGTCTTAAAATGTAGGGCACTATGGAAAACTCGTGAGCATACATAAAATCTAAAATCAATTGCATAGTAGTAAGGAGATACAATGTGAAATTCTCAAATTATTAAAAGAAATTATAGATAGATAGATGATTAAAATTAGCATTAATTCAAGACTAATTTGCAAATAGCATTTCATCGAGAGTAGTGAGGTGCTCTATAGCCTAGTATGGGGAATATGTTTCCATGTAACGTAACATAATGTAAAATACAATAAAAAAGTAATTAAAAAATTTCATGTCGGCTCATAAAATAAAAAATTAAAACCAAATAAAACGTGATTAAAAAAATCCATGTTTGCTCATAAAATTAAAAAAACTAAAACCAACATAGATCACCTTAAACCCGGATCTATCAAGCACCGAAAGGGATCAAATTTCTTGAGGTTTAATTTTTTTATGAACCTGTAAAAATTAAATATAAGAAAATGTACACCTCAAGAAATTTGATTCCTATCGGTGCTTGGTAGATCCAAGTTTAATATGGATCTATGCTGGTATAAATGAGTTTCACCTTATATTTCAACGAGGTCTCCCATGGGCCATAGAATAGACAGTGATTGGGTGTACTATTAAGGCACTCCTTGTGTAAGGTCATCCGTTCAAAACTTCATGGGTACAAGCCTATAAAACAAAAGAGGTCGGAGAAAATATATTTGATATTTATAACCAATATCCCAAATTATATATATATATATATATATATAAAGTATATATGTCAAAGATATCAAAATTATAATATTTACTAATAAGTATGGCATTTATCCCCCATGTTGGGTGTCGTCCCAACCCTTGCCTCCTGGCATGCCCATGAACAAAGTTTGGGGCAATTTGAATGGATAGCCACCTAACGGGAGGCATGTCCGCGTGATCAAAGAGGAAGATGGATTGCAATCTGAAAAACATTATGGCATGGTATGGCATGTCCAATCTACTCAAGTGAACTTGTAGCTCTTAGTCCATATTTTTTCCATATTGTCATGTCATCATTCAAGAATTCATGGAACCTGCTTCCAAATCCAGCTCCCATTTGAGAAATGAGATGGCTATTGGTCGTGCTAAAAAATAGAAACTATTATATGTGCCTTCTCCCTCATCGTTTGATCTATTGGTTCTCCCATCTTCTCATCACCCTCACCCTACACCATCCTCTCTCTCTTGGCCCTTGTACCTCTTTCATTCGTTATCCTTTTGGTTTACCTTTAGTCATGGTTCATTCCAAGCATACTGAGAAAAAAACCAATGCCAGTCCTCATCATTTCCATATGCCCCATGTCATCTGTGACCAAGAGAAATATAAGGCATGCTTCAATGGTATGGTTCATCCCTTAGCTAGGATCCACATCCTAGATATGGAAACTTGAATTCAAGGGCACTGTCAAAAGCCCACTCCAAAAAATCTTATTGAGGAATTGGGAAATATGGTTGATGGCATGGGCTCCACCTACATCAGAGAAACTTGGTACACCAAAACTCATGGCCTTCTCTGGTACACCAAAACGCTGCTAGGACAAGCCATCACAGACTATGCAAAAGGATGGTTTTAGGATGATCCTAAGCGTATGAGCTTGGACATGAGTATGAACCGCATGGAGGGTTAGCTCCATCATATGACCAAGGCGCAAATGGACTCGGATGTTCATCTCAACACCAAGCTCAACACTCTAGCTCGTGAATTGACATGAAAGACTTTTAGTCAGGCCCCGATGAACCCCCAGCACCTCCTAGCTGATTTTCCATCGCACTCTACACTTCTCCCCAGCTGATAAACCAAGAGATACTTCGGGAGCCAAGAAGGAAAATCCAGGTGACAAGATGCTCACTTCTCCCCCCACTTTAATCTATGATGGTGAATATCCATGGTTAGAGCTTTGTGCTTTTTGGGTACCAATTTGTCTATGTTATGTGGATTTTGAATCTATTTAGATATGGTATTTTGAGGCCATAACCTCCGGCTTGTGGGGAATCCTATCAAGCTATAGGATCTAAACTCTCTGCTACTATTGGCTTGTTTTAGTTGATTGGCATGTGCCTTAGTTTTGTCAAAACAGTGGGTTAAAACTATTAGCAGCAGACATTCGACCTTTTCTTCAGCAACCACTTTGAACCTACTCTACTTGTATAATGTCTCTGGTTTTTAATAGAATTTTGAATTTTTATAAAATAAAAAATAAGTATGTCATTTTCTTTTACAAGGAATTAAAGGAGGTCAAAGTGAAATTGTGTGATCTTTTTTACCAATATCTCAAATTATATGTATAAATAAATTATAGATGTCAATGATACCAAAATTATAATATGTACTAATATGTATACAATTTGAGGTGGTTTCGTCGTATTCAAATGATTTGGTTATTTTTATTATTTTTATTATAATAAAAACAAATATAGTTTATAGTTTTTTTTTACGCGGAAAAATCATCTTCCTGCTTTTCCAAAGGAATCAAGGAAAGCTCACACGCACAGGAAATCTCAACAAACTTCCCCACATATCGTGGATGGTAGGTCGAGCAAACCGTCAGCCGGTCATCCAAGCTAGAAGATGTCTCAATGGATTTGAACCTGGGTGGATGGAATGAAATCCATCTATCCCCACCAACGGACCACCGTATCCTTGACCAATATATTTTATAGTTAATATATATGAGATATACAATATAATATGTATTAATAAATTAAGTGAAATAAAAGTTTAAAAAAAGTAATATAATGATGATGGCATTAATTATCATCAATTAAGATAAATTGAATATATGAAAAAAATAAAATTATATATAAAGAAAGATCATAATACTAAAAAATAATAATAATAAAATAAATCATTCTTTGTTTTTGTACGAGGAACATGCTTGATACCTGACATGGTATTGTTTTCTATATATTCCGTTGATGGGGAGGATGGAGTTTCTTGCTACATGATTTTACTTTTTCTGTATCAAATACTTGATAAGTTCTTTTGGGACTGTATTGTATTGTTTATGTCAGTCTTTGTTTTGTTGATACTTCTGGAAGCTACAAGGCTTCGCCTTAAATCTGTGGAGATGTACTTTTTTATTTGAAGTAATAGCAAAAGTATAGTTTTTTCTGCTAGAAAAAAAAAAGCATCTTAATTTCGTTTTTTCAACATCCATTAATTTCTTTTTGTACTTCTCAACACTTAATAAATTCTTGATTAAAAAATATCTATGCTAAAACAAGTAAAACATTTGTCTTAACTTTATATGTTGTCTCTTGTATTCCTTACTTCTAGTATATATTATTTCATTTGCATTTATTTTATATTGAACACGGGTAAGTTTGCATAATAAAGAGTAGTAGTACTCTAAACGTCTAATGAAATGATCGTTTTCCGATCATGTTATAATATTACGAGGATAAAATGACATCCGGTTATTGTAAGGCTATTTAAGGGTGTTGAATCCATTTCTTCATTAAAAACAATTGTCTCATCAATCCAAAATTGTAATTTCAGAAAAGATTTCCTCATTAGATTCTTGTGATGTCAAATTCTTAAAATGTTTAGCCTTCTTTTAGAAAGGATGCTAGATTTAACTTACCATTATAAACTTTAAAACTTACTCTCTATCTAGAATCCAATTATATAGGATGACACTTAGGTATTATGGAATGGATTTTTTATTTAAGTCAACACTACTAATTAATCATGTTTATATTAAAAGCTCATTTTTACTTCATTTCTAAATTAACGACTGATCAAAACAACCAATTACCGAAAAATAAAGCCCTCATAACTTTTTTTTACAACTATATAAAAAACAATTATTTTTTTGTTATTATAGGTGGAAATGATACCCAACCACCAGTGTTATTTTGATCACTACTTTTTCCCCTCCCACACACTATAACATGTCCATATAAATGACTAACTCCTCGACGCACACCAAATCTACAACAATGTCCTAATAGTCAAACAACATTATAACATAAGATATTCAATAAATAAATTAAGATGCCTCATTGCCTTGGTACCCTAAAGCTCCACAATCACTTGATATTAAACATATTTACTCTTACTAAATCATTACTAACTTGTCAACCAATTAGCATATCAAAATATCACATCGCCATTAAAGCATACAACATCATTTATTCATAATTGATGCATTAAATCTACAACATTGTCTAATAACTAGCATAAATCCATCTTAAAACCGTATCTATCAAGCACCGAGAGGGATCCAATTTCTTGAGGTGTATTTCTTTTTTTAAATTTAAACTCAAGAAATTTGATCTCTCTTGATTTATAGATCCGGATTTAAGTTTTAAGTTTTTATTTTATAAACGAACATCTATTTTTTAATTACTTTTCATAATATTTAGCCGACATGAATTTTTTTAATTATTTTTTAATTAAAAAAATTACTTTTTAAGTTAAATTACTTTTTACGTTTTATTAGATATAACGGTACATACACGTTAGAACATCTCCCCCATACTGGGTTGTAGAGCACCTCGTTTCACTCGGTGCAATCAATCAACATTATAACATAAAATATTTATTAAATAAATTAAGATGCCTCACTTCATTGGTACTTTGAAAGTCCACAATTACATGATATTAAACATATTTACCTTCACTAAATCATTAACAACCTTTTAACATCTAGCATATCAAAATCACATCACCGTCCAAGCATACAACATCATTTATGCATAATGGATGCATCAAATCTATAACATTATCCCAATAGTCAATCAACATTATAACATCAAATATTCAATGAATAAATTAAGATGCCCACTACCTTGGTATCCTAAATATCTACAATTATTTGATATTGAACATATTTACTCTCATTAAGTCATTTACACGTTGCTTATTCATTAGCATATTAAAATCACACATCATCATTAAAGAATACAACATCATTTATCAATAACCAGTGTAGATCCATCTTAAATCCGAATCTATTAAGCATCGAGAGGGATCCAATTTCTTGAGGGGTAATTTTTTTCTAAAACTTAAGATAAAAAAAATTACACCTCAAGAAATTGGATCTCTTCGGCACTTAATAGATCTGAGTTTAAGATGGAACTATACTGGTTTTATTTTTTTATTATGAGTAGACATGAAATTTTTTAATTACTTTTAATTTTTTATAAGTTAAGAGTCGACATGGGAATGTTACGTTACGTAACATGACAAACGTGACAAACGTGACAACATCTCCCCCATACTGAGTTGTAAACACCTCACTACTCTCGATGCAATTAGTGCAATAAACCCTAATCAACTAATGATTGGCCCAAGTCATCATCAAAAGTTTAATCATAAATAAAGTTTAATCTTATTTGGAAATTTGGGCCTATGCAACATAATGGGAAAGTTATGGCTATACATAGGACCAAATACATAGTAACTATATGAAGGTACAATGCAAAAGGTAGACACTCTTAAAGATTTTTTTATGGATAGGTAGATGATTAGAAATTACATTAATTCAATGTGAATTTGTGAATATTATACAAATGGATTTCATTTTATTTTTTTTGGCTGAGAACGGATTTCATTTTATGCTTTGAAGAGGGTTAGGAGAATTACAATAATTTTTCATCAAAATTATGGAATCATTTGTATATATAGAATTATTTGTATAAACAAATGATATGTTATTTAAGTGTTCTATAAATTGCTCTAGGATCTACTATTTATTTGGAGGTGTGTTCTCAATAAGATAGGAGGATTTATCATCAGTAGTTCCCGAAGAGCAAAGTGGTGGAAAGCAACTGATCAATTTGACAGTGTCAACAATGGCCTAGTTAGTAAAGGGGATATTTATAACCTCCCCGTCAATGGCCAAGTTCTAAATAGATACTTCACCTGACCACCATATGGTGAGTGCTCGGTTAGTTTTTATATACTAGGTTATTTTTGTTGTTTGCTTTTAATTGCTTTCGCTTTTGCTTTGAGTGGTAGATAGCAGTTCCAATGATTACAATGGTAGTAATACTAATATGTATCCATAGTAATACTCACTTCATTAGCTCAGCTTGGACTCTATAGCTCATACTATTCACATAAGTATCTGGATAACTAGTAAGGTTCCAGTCCAGGTTTCAATAAAAGGCAGTCGAAAGAGCAGTCAGTCGGTAGAAAGAAAGGAGGAGCTCTCCCCTTGAGGGGTCGGGGTAAAAGAAGCCTATATTTATTAGGATTACAACCCTAGCCCTTATCCCTATAGTTATTATTCCTATTCAGTTATGGTTTAGAAACCGCGTAAATAGAGTTACCAATATTTAATGGATGACTGATTCCAACTAGAGAATAGAAGAAACATAAGTAGCCCATTGGCCTGAAGGATAACTTATGGGTCGTCAATTGTCCACGCTTAAGTCTCCATCTAGCAACACCAGTAAGTCATGCCGGTAGAACAACCCACACTAACGACTTCTGGCTATCCGCCATTATCAAAATTATGGAATCATTTGTATATATAGAATTATTTGTATAAACAAATGATATGTTATATAAATAGTACATTTATATATATAAGTTAAATATTATAAGTTTTCAACTATTTTTTATTTGCTATTATGGGAATTAGATTATATAATATTTCTTAATATTGTAATTTTGAAATGATGAAATTGATGTTTTTAATGCAAAAATGGATTCATCATTCTTAAATATCCCTATTACAACTAGATTATGCAATGTTACATATAATCACTGCAATTTCATTAATCCAAAATTATTCTCGTTGGATTTCAAGTCAAATATGTCGATGTCCCTTCCATTATTTTGAATTGTTGAACAAGGTCTAAGCCATAGCATGTTTAGAATACAACCATGAAAAACGAGTGAAGAAATAATATATATAATAAGTTATTATATAAGAATAAAAACACAATATTTATTTGATAATATTACTTTTAATATCATTGAAAACGTGTATCTTATTTGTCAAGAATCACCATCAACTCATCATTGGTATGCTTTGAAATCATGGCAATTATATCCCATTTCTATACTTAATATGTTGTTATAGATAACATAGAATGATACACATTGAATTATTTTACCCATGGTGGTTATTAAACATGCCAACACAATTAGGGAGGAAATTTTGGGGGGGAAGGGGGTTGTCTATGATCTTGAAAGACAAATATACAAGGAAATTGTACAGAGATTTGGAATCACCACTAGCAACGAAGTTGAAGTGCTTGTCACTCTACAAGACCTCAATGTCCTTAAAGATTAAGGAGTCTGAAAAAGTAATAATGATCGGTGACTCAATGGTGATTATTCAAGCACTTCTCTTCTGAAATCCACCTACAAGCATAAACCTAGCCATGATATGCTAAACAACTATCTCGTTGAGGCTAGACTTCAACCAAATTTCCTTCTTCCATGCCTTTCACAATCTACACACTAAAACATACAAATACGAAAATTTGGGGGTTCAAATGCAAAACATTGTTTGAGAATAAAAGACGGGATAGGAAACTCTATTAACATGTGCCACATTTCATGAGGTGTCAGTGCATCAAAGCGAGATCCCTCCCAGTAACACTTTTATCCTCATGAAGGAAATAATAAGGGTGAGTAGTAAAAGGATTCAACATCCCTAGTTAACTATGCTAACTTCTCTTAATTGCACTCCAAATAATTGTATGTTGGATTTAATGACCCCTATGTGTGGGATCAATCATCCAACCCCAGGATTAATTTTGGTCGTATTAGATGTTGAGGTCATTATCGCCAAGTAGGATAAGAGCTTGGGAGGCTCCCGAGTCCCTGGCTTTGTCTTCACCTCTCTTGACCATTTCAAGCACCCTCATTGGAATAGCCATGTCTCACTACCATTATCATAGTATGTGTCCTATCCATTGTGATTTTAAAGGAATGCAAAAGGGCCTTGAGAAGTGTGAGAGATATGTATATGAATCCCACTACAATGTGACCTACTTGACCTTGCAAGACATTAAATGGAAGGAGGGAATTGAGCTAAGACAAGTATTAGAGACTATTGGGACTAATGTATCGTTGAGACAGGGAATCACATTATCCATTTGAGGAAATGGGAGGTATAATCCCATGCCTTCATGACCATTTACAAGGGAAATTAAAAATGGAACCAGCCTTGACATTGAATTCTCTACAATCTTTGGAAGGGCTCATTGTGGATCATCTTAATATTCCTCTAGAGGTTGTGTTGTCCCACTCTCCCCAGCCCTAGTTTCTATGGGATTTACCTTCCATGAGTCACTACGGGCTTCTTTCGATTGTTCTATTTTAAATTCCCATGATTTGTTTCTTACAGTTCCCATTCTTTTGATCCTAGAACATCATTCTAAATACGTGGAACTTTGGAATTGGTATCAAAAGTAATCACTCTTTTCTAGCATCATAATGCCAGTGATCCTCTATGATTGTGAGGCTTGGGATCGAAGAATATCTCTAGGAACTTTGAACAAAATTGAGCCAATTTAACTTTAAAACTAAAATCAATACTCCCTACTTCATTCTCCTCATGGAATCTAGTGTGTTCCCTATTGAATGCAAAGCCATAAAATTATATATTTTATAGAATGTTGGGAAACCTCTTCACCTTAAACTTTTTAATTGTGCTTCTCATTTTCTCTCTCAAAACTAATCATTTATTAATATCATCTTTAATCTTTAATAATTCAACTACCCCTCATCATCCACACCAACTAATCTCTTCCACTCTGGGGAGGCAAGTGCGAGAGGGGTGCTTTTTGACCCTATAGGTAATATAGTCAAAACCTATGCATGTGGATTAGGGACAAGTACTAATAATCAGGCGAAACATTTTTCTTTGTTCCCGGGTTTAAAGTTTTCTCTAGAGGAAGGAATTCGCTCCTTAGTTGTGATTGGGGATTCTATGATTATTCTCTCTCCTATTAGAAAGCGCCAAGAAATAGCAGATCTTATCTCTAGTTGTCTTCATAATCGTATTTTCGGAATTCTTTCTCAATTCCAATCAAAACAATTTTTTCATGTTAAAGAACCCTAAATCAGTTAGCAAATGGTTTTGTAAATCAAGCTTCTCATCTTTCTCAAGAAATCTATCTGTGAATGGAGGTTCTATTCAATAGTATTGGATTCCCTAAATTCTTTGTGGTCATCCTTATGTTATTTAATCCCCTCTAAGGATTGGAGATTCATCAAAGTCTCCATGACACTTGTCTTTATGTTTTGAGTGATATGTGGAATGTGTCTCTAATTATTCCATTTGAGGGCGGAGATTCCAAGCTTAATAAATATGGCAGGAAGGCCATTATTGTGAGTCGGTCCATTGAGCTTAGCATCCATCAAGTTCTCACGTGTGGTGGTTCTGTTGTGTTAATGTGTTGTTGATTCATGAAGGTTCGACATTCAGATAGCTGTGAAGAAAAATACTCTTTAGTGTTGAGGTCTTGCCCTTCTGGAATGGTGGCAAGGGATGTTGGGTTACTTTCCTTCTCCTTAGCTCGAGGAGTTAGGCGCCCTGGTCATCTAGCCAATCTTCCTTTCTAGGTAATTCTTTGCGGCTGTGCTCTCCCTTTCAATTGGCAAATCTAGGATACTGATCTCTCAGTTTTTTGGAAAACTCTGGGTTAGGGATGGTTGTGGTTGAAAATATTTTATGCTTTGTTAGAGAGGAAGTTACTGTACTACCTTTTATTGTCTCTGTCAATTCTCATCACAATTTTGGTTGGATTGTGGGTAACCCCTTTATAAGAGAGAATCCTTGGTATCTTTTGCATTATTTTGGTTTTTCCAGCAGAGGTTGGAACATTGGATATATTAACAATATGAACATTGAGAAATGGCTAGAGGTTCTCTTTGACCAAGTTAGTGCAGCAAATGCAAGTATTCGGGACTTTAGAACTCATATGAAATGGATGAAAGACCAGATGGAAGGTATGTTTGAAGTTGTTTACCATTTGGTAGCGCACTCTCCTGTCTTAGACAATCAATTTGGATCAAATTGAACAGTTCTATCATTAGATTAATAAAAGTATGGAATCTCAGTTCACTAGTTTGCAAGATGCTATTAGGGATTGTGACAACAAATTGGGAGAAATAACGGTTAAGTTTCAAAGCATGAAGATTTAATTGGGGGGAATTTTTCCAAAATTGATGAGAATTTTAATTTTAAAAATGGGGATGGTACTTATGTTCTTCAGTCGGTTTATATCCCATCTAGCTTGAAAGAAGGATCTGAGGATTTGCATGCAAACCCTGTTGAAAGTAGTGGTGAAGAAAACCTGTTAACTAATGATGTCTGAATTGATGATGCTGATCAGGAAAAGGATTATGAAGAAAATTTTGTTCAAGATGAATACTCTAATAAAGAGGATGAGATTGATGTGAAAATGGAGGCAAATTCCTATGATGTTGAGGAGGATAATGAAGATGAGGTTTTAGTTGATGATGTTAATAGCTATGGCAGCAAAGAAGATGAAGATGTTCTCTATGAGCAGAGAACAAACAATGATTCCAGCAGCTAGATTTCTCTTTAAATGTTCTATTTTTGCATTTTGCTAATCAACCAATATGTGAAAGTCTATAATAATATAGGGAGTTTAGTATTTTGGAACAATATTTCTTCATTTTCTATGAATGTATATGTTAATTTAATTATGCAAGCTATAGCTTTTGAACCTCTAAACTATTAAAGAATAAATTTGTGTATAACTTTAATAAATTTATTGAACCTTTTATCAATATAAATATAACCATTTATGTTAAGAAAAACACTAATCTCTTCCACTCATTTCTTATCCTCTATTTAACCTAAGCATTCCCCTTCATTTTTATTTCCTCGTGTTATTTAGATATTTCCCTTTATTATTCTCGCAAGTAAAATTTATATACCATCGTTATATTAACCTAATAACCCTTCTTAACTTTATGTCACTTCCTATTCAATATTATAAATTTCAACATAAAGATATGATTAGGACGATAACATAGTAAGGTCACAGGGACGTGGCACACATTAACTATGACAATTAGTTTTTTTTTCAACCGAAAAAAAATGTACTATTGCTATTCCTTGAATCAAATAGTACAAAGATTTTCACCTTTTTTGTAAAAAGGTATATTCAACAAGATCAAGACAGTTTGTCCCAAAGACCGCAAACTATCATCATCAAAAGATTGTCCATGCTAGACTATATACAACTGAAAGGACAAAGACATTACAAAAAGTAAACTGTTCCACAAAAATCCTTGACTTAAACTTTCTAAAAGAAAAAGACTTCGCCACTTTCCAGCAAGCTGGAATCCATCCATTCTTCCCAAAACAGTAATCCTTCAGTGCCCAATAAAGCTTGCTTTGATAAGCCATCAGCCTGACCATTGTGTTCACGGAAGATGTGGGAAAAGGAGATGTGTTCCTGCAAATCAATCTTTTTTCTAACACGCCTACACCAGTGGGAGAGTGCAATAACATTTAAATCAAATTCTTTAGCTGCCCATTTGATAGTAACACACGAATCTCCATAGACCTTAATATTTACCATCCCAAAGATGTTGGCACATTTCATAATACACCATAGAGCTAAAAGCTCTGCTTTCATATTACTACCATTACCACAATTGAGACGAAGTGTATAAAAATGACCCTCATTCAGATAAATAACTCCACCAGCAGCACAAAAACCGTTCAGAGCAACCCCATCAAAAAAAAGTATGGGCTGATTCACAATAAAAGTAAACTGACCAATCCTTCTCTCCTCCACTAATTTGGTAACAGCAGTATAATGTTGTGTTAAATTTAAGACAATAAGTCCACAAGTCACAACGTCAGGCACTTTATCTTGAAAGGTAATCAAATTCCGGAAGTACCATAGTGCCCAAGATATAAGAATAGGAACCTGTAATGTCTCTTTTGAAGAACGAAACCAACTCAGCAGAGACTCACCAAAATCAACATTTTCCCATACCTTTGTGATTGCCAACTTCGAACAACAGAAATCCCATACTTTTTTACCAAATGAGCAAAACACAAATAGATGATTGATAGATTCAGAATCCTCCTTGCATAAGATACACCAATTTGGACCACACCAGCCACGCTTTGTAAGATTGTCCCAAGTTTTCAAAGTTCCCTGTAAGGCATGCCATAAAAAACACTTGTGCTTTAAAGCAAGATTCCACTTCCAAATATGTTTATACCACCAGTGCTAAGGAAAGATATACTTCTCCTGCATAATTCTGTCATAGGTTGTTTTAGGTGTAACTATTCCAGTTTTTTCATTCCCAATCCACACCATCCTATCATCTTGATATGATAAAGAACAACCAGCCGAACCAAGAGCACTGACATAGATATCCCAAGTGATTGCATCCTCACCAACCAACCCCAAATCAATGGATTTTAACCAATATGACTGACCAAATAAATTCCTGATACTATTTAAAGTAGTTAGTCCATATATTTTTAAATAATCCAGTATCTTGTTTGAAAGACGAACAGAACCATCAATACCCAATATATTGTCTTTTCCCACCCTGATGGCTTTACCATTTCCCACCTGCCACTTCAAGTCACCAATGATCCAGCCAGAAACCTTAAGAAGTCCGCGCCATAACATAGAGCAAACAAAACTCGAAGGCATATGCATTCTGATCCATTCAACCAAATTCATGTTAATATATTTCACAAAAGAAATCTTGGACCAAGGATTTTGATTAAAGAGGCACCTCCAAAGGCTTAATAACAAGGACAATTATATTCTTTATTTCCATTTATATCATAATGCACGCATAGTGGTTAAGTTAAGTTAGAAAAATGAAGATGATTGTTCTACTTATACTCGTTTTTTTTGTTATGAGTGTTTTTATCTATTTGAAATTTCATTTAACTTAAAAGAAAGTTAAACATTTTACATTTTTTATTTGTTTATTAAAAGAATTGTCAAAATTGAAATTTTGAACTAATAAATTATTGTTTTAAATGTAAATATATTTAACACCATTATATATCCCTATTACAAGTGGAAAACTGTCAATTTCTAAAACATTCAAGTTACATGTTAATGGAATTATAAAACAATATTTTTATTTTATTAAAAATAATTAATTAATAACAATGATATTACTTTTTTTCGAGGAGAAAAAGAGCTTTTTGCTATTCATTTATGAATGAAAGAAACTACACATCTGTTCTTGTTCTTTTGGACAATTTTCTTTTCAGCTATTACATATTCCTTTTCGGTACATTATAATATGTAATATTCCAGTATTCTTCTTCTCAAAATTCTATTTTGGATCGTATCTACATTACATTTTCACAATCTTGTCTTTTTTCATCTATTTTCTATCTTTCTAACTAAAGATATATACAAAAGCAGCCATCAATTTAAGATGTATAATAATATATATAGAGGCAAAAAATATACAAAATATTATACACCCACTCAGTAAATGCGGACATCTGTCTCTTTAATGACCTCCTTGTGCCCATCCCTCCTCCTGTCCAAGACCCTTTTTCGATAAAGAGTTCGATATATGATTATACATCCTGACCACATGGCAGAATTTGATATCCTCAAAAGTATTTTACAATGCCAGAATTCTTTGTTTCCAATAAGACAAAATTGGCACTCGTAGCTTGTGCTTCCCCGCGATCCACTGAATAATAGCATTTGAGTCACCGTATATATGTATTCTGCTAATCCCATACTTGTTTGCCATATATATGAGACCCCATAGTGCAAGTAATTCCGTCTTGGAATTACTGCCACCACCACAACCAAATGACATCTCCATATGTTGAAATTGATCCAAAGTCAATAAGCATCCAGCACCACATCTACCCATATGTGCAGCTCCATCGAAGTATCCTACTGGGGATGTATAATCCAATGTCGGAATCTCACTGCGTCTTGAGAGAATGGAAGGATAATAACCAATGTAATCACTCATATAAGGAATGATGAAATAAATCACTCCACTCAGTGTATAATGAAGATCATAAAAAATAACAGAGTTTCTGAGACACCACAAACCCGATAAGAAGTATAAAGGGAAAGAGATAAAGTATTTGTGATGTTTGTGCCAATGCAATAAACATGACTGTATAGAATCACCAGACCATGACCCTGTGATATTATACCTGGATGAGATCTCGTCCCATAGCTGTAATGTGAATGAGCACCAAGTGAAAAGATGTGTCGATGACTCCTCTGCCCCATAGAATAAGGAACAAACACTTGGTCCAATGTCGCCATGTAATCTGAAATGGTCACCTGTCAAAAGTCTGTTATTGAGTGCCAACCAAATGAAGACTTTGATCTTCACATGGATAACCAATTCCACAATTGTTTAAACCACCAGTTGGGCTCTGTAGTGAGAGAACTAGATGCAATAGCCTCATATGCTAATGATGTCGAAATGGTTCCATATCCACAACCATAGGACAAATAAATTTGGTCAAGTTCATTCGATAGTTTGATACCTGCATGCACAAGGCCAGAAACAAAAACATCCCATTCACTAGCCACGACCCTCTATAGATTTAGATCCTCAGCATTTAACCAGTAATTGGTCTCATGTGTGACCACAGATCAATTAATTGCCTGATTTAAGAAAATAACTCCACTCTATTGAATAGCTTGAAGTGACGAGGCTGAAAATAAACCCGTATGTGGAAAAACAAGGATCCAGTCCATGCCAATTCTTACCTGGAAACCATTCCCAATATACCATGTCAGTCATCCATTCAGATATGGAAAAACCTCCACCAAACCAGACCAAACCGCAGAGCAATGTTTAACTTTCTTGTTTGTCTGCTAATCCAACATATCACCGAGCACTAATATAAGTATTTATATAGGATGATTAAGCACCAAAGAACATCATCAGTGAGACTCCTCCATAGGCTCTTGAGATGTAATGCCTTGTATACTCAGTATATATTCCTAATACCCCAACCACCACTCATTTTGGTATAGACAGTCTTTTCCAAGAAACCAAGAAACCAGGTGACAACCACGATATACAAATGAACCCTTCCAAAGAAAATTGAAAAAATATATCCCGATCCTGTCAAGAATGGAAATTGGAACCCTAGCAAGAGAGAACCAATATATCGATAAACTAGCCAGGACCGAATTGAGTAATACTAGTCTACCCCCATCAACAGTTTCTTGTGCAACCAACAATATATATTTTTCTTCACTCCCTTAAGGGTAAACTACCCCATAACAACTACAACCAATTACTAGAAAATAAGGTCATAGTAACCAATTTTTTACTACCCCATGATCACTACAACCAATTACTATAAAATAAGCTCCTAGTAACAATTTTATTTTAAAACAATTATAGAGAATATGATCATACCCTGTATTTTTGCAACAAACCCATTTTTTGGTGATTATAGGTGAGAATAATACTCCATTCCATCAATATTCTTTTGGACATTACTTCGTGTACACCCACTCTACCACACCCATGTGAATGGTTATAACTAAGCCAAGGATCTCCAATTGGCAAAACACATACCAAATCCAATAACCAATCACATCTCTAACATAACATAAGATATTTAATAAACAAGAAAGGACGTGCCATCGCTTTGATAGTCGAAGGTTGACAACGACATAATACTCAACAGATTTAGCATAATAGGTGCAGACTGCAGTGAAGCTTGGCCAATTAGTGGTTGGCACTTGGCCCCAAATTACAGTTGAAGCTTTATCTAACTCTTAAAACTTGAGTCGTCACTACTGACAAATGGAAAAGTTGTGTACGTACATTGAAGCAATTGTGCGTAAAGATACAATATATAACATTAATTCAATAACAACTTCTAAAGATCGTACAAATGAACATTACTTTATACTTTCCAGATCACGGAGAAACCATAAATGATATTTGTTAAAGACATCAAAATTATAATACCTACTCGTACGTATAGCATGTACTTTGTACACATTATTTGAAAACTAATATTGGTTAGATTGCAAAGTTACATCTTATTTCTTATTATTTACATTGATTTTGTATTTTTAAAATATTTTTTATTATAATGAGAGAATGAGGTGACAAACTATTTTTTATTATAATGAGATAATGAGGTGTATTTTGTGGTTTAATATGGATGAGATGTATAATGTAATAAGACGTGGTTCAAAGGGGTTAGAAGTATAAGTGAGGAATGAGAAATTTTTCATTGTTGATCAAGGTTCAGTTTTTATGAGAGCATCTAATTCTTGAGGTCACCATGGGTGTATTTGGAGGTAGTGGTCGAACGTGTGAGACTTGCATTATACGCACATAAGTGGATCAAAGTCCACCCCTTTCCATCCTTAAGTCCGGACACTAATCGTTATAGCTATGACCACAATTGTATAGGGTAAGGAAATATCTTTTGTTTTAAATTGTTTTACTAATTTTTTTATTTTTATTTTTCTGAAAAAAAAAATACTAATTGGATACATGGCATGCATTAGAATGCTTTGGATTGTCCCCCTTGTCAATGGTTGACCTACATCTTTATTTTAAAGTAATCAAGGATTGAGGCAAGGCTAACCCCTCTCCCCATTCTTGTGTATATTATGGTTGACACTCTGAGCATGAAAATGAAAATTGAAAGGCTCTCATGAGGATCTATTCAAAGCATTTATATAGTTTGAGGTAATAAGGAAATCAATCAGTCACAATTTGCAGATGATATGCTTATGTTAGGAGGAGGGTCTATTGTCATAGTTGATAGGTTTAAAGAAATTGTGTGTGTGTGTGTGTGTGAGAGAGAGAGAGAGAGAATGCTTTAGCAAGTAGTATCAACAAGAGAAAGAGTAGCATATATGGTTGGAATGTTTATGATATCCTAATGGAAAACATAGCTAGGATCTTAGAATTTTTCTCCAATCCACCACTAGTCTTCCTTCATGATTTTGGGCATACCAATTCAGCTATGACAATACAAATTAATTTATTAGAGTAGCATTTCTTACAATATTAAAAAAAAGAATGCAAAGTGGGGGACATTATGGCTTAATCTAATGGTGTGCCTCATCTTTATCTCTCCTATCATTTACGCTCTCCCCCTCTGTCGACATTCAACACTACTAGCTCATGTTGGAATCACCTCCCAAATAGAAGCAACCATAAGGAAATTTTTGGGGCAAGGAGGCTAGAGAAATGGAAAACATCCCACCTTATTAATTGGGCCATAGTCACAACCACCAAGGAGTATGGAGGTCTTTCCATCAAGGAGCTAGAATTGATTAATCGAGCCGTAGGAGCAAAACAATTGTTGCGTCTAGTTTTAGGAAAAGCTGCATGATGGAAAATAGTTTTGCCAAAAATTACTTACCTAGAGTTCGACTCACTAGTCTAGATAGTCCTCTCTCCAAAACAAGGGGATCACCTATATGGAAGTTATGCACAACCTTGGCTAAATTAATCCAAGACAACCTGTCATGGAACCCAAGAAATGGCATCAAAATTAAAGTGTGGGAGGACAAGATAAATTGAATTAGCCCCCCAATCAAAATCCAAATATGAGAGAATTAAGAAATTGAATGAACAACAACTCGCTAGTTGTCAATTCTATATGATATCCCTAAAATGGATGAAAAAGACAATTAGAAAGTGTGGAAAATCCACAACTGCTCATCCCTCTTAAGGAACAATGACAAAATCTAAGGGGAGATGCTCCTCAAAGTAGGAATGGTAGAGACATCAGAGGCTGGGGACCGGAGGTTGGGGGAGTTGCATACATAGTTCAAAAAGGCTATAATTTGCTTGGAAGCCAAAAATAAGAGGCAAAAATCAACAATTTGGATGACCATCTAGAAAAGTGATGCCCTTCCTAAGATTAAGATATTTGTTGGACCCTAGCCAATGGGAAATTTCTAATTATTGAGGACTTGAGCAAATGAGGGATTCAAGGACTTGCAAGATGTCCTTTCTGTAAAAATGAAGAGGAATCTATCTCAAACCTCTTCTTTGAGTGCAAGTTTTGTCATAACACATGGCAATATGCTTGGGTGAATCTTACGAAGTCGATCGAAGCACTTTGGAGTAGTAAAGAGGATTTTCTCCCTTGGCACAATAATTACCCTGGATCTAAAAAATAAACCTCTTCTTAAATGAGTTTAGAAATCCATTCCTTTGTTTCTCATTTGGAAACAATGGTTGGCTAGGAATAAGGTTATTTTTCTAGCAAGAATAAATTGTTCCAAGAAGAATCATTGCTCACTATGGTTATTTTTTATGGTCACCATTTTTCCTATAGGCTGCCTCTGCTACACTATTAAATCTTAGGAGCTGTAAGCACTGTGCATTATGAAAATATTTGTTAGACATCTTAGGAATGTTTATAGAAACATAAACAATCAATATTTTAATAGAATTAACTCATGGAATAATTCACATAGTTGTTATGCATTCATTTCTTTTGCCCATTCATGCAATTCTGGAAATTGCCCATATTGTCAACAATTTGACAAAACAATCACTGGCACTTTTCTGCTCTAATTATCTATGATGTATGATAGCCCCATTCAAATTCTGATTGTGTGCCATTATTCCCTGCTGGATAAGCTTTCCAATGCCTATCCCCGTGCTCCATTCTGACTTCATGTGTGGAAACTACATTACTTCAAAAATGACAACCTTTACCCAAAAATTCTGCACTTTTACACAGTTATAAAATATCCTGAACTGCCAACTTCAACCACCTATACAAGAAAATATAGAAATATTCAGCAAAAGATTTCTATCGGGCGAAGTTAGTATATACAACAAGGAACACTCAGCAACTCGCGGATCTATGTTTCGATCCACCATTCATTTTCTATTAAATTCTGGTTTTACTACTTTCCACTTTTCATATTTTTCCAAAATTTCCAATTTTGGGCCAAAAATGGCTATCTCCCAACCTGCGCATTTATGGAAAATCTTTGTCTAACATGAAATGTTTGTTTTCATGAGAATAAGAAATGTTGAGTTCAGTAAATTCCTTGAATCCTTCATCTAGGGACTCTTTCATCCACTGCAAGCTTTTCAAAATTCCAAAAATGTGGCCCGGAATCGTGCTTTTTGGCCTTCTTGCACACCCCGACTCCACATCCTTTGGAGTTTGGCTCCAAAATTCCAAACTTAACACTGTGTCTGCCCCATGGCCACTCCATATTAGTTTCAACTCGATCCGACCTTCTAGCAAGCGTTGGGACTCCGATTTGTAAAAGCCATTAATTCCAAATTTATGTCAATTTGGAGCATAATAAGCTCAGGATCATCACTGGTTCATTCATGGCCTCCATTAATGGCCTCAGAATGCCACTGACCTCATTCAATTCTGATTCTGCATACTCCTGCTATCCAAAAATTAAATTTCGGGCTCTATACTCGTTTTTTTTCCCTCTCCACAGCTTCAGTTCCCGTAATCCCGCACAATTGCGTAGTCCCGCAATCCACAATTGCACAGTCCTACAATCCACAGTTGTGCAGCCCTGTAATCGGCAGTTACACAGTCCAGCAGTCGGTAGTTGCGCAGCTCTGCAATCCACAGTTGCGCATCCCTGCACCCGCAATCCACAATCGCGCAGATCCGCAATCCACAGTCGCGCAGCCCTGCAATACGCAGTTGCGCAGCCCCGCAATCCACAGTCGCACAACTCCGCAATCCATAGTCGCATAGCCCTGCAATCCATAGTTGCATAGCCCCGCAATCTGTAGTCGCGTGGCTCTACAATCCATGGTCGCGCAGCCCTGCAATCCACAGTTGCACAGCTCTGCAATCCGCAGTCGCGCAGCCCCGCAATCCACAGTCACGCAGCTCTGCAATCCGTAGTCACGCAGCCCTGCAATCCACAGCTGCACAACCCCGCAATCCGCAGTCACGTGGCTTTGCAATCCGCAGTCGCGCAACCCCGCAATCCACAGTCGCGCATCTCTGCAATCGCAGTCGCGCAGCCCTGCAATCCATAGTTGCGTAGCCCCGCAATCCGCAGTTGCGTAAACACCTTTGTTCCGACAACATGGGCTCATATCCCCCTTGTCCCTTAACCAAATAAGGCGAGTCATGTACCGTTGGCCCAAGATCTTGGAGAGATCTATGCAATGGTGTGATCCCCTGCCACACCTGAGAACTCTGCTTCTGCCATTTTCCAAATCAAAAAGTCACCCAAACTTCCTCAATTCTACGTTGAAACATTCTGATATATGCCTGCGAACTCAGAGTTTGGCCCGAGCAGCCCCAGTGCTGCAACATGGGATCTGATACCACTCTGTCACGTCCCCTCCCGTCAATCCGATGCAAGGTAGGGAACATGACCAAACATATCGGGCTTGTTTGACAATCTCAACCCAATACATTACTAAGAAATTCATAAATAAATAAAAACTTATGAATACATATTCATACTCAACAAACATAGCGGAATTAAACACTATATATACACAGTTTCATCATGCATTCAACATATAAACAACAGTCCTTAATTAAAACATTGCAGAGCACAGAATTAATATAACTCAATCCACAAATAATACTTATCTTGAAATGTAAATGTCCAAACAACTGGCTATGTGAGAGCAATGTTTCACCCAACCATAGATCTCTGTCCAGCCTATATTCTTTCAGCTGAGAGATCACCCCTGAGCTGGGTTGTGTATCCACTAAGGAGGAACTAAACAGGTGCACTCACAGCCATGGTTTCACTCAACAGCTATGCTAACCCAACACACAGTTGGGTTTATCAAGCATACAAAAGACAAAGGAGGGCAATGCTAAGCCAGTGAGCTCAACCACAGAGCTACAGGAATCTTGAGATAATTCAACAGTCAGGCACCCACGGTACCTACCACACCCAACACAAGGAAGGTCTCCTTCTCTGCTGCACAGTCCCTCAGGCGTCCCTTCCCTCCAGTGCTCTTCAGGATGGGCATAGAAAGGTCCAAGCTGCTAAAGCCTTGAGATTCCAGCCTTCATTGGGTTTATCAAGCATTCCCAACCTCTGCTTAGTCATTCATACTTGGAATTTCTCAATTCGGTGATCAAATAACTCAATCCCGTCACTGAACTTCTGGGCTATAAAAACTGGGTTTTTCTATGGATTTTGGGGTATCTAATGCTCTCAAATTCGCCCCAAGGTTCGTATCTATATCCCCCATTGGATTTTATTGTCAATACCAAATTCTAGGCATTTATGGCTCTTCAAAATGTGGGTTCTTGCAAAGTTGCGATTTCTGGTTTTTCCCATTGCTGGGCATTTGTAATGGATGAAAATTGATGCTAGGATGTTCCTCCCTGGAATGGGAATGAGGAAAAACGAATTTTCCCTGAGGTAGAGTGACTTGTGGTACAAGAAAAACAGATCCCATACCTGCAATACGAATTTATGGGTTGCCCATGCTCCATTGAAGCCATGGACTGAATTCTTCAACAACTTCCTTACAACAGAATTAAATGTCAGCAAGGAAGGTCAATTGGGTTCACAAGATGACATTTGGTAGCATATGGTTAATCCCCACAACCCCCTCACCACTCCCTAGTGGAATACACATGGCCCCTTCTCATTCATTGCTTCCATAGCCAATTTTGGTATTTTATTGAAATATTAATATTTACATCAATTTACAATATCCCATGGCTTATTAGCACATGGATAACAAAATGTCAAATTCTTGTCCATTTTAAATAAAATACGAACATACACTAGCGGGGCCTTGGCCTTGAGCTCTACGCTAGGGAAACATACATCGCATGTATACAATATTTACATTAAAAGCCAATATTTCATAAGGGTCAAAATGGGATATTACATATCGGAATCAAACAAATATCCACCACTCACAAACTTGATTGGTTTGGAATAATTAGGTATATGAAAAAGGTCACCATAATGATCCTTTTCATAGCCTAAACCACATTTGTTTTGTTTAAATTAATCCTCAAGGTCGAACAAAACTAAGGTGATTCTTATGTTGATCCTTCAATTAGTTCACTTTATCTACTTTGTTGTTAGTGCTTCAGTTGAAACTATATTGAACTGGTGCTCAAATCAACAGGTACATGTTTGTTGTTTGATTCCTTAGTAACATCATTTTCATCATTTTCGTTTGATCTACTATCAAATAATGGATTAGTTTGAAAGAGAATGAAATCAGGATTTTGATGTCGAACAAGACTTAATTCATCCGTTAAGAAGTTGTTTTGAACTTTTAACATGTATGCCTTTATGTGCATCACTCGTAGACAAGTAAGTACAGACATAATAGTTCCTTTGTTCAATGAAATTATGGGTCCTTAAGTTCTGCCAATTAAAGTATGGAGTTGATGAAACAATTATTCAATTTTGTCAATCTTAAAATGTTCAAAACACCAAAAGACACAAACTCTCTTTTGATCCCTCAAGAGCAAAATGCAAAAGACACCACCACATCAATGGTCACGAGGCCACAAAAAACCCTAAGACCCCCTTATTGAATTTCGAGTGGGTCTAGGTGACAAAAAGAAAACTTCAATTTTATTAAGTAAAATGACCTCTTATAACTCCTTAAAATCACCTTATAACTTCTCTATGATCTCAAGTACAGTTCCCTTGTAACTCCCAAGGAACACTTTATAACTCCTTACAACTTTAATTTTAACAAATTACAAAGTTTTCCTTTAAAATCCCCTTTTACAACCAAAATTATGATTAAAATGACACAATACCCTTGTAACTCTTATAAAGGATAATATACCTTCTTATGACACCTTTTTACAATTTTAGTAATTATAATTCCATTTTTATACAATTTGATTCCAAAATCTCACCATATAACTCCATTTAGAAGATAACATCCTTATAACTCCTTTGTGGTGTTGAACCTTATATCTCTTTTAAAATTTAATGCTCCCAACAAAATTACATACAAAAAAGTGTTTTGCATTTGGAAAACTTTTCAAAATCACCTTATTCCTTTTTGTTTTTATTACCAGCATAGATCCATCTTAAATCTGTATCTATCAAGCACCAAGAGCAATCCAATTTCTTGAGGTGTATTTCTTTTTTTAAATTTAAACTCAAGAAATTTGATCTTTCTTGATTGATAGATCCGGGTTTAAGTTTTAAGTTTTTATTTTATAAATGAACATCTATTTTTTAATTACTTTTCATAATATTTTATTTTATGAACTAACATGGATTTTTTTAAAATATTTTCCATAATTGTTTATTTTATGAGCCGACATGAATTTTTTTAATTATTTTGTTAGTAACAAACATTACATCGCAAACGTTACAACATCTCCCCCATACTTACTTTACTTTGCGGCTTCTCTTTGGTTCCTGTTTTATAATTTTTTTTATGTTTTTTTTTGTTTATATAGGCATTTGTATGTTCAATCGAAAATACACGTCCTTTTATTATGATGGTCGACAAAATATTAATTAGCTTATCACATTATCACTTTTTACTATTAGATGTAACGCTACATCATACACGTTACAAGATCTCCCTCATATTATCACTTTTTACTATTAGATGTAACGCTACATCACACATGTAACGCTACACATACACGTTACAACATCTCCCCCATACTGGGTTGTAGAGCACCTCGTTTCACTCGGTGCAACAATAAAATGTATTTTCTCAACTTGTTTTTAGAGAATTTAATACCAAGTATGAAAGCATTAAATGTGTGCACTTATCTTGCTGAGGACACCACCATTTACTGGAGTGGGCTAAAGTCTAGATGATTTGCACCTTTTCTGGTGAATTTGGTCAGAATCTGGCAACATGATTTGTTGTTGAAATTGCAATTTCCATTGCTAAAATTACAATTTTGATTGCAGAAATAGATTCAACGCAATCGATTACCCCCGGGGCACCCCAATTATGCAATTCCAACAACTAGAAACTACAATTTCAACAATTCTCGCTGGTTTTAACCGGAAATTTCGCCGGATAGACAATGCAAATCGTCTAGACTTTAGCCCACTCCCCATTTACTTGTTTTGTCAATTTCATTTGCACGTGGATGTATGCTAAATTTAACTCATCATTGTGTCCTTTTAAAAAGATAGTTATATCAATCCTCAATGGATGCCAGAACCCTTCAAAATATATGATGTCGACAATAATGACTTTTATGCAGAAGACATGAGCTTAAAAAACACACCTTCAAAGTATAAACACCATGCATGTGCATCAAGGCTGCAACTGGGACAAACGAGATCAATCCTTAGTGGCATTGTTGTTCTCAAATATATCGTTGGTGTACATTGTTTTTGTTCTCTTCAACGAAACGATTTAGCAAACTCTACGTATGCATAATGTCTTTACAGGAATCTGGCAGGTCAAACTAGACTGCAGTTAAGTCTCCTTTCAACAGTTTTGTGTTGCAGCATCACAAAAACTTGGGGACGAGATATGAGACCCTTCATCTCAACACATACAACATCCACCTTCATTTGACCATCGTGCAATTCGACTGATTGTTGGCTATTCAACGTTCAAGGCTTATTCAACTCCATCATAGAACTGCACCCTTTAGCAGCAATGCGACTCTTCAACAGTAATTTGAATGGCGGTTCATCTCCTAAGGTTAGGTTTTTGAATGTTTAGGGTTATTTCCCTCATGCTTATGATAAATAGGCCATTTCGGCCTCTTTTTGTATCCAGCTTGTCATGAATGAGAGTAGTCATCACATCTCTTCTCAAAGATAAGCTACCACCATTCTGGCTGCTTTATTTTACAGTCTGTTCTATTTCCACCATTTAATAGGATCTGTGTTTACTGTATCACTTTGTTCCTTGCAATATATATGTGTGTGTGGTTCTATATATGTTTTTTCATTTCTTCTTCACATAAATCCATATCAGTATGGGTGCACTTTGGGATATCAAGGAGCGTCATCTTAGACAAGGATACTAGATTTATGTGGGGCATTTATTTGCATTTAATGGAGCATCATAATTTATTGGGAACTTCCTTTAGTTTCCATTTTTTAGCATCATTGGATATCCCTATGTCTCTCCTTATTATTTAATATGACTAACTAGGTGACTTTGTAAGCGAGTTTTTTTACTATCCCACATTCATTATCTAAAATTTCATTTTTACTATTTAAACTTATATATATAAATGAGGTCTTTAGATCATTATCCATCAAGGTGCATCATTGTAAAGCTTTGTTCTTGAGGGGTCTTGGAGTATTCATGTAATAGAAAATTTTGACACTCTAGATGTTTCCCCTACACATCATAATAACTTCAAATGCTACAAATGCCATCTTAATAACCAATCATAAGAAAAATGATACAAATGCCATCATAATGACCAATCACAAGAAAAAGAAGTAAAACTTGTAAAACATGGAATTGTATTGGTATCGTCATTACTATGAAATTTTATAAACCAGACCAAAAAATCTATATTGAAACCCACATTTCTAAGGATATGATATAAACATGGAAACACATGGATCAAAAGAAGGACAACTATATGGACAACTATATGATTTTATATAATAAATGTAAACACTCCTTAGCCCATTCTCTTGAAGCATGATGTATTTCTATGGAGCTTTTCCTTACGTCGACCAAGGACAAGCTCAATGTTATTGCTTCTATATTTATGAGCATTAGCAACCATAGGCTCAAAGGAGGTTGGGCTAGAGATTTTGAATAATTTGAACATAAACGAAGACAATCAAAATCATAATATCAACTAATATCAAATCTTACATCCCTATGAAGTTTAAATCTAAGACTTGGAATGATAATGAAATCATTAATAAGGGGAACTTGAAAATTTACAAAGATTTTATAACATCCTAGTATTGTCGATCAAAACTAGTTTTCCGGCATTTTGAGCTTAAAAAACAAAATGAATAGTCAAAATTAGGATCAATGCCCATGACCTCCATAGTGAAATGGTCTGTAGATTATCCCAAAAAAAATTGGGATGAGTGTATTTGTAAAATTTGTGATACAAAGTTGGCCAAGGATGAACACCAATTCCTTTTAACGTGCCTTACTTTTGATAATATAAGACATAATTTTACCTAGTTTCACATCGTATTTACTCTTTAAGGCTTCTTAACTTATGAAAACTACATTTACCTTAGTACTTCCATTTCCACTATATTTAAATATACAAATGATATTATGTGTTTGATATACCTTGTTAGTCTTAAGGGATGGTAAAAATCATCATCATCAATGACCAATGACTACAACATCTATAGAGCCCCTCCCTAGTCAACTATAATTTCAAACAAAACATGAACATTGTATGAAAACTACATTTACCTTGGTACTTTCATTTCCACTATATTTAAATATACAAATGATATTATTTGTTTGATAAACCTTGTTAGTATTAAGGGATGTTAAACGTCATCATCATCAATGACCAATGACTACAACATCTATAGAGCCCCTCCCTAGGAAACTATAATTTCAAACAAAACATGAACACTATTTTTTTTGTGCATAACTCATACAGGTTGAAATGCACTTCTCATTGCTTGAATATAAGCAACACGCATGGTATTTTATACATTTTTTTGCAACTAAATCTACAATTTTAAATGGAGAACACCTAGAAACTTGTTCAACTAAAGAATATTCTTAAAAATAGATGTGCCAAGCTACTCCAACCTCCTTTCTAAGCTATTGAGCCAAATTGTAACCTCCTAGTTGCTCTAGGATCACTCTCCTTTTCCCTAAAGTCTACCATGACACATGGGACAGTGCAAGGTGAATCCTAAGGAAAACTAAACCATTAAATATATTTTCTAAAATCTTCATATACTCGTACTCTTAAAGTTCATATGTCTCCTTCATCATTCCCTTCCTCCACCCCCTTCTCTATTGAAAACAAATAAACTTTTTAATTGTGCTTCATATTTTCTCTCTCAAAACTAATAATGTATTAATGTCATCTTTCATCTTTAATAATTCAACTACCCCTCATCATCCACACCAACTAATCTCTTCCACTGTGGGGAGGCAATTGCGGGAGGGGTGCTTTTTGACCCTGTAGGTAATATAGTCAAAACCTATGCATGTGGATTAGGGACAAGTACTAATAATCAGGCGAAACATTTTTCTTTGTTCCTGGGTTTAAAGTTGTCTCTAGAGGAAGGAATTCGCTCATTAGTTGTGATTGGGGATTCTATGATTATTCTCTCTCCGACTAGAAAGCGCCAAGCAATAGCAGATCTTATCGCTAGTTGTCTTCATAACCTATTTTCAGAATTCTTTCTCAATTCCAATCAAAACAATTTTTTCATGTTAAAAGAACCCTAAATCAGTTAGCAAATGGTTTTGCAAATCAAGATTCTCATCTTTCGCAAGGAAATTTATCTATGAATGGAGGATCTATTCAATAGTACTGGATTCCCTAAAGTCTTCGTGGTCGTCCTTATGTTATTTAATCCCCTCTTAAGATTGGAGATTCATCATAGTCTCCATGACACTTGTCTTTATGTTTTGAGTGATATGTGGAAGGTCTCTCTAATTATTCCATTTGAGGGCGAAGATTCCAAGCTTAATAAATATGGCAGGAAGGCCACTCTTGTGATTCGTTCCATCGGGCTTAGCATCCATCAAGTTCTCACGTGTGGTAGCCATGTTGTGTTAATGTGTTGCTGCTTCATGAAGGTTCGACATTCAGATAGCTATGAAGAAAAATACTCTTTAGTGGTGAGGTCCTGCCCTTCTGGAATGGTGGCAAGGGCTATTGGGTTACTTTCCTTCTCCTTAGCTCGAGGAGTTAGGCGCCCTGGTCAGCTAGCCAATCTTCCTTTCTAGGTAATTCGTTGTTGTCGTGCTCTCCCTTTCAATTGGTAAGTCTAGGATACTGATCTCTCAAGTTTTTGGAAAACTACGGGTTAGGGATGGTTATGGTTGAAAATAATTTTTGCTTTGTTAGAGAGGAAGTTGCTGTACTACCTTTTATTATCTCTGTCAATTCTCATCACAAATTTGGTTGGATTGTGTGTAACCCCTCTGTAAGAGAGAATCCTTGGCATCTTTTGCATTATTTTGGTTTTTCCAGCAGAGGTTGGAACATTGGATATATTAATAATATGAACATTGAGAAACGGATAGAGGTTCTCTTTGATCAAGTTAGTGCAGCAAACGCAAGTATTCAGGACTTTAAAACTCACCTGAAATGGATGAAAGACTGGATGGAAGGTATGTTTGAAGTTGTTTACCATTTGGTAGCGCACTCTCCTGTCTTAGACAATCATTTGGACCAAACTGAATAGTTCTATCATTAGATTAATAACAGTATGGAAGCTCAGTTCACTAGTTTGCAAGCTGCTATTAGGGATGGTGACAAGAAATTGAGAGAAATAACGGTTACAGTTTCAAAGCATGAAGATTTAATTGGGGGAATTTTTTTGAAAATTGAAGAGAATTTTAATGTTAAAAATGGGGATGGTACTTTTGTTCTTCAACCGGTTTATATCCCATTTAGCTTGAAAGACGGATCTGAGGATTTGCATGCAAACCCTGTTGAAAATAGTGGTGAAGAAAACCCGTTAACTAGTGATGTCCCAATTGATGATGTTGATCAGGAAAAGGATTCTGAAGAAAATTTTGTTCAAGATGATACTCTAATAAAGAGGATGAGATTGATGTGAAATTGGAGGCAAATTCCTATGATGCTGAGGAGGATAATGAAGATGAGCTTTCAGTTGATGATGCTAATATCTCTGGCAGCGAAGAAGATGAAGATGTTCTCTATGAGCAAAGAACAAACAATGATTCCAGCAGCTAGCTTTCTCTTTAAATGTTCTATTTTTGCATTTTGCTAGTCGGCCAATATGTGAAAGTCTACAATAATATAGGTAATTTAGTATTTTGGAACAGTATCTCTTCCTTTTTTATAAATGTATATGTTAGTTTAGTTCTGCAAGCTATAGCTTTTGAACCTATAAACTATTAGCTTTTGAACCTATAAATTATTAAAGAATAAATTTTTGTATGACTCTACTAAATTTTTGTATAACTCTACTAAATTTATTCAACCTTTTATCAATATAAATATAACCATTTATATTAAAAAAAACTAATCTCTTCCACTCATTTCTTATCCTCTATTTAGCCTAAACATTCCCCTTCATTTTCATTTCCTCATGTTATTTAGATATTTCCCTTTATTATTCTCACAAGTTAAATTTATATTCCATCTTTATATTAACCTAATCACCCTTCTTAACTTTATGTCACTTCCTATTCAATATTATAAAGTTTCATTTACCTATTTTGCTAACCTAACTTGCTCGATTTTGTGTTATAATGACCTTTAATTCTAACCACTTGACATACCACAATTAAAACGGGGCAATCGCCCTTAAGATATTCGGCTCGATGACATGGGCTAGATATTCAACTTGGGGCGGTACTTTTGGGCTTTTATTAGCCAAAAATTTCAACATTAAGAATATGATTAGGACGATAACATAGTAAGGTCACAGGGACGCTGGCATACACTAACTATGACAAATTTTTTTTGGTACATATATAGTAACTGGGGCTCAATAGTAAGCAAGAGCGTTGAATATGATAGGGTCTCGGTGTCAATCCTGGGTGAGGACAGCCATAACCAACTGCCCCAACGAGCCGAAAATTAGTTATAATAACAAAAATTATATTCTTTATTTCCATTTATATCACAATTCATACGTAGTGGTTAAGTTAGAAAAATGAAGATGATAGTTCTACTTATATTGGTTTATTTTGTTATGAGTTTTTATTTATTTATTTGAAATTTCATTTAACTTAAAAGAAAGTTAAACATTTTACATTTTTTATTTTTTTTATTTGTTTATTAAAAAAATTATCAAAAGTGAATTTTTTTTTATTTGTTAAACACTAATTTTTAAATAAATTAGTGTTTTAAATGTAAATATATTTAACACCATTATATATCCCTATTACAAGTAGAAAATTGTTAATTTCTAAAACATTCAAGCTACATGTTAATTGAATCATAAAACAATATTTTTATTTTATTAAAAATAATTAATTAATAATAATGATATTACATTATTTTTTTCCAGGAGAAAAAGAGCTTCTTGCTATTCATTTATGAATCAAAGAAACTACATATTTGTTCTTGTCCTTTTAGACAATTTTCTTTTTAGTTATTACATATTCCTTTTTGATACATTATATGTCATATTCCAATATTATTCTTCTTATTTTAGATCGTATCTACATTACATTTTCACAATCTTGTTTGCTTTCATCAATTTAAGATGTATAATAATATATATAGAGGCAAAAAATTATACAAAATATTATACGCCCACTCAGTAAATGCAGACATTTGTTTCTTTAATGACCTCCTTGTTCAGAATTTTGTTGATGTGTGCCCATCCCTCCTCCTGTCCAAGACCCTTTTTCGATAAAGAATCTGCTATCTGATTATACATCCTGACCACATGGGAGAATTTGATATCCTCAAAAGTATTTTGCAATGCTAGAATTCTTTGTTTCCAATAAGACAAATTTGACACTTGTAGCATGTGCTTCCCCGAGATCCACTGAATAATAACAGTTGAGTGACCGTATATATGTATTCTGCTAATCCCATACTTGTTTTCCATATATATGAGACCCCATAGTGCAAGTAATTCCGCCTTGGAATTACTGCCACCGCCACATCCAAATGACATCTCCATATGTTGAAATTGATCCAAAATCAATAAGCATCCAGCACCACATCTACCCATATGTGCAACTCCATCGAAGTATCCTACTAGGGATGTATAATCCAATGTCGGAATCTCACTGCGTCTTGAGCGAATGGAAGGAGAATAAACAATGTAATCACTCATATAAGGAACGATGAAATAAATCACTCCACTCAGTGTATAATGAAGATCATAAAAAATAACAGAGTTTCTGAGACGCCACAAACCCCATAAGAAGTATAAAGAGAAAGAGATAAAGTATTTGTGATGTCTGTGCCGGTGCAATAAACATGACTGTAGAGAATCACCAGACCATGACCCCGTGATATTATACCTGGATGAGATCTCGTCCCATAGCTGTAATGTGAATGAGCACCGAGTGAAAATATGTGTCGATGACTCCTCTACCCCATAGCATAAGGAACAAACACTTGGTCCAATGCCGCCATGTAATCTGAAACGGTCACCTGTCAAAAGTTTGTTCTCGAGTTCCAACCAAATGAAAACTTTGATCTTCACAGGGATATACCAATTCCACAATTGTTTAAACCACCAGCTGGGCTCTGTAGTGAGAGAACTAGATGCAATAGCCTCATATGCTAATGATGTCGAAATGGTTCCATCTCCACAACCACAGGACCAATAAATTTGGTCAAGTTCATTCGATAGTTTGATACCTACATGCACAAGGCCATAAACAAAAAGATCCCATTCACTAGCCACGCCCTCTATAGATTTAGATCCTCAGCATTTAACCAGTAATTGGTCTCCTGTGTGACCACGGATCAATTAATTGCTTGATTTAAGAAAATAACTCCACTCTATTGAATAGCTTGAAGTGACGAGGCTGAAAATAAACATGTATGTGGAAAACCAAGGATCGGGTTCATGCCAATTCTTACCTGAAAACGATTCCCAATATACCATGTCAGCCATCCATTCAGATATGGAAAAACCTCCACCAAACCAGACCAAACCGCAGAGCAATGTTTAACTTTCTTGTTTGCATGTCTAATCCAGCATATCACCAAGCACTGAAAGTATTTATCTAGGATGATTAAGCCCCAAAGTGGCAAAGACCATCATCATTGAGACTCCTCCATAGGCTCTTGAGATGCAATGCATCATTGAGACTCCTCCATAGGCTCTTGAGATGCAATGCCTTGTATACTCAGTATATATTCCTAATACCCCAACCACCACTGCATTTTGGTGTAGATAGTCTTTTCCAAGAAACCAAGTGACAGCCACGATATACAAATGAACCCTTCCAAAGAAAATTGAAAAAATATCTCTTGATCCTATCAAGAATGGAAGTTGGAACCCTAGCAAGAGAGAACCAGTATATCGATAAATTAGCCAAAACCGAATTAAGTAATACCAACATAGATCCATTTTAAACCCGTATTTATCAAGCACCAAGAGGGATCCAATTTCTTGAGCTGTTTTTCTTTTTTTAAATTTAAACTCGAGAAATTTGATCTCTCTTCATTGATAGATCCGGTTTAAGTTTTAAGTTTTTTATTTTATAAACGGACATCTATTTTTTAATTACTTTTCATTATATTTTATTTTATGCACCAACATGGATTTTTTTAAATACTTTCCATAATTTTTTATTTTATGAGCCGACAAGAATTTTTTTAATGTTGTAACGTTACATCACACACGTTACAACATCTCCCCCATATTGGACTGTAAAGCACCTCGTTTCACTCGGTGCAATTAGTCTACCCCCATTAATAATTTCTTATAATTTCTTGTACAACCAACAAGATATCTTTTTCTTCACTCCCTTAAGGGTAAACTACCTCATAACCACTACAACCAATTACTAGATAATAAGGTCCTAGTAACCCATTTTTTACTACCCGATGATCACTACAACCAATTACTATAAAATAGGTCCTAGTAACAATTTTTTGCAACAAACCCTTTTTTTTGGTGATTATAGGTGAGAATAATACTCCATTCCATCGATATTCTTTTGGACATTACTTCGTGTACACCCACTCTACCACACCCATGTGAATGGTTATAACTAAGCCAAGGATCTCCAATTGGCAAAACACATACCAAATCCAGTAACCAATCACATCTCTAACATAAGATAATTAATAAACAAGTAAGGACGTGCCATCGCTTTGATAGCCGAAGGTTGACAACGACAAAACACTCAACACATTTAGCATAATAGGTGCAGACTGCAGTGAAGCTTGGCCAATTAGTGGTTGGCCCCAAATTGCAGTTAAGCTTTATCTAACTCTTAAAACTTGAGTCACTACTGACAAATGGAAAAGTTGTGTACGTACAATATATAACATTAATTCAATAACAACTTGTGAAGATCGTACAATGAACCTTACTTTATACTTTCCAGATCACGGAGAAACCATAAATGATGTTTGTTCAAGACATCAAAATTATAATACCTACTCGTACGTATAGCATGTACTTGTACACATTATATGAAAACTAACATTGGTTAGATTGCAAAGTTACATTTTATTATTTATTATTTACATTGATTTTGTATTTTTAAAATATTTTTTATTAGGCAAGGTATATAATAATCACTTTGCAGCTAATTTCAATTGAATTTTGATTGATTTGTTGTTTGCAAAAAAATTATAGTTTTATAAAGTTTTATAAATATTTATATATTAAATTGAATATTCTAAAAAATAAAAAATAATTTCTAAATTTTTTAAATATAAATTTTTAATTTGTAATTGGTTTAGAATTTTGAATTGACTATTTTTATCTGCTTTTATATCTAATTGTCAGAAAAATTAATAATTAAAAATTAAAAAAAAAACATATATTTGACATGTGTCTCTGTCTTATCCTACGATTAGATGTGTGAGGATGGTTCACATGTATCTCTCGAGACCCACCCATCTCCAACATGCTCAAAGACCAATAATATTAACTTGCATTTAATAGAAAAACGGCCGACGTATGAAATTGGTTGCAGAGGAACGGTTTTTCATAGTTGTCTCATATTTAGTAACGGTTACTTGTAACTTAGTTTGTAGTTTAATTTTGGCTAATGATAACATTCCAGTTTCCTCCGTGTGGTCTTGGCCGTCTTTAACAACATTTCTTTTTAAGCAAATTTGAAGTTTGATGAAGATAATAACTATATTTAATAGGAAACTTTGTAGCATTCATGTTTTCTTTGGACTTCTTGAATATTGGTGATTCATCTTCTATAAATAGTTAGTACAAGTTAGTAGATATATCGAATGACTAAAAAAAGGACTTCTTACGATTCTAATTTAATTTGAAGAACTGTTTTTAATTTTGATTTTTTATTAATACTCCATTTCAATAATCAATCTTCTTAATAATTCATTTTTTTAATATTAAAACATCCATACCATTTATCATTTCAGTTTTTTTTTCACAGAAAAATATAACTTACTATTAATATACGAAATAGTAAATAACACCAGCTGTCAGAATCATACATGTCTGCACACAAATCCAGTAAAGTGGACTTGCCAGACATAGCCAGATGAGACACCCATAATAACAGTAAAGTCCAGAAATAGCACCATATGTCCACAATAATAGTCAAGAATCCCTCCGGGTGGAGAAACGGATCTCGAGATCACACCATAAACAATAAGTCCATAAACATGTACTAATATCAAAAAAGTCTACAGCAACAGCTGTCAGAGGCCCAGAGTGTCAAATATATAACATAATAATAATGCCAAAAAAAACAGCCATATCAACGGTCATATCTGCCGCAAAAATATAGTGTGAGCATAGAAGTCCAACCAGTAATTGGATCCAGGCTCTAAGATGTATCTGCACATATAGCTAACCGGAAAGTAAGATAAATATCCGCAAAATATAGAGCATAATAAACAAAAAAAAACAGTCAGACATAAAAAGCATCATAACAATCATGGCCAATGAAGATGATAGGAACCCTGTGAAGAAAGAGAATCAGCCTGCCATTCTTGCCACATGATGACCCCCGCCTGAGAATGAAGAGCACGTTTAGAAAGCATATCGGCTTCCATATTAACCTCCCGAAAGACATGCTGAAAGTGGAGATGATCAAAATCCCGGATAAGGTTTTTAGTCGCATCCATCCAGTGTTTGAGTAGCAGAACATTGAGTGATGTCTTGCCACTTGCCCAAGAGATGATAGATAGAGAATCACCAAATATAACAAGTGAGGTGATCAATTTCAGTCGCGCCCAGAATAGAACGAGCCACAGGGCACATAGCTCACTCCGAGTATTGGAACCATTTCCCAGGTTAAGCCAGATATGTATGGATAAATCCATGTTCAGGTGTAGTATGGCGCCAGCTCCCCCACCCCCATAACGACCCTCCGCAGCCCCATCAAAAAAAGCACAAGGGAAAACAAGTACAGGAGGAGCAAGTCTACGGGAAATTGCAAGTGTATCTCTCCCACAATTGGTATCATGAGCAGAAATGAATTCCTTGTGTGCAGCAGTTGTTTTATAGCAGATACCATCCCTGGAAGGGATTCTGCCTTCAAAAATACACAAGTTTCTAGCCTTCCAAACCTCCCAGATCATAAAAAAAGGAAGTTCAGGGCATCCCCCATCAAAACGAGACCAATGCTCCAGATTTTCATTCAGAGTGCCCTGATTCCAAAGATAATGTATGCCTGCTTTAGTAGCAATCATATTCCAGATATCCCTAATGAAACAACAGGATGAAAATAGATGGTCCACGGATTCACCCTGTATGCAACAGAATATGCACCACCCCGGGCCGCAGAACCCACGGCGACACAAATTATCCCATGTTAAGATCTTATTGCACAGCGTAAGCCAGGCAAAACATTTTATTTTTAGGGGTAAAGTGAGTTTCCAAATATATTTATCCCACCATCTCACCGAATAGCAGGAATCAGCAAACATAGAGTCATATGCCAGTTTAGCTGTGACAATCCCTCCAGCCACATCCCACGACCAAATTAGTCTGTCGGCTTCGTTAGATAATCTGATATTTGAAAGATACATCGGTCGGGTGTATTCCTCCCATTCATACCCCAGAGAGCCCGATAAACCCAGCTGCTCAGCCGAGACCCATTGAGTATGCCCATCCACATACCGACAGGCCACGTGAGCCAAAGTGTAATAGCCAAATGCTCGGAGATGAGTCCTCAAGTTTAAAGATAGTGTATGTTTCAAAGGACCACCCATGAATGGGTCCGTTCCCAACTTAATATTTCGACTATTGCCCGGCATCCATGCAGTCCACTGTGTAATAACCCTGAAAGCACTGACAAGACCATTCCATATGTTTGAGATTCCTAGAGTAGCAGGACAGGCCAACCTTAACCAATCTGATACCGGGATGTTTTTCAAATATTTGGCACGAACGATCCTTCCCCATATTGATTCATTGAATAGAACACGCCACAGACTCTTAGCATGTAGAGCCATAACAAAGTATTCCAGATCCTTGATGTTCCAACCCCCCAGATTCCATGGACGTGCCAAAACATTCCACTTTGCAAGATGGTATTTCTCCTGTGTATCATTCCCCGTCCATAAAAAACTGAAGACCTTCCGTCTAATAATACTTAAGATGGTACGTGGGATTTTACAGAGTGAGAACCAATAAACTCCTAAGTTCTGTAATACAGATTTTACCAACGTTAGCCTTCCACCCAGAGTTAGCAGACGGAAGCTCCAGTGGTTAATGCGCGCATCAAAGCGTCTGACAAGCCATGTCCAGTCATAGATCTTATAATTAGAAGGTTTGATAAAGAAGCCTAGATATTTAGTGCCAGCCTCCAGTTCAGTAAATTTTAGAGGCAGGATGTTGTATATCGCCACTTCTGTATCTACGTTCAGCAAATGCTTCAGGAAGAACGATTTAGTATAGCTGATAATCATACCAGTGACCAGGCAGAAAAGGTCAAGTATAAGCTTATATTGTATCCATTCAGCAATTAAACCCATACCAAAAAGCATAACATCGTCCACAAATAAAGAATGTGTTACAGAGATTTCCCTGGATACTTTTATGCCAGTGATCCGACCATCCCGGCGTGCCTTGTGAATGGATAGGCTCAGTCCTTCAATAACCAGTAAGAATAATAGAGGAGATAGTGGGCATCCCTGCCGAAGACCCCGTGTAGCCTTAAAGAAATCCGTAGGATGACCATTGATCAAAATAGCATAATTAACAGAGTTTATACATGCCATTATCCATTTCATCACCCTCCAAGGTAGCCCAATCTGGATGAGTATTAATCTCATAAAATTCCAATCCACCTTATCATAAGCTTTTACCAGATCCAGTTGTAGTGTAAGTGCTTCAATTTTCCTCAGTTTGATAGAATGAAAGATTTCCTGAGTCACACCTACAGCATCATGAATTTGTCTCCCACATAGAAACCCATACTGTTCCATAGAGATGTGTTGTGAAAGAAGAGGTTTGATTCTATCAGCAATAATCTTGGCAATAATCTTGTAGACCAAATTACATAGAGCAATCGGTCTGTATTCATCATAGCCATTCGGATGTGACGTCTTCGGGATAAGTGCCAGGTAAGTAGTATTAAGTGCCCCCGAGACAATGCCCAATTTGCGAGATTCATCCACGGCCATCCTCAGGTCCTCTCCCATAGTATCAAAGAAATGGATGAAAAGCTCCACCGTCCACCCATCAGGTCCAGGAGATTTATCCTTTGCAAATCCATTCAGAGTGTTTTCCACATCTCCCAGAGTGATCTCCAGGAAAATGTTATCACCCTCCTCTTCCTGGAACATCCGTGGATACTCCTTAATAAGCCTAAATTGTTCTGCCAGGGTGGTATTTTTTGGATCACAATAATATTCCCGGAAGTGTCTAACAGCTTCATTCATCAAATTCTCCTCCCCCCGAATCCTCCGGCCTTGATGGTCATTCAGGTCCCAGATAGAGTTATGCATACGTCGAGAGTCTGCATAACGGTGGAAGAATTTTGTATTCAGATCTCCCGCCCGGAGCCAAGTAGCCCGACTTTTCAGTCTCCAGGATTCTTCCTGAACCAGAAGAATTTTCATCTTCCTGCACTCCAGAGTGGAGAGACTAGACAGTTCCATAGTATTCAATTCCGTCTCAACCCCTCTATTCATCAGATATTCCACTTCCATCTCAATCTCAGTAAGTTCTTTACGCATCAAGGCTTTTTTAGTTTTTTCCCACTTAATAGTATAGTCTTTTAGCAACTTAAGTTTCACCGCCAGTTTGTCCATAGCAGATCTCTCCCCAGAGACATCCATCTGCTGCCATAAATTCCTTACACCCGTAGTGTATTCCTCATCCGCAAGCCAAGTGGAATTGAATTTGAAAGGAAAGGTTTTCTGGAAAGGTTCATCATCAAATTGGAGAATGATAGGCAGATGATCGCTAATTTTAATTTGGTGCATCCAGGAACGATAGTTCTGAAATTTGGTTAGCAGTGTTTCTGATATTAGGAAACGGTCAATACGTTTTTGGATCTGTTCAGCCCCTTTCCTACCATTCGACCAGGTTGGTGCCAACGGTCTCGAGGCAACATCAATCAGAGAATACTTCCTGAATAAATCTTGGAAAAAAGGACCCAAGGGATCACGTCTAGCCGTAGTCCCCCAAAATTCCCCATCCCCCCACGTGAAATTAAGATCCCCAGCAATTATTAAGTTCTCCATGGCCAGCAGATGTTCAGTAGCCGCCAGGTTCCAGAAAGCCTCACGATCACAGTACGGTCCATAGCAATTTATGATGTTTAAGATCTGCTCCGAACCCCTCATGTTTCCAGTCAGCAATATACCCATTGATATATGTGCTGGTGATAATCTCAACACCGAAGGGTTCCATGCCGCCAAAAGACCTCCAGAGAGCCCAGCCGCGTCCACAGAACAATACATCCATCCCGGCTTGACTTTATTAAAAAATATACGTGCTTTTTCCCCGCAAACCATAGTTTCCTGTAAGAGCACTAGATCAGGTTTAACAATTTCTAATATTCGTTTGAGGGCCAGTTGCTTGGGCAGGCCCCCCACCCCCCTGATATTTAGAGAGAGAAAGATCATTTCCGAACCCTTGCGAGGGCTTTCATTCCTCTAAGAGCCCGGGATTCAGTAGATTTGGGGGAAATAGTCTTATCAAGGTCCACCTCTGTCCCCCCAAGAGTGGCCTTCTTGTTTTTTCTGGCACTTCTAGTTTTTATAGGCGAAAAGTCTTGTGCAAGGCCACCCCTATGGGCCCCCCTTATAACGCTAATGTCCCCAGTAGACTCAGGTATATTCCCAGTAGGGTTTTTACAAGCCCCCTCCGTCGGAGTGGAATCCTTCAATGCCAATGGGTCCTCACCAACCCCAGTATTGTCATCAGGGTCCACAATCCGATTCTTAAAGTATGTATGGATAGGGATTTTCTTCACCATATCGGAATATGTTGGAATGAGTATGGCATTCCCACCCGCTTCAGGAATGATTTTTGGTTCATCACCAGGCCTATCAGTCACCAAGACGTCCCCGCCAGCCATATTCACCGGGTTCAAATCATCAGTCCCCATCCCCCCAACCATGTTGGCATTTGGGTTTTTAACAGTATCTTTCTCCACATCCCCACAGCCCAACACCGCGACCTCATTATTGCATGTACTGTCCAATTCCAGTGAGTTGGGAACCGGCAGAGTTGCCAAGGGAGGATTCTCAGGAGTAACCAAGGTAACCTGAATAGGGTCACCAGGACTAAGGTTTTGTAACCTATCCATCAATTCAGACTCAATAATCGGGTCATCATATACAGAATTGTCATTTGAAGTGCTATCAGTACCGGTGGAAACATAACCCTTGTTTTGACCACGACCCACATAATTACCATTATTGCCATGGTTCATATCTAAATTATTTATGAAAGAAATATCCATTTCATTTAACGAATGGAAAAAATGAGGGTCCTGAAGTTCCAACTTACGGAATAATGCCGAGCCAGGTGCGAGAGGGTTGAGAACCCGGTTTGAAAAACCATCAAGTGCGCCTGTCGCATCCATCTCCAAATCACTGCCATCGATGGACGACCAGAGTGGATCCCCCTCCCTGAGACGGCCGGAAGAAGCAGGAGCCCTACATTGTCTCCAAAGATGTCCCATCGCTTTGCAATTCGAACAACGGAAGGGTATGCCCCAGTAGTCTATAACTTGAGCCAACTGACGACCACGCCAACTGATGTGCAGAACATCAATCAAACCAAGGGAAACATCAACCTCGACCAGCATCCTACCCATGCGCCTGTCAAAACCATTCAGGTGTTCCTCCTCCACATGTAAAAAATGACCCAGCCGGTTTCCAATGGCCTCATAAGCCCCACGGTTCCACAATGCCAGTGGAAGACCAGGCAATAGCACCCATAAATGTCTAAGACGAACAGTTGCCGAGTCCGGGTTGAAATCCGTATGCCATTTTTGCAGCATAAGACTCCCGGTTCCATAGAGCCATAACCCCGCCAGAATTCGAGTACTGTGTGCTTCCTCATGAAATTTAAAGCCATACCAACCACATGACAGAGCAAATACCTGAGGAGTGTATTCCAGAATGGGGTTCCATGTCTCTTCAACCCATTTGACGATGTTATGCCTATTCATGCAATGGTATGAAAACTTGCCCACAAGAACAGTCATGTTGCATTCCACAGCTTCCTCCAAACCAATATCTCGACCAACCGTGAGATGTGACTCCCCAGGTCTGTTAAAATATTTACCTGCCAGTCTATTGTTTGCTCTTGACGTCGTACCATGCCGTTCACCACCAGCCCGCTCAGGGCGAACCCTACCACTACCGACCGATGGGTCCGAGCCCATGGCCTCTCCATGTGGCACACCCGTGTCCAGATGTCTCTTTGGAGTTTTGCCCTTGTGTGCCACCTGTCGACCACCGGAGTTCAGAGCCCGTTTTCCACGGAGCTGGTTCCTGAAGAAAGAGTCAGATTTGAACAGGCCAGCCTCTTCTATCATATAATCGGAGGCGTTCATATTATTGCCAGCCGACATGTTGAGATCCGGTCCCTCCATATCTACCTCAAAATAGCAGGTAAACCCAGATGCACAGCGCCAAGAAAGTCGGGTGTTGCCAAAAGTAAACCCTGACAAGAGATATTGAGGTAGCTATCAACAGGGGTCCGTCCCAAGTATCCTGTGGTCCACCCCAGGAAAAACCGCCCGTAAAAAGAAGAAACCCAGTTCCACAGACCACATAAAACGACGGTCCACGGCAACGTCCGGGGAAAAGCTGATAAACCCCAGCTAGGACCGGCACATTCACGGTTCAGACCAAAAAACGCATAACAGAGAATCCCCAGAAAGATTGCTATCAACAGGGGTCCGTCCCAAGAATCCTGTGGTCCACCCCAGGAAAAACCGCCCGTAAAAAGAATAAACCCAGTTCCACAAACCACATAAAACGACGGTCCACGGCAACGTCCGGGGAAAAGCTGATAAACCCCAGCTAGGACCGGCACATTCATGGTTCAGACCAAAAAACGCATAACAGAGAATCCCCAGAAAGATTGCTAGATTCGAAACCGTAAAAAATGCCCAATCATTTGCCTCCGAATAAAACACAGGAATTCAAATAAGTGTAAATAATCTCTGTCAACGGCAGCCAGTCATTATCACAGTCTAAATAACTTACTCATAACCCAGCTGGTAATATGACCGCACGGGTATTCCACCACCGGAAGAGCACCGCAAACCCTGTTCATTCGGAAACCCTAATCTGGTTTTCGCCATCACCGCCTCCTCCCCGCCGCCATGCTCCCTTTATCATTTCAGTTTACTATTATTAATGGCCACCATTAATTTAATGATTTTCTTATCAAATTAATAGGATGTTTTTTTATCAAATGGATTCACATTTTTATTATCTTCGACAAGGCTGAGCCGGCAAAGCTCATCTCACGGTGTCTAACCATTGGTCTCAATCTTTCAATGGAGCAGCCAATGAATCTGTCCCCACCTTGGTAGATGCAATAATATTTTGTTAATCAGAAATATTGTACCTTACCATGAGTCCATTTAATGGTATTTACGGGTTAGCCAAGCTATGTTTTGGTATCGCATTAAACATATTTGAGCTGGTAGGTAAGGTCTTGTTTGCCAATTATTTACAAGGAAATTAATAGTTTGATTATAATATGTATACCCAAGGCATTACCACATAATATCATAAGTTTAATTATTACCACATAATATCATAAGTTTAATTAATAAATAAAATTTATAAAATTAAAATTTTTCAATGATGTATATATATATATATATATATATTTGTTTTATTTTTATATTTCAAAATTATAAATTAATATATTGAATTAAAATTTATGAAATTAAAATTTTTCAATGATAAATTAATAATATATATATATATATATATATTAATTATTTTATTAATATTTTTTTGTTTTATTTTTATATTTAAAAATAAAAAATAAAAAATTATAGATTAATATATTGAATTTGTTTCTTATAGATTATACAATAAATTAATAAATATAAAAAATTATTAATACCATAATAATTACAGGCTCCAACTAATTATTAGTTCTTAAATTTTTCAACTCATTCATTGTAATATATATTTTAAATTTAATATTTTTTTATTTACATCTATTAAATTGTATTTATAAATTTAGATTTTTATTAATTGAATTTGTATTAAATATTATTTTTTTTTTTAATAAAACAAAGTAATAACTAGTTATTTTAATGTTTTTTGATAAATTTTTAATGGTTTTCTATCTTATATATGATGATCATAATCATATGTTTATATTACTTATTTCACTTCTTTTAGTTTTAATTTTTGAAGGTATAGAATAGTAGATATTACTTCTCTCTTACTTTTAGTTCATTTTTTTTCATAATTATTTCAACTTTTAACTTTGAATTGTATGATGATCATAGTCTTATGCTTATTTTCAAACTTATTAGTTGTAATATATATTTTGAATTTAATGTTTTTTTTTTCATTTACATCTATTAAATTGTATATATAAATTTGGATTCTTATTAATTGAATTCGTATCAAATATTATTCTCTCTTGTAAATAAAGCAAAAAGCAAGGTAACTAGTTGCCTTAATGTCTTTTGATAACTTTGTAATGGCCTTCTATCTTGTATGATAATCATAGCCATATGCTTATATTATTTATTTTACTTTTTTATTTCAATTTTTAAAGGTATGGAGTAGTAGGTGTCACTTCTCTCTTCTTTTAGTTTAATTTTCATAATTACTTTAACTTTTAACTTTGAATTGTATGATGATCATAGCCCTATGCTTATACTACTTATTTCACTTTTTAATTTCAATTTTTAAAGGTATGGAGTAGTAGATGTCACTTCTCTCTTACTTTTAGTCTAATTTTCATAATTATTTTAACTATTAGCTTTGGATGTAAATAACTAATACATTAAAACATTTCTAAGAGGTAGGTATAAGCAACTTTGTTGCTAATTTCACTTGTTATAATGAGAGAATGAGGTGTATTTTGTGGTTTAATATGGATGAGATGTATAATGTAATAAGATGTGGTTCAAAGGGGTTAGAAGTATAAGTGATGAATGAGAAATTTTTCATTGTTGATCAAGGTTTAGTTTTTATGAGGGCATCTGATTCTTGAGGTCGCCATGGGCGCATTTGGAGGTAGTGGTCGAACATGTGAGACTTGCATTATACACACATAAGTGGATCAAAGTCCACCCCTTGTCATCCTTAAGTCCAGACACTAATCGTTATAGCTACGACCACAATTGTATAGGGTAAGGAAATATTTTTTGTTTTAAATTGTTTTACTAAAATTTGTAATTGTATAAAGCATGCATTGGAATGCTTTGGATTGTCCCCCTTGTCAATGGTTGACCTACATCTTTCTTTTAAAGTAATCAAGGATTGAGGGAAGGCTAACCCCTCTCCCCATTCTTGTGTATATTATGGTTGACACTCTGAGCATGAAAATGGAAATTGAAAGGCTCTCATGAGGATCTCTTCAAGGCATTTATATAGTTTGAGGTAATAAGGAAATCAATCATTCACAATTTGCAGATGATATGCTTATGTTAGGAGGAGTGTCTATTGTCATAGTTGATAGGTTTAAATAAATTGTGTGTGTGTGTGTGTGTGTGTGAATGCTTTAGCAAGTAGTATCAACAAGAGAAAGAGTAGTATATATGGTTGGAATGTCTATGATATCATAATGGACAATATAGTTAGAATCTTAGAATTTTTCTCCAATCCACCACTAGTCTTCCTTCATGATTTTGGGCATACCAATTCAGCTAGGACAATACAAATTAATTTATTGGAGTAGCATTTCTTACAATATTAAAAAAAAAAATGCAAAGTGGGGGACATTATGGCTTAATCTAATGGTGTTCCTCATCTTTATCTCTCCTATCATTTACACTCTCCCCCTCTATCAACATTCAACACTACTAGCTCATGTTGGAGTCACCTCCCAAATAGAAGCAACCATACGGAAATTTTTGGGGCAAGGAGACTACAGTAATGCCAAACATCCCACCTTATTAATTGGGCCATAGTCACAACCACCAAGGAGTATGGAGGTCTTTCCATCAGGGAGCTAGAATTGGTGAATCGATCCATAGGAGCAAAACAATTGTTGCATCTAGTTTTAGGAAATGTTGCATGATGGAAAATAGTTTTGCCAAAAAGTGCTTACCTAGAGCTCGACTCACTAGTCTAGATAGTCCTCTCTCAAAAACAAGGGGATCACCTATATGGAAGTTATGCACAACCTTAACTAAATTAATCCAAGACAACTTGTCATGGAACCCAAGAAATGGCATCAAAATTAAAGTGTGGGAGGATAAGATAAATTGAATTAGCCCCCCAATCAAAATCCAAATATGAGAGAATTAAGAAATTGAATGAACAACAACTCGCTAGTTGTCAATTCTATATGATATCCCTAAAATGGATGAAAAAGACAACTGGAAAGTGTGGAAAATCCACAACTGCTCATCCCTCTTGAGGAACAATGACAAAATATAAGGGGAGATTCTCCTCAAAGTAGGAATACTAGAGACATTAGAGGGTGGGGACCGGAGGTTGGGGGAGTTGCATACATAGTTAAAAAAGGCTATAATTTGCTCTTGGAAGCCAAAAATAAGAGGCAAAAATCAACAGTTTGGATGACCATCTGGAAAAGTGATGCCCTTCCTAAGATTAAGATATTTTGTTGGACCCTAGCCAATGGGAAATTTTTAATTATTGAGGACTTGAGCAAATGGGGGATTCAAGGACTTGCAAGATGTCCTTTCTGTAAAAATGAAGAGGAATCTATCTCAAACCTCTTCTTTGAGTGCAAGTTTTCTCATAACACATGGCAATGTGCTTGGGTGAATCTTAGGAAGTCAATCGAGCCACTTTGGAGTAGTAAAGAGGATTTTCTCCATTGGCACAATAATTACCCTGGATCTAAAAAATAAACCTCTTCTTAAATGAGTTTAGAAATCCACTCCTTTGTTTAGTCATTTGGAAACAATGGTTGGCTAGGAATAAGGTTATTTTTCTAGCAAGAATAAAAGAATCACTGCTCAAGAATGGGCTTTAATGACTGGAACTCTTCTCACCAATCATCTATCATCTCAAAAAATCTCTACCCTCAAGGTGGAAGAGAAAAATTTGTTGAAGGAAATCATTCATAATAAAACACACATCAAGGCGATTAAAAGAATAAATCCAAAGAACGAGGAAAATAACAAATTCAACTCAAGTAAAGTTAGTTTGATAGTGGCTACGAAATATTCTTTATTTTCTAACAAGGCTTCCAAATGAAACCCAAGGGTGGTAGGTGTAGGGGGCGTGTGCTCTATGAGCCCAAAGGAAATCGAGTAAGTACTTATGCTTGAGGGGATTGGTAGGACAACAAACAATCAAGCATAAGCCTTAGTTCTATGGCCAAGTATTCAAACAACAAAACATTTGAATCTAAAGGACCTCTTAGTGTTCGGAGACTCAACAATCACTAGAAGGTATATGGTCTCCCATTCCCTTCTACGCAACCCAAAGTTAAATAGAATTATGTCAAGAATAACTAGCTTTTTGTCATACTTTGACTCCCTAGAATTATGTCAAATCCCCGGAAGGCTAAGCTCAAAGGCAAACAAAATGGCCAACATTGCCTATCAAAACACTAATGTCACATTGGAAAAAATGGCGGAAATGGTATGTTGTAACATACCTTAGGATTATTAGCCAACATCAGATCATGGACCTCATTAAATGCATGGACAAGTTGCAATCAAAGTGCATGCATAGAACAATTACTAACACCCCCAGCTCATATCCCACTCGTTCAATTTTTCGCAAACCCAATATTATGAATCCTCTGGTGATGGGATAGATGAAGCAGTGTGAGTTTATTTCTACCTTGAAATGTTATGAATATGGCTTGTCTCTCCTACTTCATCAAAAATGTGGAAATTTCTCACAAGATTTTGGTCAATGGCATTGGAATTCTCTAGGGAGATATACACCACATGTGAACACCCTAGGCCTAGCTTGGAATTGGGAATATCTGGTTGGTTGCCTCTATTGGAACCTTAGATTTGAGGATGAAACTGTTAATCTCCTTGCAGATTCCTATTAGTTTTGTGTTGGATTTTCTTGATTTTTTGTTTCCCTTTGCCCCAAGTAATTTGACCCTTGTGCTTTATGATTTCACAAGACAACAATTCAGTGGTAGTGTAGGAAGCGCTAAATTAACTATGGGAATTTTGAATGATAGAGCCTTGGAAAACAATCTCAATACCTCTTATGTTCATTGTTATATTGGCTTTAAGGAGGAGAATAGAAGGAAAATTTCTCAAATCCCTTCTACCACGGAGATAGAAGAGGCAATATTGTTTGGGGAGAATTTGGGAATCATGGATTCCCACAACCACGAAAACATATGTGTTCATTCTAACATCCAGTGGGCAGTTTGACATTGTGAAAGGAACGGTGATGACTGTAAATATTCCATGGTAGAGATTATGAGGAGATGGGAGGTGAGGAAAAAGTATTGGGACCTCAACAATGCTAGGGAAGGCCCAGAATGCTTAGAATGTTCAGTTAGGGATTTGGAGAGAAATAGACACCCCCTTGTTGTGTTCATGTTCCCTCTGTGGGTCAGATGAAGGGAGGGGCCATGACAGAGTTTATATCAGAGCTCTTTACAGAGAGGTAAAGAAGTCTTGAGGAAGTTTTGGCAACACCTTGGTTGGAAGAAGGACAAATTTAGAGTTCTTAGGTGTGGTAGAGGATCACACCGTTGCATAGTGCTTGCCGAGAGCTTTCCAACGATACCAAGTTTTCCAAAAATGGAATTAGGATGAGGAAGATATTGGCCTGAGAAGTTGGCAGTAAGAAGAGCATATGGCCGACTTCCGACTTTCCAAACCCGCATTGCGGATTGCGGATTGCGGAAGTTGAAGACGTGATTTCTTCAGAGTTGCACGCTATGGTTCCAACTTCCGACTCTCACATCGAGGGTTGCGGATTGCAGAAGTCGAAGATGTAATTTGCCCAGAGCTATGATTTTGGAGTTCCGACTTCCGACTCCTGTATTGCAGATTGCGGATTGTGGAAGTCGCAGGCGTGATTCGGCGAAGCAGAGAATTTGGGGGTTCCGACTTTCGACTCCCGCATCGTGGATTGCGGATTGCGGAATTCAAAGTCGTAAATCTTTGTAGTTGCACGTTGTGGTTCCAACCTTCCGACTCCCGCAAGGCGGATTGCGGATTGCGAAAGTCGGAGAAGTGATTTCTCCAGAGTTGTGCATTTGGGGGTTCTGACTTCCGACTCCTGCATCGCAGATTGCGGAAGTTGGAGGCGTAAATCTTCGAAGTTGTGAATTTGGGATTCCGACTCCTGCAAGGAGGATTGCAAGTTGCGGAATTTGGAGGCGTATTTCTTCGACGTTGTGTATTTGGAGTTCCGACTTCTGCCTCCCGCACTGTCGATGCGGATTGCGGAAGTCGGAGGAGTATTTCTTTGATGTTGTGTTTTGGGGATTCTGACTCCCGCAAGAAGGCTTACGGATTGCAGAAGTCGGAGGCGTATTTCTTCGACGTTGTGTATTTGGGATTCCGAATTCCGACTTGCGGCTACGGATTTCGGCTTGCGAATTGCGGATTGCGGATTGCGAACTAAAGTTGTTGCGGCTGTGCGGAAGTGCATAGTTTAAAAAAAAATTAACAGGTTGTATTCTAAGGAGCTCCCCCATCACCTCTAAAGGGAACCGAGGGGACTGAGGATGTGACAAGTGGCCTCCAAGAACATTAAGTGGCAAAAACCAAGTGTGTGTGAGATTCATGACCCCATCAAGTCATGACCTCTTCAACAAATGACCACAGAATGGGCAATTTGTACCATCATGTGCTACAAAGCACACATGACCAGTGAATGGGCTCCAATCAATCAACCATTAATGCTATCATCCAACTGGCCACTATGTGTGGGTAAAGGGTGATCAAACCCATACCAATCCTGAGCAAGTGTCCATGATAAACTAAATACATGTTCATCAGGATTGTCCACTATAGGGGATCTTGGTGGCATCAATGAAAGCCTGAGGGGCCACTGCAATTCCCTTGTTGGCATCAATGACAACTCAATCAACAAATATAACTAGTAATTGTTCCTATTTAAAAAAAATATGTGACAAAATCAACTTTGTAGTGGAGTAAATGGCCCAAATATGGGAGGAAAATCTACAGGTGGAGGCACATGAACATGAAAGATATGTGGTTGGGATTATCGTTCAAATCCGATCTTTGAAGGAAGTGGATAAAAGCATTAGAGATCACGTGCAAAAATAGGAGACTCATTTATTGGCATTGTAAGCACAAATGGCTTTAGTATCTTCTAGGGTTGATTATATTGTAATTTTTTTGTGTACGCCTGCAAAGATCTTTCAACATATCCCCTCTTTGATTTCCAACACTCAAGATGAGCACTTTGGAATGGGATTTTGGTTTTCAAGGAGGAGAGGAATTCCAAGGCAACGTGAGAACTAATGCGACTTACAATCTACCCAGCTATGGAGAAGACCAACGATAGTTTAGCTAAAGAAATCCAAGTGCAAGAGGGGGTCCTTCATTGGCTAACATTTTAGCATTTTTGTTTGGTTGGAATTTATTTCAATTTTTTTTTAGTTTGGTCAATATATTTGGCAATATAGTCACCATGTTCATATTTTTGGAAACATGGTTAAGTGGTCAGAGGTTTTCTAGAGTCTAGACTTGAAACTTTGGTTGCATGTTACAACCTTCTTTCTCTATATTTGTATTACGATGTTACCTGGTTAAACTGCAACCATTTTCTCATACAAAATTACCCATTATTGTCATGCACACACACAAGCATATATATCATAATAATAAAAATTATAATAATAAAATAAATCAATATAAATCTAGCTTAACTTATTTTTTCAACATTTAAAATATTATATATTAGTTTCTTTTTCATCAAACCCCATTCTTAAAAAAATCAGGATTAAAATAGATTTATGTTGAAAAACATTAAGCACTTATCTTAGCTTTATATATTGTTATTCCTTATGTTTTCCATACTTGTTATATATATATATAAATTGGTAAAGTTTACACAATAAAGAGTATATCTAGTTTTAACTTGCATTTGTCATTTTAAAGACTTACTCTTTACATGGAATTCGGTTATATAGATGTAGCACACATTGGGGTTTAGACAACCTTAATAGCGTGCTAATTATTTGCTAATGACTTCACCAAATTTCCTTCTCGGATCCTCTACAAAATAAATAAATTATTTTCATTCTAGTTTACAATTATTTTAAAGAATTACGAGATAGAGTAGAATCAACATTGTTCATGGCTGCAATTTATTAAATTCTCAAGCATTTAAACTAGCATTTGGATTAAATTTACTAAGATTCACTATAGCACGTAATTTTGGAATATAAATAGAATTTAAATCGTCCAAATTTACCATAACAATCCCTCTTTAAATTTCAAACGTGTTCAAGAATAGAGCAGTAGTACAATAGTGGAAAGTCTCTATCTTCTCCCTTGTTTAATGTCTGCAGTGAAATTAAACCCTCCTATCAATTAGGAGCCTAGATAAAGAAAGACGTGAGAGTTCACATGGAAATGGACAAAAGCATGAGAGGTCACATGGAAATGGAAATGGACAAAAGCATGAGAGGTCACATGGAAATGTAGAAAAAGCATGAGAGATGACATATAATCTCAAGAGACTCATTTCTTGGCATTGGGAGCAAAAATGGATTCAATATGTTATAGGGTTGATCATATTGCAACTTTTTTGTTTATGCCCTCAAAGGGATTTCAACATATCTCCTCTTCTATTGTCAACACTCAAAAGTAGACACTATGTCATGGACCTTTGGTTGTCCAGGAGAAGAGGAGTTCATAAGCATCATGAATAACAATGTGACTTGCAATCCACACGAATATGGAGAAGACTAATGGCATTCCAACTGAAGAAATCCATGTGCAAGAGGGGGTCATTCATGGGCTAACATTTTAGCATTTCTCATTGTTTAGGATTTATTGCATTTTTTTAATTCAAGGTTAATATGTTCAACAATATACTTACCATGTCATTATTTTTAGAACCTGGTTAGGCAATGTAAAGGTATTTGGCAATCCAAATTTGGATTTTTGGTTGTATACTACAATTTACTTTAGTTATGTTTATATTAAAATGATTACTCGTTAGGTTGTGACCCTTTTCTTATAAAAAATTACTCGTTGTTGTATGTGTGTGTGTGTGCACGCACAGTAATAAATTAAAATGAAATAAAACTTGAAATTTATAATATGATGATGATGATGGAGGTGACAATTACCATCCACTAAAACCAACCAAATATACGAATGAAATAAAACGTGATTATTTAATAATAACAATAATAAATGTGGAGGTCTGTGGAAACACTAGGTGACGGTTTGCAGCAAGTGCTAGCAATAGTGTGAGGGGCTTCAAGAGGGTGACACATGTCAAGCAATGAAACAATTGGGAGTCTCTCCCTCTTGTCGAATGTACGATCTAGAGGAACTAGTGGATTATTCTGAAGACTCCTATGGGGATATCTCGATTTTCTGGTCGCTAGTGGGGAATAGTGGCAGTTATTATTCTCAAGGGATAGTGTCCACGTCAAGTTGTGCATTGACTGGGGATGCTGAAAAGAAGGGGGAAAATTGGGATAGGACAAGAAGGTTTGCAGCCGCTTCGATACTGGTCAACGTAGTTGTTAACATAATGGGTAATGAGGTATCGCTCGATCAACACCCGGGTCGACAGGTGTTTCCCTTGGTCGGGGGGAGTTTCTCCCCTCCTCCGTTTTGTCCTCTAGTCTCCCTAGAGTAATGTTAGTCATTTTTTTCATGACCTTCTGCCCAAAACTATCCATGTTTCCTTCAGTGCCATTCTTCGCCCTTTTTTTCTTCATAAGCGGGGGGGGAGGTTTCCTAATAGGCCCTAAATGTTTATGGACTAAGTTTGGTTGAGCATGTTCCTTTTCTTCCAGTAGGTGATTTCGAGCTGATGATTTTAGATTGTATAGAGTCTGTCGTTCCAGATTGGGTTGGGGGAAATGAGATCTAGGGTTTTCCTAGTTCTTGGGGAGACCTAGAGGAACAAGGTTTTATCAGTTCTTTTTTGGCTCAGACGGAGGTCAATAGGGGTGGAGGGTTCGATGGATCTAATCGTTATTGATCTTGGGGATCCCCCCTAGAAATGGAAGAACCCATGACAAAGGAGGTTTAAAACCCTCGCCCCGTCGTAAAAATAACAAACGTGTCAAGTTAAGCAAAGATATAAATCTAGTGCTTGGAGCGGATGTACATTTCAATCAAGTGGTAGAGATTGAAAATTTGGCAGTGGTTGGAAGGGCTCAGGGACATATATTTTGGAATAAAACCTTAAAGTCCTGGGTGGCTAATAACTGGTCCCAAAAATGTGGATACACCCCTTCAATTTTCACTATGGCAAAAGGTTGGTTCAACATTCTGTTTAGAAAAAAGGAGAACGCAAGTTGGGTCATCTCTCAAAATTGGAGCATCGACTCCTATCATGTTTTCATGAAACAATGGATGTTGCTTTTAGACACTACCTGGGAACAATTTGACTTGGCCCTGATATGGGTTAGGCTCCTAGGTCTTCCATGGGACTTTTGGGCTCCTAAAATATTTCAAAATATTGACAATGCATTGGGGGTCTTTTTGGAAGCTGATGTGTACTTTCAGGAGATGAGGAATCCCTCTATGGCATGTATTATGGTTAAGATAGATCTGCGAGAAAGGCTTGCTAAGAATATGGTCATCTCTACCAGAGGAAGATCCCACACTCAAAAATTGGACTATGAGGGGGTTCCTTTTAGATGTCGGCGATGCCATCAATATGGTCACATTGCAGAGGAATGTATCCTGACATTCGTGAATAGAAGAGGGCAGGTTAGAGAAAAGGAAGTCAAGAAAAGGTTGCCTCAGGGGACAGATGAAGGCTTGGATGCCCCGGCTTCGAAAATGGGAAGAATGACATCTCAGCATAATTTCAACAGTAGTGACGAGGAGGTAGATAAGGCCATTTCATCTTGATCCTATCTTTCAAGATCGCCTACAAGGTCCGTGTAACAAATAAAATAATATATAAACATATCAATAAAAAAAAATTAAATAATATATAAACATATCAATAAAAAAAAATTAAATAATAAAAGAAAAGTAATTAAATAAATTTGATATGTAATTAATAGAATAGCTAGAGACGTATCTTTCCATTGAAAAGGCACATAAGACCATATTTAAATGGTCCATCAAATTGTAATGTAAGAATCTCTCATCAATATATATTCAATATTATTTATTCTTTCCAAATGGATTTATTTTCAATTGGTTGACTATTCACTAAAATAGCCTTATTGTGATTCGGACACGATCACGATATGAGAATATCCGGATACAGATATTACATTGGTATCAGAACCCCTTATTGGGCTTGATTCTAACCTTTGGCCACAAACCATTCTTAGAGTTTCTCTGATTAGGGATCAAAGATCTTTAATCCACATTGGCTTTTGGCCATCATTTTTGGGGTTTCCCAAAAATCTAGGACCTTGTCCAAAAGTAGGCTTTTGGCCCAAAGAAGATCCAATCACAACGTTGAAGCAAATCAAGTTAATAAAAATAATAATTATTCCGCTGCAAAATTCAAAAACAAACCATAAATCAAGGAATCCAAGAATACGAGAAGGGAAATAAAAAAAAGAGAAAAAGAAGTAATTATTTCCATTACAAATAAGAAGAAGAGAACAAGAAGTAAGATAAAAAAATATTACAAAGAAGTGGGAAAAAAGAATTATCCACAAGATAAAGAAAACAGAGTAAAAAAAAAAGTTCAAGAATAGCTTTCATAAAACCGCACATGGTTTTATGAAACCACAAATGGTTTTTCATCACTAATGCTTCGAGGACAAAGCATTCTGAAGAGGAAGGCCATGTAACAAATAAAATAATATATAAACATGTCAATAAACAAATAATTAAATAATAAAAGAAAAGTAATTAAACAAATATTAAATAAATTTGATATGTAATTAATAGAATAGGTAGAGATGTGCATTTCCATTAAAAAGGCACATAAGAGCATATTTAAATGCTCCATCAAATTGTAATGTAAGAATCTCTCATCAATATATATTCAATATTATTTATTCTTTCTAAATGGATTTATTTTCAATTGGTTGACTATTCACTAGAATAGTCTTATTGTGATTCGGACACTATCACAATATGAGAATATCCGGATACGGATATTACATTAGTATTAGAGCCCCTTCTTGGGCTTGATTCCGGCCTTTGGCCACAAACCATTCTCATAGTTTCTCTGATTAAGGATCAAAAATATTTGATCTACATTGGCTTTTGGCCATCATTTTTTGGGTTTCCCAAAAATCTAAGACCTTGCCCAAAAGTAGGCTTTTGGCCCATAGAAGATCCAATCACAACGTTGAAGTAAATCAAGTTAATAAAAATAATAATTATTCCTCTGCAAAATTCAAAAACAACCGTAAATCAAGGAATCCAAGAATACGAGAAGGGAAATAAAAAGAAAAAGAAGTAATTATTTCCATTGCAAATAAGAAGAAGAGAACAACAAGTAAGATAAAAAAAAAATATTACAAAGAAGTGGGAAAAAAGAATTATCCACAAGATAAAGAAAAAAGAGTAAAAAAAAGGTTAAGGAATAGCTTTCATAAAACAGCACATGGTTTTATGAAACCATATATGGTTTTCATCACTAATGCTTTGAGGACAAAGCAATCCGAAGAGGAAGCCCATGTAACAAATAAAATAATATATAAACATGTCAATAAACAAATCATTAAATAATAAAAGAAAAGTAATTAAACAAATATTAAATAAATTTGATATGTAATTAATAGAATAGATAGAGACGTACCTTTCCATTGAAAAGGCACATAAGACCATATTTAAATGGTCCATCAAATTGTAATGTAAGAATCTCTCTTAAATATATATGTTTAATATTATTTATTCTTTCCAAATGGATTTATTTTCAATTAATTGACTATTCACTAGAATAGTCTTATTGTGATTCGAACACGATCACAATATGAGAATATCCGGATACGGATATTACATTGGTATCAGAGCCCCTTCTTGAGCGTGATTCTTGCCTTTGGCCACAAACCATTCTCAGAGTTTCTCTCATTAAGGATCAAGGATATTTGATCCACATTGGATTTTGGCCATCATTTTTGGGGTTTCCCAAAAATCTAGGACCTTGTCCAAAAGTAGGCTGTTGGCCCAAAGAAGATCCAATCACAACGTTGAAGCAAATCAAGTTAATAAAAATAATAATTATTCCGCTGCAAAATTAAAAAACAACCGTAAATCAAGGAATCCAAAAATACGAGAAGGAAAATAAAAAAGAGAAAAAGAAGTAATTATTTCCATTGCACAGAAGAAGAGAACAAGAAGTAAGATAAAAAAAATATTACAAAGAAGTGGGAAAAAAAATTATCCACAAGATAAAGAAAAAAGAATAAAAAAACAAAGTTAAAGAATAGCCTTCATAAAACCGTACATGGTTTTATGAAACCACATATGGTTTTCATCATTAATGCTTTGAGGACAAAGCATTCCGAAAAGGAAGGCCATGCAACAAATAAAATAATATATAAACATGTCAATAAACAAATAATTAAATAATAAAAAAAAGTAATTAAACAAATATTAAATAAATTTGATATGTAATTAATAGAATAGATAGAGACGTACCTTTCCATTGAAAAGGCACATAAGACCATATTTAAATGGTCCATCAAATTGTAATGTAAGAATCTTTCATCAATATATATTCAATATTATTTATTATTTCCAAATGGATTTATTTTCAATTGGTTGACTATTCACTAGAATAGTCTTATTGTGATCAGACGCGATCACAACCCTTCTTGGGCTTGATTCCGGCCTTTGGCCACAAACCATTCTCAGAGTTTCTCTAATAAAGGATCAAAGATCTTTAATCCATATTGGCTTTTGGCCATCATTTTTTGGGTTTCCCAATAATCTAGGACCTTGTCCAAAAGTAGGCTTTTGGCCCAAAGAAGATCCAATCACAACGTTGAAGCAAATCAAGTTAATAAAAATAATAATTATTCCGCTGCAAAATTCAAAAACAACCGTAAATCAAGGAATCCAAGAATACGAGAAGGGAAATAAATAAATAAATAAAAAGAAGTAATTATTTCCATTGCAAATAAGAAGAAGAGAACAAGAAGTAAGATAAAAAAAATATTACAAAGAAGTAGGAAAAAAGAATTATCCACAAGATAAAGAAAAAAGAGTAAAAAAAAGTTAAAGAATAGCTTTCATAAAACCGCACATGGTTTTATGAAACCGCACATGGTTTTATGAAACCACATATGGTTTTCATCACTAATGCTTTGAGGACAGAGCATCCCGAAGAGGAAGGCCATGTAACAAATAAAACAATATATAAACATGTTGATAAACAAATAATTAAATAATAAAAGAAAAGTAATTAACCAAATATTAAACAAGAGCCACGATGTGGCAATGTCCCCGCAGTTGTTAATAGGAATAGCAACTATTGCTATAAGACAGATGTTATAAAATATGATACTCTTGCAACAAATTTATAATAGGAAAAAAATTATTTTACCACAAAACTACTAAGTCATGAAACCTAAAATGAATAAGATGGTGAAACTTAAAATTTTATTATAATTTGATATATTATGTAAATTTTGCTTCTTTCAAATCAATTTGTTAAAAGATAATTTTGTTAAAACATGCAATTTGCACTTAACCTATCCTAAACATACTTTATTTTTGGGATATTTATACCATGTTATATTGGATTGAATTGGAATCAAATTAATTTTATATTGTGTTAGTGTTTTAAATTTTTTATATGGTTGATGTGATATTTATAATAATAATTTAAATTTTAAATATGATCTTACTAATCATTGAATGAGCACAGCTAAAGTGTGAATTGGTATATGAATTTTTTTGTGATTTAAATAATCATCACCAAATTCCACACAAATTTATAAAAATAAATTTAATGATTAAAATATTTATTAACATCTAATTATTCACCTATAATATAGTTTTATTAACATCTAATTATTCACCTATAATATAGTTTAGCCAAGTGGAAATGTGTACGCCCTTAAATGAGTAAAAGCATAGAAATTTAAAAGATGTCACTTGGATTATTGCATTTTCTATGATTGTTAGCTTAGACTTTGTGAAGTTCCTATGTAGTTTGGGGTTATAATATGTAAAAACGGAGTAAGTAGAACCCGTGCTTTGATCATTTGATTTTAATTATGCATATTTTTGTTATTCAATTGAGATATATGAGCTTATTTATAGGGATTTATCATTCCATGAAGAACATTTACTTGATAATATATATGTCAAGTAAAAATAAAAACTATAAAAACAATATTTGTATGGCGAAAAACATTTACTTGATAATATATATATCAAGTAAAAATAAAAACTATAAAAACAGTATTTGTATGGCAAAACATGCATTTAAAGAAATATTTATTTTTACCTATAATAAAAAAAATGATTGTAAACCCAAAATTATATAGGGAATGCAACGAGTTTGGAAATATGGATTTTAGTTGTGGCATGAGGCTTAGCTAACACTACTATTTTTATGCTTAATCATTGAAATCGAGTGAGTATCTTATAAAGGAGTGAATATTTTGAGAGTTTATGGATATTGTTCTAACACCTCGAGTCTTACTATCATTCAAATGGTTTCATCCACCTGGTTTATGTACAATGTCAACCATGCAAAAGCATATAAACATTAAAGGGAAATCAACTTACTCATAAATCATTAATAATTAAGAATTATAAGCCACAGGGCAATCAACTTACTAATAAATCATTAAGAAATATTAATTTATTTATGATAGTAGAAACTAGAATTCTACTATCATAAATAAATAAATAATTCTTAATGATTTATTTTGACTCTCATCTTAAATTGTCTCTTTTTCTGTTTATTTTTCATTTAAAGCTCTGTAATGGAAGAATCCTATTCTCTATTCCTCCATTTACGTTATCAGTTGGCTTGAGTTTGACATCCACATGCCAAAAAGTGCCCACAATAATAACGTAGATACACATACATACAGGTGGAAAGCACTTGCATCTGAGCAAGCCAATGAAGAAAATTTCGCCGAAAACCTTGGTGATGTCGATGCGTTGGATATTGTCACTTGAATCCTCCTTCTTGTTTGAGATCGTGTGCGAAGGAGGGGTGTAAAGCATCTACAATGTCAATTAAATGGGTCTGCAAGGGTGTCCCTCTAGTTTCCATTTGCATGGCCTAAGATAAACTAATCACTTCTCAACACTACTACATAGAAGGGGGTTTTGAGACAATATTTAAGACAAAATTTGTGTAAATTGTATGAACTTGAGACAAAAACAAACTTGTGTACTGTCTCAAATATTGTCTTTAAGCGGGTGTCTTAAATTATTGTCTCTATTTGAGACAAAAAAAAAAGTTGTGTATTGTCTTAAATATTGTCTTTAAGTGATTGTCTTAAATTATTGTTTGTGTTTGAGACAAAAAACTATACGTATTGTCTCAAATATTGTTTCTCCACATCATTTTTGTCTTTCTAGATCAAAACCAATTAATAATCATTTTCTTAAAATTAAACTAGGGCGCGATGGAATCAAACCACCAACCTTCTGCATTATATAATGCAGATGCTCTACCATTGAACTAGCACCCTTTAGATCCATATTATTTCTTAAATGTCAAATTTATATTTTATGGTTCTTTGATTGTGCATTCCTCTTATATTTACAACTACCTGTCTTCTACATTTGGAATAGAACATTGCAATTTTGTTATATAAAAAATGGTCAGATATACAAAATGACATGTAATAATCTAACAACTTCTCGATGACTACAATATTCTTATATTCTATAATTATTTCACTATTTTATAATGAAATATTAACAGATTCATGCTTGTTTCACTATTTTGTTATGAAATATTAACAAATTGATGTTTAAAAGTAAATTACATAAATAGAAATAATTTTATAAAAAAACTAATCTCATGCTTCACTTATAATCTCATAATCCAAAGGTAGTGGTGCAATTAATGATAGATAACATATAAATTGACTACCACCCTCATGTAAATGACAATTACCCTCCATAAGAGTTATCACCATATGAATTAATTGCCCATCGTCATTACAATTAACATATAGAGTAGAAATTGAATACCACCTTTATTCAAATGACAATGTGACCCTAATTAAGGGTATCCAATTACTTAAATATCCATCCAAATGGTATTTTTTTGCATTTTCCCTCACTAACAATAACTAGCATAAGAATAGAATACCACCATCATCCATACTATAATCACTGTTATTAAAGGCAGTGCTTAGATTATCTATCAACCTTGTGGAAAAACTCAATCTAATTAACTATAATATTTTTCTTGTTAGTATTTTCTTATATATAACTTACCTAAAACATAATTGCCAACAGAGATAGTGTTAATAAATATAATAATACTAGATCAAAAATTGGGAACCACATTCTTCCCATGGATAATCACCCTCATAAAATGTAATTAACTTTAATTTTAGATTTGACTATTACAGAGAAGAAATGCATTTAAATTAAAAATTGACTCACTAAGTCATCTTAATTCACTTTAAGTAACCTAAAAATTGACCACTATATCAATACATTTAAACAAACATGTAACTCATCTCAAAGTATGTTATTTTTTTTTACTTTCCATGGAAATACGGAGATGAGTTCCTTATGATCTCAAATATTGTTATTTTTTTTTACTTTCCATGGAAATACGGAGATAATTTCCTCGTGATTGAATATTGGGAAAAAATGAAATAGAAAACTATGACCTCCAATTCGAAGTGAATCATAAATTGGAAAAATAGACTTCACAATGCAAAATAAATAGAATAGTAAACCAGGGATTGCTCCAGACCTGTTCTATAATCTACAGCAAGGAAATTGTGGGATAGTACCATACATGCCACAGTGGATGAATTAAAGTTGTAATTATCAAGCACTAAGCCAAATGTAGGGATCTCATGGAGTTGTGCTTGTCCGAATCAAACCACCAACAAACACTCATTACCATGGTTTATTGAACCTTGCATAGTTGTGGGCGGTGTAAAATCCACTACAGATTTCAAATGTGAATAGAAGTAGATCAAGTCGTTGTTTCACATACTGGTAAAACATAAATATGGCTTTATGGTAATCAAGAATCAAACCACCACCAAACATTAATGTCTGATATCTAATTTTCCCAATGTCTAATTTTAATTTGTCCTCATGATTGAATCAAAGACATTAAGGTGTAGTCACATTCATACATTCATTCAATGGGATCAATTCGATAAGAACAGCTAGAATATAACTTCCAGAAATTTGAAACCTATGAATGTATTCTTCTCCTGTGTGTTTTTGTGTCCTAAACTTGTTGTATTTTCAGTGTGGCTTGTTGAAAGTGTGTTTCATTCATCCTCCTATTGATTTCCCTCCTTAGATTAGAGTTTGAATCTAAGCTAGTTTATTATATTTAACAATGAACATAAAATACATGGTTTTTACTGAAAAAAAAATATGCATTGAATTTATATCTCCAATGATTTCAAATTAAGCTGAGTTTTCAACCATGATTTCAAATTTTAATTCACATCAAGTTACAACAGCAACTCAAAGCTACCTGATGCTATATACTATATAGTGTTAAGCTGAGTTCTCAACTGTGATTTCAGATTTTAATTCAAACAAAAATTTCAACAACAATCTAAAGCTAACTGAATATAGAAGCTGAGTTATCTCTTTGATATCTTTTAGTTGAATGTTGAGAATACCTTCAATCTTTCACCAAATTAATATCAACCGCTTTAGTTTGGTCTTTCCTGAAACAAAAAACAAATTTACTTATGGATGCTATGTACTCTAAAACTGCAAACTATGGAAAATGTCATTTAAGAAAAAGTATCCATATATTCACTATTAGTACCGGTCTAAGGCCTCCAAATACTTTTGTTTCTTAATCTCGAAGAACATTTTCATATAATGTCGACAATCATCAACCTTTGTGAAGTTTGGGAGACAACGCTCAACTTCATCCCATTCCCAGCCTGAGCCTTATCTTCAAGATATTACATATTCAAAAAGAAGCCTGACTTTTTCTCAAGCCTGAAGGTCAAGTTCACACTGCTCTATAAAATAATCCATAATCACTGCATTTTTCATCAATTTTAAATAGACATAAAAGGCAAAGGCAAAGGGCAGAACACAATACTTACTTATGCACTGATTCCTTTGTTTTCCTCATCCAAGAACTGTAGGCTAAGGAACACCAATTCCCTACTAAGCAATGACATGATGGCAGCTTTTACTTCAATGTTAAATATCCAAGTCCATCACCAAACATTCAAACAAATAGCAAACTCAGCTTAATTTGAAATCATTGGAGATATAAAATATGCATTGAAAAAAAATATTGGCAATGCTCCAACGTCTGCCAGATCATTACACCACACGATCTTGACATACTAAAGGTGGGAAGCAACACCTTCAGGAAAGGATACTTCCAATATTTCTTCCACTGGAATGTTATTAATTAACAAAATAACACAATAATGTTGTTAATTTTGTACACGGGAACAAATTGGAATGTTATTAATTAAGAAAATTACAATCTATCCATTACAAAATCGTTATGTCTGAAATGGTTTAGAAAAAAAAACAAAAGTAATAAGATAACTCTCTTTAATTATCTATTACATAATAACTATGTCAGAAGTGTTTATAACTTATAAAATGTGTCCCTATAAGAAGGATACGTTTAAGCTTCCCATGCCCTTCAAAGTACTTACATATTACAAGGAGACATCCCCCAAAATACTTAACAAATAAAATTCACTGATAAATTTAACAAATAAAATTCACTGATAAATTTAACAAATAACATTCACTGATTATTTAAATGTCAGTGAACTTCCTGAAAAGGCTTCTATACATGCATAAAACTAAACGCCTCGGTTTAGGAGTAAAATTTATTAGCTTAACTATCAAAGAGAACCTAAACTAACATAAAAGCTATGGTCTCTAAGAAACAAAAATTTGCATAATTTTTTAATGTATAATGGATAAATTGGGTTGAACGAAATATCAAGGGCTAATTAAATTAAACTGATATCAAAGTAACCTTCAAAAGAACGAAGAGAAAATTTTATAGTTACTAGTTATATAACAATTATTAAGAAAATCAACATACCATGATAATCATTTGTCCATTGCACATGGCGAGAGTCTGTCCACAATGTCGTGAGTATGAAACCAGGAAGCGGGCCTCTAATGCCTTGCCTTTCCATAATATTCCTCACAGTGGGAGGTTTCCACCAGTGTGTAGAAAAAATTGCAGGGTTTCCTGCAAAAGATCTTGAGCAGCTCTCCAGGAACACTTCAAGTTCATCATTTGCAAGTCTGCCCACTCGAGATCATCATTTGCAAGTCTGCCCACTCAAGAAGTCACCATGCTTCCATAAAACCTACGATCTCTAGTTGCTCTGCAAATACTAGACCAAACAAATTAATGAGCTTTAAAAACTACATATTTGAACATTCAAAAACATCAATTCTTATTTGGATGTACCTCAGAGTAGTTGTTGGTAGCAACGAGGGTCCTCTGCCCAAAATTTTACCAACACCGTCAAAGTAGAGCTGCCGGTGTCATGACCCGCAGATAACAGCAGAAGGATGGTATCTTTAATCTCATCATGTGTGAGACTCAACCTTCTCTTCAACATTGGAGAGTAGGAAAGACAATAGATCCTGCTCATGACAAGCCTTCCCCTCCTCCAACGCAATTTTCCTCTAATCAATAACCCCTCCAAGTTGTTCACAAATGGAATTAGATGCATGTTTTGCTTTACTAAGACTGATGTATTGTTGGAAGTGCCCGCTGAACCAAGTGATACCGATTGGTTGATGGAACTGATCCACTGACTCCATAGAAACTTTGATTGAGGAGCCTTTGAGCTTTCAATCTTGCCTCTGATTATCATCACTACCCAGGCCATAAACCTGCTAACAACAATACAACAGACACTGGTCGGCCCCATCCTGGGCACGTCCCATCTCATTAAATCAATTCATTACACTCGGCTAACTGCCCATACAGCCGGCTGACCCCGCTGACCCTAGTGACGTTTGCCTGTCGTCGAGGCCTGGGCATCGAAATTCGAGGCTAACGTCAGCAGTTTGAAGACCAATCAGGATTGAGATAAATATATTTTTTAAAAATATATTTAATACGAAAAAAAACTTTAACATGAACTTAGGACGAGAAAAAAATTTATGCCCTGTACTAGGACTTTAATAAGATCCACCGAAAAATAAATAGGGACATAATAAATTTGATATCTAATTAATAGAATAGATAGAGATGTACCTTTCCATTGAAAGGGAACATAAGGCCATATTTAAATGGTCCATCAAATTGTAATGTAAGAATCTCTCATCAATTTATATTCAATATTATATATTCTTTCCAAATGGATTTATTTTCAATTGGTTGACTATTCACTAGAATAGTCTTATTATGATTCGAACACGATCACAATATGATAATATCTGGATACGGATATTACATTGGTATCAGAGCCCCTTCTTGGGCTTGATTCCGACCTTTGGACACAAACCATTCTCAGAGTTTCTCTGATTAAGGATCAAAGATCTTTGATCCACATTGGCTTTTGGCCATAATTTTTTGGGTTTCCCAAAAATCTAGAACCTTGTCCAAAAGTAGGCTTTTGGCCCAAAGAAGATCCAATCACAACGTTGAAGCAAATCAAGTTAGTAAAAATAATAATTATTCCGCTACAAAATTCAAAAACAACAGTAAATCAAGGAATCCAAAAATACGAGAAGGGAAATAAAAAAAGAGAAAAAGAAGTAATTATTTCCATTGCAAATAAGAAGAAGAGAACAAGAAGTAAGATAAAAAAAAAAAAAATTACAAAGAAGTGGAAAAAAAGAATTATTCACAAGACAAAGAAAAAAGAGTAAAAAAAAAGTTAAAGAATAGCTTTCATAAAACCGCACATGGTTTTATGAAACCACATATGGTTTTCATCACTAATGCTTTGAGGACAAAGCATTCCGAAGAGGAAGGCCACGTAACAAATAAAATAATATAAAAACATGTCAATAAACAAATAATTAAATAATAAAATAAAAGTAATTAAACAAATATTAAATAAATTTGATGTGTAATTAATAGAATAGATAGAGACATACATTTCCATTGAAAAGGCACATGAGACCATATTTAAATGGTCCATTAAATTGTAATGTAAGAATCTCTCATCAATATATATTCAATATTATTTATTATATCCAAATGGAATTATTTTCAATTGGTTGACTATCCACTAGAATAGTCTTATTGTGATTCGGACACGATCACAACATGAGAATATCAATAAGACTATTTTAGTGAATAGTCAACCAATTGAAAATAATTTCATTTGGATATAATAAATAATATTGAATATATATTGATGAGAGATTCTTACATTACAATTCGATGGACCATTTAAATATGGTCTTATGTGCCTTTTCAATGGAAATGTATGTCTCTATCTATTCGATTAATTACATATCAATTTTATTTAATATTTGTTTAATTACTTTTCTTTTATTATTTAATTATTTGTTTATTGATATGGTTATATATTATTTTATTTGTTACATGGCCTTTATATTACAATGATTACCGGTTAGGTTGTGACCCTTTTCTTATAAAAAATTACCCGTTGTTGTATTTGTGTGTGTGTGCACGCATGGTAATAAATTAAAATGAAATAAAACTTGAAATTTATAATATGATGATGATGATGGAGGTGACAATTACCATCCACTAAAACCAACCAAATATACGAATGAAATAAAACGTGATTATTTAATAATAACAATAATAAAGGTGGAGGTTTGTGGAAACATTAGGTGACGGTTTGCAGCAAGTGCCAGCGATAGTGTGAGGGGCTTCAAGAGGGTGACACATGTCAGGCAATGAAACAATTGGGAGTCTCTCTCTCTCTTGTCGAATGTACGATCTAGAGGAACTAGTGGATTATTTTGAAGACCCCTATGGGGATGTCTCGATTTTCCAGTCGTTGGTGGGGAATAGTGGCAGTTATTATTCTCACGGGATAGTGTCCACGGCGAGTTGTGCATTGACTGGGGATGTTTAAAATAAGGGGACTAATTGGGATAGGACAAGAAAGTTTGCAGCTGTTTTGATGCTCGTCAACACAACTGTCAACATAATGGGCAATGAGGTATCGCTTGATCAACACCCAGGTCGACAGGTGTTTCCCTTGGTCGGGGGGAGTTTCTCCCCTCCTCAGTTTTGTCCTCTAGTCTCCCTAGAGAAAGGCTAGGCATTTTCTTCATGGATTTCTTCCCAAAACTATCCATGTTTCCTTTAGTGCCAATCTTCGCTTGTTTTTTCTTCATAAGCAGGGGGGTTTCCTCATAGGCCCTAAATGTTTATAGACTAAGTTTGGTTGAGCATGTTCCTTTTCTTCCAGTAGGCTATTTTGAGCCGATGATTTTAGATGGTATAGAGCCTGTCTTTCCAGATTGGGTTGGGGGAAATGATATCTAGGGTCTTCCTAGTTCTTGGCGAGACCTAAAGGAACAAGGTTTTATCAATTCTTTTTTGGCTCAGGCGGATTTCAATAGCGGTGGAGGGTCTGATGGATCTGATCATTATTGATCTTGGGGATCCCCCCTAGAAATGGAAGAACCCATGACAAAGGAGGTTTAAAACCCTCGCCCTGTCGTAAAAATAACAAACATGTCAAGTTAAGCAAAGCTATAAATCTAGTTCTTGGAGCGGATGTACATTTCAATCAAGTGGTAGAGATGGCAAATTTGGCAGTGGTTGGAAGTGCTTGGGGACATAGATTTTGGGATAAAACCTTAAAGTCCTGGGTGGCTAATAACTGGTCCCAAAAATGTGGATCCACCCCTTCAATTTTCACCATGCAAAAAGGTTGGTTCAACATTTTGTTCAGAAAAAAGGAGAACGCAAGTTGGGCCATCTCTCAGAATTGGAGCATCGACTCCTCTTCTATTTTCCTGAAACCATGGATGTTTCTTTCCGACACTACATGGGAACGATTTGAATTGGCCCTAATATGGGTCAGGCTCCTAGGTATTCCATGGGACTTTTGGGCTCCTAAAATATTTCAAAATATTGACAATGCATTGGGGGTCTTTCTAGAAGTTGATGTGTACTTTTAGGAGATGAGGAATCCCTCTATGGCCTGTATTATGGTTAAGATAGATTTGCAAGAAAGGCTTGCTAAGAATATGGTCATCTCTACCAGAGGAAGATCCCACACTCAAAAATTGGACTACGAGGGGGTGCCTTTTAGATGTCGGCGATGCCATCAATATGGTCACATTGCGGAGGAATGTAGCCTGACATTTGTGTCTAAAAGAGGGCAGGTTAGGGCAAAGGGAGTCAAGAAAAGATTTCCTTAGGGGACAGATGAAGGCTTGGATTCCCTAGCTTCGAAAATGGGAAGAATGACATCTCAACATAATTTCAAAAGTAGTGACGAGGAGGAAGATAAGGCCATTTCATCTTGATCCTGTCTTTCAAGATCACCTACAAGGTCCATGGGGAGAGCTATGGTTCCCTCCACCTCTTCAAAGCAATCCCAACAAAAGTACAATTAATCTCATTCCAACCTCGTATGCCTTCTTTCTCACTAAGTAAGTCCCTCTCATCCCTTTCGCATTTGATTTTACAGTTTCCTTCTTAAAAAATTTCAAGTGGGGCTTGGTTTGGGTCGCTTCAGGGACTCTTTCTCCCAACGGCTATGGATCTCTCTCATTCGATTTCCAGGTTTCAACCTAAAGTTTTCCCTCCTATTCAATATGGGATAGCACCGTCTATCATGGCTTCTAAATCAGATTCCTCTAAGGACTTGGAGTCTGATTGTTTCCCATATAAGTTATGTTCGATGAAGGCCTCTCTCTCTTAATCCTGTTAGGGGTGAAGGGGGATTGGGGATAGTTGTGGGGAAGGATGGAGTAGGAAAGGGAAGGAGCAGAAAAACCTTCATTTCTAAAGCACAGGATCAAGCCAAGCAAGATATGGCCGCTGGTAAACAATATTCAATTAATAGGGAACTTAGAGTAGTGTCAGCCCTGGGAAGGGTCTCAAATTGAAAATATTACCAGGGTTTGGTGAACATGTCTAAAAATTTGTCTTTAAAGCAATCGGTTATGTCCTCGAAACCAAACATTCTGTTACTTCTAGAAACGCTTGGGGAAGGGGATATAGTCTCTTCTCAGTTATAATCTTTCATTAAGGGATGGTCTTTTATGGTAATTGATGCGCATGGCAAGTCTGGGGGTTTGGCAATAGGTTAGGACCCTAGACTGATCAAAGTTAAAAATAGTTGGGGGTGGATACAGGGATGGGTATGGAAGTGTTGTCGGAGGAGCTTGGATGCTCTCTGATGATCCTAAATATTTACGGACCCTATTCGGATAGGGTGGCATATTGGGATGAGTTCTTGAGGAAGTTGTTCATGAACAACGAGAACCTTAGCATAGGGGAGGATCTAAATCTCACCCTAAGCATTGCTAAAATTTAGGGTCTAAAGGAAACGATGGATTGACTAATGGATTTTTTTTAGTCAAAATTCGAGGATCTGCATTTGGTAGATCTAGAACCAGTCAAGTTGAATCTTACCTGTAGAAACAAGAGAGTGGGGGGAATCAAATTGCAAAGTGGTTGGATCTCCTTCTGGTGGTGAAGGCTTTATAGAAGGCACATTGATGATGAGTCAATGGGATGGCTCTGGAGGGGATTCCGATCACTTCCCTATTTTTCTAGAACTGTGAGATCATGGTGGTAAGCCGACAATCCCTTTTATGTTCAACTCATCATAGTTTTTGGATGAGGAATTTCTTCCTTTAGTTCGGGAGGCCTGGCTGCCGCTAAATCTTAAACTGGAACTATTAGCTGCAAAGAAATTTGCGAAAAACCTAAAGGAGTTAAAACAAAAAAACGATAGCGTGGGCACACTTGAAGAGGGATCAAGAGGAAGCAGAGATCAATGAAGTCAAGGAGGCGCTAAATCATATCTATGAATCATAGGGAGAAGGGTTTTTCTCCCAGGAAACAAAGGAGTCCCTCCTCTGGTTGAAAGGAAGAAAGAAAAAATTGCTCGTTGAAAAGGAGGAAACTTGGAGGTTGAAAATTCAAGCAATATGGTTAGGAAGTGGTGATAAGAATACCAAGTTCTTTCAGGCATATTCCAAAAGAAGACGCATATCCAACACTATATGGATTCTGAAGGTTAATGAGGGAAGAGAGTTTCACTCTTTCAAAGACTTGTCAAGGATGGGTAAGGAACATTTCATAAACTTGTTCAAGAGTGTTGCTAGAGTTTCTTTGGTATAAATTGTACGTATTGCACAATTCTTCCTAAGTTTCGTCTTTGAGGAGGACAATCAATAACTTATGGCAGAAGTATTGGAGGACGAACTCAAGGAAGTGTTATTCATCTTTCAGAGGGATAAGAGTCTAGGACTGGATGGGATGCCAGTAGAATTTTTCCTACATCTATTTGAGATTATTGGATATGATTTACTAATGGTGGTGGAGGAATCTCGGCGTCTTGGGAACATTTACGCTCCCTTCAACTCCACTTATATTGCATTAATCCCCCAAAATGATAATCCTCGGTCTTTGGATGAATTTTGTCCCATCTCGTTGTGTAATAGCATTTATAAGGTGGTGGCAAAAGTTATAGCGCATTGCATCAAGGTTAATTTGCTCTCAAAATCCATCTCAAGTGAACAATTTGGATTACTTGAAGGACAACAAATTCATGAAGCCATTGGCGTTTCCCAAGAAGGCCTCCACGGATTGAAAACGATAAATCTATAAGGGGTTGTTTTAAAGATTGATCTTTCAAAACCTTATGATTCGGTAAGTTGGCTCTGCATTTAGATGCTAATGACTCATTTTGGATTTAACATGCCCTTCATAAACTGGGTTATGGGATATATAATTTATGTCTCCTTTATGGTACCAATCAACATAGCGACTTCCCCTTTCTTTCATGTAGAGTGTGGTATATGACAAGGGTGGCTGTTATGCCCCCTCCTTTTCCTATTGGTGGCAAAAGGACTCAGTAGGGCATTGGGTGCAACAAAAAGGGAAGGCTCATTTAGTGGTATTCGTATTTTTCAAACGCCGATCATCACCCACCTGTTGTTCGTGGACAATGTCCTGAATTTTTGTGATGGAAGCAAAAAAAAATTTGATAAACTAAAGAGTATTCTGGATCTCTTCAGCAAAGCATATGGAATGCAAGTAAAATTTGGGAAATCTACAATCTCTTTCTTCAAATTGGGGGAAGATGATCGAAGATATGGAGCTGACATTTTCCCTTTCACGGTGAAGGAGATGGAAGAAAGTTTAAAATACTTGGGATTTATGCTTAAGCCAAATAAGTATTGCAAAGTGGATTGGAATTGGCTAGTGGCCAAGTTGCAGAAGTGTATTCAACGATGGAGCCACAGATGGCTCTCACGTACATGTAGACTAGTCTTAGTCAAATCTGTGTTGGAAGCAATTCTAGTCTACTGGATGTCACTACCATGGATTTTGAGGCATTCTAGAGAAATTCAAGAAAATCTCTTGTAATTTTCTTTGGAGGGGGGTGAGCGAGTGGTTTATGCTGCGTTGGGTAAGATGGGAATGAATTGCCTATCCAAAGCTCTTCAATGGATGGGGCATAAAAAATCGTCATGTTTTCAAAATCTTTAGCTACAAAGGCGATCTGGAGATTGATATCAACACAAAATCTTTGGACACAAGTTATCATTCAAAAATATAGTGCTCTGGAATTTGTGGAAGGTTGGATTCGAAATCCAGTGAAGCGGAAGAAAAATTCCTCATTTATTTGGAAAGTTATGGTTCATGCGTTCCCTCTCATTGGAAACAATTTAATAAGGCGTATTGGAAATGATCAAAATTTCCTTATTGGTATGGACCCTTAGCCTAGTTGTGGGGATAGACACCTACTTCCAGCAAGAATCTTGACTCACTTGAGAGCTAGAGACTATATTGTTCTTAGTAGGATCTCAGATCCATTATCAACAAACATTTGGTCCGGGTTGGAAGAATGTGGTGGATTTTGGGTTCACCAAAGTAGGTGTCCAGACTTGGGATGCTTACATCAAGGCTTTAAATGATGCGCATATTTGATTGAGTGATTGAGAAGATGAGCTCATGTGGTGCTTAGGGATAGCAGGGAATTATACTAAAAAAATTGGCTATATTCAACTAAATGTGGAGATCATTTAAAGGGAGCATAAATGGTGGTGGAAACCACTATGGAATCTAAAATGCCCCGCAAAAACTTGCCTCTTTATGTGGTGTGTCATGGAAAATAGGGACTCAACTAGGGATTATGTACAAAAACGAAGAAAAGAGGGATCAAGATGTTATGTGTTGTGTAAAAACGATTCAGATATAGTTGGCTATCTTTTCATCTCTTACCTCTTTTTAAAACTCATGCGGAGAGAAGTTTTGACCCTGCTTCAAGTCGATTTTAACTTGTGGGAGATCACTATAGAAGAGGCTTTAAAAGGATGGATCCAAAACCTTACATTTCAACCCTATAAAGTTATTCCTCTAATAGTAATATGGGGAGATTGGCTCGCTTGAAATTATGTTATATTTCAACAGAAGGTTTCCACTCCTGAGGTTGTGGCTAGTGTCGAAGCAAACATTCTATCTTACTTCTCTCAAGAAAAGGGTGCTACTCATCCTCGCATTGTGCAGGAAGAACAAATTGACAAATCCTCCCTGTGGGCAGACTTTGATAGGGTTGCACAGGGAGATCCAATTATGTGGGGGGGAGGGGCAATTTTATTTATGAATGATAACCATATATTTCACATAAATATGGGGCTTGGCCCTGGAACGAACAATTATGTTGAGATTATGGCCTTAAAGCTACTTCTTTGTTTTGCATTAGAGAAAGGTATTTGAAACATTAATATTGTTGGTGATTCTATGTTGATTGTTAATTGGGTATGTGAAACACAAAGATGTCACGATTTACAGTTGTTTCCAATTCTGGAAGAGGTACTTGTATTAAAACAATAGTTTGATAGTTTCTTTATTCGACATGTCAACAGGGAGAAAATACTATAGAGGATGGCATATCTAAAGCAGACATTCCTTTGGCTCTTAGGAAATGGCACTTCTTTGAACAAAAGCATGGGATAGGCTTCAAGTTTTATCATCAACCTTTTCGTTAATGATCTCCAACAATTTTTTTCTTCAACACCTATGAAATTTTTTTATTCCCTGTACATACAACTATATTCTAGTCGGTTATGCAATATTAACTTGATCTATTTTAGACTATTTTTGTGTTTTCAGGTAGCCCATTATGAACTTCAGTTCTTGTTGTACATATACATGAATGTTTATTTTAGAGGTTTCTATGTCAAGAGATTTCAAATCTCTGTTTTTTTGGGATGTTGCTAAAAGGAGGAGGCATAATGTTGTTTTTTTACAAGGAGAAATTCTAATCCCTTGGCTTAGAAGAATACATGCTATAACTATGTTTATGCAAAATGCAATTTTGTTTGCTTATAATAATAAATTATGCTTTTTTTCTGAAAAAAAATAATAATATAATAATAATAAATCAATATAAATCCATCTTAACTTAATTTTTTCAACATATAAAACAGTATACATTTTTTTTTATCGTTCTCGATCCTTAATAAATTTATGTTAAAACATGAAACATTTATCATCTTTAATATCCTTACTTTTCATTCATATATATATATAAGTAAGTTACGTTTACATAATAAAAAGGATGCCTAATTTTAACTTACATTAGTCATTTTAAAAACTTACTCTCTACCCAAAATTCCATTATATAAATGCAGTACCCATCGAGGTTTACACAACTTTATTAAGGTGTTAATTATTTTTGAATTACTTTACCACGTTTCCTAATTGGATCATTTACATCAATTTAATTATTATGTCCCCGTAGGGGATATTATATATTTCATCAAGACCCTATTACTTGCACCTAGATTGCACCTATGGCTATAAAAAAATTTCCTCCATACTATGGTTTTGGGTTATTTGTAAATAGTTGGGAAAAAAATTATTTATATAAATTTTTAAATAGTGATAATTTGTTAACGTTTTATTGGATGAGAGTTGATAACGTCAGCCTCGGTAATCACTTCCTGTTTTGGTGGCGGAAGGTGCGTCATCCGAGTTAAGGCTTAGTTGCTGCTTAGTGTAAATAACAGGTGGTGGGCGTAGCAACGCGTGGCATATAAGCTTGTCTAGTTTTTTGCGCCGGGAAATGTCTTCGGCGCTTTCTGCACAATGCGATGGTTATGGTTATCATAGGAAAATGGAACAAGTCTAACGCAACAGGTGGCGGACGTGTCAAACGAGAGTAAGGACAGGTTTATTAATGTTTTAGTGGTTCAATGCTGGCGGGCAAGGGTGTCCTTTCATAGCATTAACTCTGCTGCGGGTTCCCTAGGTGGAGTATCTACGTGGTGACTAATGTGGCTTGCAACCTGTCATGGAGAATGGTGAGTAATAAATGTGATATTAATGTATTTAGTAGCTTGTAAGTGGTTGTGCTATAATGTCAAAATCTTCGTTGTTGATGTTATATCCCTGGTAATATTCATCGAGCTTGTTTTTTATGAATGGCATTGTTTGTTTTGTGTTTGGGAGTGGTTTGAAGGAATGGTCGAGAGGCCTGCGATGTATTAGGTTTTAGATTCAGGAATGGCATTTTCCCTTCGTGGTTTGAACCCATAACCAGTGCTTCAGGTCTCCACCGTGGCTCTCAGAGTCGAACCACTCTGATGTTGTTGTTGATGCAAGGTTTGAAGCTGGTTCTCGTCAGTTGCAGAAAGGTTTTGGCTTTTGGTTCGAAGTCTGCTTACAGCAATGTAAGTTGTCAGATCTTGCTCTGGTTTTCAGTAGGTTAAAGATATAGGTTTGAATGTATTTGTTATGACGTTTTAACTTTTTCAATGGTTTAACCAGAATCGTATACTTGTGGCAGGTAAAACGATGTCTCTGGTTTTCTCCTTTGCAGTAGCAGTGGAACAAGCATTCAAATCGGTAAGTGTCGGAGATTCTTATGGTGGGTTTGCTGGTTCTAGGTCTGGCTTAGCCGAGACTTTCGTCAAAGGTGTTGGGAAATAGTTTTAGTTGTTTTTGTTGGTAGCCAATATGGCATGTGAACAGAACGTGATTCTCATTCTGCGTTGTTCTATCTCTGTGCTATTCTTGTATTTGCAACATTTTGCGATACTGCCTGCGAGCTTCAGCCTCTGGCATTTGTGATGAATAATGAATAATATGAATAAGCGTTTAAATATTGTAGTTTTAACTATAAATCTGGTTCTACTGAGATTGTTCCTTGATTTACATAAAATTTGAATGATAAGTGTCTTTCTTGTCGTCGATAGCTTAGAAATCACCAATTAATGTCAACCTCTGTTGTTTTGTTCTATCAATCCGTTGTTTGTGGAAGGGGATGAGCCTAAACTGTGATGGACGTTTAAATGTATCTAAATAGCGCTAAAAGCTTTAAATTTTGGTTTAAGATGTCTGAATTTGAAACGGTACCATACGGCTATACCCTTCAAGAATTTAATCACTGACAGTAGAGTCAAGAACCGGCCAAATGACCGATACTCTCATTCTTTTGCTTACAGCAATGTAAGTTGTCAGATCTTGCTTCGATTTTCAGTAGGTTAAAGATATAAGTTTGAATGTATTTGTTATGACGTTTTAACTTTTTCAATGGTTTAACCAGAATCGTATACTTGTGGCAGGTAAAACGATGTCTCTGGTTTTCTCCTTTGCAGTAGCAGTGGAACAAGAATTCAAATCGGTAAGTCTCGGAGGTTCTTATGGTGGGTTTGCTGGTTCTAGGTCTGGCTTAGCCGAGACTTTCGTCAAAGGTGTTGGGAAATAGTTTTAGTTGTTTTTTGTTGGTAGCCAGTATGGCATGTGAACAGAACGTGATTCTCAGTCTGCGTTGTTCTATCTGTGTGCTATTCTTGTATTTGCAACATTTTGCGATACTGCCTGCGAGCTTCAACCTCTGGCATTTGTGATGAAAAATGAATAATATGAATAAGCATTTAAATATTGTAGTTTTAACTATAAATCTGGTTCTACTGAGATGGTTCCTTGATTTACATGAAATTTGAATGATAAGCGTCTTTCTTGTCGTCGATAGCTTAGAAATCACCAATTAATGTCGACCTCTGTTGTTTTGTTCTATCAATCCGTTGTTTGTGGAAGGGGATGAGCCTAAACTGTGATGGACGTTTAAATATCTAAATAGCGCTAAAAGCCTTAAATTTTGGTTTAAGATGTCGACAAAAGAATGAGAGTATCGGTCATTTGGTCGGTTCTTGACTCTACTGTCAGTGATTAAATTCCTGAAGGGTATAGCCGTATGGTATCGTTTCAAATTCAGACATAGGTTGCCTTAGGAAAATGTTTTTATTGTTATAAGGTGTGGAACAATACGGTGGTTATGGTTATCATAAAAATAAAACAACTTCAACATTTGTTGATAATTAGTTGATGCTGCATACAGGTTTCGAACTCTAACGTGTTTATATATAATAATAATCTAGCAGGTGGCAGACGTGATAAACAACAGTAAGGGCAGCATAATTATTAAAGTTTTAATAGTTCAATGCTAGGGACAAGGGTGTGCAATCATAGTATTAACTCTACTATCGGCTTTCCTAAGTGGGATATCTAGGTGGTGATTAATGTGGCTTGTAATTTGTGATGAAAAATTGTGCGTGCCTCCGGAATGTCGAGCTATGCTATGAAATAGCTTGGAAATTGTCCTCGCTGGACTTCATGGTAGAAAGGAATAATAAATCTGATATTAATGTGCTCAGCACCTCGTAAGCAATTGTGCTATAGTGTCAAAATCTTCGTCGTTGATGTTATATTGCCTTGGGTTTTGGCGTTTTAAAAACCCTGATCCTCCACTACCTATTCATCGAGGTTGTTTATTAATGGCATTGTTTCTTTCGTGTTTGGGGGTGGTTTGAAGAATTGGTCGACAGGCCTGCGATGTATAATCGCTTCCTGTTTCGACGGCGAAAGATGCGCCATCCGAATTAAGGGTTATTGTTGATGTTTGATATTACAGTTCGGAATATCAAAATTTAATTTTCGATGTTTGATGTTACATTTCCAAATATCAAAATTTGATTTTCTATAACGATAGTATTGCTTGCTTCTTAGTGTAATATAGCATGTGGTGGGTCTGTGACACGTGAACGATCATAGCCCTCCTTGTTTAGCATGTCTATGTCTGACTTGTGGGCGTAGCAACGCGTGGCATATAAGCTCGTCTAGTTTTTTGCTCTGGGAAATGTCTTCGGCACTTTCTGCTATGAATAAAATAATAATAAAATAAACATCAACATATATATATATATATAACAACAAACAAGAATAATATAATAATATAATTAATTAGTGAAATGGTGTAACTCTTTATGAAGAGTTGCATTAGACACCCTTTAAACAATTATAAATACGGGAAAGTCTATCTTGTAAAGGACATCATCTTTTATCCTATCAATCAAATATATTATTCTTACTTATTATCCAATATGAGAGTCGGTTATCAATCAATTATGCGGTGAACGAATCCGTTCACTAGGTTAATAGTCGAATCCGACTCTCATATTGGATAATAAGTAAGAATAATATATTTGATTGATAGGATAAAAGATGATGTCCTTTACAAGATAGACTTTCCCGTATTTATAATTGTTTAAAGGGTGTCTAATGCAACTCTTCATAAAGAGTTACACCATTTCACTAATTAATTATATTATTATATTATTCTTGTTTGTTGTTATATATATATATATATATATGTTGATGTTTATTTTATTATTATTTTATTCATAGCATTGCCTCTCTCTTAGAAAGGCTTTGTCCTCAAAGCCTTATAACGTTGTTGCGCCGTTCCTTATGACGTCGTAGCTGACGAAACATGTCGGTACGAACTTCTAAGTGTAGAGCATAACTTCTGATATGTGGATGGGTCAATCCATCCCAAATTGATTTGTTGCTGACTATTGGGATTCCCCATTGATCTGTCGTTAAGAGCTTTGATCACAATAGTACCATCGTCTTTCGACATTTCCCACTTTTCAGAATATCGGTTTTTATGGTTGGGGTGTCTATAGGGAATTTTCACAATGTCATTTTCTTTTATGAGTGTCGTCTTTTGAGCATTGATCTGAGCTGGGACTTTTATTTTCGTCTCTTGAGGTTTTAAGGTTTCATTCTGTATCTTTTCCAACTTGTTTCCTAACTGCCTGTTATCATTTTGAAACTTCTTAATCAATTCGACTTGCAATTTTCTGTCATCTTCAGATGTCTTAAGTTGTTCCTTAAGATCTTCATTATGACTTTTGATACAACTACTTTCTTCCTGCTTGTCTAGAAGTTTCCCTTCAATGTCGTCCATAGATTGTTCTATCTTCCGACTATTTTTCAACTTATTAATTTTTGTGACTAGTATCTTGTTATGACTTCTTAGTCTAAAAATTTCTTCAGCATTGTTGGATAATGCTTTATTATTCTCCGCGATCTCTGACTTATGTGTCTTTTTAGAGTCGTCATTTTGTTGTTGAAGAACTTTTATCTGTTGTCGACACTGGCTGACCTCTGATTCTTGACTTTCTAATTTATGTCGTAACTGCATTAGTTCTTCATCTTTGTCGCTAACGATTTTGTTCAAGCGTATTATTTCTGCTTCGTAATTATTTCTTTCTTTCTTTATATATTGATTTCCTAACCTCTGATTGAATTTATTTTCCGCTTTTAATTCATCAATTTGTGCATTAAATTTCTCTCTATACGCCTTTCCTGGTCAGAGATTTTTATTTCATTGTCCCTTTCTTGTAATTCAATTCTTATTTTTGAACTGTTATTTATGTCGCACAATTCTTCATTGTCTTTTAGATAATGTTTTAACGCGGCTTCTAATTTTTCTCTCAAATCGGCTTCCATGGTTTCTGACTTCTTCGACGGTGGGATGATTTCCTTTGATTTCTTTGGTGATAACCGATCTTCAAATTTTATTTTATTTTTTTAACAATAGTTGCTTTGCCCTTATAATAATTATTATTATTTAAATGTAATAATAATATTATTTTAATATTATATATTTCCCAAACAATTGTAATATTTTACAATTATGGACCAATATTAATTAATCTCCATGTTGGTTAACCTTTTGCTTTAGATTAATTTCTTTGTGGATTGTGTGTAGATTAGGTGGTTGGGAAGAATGATTGTTACCTTCCCCACCCAAGTTCAAATCTCACTTTTGGTTTGTTCTTAAAGAATAAAACCAAACCCACGTGCACCTTAAAACCATGTGCGGTTTCACTTCTTACTTTTACTTTTTACTTTTACTCACTTCTAAACTTTACTTTTAATTCTTTTTTTTCCTTTTCACTCCTTCTCACTTGTTTTTTATTTATTTCTATATTCTATTTTCTTCTTTTTTACTTGTCTTTCTTTTCTTCTTTTTATTTTCTTTTACTTTTTTCCTTTTTATTTATTTCTCTTTTTTTTTTTTCTTTTTTACTTCTTTGGGCCACGGGCCTGGTTTTGGACAAGATCCTAGATTGGTGGCTACAAGCCTCGCTCTGATACCAAATGCGGTGAATGAATCCGTTCACTAGGTTAATAGTCGAATCCGACTCTCATATTGGATAATAAGTAAGAATAATATATTTGATTGATAGGATAAAAGATGATGTCCTTTACAAGATAGACTTTCCCGTATTTATAATTGTTTAAAGGGTGTCTAATGCAACTCTTCATAAAGAGTTACACCATTTCACTAATTAATTATATTATTATATTATTCTTGTTTGTTGTTATATATATATATATATGTTGATGTTTATTTTATTATTATTTTATTCATAGCATTGCCTCTCTCTTAGAAAGGCTTTGTCCTCAAAGCCTTATAACGTTGTCGCGTCGTTCCTTATGACGTCGTAGCTGACGAAACATGTCGGTACGAACTTCTAAGTGTAGAGCATAACTTCCGATATGTGGATGGGTTAATCCATCCCAAATTGATTTGTTGCTGACTATTGGGATTCCCCATTGATCTGTCGTTAAGAGCTTTGATCACATTAGTACCATCGTCTTTCGACATTTCCCACTTTTCAGAATATCGGTTTTTATGGTTGGGGTGTCTATAGGGAATTTTCACAATGTCATTTTCTTTTATGAGTGTCGTCTTTTGAGCATTGATCTGAGCTGGGACTTTTATTTTCGTCTCTTGAGGTTTTAAGGTTTCATTCTGTATCTTTTCCAACTTGTTTCCTAACTGCCTGTTATCATTTTGAAACTTCTTAATCAATTCGACTTGCAATTTTCTGTCATCTTCAGATGTCTTAAGTTGTTCCTTAAGATCTTCATTATGACTTTTGATACAACTACTTTCTTCCTGCTTGTCTAGAAGTTTCCCTTCAATGTCGTCCATAGATTGTTCTATCTTTCGACTATTTTTCAACTTATTAATTTTTGTGACTAGTATCTTGTTATGACTTCTTAGTCTAAAAATTTCTTCAGCATTGTTGGATAATGCTTTATTATTCTCCGCGATCTCTGACTTATGTGTCTTTTTAGAGTCGTCATTTTGTTGTTGAAGAACTTTTATCTGTTGTCGACACTGGATGACCTCTGATTCTTGACTTTCTAATTTATGTCGTAACTGCATTAGTTCTTCATCTTTGTCGCTAACGATTTTGTTCAAGCGTATTATTTCTGCTTCGTAATTATTTCTTTCTTTCTTTATATATTGATTTCCTAACCTCTGATTGAATTTATTTTCGGCTTTTAATTCATCAATTTGTGCATTAAATTTCTCTCTATACGCCTTTCCTGGTCAGAGATTTTTATTTCATTGTCCCTTTCTTGTAATTCAATTCTTATTTTTGAACTGTTATTTATGTCGCACAATTCTTCATTGTCTTTTAGATAATGTTTTAACGCGGCTTCTAATTTTTCTCTCAAATCGGCTTCCATGGTTTCTGACTTCTTCGACGGTGGGATGATTTCCTTTGATTTCTTTGGTGATAACCGATCTTCAAATTTTATTTTATTTTTTTAACAATAGTTGCTTTTCCCTTATAATAATTATTATTATTTAAATGTAATAATAATATTATTTTAATATTATATATTTCCCAAACAATTGTAATATTTTACAATTATGGACCAATATTAATTAATCTCCATGTTGGTTAACCTTTTGCTTTAGATTAATTTCTTTGTGGATTGTGTATAGATTAGGTGGTTGGGAAGAATGATTGTTACCTTCCCCACCCAAGTTCAAATCTCACTTTTGGTTTGTTCTTAAAGAATAAAACCAAACCCACGTGCACCTTAAAACAATGTGCGGTTTCACTTCTTACTTTTACTTTTTACTTTTACTCACTTCTAAACTTTACTTTTACTTTTTTTTTTTCCTTTTCACTCCTTCTCACTTGTTTTTTATTTATTTCTATATTCTATTTTCTTCTTTTTTACTTGTCTTTATTTTCTTCTTTTTATTTTCTTTTACTTTTTTCCTTTTTATTTATTTTTTTTTTTTTTTTTTCTTTTTTACTTCTTTGGGCCACGGGCCTGGTTTTGGACAAGATCCTAGATTGGTGGCTACAAGCCTCGCTCTGATACCAAATGCGGTGAACGAATCCGTTCACTAGGTTAATAGTCGAATCCGACTCTCATATTGGATAATAAGTAAGAATAATATATTTGATTGATAGGATAAAAGATGATGTCCTTTACAAGATAGACTTTCCCGTATTTATAATTGTTTAAAGGGTGTCTAATGCAACTCTTCATAAAGAGTTACACCATTTCACTAATTAATTATATTATTATATTATTCTTGTTTGTTGTTATATATATATATATATATATATATATATATATATATATATGTTGATGTTTATTTTATTATTATTTTATTCATAGCATTGCCTCTCTCTTAGAAAGGCTTTGTCCTCAAAGCCTTATAACGTTGTCGCGCTGTTCCTTATGACGTCGTAGCTGACGAAACATGTCGGTACGAACTTCTAAGTGTAGAGCATAACTTCTGATATGTGGATGGGTCAATCCATCCCAAATTGATTTGTTGCTGACTATTGGGATTCCCCATTGATCTGTCGTTAAGAGCTTTGATCACAATAGTACCATCGTCTTTCGACATTTCCCACTTTTCAGAATATCGGTTTTTATGGTTGGGGTGTCTATAGGGAATTTTCACAATGTCATTTTCTTTTATGAGTGTCGTCTTTTGAGCATTGATCTGAGCTGGGACTTTTATTTTCGTCTCTTGAGGTTTTAAGGTTTCATTCTGTATCTTTTCCAACTTGTTTCCTAACTGCCTGTTATCATTTTGAAACTTCTTAATCAATTCGACTTGCAATTTTCTGTCATCTTCAGATGTCTTAAGTTGTTCCTTAAGATCTTCATTATGACTTTTGATACAACTACTTTCTTCCTGCTTGTCTAGAAGTTTCCCTTCAATGTCGTCCATAGATTGTTCTATCTTCCGACTATTTTTCAACTTATTAATTTTTGTGACTAGTATCTTGTTATGACTTCTTAGTCTAAAAATTTCTTCAGCATTGTTGGATAATGCTTTATTATTCTCCGCGATCTCTGACTTATGTGTCTTTTTAGAGTCGTCATTTTGTTGTTGAAGAACTTTTATCTGTTGTCGACACTGGCTGACCTCTGATTCTTGACTTTCTAATTTATGTCGTAAATGCATTAGTTCTTTATCTTTGTCGCTAACGATTTTTTTCAAGCGTATTATTTCTGCTTCGTAATTATTTCTTTCTTTCTTTATATATTGATTTCCTAACCTCTGATTGAATTTATTTTCGGCTTTTAATTCATCAATTTGTGCATTAAATTTCTCTCTATACGCCTTTCCTGGTCAGAGATTTTTATTTCATTGTCCCTTTCTTGTAATTCAATTCTTATTTTTGAACTGTTATTTATGTCGCACAATTCTTCATTGTCTTTTAGATAATGTTTTAACGCGGCTTCTAATTTTTCTCTCAAATCGGCTTCCATGGTTTCTGACTTCTTCGACGGTGGGATGATTTCCTTTGATTTCTTTGGTGATAACCGATCTTCAAATTTTATTTTATTTTTTTAACAATAGTTGCTTTGCCCTTATAATAATTATTATTATTTAAATGTAATAATAATATTATTTTAATATTATATATTTCCCAAACAATTGTAATATTTTACAATTATGGACCAATATTAATTAATCTCCATGTTGGTTAACCTTTTGCTTTAGATTAATTTCTTTGTGGATTGTGTATAGATTAGGTGGTTGGGAAGAATGATTGTTACCTTCCCCACCCAAGTTCAAATCTCACTTTTGGTTTGTTCTTAAAGAATAAAACCAAACCCACGTGCACCTTAAACCAATGTGCGGTTTCACTTCTTACTTTTACTTTTTACTTTTACTCACTTCTAAACTTTACTTTTACTTTTTTTTTTTCCTTTTCACTCCTTCTCACTTGTTTTTTATTTATTTCTATATTCTATTTTCTTCTTTTTTACTTGTCTTTATTTTCTTCTTTTTATTTTCTTTTACTTTTTTCCTTTTTATTTATTTTTTTTTTTTTTTTTCTTTTTTACTTCTTTGGGCCACGGGCCTGGTTTTGGACAAGATCCTAGATTGGTGGCTACAAGCCTCGCTCTGATACCAAATGCGGTGAACGAATCCGTTCACTAGGTTAATAGTCGAATCCGACTCTCATATTGGATAATAAGTAAGAATAATATATTTGATTGATAGGATAAAAGATGATGTCCTTTACAAGATAGACTTTCCCGTATTTATAATTGTTTAAAGGGTGTCTAATGCAACTCTTCATAAAGAGTTACACCATTTCACTAATTAATTATATTATTATATTATTCTTGTTTGTTGTTATATATATATATATATATATATATATATGTTGATGTTTATTTTATTATTATTTTATTCATAGCATTGCCTCTCTCTTAGAAAGGCTTTGTCCTCAAAGCCTTATAACGTTGTCGCGCCGTTCCTTATGACGTCGTAGCTGACGAAACATGTCGGTACGAACTTCTAAGTGTAGAGCATAACTTCCGATATGTGGATGGGTCAATCCATCCCAAATTGATTTGTTGCTGACTATTGGGATTCCCCATTGATCTGTCGTTAAGAGCTTTGATCACATTAGTACCATCGTCTTTCGACATTTCCCACTTTTCAGAATATCGGTTTTTATGGTTGGGGTGTCTATAGGGAATTTTCACAATGTCATTTTCTTTTATGAGTGTCGTCTTTTGAGCATTGATCTGAGCTGGGACTTTTATTTTCGTCTCTTGAGGTTTTAAGGTTTCATTCTGTATCTTTTCCAACTTGTTTCCTAACTGCCTGTTATCATTTTGAAACTTCTTAATCAATTCGACTTGCAATTTTCTGTCATCTTCAGATGTCTTAAGTTGTTCCTTAAGATCTTCATTATGACTTTTGATACAACTACTTTCTTCCTGCTTGTCTAGAAGTTTCCCTTCAATGTCGTCCATAGATTGTTCTATCTTCCGACTATTTTTCAACTTATTAATTTTTGTGACTAGTATCTTGTTATGACTTCTTAGTCTAAAAATTTCTTCAGCATTGTTGGATAATGCTTTATTATTCTCCGCGATCTCTGACTTATGTGTCTTTTTAGAGTCGTCATTTTGTTGTTGAAGAACTTTTATCTGTTGTCGACACTGGCTGACCTCTGATTCTTGACTTTCTAATTTATGTCGTAACTGCATTAGTTCTTCATCTTTGTCGCTAACGATTTTGTTCAAGCGTATTATTTCTGCTTCGTAATTATTTCTTTCTTTCTTTATATATTGATTTCCTAACCTCTGATTGAATTTATTTTCGGCTTTTAACTCATCAATTTGTGCATTAAATTTCTCTCTATACGCCTTTCCTGGTCAGAGATTTTTATTTCATTGTCCCTTTCTTGTAATTCAATTCTTATTTTTGAACTGTTATTTATGTCGCACAATTCCTCATTGTCTTTTAGATAATGTTTTAACGCGGCTTCTAATTTTTCTCTCAAATCGGCTTCCATGGTTTCTGACTTCTTCGACGGTGGGATGATTTCCTTTGATTTCTTTGGTGATAACCGATCTTCAAATTTTATTTTATTTTTTTAACAATAGTTGCTTTGCCCTTATAATAATTATTATTATTTAAATGTAATAATAATATTATTTTAATATTATATATTTCCCAAACAATTGTAATATTTTACAATTATGGACCAATATTAATTAATCTCCATGTTGGTTAACCTTTTGCTTTAGATTAATTTCTTTGTGGATTGTGTATAGATTAGGTGGTTGGGAAGAATGATTGTTACCTTCCCCACCCAAGTTCAAATCTCACTTTTGGTTTGTTCTTAAAGAATAAAACCAAACCCACGTGCACCTTAAAACCATGTGCGGTTTCACTTCTTACTTTTACTTTTTACTTTTACTCACTTCTAAACTTTACTTTTACTTTCTTTTTTTTCCTTTTCACTCCTTCTCACTTGTTTTTTATTTATTTCTATATTCTATTTTCTTCTTTTTTACTTGTCTTTCTTTTCTTCTTTTTATTTTCTTTTACTTTTTTCCTTTTTATTTCTTTTTCTTTTTTTTTTTTCTTTTTTACTTCTTTGGGCCACGGGCCTGGTTTTGGACAAGATCCTAGATTGGTGGCTACAAGCCTCGCTCTGATACCAAATGCGGTGAACGAATCCGTTCACTAGGTTAATAGTCGAATCCGACTCTCATATTGGATAATAAGTAAGAATAATATATTTGATTGATAGGATAAAAGATGATGTCCTTTACAAGATAGACTTTCCCGTATTTATAATTGTTTAAAGGGTGTCTAATGCAACTCTTCATAAAGAGTTACACCATTTCACTAATTAATTATATTATTATATTATTCTTGTTTGTTGTTATATATATATATATATATATATATATGTTGATGTTTATTTTATTATTATTTTATTCATAGCATTGCCTCTCTCTTAGAAAGGCTTTGTCCTCAAAGCCTTATAACGTTGTTGCGCCGTTCCTTATGACGTCGTAGCTGACGAAACATGTCGGTACGAACTTCTAAGTGTAGAGCATAACTTCTGATATGTGGATGGGTCAATCCATCCCAAATTGATTTGTTGCTGACTATTGGGATTCCCCATTGATCTGTCGTTAAGAGCTTTGATCACAATAGTACCATCGTCTTTCGACATTTCCCACTTTTCAGAATATCGGTTTTTATGGTTGGGGTGTCTATAGGGAATTTTCACAATGTCATTTTCTTTTATGAGTGTCGTCTTTTGAGCATTGATCTGAGCTGGGACTTTTATTTTCGTCTCTTGAGGTTTTAAGGTTTCATTCTGTATCTTTTCCAACTTGTTTCCTAACTGCCTGTTATCATTTTGAAACTTCTTAATCAATTCGACTTGCAATTTTCTGTCATCTTCAGATGTCTTAAGTTGTTCCTTAAGATCTTCATTATGACTTTTGATACAACTACTTTCTTCCTGCTTGTCTAGAAGTTTCCCTTCAATGTCGTCCATAGATTGTTCTATCTTCCGACTATTTTTCAACTTATTAATTTTTGTGACTAGTATCTTGTTATGACTTCTTAGTCTAAAAATTTCTTCAGCATTGTTGGATAATGCTTTATTATTCTCCGCGATCTCTGACTTATGTGTCTTTTTAGAGTCGTCATTTTGTTGTTGAAGAACTTTTATCTGTTGTCGACACTGGCTGACCTCTGATTCTTGACTTTCTAATTTATGTCGTAACTGCATTAGTTCTTCATCTTTGTCGCTAACGATTTTGTTCAAGCGTATTATTTCTGCTTCGTAATTATTTCTTTCTTTCTTTATATATTGATTTCCTAACCTCTGATTGAATTTATTTTCCGCTTTTAATTCATCAATTTGTGCATTAAATTTCTCTCTATACGCCTTTCCTGGTCAGAGATTTTTATTTCATTGTCCCTTTCTTGTAATTCAATTCTTATTTTTGAACTGTTATTTATGTCGCACAATTCTTCATTGTCTTTTAGATAATGTTTTAACGCGGCTTCTAATTTTTCTCTCAAATCGGCTTCCATGGTTTCTGACTTCTTCGACGGTGGGATGATTTCCTTTGATTTCTTTGGTGATAACCGATCTTCAAATTTTATTTTATTTTTTTAACAATAGTTGCTTTGCCCTTATAATAATTATTATTATTTAAATGTAATAATAATATTATTTTAATATTATATATTTCCCAAACAATTGTAATATTTTACAATTATGGACCAATATTAATTAATCTCCATGTTGGTTAACCTTTTGCTTTAGATTAATTTCTTTGTGGATTGTGTGTAGATTAGGTGGTTGGGAAGAATGATTGTTACCTTCCCCACCCAAGTTCAAATCTCACTTTTGGTTTGTTCTTAAAGAATAAAACCAAACCCACGTGCACCTTAAAACCATGTGCGGTTTCACTTCTTACTTTTACTTTTTACTTTTACTCACTTCTAAACTTTACTTTTACTTTCTTTTTTTTCCTTTTCACTCCTTCTCACTTGTTTTTTATTTATTTCTATATTCTATTTTCTTCTTTTTTACTTGTCTTTCTTTTCTTCTTTTTATTTTCTTTTACTTTTTTACTTTTTATTTCTTTCTCTTTTTTTTTTCTTTTTTACTTCTTTGGTCCACGGGCCTGGTTTTGGACAATATCCTAGATTGGTGGCTACAAGCCTCGCTCTGATACCAAATGCGGTGAACGAATCCGTTCACTAGGTTAATAGTCGAATCCGACTCTCATATTGGATAATAAGTAAGAATAATATATTTGATTGATAGGATAAAAGATGATGTCCTTTACAAGATAGACTTTCCCGTATTTATAATTGTTTAAAGGGTGTCTAATGCAACTCTTCATAAAGAGTTACACCATTTCACTAATTAATTATATTATTATATTATTCTTGTTTGTTGTTATATATATATATATATATATATGTTGATGTTTATTTTATTATTATTTTATTCATAGCACTTTCTCCACAATGCGATGGTTATGGTTATCATAGAAAAATGGAACAAGTTTAACGGGATAGATGGCACACGTGACAAACCAGAGTAAGGACAGGGTAATTAAGGTTTTAGTGGTTCAATGCTGTCGGGCAAGGGTGTCCTGTCATAGTATTAACTCTGTTACGAGCTTCCCTAAGTGGAATATCTACGTGGTGACTAATGTGACTTGCAACCTGTCATGAAAAATGGTGAGTAATAAATGTGACATTAATGTATTCAGTACCTCGTAAGCACTTGTGCTATAATGTCAAAATCTTCGTTGTTGATGTTATGTCGCTCGTAACTATTCATCGAGCTTGTTCATGAATCAAATGATCCAAAATCACTTAGCCTATGCTTTTTTCAATTATTTATGAACGGCATTGTTTGTTTTGTGTTTGGGAGTGGTTTAAAGGAATGGTCGACAGGCCTGCGATGCATTAGATTTTAGGTTCAGGAATGGTGTTTTCCCTTCGTGGTTTGAACCCATAGCCAGTGTTTGAGGTCTCCGTCGTGGCTCTCAGAGTTGAACCACTCTAATGTTGTTGTTGATGCAAGCTTTCAAGCTGATTCTCGTCAGTTGCAGAAAGGTTTTGGCTTTTGGTTCGAAATCTAGTTTCAACAATGTGGGTCGTCAGATCTTGCTCCAGTTTTCACTACGTTAAAGATATAAGTTTGAATGTATTTGTTATCGCGTTTTAACTTTTTCAATGGTTTAACCAGAATCGTATACTTGTGGCAGGTAGAACGATGTCTGTGGTTTTCTCCTTTGCACTAGCAGTGGAACAAGCATTCAAATCGGTAAGTCTCGGAGGTTTCTATGGTGACTTTGCTGGTTCTAAGTCTGGCTTAGCCGAGACTTTCTTCAAAGCTGTTGGGAAATAGTTTTAGTTGTTTTTGTTGATGGCCAATATGGCATGTGAAGACAACGTGATTCTCAATCTGCGTTGTCCTATCTGTGTTCTATTCTTGTATTTGCAACATTTTGCGATATTGCTTGCGAGGTTCAACCTCTGGCATTTGTGATGAAAACTGAATACTATGAATAGCGGTTTAAATATCGTAGTTTTAACTATAAATCTGGTTCTACTGAAATGGTTCCTTGTTTTACATGAAATTTGAATGATAAGTGTCTTCGTTCTCGTGGATAACTTAAAAATCATTAATTAATGTCAAGCTCTGTCGTTTTCTTCTATCAATCGGTCGTTTGTGAAAGCGGATGAGCCCAAACTGTAATGGACGTTTAAATGTATCTAAATGGCACTAAAAGCTTTAAATTTTGATTTGACATGTTGACAAAAGAATGGGGGTATCGGTCATTTGGCCGGTTCTTAACTCTACTATCAGTGATTAAATTCCTGAAGGGTATAGCCGTATGGTGTCGTTTCAAATTCAGACATAGGTTGCCTTAGGGAAATGTTTTTCTTATTATAAGATGTGAAACAACACGATAGTTATGGTTATCATAAAACAACTTCAACATTTGTTGATAATTAGTTGATGCTGCATAGAGGTTTCAAACTCTAACCTGTTTATATATAATAATAACCCAACAGGTGGCAGAAGTGACAAACAACAGTAACATAGGATAATTATTAAGATCCTAATGGTTCAATGCTGGGGGGCAAGGGTGTGCTGTCATAGTATTAACTCAGCTATCAGCCTTCCTAAGTGGAATATCTAGGTGGTGATTAATGTGCCTTGTAACCTGTGATGAAAAATTGTGAGTGTCTTCACAATGCCGAGCTGTGCTATCAAATAGCTTGGAAATTCTCCTAACTAGACTTCATGGTAGAAAGAAATAATAAATGTGATGTTAATGTGCTTAGTACCTCGTAAGCAGTTGTGCTATAATGTCAAAATATTCATCGTTGATGTTATATTGCCTTGGGTTTTGGCGCTTTAAAAATCCTAATCCTCCACTGCGTATTCATCGAGGTTGTTTATTGATGGCATTGTTTCTTTTGTGTTTGGGAGTGGTTTGAAGAATTGGTCGACAGACCTGCGATGTATTAGGTTTCAAATTCAGAAGTGGCGTTTTTCCTCCGTGATTTAAACCTATAACCTGTGATTCAGGTCTCCACCGTGGCTCTCAGAGTCGAACCACTCTGATGTTGTTGTTGATCCAAGCTTTCAACCTGGTTCTCGTCAGTTGTAGAAAGGTTTTGGCTTTTGGTTCGAAGTCTACTTTCAACAATGTAAGTTCTCAAGTCTTGATCCGGTTTTTAGTAGGTTAAAGATATTAGTTTGAATGTGTTTGCTTTCACGTTTTAACTCCTTCAATGGTTTAACCAAAATGCTATACTTGTGGCAGGTAAAACGGTGTCTCTGGTTTTCTTCTTTGCAGTAGCAGTGGAACAAGCATTCAAATCGGTAAGCCTCAGAGGTTCCTATGCTGACTCTGCTGGTTGTAAGTCTGCCTTGGCTGAGACTTTCGTCAAAGGTGTTGGGAGACAGTTTTAGTTGTTTTTGTTGGTAGCCAGTATGGCATGTGAAGAGAACATGATTCTCAATCTGCGTTGTCCTATCTGTGTGCTATTCTTGTGTTCGCAGCATTTTATGATACTGCCTGCGAGGTTCAACCTCCGACATTTCTGATGAAAAATGAATAGCATGAATAACAGTTTACATATTGTAGTTTTAACTATAAGTCTGCTTCTAATGGAATAGTTCCTTGTTTTACATGAAATTTGAATGATAAGCGTCTTCCTTGTCATGGATAAGTTAGAAATCACGAATTAATATCAAGCTCTGTCGTTTTGTTCTATCAATCGGTCGTTTGTGGAAGAGAATGAGCTGAAACTATAATGGACATTTAAATGTATCTAAATGACACTAAAAGCTTTAAATTTTGGTTTAATATGTTGGCAAAAGGATGAGAGTATCGGTCGTTTGACCAGTTCTTAACTCTCTTGTCAGTGATTAAATTGCTGAAGGGTGCAGCCGTATGGTATCGTTTCAAATTCAGGCATAGGTTATCTTAGGAAAGTGTAATAGCACTAAAATGATGACGATGATGTCGAACTATTATTAGACTTTAACTATCATAACTCTCAATATATGGCTTATGTACTAACATCGTCAAAATGATTAAGTTCTGACACCCACGTAGACATTCGTTGCTAGGAAAACTATCAAAAGATTTGAATATTAAAGTTTCCATAAATACGACCATGCTGAGAAGCTCTTGTGCCTATAATCACATGGTCTGTTCCGTTTAAGTTGATAGTATTTTTGGTGGGCAAGACCTGATACGCAAATCCCTCTTAGTCTTGATGAGAATAAGTCGTTGCTAGATCTCTTATTGGCAAGCTGGATCAGTGTTGGCAAACTTGATTCATCGTTGGTGACAATGATTAAAAGCAAATTAATGTGGTAGATGAAAATTAACTCGTAAGCTTCGCTGGCTAAATCCTCACCGTAGAGATATGACGTTCTTGATACTTGGACTAACCCTAACGTTCTACTAGACTTTCTTCGAGACCTCCTTCCTTAGAATTCATTTTGCATGAGCGAATTTGAGGGAAGAGGCCGACAGGGGCTTCTGGTTAAAATCCATTAGAAGAATAAACTTCATTTAAAAATTAAATGGCTCCGAGTAGAACCTATACAAGGTGTTTTGTGTTAACCAAAACACTGGTCCGAACATATCAGTCGTTATATACACATAATATGCCTGCGAGTTTTCGTCAGAGGCAAAGATGTAATTTCATCCCAGAATGCCCAAATGGGTTCTTCTTCTTTGCTTTGTTCAGGGTGTCTATGTGAAGATTGAAAGCCTATAATGGGTTGTTTCTTCCTTATTGGAAGTATAAAAACCTTGCTTTGCTGCCTGTAATTCTTTAGGTGTATAATCTATTCTAAGAGGAAGTATAGAAAGCTTGGTTTGCTGGCTGTAATACTTTAGGTGTATAATCTATCCTAAGAATGGAATGGCTTAAACCAATGACTAGTTCCGGTCAGCTGCTTAATAAAATTCAAAAATGGTTGATGGAAGATAGTTGCGACCCTTCTCAAAGCAGTCTGTGCGGTAATCCAATTGGAGTCGATTTCCTGATGATATAGAAGTTATTTAAAAACCTATCCTTTGGCACGAGTCAAGGGCAGAGAATACTGTCCAAACGTTGCTTAAAACTATAAGCAGCTTGTGGCTGCTTCGCTGTGTAAGATAAAGAATTCGCTGTGGTCTACCTTAAACGCGATCTCTAGACTAAGATAGGTGGTTGTTCGCCGTGTTCATTTCCTACCCAAAATAGTTGCCAATCACCAAAGGGTTCACCCCAGAATGCCCAGAATAGTTACTAGTCACCGAAGGTTTCACAGAGAGATCATTTCACCCAAGCTTTTGCCACATAATGCCCAGCATAGTTCATCGAGGGTTCACCGCATAATGCCCAGTATAGTTCACAGAGAGTTCAGCGCATAATGCCCAGTATAGTTCACCGAGAATTGACCGCATAATGGTCAAAAATTTTAGTGCATAATACCTAGAATCCTACCCTCCGAGGTCAAATTAAAGGCTAAACCTTCTACAAACTCCGAATATTAAAATCTTCTGGAAAACCGCCCCCATGGCATAAAACGTTGGAAATTTTGAAACCATTTCAAATCTACTAAAGAAACGCTAAAAACAAAGCAGACAAGAAAAAAAAAAGAACTTCTAAGCATTCAAAAGAAAAATAAGCAAAGGCAAAATATCGACCATTTGATAGAGAGGCCAATTGCCGAAAAATCAAAGACTCTAACAACTACTGTCTCGCTCCACCTTGTTTCTGCAGGAAGGAAATTTAAACATGTGGACAGACAGAGCAAACTTCCAATTCCTGCAGATTTTGGACAGCTAGATACAGGCCCTGGCCCTGGTTGGAAAATCCAAGAGATCCCTTGGAATTGGAATTAAAAAGAGGGCTTGCATGGAGAAATACGTTTAAGATAATCAATTAATACTGTGCCAGGCAACCTTCAATTAACAGCACCTGCCTGCACTATGCAGATACGTATACATTCTGCATCCGGCACCCTTAAAATCGCGAAATTAAATATCACTGGTTTGATTGAAGATAAAAATTGAATTTTTTTATAGCAATGTAAACCTATTTTAGTTTTTCCCAATTTTCAAATCACGGTTCAAAGATTAAAAAAACTAATAATGATAGCAAGTATTGTTCAAAGTTTAAAAATAATAATAATAAATATTAACAGAAAATTGTTTTGACCTGCGTTTTGTAATTTGATGTTTTACGAATGTATGGATGTTAAACTAGAACATGCACGGTATACATGTGATAAAAGAAAGAGCTTACTTGTGCAGAGGAAGTCCATTACTAAAACGCTGTCGCTTTCACTAGGCTTGAACCAGTGTAACAGAAAAAAGAACCTTTTATCTAGAGGAAAATGGAAAATATAGCATATGCATAAGAAATCTCTTACCAGAGCCCGGAAGAACATAAATCTAGATAGTTGTTAGAGATATTCTTTACCCTCCAAAACGAAAATCGAGTGTTATAGCACACCACAAAATAAAACAATAAATTACTTGTCTTTGATATTTCTACCCATAGGATTTCTGGCGCTATATATAAACTCTCGGGCTTCCTTCTTTTTCAGGGATTTATTAGCAGCCTGTTGGATTTCTTGGCTCCTTCCCCTTCCTGCTCGTCAGGTCCAGTTATGGCTCAGAGCGGTGTAAAGAATGGTTCAAGATTTACCACTGCCTCTAATTCTGCTATTGTCCATTTTAAATTCATGTTTTCGTCCCGTGCAACAGTGCTAATCATCAATTGAATTTTTGAACATATCTGATGTGGTTGCACCCATCCTCCAGGCTGCTTCGATTTCTTAAGTTTTAAGATTTGCTGGATTCTCTCCTCGGTATTTGAGCTCTCTCCGCAGTCTGCGCTCTGAACTTGGTGGTTACCCGATTCACATCTCAATAATGTAATTGTCATTGCCCACCATGGAGAGAATGGCTGCCTCCAAGATACATTTATGTTCGAAGACATTGACTCGCAAGTATGCTTTCTCTTCAAACAATCCTGGAACAAAAATCTGTCGCAACAATTAAAAAGAAACAGGTGCTAACAAGATATACTGCTCATACTATGAGCTTACAGCTGTCATATAACCTGGCAAACTAGCGTCTGCATGCAAGACAAGGTTAATTGTTTATAACTTTTCCGACACAATGATTAAAAAGAAACAGGTGCCAACAAGATATATCGCTCATACTTTGTGCTTACAGTTGCCATGTAACCTGGCAAATTAGCGTGTGCATGCAAGACAAGGTTAATTGTTTATAACTTTTCCATTATGGATAGTGTAAGTGCATTGGTAGAATGCGCCCAAGATTTTAGACACTCAATAACAAACGTAGCTTTGACAGCCAAACGTGGCACATGCATGGAAGCATTGCTATTTGATTAGCGCTATGGCATGGATACACGACATGTGTTTACATAGTTCAATTTGATTATATTCAATGGATACATTCATAGTTGTTTAAGCTGTTGCAATATTTATCCTCCTTTTTCTAGCTTGTCTATACCGATGGGTTCGGTTCAATTGTTAAAAATATATTTAGGAAAAAATATACTTTTATCTGATACGGACATTGATTCGCTAGTTTTACTTGAATGTGGCAGGGTTGTGCTCATTGTCTCTATGAGAAGTTTCATGGTAATTGCTGGACTTTGAAATGATTTGTGACAAATCATCATAGGATGAATGCCTAGACACTTTGTATGTTCCTAGGATGGATGCTTGGATCTCTTGTCGCCTCAATGCTACAAACTTCACCATTTGTGTCTTTGTTAAAACCAACGCTTGAAATTGCGGGGGGTGCTACTCCTCTTCAAGTGATTCAAATTTTGTGTTTTTACATAGGTTGGTGTTGTAAGTATCAACGAAAATTTTGGCTTTGAACTCGCTTATAATATGTATATGGGTAGTATCGATTTCTACTATTTTATGGCGACCATGATTTCCTGTGTACAATTTATGAGTATTATTCGGCTTTGGTTTTTATGCTCTAAAGCGATTTTTTAAATGTACAATGTTTGATGATTTGCACTGCTGGTTTTGCCTTTGTATTTTCACCTATTGCAATTTAATGGTCTCTTTGCGCAACGTTTTTTATACTTTTGCAATAGGGTATGTTATTGAACCGAAAGGGTTTATATAACCATAGTTTCAAAGCCCTGTATTTCGATTTTTAAGCTATTTGATGGCTAGTTTCCTTGCAATGCCATATACTTAAATATGGCTTGAAAACATCTTTGGCACCTATAAATAAATTTTAATTCAAAATTTAGAAAAAAGATAATGTTGAATACTCTAATCTTGCTTATACTGTCCCCAATTCAACATATGTTTGTTGGGAAAATCCCCTTTCTGTGAGATTGATGGATTTTGCCTTTGCATTGTTTGTCTTTTTCATTGCATTTAATTAAAAAATTCATTTCTATGTGTAAACAACCTATCGGGAAATTGATTATCATTTATCACTTGGCTTGAAGGAATCTACAAGGATAGTCAATTGGGTGTAGATCAAGTAGTTGGGAGGAATGTTGTTGTTCTCCCCACCCAGGTTCAAATCATGCTTTGCAACACTTGCCCCTTAGAAGCCGATTTTGACAATGTAATCATTTTAATGCTAGTCAGACCTTAATTTTCCGGAATAACAAGTGTTGATTATAATTTATCCCTTGGCTCGGTAGAATGTATAACGATAGACAATTGAATTTGGCTTGGGTGGTTCAGAGGAATATTGTTGTTCTCCCCGGCCAGGTTCAAATCTCGCTTTGTGGCATCAGCTCCTTGGGAACTGGCTTTGGCTATGCAATGATTTTAATGCTAGTCAGACCTTAATTTTCCGGAATAATAGGGCTTGGAAATTTCTTAGTAGATGTAGCCCTCTAGCAAATGCTGGGTCATCATTTTAAAAAAGGATATTATCTTGGATGTAACCATATAAATATTTTAGTCATACAAGCATGGAGATATTTACTTTATTCAGAAAATAAATAAATAAATAAACCATGAGTCAACAACCTTGAACACGAAGCCTGCATATGTGCATTTGTTTGACAGCATGAGGCCTCCAACCTTGATTCACAAATCCATTAGTAGTGGGTCATTGTTTTCTTTGGGTGTAAAAATATCTCGTGAATTTATAACATAACCCATAAAAACATTGAAAACCAATGTTGTACCTCAACATTGTTATTGTTTTCAATGACCTAAGCATAGATTAATGAAATGCAATGACAATAATAGTTGATCAATATATACAATCATAACAAATGTTCATAATTTTTGTTGAATATAATATTTTTATTAAAGGTGCATACGAATTAATATGCCACCCATTATTATGTTAAAGGAAAAAGCATTTATTTAGACAAAGGCATTGCACTAAGATTCCTAAATTAAAACAAGGTAGAGAGAAATAAAACTTTAAGTTCCTGTACTTATAAAACGAGCTAAAAATAAGTGAAACTTTGAGTCTTCGCACTTGTACACTAGCAATTGCTTCATGGGATATGAAGAAACGCTAGCATGAAAAATAAAATTAATAGAAAGTCAAGTAAACATGATAAAGCAAAAAAGGGAATAGTGAAACAGATGCTATGATGAAAATAATTAAATGCAATGTCATGTATATTTATTAAAATTAAATTTAAGTTTCTTATATCAACGTTGCTACTTGATGGAATATAGATCTGAAACACTGTCGATTTGGGGGCTGGTTGGAAAGTGAGAACCTGCCCGGCTTGGCAACAATTGCATTTATATTGTAGCCATGGTAAAGAATCTAATGTAGTACGCAGAGTCAATATTTTATATTGGTGATAATAAGGATAAGAGGACTACTACGCTCTACTACATGGATTAAAGGACTATTTACCTATGTTGCAATCACAACACATGATGCTAGGAAAAGCTTGTTGGTTGCCATGATATGCACCTATAAAATGTTTGGTGGTTCGTAGCACTTTGCTATTATGCTGTGCATGCCCATGTATTGTCCATAAGAATAGTCGTCACCAAACATATAGGTGATAACAAATTGATGCTATCACTGTTAATTGCTCAACATATCGTTCAAAGTGCTTGCAAAAGGCCTGTGCAATATTTAAGTCTTATAAGTGAGCCAGTATACAAACGATGCTTAAAACACTACATTGTTTATATAGGTTAGAACATAAACAAATATATTCCCACAAGCAATGGTAAATGGCGATGTTCTAAGTGGCCACCCCGATCAAATCTCGTGAAGTCCAGGTACATAGTGAATCAATCCAAGGAAGATAGACAAAGAAGATCTCTAAACCCCGCTTGATATTACATATATAAATAGAAAGGTGTTCATAGATAAATAACATATAGAAAAGTCCCAGATCTAAAGCGGTGAGGCACGAAAGTGAGAAGTAAAGCTTTAAGTTAGTAAAGACAATGAACAAAGTGTTTTTTTTACATGCATTGTCTCACCAAACTGAGTTATTAGTTTTTGTTCTTGGCTTTTATATACGTAGTTCTTGAAATCATGCTTGTTTTCATTTAATGGATGCTTCTTTTATACAACTTACTATGGTTATTTTTCCTTGGTCAAGTTGCTTCGGCCAAGCCTTGCCAATCTACAATTAAGTAATTAGAATCCACTAGACTGGTTAGAAATAGACCTACACTTTTTTTTCATGCTTAAATCTCGTAGTTATCCACCTATTCTATCATACTTTCACTTACTGCTCTCATCCTAATTGGTTGAGCCTCAACCCTTTTATGAAGTCAAATGTTTATGAAATGCCTTTACCCACCTATAGAAGGGAGGCCTGGCACTTGTTCTCCCTATACCAATTTTGAATGAATCTTAGTAGTGGCATATCCCTTCTTATGCCTTTTTAGGAATCTTAGAAAACACAGCTATGATTCCTTACCTTAGCCCTAGACACCTTATCACTGTCTACCATATGCCTTTTATCCTAGTCCCTTCGAAGGTCCATCTCAATCTCTTTATGCATACAGCATAAGGAAACTCTTGATCATCTCTTTGATCTTTGTCTTTTTGTGTTGAAGCTTTGCGACCAAGCTGCCATGATTTTCCAGCAAACGTCCAAAATTAAGAATAACCCAAGCAAAAAAATCACAGATTGGGGAGACATTGCCTTTCACACTAGTTATTTGAATCAAGACTGGCAACTATTCTCAGAGTTTCTTCTATGGGAGATCTAGCGCGAGAGGAATAACAAAATTTTCCAGAATCAGTACAAAGGGGAAGCAATAATCTAGGCAAAATTTAAGCATCATATTTTTGAAACTTTGAAGTGTTGACAAATGGTTTTATTTCGGCATTGTATCACTTTGTAAAACAAGAAGCTCAGATTTTCAGAATCAAATTGCGTTTACTTGAAAATTTAAATTGTTTAGATAATAATAGATGTTAAATTTGTTTCTTTTCCCATGCTTTGGCATCTAGTTTTATCATTTTTTATTTAATATTAAGAATATATATTCTCATGTAATGTCCAAATTATATTTAAACATAGTAAGAAAAGGTAAATAATAATATTGTCGTAGTAATAATATACAAAGATAAATAGGATAATCATAATACATAGGTATGTTATTAAAAAGACATGCCTTTGTATCAAACATGAACAACATTTCTATTTTTTTTAGTTTAATAGTCAATGTTGTTTGGTTTCAAAGAGTCTCATATGCTTCTACAAGAGTCTCATTGAACTTTGCGTCCATCTTTTTATTTCTTTTGTACTTTACCCTCTTAGGCATTGCCCCTATTACTTAGCAACATTGGCATCAAAACTCCCGTGAGTTATGGCTTTGAGGATTCAACAAAAATCCAAATGGAAGTGAGTTATGGCTTTGACACCAAGTAAACCCTGATCAGAATTGAATTTGCCTAACTTATAACAAATTTTTGCCATAGTTGCCAAATTTAATTTTCGCTTCCAATTACTTATCATAGAGAAAATAGTTTTTATACATAAGCATATTTTTTTCTTTTATTTTGTAAGACATTAGTTGGAAATCTTTAAAAAATGTTAGAATAACATATATTAGTTGTGGAAATTGCATGGTTTGGGTGCTATAGAGGTATTCATGTGTGCTGAACATGGATATATATATTTGCAATACCATACATTCACGACATTGAGAATATCCACATAGCTATAACATTATTTCATAGCCATTGTTTAATTCATATTGTCTATTTTTCAAAGCTTTTTCATCAAGCTCTCATATAGTTTTATTAGACATGAGTTCTGAACTATAGCATCAAAACTTATTTGTGCTAAACAATTCATTTCTTTCTTCCTGTCATATAAAGTGCTACATTGTTTAATCTTCTAAATTTTGACTTGGCAAAATTAGAGTTTCCAATATTTTGCTTTCCAAAAAATAAAAATATACCTTGATTTCACCTTTCAAAGATCGTTTTAAACTAGGCTTATCCAATAAATATATTATGTAAGATGATGTACATGTGCCCTAGCTTATATTTTACCGGCTGTATGGAAACATTGCAAGAAAGCTTTTTCTAATTTGTGCTTGTTTGGAAGCTTACTTCTCATCATCTCTGTCAATGATAGCTAGCAAAGCCAGAACTCAACCTTCTCAGGAACAGGTATTTTCCTCATTCGCTATGTTCCTTCAATTCCATTCATTGCAGAACACATGCTTTTGCTTGTGGAATGCATCTAAATCCAGACATGGATATGATTCATGAATAGAGTTTGTAAGCTTATATTGATTCTTTTAAGAGCAAATGGATTAAGTGTCTGGTCTCGACAACTTGGCATCATTATATTATTATGATTAAAAGTTTGAAGATTTAGTTATAGTTATAGATGTTCTTTTTAATTATTATATATATAATAAAAATAAACCAGTTAATATTGTGCACATAAAGACTTTTTGCATTGATATCAAATCTTGGATATTTGATAATTTCAACTTAGCAATCGACATGCCATTTTTTCCTATTCTACTAGAAGGGAAAAATACATTTCATTTGAAAAAATTTAGTTATGAATACGTTGTTTTCTTTGCTTTGGTTATTTGCAATGGCAACAACAATTTACAATGTTTATAACATTATGATTTCAGAAAAAACCCATGCCCTTTGCTTCTTTTCTTTTCCTTAGGATCTGCTTCTCTTCACTTGCCTGCAGGTTTTCCTGTATAGACGACTAGGGGAATAGAAAAAGAACAACAAAAAAAGGCAACAAAAATATATGTTGTTGCAGATGTTTTTGTAGGCAATATGCGAAAAGACAAAAGTAAAAGCGACTATGTTTTAAGAGCAAATGGCCTTGGGATCAAATACTCTAATTGGAAACAAATTGATGAGGCTTTGGCTACAAGCAATCTGTTTCGACTAGACAATTTCCACTATGAGCCAGGAAATTGCCTGTTTGATGCACTTGCAGTGTTATTGCATTTCCGATATACATCAATAGAGATAAGGGAAGGGATTGTGAATCATTTCCGTGTTTGTCTAGATCAAAAAGATCCCTCTGCATTGTTATCAATGCGCACAGAATTGACAGTTGACTACTTGCAAGAATTGCATAGCATAGGAAATGTCAATGAATATCTCAATCGCATGTCGCAATCTGCTTCGCAACCAGATGATCAAAGTGTATATGGACTATGGGGTGATATATTTTGCATCAAGTGGTTTTCAAAATGGTTGAATGTTCCTGTCGTTGTTTGGTCATTAACAAAAGGAACAAAATACCTTCATTTCAATTCTGGGGGATTTGAATATTGCTACAATATATTGTTCCATGACCACACACCAGCTTCTGGCCATTTTGAACCATTGTTGTCGTATAAAACAATGCAAGCCAAAAGACAAGCGACCGATATGCTTTCTCAAAGCGCATATGTAAATCAATGTGTATATAACGAAGTTGAAACGTCATTTCAACTTCGAGGCAATTGCCATGACTCCTTGTTTGAATCAATCTTCAAATTGACACTGTTCGCTGATGGACAAAGTGTTAGAAAAGCAATTGCGCAAACTTTTTATAACTCTATTGCTTCAAACGATATTAGAGCAACACAATGCTTGGACATATATCTTGATAAAAACACATTAGCAGATACATCTCTTGTTTCTGGATGGAGAACCTATATTGTCCATTTGGCAGAGCCATATATCATTGGTCACATAGAAGGAGATCGATTTGCCCTTCAATGGTTATGTGAGTTGCTAAACACTGATATACATCTATGGAGCAATAATTTGCAAGAAAATATTCTCGTATTCCATGCAACAAATAGATCGTCAAAAGTTCTATGCCTGATGCAACATGTAATAGATAAAATGCATTCGCATTTCCAACCCTTGTTACAAGAACACTATGAAGCATCGCCTACGTTTGCATCGCCTACACGAATCTACCGCAATAACATATTGCCATCTGTAGCTATACTGACTCCTTTGGAAGAATGCTTGGTATCACCAAGAATAGCTTTTGCACAAATAAGACAGCTTGGTTATAAAAGAGCACAAATTGGGCTAATTGGCTCAATTATCAATGTGCCTGCAAACTTGGATAGAGTTCAGATAGCATTGCCTAGAAGTCTAGATGACAATTTGACCGTTGCAGTTATGCTAAAGCGAAAATTGGAATACAAAAACGCATATCTATCTGGAAATATTCGGCCAAAGATCATTATGACTGCGCTAAGTGATTTATGCAAAATCAAACTTTATAAAATTGAAGGTATTGTAATCAATACTAGTTGGGAAAAAGTATTTAATGAAACAGCCAAACAAGAATCAAATACTCAACAAACAATGGAACAAGTAGATGATGATGAAAATGAAATAGACATAGAACCAATATCAGAAACATTAATACATGGATATGGAGAAACACATCTAGTAGATGATTTAGACAACAAAATCATAGAACTTGCACCTTCTGAGAGCTTTCGACCATTGAGCATTTTCCAAGACAAATACTCTGAAGAGCTAAACTTTCCTACACTTTTCTACGGATTCAATCGACCCAATGAAATTTTTGATCGCTTTTCTTATCAACAAGTATCAATTGCCTCCTATGGATAATACCATCATTCTAGAGCCATTGGAAAATGCTTCAAATGATCTCATTCAAAGAGCAAAAAACGTATTCGCTCTTATTGAACATAAAGAATATTCTAAAAACACGTCATTTGCACAATTGCTTCTAGAGCTAGGCCTAACCAGAGATGAATACATTTTGCTGCTGCGGTCTTTGCTTTATCGTTCTACACTAATACTAAAAAGAGATGCTGCTGACATTTGGATCAATTCATTTGCAAAAGCGATACCAGAGTTATGGCAGGCAAATACAGATGCACAATATATCTTAAATTCTTACACTACAGCAACATATGTAAGCTCTTACATCACCAAATTTGATAGATCCATGACAAATGCATTCAAAAACATCAAAGAACAATGTCTTATTGAGAATGACGGAAAGATTGAAACGATACGTAAGCTTGGAAATGCGCTTCTGAACATGCAACAAATGTCTACAAGACAAGCAGTACATATCATACTCTCATTGCCTCTACATTCATCCTCTAGGAAGACTATTTTCATTAACACTGCTCCAGACGACAAAAAAATAGTTGTCTTGAAAAAGAACCAGATGACTCTGATGACATTATTTGTCCATCAATTTTGGACAAATACATTGCACGCCCTGTTGAGCTTGAAAACATTTCCTTGGCAGAATATGCATCTTTCTATTCTTGTATACACTCAATTACAAGAAAAAGAAATAGACCATGTATCATACGATCTATTCGCTACAACAAACAAAAAGACCCTAAGAATTTCTTTCGAGAAAAGATCATGCTTTTTATGCCATATAGAGACAATTGCAATCTGCTAAAGAGCAATTTCAAAACATGGTCTGACGCATATGCCACATTCAAAGAACAAATAGACATTGTAGAACAAAAGTTCATGGCATCAACAACGACAAAGTGGGGTGACCTTGATAATGCCGTTGAAACAATTTAATTGCAAGACATAAGTATGCCTCCTATAACAACAGACAAAACAACAACTATGTCTGGATTAGAACAATATGACATTCAACATGATCTAATGCGCAAAACTATGCCCAGTGCACCAAAACCTGGCATTGTGTGCAACTTGACAGAAAAGCCGTTTCTTTTGGACATGCATGAATACCATGCAATTCGAAGAAACCTAAATACTCAACAACAATCAATTGTGAAAGAAGTTATTGCAAGGAAAAAAAACAATCCCCTCACTCCAATTCGCTTGTTCCTGACAGGAGGCGCAGGAACAGGTAAAACTTACACCGCAAAAGCTATTTATGATGGTCTCCTACATTACTATGACAAAGAAATTGGTAGTGATCCTTTAAATAAAAAAGGTCTTATAGTTGCATTTACTGGAAAAGCAGCATATAATGCAGGTGGCATTACAGTCCACTCTGCCTTTAGACTGCCATTAATTTCAAACATGCTTCCACTAAATTCAAACACCCTAGATCTTCTGACAAAAGATTGTGAACAACTTCGAGTATTGTTGATTGATGAAGTCTCTTTAATAGGGTCTCGGATGCTGTACAACATTGACAAACGACTACGTGAAATAATGCACACACCAACCAAAGCATTTGGAAACCTTGATGTCATATTCTATGGTGATTTGTTTCAAGCACAACCCGTTCATGATTCTTGGATTTTTGAACAACCAAGATTCCAACAACAAACATTTCCTTACACATTTTGGTTCGATGCCATAAAATGCTATGAACTTACAACAGTTGTACGTCAAAGAGATCAAACATTCATATCGATTTTGAATAGAATCAGAACATGCTCTCAAACATTGGATGATATAGATTACTTAAACCAACATTGCTACAAACAACCACCAGCAGATGCAACATTTCCTTATCTTTTCCATAGTAATAAGGATGTTCAACAACATAACTCAAAAATGTTATCAGCTATGCAAACAGAAACATTCACACTTGTAGCACATGATAGCAAAATTGATTCAATTGAAAAAAAATGACCATAAACAAAAGACATTGCAACTTCCCTCTACGATAGTAGTAAAAAAGGATATGCTTATTGAACTAGTTGGAGGCAACTACTCAACTCAGGATGGATTGGTTAATGGTGCAAAAGGTGTGTTTAAACACTATACTCAAACAAACCAAGATATTGTCTGGATTGAGTTTGCAGATCCAAAAGTTGGAGACAAGCAACGTGCAACAATGCAACATCTTTATACGCCTGGCATAAAGTCCAATTGGACACCAATCAAAAGGATTGTGATACAAACAAGAGTTGAAAATAAAATCAATGTTATGCGAGCACAATTCCCAATTCAATTGGCATGTGCAAGGACAATTCATAGAGCACAAAAATTGACAATGAACAGATTGGCATTTGACCCAAAAGGAATTAAGAGACATGGCCTTGTTTACACTATGCTCTCGCGTGTCAGAGATATGGATTGTCTTTATCTTTTAAACAAATTGGAACAAGGAAATTTTATAGCTTGTCCAAAAGTCACCACTGAATAGATAGATTAAAAACACAAGCAAGTTTGCAATTTGAATATGGTCTGCATTCAATGCCAAACGCTGAACAATTACTCATTTCATCGCTAAACACACGCAACTTGCTTTTGCACTATGACGATGTTCTAAATGATCATGAACTTATGCAAGCAGACATTCTATGTTTGCAAGAAACTCACATGCGCACACTTAGCAAAGAAACAACAATGATAGAGAAATACAATTTCTTCTCAGCATTTTCAGTGCATGGAATCCTTACATTGATTAAAAAAAACATTGCTATTATCAACTCTAAAAACTATACAGAAAACTTCACTGAAGCAATTTGCGTAGATCTAGAATTAGGTTCCAGTGTATTGAAAGTAGTGAACATTTACAATAGACTGTGCGGTGTGCTTGATGATATCTTTCATATATTGAGTTGCATTTTGTCAAGTTGCACACCAGCCACTCAAATCCTAGTAGCTGGTGACCTGAACATTGACATGTTGCAAGAAACAACATCAAAAAGAAAACTGCAATTGTTTATGCAAATGAAAGGCTTAACACTAAAAACAACAAAAGCAACAACAAACACCGGTTCAATGCTTGATCACTTTTGGACAAATCTGAAACACAGAGATAATGTTTTCAATATTTCAAATGCTTATTGGACTGATCACTATTCAACATTCCTATCGATCTTTGATTAAAATGCATAGTCTATTCACTTTTGCATTATCTAATTTTATTGTCTTCCTATCTATGAACGGATTCATCATAGCATATTTGCACAAAATCAAAACCAGGTACTATTCTTTCCCCTGCAACTTTCATGCACTTTAAACTACGGCAATTTGGTTTTTTCCTATTCATAGTGAGCTAGGTTTAGATCAACTTTCGGCATCTGCAATATTGATGTCATAGCTATGAGCTTAAATTTTGTTGAACTTTCTCATATTTTTATAATCTATTTTGTGATGTCAAATCTTGATTATTTTTTGCTATTGATAGTTGTTTACACTTTATTTTGTCCACAGTTCAGATCTAAAAAATTAGCGATTATGCGACAACATATGTAGACACTCTTTATAAAAAATATGCATGTGCTATCTCCATTTTATAATAATGCAAACCATATATAGGCGACATAAAATGTTTTAATAACAAATTCTTATGTTCAAAATAATTTTAGATCAAAATTTGTTCAATATCTAACTGTAAATAGTTTTCAGCGCTTGTTTAACTGAAATTCTTGACACTAAATAGACTTTGCGCTATGCATATGTCGAAAATCCAGTCAAAGAATTATAGACATTTGTTGTTCTTTTTTGCTTCTTTGTTTTTATGCTGTCTGTTTTTCCCATATTTCCCATCTATTATAAATCTCTTCTACTCTTTACCCTAATTAACAATCTCAGTTACATTTGATTTGCTTAATCCTTCTCGCATGTGCAGCTTTTCAAACTCAAACCCAAAATTGCAAAATAATGGAAGATAGTTCATTGGCTATGCACAACACAACAAAAACAACATCAGCACCAAACAACCCGGCAATGGGAAAAACGTCAACTGCCGAAAGTCCAAAAAGGTATGCAATTATTTTGGTTCTAATTGCTTTTTACATCATTTTTAATACACGAAACTTCTCCATCTTCTTTTATGATTTTCTAGCGCACGAAACAACATAATATAACTATTGCATTGACAAGTATTTTCTCATTCTCAAACTTGATCCAAGTTTCAACTTTTCTGCTATTGATTGCTGATAATTTTCTCCCTGGCCATGTTCTCTAACTATAACAATAACAGGTTCAAAGAAACACCTTTAGAAGCAGCTACTATTATAGAGCTATGCACAATAACACCGAAAATTGTTTTTGAAGGAGACATCTTGGCTGTATATGGGCCCGCACAGAACAAAATCCAAAATTCTCCTGTAAAGGCACAAATACTACATGCAGACTTTGTTGATAGAGATGGGCTAATGACAATCACTGCTGGAATAAGTGACAATTTGATCAAACGTTTTGGTAGCTACTTCTCAACCAGCAAAAGTCTAAGAATCACTCGATTTGGCCTCAAGAAAAAAGGCCAATATGACAGAGGCGATGCCAAGTATTCAATAGTCATATTCCCGCATACAATAATTCAGACAATTGATCAAGTTTGCAAAATGAGGAAGCTAGCTCCAGATATGACAATTTCTGATTTGTTGTCATCAAACGACTCCTACTCTGTTGGCTCTGTCGCATCAATTGTTGTTGCATGTGAATACAACAACAAGCAATTCGACTTGTATATCAAAGACAGTGGAACGGAAAACGACCATGCAACAGTAAATATGCCATTTCCATATTTAATGTTCTTTTGAAATTGCTATTTTTTAAAGCTAAATAAACTTTCCACTCTTTTACATAAACAACAAAATAGAAAGAAAAAAAAAAACACAAATAGCTTTAACGATTTCTAATTGCAACCTATGCTCATTGACTAATGTCTTCTACTATTGCAGTTACAGGTCGGTGAAGGCTTCAAAGAACTGCTCTTGCAAATTCAACAACAACTTGCATCTGATAATTCTCCATTCTATCTGTTTAAAAACATTGTCCGAAATGACACTAAAGGAAGCCACATGCTCCGGACCTGTGCAGCTACCTTTATTGACCCTCTTAATGATGATTATGCAATTCAAAATTTGCTGCCAATCATTGATTCAAAGACACAGGTACATTGAAAAATTGCTTCTTTCTCATTTCATGGACAAAGAACAACAAAAACACAATCTACTTTCATGCAAAATAGTTTCATTGATTAACACCTTCTTCTGTTTTTTCGTCTCTTGTTCATTGTCTAGTAGCATTGACTTTGTTAATTATAATAGGCTTCAGTTAAAAACTTTTCTAAATTCTTGTAGTCTCTTGAGAATATTGTCATCAAAACTGATATAGATTTTGCAAAGAAACACATGTTGCTTAAACCTATGGATTTTAAGCTCTTTTGGCCATTCAGACAGGAGTATTTGCTTTTCTATAAAAGCAGTTTAGTTGTTAGATTTATTTGAGCACATCATAACTAGTTTTAAATTTTCTTTGAGTCTTATTTCGAATCATATGTTTAAGCCTATCCAATTGGTGTTCCCAACAAGGCATGTCATTTTTGCCATAGAAAAGCACCCCAAATACTTTTAAAAATAAAGGCAATCGATCACAAGCTTTTAAGAATTTATGCAAAGATTCAAATAGTGTGATTGGGAAAAATCGTTTGAAGGCATGTGAGCACAAGATCTCTTGAGATTATTGTGAATTGAGGCCAATTGTTTTATAAATCGATGACGTTTCTAGGCCCCAACTTGTGAGAACATTTTCGTCTCGAGATCTAATCAATATCAATCTCTCTTTGCAAACAAGGCTTTTAACTACCAAAACTGCATCCAATTAATTCATGTTATTTACATCATCTAAAACTATTAATGGCAAATAACATGGCAGTGGCATGACTATATTTTTGTGATCGGAAGATGAATCCACGATGCTTAGAGTGCCACAAGACAGGTTTTATATTTGTTTAACTCCTCAAAATTGCATTTGCAACGCCATTGGAGATTTGGATATTTTGCTTCTCGCAAAAACTACATTGTGTGTCTGTATTCTCGATGTCTGAGGGAAAATTATGAGAATACAACATTGTATCTCAATTAAATGAAAATACTCTTTTCCTATACAATATTTATTGCATACTGGAAAAGTACAATTTATTCTCTTCCTAGCAATGCTTCAGAACACTGTTTGCATTGCAACAAATTTTAAATTCAAGCCTGCAACTCTGTTCACAACATTCTTATTCATCAGTTTCCAGCAATTGTTTTTTTCAATGTATCTTTGCTTTCACCCTTTTGACTAACGACACTTGGCCAATTGCTACATTGCCCATTAACATTGTAATTAGTAATAGTGCTTTGAATCTAAATTTAATTATTGTTTAAATAAAAAGAAATACTAACATAATTCTATGTAAAAATAGGCTGATATTATATGCATTTTCTATGGTCATTTTTCATGTGACTTTGACAGATACACGGAATACTCAGAGCAAAAAATCCATTTGCACCTCCGTACCGATGCATTTGTGCTCAATGTAAACAGCCATTGATTCAGAGCTGTGTGGTCTGTGCATTTTGCAAAAAAGAAATGCAAATTATATATGAGCATAATCTGGAATGCAGTTTGGACACAAATGATGGGCTGATAGAATGCACAGTGCGCAACCCACAGCTAAAAGAGTATTGTCCAGAAGTAACAAATATTTCATTTGAAGAATACTCAAAAAACATATCATCAACAGTTTTCAATCTTCGAAAGTTTTCCCAGCAAGGACTATTTACATTGGCCCTGGACAACAGAATCATCAACTTGAAAAGAAATTGACATCCAGGTACACAAATCTATTTTCTATTCTGAAGAGTTCAAGTTTCTAAATAGTGAAATTGCGTGTATTTAACTGTTAAATTCATTCATGACAAACATTTGACCCATCAAGTTTCATCGCTGTTTCTGGACTTAAGTGTCTAGGATCTTCGTAAATCACTATGTAAGATCTTAGTAAGATCTTTTAAGACCACTAAGATCGAATTCCTAATTCCATCTTAGTGATCTAAAAAGATCTTACTTAGTGATCTATAAAGATCTTAGACACTTAAGAATAATAAAAGCTATTTTTATGCCAATAAAAGTCAACCAGAAATAATAAAGTGTTTATTATTGAAATCGTGATATATTCCACTTGCTAAATAAATTCACCATTGTAGCCATCTAGAAAGATCTTAGACACTTATCAATAGCAAAAAGCCATCCTTTATGAAATTAGCTATTGATATAGCAGTGAAAACCACATTTTATGGCAGTAAAAGTCACGTTGTAATACTAGTGTGTAATATGTCAAACAGATCCAGGCCAATGTGTCCTTTTGTGATGTTATCAAATTGAAGTTTATGTCAGTGAAAATTAGGTTGTAATACTAATATATAATATGTCAAACAGATCCGGGGCACCATGTTCTTTTGTCATGTTATTAAATTGAAGTTTGCATTGGATAATTTTTTCCAGCAATTTGAATATGATCCTGAAATTTGAAATCCATTTAAACAATAAGTATCATGGTCAATATAGCATTGTCACAGTGCTTTGAATTTATGGATTCCTAGATTCTAGATCATTATACTTCATTTATGGTTTTCGATGAAACAGCATCTATTCATATAGTCTAATCATAATCATTGGCAATTACAGTACTACAAATAATATTGCCGGCCTCTGCAGACTATGTTTTGAAAATTGTATTCAATTGCATTAGCTACAAGCACAAACACTTTGCCATTTCTTCAGTTTACATTGATAGTTTGCAGCTTCAAAACATTTGGTATATGTCTAGTTTAACATATAATGATCTTTCAATTTATGAATTTTTCCTACTCAGTTTTTGCTTAAACAATTTTCGCAAGGTTTTGCTTCACGTTTGACTTTGACTATCTGTTGCAAACTTCGAAAATCTAATGATAGAATGGCATGATTTAAATAGTGTCGATTTAAATACGAACATTTGATGAAATGCTAGTTTCAGTAGCTTAATAGTCTAATTATTGATAGCAGCTGTATTACAAAATAATTTCCGGTAATTTATTACATAACCTAATAGAATAATTTGTTACTCTTCATAGGATTTTCCCTCTTGCTAAATTGTTCCTACAGATTTATTGCTTTGAAGCTCCGCGATTTGAGATAAACTATAAGTAATTCCAACATCATAGTCCAAATAGTATCTAGTCTTTAGAAATAGTTGCAGTTTTGCTACTCTTTCCCAATTATTCTGACTACAGCTTGAATGCTATTGGCAGGTGCAACAAGAATAAAAAACTACCACAATGGCACTGGGACTACAATCAATACGAGAGTTGATATTACACAGCTTTTTTGCAAAAAAAAAAATGCAAAGATCCATTTGCTCATGCAAAAGCACAACTGCAGTTTGTTAGACTTATTGCCTTTTTTTGTCCTCTGGTTTGTTGACAAAACTCAGCGTGTTGGGCTTATTCCTTTTTTGTCCTCTGCTTTATCAAACTATCAAAGAGCTATTTATCCTGCTCATGTAATGGCTTTAGACAATATAAAAAATACACTAGAACTTTCTATGATTAACATTTCCATAGTTTTTTGTCATTTGCTAAGTAGACAAATATGCTTCCCACAGATTTACATATATAGTATAATATTTCCTGCATAGCAATATGTTCCTTTCTTTTGCAAATTAAATATGTTTCTCCCTATCATGATGTGTTCATTATTATGTCCCCGAACGGGATATTATATATTTCATGCAGACCCTATTAATTTGCACCTAATTTGCACCTACGACTATAAATTTTTCCTCCATACTATGGTTTTGGGTTATTTGTAAATAGTTGGAAAAAAAATTGTTTGTATACATTTTTAAACAGTGCTAATTTGTTAAGGTTTCATTGGATAAGCGCTGATAACATCAGCCTTGGTAATCGCTTCCTGTTTTTGCTCCCTGTGGTTCTTTCTGCTATAATCTGTTCCTTATTATTATGTCCCCGAAAGGAATTATATATATATATCATGCAAACCTATTAATTTGTATCTAAGATTATAAATTTTCCCTTCCTGTTTCGGCGACGAAAACTGTGTCATAGATAATTAATGCCTATTTAAAATTTATTTAAAAACACATTTATCTTTGATGCCAATCTGGGATTTTGTGCCCCAAGGACAGGCGGTGAGGTGACGTCAACATTCAGCCATGTGGCAAGGCTTCTGACAAACAGGTTTCATTCCTGCAACAAGCGTTTTGACAAACTGGTGCACATCTAATTAACTTCTTTATTGTGTCTTGTCTATTGTGTTGAATACATATTGTAAATTTAACGTAATTGTGGGATAGTTGAGTATGTGGTCTCCCATCATGTTGCTCCAGCACGTGGTCCTTATTTTGCAGATCCCACAGATCATTCAAATTGATTTGCTTCCACCACTTGCTAACGAGACTCCAACCTACGTTGATTCTGCTTGAGAATTCTCGTGCCTCTACATTGTTTAATTGCAATCTAATTTTATTTAAGTGCAATCTAATGTTGAGAAATATGCCGTGATTTGTTCCCTCTATTGGCCAAAGGGTATTCTGCATGTTGAATAGTCAATACTACTGGGTAGCATTCTGGCATATCCTAGCTATAAAAAAAGATCATATATAGTCCTCGCTCAGTTTATGCACCTAAGCTTCTTCGAATAGATTAGTCACAGGTCTCATGGGATCCGCTTATGAATGGCATGCAATGCTAATAGAACTAGTGTGTATAACCCTAGCCCATCCCTCCATGAATACGTAGTGCAGGATTAGACTTTTTAAAGCACCAAAACCCAAGGGAATATAACATCAACAACGAAGATTTTGACATTATAGCACAACTGCTTACGAGGTACTGAATACATTAATATCACATTTATTATTCTTTTCTACGACGAAGTCCAGGTAGCAGAATTTCCAACTTATTTGATAGCACAGCTCAGCATTGCGAAAACACTCACCATTTTTCATGACAGGTTGCAAGCCACATTAGTCACCACCTAGATATTCCATTTAGAGAAGTCGGTAGCAGAGTTAATACTATGACATGACACCCTTGCCCGCCAGCATTGAAAGATAGACAATGTACTTCTAGTACAACTTATTAGCAGTAGGCACGCGACTGAGCACAAATGTGAGTGGCATGACTAATGCTTGGAATTGCGATAAAAAAATCAGTTGGCTTAACAAATGGCACACTGTAGCAGTCGCATACAGCCAACTTCACAAATAAAAAGCATAATAACAAAATTCATAAACTCCATTTCTGTCAATACTGAATAGTGAAGCAAATTCTAGGTCCTGTATTCCATTCTAGTAGCAAGCCAGTCACTTGTCTCCGCTTCTAGCATATCAATTCATTAATTATATTTCTGCTATTTCAAAGGAGCAATAAACTCCACCACTGCTAACTACATTGCCATGTTCTTTTATTAATTTGCTTAGTCTCACAACAGGGACTGCGTCAACTAACACATAAGAACCCTTGTTACTGTTTCTAATCAATTGAACACGATAGATAGTGTGCTCCTGAAACCACTCGAATAAATGCAGATGTCCTGAGTAAATGAATGAATAAGCCTTCTGTTGACTGCCAACATTTGTTTCGAATGCTCAATTTCAATGTTTTCCCCTTTCGTTGCAGACACATACTCAACATTTGATATTGTGAATTTTCTCATGAAAGTAGCTAGCATTGATATGTGGCCTCGCCATACCTTGATCTGTCAACTATATCTCGGCCATTGCAATGATTAATATAGTGTTAACTCAACTTGAGTTAAAACTCTCTCAGCTACATCGTCGCTGACATTCCAAAGCTATAGTTCACCGATACTTCGAGTAGATGTTTAGTTAATCGAACACTAATTACATTTTCAATTTTGACAGCGATCTTTTATCATTTAACTGGAAAATGAAGCAGTCTCTTACTGAACATAGGTTGAAGTAATGCGGTAACTTGTTTATTATTTTTTCCTAAGGTAACTTACTTATTATTATTATAGTTCCCTAGTTGACCTGTAGAACTCATGATAAGTTATTATGCATAGGGTTCCTGCAAGCTGGCAGTCATTTTGCTGAAGAACATAATCTATTGCATTAAAATCGGTCTCTCTCTGTCAATTTGAAGTGACGTGAGCAATATTTTTTAATAATATCAATGGTGACATTAAACCTGTATCAATATGAACATGCAACATTCTTTAAATACACTCTCGTAGTTGCTCATCTTTTTTGCAACAAACTACTGAAACCAACCAGAATCTCTATGATCTGGTAAATAAAAAATCTTGGTGGCATTCATTTGTGCTAATTCATGACATCTTTCTTTATGAGAATGTCATGGCAAGTAGGGTAAGCTATACTATTTCATGTAATGGTGTCCATAACATTTTGTTAACATGTTGACACAAGTATGCAAACGATATTCCCATGATTTAGTAATGATCTTCCTCTTTAAACCCAACAATCGAAAGGATATTTAATATCCCTCAATAACCTAGTGTTCAACAGATGCAATGATATGCAAATATCCTTCTTTTAATACAAATGCAAAGTGTATCACAAATTTATAGACAATCATTGTAGTTCAATTCATGCCTTTAAATGTTCATTACTTGATGCATAAATCCAAAAAAATGGATAGAGGCAAAATATATATATTAATGACAAAATATACATTTTCTTTCATAAAAGCCTCATTCATACCAAAAAGGATGTATTGTTTTTTTAATCTTTAAAAATAAAAATTGTTTTAGTTGTGTCTACGTTTGACAATTTTATTTTAATATATTATTTTACTTTGATTTATATACAAATTATAATAATTTTTAATTTCTATTAATTACATTTTTTTAAAGGTCATATTCTGATCATCTTGTCTCTAAAAATGACCTCTAAACCCAAATGGTATTATCTATTGAGTATATTAGTTTGTTTACTAGTACTCGTGGATAACCATAACCAATCCAAATGTTGTATTACTATATGTTTTCAGTATTGTGCTGATATAACCTTGACAAAGATACACATGCACATTTGTTTCTGAATAAATTTTTCCTTGCTATAATTTTGTGGCAAGAGTATCATATTTCTATAGCTTTTCTCTTATACCAATAGTTGTTATTGCTATTAGCAACTGCGGGGACATTGCCACCTCGTGGCTCTTGTTTTTTAATAGTTTAAAATAAATTATTATTTTAAAGAACATTAGAATAGAGTAGAATCGACCTTGTTCAAGGTTGTTAACTATTGAATTATCTTGGCATTTCATTAAAATTCATTAATAATAATTGTAGTACATAGTTTCAAAATTTAAACTTAATATAGAACATCTAAAACAATACCTTTTTAATTGTTGAATTTGTTAAAGAATGGAGTGGTAGTCTAATAATAGAAAGCTTTTATCTTCTCCCTTGTTTAATGTCTGGATTGGAATTAAACCTCCTTGACAACTAGGAGCCTAGCCAACTTCCTAGCTTCATGAAACTTTTTTGTTTCCTACCCTCCATGTCGAGACTCCAAAAACAAAAATACAAAATATGACTCTTAAAAAAATCATCACAAGAACATATATTTCCTAAGTATTCTCTAATTTCTCAACAAGCTTCAACCTCCAAGCCCCCTCAACACTACTTTGTCCTCTCCATTTATCAAATTTCCATACACGATCCCCTAAGCCTTCTCAACCACACTCATTAATAAACCAATGGCCTCCCTTCCAATTTTAGGGTGTGTGTGTATAATACAAAGTTTTCCTTCTAATGTTAACTTATTTCCAAAGAAAAAATCATTATAATTAATATTTTGAGAAAGAAGTCAAAATATACATTGTTTTATCCTTGGCGGACTCAGATTATGTCCACATTAGATCACAGTTCCAAAATCTTTATCATAATTCTAACCTCTCTAATCTTCTAACTAGTCAAAACTATAGTGACCTCGGTTCACTTCTTTGTAAGCTCTTTGAGCATAGGAATAAATTGTTACAACAAATCAAGTAATTTCTTAAGGTCCAATAGACCAAAGATGGTCTCAGTGAACATTAACCATCGTCATCATGTAATACTAATATTTGATATTTGCAATTCCATGAATCCAAAAATATTCTTATCATATTTCAAACCAAAAAATACAAATTTTCCTTCAAATTATTTTAAATAACAAAAATAATATCAATTTGTAAAATACTCATATTACACTTTAAATAAATTATAAAATAATATTTTATTTAATTAAACACCGCTCATTATTCAGAATGATATTACAAAATCATGTTTACTTCACTTCCGTAGGGGTACACTACCCCATGACCACTACAACCAATTACTAGAAAATAAGGCTTTAGTAACTATGTTTTTTCTACAATTATATAGAAGAGGATCATATCCTATAAGGCCTTAGTAACTTTGTTTTTTTTACAATTATATAGAAGAGGATCATATCCTATAAGGCCTTAGTAACTTTGTTTTTTTTACAATTATATAGAAGAGGATCATATCCTATAAGGCATTAGTAACTTTGTTTTTCCTACAATCATATAGAAGAGGATCATACCCAAAAAAAATTCAACAAAATGTGTAAAAAATGATCATGCCTTTTTGGGGGATTACATGTGAAAAAAATAATACTCCAACCCAACAATAATATTTTGGACCCTGCTTCGCCTACCCCACCCCCACTTTACCATAGCCATATGAATGGTTATAACTAATCCCCCTATAATTTGCAAAACACATACCAAATCCAATAACCAATCACATCTCTAACATAACATATGATATTTAATAAACAAGTAAGGACGTGCCATCGCTTTGATAGCCGAAGGTTGACAACGACATAATACTCGACACATTTAGCAATACCTAAGTCATTAACTATTAGTCAACCACTGAAAAGCACATTCAAACAAATGAAAACATTCTCATAATAATGGGTGCAGTGAAGCTTGGTCAATTAGTGGTTGCCCCCAAATTGCAGTTGAAGCTTTATCTAACACTTAAAACTTGAGTCAGTACTGACAAATGGAAAAGTTGTGTACGGGCATTGAAGCAATCGTGCATAGTAACATGAAGATACAATATATAACATTAATTCAATAACAACTTGTGAAGATCGTACAAATGAACCTTACTTTATACTTTCCAGAGCACGGAGAGAAATGACTTGATCTCTCTAACCAATATTTACTGGTATAAAAAATGATATTTGTTAAAGACATCAAAATATAATACCCACTCATAAATGGGTTTTTTCTTTGAAAAATAATACCCACTCATAACTATAGCATGTACTTTGTACAGTCGGTTAGTTAATTGTATTTTTTATTATTATAATTTGAGAAATTAGGTGTATTTGGTGGTTTAATATGGATGTGATGTATAATTTAATAATAAGTTGTGATCCAAAGGTGTTAGAGTTCACCATTCATCAATAATGAATGGTGAGTTTTTCTCCAGTGATCAAGGTTTAATTCTTATGAGGGTGTTCAACCCTTAAGGTTGTAATGGCGGCACTTGGAGGTAGTGATCAAACATGTGAGAATTGCATTGCACTCCTATGTCCACATAAGTGGATCAAAGTCTACCCTCTTGTCATCATTAAGAACACATACTAACTGTTATGACCATGACCACAATCTATAGGGTAAGGCACTCTTTTATGTATTTTGTTATACTAAAATCTAGCTTTTTCTACAAAAAGGGTAGATTTTAGAAATCAAGGAAGACAGTAGCTGTAATAATGGCTGTAATAAGAAATCAAGGAAGACAGTAGCTGTAATAAGAAATCAAGGAAGACAATAGTTGGATCAAAGAAGCATAAAGATAGTTTTTGGACTTGGTCCTCCCTTTTGGGTCATTTTGTACTTCTAATTAGCTAGATTTTGTATCACATGGTTGTGTAGCAAGGCCACATTTATTTATTTATTTAATATAGTCAATAACCACCCATGTTAAAAAAATGTGACAAAATCAACTTTGTAGTGGAGTAAATGGCATAAAATATGGGAGGAAAATATACAGGTGGAGGCACATGAACATCATAGACATGTGGTTGGCATTACAATTCAAATTTGAGCTATGAAGTAAATGGATAAAAGCATGAGATATCACATGCAAGATTATGAGATTTGTTTCTTGTCATTGGAAGCACAAATGGGTTTAGTATTTTCTAGAGTTGATCATATTACAATATTTTTGTGTATGCCCTTGGATATCTTTCAACATATCCCTTCATTGACTGCCAACAATCAAGATGATCACTTTGGCATGGGAATTTGGTTGTCAAGGAGGAGAGGAATTCCAAGGCAGCAGGAGAAGCAATGCAACTTACACTCCACCTAGATATGGACAAGCTTAGCTAAATAAATCTAAGTGCAAGAGGGGGTCCTTCATGTGCTAACAATTAGCATTTCTCTTTGTTTAGGCTTTATTGCAATTTTTTTGTTAATTTAGGGTCAATATATTTGGCAATATAATCACCATGTTAGTGTTGTTGGAACTTCGTTAGGCAGTGTAGAGGTTTTTTGGAATTTAGACTTGCAATTTTAGTTGCTAGTTACGACCTTCTTTCTCTATGTTTGTATTATGATGTTGATTAAGCCGCAACCATTTTCTAAAACACAATTATCTATTGTTGTCGCACACATGCGCGCGCACATGCACACACACACATCATAATAATACAATAAATCAATATAGATCCATCTTAACTTATTTTTTTCAACATTTAAAAGATCCTACATTGGTTTCTTTTTTATCTCGCTCAATGCTTAATAAAATTAGGGTTAAACTATATTTATGTTGAAACACTTGAAGCATTTATCTTCACTTTATATATTGTTCATGGTATTCTTTATGTCTCCCGTACTTGTTCTATACACATGTAAATTGGTTAAGTTTGCACAATAAAAAGGATAGTTAGTTTTAACTACATTGGTAATTTTTAAGACTTACTCTCTACATGGAATTTTGTTATATAGATGTAGCACCCATCGGGGTTTAAACATCCTTAATAGGATGCTAATTATTCACTAATGACTTCACCAAATTTCCTACTTGGATCATCTAAAAAAATATTTTCTTATTAGTTTACAGTTGTTTTAAGGAATTACGAGATAGAGTAGAATCAACCTTGTTCATTGCTACCACCTATTGAATTCTCAAGCATTTAAACTAGCATTTGAATGAAAAATACTAAAATTAATTGTAGCACATAATTTTGGAATTTAAATAGAATTTAAACCATCTAAATTCACCCGAACAATCCTTCTTTAAATGCCAATTTTGTTCAAATAGAGTGGTAATACAAGAGTTGCAAGTCTCTATCTCCCCCCTTGTTCGAAGCTTGGAGTGGAATTAAAGCTTCATGTTGACTAGGAGCCTAGCCAAAAAAAAACATGATAGATCACATGGAAATTGGAGAAAACCATGAGAGATCACAAGTAAGACTAGGAGACTCATTTCATGGCATTGGAATCACAAATGGACCCAATATATTCTAGGGTTTATCATATTGCAAACTTTTTGTTTATGCCCTGGGAGGGTTTGAACATATTCCCTCTTTTATTATTAACACTCAAAAGCAACTGCTCTAGCATGGAACTTTGGTTGTCAAGGAGGAGAGGAGTTCATAGGCAACATGAATAACAATGTTACTTGCATTCCACCCAGATATGGAGACTGATGGCATTTCAGCTTAAGAAATCCATGTGCAAGAGGGGGTCCTTCATGGGCTAACATTTTAGCATTTCTCTTTGTTTAGGTTTAATTTCATTTTTTTTCTAATTCAAGGTCAATATGTTCATCAATATATTTTCCATGTCATTATTTTTAGAGCTTGGTTAGGTAATGCAGAGGTTTTACGTGGTCCAAACTCGGAATTTTGGTTGTAGGCTACAACCTTCTTTCTTTAGGTTTATATTACAATGTTGATTAGTTATGTTGTGACCCTTTTTTAATACAAAAGTACTTGTTGTTGTTGTTGTTGTTGTTGTGTGTGTGTGTGTGCACGCACTAATAGACTAAGATGAAATAAAAGTTTAAATCTATAATATGATGATGACGAAGATAATTATCATCCACTAAAACCAACCAAATATACAATTAAATTAAAACTTTATATATATAATAATAATAATGAAAATTCTAATAATAAATAAATCAGTAATATAGATCCATCTTAATTTCATTTTTTCAACATCTAAAAGGTTAAACATTAGTTGATTTTTGATATATATATATAACCATAATAATCGAAATTATAATAATAAATAAATCAATAATATAGATCCATCTTAACTTAATTTTAATGTCCTGCGCAGCAGGATATATATGGATCAACTCACCCCTATTAATATACCTCCTACAACATTTTAATTTTTATTTCTCTAAAGTTTTATATAGTTACAATTTTATTTATTAAACTGATTTCAATAATAATAAAATTATTTATCTTGAATATAATTGGCTTTGAACAATGACGTCACTCTTGAATTTGGTGCCCCAGGAAGTGGCGGTGCCATGTCGTCAGCAATTTTTAATGTATTTTGTAGAGCTTACAGGTACTGAACAAGAAGCTGTCGGACTGGCGTGGAGGAATTCGAATGTTTTTTCAAAATCGAGAAGTAATTTCTGACCAAAAGCCTGTCAAATGCAATGCCAGTCATAACAAGCAGGCTTGAACTTCCACGAAAATAGTATGCATGTTTCATGGTTTAGTTTCAAGCTTCACTTTGTACATTGCACTGATAACCAGCCTCATTAGAGAAGATAACCAGCTTGGGAATAATTGATCTTACATGCCTAAGGAAGGTAAAACGACCACGTGCTACTGATGCAGTCATAGATATGGCTAATGGAGGCGTACATTTCAATGCATTTTTAACACTAAGTGGTTTTGTCAGATTTGTGTGAGCCGGTTAAAACAAATTTCAACATTTCAATATTTACACGTGCATCTTGTCCCTTAGTAGAATAAACAAGTAGATGGATTTAGTTGTTGGAAAGGTTTGTATAGCAAGATTTAAACAGATCCCAGATGATGTTAATGTTTTTGTTATGGTGTTAAACCCCAATATAGTCTTACAGGTTGATAAATATAGTTCATTTTCAAAGTTGCGGCAACTGGGGTTATGTGTTGTTGTTTGAGTTTGCTTTCAATGAAACATCCATTGATAACATTTTCAAGTGGCAGCAGCTGGGCTTATTTGTCAATGTCTAATTACTACTTTGAAGCTGCAAATGGAAGTTGGCAAGCACTTGTTGCTGTAAAACATCTTAATCTATCAAATGAAATTACCAGGTCATTCTCAAAAAAAGGTTATGTAATTTCTAGTTTCCTTCTTAATATTAGTGATGCAGAAGTGGCTATTGTGGCAATAGAAAAGATGTTAACATTTAAATGATATCATACAAAGTTATTCCAAGCATTGTAATTTTATACAGAGTTATACCAATCTTTGTAATTTTATTCAGCATTGTCATAGAAAGCATTATAATTTTTGTGAAGTCAACATCAAAGAGATGTGGAGTAGATACAAAGCAGTGTAAAATCAAACTAGCCATTTGAGTTCTTGTTTAGCATCCCCATGATGGCCATTTCCTCCATCTTTTAGGCACGTTTCCTTCACACTCAAGCAAGTTATGCCAGGCATTTTAATTTTATACAAAGTTTTTTATACATAGAATTGTAATTTTGTACACCATTGTAATACGAAGCATTATAATTTATGTGAAGTCAGTGTCAAAGAGTTGAGGCAGCGTAAAATTAAAACTAGCAATTTGATTTCTTGTTTAGCATCCCTATGATAGCCCTTTTCTCCATCTTTTTTGACAATTCTCTTGACTTACAAGCAAGCATCAAGGAAATGAATAGATTGTTCTCAACAATAATTTCCACTTTATATATCTGTTTAGGATAAAAGGTTCCATATCTAAGGTATAATTGCCACTAAATTCATTTATTTGTTCAATTGATATACACAGGCCATTTCCCATTTCTAGATTAAGATAGATACCAAATATCGGATCTACCAAATAATTAGGAATCACAGATAAGGTTCTTTCAAGATAAATCTAATTTTGTCTAAATTGTATTTTTTCCATTTCATTTTATATTTAATGCTTTATGTGAGATATCATGACAGTTTAGTAATAGAATATATTTGAAAGTATTTAGAGTAATTTATTTGGAGTAGGCCCCGTTGGAAATAATGGTTTCGTCAGTAGTGTAATGAGAATTAGGTAGATGGATTTTCTGTTAAGAATTGTAATCTCACCGGTCCATTATCCGTTATTGGTGCATTAATTAGTTAAGTCATTAGTTAGTTAATGTAACATCTCGAATTTTCATAAAAATTTAAAAGTTTTAAAAACATCATTAAATGTGATAATTACAGTTGCGGAAATAATAAATGCTTGTTTAAGATGACAATGATTAAGAAGTCATTACATACTAAACATAATTTAATTACTGAGTTAAAAACATTTTAGATAACAGTGACACATCATACTTCTGAAAACATGCTTACGACAATAATTGCTCAAGTTAACTGAAAGGTTAGAAATATGATGCAACAGGTTTCTTTTTGACAAGACACTGATGGTTTGTTTTCTTGATGTCCAAGGGTGTCCTACGAGGTACCCTGGAGTTTACTTAGCTGCAAAAGCTAAGGCATTTGGAATGTTTCTATGTGCAGCTAGTAGGTAAGAAGTTATATGTTCACATGATTAAGAGTACGTGTGTCTTTTCAATTCAACGTCGATGTAATAATAAAATGTTATGAACTCCTTTACTAAACAAGTTACTTGCAGGTATGAATACTTTGTTCTAATACTAGTTCAAGTGTTGACTCTCATACCCTTCTAAGTTTATGAAAAAGGCGTCGTCTATTTATTTCTTGTAATACCAAGTTTATTGTCATGACTATCGTCATTAATGTTGAAGGACTTTACCCACATCTTAAGGTCATTCTAAAATGTATGTCGTAGATATAGTATTTACACTTACTGGTTTATCAAAACACTTTGCAATATAAAGCTATTGCGAGAATTATAATTATTGATCATAGTGTTTATGCTATTAATTGGCATTAGATAGCTTGAGAACAAAACACAAATCCTACCCTTTTCAATTGTTCGCAATTTAAAACAATATATGTAAAATATAAAGAATATATTGTTTATATTTTATATGGTTTACATTTCTACCTAGCATCAAAAATTGTATAAATAGAATTCCTAACTACCTATAATCTCCACTTAATGAAGGTTGACAAGGGTTAGCTAATATACAAGTGTATAAGCCTTACCCTACATGACTTAAACATCACAAAAGAATGCGATACAAACAATATAAGTGTCATAGCATATCTCTAATATTACGATGCCAAAATATTAACTTGAAAACTATACAAAATGTAAATATAGAAACTAACATCATGATGAATTCGATTTGACTGAAGTTCTAAGGCTCGGTGTTTGGCATGCTTTTCAACCTGGCGTTGATGGTGTCCCGTCCATTCATTAATGGTCCAGATCAAATTACGCAGTGGAAAGTGTTGTTGGCACTTCACGTAATACTATCCACGTGAACTTGGTGGATATAATAACTATGAAACTTGTTGTGGGTGGTTTCCACGTCTACTCTCCTCCGAGCTGGATACGGTAATGATCCTTAGTATGCAATGTTGGCACTATCGTGGTTGTGGAAATTTATGAAGCAATAAATGTTATGGTTGCCCGACCTCCAAAGTAGTTTGTTGTCACCTTCTTGCTCGTTGATTGTATTAGATCTGGATCGTTGATTTGCTAACCCTAGAATCTCGTTGTAAGTGTTTGATGGAGAGTTCTTGGTCTTCATTGTTACGCTGGTGTTTGAGTGATGAGGCCGACAGGCTACTGGAAAATAGGGTTGGAGAATGTAACAAAGAGGTTTCAACCTTGAGACCTATGGGTGGTAAATTTAACAGTAACGGGTTTATACTTGTGTGCCATGGAGCTACGATAAGGTTATAAAAGTTGTAGTTGGTTTATCCCTATGTCAGTTGATGAAGTCGTAGTTCGATTCCTTCAGTTGGTGAAATAAAAACTTATGTAAATGAATTCGTGGTTTTAGTCCAAAGCTATCAAGCTTCATCGTTTTTGTTGGGTGATGTACAAAGGCTCCGAGCTTTTGAGTTTAAAGGTAAGCACTCACCCATAATATGTATTGTTGTGTCTTTAAGCTTTCATACTTACTTTTCCTGTTTTAAACTTATTACCTGTTTTTTTGGTAGGCACCGGTTTCGAATGAGGCTCTTTGGCAAGGGTTTGGGAATGGAATGCATGCATCCAATTCCTGGTAAGCTCCGATGGTCCTCAAATCCTTGTAGATGCCTTGGACTTGGTTTGATGATGGTTCTGTTGCCGAGAGTCAAAACTGTTCGACCTTGTTTTTTTTTCGATGATGGCCGACTGTTGAGTTTTTAAGATTTTTATGTTGACACAAAAAGGATGTACAGAGGGTAACCCTCGAATTTTTATATTATTACTTGGTCATTTTGATGCCTAGCTCGTCGTTTGATAATAGTTCAGCACTCATGTTCGTAATGTAGAGAGTCAAGGGTACGACCCTGTGTAGTTTGTGGATAAAGTAATCTCGTTTGATGTTTGTTGATAAGGTTTAAGCTTCTGTGTACTGTTGTTTGGAACCTTGATAGGTCCGAAAGTGAACTCTGTTGAGTCTTTGGTTATTCCTGTTGAGTATGGAACTAAGAGCCGAGGGCTTGTTTATCTCTGTAAACCATGGTTCGTTTCTTGCAATGGGAAGTTTTGTTTAAATTAATCGTTGAGATCACTGTGTAAAATAATTGTTTAAGATTTGCTGAGCCATGATATTTGTCTTTGGCTGAGGATTTATAGTTTGAAAAATGTATGTCTGTACTTCATTCTCTTTGTTGATAACTATAATTTTGGAAATTCGTTGAGATAGTTCGACTGTTAAATATTTTGAAAGGGTTATGCCCCCATGTTCTAGGTTCGATTTTTACAAAGGATATCTTACCTGTGACTTCAAATGTTTTCAGGCTTGTACTAGGGTTTGTATCCAAGATTAAATCGTTGACAAGATAATTTCGATAATGCGTATGTTTGGATACTAGGGTTGTAAGCTAAGGTTTAAACATGAGTATGTAATTGGTGCCTTCAACTAACTGTTAGATAATTCTTAGATAGTAACTTACCATATATAAAAGATGATATGGTTCTGGAAAGTAATGACTAGGGTTTCATAAGTCATAAATGTTATCATTCTTGAATAATGTCTACAGTTTGTTTTTGAGATAGAAAATATGATGTTTGTATACAGAGTTAGGGTTTGCAGTGTAATAGGTTTTTATACTACTGAAATAAACAGTTGATACATGAAATCAATGAAGAAATAAAGTATGTTTAAAGATAAGAAAACTATATATTGATTAGTTCTTGCAGCTGTTAAAATCCTTGGAAATGCTATTACTTGGAAAACATGATATGTAGGATTTTTAATTACATTTGTTTACTATTTTTAAATGTATATGGATAAGAGAAAAATAAAATATTATACAGAAGTTAGACTATATTTTTCTTTCATGAAATAACAACAAAATCCTATATTACTGTCGATACTATACAGTAAATTTTTACTATGTTTAGATATAGGATAAAATTGTAAACATAGCACTTACTGTAATTATTTGTCCAATCAATGGCAATCTTTCTATCTCTCATCTATCATTTAATTTGCTTCTCTATACTAGAGTACGATGCAAATAACAGCATGTGGAAAAATATAGAGATGGTTATCTAATCAAATCTTTAACAAAGCTTTATCATTTAGACTTAAACAAAGATCAGAAAATAAATTCATTTACAATCAGAGTTTGATGATTTTCACTAAACATAAATATTAAACCGTAAACAAAATAGGAACATCAAAACCTGATTAACTGTAGGGAAACAAACAGCCCAAGGAGCTTGTTCCACCCAACCAATTCCTGAAGATAGCCAAGTTACTTGCCTTAGGACCCCCGAGCCTGTTCACTGAACCACCAAGAGGAAGAAACTTAGAAGCTTAGGACCTCAACTTGCAGTAGCAATAGCTATCCAGTCTTAAATATTTAGCAGTCAAAGGGACCTGCACCAGCACCTCTGGTTCTCCTTCTCAGAATAATTTGCAGACTTACAATTGCACTCTCACATAGCCTCCCTATTCGAATCTCTCAATGATCACCTGATACACATGAGGAATATTTCTGCAGAAAATATTGTGTAAGAGCTGCTTGCTCAATTCGAATTTGCCTTATGTAGGCTGCCTAGGCCTTTCAGTTGTTAACTGGTCATTAAATGAGCTGCCTGCTCACTTCCTCCACCTGGGGGATAATGCCACATTTGTAGGGGTTGTTGTCCCATAACCAACAGCTAATGGTGAAGTGCAATTGCTGCCATTTGTCCCTTGCCTTCTAACAGCTTCCATTCCTCCTAGTGGGTCAATGAACACTCATTTAACAGTTCCCTTGGGTGTTTGTCTCCTACTTTAATTTATTAAATAATAATAATTCAGTAATTACATTCATCCTTGACCAAACTTGGTCATAATTACAAAACTTTGTAATTAAAATTTAACATAAAGTATTTTGCCTATAAAATAATAATTTTAGAATTTGGGTAGGTGACAGTTAAGTATGACTAGGACACCATGTTGTCCCATAGTATGTATTGTTCCATGGTATTTACCCGTGGTTTTTGGTATGATGTAATGCTATATATACTTGTGGTTAATATTGAGAAGGCAAGCCATTGCCCATTGTGTTTCTCCTCTTCTTACTCTTTTTACTGTGTTCCATATTTTAACATGGAATCAGAGTGTATGGCCTGATCCATAGTTATTGTTGTTGGGTAAGCCTTTTCACATAGTGGAAAGCACACAGGTGTAGATCAAGACGGAGAACATCGGCGTGGAGGAGTAGCTTCACAGCTTTGGGGCCACATCAAATATTTTTTTATTATTTTTTCTTTGGAAGCGTGAAGATCGAATCTTGAAGATGGTGCTAGAAGAGCTACCAGAAGAAATCGAAGAGGTAAGAAATCTATTAACTTCAATAGGTTAATGGCAAACCTTTGATGGAGACAATTATGAAGTATGGTCTTTCAAAATAAGGAATCCGTTAAGGTCACAAGATTTGTGGCATTTTGTAGTTGAATTGGATCCTAGTGATCTAGAAGCATTTGAAAATTTGACAAAGTATCAAAAGGAAAGAAGGCAAGTTGTTGCCTTAAGTATCATACAAAATGGTATAGATTATTCCATCTTTCATTACATTTCAGAAGCTTCTACTCCCAAAGAAGCATGGGATATATTGAAAGCAGATTTTAGTGAAGAGGAATTTGATGTAGAAGAAGATGAAACAACAGAAGAGGAAGATGAGGAAGATGAAGAACATGAAGAAGTGAAATCTCTCCAAGAAGAGCTGAAACTCAATGAAACAAAAGAAGAGGAAGCTATGAATGCTCTCCAAGAAGAGCTGAAATATATTAATTTCAATAGATTCATGGCAAACCTTTAATGGAGACAATTATGAAGTATGGTCTTTCAAAATAAGGAATTTGTTAAGGTCACAATATTTGTGGCATTTTGTAGCTGAAGTGGATCCTAGTGATCTAGAAGCATTTGAAAATTTGACAGAGCATCAAAAGGAAAGAAGGGAAGTTGTTGCCCTAAGTATCATACAAAATGGTATAGATTATTCCATCTTTCATTACATTTCAAAAGCTTCTACTCCCAAAGAAGCATGGGATATATTGAAAGCAGATTTTAGTGAAGAGGAATTTGATGTAGAAGAAGATGAAATGTAATGAAATATGGAATAATCTATATGGAATGTGAGCAATTCCTTGAGTGTGACTAGTGAAAGTGTACATTTCAAGGCTTTTCATAAGTGGAGGTGTACATTTCAAGGCTTTTCAATATTCAATGGTGAGCAATCCAAGTGTTAGAAGATCAAACACTCGCAGTCCAGGCGTTAGAAGAGCAAACCACTTGTTACAATCTATAAGGTGTTAAAGAAGAAAACTAGGTTTACAAATATTCATGAATTCCTCGGCACACAGAGAGATCCAAGTTTAATAATTGTGATATAATGCATATGTTATCTTGGAAGTAGTTATAGGTCCCTTCTTACTGCAATTTCAAGCCCAGATTTAGCTAATTATGGATTACGACTATAGACACAATGAACACAACTTCATACACATGAAGATGCATGCAGCTGCCACACCTGGGTACTCCTACAACCTTTATGCCTAACAAGTTTGACAACATTAAGTGATGAATAATAATCCAAAGGCTCTTACTGCAATTTCAAGCCCAGATTTAGCTAATTATGGATTACGACTATAGACACAATGAACACAACTTCATACACATGAAGATGCATGCAGCTGCCACACCTGGGTACTCCTACAACCTTTATGCCTAACAAGTTTGACAACATTAAGTGATGAATAATAATCCAAAGGCTAACTGATAAGTCTATTTTTTCTAGTTAAGGTAGCTAACTGATAAGTCTATTTTCTCTAGTTAAAGTAGCTAACTGATATGTCTTTTTTCCCCAGTTTAGTTTTTTGGTTAATAGACGTTGGACAGAAAAAATGAAAAATTGTTTATGTTTAAACCACAGCTGTGTATTCTTATTTTAGTATAATTATCCCTGATAAATCCCTGTCAAATATTGTACTCCTATAAATGTTATCTTATTTTAAGACATGAAAAGATTAATTATTTCACCTCATCTTAGTTTAAGACAGGAAAAGATTAATTATTTCACCTCATTGTATAACATAAATCTACCTTCCAAGAAAACAACAATAAATTATCCTCGGCACTGTAACTCAAAATTTTCTTGCCTTACTTTGTAAATTTCTCACAATTTCTACGATCGTCCCCTGAAAGATCAAAATTTTGGGCATTCTTTGAAGTTGTGCTTTGTTTTAGCTGTAGTTGTATCACTGACATACATAAGTACAAAAAACAAATGATGGAGTAATACCATCTACTGCACTGCAAAAAAATTAAGCTATCAGAATATTATATGGATTTAAATGAGTCTAACTTTGAGAAGATCATAACCTCACCACAAATCAAAACGAAATATTTTTAAATAAAAACCATCCATCAATTTACTCGGCTCCATTCTTCGAACCTACAGTAAATATGACGTAATTTCTGATTAATTTATATGGCTTTGTCCTTGCAATTTAAGTTGGTTGCACTCTCATACCATTTTTAAGTTATTATTTTAATGACATCTGCTTCTGCTACTCCACTAGATATATGAAGACAACATGTTCTTCTATTGGTCGCGGTGTAGCAGTTTAAGATGACAACGATCATTTTATATTTGCATTTAAAATACCATGCATATGCACAAAATAATTAATTATGCCCATACATAATATATGTATCATGAAGTTTCTATGTAAATATCATGCATGGTGCATTCTTTGTTCTTCACACGGCCATGGGGACATGAGAGAAATAAATTAAATTATAACAAATAGGTGTGACAAAACTTGCAGTATGGAATGAAATGAAATAACTTGGAAGTATTTGTATAGCTTTGACTTCATCCTGAAAAGACAAATTTGTGGCAAATGCATAACCTGCCTCAACAAGCATGATGGGTATGTGGTTTATCCTTTTGGTTCCTTTTGATGAAATCATTTTGATTCCTTTTAATGAAATCCTTTTGGTTCCTCTTGATGCAAAATATATCCTTTTGGTTCCTCTTGATGCAAAATATAGAGGTCTGGATTATGTCTGAAGGAAGGGATTTAGAATGAGGGGAATTTATTAGGTATTGACGGATTCTAAAGGTATAGAAAAGATGGGGATGAGAGTGAAGAGAAACCCGCAAGGAAGTTGAGCATTTCCATTCCCTCTGGTAACATCCATTAAATCGTGACTCAATTTGAAATCCATATTTCGACCCGGGCGTTTGCTGTTGGTTTTGGATCTACTTATCCTGTTGCTTTAGGTACCATACTAAATATACCTCCCTTTTCTTGTGGTGGCACAAATACTGAATATAATAAGAGAAATTGGCTCTGAGACTTGAGGATCTGTGCTTCGACTCATTCATGTACAAGTGAGGGGCGATGAGTTTCGAAAGTCGCTTTGTGGGCTTCAAGCTATATGGGCTTCAATCCTCTCACAATAACAAGAGGGGTTTGGTCTCTTAACTTTAAATCCCTTCGCCAGATTATTGGTATTTTCATTGGCTCCGGCAGACAGAAAGAAGTAGAAGGGCATAAGACCGATAGAAGTATAGCTAGTTCAAAGAATAAGTAGCTAGTAAAGTCGCTCACTCACTAATCAAGACTGACACCAAAACTCACAAGCCGCTACTTTCCTTTAGTCCATCCACCTAGCCAACAACCATAATGTACTCCTCATGCTATAGGAATAGCTTCCCTAATAATGAATGGACTACTCTTTCGAAGTTGAGGTTCTATTAGTGCGGCACTAACTACTATGAAGTAACGACCTTTACCTCCATCTAAGCCACTATCTCCAAATCTATCATGTAGCCTATTTTTTTCTACCTATAGAATCTCTACCTCCTTTATGTTTTAACGAGGCTCCATGAAACTATATATCCATCAAAGAGATTTAATTTTTTGAAAGTTAGATCTCAAATTTGTGAAGCTAGGTTCCATTTTTCTCTATATTTGTCACTTTGCTTGTACACTTTTTTTCCTAACTATGAAATAGTTCTTGTACATTTTTTTTCCTAGTTCTTTGCTAAGCAGTTTGCACAATTTTTCAGCTATCAATTTGAATAATATACAAAATTAGAGTTTAAAAATAGTTATGATGATCACTATAAAATTACAAAATTTGGTTTAACAAATTGATAGCCAAAATTATAGCTATAGAAATTTTAGATTCAGATGTTATTGTTGGATTTGTTTGACATTGTTAATAGAGAAAAGGTAAATCTACTCGGTCCATCCCATCGCTTTGCGAGCCATTCCATACTGACTAAAACCCTGTGTCACTAAGAAGAAATTAATGCCTTCTATACTAACATGACTCAGACTTCTCCAAAAAAATCGCCTTCACTTCAACTTAATCTGTTTTTACGTGATAATTACAATCGCATTGCCTACGTTATGTGGGAACGAGTGGACTCCAAATAGGATTTGAAAACCATGTGGACTTTGTATGTGAAGTCCATTAAATTATTTTACATACAATATCGAATTTGGATTTTCATCACCAATGAATAGAGTCTTTACTCTACCATAAAATCTACTAAAATGAAACCTTGTTTGAAGTTTTGTGTCTCATCACTAGGCTTAGTCCATTAAAGTTTAAAAAAACAATGAATAAAGTCTTTACTTTACCATAACATTTACTAAAATGAAACTTTGTTTGAAATTTTTTAGTCTCATCACTACACTTAGTCCATTAAAGTTAAAAAAAACAATGAATAAAGTCTTTACTCCATCATAAAATCTAATAAAATGAAACCTTGTATCACAATATAATAAACCTTATAATTCCATGCTTAACGTTTCACATGCACATACATCTTTACAAAAATTAATATGATCATGCCTCTGAAATTTGTCTTTCCCATCACATTAAATTATATTTTAAAATAACTAAAAAAACACAGTCACATACTTAACATGTCATCTTAATGATGAAAAGAATATGGTCACATTACGTGCATTTTGTCTTTATATTTTATTTAGTTATGAAATTTTCTTTAAACTTAGTTTGAACATTTATACCTTTCTTTAGAAAATGAAAATTAAAAGTTAAATGGCAAAAAAAACTCAAAACAAAACCACACAGTGAAGGTGAGGATGTTGCTTGCAAATTTAAAAAAAAACTAAATGCAAGTGACAATGTCTCTTGCAAATTTCACAAAACCAATTTACATTGGCGCAGGACATTGCCACTTTGTGTCCCTTGTTTCAACATCTAAAAGTTAAACATTAGTTGATTTTTTATCCCTCTCAATACTTAATAAATTCAAGGTTAGAATATATTTATGCTCAAACACTTGAAACCTTTATTTTAGCTTCATTTATTGTCTTTAGTACTCCTTACATTTGCCATATTCTTTCTACATACATGTATTGGTTAAGTTTACACAATTAAGAGAATACCTAGTTTTAACTTACATTCATAATTTTCAAGTCTTACTCTCTATCCGAAATTCCATTATATAGATGAAGCATCCATCGACGTTTAGACAAATTTAATAGGGTCCTAATTATTTGTGAATGACTTTACCAATTTCATAATTTAAACATAATTTAGAACATCTAATTTAGTAGAGAAACGCCTCTTTAAATGTTGATTTGATAAAGAATGTAGTAGTCCAACAGTAGCAAGTCTATATATTCTCCCTCATTAAATGCTTGGAGTGGAATTAAACCTCCCTGCCAATTAAAAGCCTAGCCAACTCCCTAGCTTCACGAAACCTTTTGGTTTCCTATCCCTCCACACCAAGACTCCAATAACAACGATACAAAATATGACTCTTAAGAAGATCATCACAAGAAAAAAATTCTCCTAAGAATTCTCTAATTTCTCAACAAGCTTCAACCTCCAAACCCCTTCAATTACTATTTCGTACTCTCTATTTATCAAATTTCCATACACGTCCCCCCAGGTCTTCTCAACCATGCTCATTAATAGGCCAACGATCTCTCTTTGAGTTTTAGGAAGTATATAAATTAAAATAAAATAATAAATAAATAAAATATAGAATGCAAATGTTTTCCTTCTTAAGACAACTTTTTTCCAAAGAAAAAATCATTATATTTGATATTTTCGAGAAGAAAATCAAAATATACATTGTTATATCTTGGACAGAGTCAAAATCTATCAGCTAGCTTGCTCGAGATGACTTCTTTAGATATCTATATCCTAAAACCTACATAATACAACAATTTACTAGCCCTCCAAAAGCCTAAACTACACAATACAAGCTTTTTATAGTATCCAATGCCACTATTTCCAACCAAAGAGCACCTCCAAATTACATATAGATGAGAGTTATGCTTTTAATACATTTGGATAAATATAGATTATATGTCAACACCAAACCAACAAAAAATACATTCCAAAAACCCAATATACATTTCTTTAAATGGTTGGCTAGAGAGTGCCCTCCCTGAATTCTTATTCAAGTAATGTATCCTCTGACAGTATCAAAGACTATTTATATAACCTATCCGTTGGGGTATTAAATTCCCGATATACATGTGTGAAGGAAATATAATCATTGGGCTCCTTTACGTCCTAGACCCGATTCACAATTGCAAGGAGGCCTTATTTTCTTATGCAACATTGATTATTTGCCCAACCAATTAGAATATTAGAGTCTCCAAACTCTTGAAAATTTCCTAGACCTCATTCTTCTACTCTTTGAGTAGGATCCATAGGGCATAGAATTCATCTCAATTATTGGATCCTTGACTAATTGCATACTTCGTCATAAATTAATGTGAAGAAAAAACATAGAGCATTTCCCATGCTCCACAAATACTAGGATACCCTTGACTTGCTCCATCGAAGAAGCCCCGGGATCTTTCTTGATTGATATGTGGTCTTGGTAACACAATAATAGACACTTTTTTGGGGAAAGTTTTATGATCAACCCAAACTAGTCTCACCTGGTGTGCTACCTGTGCAATGGTGAGGATTGAATCTTGAAACACCATCCAATTCTTGGACCACTAAATTCCATAAACAAATAGACAAGGGAGAGCCTTATAGGTCGAGACTATATTATATGTTAACCAATCAAATAAATACAATAAATCAAAGTTGTCTCGACCCATTTTGATTTACCCACCGTAAGTTGTGTTTCATTGTTCTAAACCTCTCTAGAAAAAGGACAACTTATGAATAGGTGGTCCATCAATTCTTCACTACTTTTGCAAATAATACATCTACCTAGCCCTTCCCATCTCTTGTTTTGTCCATTATCCCAAGTTAGGAGCTGATTAACTAGGTGCAACCACAATAAGGTTCTAGATTTTAAGGTGCAAGATAACTTCCAAATGTTTTTCCACCACCAAACTCTCTCATCGCTACAATTTTCTTCAAGTCTAACCACATACCCTAGCTTGACAAGCTTCTCATTCTAACTTATTAATGAAAAATGACATTCCCCCCCAAAATTTTATGGCAAACTATCATACCCATTTAATTTATTATACTAACCAACAATCAAAATTAATGAGGATATTTAATGTTATTAGATATTTATGTGTATGGAAATAATTTTCATGATCAATAAATTATTCATTAAATAATCAATAACCAAGTTTACTAATTAATACATCAAGTAATTGTACTAGTGTACACATGTAGGGTAGATAACATAACTACCATACACGTATCTCACACATGCACTAATAGTTCTTGTATGTTGACAACCAAGTATGCATGACATCACATCAAGTAAATGCATCATCCATTAATCTTCACTAACAAATCACCATAATTCAACACTCATTGATTATTAAACCACATTTATCATAATGAATTAGACAATTGTATTCAATCAAGATAAAATCTAATCATGGTGGGTAGCAAAGGATGACACCAACAAATACCTATCAAGATAACGACTAGACACACAATCAACCCTAAACACCTAGTTACCACTACTTCCATCATCCACCTTCCATCTCTTACTCTACTACAAATATGTTGTAGCATCAACTATACCGACCTAGCTTTAGATATAACCCCTAAGGTGTAAGTATCGACTATATCAACCTAAATTCCGCAACATGCAACTGGCAATCACCATCACATGTCTAAGTGAGTGTGGCTAACACAACCCTCCCACAACTCTAGGTTTTAGAGGATACATAGTGGGCACCACCTCCATCCGTCTTGATAGAACTAGGTTCAACACTTTACATCAAGCCATATAATGCATATGTTGTTCTTGAAGTCACATAATCGAATAACCACTCTAGGAAAATTACGTGTCCTATCAAAACCACACTTACCCACATATCATATTGGTGTTTGGGAATTATAAACTTATATCATAAGTAAAATTGATAAAACATAACCATCCTCTTGATTTCTATGACATCCAAGTTACTTCGACGTTATAGGCATATGGTTATCACATAACTTGTCAACATGTAGGTTAGCTAACCAACAACACATATTTATTTAGTTTTTTGAAGAAGAAAAATCTTTATTTTCAATATTGATAGGAGCTAGACCTAAATTACAAATATCACACTTTTTATTTTCCTAGTCTATTACAAGATTTCAATATCCAAAGACTTGAATTTTTTTAACCCTTTTCCACTGGCAAAAGCAAAAGAACTTAGAGGGCATAAAATTCAACTTGGTTATTTGAACCTTCACTTGCAATGAGCTTCAACATAAAGTAACGTAAAGATTCAAGAAAAAGTATTGTCCCTGCTCAATTCTAATCATACGGGCTACCAAAGCAATCCCCTGAAGTGGCAATCTAATCTTATGGGCTACCAAAGCAATAAATAAGACTTGATCCAGAAAAAAACATTTGATTTTGAGACCGCCAACTCCCATAAACATAAGGACAAGGAAGAGATAATCCAACAAATAGTTCCCTATAAACTCCTTATCCCATTTGGGCTCGCTAACCATTCCATTAGTGATCTCTTTCCATACTTCTCTAGAGAAAGAACAATCCACAAACAAATGGTTGATGGTTTCATTATAGTTCTTACAAAGAATACACCTACCTGGTCCCACCCAATTCTCTTATGTTCATTTATCCCAAGTTAATAATTGTTTGCAAGCCCTAGCCAAAGAAGGATTTTGGTTTAAGTGGATAGGAAAGCTTCAAAATTGATTGCTATCACCAAACTCTTTCCTCTTGCATACCCTACTCAATTCGAGTTGCATACCCTAACATGGCTATATAAACACCAATGCACATATTTATGGACCAACTGAGTTTGTCCTCTTCTTTGAATAATTTGATAGCGTTATGGGAGAGATCATTTACATACTATCCCCACTCTTTTGTTGAGGCCCCTTGTTAAATTTAAACTATATGAATTCTCCCAACCTTTCATCCAAGCATTCTTATTCATTTGAGAGTCAACATCATTTAAAAAGAAAACCCCTAATCATGAAGGGCTTCTAGCAAGGCCTATGATAATTTGAAGTTTTCCTTAGCTCCAATCCAAGGATCCCTCCTATTCTCACTTTATTTCCATCCCCAATTTTCCAAGTTGTCTAGTTTCCTACTAAAGGAAATGCATTTACCAATGCTCTTCATACTATAGAGGCTCCTTAACGATGTTTTCTTTATATTCTAAACCAATCGTCCATGGTCAATCCCATCAAATACTTAGATTTAGAACTCTCCGTCGAAGACCTTCATTCTATATCAATCTCCACAAACTTTTAGTAGCCAATGCCAAACTAAAGATGTGAATACTCTTCAACTCCCTACCTCCCGCCTCCTTGGGAGTTTCTAGTCTTGACCACTTGAACAAGGTTATGCGTTCCTTGGCCTTTTTTCTATTCCACAGGAAACTAAAGCTCCTCTTTCTGATTTTATTGAGAGTGCCCCTAGGGATCTTGGTTATTGACATCCAATACATAGGTATACGTTCTAGGACTATCTTGACTAATACCAAGTGACCTCCTTGAGACAATCATCTATAACACAAACATAAATTTTAGTTTCTACCTTTTTGTATAACCAAGTCTAGTATTCATAATGATAGCAATTTGGTTTTAATAAGAAACCAAGACATTTTACACCTTGGTCCATATCACAAAAGTTCATAAGAAAAAACACTTCAACGTGAAATTAGACCTCTTGTGCCAATTCATTAATCATAATTGTGATATGTTCATGTTTCTTACCATACAACCTCTCTCTCTCACACATACACACAAAATTCCATGCCATAGTTTATATTGCACATGGATGTTCAAGTAAACATGCATGTTCTTTTGCACATGTACCATACTTGTTTTATATTCAAAATATAAATTGCACTAGTATCCAAGCATTAAAATTCCACATTTTAATTTGCATGTTCAATAGAAATCACATCACATGGCAATCATCATCAAAATCATATACTATCCACACATATGTAGATTTAAATGTCCACATAACAATAATATTTATTAGTATAATTAAGTCTAACAAATACTAAGTAAATAAAATACCAAGTTAAGCCATATTATAATTTTAGTCGTTGAAAGCTAAGATGTGGGGCATACAATAGAATGTAAATTGACGTGGGATGATTTTTAATTTAATTAAACACTACTAGCTAATAATTTCCATATTAAAAACTCAATTTGCTTCACTCTTATATTACCCAATGATTTACTATAACTAATTACCAAAAAATAAAACCCTTGATGACCTTGATTTTGCAACAATGATATAGAAAATGATCAATGCCCTTTTGGTAATTATAGATGGAAATCATGCCCACCTCATCAATATTCTTTTGACCATTACTTTCTTTATCCACTCACATCAATGTCCATATAAATATATAAGGGATCACCAACTTACACACTATGCAATTACCTACCAAATCAAATAACATTATTCCAATACTCAATTACATTTCCAAAAAAAAAAATATTATGACTTATTAAAAAAATTAAGATGCCTTACTTCCTTAATACCTGAAGCTCCACAATTACATGATACTCAAGTATACTGAAAAATTTATAATGGGTACCCAATTAACATATCTAAATGATACATAACCATTAAAACACTTACAATACTAAGTATAATCAATCACATGTCACCATTAAAATACACTAACACCATTTATTCATAATAAGTATAGTCAAGTGTGGCCTTCAATCACATGTCACCACTAAAATACACTAACACCATTTATTCATAATAAGTATAGTCAAGTGTGGCCTTATAGTGACTCTTAAATCATAATTAAAAATTTAATCCTAATAAAATTAAATTTAAATCCCAAAATAAAAAAAAATTATAAACATATATGAAATCAAATACATAATAATTACATGAAATACAATACTTCTTTAAGCAATTTTGAAGGCTTTCATGTAAGTTATTTGACAGCCACTTACGGTCTAAGCTTAAAGCTTGATTACCAATCTCCCAGGCATTAGTACAATAAGAATAACTAGCAAATAAATGATTGACAGTTTCAGCACCACCTTTACACATGATACATATTGCAGGCCTAGACATACCTTTTTCCATGAGATTATCCCAGGTGAGGACGCGATTTTCCAAACATAACCAAAGGAAGCAAGTGATTTTGATAGGTAACTTCCATTTCCAGATCTTCGAATTTGAAGGAAAATCTACACATTTTTCTCAGGTCTGTAGCCATGTAATTTGTCAGTTTTTCGAATTCTGCAAACCTCATAAAAATTATAAGTATAGATCTTTTAAAAAGCCTATATTTGATGAAAACTTATCAATTGGCTATTTTGATGGAGCTTACAAAAATGGATTGGGGGGAGCTGGAATTTGTTTGAAAATTAAACAAGGTTATCATTGCATGCTTAAATTTGTTGTTGGATCAAGATCAAACAACAAAGCTGAATTGGTGGCCTTATGGGCTCTTCTATGGTAGCAGAAAACATGCGAGGTATTCAAAGCTTACAAGTTGCAGGGGATTCAAAAGCCATTATTGAATGGGCCAATGGCACTAAAAAATTTGACAGCTCTTTATCTTTCTTCATGGCAAAGCAGGATTATGGAGCTGAGACAATCCTTTGATTTCTTGTCCTTCACGCACATTTATAGGGAATTTAATGGTTCGACTGACAAGTTATCAACAGACGCCGTGGGTATTTTTGATGGCATTTTATATTATGAGGAAATTGTTGATGGCGCATCCATTGACAACAGTTCTCTTTCTTTTCTTTAGCTGAAAACCTTCTATTTTGGACAATTTTCATTTAGTTTTGATGTGGTATTAGAAATGAGATGTAGTCTTTTTTTTTTGGACTTCTTGTTAGTAGCACTTTGTATATCATAATGAAGATCTCTTTTCTAGTGGAGTTGAAGAGAGATTTTATCTATTTAAGTCTCTTACATATATATGTCTCTTGAATGTTGTAACTTTGATTCAAATTGAATAACAAGTTACTTCTTCTTCTTCTTCTTTTTTTCTTTTTTCTTTTTTTTATCTGCTTGAAAAAATATGAAATACAACACCATATATTCATAATAAATATAGTTAAGCATGGTCTTCTAGTAATTGATCCAAATTATCATTAAAAATTTAACCATAATAAAATAAAATATAAATCTTAAAGTTTAAGACAATAAAAAATTATAAACACATGAAATCAAATACATAATAATAAAATAATAATTTATTATTATTATTATAAAACATGTAAAAGATGAAAAAAATAATGTAAATATGTGAACATCATACAGTGAATCATACTTTTTAAACATCATCTGTCCGTATAACCAATGTATCAAAATAATTTTATAAATAAATGATATATTAAGTAGAAATTGGATATATATATATATATATATATTAATATTATAGACACATAATCATATATAATAATAACATTATTCTATTTCTGAATAATCATCATCATTGTTATTGTGTTTTGAAATTATGTCAATTTTATTAATTTTTAATGTTTAATATTTTTTTTGGTAATTTAGAATGTTTTTTATTTTATTTTTATGAAAAGCACATTATAGGAAACTTTCAAAGCACTTCTCCTAATTTCGAGGATGGTACTCGAGCTAAACTATTTAGTTGCAATTTTGATAACTTAACTTGGTGGGGACTTCGAGTGAGGTCCACATTATTCACAGAGGTAGCAGCTTAAGGACTTGACCCCGTGACCTCCTACTTGCAATTCACAACACATCATAGGAAACTCTCGAAGCACTTCTCCTCATTTTGAGGATGGTACTCGAGCTAAACTATTTGGTTTCAGTTTTGACAACCTAACTTAGTGGGGACATTGAGTGAGGCCACATTATTCACATAGGTAGCAACCCGATGATTTGACCCCATAACCTCCTACTTGAAATTCCAGGCACTCGACCACTCAAGCTAACCTATTGGGTTGACTTTGAATGATATGCATTGAATTATTTATACCCATAGTGTTTATTAAACATGCCAACACGTTTAAAGGGAGGCAGTTGGACGGGCACGATTGTCTATTCATTCGAAGGATGAAAAGATATGGAGTTTATATGGAGAGTTGGAATCCCTACTAACAACAAAGTTAAAGTGTTTGTTATTATGCAATATCTTAATGTTTTCAAAGGTAAATGAGTTTGAAAGGTGAAAGTGATCCGTGATTCAATGATGATCATTTGAGCACTTCTCCTCTAAACTTTCCCTACAAACCTAAAGTTAACCTTAATATGCCAAAGAGCTATCTTGATGAGGCTAGACTTCGACCAAATCACCTTCTTCCATACCCTTCGTGGTCTAAATGTCAAAGTAGTTTGAAAGGAAAATTTAGGGGTTCACACAAGAAGGTTGTTTTATAATAAAAGAGGGTCGATACTCTATTAACATGTGCCCCCTTCCACGAGGCGTCAAAGCATCGGGATGAGCAACCCTCCCTGTAAAAAATTTCTCCTCATGAGAGTGGTAAGAAGGGAAAGTAGAAAATGGATTCGACTTCCCACATTGCTTGTGCTAACCTCTCATAATTATGTTTTAAAGAACCATACATTGGTTGCAATGGCCCTTATGTGTGGGATGAATTGGCTCACCTAAGGATTAATGATGGTCTTCCCAAATATTAGGGTCATTCTTGGCAAGTAGGATAAGAGTGTGGGAGGATCCCCAAATTTTTCTTCACCTCTCTTGAGTGTTCAAAGCACCCTATATTTATTCCTCGCTACCATTACCACAACAAGTCCTCTATGATCTCAAAGGAATGCGAAAGGGATAAGGAGTGTGGGAGAGCTTTAGATGAAGTCTACTACAATGTAACCTACTTGACCCTACAAGGGATTAGATGGAGCGAGGTGATTGAGAGACAAATACTGGAGACCGATTAGGTTCGAGACTAATGCACAATTGAGACAAGAAACCAAATTCTTAGTTTGAGAAAATGGTAGGCATATCTCATTCCTTTCATGACCATTTACAAGGGGAAACAATTAGAACTACCTCCAATGTTGGTGTCTCTGCAATCTTTGAGAGGGATCAGTGTGGCTCATCTTAACCTTCCTTCGAAGGTTGTGTTGTCCCGACCCTAGCTCCATGGACACCTTTGTGGACTCTACCTTTTACGACTCACTTAAGGCTTCTTTACATCACTTATGTTGCCCTAAGTGCCCATCCCTTTGAGCCTAGAAAACCATTGTAAAGACATGGAACTTTGTCATTGGGATAAAAATAAATCAATTTTCTCTAGCCTCATAATGCCAATGATCTTCTATGGCTGTGAGGATTGCGGTGGAAGCATATCTTGAGAAATTTGGAACATAATTAAGCAAGTCCAACTTCAATCGCCTCATTCTCCTCATGGAAGCTAATACTTTCCCATTGAATGCAAAACCCTAAAAATATATATTTCATAGAAGACAAACTACAAAAACTCGGGGAAGACAAATTTCCCATCATTCCCATGCAATCATGCCTACACATCTTCAACTAAAAAGAAAAGAAAAATAACCATCTTTCTTACCCTAATAACATTGCAAGCCTAAAAGAAAAATGATAATTGAAAATATAATGCATAATAACATAGCAAATCCTAACCCGGATGCGGGTGCCAACTTGGATCAAAGGGGATGGGACAGGACCCACTCCACACCTGGCCCCAGTAGAATGACACGTCCCCTTGCAGACGTCATTGATATGACGACGAGGAGCTCAGACATTTAATATGCCAGCCCCCAAAGTCGCCTCCGCCACCCTGGACTCCATGAAGTTGAACTTCAAGCATGCGAGGGCAAAGCTCATGGCTCTAGGCACAGGGACGATTGATTCTAAATTCATTCTCCCGGTTCATTCTGCACAAGGCACCGGGCTCATCCACCCTGCCCCCTAGTTCACAAGTCTCTGCAGCAGCTCCCCCACAGTTATCATCGCAATGGGCAGAAACAGAGGTGGCAAGACCAAGCACAAGCAGACAGCAGAAGCCACTGAGGAGAGCACCCTGCGAAAAGGCTACGACCCTGAGGTTTCCATTCCAATCTGCCTCCTGCTAGATAATTGGGAGGCTCGCATTATAGTAGACACCATGAACGACCCGGAACAGGCTTGGGATCCATATTGGTTGGTCAAAAACATGATGGGGCAAATGATGGAGGATATACAAACCAGTCGGGCCTTTGCAAGGTATGCCACCCAGTCGCTGCGAGCCTCCCTACCCAACTGGTTAGCCACTTTGGGCATGCTGGAAGCCATGCAGGGGTGGGAAATGTACACACCCACTCGACCTTTTTCGCATCTTCTTCACTCGGGCATCACAACCCCAGGTTCCTCTTCTCGACATGGGCGTGGTTCCTCCAACATCCCAATTGGCCTGGACCTGCAACATATCGGAGGTTGCTCTGGAGAAAAAAAGGGTCGCAAAGACCCTTCGACTACCAAGGACAAGCAACGGGCTCCCTTCCCCATTCCTAGCACCCTCGGGCCTATCTTGACCAAAAAAACCAGGAACGAGCAAGCTGGTATCACGAACATCATGCCCAGGAAATCAGGCCCCCTGCCGGTTAAGCAACCTATTCAAGACATTTGTCATGCTGCCAAAGCCACCTCAACCATTGGGACATCAGCATCAACACTGAAAACTGAGGCATTGCTCCCTGATCAGATATGGAAGAAATTTGCAGAATACAATTGCCCCATCTTGGAGGAGAAGCCTTCTGCCACATACTAAAAAGGTTCTTTCTGTTGTTCTGCACTATCTTTTTGCTTGCATATTTTTATACGGCCTCGACTTTTTTGTATAACTAGTTATCAGCCTATATGGCTCCAAACTTTCAGCAGTTTCATCCTGCTCTGGCCTACTTTTGCCACTCATAGACATGAACAGACTTTCTTTTTGTTCTGCTTTTTTTATTAGCACTTTGCTAAGACATGGCTGGCACTATAGGGTAAGACCACCAAGGACTATAACTTTCACTATATTTTTACTCTTTTAATATAATTTGCAGCTTTTTACAAAAAAAACATAACAAAACCTAAGAGGAACTCTTATAAAACTCCTTATGAGATTGAAAACAAATCTAATTTCCTTTTAAGATATCCTTTATATAAGATGCTCTTTATGAGATGATATTAAATATGTTTATTCATATTTACATCAATACAATCCAACTAACGTCAAAGACTTTGTTAATCTAAATTTGCATCCAAAAAAATATTTAAATAAATTATCTAATTTTCTAGATTTATTTATTCACTTTTCTTTATATAAAATTTTAAAATATATCATCACTATCATTATCATAAAAACACCTATAATATAAATGTTTTTATAATTTTAATAGTTGTTTTAATAAATAAAAATAAAATAAAAATAATATACAGATAATAAATTAAAAAACAAAAATAAACATAACATAAAAAAAAATTGATCTCATAAAAAGATAATAATAAAAAAATAAAAATAATGAATCATCTTTGTAAACGTCAAATATTATAATAATAAATTCCGGAAACTAGCATTTACTTTACCTTTAAATTTGTCTCTATTATTCCTTATTTCCTCGACATAGAAAAATAGATCTATGATTAATTGGAAAACTTGAAATATTTATGTTTAACGTTATATAAATATTACAATAATAAATTCCGGAAACTAGCATTTACTTTATCTTTAAATTTGTCTCTATTATTCCTTATTTCTTCGACATATAAAAATAGATATATAATTAATTGGAAAACTTGAAACATTTATGTTTAACTTTATATTTTGTCCCTATTCTTCCGTGTTATTTCCATGCTTTTTTCAGAGTCAAATTTTCAATACATATGTTTCATGTTTTTTTAATGTGAATTGATCAAATTAAATATCTCATTTTTTTTTTCACAAGAAAAAAGGACATATTATGTATATTAAAAATAGTATAGTGAAATACAATGTTTCAAAACTGAAGATGTCATCAAAAGTATGAAATACAAACCAAATACTCTACATAGAAGTCCACACAGGCCAATAAACACAAAATCACCAAAACATAAAAACAACAAGACCAGTAAATAGTACATGTCCAACATTAAACAAAACTCCAAAAAAACCAAAGACCCTACAAAAACTACGAAAGAAACAACAGAAAACCAAAACTACCCCAAAACCGAAATCTGTAAAAAAACTAAACACCTGCAAGATGACAAATAGTATTAGATACCAAAATCATAAAAATAATAAACCAAACTCAACAACAAAAAAAATGCAACAGAGAAATAATAAACAAAAATACCATCACACCATTCCTCCACAAATATCCCATCTTAACAAGAAGGAGAACACAAGCCATATAAAAAAAAGGGCGCGTCACATGCAAGCCCACCGTAAGAGAAAGTATTGGAATTGATTACAATTTCAGAATTTCCTTTGCCCCAAGAAACGGCCTTTTATCAAACAAACAAACATTTGTAATATTCGAGGCCACCATTAGGTTTACAAGTACGTGATACTTTAGTAGCCAGCATCTCATCCTTATCAAGATCTTGGACTTTTAAGGTTTATTAAGAAAATACAATGAGTCTTCTAGAGTCTTAGCTTAGTTGTCAAATATTTGGAATTGCTTAGTTGTAAGAAAGATACCTACTTTTATAGGGAGGTGAAAGATTTTATGTGACAAATATATATATCATTTTCAATATTAACCACCATTTTTTATTATTAAAATATCCAATTTTTTGGTCCAAAATTATAATATAACACTTTTATGAAAAAAATCTTTAATTTTAATTGACAGAGATCTTTGGGAAAATATAAATAAAGCGTTTTTCATCATCGGATTCTATACGAAAACCTAACCATCTTTAACCTTTGATGGAGAGATATGACCATACTATTTTGTCTTTTTTCATGAGTCATCTTTTCATTTAAAGCAATGAAAACGGGAAATAGGTTTTCAAGATTTACTTACGTTACATGTATTTCACATTTCTACGATCTATGGTGTACGGTCTGGTAGATACGCTATAAGTAACAACATATGCATACGGTGTATCCCTGTATGGGAGGACAGCACCAAGCAGAAGGAACGGGGACGAAACCCAAAGAAAGGGGCGATCCGGAGGTTAAAGATGTGATCTTTTCACCACAGATGCACGAATGTGCTGCTGGATCGGCCGCGGAGAAGCCTGTATAAGTAGCTGAAGCATTTTTCCGTCAAGAATTTGGCCAGGTGTTCTATCTTTTTACGGCCTTTTCCCTTTAAATGTACTGTACAGTCGAGGAGAATAAAATACTGTGAATGCGAAGAATTTCAGCGGGATTTTTGGTAAAGGATGCAAATTTTTCCAGCGTTGAATATCGGTTGGAATCTTCAATATTTGGTCATCTCTTTGAAGTTTGGACGAAAGAGATAGGTAATGCACGTCAAACGTATTTTATTTAATTTCCGGGAGAGAGTTGATGGAATATTTATTTCATCCGGCGGAATTCATGCATAAAATCTTATTGTCGCCGCTATTACCCAGGGATCTCTGGCGGCAGTAGAAAGGAACGAAAACTTCGGCATTCACACAAGTTTGATGCAGTTAAGCCAAATCTATCCGCTTTTTATCATCTTCTACCCGAAGGAGAAGGGTAGATTTGGAAATTTTTGCACCACGGCTTAAACTTGACCGCATTTATTATGTCCACGTGGAGAAGCAGTTGGCTGAACTATATTGATTGATGCTGTCAGGACATAAAATGGTTTTGCGGAAATAATTATTTGAAGTCATTATAGGTTTGTCGGACATGATCTTATTAGTGTTCGGCCAAACTTAGGCATCTGAGAGCTAGCGAAGAAAAGGAAGTGAAAAGCTCCCATCCCATGCCTCCAAGTGTGACGTTAAAGTTTTGTGCTGTAGCTGGTGGACTGTATTGATGATGCGTACCCCTCCCCTCGGTTTATTTAGGCACTAGATTAAGGTTTTATGAATTTTAGAATCCCGGATAGTGCCGATCTGATTAAGCCACTTGTTGAAGAAGAGTTTTTTCTGGTTCTTCAACCACTCATGGAGAATCAGTGGTTTGCACTGGCAGAAAAATCTTCGGATTTTTGTATTGATGCATGTTATTCAATGCAGTATTTTTGCAGTAGAAACGGTGGAGAGTAATGAAATTCTTCAGTCACTTAGATTGCCTCATAGAATAATTCCCATAAGCTTCATGGTTTTGGTATTTAATTTTCAGTACAATTGGAAGTGGTGTTTGCTGGGAAGACTTGCTAGATTCTAAGATTAGAGCTTGTCCAGTGAAGAATCATGGGAAATCAACTAACTTGCCTTCCCAAGAGGCGGGACAAACACGTTAAAACGGGAAATAAGGTGAGGGTTATGTCGAAGAGGAAAACGGGATTGGAAGAGGAACTCTTGCATCAGCAGGCTTTAGCCATGGCTCTCTATCAACAACAGATGACACAGGTGAGATCGATCTCGCAGCGTTTTCCGGCCCCCAATTCCAAGCAAGGTCTTCCGAGAAGTTCAAGCGCTCGCCCTAGAGGTCAATCAGATCTTCTTGTGCCTTCCGACCAGCTGTTGAACAGAAAACAGGTTTGACATATCTGCTAACACACTTCCTTTGTCAGACTTCCTTTCTCAGGTTAATAATGGATTGCTTTAGGCCTCTGCTTGTTATCGCCTTAATTCATAAGAAGAAGGATTCCCCTTTCTTGTTCTTCCTTTTTGACTCCCTGGGTTCTTATTCTCTTGTAGCTCCAGCCGTAATTGCCTCTCGTCAGTACCACGAAGGTGTCCGCTTATTACTCCAGGATATCCCGGATTTAACATCTATGCATCTCAAATACTAGTAATACAGAGGCTTCATAAACTTCAATTGATTGGCATCATTATATAACTGTTGTGGAAAAAGTAGAGTTATGACAGGATGTTAAGGAAATCCCAATTATTATTCAAGACTGAACTGCTTGTGGCATAATTGCCGGCTTCCTTGGCCAGTGGGGTACCCACTTCACCAAATTTTTTACCCATATCCAACTGTCAAATCAACTTAACTCTACCCAGAGCTTCCAAGTTCCAATAACTCATAAACCAGATTTATATGCAAATGTAAATGAGGAATTGAAAACATACACATTATATTTATTTCATCAGCAATTAATCTAGAATTTTATTCACAGCATCGAGGGTATAGAACCCTCGTGTGTGTGAGAGGGTAGGTGTTTGACCTCCTGGTGTTGGTGTTGGTTTACCTCCGCCAATAAAAGGACTTAATACACGTCCCACAAACCATTTTGGTTTAAGTGGATGCTAATAAGATGCTTATCCTTCTTCATTTTATAGAGAGTTCAATTGGATTCCTCCCGACAATTTTCCATTCAAGCACAGTATTCATAACAACATACAATTTACAAACATTAACAATATGATACAAATTATATTAAAACACTTATCTTTTGTCAAATCTGTGCATGCGGAACTGACTGCTTATGAGCTATTTTCCTTTCAGCCTTAGGTATCCACTGTGGATACCACCCCTGAGCTGGTGATACCGCATCTGAGCTGGGTGATTTGGCAAAAGTCTATGTACAGGTAATCTCATTCACACACAACCTGAAAAAGTGCTACATGATCCAAGCCGAACAATAGCAGTTGCCATTGTATCCCAATGCCAGCCAAACTGGTGCAGGTTCATGTAGCACCGTCTACCAGTAATCACTCAATGTACAAGACGCACCCCATGCCAACACTCACACTAGCCTGACAATTCCACCATCAAGACTCTCACTGCACGAGGAACCCTTCATAGCCAGGCTACATTTCTGGTACAAAGATTCCACCCAAGCTACAAATCCAGTAAAGGCCTTACTCAGGCAGTGCGGTCTATTAAGTATCCCATCACCAGATCTCCTACTGGGTGGATTTGGGCAAATATAACAAATCTAGGATGATCAAGAACTCAACAAGGGTTTGTATCAATGGTGGCACTCTCTCCCAGTCTCATATGCTGACTAGATGGCACTGTGGCAGCCATATCTCAGCAACAAAGTAGTATCAGATTATTACAACCAAGAACCATGGACGAAGGTGATGGAAGGAGTTGAAAACCACGAGGAAGAGAATGACCAAAAGTGATCCGCAATGGATCTGAAATAATCCCTTATCCAAACTTTGTAATAAAATTTAAATTTTGGCAAAGTCTGAGACTCCGAAGTCAACAATCAACTTGAAGTTCAAAGGCCAGAAGCCTCAAGAAGGTGAAATGAATCACCTTGATGGTATTCCAAGGCAGCTCTATAATAAAGAATGCTGCTTGATGCAAAACCAGCCAAGGGAGAATTGAAGCTTGGGAAGAAGAAGGGCAGTAGCATAAGAAGATGGCTCGAAGATTGAAAGGTGAAGGAGATGCTGTGCCTGTCCATGAAGAGCAGAAGATTGTCCATGAGCCAAAACCATCTGCAAATATTGTTATAGAGTAAGAATGCACCAAAATTTCTGTTGAGAGTGCATAGCTCACCCTTTGTAATAATTTCCTGAGCAAGAATAAAATCCCATTGGATGCTGGTTTTCCCATTTGGGTTTCTAGGATGAATCTCTGTTGTTATGGTGCTGTTCAATTGCTTTGTGATTGTGATTGTTATGGCCGGTTTAAAATATGCTTGTGCTTTGTTATATCAATAATAATCAGTAAAACGGGAATCGTGATTTAAACTGGGAAATCACGAGTTTGACTCAGATTGGCCCTCAAACAAGTCCATTCAAACCTTCCAGAGTCAAACTCAATCATGGTCAACTGAGTCAAAGTCACAATTTGGAATGGTTTGGCGACATTGACTTGCAATCCAAATCGGATTGGGCCCCAATTTGTCTAAAAAAGCAGTTTTTGTGGGTTTTCAATCATTTTTTCCTGTCTCTGTGAGCTAGTTTCTTCTCTGCCAAGTGAGATACCTTTTCATCCATGAAATTTTGGATACGTATTGATATTTTGCATTGCATGGACATGGCTTTATTGAATATCAATGAAAAGTGTTTTTTTTTTGGTTTAATTATAAATTTGAAATGTGTATATCTTTATTTGTTTGTATTTGCCGATTTTTTGCTGGATTTCGAGTCTGATAACATTGATAATAATCACTTGCAAAATAGCTATAGCACTAGCTTGAATGTATGGGATCATTACTTGGGTTCCTCAGCCAATTGGTAGGTTGGTGAGATTGCTGGTATCCTCTTTCTCTGCTTACCTGCTGTGGAACAATGTGTTAGAGCCCAAAATGGCATTGAATTCCCTTTATTTGAATCATACTGGCACCCACAGCTTTCTATGTTGGGTCTATCTGCATTTAACTCTGTGTATTGCTTAGCACAGAAGTGAGCACACATCCATTTGCCAGTTTGTTCCCCACAGCAGTAATATGAATTGGCTTGGATCGTGCGATAGCCAGCTACAGCCCAATAGCTCGCCCTGAAGCTTGTGAGCATGGCCATTTATCACAGCGACCCCATACACATACATATATATGTATTTACATTTATTCGTTTAATTGTGTGCAATGTCTTTTTGGCATTATGCACAAAGAAGTATGTATGTTTCCATCTCCCAGCGATCTGCACTACTAATAAGCTACACACTGCTACGGTCACACACTGTCAACAAATGGCCAGAGATACGTTTAATGCATTGTTGAGTTTGAGCAGCTCATTATAGCAGAAGATATGTATATGTATATATTCACTTGTATTGTGAATGAGGAGCTGTGTGTGCACATATAAAACTACATAGTACATACTGCATGTTATTTGCAACTACATATGCATATACTCAGCTGGTGCATTGTTCACAGAGGGTTTGGGCACATGCAGATATATCAATTGCATTGACAGAGTTAGAGATCTGTTATTGATTGGTATATTGTGCAGCAGAATATTATTTTGTTTTTGGTACGAGAGAGTGCAGGGGTTTTCCACTGTTGGTGGAATTACAAAGCCATTAGACCAAGCCTTGAAGCCAACAAACAGAACCATTCTTTTCTGCCTGTTGGTGATTAGAAGCAGAAAAGGTTTGCACTCAGAATCACACAAAATACGGACCAAATTTTGTTTCCGCAGAAGGATTCGTGTTGGTGAGGCACGTGGGCTATAACTCCCACATATAAGGATCAAAAAGTCAAGGTTGGGATTTTGTATGAAGTGGCAAACCATGCATGCCAAAGATGAGGTGTTGAAAGCATCCCCAAAGGTATGTCACCATTCCATTTACAAAGGGGAGTTCTTATGTTGACATGTGGTGGGGTCAACTATTCACTTTTTCTCTCACCCCCCCTTCCCCGCTCATCGCACATTAACTCCCTCATGCTCCTAGGCAAGTCAACACCACTTGCACTTTATGCTATATTCCATGTTTTAACTTTTTACATTATAATCACTTTAGTATTTGAAGTTTGAACTTAGCAAAAATGCAAAATGCGCAAGTCCAATGTTATGTAGTGGGGCTTTAGCCTTAGGTTCCCACTATGAACCTTTATAAACACATGTACAAATTTACATCATGGATGTTATATGTATAGCCTGCATGGCTTGACACCCAAACAAAATGCCACTTATGCACAATATTACATAACCAAGTATGTATAGTACAAAGGTCAAATCCCGGCTATTACATTGCTTGATTACATACAAGTAAATTTCCCTCTTCGAGGAGCATGGTTTATTGAGTGCCAATGAATAATCTTATGATTGAAATTGACTTTACAATGCAAACTTAAATCAAACTGATTGAGTCATATTGTAATTTAGGGTAGATGTATGAATAGGTACCATGCTATTAAACCTCATGGTGGCCATTCATATATAGGCTTCTAGTGCCAGTGGTTGGCTATTCTCGTTGTTGCTATTTGTTAACAACACACTTACAAGAATCACGGGCAAATTTTCCCCATCGATCTTAATCAATAATCAAGAAGACTGCTGAGCCCATTATCTTGTTTTGTTTCTTTTCCAAGGGGGAAAAATCATTTTACATGGAAACAATTCACAAAATGTTGACTAGTTTCAAGCCAAGTGATTTAGTTTTTACATATATTTGTCACTAGTATGGGTACTCTCCAATAGCCTAAGAAACTTGATTTGAGTTAGATTTTGGCCTTCAGAATTGAAAAATTTGCGAGAAAGTGCTTGGAAACATCACAATGTAGAAAAAAAGTTGTGGTTACAATGCAAGAAACTGTATTCAAAGGATGTTTTTTGTATACAGAAAGTTGTGACCTCGTAAAAGTGGGGTTGCGAACCTACAAGAGCCTGCAAGAAAATGTTGTGGTCCTGTAGTGTTTGGATTGTGGGTCCATGAGAGATCACAAGAAACGGTTAGAAGTTAGTGAAGATTGAAGTAACAAGAATATTGCAAGCACCATAAGGTCAGGTTGAACCTTGATGGAGGCTTCGAAAGAACAAATCGTGGGATGGAATAGTTGTGGTATGTGGGAAAAGGTTACTAAGTTGTAGACCCCACAAAGGCAAGGTTGTGGTAGTGCTGCAAGCACAAGGAAAAGTTGTGGACCCCATAGGGGAAAGGTTGTGGAAGCCACAAAATATTTAGTTCTCAAAGGTTGGAAGATTATGTATACTTGCAACCTAAGGTTGCATAATGGTTACAAGACTGCAATCACAATGGTTACAACAAAGCTACAAGAGCGTGAATACTTGCAAGTTGCAACCCAACAATTATTTAGTAGTAACATTAAAAGTTGAAAGTCAATGTTGATATATACCTTAGAATTTACTTTCATTAACTTAATTTTTTAACATTAAAAGTTAAAATGTGACCCCCATTTCGGGGTGTTTGGTAATGGTCTTAGACTCATAGGACCTTGTTAGCACTGAATTTGACCTTATAAATCCGATTGTTAGTCTACAATATGTATTCATGGATATCATTCAGGGTGAATTCAGTGTTACAAAGTTCACCATTCAACATCAACGGTTTCTCAGTACATTATTGGGTGGATTGGTTAGTCGGTCCATTGACACAACACCGACAGTTCGTAGAGTACTTTTCAGACTTGGCACATGGTCTTTGTTGATTTTTGAGCAGCATCGAGAGCCATTCTCTGGGAGAATGAAGTCACCTGGTCAGCTACCAGGAATATCGTTCAGTCTGGGACTGAGGCACTTGGTCAGTTGCCAAGTTGTTGACATTGGTTAACTTGATTCAGCCTGGGGCTAAGGCACCTGGTTAGTTACTAGGAACATGATGCAGTCTAGTACTGAGGCACTTGGTTAGTTACCAGGAACATGATGCAGTCTAGTACTGAGGCACTTGGTTAGTTACCAGGTCATCACTAGAAGCCCTAGACTGGGTCTAGGCAAGTGATGTACTCCTCTCCTTGGTCACTGGGCTATGGGACCTCATCAAGGGATTGGCCACCCCTTGTTGGAATAACTAGCCTGGGACCTTAGTGTTAGTGGGGAGAACAAGACACCCAAAGAATAATCTTCCTTATATTTGATGATGTACTTGAGTTGACACGTGTGGACCATGGAGACCAAGAGAAAGGGGCTAAGAATTTGTCAAAAGGTGACACCCAAGAAGGGTGGGTTAAAAGCCCACAGTGAACTTAAAAAGACCCTAACTAATGTACTAAAGTGTTAAAAGCCCACAATTAAATTAAAAAGTCCCAACCAATGTATTTTATATCATTCTTTTTGAACTCCTTGACTTATGGAAGTCACCCAATGATGGAATATAAATGTGGAACCCCTCTCAAGTGAAAAACACATCAAGTTGTCATTCAAACTCTGTCCAAGAATTCGTTGTATACTTTCAGCAGCTGTTTATCTTCTTCATATTTTTTTTGGGGTTTGGAATCTTGGATCAGCTAACAGGTTCACAAGTCAGCATCAACAAGACTGTTTTCCTTTTCTTCAAGCTGCCGAGAGTCTGTCTCAAGCCCTACAGGGCTGCCGTCTTCATCTACAGGACTGTCTGCTCTTCCTTGAGGCTGCCGTGTACAGAACTAGCCCTAATTAGGGTTGCCGTGGACAGATTAAGCCCAAATCAGGGCTGCCGAGGGTTTCTAGAAGGCTGTCGAGGGTCTGCACTTGCCCAGTATGGCTTCCGAGGTCTGTTAGAACCCTAAGCAGGGTTGCCGTGAACAGTTGAGGCCCTAAAAAGTGCTGTCGTGGACAGATCTGGCTCTAAACAGGGCTGCCATCTTCTAGACAGGCTGCCGAGGGTTTCAAGAAGGCTGCCAAGGGTCTGTACCAGCCTGTCGAGGTCTGATCTAGCCAGCCGAGGGTCTGAACATGCCCTAGTAGGGCTGCCGTGGAGCTGTTGATGCCCTAGCAGGGCTCCCATGGGCCATAACACTGATCAGGCCCTAGAGGGCTGCCACTGCCTGTTTAAAGGCTGACATCACCTGTTTTATTAAGGATCAAGGCTGCCTCTGTTTTGTTAAGTGTTGACGTCATCAGATTAGGGCTGTCATCATCTATAGCTGGCCTAAACATTGGACAGTGGGCTGCTTTCAGACTTCAGAGGGTTTATCTCTTGGTATGTAATATGCCCTAGAGGCATCTTTGTAAAAATCTGCTCTCTATAAATCTGCTCATGTGAAACTCAGTCATCTCATATTAAGGAAATTCTTTGCTGGGGTTTTATTCCTGGAAAGGTTTCCCCAGGGTAAATTTTTTTGTGTTCTTGTGGTTGACTGTTTCTTCTTTACTGTTGGTTATCTACTGCTGATATATAATCTCAGAATTATATGCTAAAAGTTTGCTAAAATTTGAAAAAGACTGTTACTGCTATCAAATCAGATCTGCATTAAAAATTTAACAGTCTCATATCTTTATTACCATGGGAGAGATGGTTGAATAGAGTTTGGATAGGGTCTTGCTGTACAACTACAGGTATTGCATACATCTTAGGTACACATATGGACAAGTGATACACCTATAGCAGGTGCCCTATACTTACATATTTAGTGCAGTATTTAGAGTAAGTATGGGAGGTTGAAGACCCCCACAAAGTGTGATCAAGGTGAGTTGCAGTGTTATATTTTACATGATCTGATCACATTTTTGGTCACCCTTTGGGGAGATATGCACGGTGTTCAGTTTTTAGGCAAATATGAGAAAGTGCTATTTTTAGCAATTTTTGAAGACTAGTTTGGTTGATGATCCAATTTCATATTTGGGGACCCAGTTTAAAGCATTGCTTATGTTTTTGAATTTCATCAATTTCTGAGGAAAATTCTATTTTTAATAGTGTTACTTTTAGTAGGTGATTGGATATGTGGGGACCAAGTATGGCGAACAACATCAATGTTCGATTTCAAGCCATTTTGGGCAGTTTGAATTTTCAAGAGCCGGTTGCGTTTAGGCATGGACTATTTTAGCTTGGTGGGGCCCACATGGACATATTGGCTATTAATAATTATTAGATAGTGTTGAGTCCTCGAACGCTTGCATATGACCTTGATTGGTGCGACCTCCTTGATGATCCCTCATTTGACCTTGATTTGACCTTTGACTTTGTGGTGGAATAACCTAGAAGCCACATGCCTTGCTATTTTTGTCTTATCCACTTTCCTATTTTTTTATACGTTATCCTTACCTAAAAATATCCTCATCCACTTTTCTATTTTCATGCCCTATCCATTCCTAAAAACAAACTAACCTAATTTGCTATTTTCAAAGGCTAAAACCATGGTTCTAAATTAATCCTCCCATACTTTAAGGCTTAATTCTAGGGAATTATTTCCTTAGAAAATTAGTAGGGTTTATTTTAGGCATGTAAAAGGTGCATTAATATAAGTAATTAGCTATATGCATGTGTAATCTCTCTTATGGATGGTTATTATGGAAGGAGGGGGACATTTTGGAGGAGTATCTTCTTCATGCATATGCTATTTTCACTCAAAAAAGAGTGCTATACTTAAGGAAGCTGTTTTTATCATTTCTATTTTTTCTATCTTCCCTCATTCTCTTCCTATATATTATATGAAGCATAAGGAAGAAGGGGTTTTTATTTGGTTCGATTTGTATTGAGAAGTTGGTGAGTTGGTGTGTTCCCCATTCTGTCTTCCTTGCTTCTTCTTCCTAGAGAGATTGATATTGGCTACTTCTGTGAAGTATAGGTGGTGGAGAGTTTGCTTTGCTGGGTTGTGACTAGTACTATCCCATCTAGCAGAGTGCTTTGTACCTTGGATGATGGTTGTCTGGATCTATCAAGGCATTGTTTTTCCTACAACTCATGATAATAAAGGCATCATTTTTTTTGGTGGCTATTACAGGTTTTATTGAGACTTCTATTGTCTTAGACTCTTAGGTTTTCATAAGTTACTAATATTGATCTTAAGAGGACTTGAGTGAATAGGCCTCAGATTTTTTGATTCACTTTCTTTCCTTCTTGTTTCATCCTTCTCTTTGACTCCATAAAGGCACTAGTTAACTAAGTTTCATTACTATTTTGCACTAAAGAACAAACTTTCAGCTACAACATTCAATCTTGCATCTTTAGGCATATTAGGATAGGCATTTTTAGACTTCTTTAATTCGGTTTTAGGGACATTACAGCAAGATTAACTTGCTGTACTTCACCTTTTGTTCTAGAAACAAAGAGAAAATATACATTTTTCTTGGTTTTTGTGCACAAAAATCATAAATAGTTGAAAAAAAAAAACCAGCATTAAAAAACACTAAAGAACAGTCCTAATTTGCTGCTGTAATTTCAAATTTTTACATCTAATTAGCATACTTAATTCATCCAAGGTGCATTAGGTTGTGTGCCCAAACTCATAGTAAATCTTTGCATTGATTTCCAAGCATTTTTCAGCCCTCAAATCAACTATTAGCTCGCTGTTATTTTCATTTTCATATGCAGTTTTTTAGGACAAGAAGTTTTTTCTTTTGATTTAAGTGTTATTGAATATTTGTTTGATTAATTAGTTGACCTGTAAAGTCAGTAGGGATTCCCCCCTGTAGTCAACGAGCACTATTCTAAGTATAGGGAGATAGAGTGTGGTGACAGTGCACTGTTTGTAATTGCCTTGGAACTGGATAGTTTCAAGCGTTAACAGACCTCAGATGGACAAAGTAGAAATTGAGGTGCTTTTCTAATTTTAGTAGACTCATTTTTTCAGCATATCAACACTATATGAAATAAAATAGTGCAACCTTGGTTTGTGACATCTTGAGGGTTGGGGAATTGTAGGCTTGTAGCATGATAAATGCTTGTGTGTGATTGCTTTGTGTTGAAGAGGATCCTAGTCTAGGGGGTGATTTTGATGATATATTGTAGTGCTTGGTTGTAGTATGTTTTTTTTGGACTTGTGAGGCCATTTAGAGCTTGAATATTCATGTATTTTGGGTCAAATATGTATCCCAATTGGTGCCATTTTGCTATATTCACTCTTGCACATTGTACAGATGAGAAAACCTTGCATATTTGGTGTAATGGTTTGGATTTATATTGATGTACATGAATATATATTTTTTAAAGGAAAACCTTCTGCAAAAACCTCCAAGTACTTCCCCATTATGCATGGATGGTAAATGGGGTAAATTGTGGTCCTAATTAAGGAGCCTAACCCTGAGGGGATCAAGAGAGTCAAACCTGCGACCTCCCCAACTTCTGGGGAGAGATCTCACGTTTGGATCATGATTGATTGAGCTAACCCTCGGGGCTTATATATATGTATATAATTGTTAATTAAAATTTGAATATTTATGTATTTTTTACATGCCAGTTCTTTATTAGTTTTATTTCCCTGTTCTGATCTGGTTTGAAAATTTGGCTTTTCAGTTCTGATTCGGTTCAAGATTTTGGCGTCTCCGATTTTGGTTATGGTTTTGATAACATTGGTAACAAGGCTGCAACCCCCAAAGATCGTGATTTAGTTGCATGAGCATGAAGACTTGCAATATCATGATTGTGTAGTAGTAACAGGGTCACAATTGCTATTGTTGTGATTTAGTTGCAAGAGTGTGAAGACTCATGACCATGCGATTGGGAGTGGTAACAAGGTCACAACCCTCAATGTTGTCATGTAGCTTTGGGAGTATGAAGATACTCCATGGATACATACCGGTGACAAGATTGCACCCTTACAAGGTTATAGGGGTCCGATGATTATAACCCCATGGTCGCGGGGGCACAGAAATTGCCTATAGAAGCCGAATAGTCTTTTTGTGTAGTAGGAGGTCAAACAATTGCGAGATTATTACACTGAAGTAACTACCATTGAGTAATTGTTCATGCATTTGGTTCTCCAACTCTCGTGGTTGTCAAAATTTCAATGTAGCAGCAAAATGACATAGAGGGCATGAAGTCAAATGCTGGAAGTTAAACAATAGTAATAGTAAAAGACATTCAGTGATATAACTTTTTTATCTGTTAATATTTCAATTCAGTGGTCTAATGCTCGTCTAAATCTGTACAAATTTGTAATATATGGGGGGCTGGGGGAGATAAAAGTCAATGAGGAAGCAAGAGAAGCCAATAAGGAAAGATAGAGAAACCAAAAAGGGCAGAGTTAGAAGTTAGTCATGGGAACCTAGTTGTTTGTTTTATGATGTTTAGAAGTAGCCTGCTCCTTTAGTGATAACTTTACATGGGAGTGTTACTGCTCAAATTACCACCCTGATTAAGGCCACGAATCCCGGTGCTATTAGAGGTAAGCACGGGAGAGGCTAGCGTCCAATGTCACCCCAACCAGCTTCGCAACACTGAAGGTCAACTCCTAGTTCCAAGGGGGAATCCCTATATTCCGGTGAAGGATATTTCCAATCACTCACACACGACACAAATACCTTTCACACGCAACCTCTCACTGTCTCAGCTAAGATCAGTTCCTTATGGGGTCAAAAGTTGACTCAAAACAATGAAAGCATACAGTGACACTAGTAGAGAGTAGGAGTTACGATAATTAATAATGACTTTCAAGATCAATAACATCAATGTCTTGCTGCTGTTACAAGATTACAGCAGTCAATATTACTTCACAAATGGATGAAAAACCAGCTAGAAATTCACCAACTTACCATACAAGATGTACCTTGAGTATTAGGGTAAGGATCTTACCTCAAGAGGGTAGGAGGAGGCACTAAATTGACATATGTTATGCACCAAGGTCTCAAAAATACTCCCATGTATAAAAATGCCTAATCAAAACGAAGAGTGAAAGAAACTCTAAGGTTGATTTAGCTAAATTATAAATGTTATATATGTGAGCAATGCCCCCTTGCAAATAAGCTAGGTTCCCTAGTTCCTAGGTTGTCCAAGCCAAATCTAAAGCAAAGGGATTAAGCCATAAAGGCTAATAAAAAGAGAAATAAAGGGATCTCAAAAAAGAGATGCAAGGAAAGGTAACTCAAGAAAAGCGTTCCCTTCAAAGGCTCACATGTGGAAGAAAAATCACAACCCCTAGCTTTTGAAAACTAAGGGGTAGACCTAACACTCATTCACATTTCTATGATGGTCAATTTGTAGACACTTTCTCCCTAGTACCACATTCACTTTGTCACCCTCACCTCACTTAGAAACCTAGAAAATGCACCTTGTTTTAGGGGTCTAACACGTAATAAGGGATTAATTATGGTCACACCATTGTGAGTCTAAGGTTAATGGGATAAAAATTAAAAAGTTATTGAGTTATTATAAAAGTGCACTTGCTAACCTTTTCATGTGTATTTTCTACATATTTGATAGTATTTTTCATAGTTATACATTTTTGTGGCTGCCTAAAGCTAGCGCCCTAGCAAATTTCCATGGTCTAACACTTGGTTGATGATTTATTGATAATGACTACTAGGCTACGTTTGAGGAGTGCCCACATATTTGGAGGCACACATGGGTGCCTAAAGGCATTAGGGAGGGGTATCCCCCTTCTTGATTGGATACTGATGGTGTTCCCTAGCATTTGGGATGAGTTGGCATGATGTTTGACCCTTGTTGGACACTTGGCACGAGTTGTGGAAGGGTGGTTGCACATTTGGTCCATCTTTGACCTTGTTTGTTCACTTATTGATGGGACGTCTCACATGTACCACATGATCGAGGGAAAATTACATGTTCTAGTGGAGCGCTATAGGGTTTTGGACTCATGTTTGACCCTAGAGACACAACACATATTTGGACTGCAGCGCTCCACCTCTTGAGGCCCATTGCATTCATTTTGGTTGACTTTCTTGTGTGGACATCTCACCTTTGAGAGCTTCTTCACCCCACACTTGCCATCTTTTTGAGGAGCATTTATCACTTTTGGACCATTTGGATAGAGGACGATCCTTTGAGGAGGTTTCAACACACTTACTCGTGCATTTGGTTGAGGTTGTTGCTCTTGGGAGGAGTTTGAGGGTCAAAACCCTAAGTTTTGGACCCCTCATTCACTATTTTGACCTATTCTAGAGGAGTGCTCTAGTTTATTAAGCTTCTTTTGTATTGATGATTTATTTGACCACCTATTTTAGTGGTGTGCCCCCTCTCTTGGGCAAGTTGGTTAGGGTTTTGGTATTTTGACTATGTCAGGAGGAGGGTTTATTATTTTTCTGTTAAGGTTTTAGTTAGTCTCTCTTCCTATATAAAGAGAGCCTTCTCTCATTGTGAAACTTGTTAGAAGCTTGTGGAGAACTCTCTCTTTGCTATTTGTCTAGTTTTGTGGTAAATGCTTATAGATGGTTGATGCTAGTGCTATCTTGAGGAAATTTTGCATATGCTGTGGTTTATTGATGGGATCAACAATAGTTTTAAGCTTGGGATAAAATCAAGTAAGCTCTTTACTTTGTTTTGTTAATGTTTGGTATGTTAATAGTTGAATAGGTAGCATATTTTTTAGCTCTTGCTTTTATGCGCTAGGTTTCCTTGCATAGTGAATGTTTTGCCGAAGTTTGTTTGAAAATACCACTTAGGTCCTTTCCCTTGTAGATCCTTGAGATAGATCTAGTCTTCAAAAATCAGATAGTATTGGCACTAAATCCTTATTTATCTTTGATGTTTGTAGGATCCTTGTTACTAGCCTTGATTGACCCCATTTGCCCAACTTCAAGCCTAGGCACTAGTCTCAAGTTTTCTAACCATAAAAATTCATTTTAAACCCCTTTAAATTTCTTCTATTAGATCTGGAATCTCTGTTTGCTTGCAGCCTATAGGAAATCAGCCTCAAGCTCTTCATGGCATGATCCTTGGCCCTCTTGCTTGTTGGATTTTTCTGAGTAATAACACTGCTGTCATAACACTCAGAAATCAGCAACAAAATCAAAGTTTAAGGCTATTTCAGGGGCTGGTTTTGTGTTCTTAAATTCCAGAAATTAGTGAACAAAGTTTGGCTCTAGATCTACCCCTAGTTTGGTCTTCATTACCTCTCTTTCAAGCATTCTTAGAGGCTGAACCAATTCTGTTGTAGTATATCCTCTTACGCTGATTTGAATTCTTTTATCTTCAGGAAATTTGCTACAGCTATACTAAACAATTTGGATTTGAGCTTAGGAAGCATTTGACATTTGATTTAATCATTCATTTTATTGCTTTCTCAAATCAAATTCAAATATGGTTTTAGTATATTAACTTCAACTAAAAAAGAATTAAATAACAATCAATTCGATGGTCTATATTAGCAGCCCAAAGTTTAATTTAATGGTTCCATTTAAATCTGGTTGTTTGTTTCGTTTCTAGCCTAGTTTTGCATCTGTTTTGTGTCACTTTAAAGGCTGGATTTTCTGCTGTTATAAACCTCATTGCTGGTCCAAATCTGCACTTTAATAACAGCAAACAATACAAATTTATAATCTGGAAACTAAAGGCTAAAATTGAAATTAAAACACTTGCATTAAAACCCCTAATCAATCTTGCAATCTCAATAACCAGATCATAATTTGTAATTTGTCTTTTCAGTTTAGTTTTGAAGTGTTTCTTTTGGGAATTAATATTTAAAACACATATCCTAACTAGAATACATCTTTGGAACTTAGTTGTTCTTAGGGAACCCCACCTCAAGTGTTGGAGTTTTCCCTAGACACTTAAGTGAGAGAATCTGTTGCTGAGGTGACAATGGCAACAATTCTAGAGTTTCCCTCAGCTAAACCCTACTGAAGACCTTACACTATTAGGGCTAGTTTGTGTGGTAACATGGCACACATTTCTGTGAGCATGCATGCTTCCATGCCTCAGTTCAGCTTTATTAGTGGGTGCACTTCAATTGGTTCATCTTTAGTGGTGGTGCACTTCAATTGGTTCATCTATCCATGCAAGGAAGGTGCATCAGGGTTAGGATTTGATACTTTCAGTTATTGAGTTGTTGTGCATGTGTCCAGATTCATTCTACTTTCTCTTCTTCCTAGTCTATAAAGGAGAAGTAGGGTGCACCATTGTGGTGGTTTGAGAGTTTTAGTTTTGAGCTATAGCATTTAGTCTGCTGTTTTCAGATTTAATATAAAAACAATGATTCTATTATGAGAGTTCAGATTTGCTTCATATTATTAGTAGTATGTGTTTGTAGTTTAACATACTCTATAGCTGTAATTTTGATCAGTGTTTTCAGTTTTAGCTATCCAGGGTTTTAGGTTAGATTCTTGAGTGCAAAATCTGCTTACCATGGTTTGATTTTTGACATGGTGTCAGGGCGTGTTTGTTAAAACCTTCTAGGAATTTGTGTATGGATAGTATGGCTTCTATTTTGGATAGGGAGTTGTTGGAAGGTTTTAGGGGTGAGGTGCCGAAGATCCAAGCTTGAGAAAAGCATTGTGGACCTTTGATAGGTTGTCTTAGGTTGTTGGTGTATTTTGTCTAACAGTGTGTTCTAGGGGTAGGAGTATGATTGCATTCAATCTCAGATACATACATAGATTGGAAGTGTTAAAGTTAGTGCAGCTGCGAGACCCATTCTCAGAGAGGATGGTACCCTAGTCAGTTAACTAGGGTTCCTGGTTAGTTAACTAGGTAGAGTAAGTCCCTAGAAGGTACCCTAGGGGCCCTAGCAGTCTCCCGAGGTTCTTGGTCGGGGACCAAGCAGTTTGATGCCAAGGCAAAGTCCCTAGCATGTGGCTAGGGCCCCTATTTGTCTCTAGGGTATTTTGGTCTGGGACCAAACATGTTCTTGGTCACGAGGACCAAGCAGATCCTGTAGGTTGAGACAAAGACCTCCTGGTTTGGGACCAGGCAGATTCTTGGTCACGAGGACCAAGTAAGTCCTGCAGGTGGTTGATCAACATTCAGTCTGGGACTGAAGTGCTGCCTGGGGTTGAGGACCATTCTCCAGGAGAGTGGAGGACCTGGTCAAGGACCAGGGGGTTGATCAACATGATTCAGTCTGGGACTTGTTGTCCGCCAGATTGCACACCAGCAGCGGAAATCTTTCGAAAGTTGTCTCTTCACTACAAGTGAGAGAGGTGTGGCCTTGGGGGCAAGCAATGAGCCAGGTACTGTCACCTGAATCCCAGCTCCTCCGTTTAGGCAAACTCCTAACGAAGCCAAGGGGGGTAGTCCCTACAAAGAGTTGTCTATGGCTCAATGTTTTAAGTGTTAAGAATGTATGGTGATGCGGATGGATGTTGTTTAGGAGTTTTTAGTGATGAAAAACACACGACTTAGTTTTAAATAAAACACAAGATAAGATGCAATCCACGTTGCGAAACAGTATATAAAGATTTGAGATAATTAAGAAGCAGCCACAGATAAAAATTAAATGATAAAAGGACCAGTGCCTTATCCAATGGGTAACGGAGTCAAAATAATTGAATTGTGGTGCTGGGGGATGCTGAAAAGTAAGTCCTGATAGTAACTGTTCGTGAGATCGTTGTGCAAATTATCTTGGTAAATTTCAAAGTTTTAATGGTCTTGATTATTATGGCTAAAACCAAGGATATCGAAGAGTGTCCGGAAAGATATTCTAAGCAGCTCCTTTAAGAGACATGTCGGAACCTGTCTGGAATCACAGCGAGGCGCGCAATGCTAACTAGTCACCGTGTCGCAGATTGGGCACTCCGGCGCCTCCCCTGAGAATTGATTAAAATACTTTTTGAAAAAACGCCGGTTCGTTGGTTATGGGGGTGAAAGTTTTAATTAATTATCACTTATGAGATTATCAAATCCTTCACCTTTTTGAGTACTAGTCCAACCGTTTCCGGTTGGTAGAGCATACGGGTGTTGGATAAACGACCAAGATAAATTAATTAGGGGGAAAAAGTGGGTTGAAATATTTTATTATTTAGAGCACTTGTTCAACTCTCCGACAGAGAGCGCTCTTGACTTGATCTTATGACCACAGTTCAAGAGACTTCCTAATTTAAAAAATGCCTAATGCAGGGGGAAAATGCAAGTCTATATGCTCTCTGACAGAGAGTGCTCTTGACTTGGATTTGGCCAAGTTCAAGAGACTTTGTTCGTTTTAAGAAACAACAAAGAAAAAAAAAAATAGTTGTAATAACAAGATACTTCAACTTTGTAATGCTTGAATCATGTGATAGATCAAAAAGATGTGAAATACTGCTAACATGCTACTTGCAAAATGAAATGAAATAACTGAAAGATCTAGTGTTCTACCAAGCAATTCTACTCTAAAGGTGGGATCAACCTCCGAACAGGGTCAACCACTAGAAACCATCAGTCTTGGAAACCTTCCAGCTAGCTGGATGTCCACAAGAAGCTGATGGGGGAACGAGAAGCTACCACAAAGTTATGTGGCCTTTGGGATACAATCCCAAAGTTAGCTTACTCTAGTCAAGACTTGGAAGAGAAATTAATCTAAGTACGAAAATGAAGACTAATCTATGAATTTGAAAAAAGATGAGATCTAAACTAAGCATGCACAACACTCTTCCCCAAATGGGGAAGAAACCCAAAAAGTGGAGGCCTCCTCCACTTGAACTTTTTATTAAACTTTACAAGTGCCTTGGGAATGAGATCTTTGCAAGGTCTTTTAAAGCAAATAAACAAATTATGGAAACAGGACTTATAGCCCTTAAATGGCTTTTACAAAGGAGATTGTAGCTGTTTCTTTGATTTTGATTTAAGTCTTCTCTTTGAGCCTCTTTAGATCTTGTCTTCACAATTGGTTTCCTCCTTGAAAAAAACCTACTCAAGCTTAGCAAATGCTCAACAATGTACCCATTAACATTAGAAAAATAAAACCAATTTGAGATTAGTTAAGTCTAGATTTAAAAAATCAACTCTAAAATGTGAAATGCATGAGATTTTAACATAAAATCTTAACTATGATGAAACGGACCAGCGAACAACAAACTCTTGAAATGTGCTAGAAATGAGATCTAAATCATAAAATTTTCGAAATATTTTATGTGAAAAATTCTATCTTTTAAATGGAAACAATAATCCAACAAGTATAAGCTATGCTAAAGCCAAACAATGAGATCTAGCTAGTAAAAGAATGACTAACTTTAACAAATGCTAACTTCTTCAATTCGTTTTGTGTGATTTTGTGTCTTTTTAGGTCTTTTTGAAGGTGGACAAGAGGGAGACTTGGGGCAAAAACCCAAGGGGAAAAGAAAGAAATGGAAGGAGCTATAAGGAGGAGGGATGAAAGGGAAAGGAAAGACTAACCTAAGGTGGACGAGAGCAAGGTGGAGAGGCTAAAACGAAGGGTAAGTAAACTAGCAAGGTAGGGAGAAAAAGCTAGGAGGAGCGAATGGGAGAGGAGGAAACTTGGAATGGAGATGGGTTTCAAGTGGAACACTTGAGGATTTGAAACACTGCTATGGAAATCCTCCGGTTAACCGGTGATATGCCAAAAACAAGTGTTGAGGAGAGCACAAGGGAACAAATCCCAAGTTATTCCCCAAGGTCGAAGGAGCTTCAACCTTATGGCAAATCCTAAGCTAGGCTTAACAAAAAGAAATAAAGAGAGAAGGGGATAAGAGATAAATGGGTGGAAAAAGGTAAGGGGAATGGACTAGAAGAGGGAAGTTTTAGAACCAAGTAACCAGTGGAAAATATGATTTTGAAGATGGATTTCAAACTCAACACTTCTTTACCAAAATTCCAATGCTTAAGATTGACTTTGGAGATCCTGAAATGCACACAAATGTTAGGAAAAAGGTCTTTGAAGAGATGAGAGATGCACCCAAGCTCAAGCCTCTCTTCAACCTATGAGATCTGCACAAGAAATTACTCACAAACACACCTTGATCAAATATTGTATGTAAAGCAAAATGAGATTAGAAGAGTATAAATATTTCCAACTACAGTCTACTCCTTCCAAATCACATAGAACCCCAACATCAATGGACAAGTTGAACCCAAATGCCCACCCTATGGGCTTAAGAAAGCCTTCTAAGCTAAATAATTGATCAAAGTAATGAAATATGAGCAATAAACAAATACAATATCACCTTAGAATAGATGAAGCATTTCCATAACAAGCATCAACACCATGTGGACCTCCAAAGTCGCTTTTATTTCCAAATAGCAATAGCTAGAACACGATTACAAATTGGCAGAGTAAGTTTGCCCAAAAGATCCATGAAGAGAAAGCCCAAATGGCCTCTCTTATATAACAAAACTCAATTCTAAAACCCTAATTCGAATTGGTGATGAAGAGAACCAAAAACTCCATCAAAAACCAATCAAATCCATGTCAACACCAACCAAATCGAGCTTGGAGTCTTAACTCATCTTTAAACTTGAGTTTGGAGCCCATAATTTGAGGAAGGAGCCCCACATGCATTGATTTCATAATCCAACAACCCATTAATCAATTGCCAAATCACAAAAACGAATTTGCATGAAGGTGGGCGAATTTCTCAACTGTAGTTCACTCCCAGTGCTTCGAAATTGATCTGAATCAGGTGGGTGAAGATTCCAATCATCATAAATGCTTTTTGCCATGTCATTTTGACTTTTACTTTATTCAATTTGGCCTTTTTTGGAGAGATTTAAATTATCTCCAATTTATTATTTTTTGAATATTTTAATTAATATTTCTCATTTTTTGATTTTTTGAGAAAATATTAATTATGAGGCCAAATAATTGTCTGAAATTTAGGGTTAGCTGGTCCATAGGTCATGTGTGATTTTTGGCTTATGAAACAAGCCATCAACCACTGAATTTGGACCCCGGACGACTGACATATTACAAATTATTATTTCTCTATTTAAACTATAGAGAAATTTATTAAATTTAAAAAATAATTAAAAAAACCAAACTCGACGGACCCGGTAAAATTTTTTCGAAATTTTTTTTGAGGGTCCTAGAGACTTGGGACATGACCAAAACCTATTCTAATAGTGTCTAGTAGGCTTATATACATTAGTTGGACTCTAATAACCCCCCATGGCCAAAATTTTCAAAATCGGGCATTCCAGCTTTGGAGGAGCGGGAGAAAACCTCATCGATTATAGCTCGGCTATAAGCAAAGTATAATTGACAAGGGAAAAAACTCCCTGGAATACCTTAGTTGCTTAATCAAGTCATGGGGAACCGAGACACTCAGATCCTACTAGCACACTTTATTACAAACCCCCATGGGGCCATGGTCATGTCGACTCAAAAATAAAACTGGCTAGCCAAAACTGGCTAACTGCTGCATTCTGAAACCCAGATACTCTGGAAGTGAACACTGATGTGTTCCAACACTGGCGGCTCAATAAGGTTTCAACTATTTGTACAAAATAGGTGATAACAGGACTGAAGCTCAGCTTAGGGCTAAGATCCATTCTTTAAGAATGGAGGATCTTGGTCAGCTAACCAAGATGATGATGTGTGATGTCTTATTCTCCTAGGTTTTTCGAGATGGTTGAGCTAGATGGTCTTCTCAAGGAATTGGCCACCTCTTGATGGAGTCACTAGCATTTGACCTATGGAGCAGTTTAGAGGACCACATGATCACATCATCCAGTGTGGACCTTCCTTATACAGTGATGATGAACTTTCAGGTTGTGTATGGAACACTTGTACATTTGAGAGAGAGATGATTGGTTGTACCCCCACCTTGGTTGTTCACCCCTTGGTCTTCCCACCTTGTTGTTCTTGGTCTTGTGGTCCCTTGTCTTGTTCACCACCTTGGCTTGTGGTTAGAAGGGTTGTCTACCCACTTTCAGTTGTCTTGACTCTTACCTCCTTGATGTTCTAGTCTTATGGGTAATAGGGTTGATTTCCCACCTTTGTGGTGCACCCTTTGGTCCTAGGGGTTGTGGGTCATGTACCATCCTTGTTTTATGATTTGACTTGTACCATCTTGTTGGTCCTTGTGCCCTCACCTAATTAATTTATATGTGGTGACTTGATCCTAGTACCCACCTAAAGTCACCCTAATTATATTTTATGTTATTATAAGTGACTTTATTGCTTTGACCCTTATGTGTTGGTACCCACCTAAGACACAATAATTATATTTTATTATTTGGTGTCTTAACCCTTACTTATTGGTACCCTCCTATTTTAATGGAACCCTAACTTAATTAAATAATTATTTTATGATCTTTCTGGAAGATTTAAGATCCTATATATTGAAGTCTATTGTTCCTCATTTGACAAGATAATATCAACACATCTCAGCTCTGCTTTTTTGCTTGACGTCAAGAGTTTGAGGATTGTCCTGCTGATTGATTAAACCGCTAACCTGCTGGAGATTACATCTTATCTCAGATTTGATTTTTGATTGTTTAAGGATAGATGTTGAAGGTTCTTATGTTGCTAAGGGTTTGCTCATGTCTTCTATGATTGAGCCGTGAGGCTTGTTGAGGCCTTGACTAAAGTTCAATCTGCCATCTGATATCTTGCAGAATCCGATTTGCCTCTTGTGACCTAGTTTACCTCAGCCGTGAATTTGAGGAGTTCAGATTTGCTAACTGTGGTCCTGTTGGGGTCTTACTGAGTATAGTTGTGGTTTGATTTAAGCCCGATCCGTTTGCTGAGGTCTGATTTGTCTTGTTGAAGTTTGGTTGAAGTCCGATCTACCTTGTTGTGGTTTGATTGAGGTCCGATCTGCCTGTTATGTCTAGCCGTAATCCTGTTAAGCTTGTGTGAGGAGGTTGCATCCCCATGCTGACTGTTTTGTGACCAGAATGTTGGATCTTATGGAGGCCGTGAGCCTTGTTGGTCTGGTCATACTTGCTAAGTGTTTTTTCTGTGGCAGCCGTGAGCCTTAATAGCTCGACCTTGCTTAACGAGAGCCTGTTAGAGGAGGATGTGACCTTGTTGGTGTTTGTTGAGGTTGCTATGACTTATTAAGAGCATGTCGTGATCCTTTTTGGACTTGTATGGGGCTTCCACAACTCTATTTAAGGAGGCTGTTGACTATTGTAAATTACGTAGGGTCTGATCTATATGCTGAGATTCATTTGTGGTTAGATCTATAGAGCTGAGACCTTGTTGGGTCAGGTCCTTGCACTGAGACTTATCTGTGGTTTAAACTCTGTGTTGAGATCCTGTTTGTGATCAAACCCGTGCTGAGACTTAATTGTAATTAGATCTATGGTGTTGAGACTTATTGGGATTTGACCTATCATGCCGAGTCTTGATTGCGAGTGTCACTGTGTTTTTGAATGTCATTGACTATCACTGCTATTGTCTTCAACCGATCATCTCTCTCTCTCTTAGGTTTGTACTTACCCTCTAGTAAGGGTCAGCTTGTTCCTAGTGTTTGACTAGCCTCTGAGAGGCACAATCTGTTCTGAAAGTAATTTCTTCTGTGTATAAAATAGGAAGGGTCCCACATTCTCAGGTTAGTATATCCTAACTTGTTCTTTTATTATGAATTAGACATGTTATTGTTAATTATTCTTTTACTGCTGATTACATGTTACTGAAGATTACTTTAACACGGGGACTTACTTGGTAGTGTTAAAGTTGAAAGGGATGAAAATTATGTTTTAAATTATACTGTTTGATTACTGTTGTACTATTCTGCTTCAGTATTAGTTTATTGCATTTAATTTTGCATTAAAATATATGAAAGTTTGATTTCTCTGCATCAAACCCTAACCCTAACCAAAATTTAATAGGAAGGTCCCTTTAACTTTGTCTCATGGAAGTGTTTGGTACATATGTTGTTGGAGGAGCACAATCTTTGGGATTTCATGGAGACAGAGGTTGTAGATCCTATTGATCTTTTGTATTTGTTTAAGTATGAAAAGAAGATGGCTAAGACAAAACGAGTCATCCTCGACTCAGTGAAGGATCACTTGATCCCTCACATTGCTTTGAAGGCCATGTGTAAAAGAGATGTTTGATGCTCTAGTCACTCTAGATTAGAGTGAGAACATAAATTGGAAGATTCTTTTGAGGAATAGGCTTAGAGCTACATGGATGAGCAAGACAAATACTGTAGTCATTGGATGAAGATTATTGAACTCTGTGATCAACTTTCAACAATTGGAGAATAGGTCAAGAATGAAGAGTTAGTACCCGTAGCTTTGAATGGGTTTTCATTTTTTTGGAAACCTTTTGTTCAAGGGGTTTTTTCCCTAGAAAAGCTTCCCACCTTTGAGAAGCTATGGGAGGACTTCATCCAAGAGGAGATGAGATTGGAAAGTGTTGTAGGTATAGAGGAGGAAGAGTAGAATCTAGCCCTCATCAACAAAATGAAGAAGGGAAATAAGAAAGGAGGACTTGGGAAGGGTCAGAAAGGAAAGAAAGACTTGGGTTCCCCTAATTAGGGTAAGAAGGACTAGAGCCACATCAAGTGGTTCAAGCGTTAGAAACTTGGCCATTATGCTTCTCAGTGTCATGAGAAGAAGGGGAAGGGCAATTAGCATCAGCAAAAGCAGTTGTAGGGAGTGTAGAAGTATTTGTTGGAGTGGATGACCTTTGATCCAAGCTTGAGACACTTCTCCATGGTCTGATGCCTTTCATCAAACACCATGCCTGGTTTAAGATGGTATGTGGACAATGGAGCATCCAAACATATAATCCTTATCAAGAAGGCCTTCGACAAATTTCAAGAGTGGGTGGTATGCATACAAGTGGAGCTTGGTGATGATGTCATGTATCCAAATGCCATTAGGTGATATCCTTAAGCTCAATGGTATTTTATATTTACCTAGTTTAACTAAGAATCAATTTTCGAATTTAGTGATGATAGACCTAGGATGTATTTATGACTTTGATGATCAACAATTCCTCATCCATAAGAGATGATGGGATCGTGGTGGAGTTTTGGCCATAGGTATTCAAAAGTGTGGTTTGTATAGGTTAAGGGAGATCCATTGAGATCCCTAGTGCATGACTATGACAACTTGTGTGAGCTTTGGCACAAGAGGCTAGGTCACTTGCACTATGGAGCGTAACTGAATTTGAAGGACACGGTTCATGGATTGTTGGTCTAGGTTGAGAAGATAGAGTGTGCAAGTGTTGTGCACTTGACAAGCATGTCGAGGATGCTTTTCCTAGTAGTGAGCATAAGTTGAGAGAGATTCTTGACTTGATCCACTCAATTGTATGTGGACCCATGAATTCAATGTTTTTAGTAGTTAACAATTATCATGTTTCATTTATTGATGATTCCATTAAGAAGTCCTAGATTTACTTCATGTAGGCCAAGGATAAGGTCTTCAAGAAGTTTCAAGAGTTTAAAGCTCTTATGGAAAACTAGAGAGGAGAGAAGATCAAGGTGTTTAGATATGACAATGGAAAGGAATATACCTCCAAGGGTTTGACACCTTTTGTAGGCAAGTAGGAATCAAGGAGCTGATAGTGTCCTACAACCCTCAACATAATGGGGTTGTAGAGAGGAAGAATAAGTCTGTTACGTGGTACCAGTACCAGCGGGCCTGCAGATGTGCCCCAGGGAGAGAGGGTCATTTTTTCCTAACCAGGAGGGGTGTTATCCATCTTTTTTTAAGTGGGGGTTATGGCCAGACCCTTTGGTTTCTCCCCTGGGAGTACTATGGCTTAGTGGCATTGTTGACTACCTCATTAAAGGGCTTGAAGCCTTGAGGTTGGTGTCTGGGGCTCCTAGGGGGTCACTAGGTGACATGACCCCCACCTTGTTTTATCATTTTGGTGGCACTTCTTTAAGCACTGAGGCTTATGTCTCTCCTCTAGGTTACCATCCACACCCTCCTGGTCCTTCAACACTGCAGCGCCCTTTCTCCTTGGCTTTCTAGTCATGATGACATCATCCTTCTTCCATGCCTACATTGCTTGATATGGGGGGGGCGTTGAGGGATTTTCACTATTGTTGGGGTTAGATGGGGCATGACGACCCCTCGTCACCACTCCAGCCTTCAGTTCAGAGTGTTTTGCTCATTTCTAGCTATTTTAGTCATTTTTGGGTAAACTCTGGGGAAAATGCCCCAAGTTACCCACATATTTGATTATTTTATGTTATAATTTTAAGTTGATATTTTATAATTTCAAATTGACATTTTAAAGGCATGTCGGCCTAGTTATTTTGTAAAAGTGAGTGTGAGAGACTATAAATAAACTCTCCTCACTTCATTTTTAGACACAACTTATGGGATAAAATTCATTATGCTACTCTTTTACCCTAGAAGGGCCTTATGAAGTGATGTGCACCTCTTGGAGAGATGATTCTTCTTGCTCTTGGATGAAGTTGGATGCTTTCTTTGTCTTGCTAATGCTTTGTGGATGCTAGAATGGTTGGAATAACTCATGCTCAAGTAAGTCTTTTACATTTTTAAGGTTTGCTTGATGAATGGTAGATAAATTTTGCATCTTGAATGATTGAATGGTAGCCCTAGGGCTACAATATCTTTTAATAGGGCTTTTGTCTGCTATTCTATCCTCATCACATAGTAAAAATGCTCCCAAGAGGAGGTTTTTACAAAGTTTGGCCTTGGAGCTCCAACTTTTCCTTAGTTTAGGCTCTTGAAACCAACCCTAGAGGTTGTTTCAAGAAGCCCTAACTTAGTAGCAAGGAGAATTACCTCCAAGAGGAAGGCTTTTCACCTTCCTCTAAGGCTAGGATTTGAGGTAACATCCATTAAAACCCTTAGTTGGTTTATCTTTCTCTACATCAAACCCTAGTTTGTACATTTGTAATTATTATTTAAAGTTAGATTTTGCATTTTCATGTGTAAATTTGCATTGTCATGGTAGAATTAGGGTTAGAATTAGGCCTACAATTTTATATCAAAATCAGAAAAATAAAAAAAAAACAAAAAAATTGAATTTCTAGGGCTCCCTAAAATTCCGGCCCTAAAATCTTGCCCCTAAATTCCCGTGGCCCTAAATTCTCGTGACCTCAAAATTTCACCCCAAAATCTCGCCCCTAAATTCTCGCGACCCCAAAATTTCGGTTCTAAAATCTTGGCTCTAAAACATCGGTCCTAAATTCTCGCGACCCCAAAATTTCGGTTCTAAAATATCGGCTCTAAAACATCGGTCCTAAATTCTCGCTACCCCCAAAATTTTCGTGGACCCTAAATTCTCGCGGCCCTAAAATTTCGGGCATGAAATCCTCGGCCTGTCTTTTTAACCCTAAACATACTTGCAAAACTGCCAAAACCACTATACAAGCACCATCCTAACTCTCTCTATTACTTTGTGTTTGACTCCATTAGAGGCACAGATCTATGCTTTAAGTTGTTTGGAAGGAATTTGACATCTACTTGGCAGGTACATTAAAGGGCTCTCCCCTTGGGATAGCATTGGATCCCGAAGAAGTTAGGAGATTGGACAAAGGTGACAGCAGTCCAAGTCTCTTATGTGATTGCCTTTCACTTGCAAGCCTACCCTGCTAGTTTGAACGGTAACAAAGTCCATCATAGAGACAACCGTATCTATGATTTACAATCTATTCTATCCATGTGTCTCTGACTCTCTAGGTAGAAGCATGTCTTGCCATGATCGATATTTTGAACAGGTGTCCTCACATAGTTTTGAAGGACAAGACAACAGAGGAGGCATTCACATGCAAGAAGCCTCAAGTAGCATACCTTTGTGTGTTTGGTTATCTCGTCTATTTTCATATTCATGATGAGAAAAGGACTAAACTAGAACTTTCTAGTTTGAAGGGTATTTGTGTGGGTTGCATTGACGCCTCTAAAGCTTATAGGGTCTACATTGCATCTCAGCGGAAGGTAGTTGTGAGTAGAGATGTCAAGTTTCACAAGGATGCATGGTCCTCCAATTCTTAGGAGCGTTCAACAGAGATTGTGGAAGAAGAGGAGCTTGCTGCCCCAAAGACTGATCCATAGATTCTGTTACCGGATAAACTAGCAGGGCTAGTTTATGGCAAGCATAGGAGATGGTTGAGACACTGTCACCTACTCTCAACTTCTCGATTTCTTGGGGATTGCAAATCACCCCAAGGGGAGAGCCCTTATACTGATTATCTGTTGACAAAATATACAAACAATCTCCACTCTTGGAAGATAGATTAGTGCCTTTGGATGGGGTCAAGCATAGATAAATGGCAATTGTTGAAATAGTGGTCAGGTTGTCTATGGGATCATAACATTACTAGCATAAATGTTGGCAGTTTCATTACAAATTAGTAAGTGTTGTATCCACTTATATCTCTGTGTTTGAATGTCAGTCATACAGTGCTTATGACTAGGAAGCAACAAATATGACAGTGGGCTGTTGTTTTGCAGATAGATTAGTGTCCCTTAATCAGTATGACATTCAATGCAATGCTTGGTAGTCAGATTAGTAGGTGTAACAATTACCAAAGATCCCCAACATCAAACTGTTTTAACATAAGATGACTGTACACTTCACCATAATTCTAGAGTGATTGTCTGGTACTGTAAAATACACCTTTTTCTTTGTAATGAAATTCGAATCAGTTAGTATAGCAGCATTCTCAAGTACCTCATTCAAGCCTTCAACAGTGCTGTAGATAGCGTTTATACTCTGTGTATCAGATGAGCAAATGATGCAATTTAAACCCTAAGTGTTAGCACATTTCCAACCACTTGCATGTCAGCTTCTAACAGCTGTAATATTATTTATTTTGCTGATCCAAAATAGAACAAATCAGACCCTAAATTTCAGGAGTTTATGAAACAGTGATATGGCAATTCAAGTAAATGAGTATGCATAAGTCTGTAGGCTGGTTCAAAGATTCTGCAACAGGTTGACGTGGAATTGATGCCCTTAGGGCAGTGAGGTAGCCTAGGGAGGCCACAGCCTCTAGAAGGTAAAAAATTGTAAACAATAAATATATTTTTTGATTTAATTTTATTTTGAAAAAAACTAGGGTTTCCTGCAATTTCGGGTCATTGTTGTAGACAGTAACAAATGTAGACCTTAATGGGTGACGCCTTAGGGTTTTTAGGGCCAAAATGGCAGGCCGAATTTTTAGGAAGTGAGGCCGAAATTTTAGGGTGGCCGAAAAATTTGAAAATTTATATTTTTTTGATTTTTTGGGAATTTCTAAGGGTTTTTAGAAGTAAAATTGCAGACCTAAAGCCTACCTAAATAGACCATGAAAATGCAAAAATTTGATAAACAAGGGTTTTAATGGATGAAACCCTAAACCCTAGGCCTAGAGGAGAGGTGACAGCCTCCCTCTTGGACTGATATTTTCTTTGACTCTAAACTAGGGCTTCCTACAAGGAACCCCTAGGGTTCGTTATAGGAGCCTAATCTAGGGCAAATTTAGAGATCCAAGGCCAAACTAGGGAAAACCTCCTCTAGGGAGCATTTTCCACCATGCAAGGTTGACAGAAGGCAGTAAAGAAGGCCAAAATCAGAAAAAATGCAGCTCTATGGCCACCATTCAACCATCAAAGGAGCAAAACTTACCTACCTTAACCAAGAAAGACCAAACAAGACTTACTTGAGCATCGTGTTATCGCAACAATTCATAGCATCCACCATGCATGAGTTAAAACCCTAGAGAGCATCCAATTTCATCCATAAGCCAAAGAAGAAAATCCTCCAAGAGGTGCGCATCACTTCCACAAGCCCTAATTAGGGTAAAAGAGCAACATAATGTATTTTATCCCATGTGTTATGATTTACAAATGAGTGTGGAGAGGCCTATTTATAGCCTTCTCAACTCACTTTTACAAAATAACCAGCCGACAAGCCAATATAATGTCAATGTAAAAATATAACATGAAATAATATAAAATAATCTAAAAAGTGGGTAACTTGGGGCATTTTCTCCCATAGTCACCAAAAACTTCTAAAAAAGCTAAAATTGAACAAATGGCTTCACTCCAAAAGATGGAGTGAGCAGGGGGGATCGTCATGCCCCATCTAACCCCAACTGTGTTGAAAAACCCTCAACGCCCCCCCTCAAATCATGCTTGAAGGCCTGGTGGCTAGGATGATGTCATCACTAAGAAGGCACCAAGGAGAGAGGGCGCTCTGCTGAAAAGGGGCCAGGATGGGTGCATAGGGTGACTAGAAGAGGAGGAAAGTGCCTCTGAGTTGCAACACTATCACCTATGTGGAAATCAAGTAGGGGGTCATGTGACCTGGTGACCTGCCCCTAGGAGCCCCGAACATCAACCTCAGGGCTACAAGCCCTAGAATGAGCCAGCCAACAATGCCACTAAGCCATAGTACTCCAATAGGGAGAATCAAAGGGTTTGGCCATAACCAACCCTCAAAACTACATATAATAACCCCATCCTGGCCCTGAAGAAGAAAAACAACCCCTCTCCCTGGGCAAATATCTGAAAGTGAGTAGTACTGGTACCGCGTAACAGACTCCATAGAAATGAGATTTAGATCAGCAAGCTTCTTGAGGTGTAGGGGATGTCGCTTTACCCTCCATTTCAACCAAAATCCTAGGTGGTTTACCCAAACATTACAGGGAGCACATGAGCAAGCTGGAGCTCCTAAGATTTCATTTTGGGTAAGTCATCCTCCCAAGAAGTTTTTCAATTTTGTGGCATTTATGTCTTCCATCATTGATGCAGAGCCGCCTTGTTTTGAGGAGGCAATGGGTCAACGGGTTTGGTTGAATGCCATGATAGAGGAGTACAACTCCATCATGAAGAATGACGGGTGGGAGATTGTGCCTAGATTAGAGGGGGAATTAGTGGTTGACTCTAGGTGCCTGTACAAGGTTAAGCATGTAGCAAATTGTAGCATAGAGATGTCCAAAGCTTGATTTGTGGCTAGGGAGTTCTCCTAAAAAGAGGGAGTTGACTATGAGGAGTTCTTTTTCTCATGTTGCCAGATATACCTCCATTAGTTTCATTATGCCTTTAGCATCAATCTTTCGTTGGCATACATCAAATGGATGTAAAGACAACATTTCTTATTGGACTAATTGAGGATGAGGTGTATATAAATCAAACAAGAGGCTTTGAGGTGCATTGGTGTGAGACCCATGTTTTCAGGTTGAAGGACCTTTATGGGCTGAAGCAAGCAGCGTGTGCATGGCACTCCAAGATCTCTGAATATTTTTTAGGTTTGGGTTTCACTATAATAGATGCAAATTCCAATCTTTACTATTTGTTTGATGTTTCTAATATGCTTGTTTTAGTCCTGCATGTAGACGATCTTGAACTTACAAGAAGTTCAAAGAAACTCATAGCGTGGTGCAAGGTAGAGTTGGCCAAAGAATTTGATATGAAGAACATTGGCTTGATGCATTATTTATCAGGTCTAGAAGTGTGGTAGAGTCTAGGTGAGGTCTTCCTAGGACAAGGTAAGTATGTAGTTGAGTTTCTAAAGAGATTTTAGATGATGGATTGTAAGCCCACAACTACTCCTATGGTAGCAAATGTGAAGTCATTTGTTGATTGAGATTTAGATTTGATTTATCCATTTGTGTGCATGCAATTGATAGGCTTCCTTGTGTATTTGGTAAATACTAGACTTGATATTTGTTTTGCAGTCAACGCCTTGAGCTAGTATATAGTGGAGCATAGGCAGGTTCCTTGGGTTGCTACAGAACATGTGCTTTGATATTTGAAGGGCACAATGCATTTTAGTTTGAGCTATTTTGGTGATGGAGAGTTGGTACTGAGTGGGTTTACCAATTCTAAATGGACAGGTAGTGGCAAGTGCTAGTGATAGGAGGAACATTTCAGGGTGCTGCTTTAGTCTAGGTTCATATATGGTTCCCTGGTAAAGTGGGAAGCAAGTTTTAGTGGGATTTAACTTAGCAGAGAGAATACATGGACACCAACTTTGCTAGTTGTGAAGCTATATGGCTTCACAAGTTATTAATAAGTTTGATAGATTAGACATTGGACACTACCAATATTTACTGTGATAATTAGAGTTGTATCAAAGTCTCTTAGGATCTAGTGTTTCATGATCATTCCATGCATACTGAGATCATGTACCACTTCATCAATGACAAGGTCCAAAAGGGAGCAATGGTTCTTCAATACAGTCCTATAGATCAATAGGGCTGTGCAGATATCTTAACCAAGCCCCTAATAAAGAAGTTCAAGATGTCCAAGGAGAGGCTTGGAGTGGTTGAGAACACTTTCCTCGCCAAGAGGGAGTGTTAGTCTTTTACATGTGTGTAGCTTGGATTGTGTTCCAACTATGTCACCTTTCTTCTTCTAGGAAAATAGATAGTAGCAACAATATGCTTGTCTTAATCTATTGCATACACCAATAATGAGGACACATGGGCATTTATGGAGGAGAGATAGAGGGTGCATGTGCCATTTGTTGGTTCAAAATCAAACCAGGGCTTGCATTAATCTCAAATAAAGGGGTTCAATTGTAGTGCAAGTGTTGGCATATTTAATCCTCGGAGAGGGAAGGTCTTACCAGAAGAGATGTGCTAAGACTAAAGGCTATATGGGGCTTGTGCAACATGCCCCTTGTGATTGACATTCGCTCCACCATACGCAAGTCACCATTCATTCGGGTGCAACTCCTTCTCCCACATTCATGAACAAATGGACCCATATAATCATTACTATCTTCTACTAAAGAATGTGACACAACTAGACTAAGTTCATTAACACAGTTTAGAATAACTAAAGAACACATCATCACCATATAAAAGGAACAAAACAAATATTTTGGATGGGGTCCTCATTTCATTAGTATTCACAATAACCCAATACATACTCATATCATGGATACAGCAAGACTAGTACAGATCATATTATAGGAATGCCTATCTAATATTAGCCCAAAACCCTTACAATTTAGGCGATGGTAATAAATTTTACCATCTATACATATTCCACCAAATATCAACTATAGTAACATCAATATTGATAGTATCAACAACCCCCTTTTTTCATGTCTACTCCTTTACAATATATATCCTCGCCTAAGACTAGGAAGTTACTGTTATCACACCATAGTAGCAGGGCTACTATTCTTGTACAACAGATATCTGCACATTCCATAGCTTCCTTTATTCCAGAGCATGGCTATATATTTTGGATCACTCATGATCAGAGCAGTACATTATTCAGATTTTATCACCTTGTGTCAAGGCTGAGCCTTGAGAGTTCAGATTTGATGACTGATGTGACCACTTATCCCATTACAGTTTCAGTTCAGTGCCTAGAGATGTATTTCAGCAGTGTTTCAGATGATGCATGATGATGATTATTATGATGATGTTATGGATATGTTCTCACTGACTGTGGATTATTATCTTGTTGATTTAGTCATGATCATGGCATGTGCTTGGTATATTATTCCTGATGTGGCAAACTATTTAAAATAAACTGTAAATCATAAAATGGACAATTGCTTGCACTTTTAGGTCATTTAACAAAACTTACTGGTATTTCACCTTACATAGACATGGTCTTTCCCGACACTGGTTGTCTGCTAGTATAGGCTCCATATTCACTTGTCTCCATCCATACATGACCTTCCTGTTTGACTTTAAACCCTGACTTGTCTCATTTGACTTTCTGATACCGAGGACTTCCCCATTTTTCTACCTCTGTGTTTGGACCGCATCCCTGTTTGTTCAGTGTCTCGGCTCTGAGTTGGTGACAGAACTTGCCTTTGGTGAGTTGGATTGTAGGCCTAAATCATTCTGGTCGGTTGTCCCGATGTTTGGCATTGGCTCGAACTCCCCCTAGTCACTTGAGATGTTGTTGGCTAAAACTGAAAGCTCATGTTCTACCTGTGGAAACTTAATAAATTCGCCCATGGAAACAAAAAAAAAGGGCAAGAGCAATGAAAAGCTAAAAATACTCCTCGAAGAGTATAAGAAAGGTCCAAAAAGCAATGGTTCTTAAAAGCTATATCTAAACAATTGCTGACCTTGTATAAATATATGAAAAACATGCCCTGGATGCAAGCTGCAACTAGTTGTGCTTCTCAGCACATCTGAAATCCGAAGGGTTATGTAGGCCAAAAAGGCCATGGAAATAAAATTGAATGATCCTAATGAACCTGGATCAACTTGATGTAGACATGATGCCTAAGTTGAATAAGCACTCTCTAAACAACTTATCCATTTGTGAGGCACAGCCATTCCCCGTGTTCTTTTGTCCAGCACAGAGTTTGTAGCTTCCCCCTTCTCCCAGTCCAAAGTATTTTTGAGTTAAGTTAGACAAGTCAAACCCTTGGCCCAACCTTGCTCCTAGCCTTCATCCTTCACTAGCAGTTTGACCATGTCCAATGGGTGAGTTTGTCATTTGAACTATTGTGCAAGTAATTTTATATAACCACGGAATATGTTAACTTGATTAATGCCACTGAATGGAATTTATACTTTGAGCTTAGCTGTGGGAATGATTAGAGAAACATTGTCTTAGTCTACTGATGTGATTTATCCTTGATTATATATTCTTGGGATCCGTGATGATGTGGGCCATGTATGGATGATTATTGATGATGATTTATGGTCTCACATGTTTGATGATGATATCATATGATGGACATATGATGCAGATGATGTTTGATCCAGTTCAGCAGGTTTATTATTATTTCAGATCAGCAGATTATACATTGTCCATATATGGTGGACCCTACAGCTGGCCCATTAGGGCAACCCATGATGTATGAGTACTCATTCCTAGTGGATTTGGGTCTTCTGGATCCATTGAGACACTTATCTTTCAGTTCCGGGCACTTCTGACAGTGATTGATGCAGTTTTACACTTGTTGACCAGATTTGGGGCTGATTTCCCAGCCTGAGCAGCAGGGGCCCCGAGAGGCCAGTTCACCTAGGGCGCTGATGATGGAGGGGGTGGTCCAGCCACTTGTTATTACCATTTATCCCCCCTTCCGGAGAGCCTGGTGGGCTCAGATTGACAGCGCTAGCACCCTAGGAGGCAGTTTTGGCACTTTCACAGTTCCCGAGGCAGTTAAAAAATGGGAAAAGGTGGTCACTGAGGAAATCGATTTGGGCAATTGAGGCAAGCTTTTGGCATTTGGTTTTCACAGAGGTCTTCCAGGGCGGCATCACTACCTTCCAGTCAGTTTTCACCATGTGGGTATGCCCAGATTGATCACAGGAGGACATTTACTGCTTGACTGTCATGGATTCTGAGGACAGTTTTGGTCATTTTTATTATATTGGACACATTTTATTATTTTTATTGTGCCTTGGGGATGAGCTAGTAAGGATTAAAACCTCCTAGCCCCACCATGAGCTTATATTGTTATGTCCTAGTCACCATGAGGTGGATTTTGATGCTTATATTTTCTCTTGTGGATGACGTCGCCCCTCATTGTACCTTTTTAGTGGGGGCGCTATCATTATGTGGGTGATCCATGTGATATATGGTTATGATTTATTATTAGCCATTGATTATGTTGTGAGATCTTTTAATCTCAACCACTCATTTCAAAAAGTGGTTTTGAGATCTAGGGTTTTGGTCTTTATTATCCTATATAAGGAGGAGACCCCCTCATTGTAAAATGATCTAGAGATTTTTGGCTCTTGGCTCTTGGAATAAAATTTCTATCTTTTGGAGTACATGCTTGGATTGGAGTGAATGTTGGTTGTTTCGATTGTAAATGCTATTGTCCATTGCACTGGAGGATCTATTGTAGCTATCTTGCATATTTGCCATACTTTATTTGCAGGTTGAGAGGGCGACTTTGACAAGTGCGAATTGGTGGGGAGGCTTGCCCTTCAAGCTTGGAAGAAGTCGTTTTGGGTTTGACAGGGAGTAGTTTTGCCTTTGTGTCAACTATTCTATGTTTTTCTCTCTCTTGCTTGTATCTACCTTCAATTTGTTAAACTGATTGATGCTTTGCTCCTTGGCTTGACAGGTTAGAAGGAATCACATGTGGCTTGGAAAAATCGATTTGGCAAGAGGGCTTCAACAATTCTCCATTTGATCTTTGGCAAAGTAATCCTCGTCTCAACTAGCATTCATCTCTTCATCCAGGTATGTTCCAAGAGGTATGATCTTTTCTTCCTTGAATCTTCCATAATTTCTAGATCACAAAAACCCTAATCAAATTAAAACCCTTGTTTCTTAGATCTACTTAGATCTAGCCCTCCTTTTGAAAAGATATTGAAAACCCACCTCTATAGTATCCACCCCTAGTTGGATCTATAGTTTGGTGGTGATTGGCTAAGAATTGAACCACTTTTCAAGGCAAAAAGCCCTCCTTGACCCAAATCGCACTTCCTAGAGAGAGGCTTGTTGGGCTAGATCTAGCACATGGGTAGGTGAGATCTCACTTGATTTGGAATCTAGACACTTGATAACCTAAACCCATATCCTTACTTTGGTGAAAACTACCTTGTGGACATCTCTCCATGTTTTAAGGGGTTAAAACCCCCTTTTGATTCTCTTGGTATCTTAAAACTCAGATCTACTAAGATCTAGCCATTGGGTTCACTTGAAATTTTGAACATCCATAGATCGGGACACTAGCATCCCGGATCTACAATTTGGTGGCCATTGGACTTGATTTGGTCCACCAAACCCATTTTTTGGCCTTCCTTGAGCAAGTCGCACCCCCTTGAAGATTTGAGTTGGTCCACTTCTAGGAGGTGGGTGTTTGAGTTTTTCGTGGATTTGGAATGCCCATGCCTTGAAACCTAGGTCTATACTGTCCTTTCGTCAAGATCCGCCTTGGGGATTGCATTCCTTGTTTTAAGGGATTGTGGTCCACTTAGGGTAATCACTTAAAAACCTAGATCTAGTAAGATCCAACCATTAGATCTCATTCAACCCACTTGACTTGGCTTCTAGGTGTCCCGATCTACACTTTGACATCCTTCTTGACTCCATTAGCCCATCCAACAAGGCACTAGTCCTTCTCCAAGCAAGGCGCACTCCTTGGGATTAGTGTCAAACCCTAGATCTAGTGCATGGGTAATCCTAAAACCAACTCCAACTTATAAATCTAGCCTAGATATAACCTATAGTACCATCCTCACACCTAACTTCACCTTGTGGGTCCATCTAGAACCATTTCACACTTCCCAAGAAACTAGACCCACTTGTGCAAACACATGGTACTATACCTAGTAATCATACCCCATCATGTGGCCTAAACCATACATAGGTTGAAACACTAACTATCCATTACACCACCATCAACCATTCCTTAACTCTTAGGTCCACTTACCCTTGCATTGGTTTCCGTAACTCATCCTTTACCTACCCTTAGAAACCTTTGTTTGGATCCAATCAACTGTGATTGGGGTATAGGGTCTCCCCCTTGGTCTAGTTACACCTTGACCTAAAGCGAAGAGTGCCTCGGTTGACGTGACTCCCGCATTGCATTGGGAACCGTGGCATCTCTTGGGTCACCTCTTTAGTTGCCTATCTCCTCTACCGTCCCGGATGGGATACCTCTAGGGGCAACTACAAGTTGTGTGATAACAGTTACATTCAAAAACTCTGTAGATCTATTGTCTTCTTTTAGTCTTCGACTTGTTGGACTCCTTGTTATCTTCTCCTCCAAGTGGGTGTCTTCCATCTCTCACCACCTCGTCCTTGATCACCCGAAGTCCTATTGATTGTTATCATTCCAATCTTCCTTTAGTGTTGATACTTCTCACTGCTTCCAATGGTTTCTGCTCCACATGGTGTAACTCTAATCTGTTCAGTTTGCTGAGTTTGCACCACCTTCTTCTTCCCATTGTGACGAACATGTCATCCTCAAAATTCAAAATGAGGGGCCCAACAAGCCCTAATCACACGTGTTTACTCATCATCAAGTCAGCTTTTGCCGCCTTTGTTGGAGTCAACATCCCCCACTTCTTTTTTAAACAAGGGGCCCAACTTTGGGACCACCTCCAAAACTTTGCCTTTGAAATCAATGAAATCGTCCAACTCCTTGGACCATTTTCTTACCAAAATGTTGAGGCTTGTCGTGTAGACATTGGCCTGGTTGGTGTCAGGCACTTGAGGCCTTGTCTCTTGTACTGCTGCCCACTTCAAATCCTTTGTATCATGTATCTGTTGGAGTGCGTTGTAGTACCCTAATACCATTGGTTTAAGCTAGAACATTTGTCACTGGGCTTGTTGGTTGGACATAAATCGCTGGTCCAGGGGCCCAACAAGCCCTAATCACACGTGTTTACTCATCATCAAGTCAGCTTTTGCCGCCTTTGTTGGAGTCAACATCCCCCACTTCTTTTTTAAACAAGGGGCCCAACTTTGGGACCACCTCCAAAACATCGCCTTTGAAATCAATGAAATCGTCCAACTCCTTGGACCATTTTCTTACCAAAATGTGGAGGCCCGTCATGTAGACATTGGCCTGGTTGGTGTCAGGCACTTGAGGCCTTGTCTCTTGTACTACTGCCCACTTCAAATCCTTTGTATCATGTATCTGTTGGAGTGCGTTGTAGTACCCTAATACCATTGGTTTAAGCTAGAACATTTTTCACTGGGCTTGTTGGTTGGACATAAATCGCTGGTCCAGTACTTCATTCTCCTTTTGGATCCTTTGTAGATTTTCCTCGAATACCAGTGGGTCTAGCGTTTACTTTGCCTCTTGCTATGTATTGCCTCTAATGGTTGCTCTCTTCTTTTTACAATTTATACCCAACTTTGGGTAGCTATGACAATTTCCCTACATTGGAAAATCACCACCTTTATTCTTTATTATTTGTTCAGTTGATTGTGTTCTAGGCTCCAACTTTTGTAGTACCAGGACCATCTTCTCTTGTTCAATGGGCCTCTTAGTGTCCCAAATCTCTTTCAATTTTTGCTTCCATTGTTTCATTTGGTGTATTGCTTGTTATAGTTGCTTTGTTATGTTTGTTAGAGGGGTGTTCGAGGCCAAATCATTGATCACTGCATCTTTTTCCTGAATGGATAGCCACATTTGGATGAGCCAGCCACACACTGCTTCCACATGGTCTTCAAGGGCAACCTTCTCTCGTCGTAGGTTGTCTGCTTCCTCAATTGCATCATATGTTGTAGTTGGAGTTGATTGTTTTTGACCTTTAGTTGTGCCAGGTCTATTTTTGGTTGTGACAATCTATGCCCTATGTCATTGCTTGAGATGGAATGCTATCTAATCAAGTCATCTGTTGACACCTGACTAATGTTTAACAGTTGCAATGCTTGAGTGTAAAATTGTAAATGTGTTTTTGGGTTCATCAGGGTGAGAAATTTTGCCATCATTGTTGTGGTGGTGGGTCTACTGCTTGCTTCACTGTTATCTTGCTTGACATTGGTGACCGGGTATATGGTTGCATTCTTGATTCTTTCTTGCACATTGACAATAATGTACTTCACGATGTCAATTTCTTTTTGGCATTCTTGCATGAATGCAAATTGGTATTCTCTGTCTTGCGCCAAGATAGCTATCAATTGCATAGTAGTCGTCTGATCTAATGGCGTTGTTGTGACTATTGTAAGAGGGGTGCTAGTTACGAGGGTCGCACCAACATCTATGGGAACATCAATCATTTGTGCATCTTTTGTTGCCCTTTTGCTTCCTGTTGCTCTTCCTGCTGTTGATCCTTCTGTGGGTCTTGTTGTTGTTGCTCCTCCTCTACTGGTGTTTGTTGGTTCATCACACTAGAAGGGTCTTCGTTGGGATTCCTAGCATCCCCTTCTGCTGTGTCTATGCTGGTTCATGGAAACTAGTGGGGTTTTTACCTTCATCTAGCTGCTTTGGTTGTTGTGTGTTTTGACCCTCTTCTGAGTCGTGCAAGGCCATCTCTATATGTGTTACGACTACTAGGCATGGTATTTGTTCCTCTTGGGTGAGGTCAACCGCATCTTGTTGTGTTGTTGTTTTTGCTTGCAATGGAATAATACTGGGAGTGGGAATTGTGCTTACAGATGGAGCTTGTGAAGTCTTGGCTTTGGTGTCCCTTGTACTTGTTCGGGTCATTGCTGACGATAGATGGGTCCTCGACTTCTTTGTAAGGGAGTGTTGTGTGAATATTTCTACCAATTTGGTAACTCCTTGTTTGTACCTCATCTTTTGTCAATCTGTTCTTGTGCACTGTGACAATCTAGGGCATTTGGAATATCGACTTAGGTGTTGGTGTGGTTGCAGATGTTTGTCCTTCTTTTGCTGTGCGATTAGATGATGCTCCTGCCTCTATGCCCTTTTTTTCTTTGTCCTATTGGGGAGGAGCAATGGATCACGGTATAGGATCGAAACCCTCGCAAACTCCTCATCTCCGTCGTTTTGTTTCTTTTTCAGAAAGAGGAAGAAGTACCCTTTGTCCATTGTTGAGATGTTGATTCTTTGCTAGTTTTGTACTTCTTGTATGTCCTTAGCTGTTAGGATGTAGGGCAAAGGATTCACCTCTATCCTGTTTGCTCCCTCCATAATGGGCTTGACATAGCTATTATCCTTGCTAGCCTCAGACCTCAACCATTTCAAGTAGTGGTTGATGATCTTAGTGGGGAATCAAGGTTGATTTTGTGTTACCTCTACCATTTTCTTATATTAGGTCGTAAAGGTCTTGTCATTAAATTGGAGATGATTGAATTCTTTCCTCACATGCTATGGTGCAAATGTGATAGAAACTAGGTTCTTCTTCATTGGCAAAAGCCGGTGTCCCAGTTGTAACTTCCAGTTAAAAATTGCCGATGCAATTAAGAAATAACCGTAGTTGAATGGCAATGTCTTCTCGTAGGCCTCCATAATGGTCTCTATAAATTCATTGAGAATGAACTAACACCAATTCAGTCTTCGACCTTATGCACAAATCTCTACTATGGAGAGAATGTCTAACCTAGATCCCCCCTTGCTTTGTTTCCTCATTACCTTGCATGCAAGAATTCTTGCTGCCATTTTACTAGGAGTAAGTTGATAGGGCCAATATCAACACCTTTGTTGCCTTTATGCATCTCGTAAGGTGTGTATAGTTCCTCTCACATTTTTGACCCTTTTTATGTTGTTGGAAGGCTGTGTTGACCTCCAGGCAATCCATTGATAGACTTGTAAATTCTCGGGCAAGTTCCAAGGAAAGTCCTACCTTGTCTCTCCATTTACAAGTTGAACTTTGTGCATGTAGTATGCGGGTTGGAGAATCTGGGAATTATTCAACATTGGTGAAGTCATGCTTAATAATTTTTGTATGTTCAATTTTTCCCTTGAAGTCCGACTTTTTAGCACCCAAGGGTCCATTGGCTTGTCTAGAACTACCTCTTCTTTCTGAGGTCACTTTGATATTCGACTTGCCCATACATTTTGTGCCTCGCTCCCTCCTTTTGTGAACTAGCGACAATTACTTGATGATTTACTAAATCTTGACTCTATTATTGTTTTGGCACATATGAATTGGCTACCTGTTTACCAGCATCCGGGCTCATGTCTTCCTCTTTAAGCAATTATCTATTAGAATAAATGAATGAGCTAGTAATGTTAGCTTAAATAGATTTTACAACAAATAATAGAACTTAGTTTCCATTAATTTGAAATGCGAGCATATCCTTCATAAATTTGAAAATTGACCAAATCTTTTGAAAATCCTAATTAGATCATGTGGCCTTTATGTCCTTTTTCGGGTGCATTTGCTACTAGATTATTCCCATTGCTATGGGAAGTCACGACATTAACTAAATCGGAATGATGGCATGACATAATCCGCTTGATTGTCAACTTGACCCCTATAACTTACCCCATTATACCTTATATTCATCATCTTGACTGTTATGACTTATGCGGGTATTAAATGCACCCAATTATTATTGGTGGACCCATAACTTGGCATGACTTTTCTGAATTTTCTAGTTATGATGTTGATGCTGTTGCATGACACTGCACTACCTTTGGCGCAACTTGTAGGTGTTGACAAAACCCAAAGAATTTCTTTTGACATGACTCAAAGTCCTTCTATTAATGCAACTCCAAGATTGACAAATTTAAATGAGAATAACTCCCCCCTCCTGTCCACAAAGGTGGTGTTTGTTCTTTATTACAAGAAAATAGCAAACTTAATTTGATTTTGACACATTAACTAAAGACTTCTGAATCATAGGGTTAAGACTTATTGAAATGACACAATTAAACCAATTGGTTCGTTCACAAGATTGAGCCTTACTAATTTTACCAACTTAACAATACTGTAAAATCTCCTTTTCAGGAGCATCACAACTTCGTGTTGGGGAGGAGTGAAATGTTTTAGGTGAGAGCCATTCTCCCAATTCTCCTCGAGTGTTCCATCCAATTGGGATAACTTCACTGCAATGCATATGCAGCTTATCAAGGTGCTTGATGTTCCTGCTGTTGAAAATCAACACCAAATCGCCTTTCTTGAAGCTCTTGTATTCGATATGGCGATCATGCCATGCCTTCTCTTGACTTCTCGACCACCTGGTGGTATTGTGCTAAAAAGCGATCCTCCTCCAATTCCAGTAGCTCCTTAAGCCGATTTTGAATTGATTCTTCATTTGTCATCTTGGTGGCTTATGTAATGAACAAATTACATAACCAGGATTTATGCAGGCTGTTACCTCAAAAACTAGCACTCTTCCATGATCGAAGTTAAGTGGACCCAAATGATATACGTGGACCCAAATAAGATAGGTGGACCCAATAGACCTTGTGCTATGATCGAAAACTCTTCAAGGAGGTACACCCATTGTCACCTCAATATAACCCCCTTCCTCTTTAGACCTTGCTTCTTGGGCCACGAAAGGCTCCCTGAAAATGATGATAATGATAGACCTGTAAGAAAGACAATAGAAAGTACTTCTATCTCTACAACACCTTCCTACTGTTAGTAGACAAGTGCCTTATGGAGTCGATATATGTACAATAAACCCCTCGACTTGGAAGGTTAGTAGCAATGATGATTATGTAATCTGAAAATGGTGATAATGATAGACCTGTAAGAAAGACAATAGAAAGTACTTCTATCTCTACAACACCTTCCTACTGTTGGTAGACAAGTGCCTTATGGAGTCGATATATGTACAATAAACCCCTTGACTTGGAAGGTTAGTAGCAATGATGATTATGTAATCTACTGATATTATTTTCTGCAGTAAAAACCAGCAATATAAAACACGAGATAACTCACAAACTAATTGTGAGAAAAATGCAAACTTTACCTCCTAGCAGCGAGCTAGACAGGGCGCATCAATCCCCCTAGGGCGCCCCTCTTCTCATGGATGAAGATGTGTTTCAATGCTGATTTATGCTTCGGGTCGCGTTTTTCTGCAGTCAAGGTGAACCATAAATATTCTTGACCTCAAATCCCCATAGGATCTTCCCGGGAAACCTAGGATTTGACTCAAACTTCCTCAAACCCCTAGGGTTTGACTTTTCCTTTGAGATGAAACTGCAATAACACTTTAAAGAGATCTGAAACAAGCCCTAAGGGTTAACATCACCTAGCAGGCTAGCACTAGGATGATGTCACCTTCTTTAGAGTACCTTTTAGGGATAAAATTGACTTTTTTGCAATTTTTTCCAACTTTTTTAGATTTTTTCAGTATTTTATCTAGATCTAAAATTTATTGCTGCAATAGAATATTTCAGAAAATCAGAATTAAAATAATCTATGGCACGAAAATAAATATTTTTGGAATTTTTACAAAAATATATGATTTTTAGGGTTTTTCACAATTTATGATTTTTTTGTATTTTTTCAATAATATAGTACAAAATTGAGTAAAAGAGATTCTCAGTGAAGATGTGGGAAATAAAGACCTAATTCTCTTCCCTACAAGGCCATCGGGGAATTGTGGTTGGCATTCCTCGGAAGAATTTGCAATCCAATTTGATGACTTAGGGAAAACCAAGAAACCCTAAAGTTGTGTTGGTTTTGACCTAATTAGGGCAAAGAGGTGCCAAAGGCCTAGCAAGAGAGACCCTCTAGGGAGGTATGCCTCACTTACAAGACAATGTTATTATGCATAAAACCCCTAATTACCCCTTACCTTGGATGTCTCCGACAGTGCAAGACAAGAGAAACATAGATTCTTACTACAAAAGAAGAGCAAAGAAGAAGAGAGTAATCCTCTCGAGAATTCTTTCCCTTATACAAGGCTTGCAAGATCAAGTTCAACCTTCGAACACCAAGAAACACCACATGAAGCTCCAAGAATGCCAAGAAGAGGGGTGAGCACCACTTAGCCAAGATAAATAAGTGGAATAAGAGATGATTTTATTTGATCCCATGATCTTGAGTTACAAATGAGGAGGCTAGCCTTATTTATATGTGACTTAGGCTAACTTAACCTCCTTTTTAAGCCGACCAACCTGAAATGACTTAAAATGGCTTTTTTAGGGTTTGTCATCCACAATTCGGGGACTAAACCACACAATACATAAAATAATGACTTGCTGCAACTTGATGAAACATTGCAAAAGGGCAAAAGCACATCATGCCCCAACTAACCCCAATGATGTGCTTTTGCCCTAAACGCCCTCCTTTAGGTGGTACGACCTCTTCAAAAGGATGATGTCATCATCAATTTGGTATGCTTGAGCTAAGAGGAGGGTGAATACATGAGAAAAATAGGCCCAAGTGGGCATAAATGAGGTGTGCTAATATGGGTATGACAACCCCTACACCTGCAATCAATTCTACAAAGCATAAACACAAGTGTGGCTGGGAGTCCCTAAGCCATGTGTCCTAATGGAGTCATCCCAAGAAGCACTGGACACCAACACATGGGCATAAAAGCCCAACATGATGGGGAACTTTCATCACACCAAGGGGTAGTCAGCTGTGCCACTAAGCCAATAATCCTTGACATGAAAACCATGAGGACTTGCCATGACCAAACCAAGGGTCTTGAGCCCCTCTAGACCAACACTTTTACATAATCAAGCCCCAAACTTGGCCTTTACAATGAAAAAAGACCCCTCCTCTTTGGCATATTTGTTATGGCACATTGCAGATCTTCTAGAGGATAACATAGGCATTACTACTTGTTTTCCATATGCCAAACTGAAAGTTGTGTGTTTTGTGAGCTTCCTGGTTGTTGTTTGATATGTTAGAGTATGACAGGTATCCTTTCATCCCAGTTGTCTTAGTTGATAGTATAGACCTTTGACAGTCCCTGCTCTAGTATCTTGTTTAAAGCTTCGATAGTCACATTGGCCTGCAGATGGTAGGTACTGCACCTTAAACTCCTGTGTCAAGTTTTGAATAGTTAGATTCTTGAAGTCCTTACCCTGATCGGTTATCAAGTTCCAGGGACATCCGAACCTGGATATCATATTCTCGAAGATAAACCTCGTGGTCGTATTGGTGCTACAATTTTGGGTTGGTGTTGTCTTTGCCCATCTGGTCAAGTAGTTTGTAGCAATAATGATGTATCGAGCCCTTGTTGGTGGATTGATGGGACTGATAAAATCCATTGTTGATTTTTTGAACAATTGGACTGCAATCACTAGGTGCAATGGCATTTCATTCCTCCTAGATGGCCGCTTGATTCTCTTGCAGACATCTCAAGATTGTGTGTATTCCTTAGCCTCTTTGACCACATTTGGCCATCACAAGCTTGCTTGTAGTACTTAGCACATTGTGGCCTTCTCGTTGTAGACTGCAGTAGCCTCCTGCTACTCCATCACGACTTTCCCATATAATTCCTGGTCTCTTGTGATCAATCGCATAGCACCTAATAATTCCATCCACCCCTAATTTGTATAGTTGACCTGTGGTCAAGTGATAGCCAGATGCACTAACAACCAACTACTTCTTTTGTGCCGTCGAATATCCTTGTGGGGCAACCCTGTGGTGAGAAAAATAACTGTCTTTCTCTCCCAACTAGTTCGAGACAACTTCGATCTTGAACAATTATGAGTCTAGAAGTTGATCGTTTAGGGACCCTCTAGACTCCCCTGTCTCTATTTTGGACAAGTGCTCAGGCTTGAGATTTTTTTTCTTGGCTTTACTATAACTTTAAAGTCAAACTCTTGGAATAATGACAACCACTTGGAGATCCTCCCTTTTAGCATCGTCTTATTCACCAAGTACTTGAGTGCGGAGTGTTCCATGATGAATTTGAAGTGGCCTCCCAATAGACAGTGTTGAACCTCTGTTATGAGTACACAATCACCAACCCCTCTTGCTCAGTGGTGGTGTAGTTGTGTTAAGCCTTTGATAGTTTTCTGTTGGCAAAATAAATTAGGTGGTGTAATTTTTCTTCTTTGGCATGTGCCAAGATGGCTCCCAACGCAACACTAGAGGCATCAACATGTACATGAAACTCAAGATTCCAATTCGGAAAAACCAAGATAAGCACACTTACCAATTTCTCTTTTATCAGGTTTAGTGGCTTTTGGCATAGCGTAGTTTAGGTGAAATTTTCATTCTTCTTTAGCAATTGTTCAATAGGTGCAGTGATGGATGTGTAACCCTTGATGAATCTTTGGTAGTACTTGGTGTGGTTGAGAGTCGATCGTAGCGCATGAATGTATGTTGGGACTTCCAAACTGACATTTACAACTATTTTGGCTAGATCCACTAGTATGCCATCTCTACAAACAATGCAATCCAACAATGTGCATAAGATGCACTTCTTCAAGTTGAGATAGGTTTGTTATTGTTAACACTTGTCAAGCATAAGTCTCAACATCTTAACATCACAACATGGTCCTTCAACAAGTTGTACATTGTCTAATCATCTAGATATACTTTCAAGAACTTGTGCCTTAGAATGCTGCAATCTCAATCTTGGAGAACATTGCTCAGGCAATTTTCAATATAAATGGCATCATGTTCTAGTTGTAAGAGCCCTATTCTAAAGCAAGGGTAGTCTTTCACTTACCTCATTTAGTTATTCTCACTTGATGGTATCTTGAGAAGCCATCGTTGAAGGAATAAGCTTCCTTCCCTGCCACCTAGGACAAAACCTCATCACTGAATGGGGTGGGAAATAGATCAAGAATGTAGGTTGCATTTAATTCTCGAAAGTCCACACATACCCGTATACCCTCCTGAATTTCTTGTCCTAAATAACGATTGGATCGATTTAGTTTGACTCTTCTATTAGGAATATCAATATGGATGCCAACATTTTGTCGATCTCCTCCTTCACTCTCTCCTTGATCCTTGGGTTTAATCTATAAGGCCTCTTTTTTATAGGCTTGGAATTCAGCTTAAGCTTTATCCTCATTTAGCCTAACTCACCTTTTATCCCCTCCATTTTGTTGAAGCTCTGTGGAAATAGATCGACATATTCTTTGAGCAAGGCTGCAACCTCGATATCTGTCGCGTCATCCCAGTAGTCCTCGATGGATGCCAGTCGAGGTTGATCCTTCATGCTAATATTCAATTGCTTTATTTTAAGGGTTCTTGATAAATCTCCCCATTTGGATTGTCTATAGTATCCTTGATTGCTCTTTCTCCTTTTGTCTCTGTTTTCCGTCGAGATGCACACCAACAACAAAAATCTTTCGAAAGCTGTTTCCTCACTACAAGTAGGAAAGGTGTGGCCTTGGGGGCAAGCAATGAGCCAGGTACTGTCACCGGAATCCCAGCTCCTCCGTTTAGGCAAACTCCTAACGAAGCCAAGGGGGTTGTCCCTAACAAACAGTTGTCTAAGGCTCTTATGTTTTTAAGTGTTTTCGGGTGTATGGATGTGGATGGGTGTTGTTTAGGAGTTTTTTGAGATGAACACAATAATAATTAAGCAATCTACGTTTCAGTTGCAAAACACAGGATGAGATAAACAATATATGATGACTGAAAATTAAAGCATCCACAGAATAATTAATGGCTTAAGTAAATGAAGGACAAATGGTCCAAAATAAGGTGATGCATATAAGTTTCAAGACCAGTGCCAATATGGAGTCAAAAGTGCTTGGGGATGCTGAAATACAAGTCTCAATATGTGTTTGTGAGATCGTTTTGCAATGCTCTTGGTAAATTTTATTGTGTATTTTAGGGGTGTTATTGATTATTATGGCTAGGGGAATTTCCAACCGGTACGCAAGGTACTGGAAATCTGTCTGGGAAATATTCTAAGTGGCTCCGTTCAAAGACATGACGGACCACCTAGTTCTCTAGCTAGGCGCTCAATAGCTAACCAGCAACTAGAGTCTGAACATGGCTGCCCGACGCCCCCACTTGGAATTTGCCCACTTAGACTATTTATCGATCAACGCCGGATTCATTGGTTATGGGGTGAAGATTTTATTATGGTTTAAAATTGAGAGATTAAGCAGCCAATACTATTTCTGAGTAATCCAACCTTTCTCAAGGTTGGGCAGAGCATACGTGGTATGGAAAAACGAATAAATTCCAATTTTAAAGGGAGAATGAGTTGTGAGTGTTTTAATTAGAGCACAAAAAGACAAACTCTCCGAGAGAGAGTGCTCTTGATCCACCTTATGGTGAGATTCAAGAGTCTTATCTAATCTATATGCAAGAGCAAAATGCAACAATATACTCTCCGATAGAGAGTGCTCTTGACTTGTCTTATGACAAGTTCAAGAGACTTTTGTGTTCCTTTTAAGAAATTAAACAATAAATGACAAGAACACAAGAAGTAGCTCAATATGAAATGAGAGACTAATCTAGCAAATAGTGTTCTAAGAATGCAAAAAAGAACTAAGCTAACAACTAGTATTCTAGAATGCAAAAGAGAACTAAACTAACAACTAGTGATCTACTTGCAAAAATAGAAACTAAGCTAGCAATGAAACAAGCAAAGGGCAAGACACTACAAACTTCCCCAAATGGGGAAGTTGGGTGTGGGAGCCTTAAATCCCACTTGCTCTTCTTATTATGTGATTACAATGCCCTGGGAATTTAACCCTTGACGAGAGAAAATAAATGAAAATAGAAGCTTATGAAGCTCTTAAGAGCTTTTACAAAAGGAGAATGGTCTTTAGAGCTTCTTAGTTTAAAGTCTTCTTCTTTGGTTTGTTCTTCTTCTTGGTTTGTTGCTCTTCTTTTCTTCTTGGTTTTAGCTTCTTCTCTTCTTGGTTTTTTGCTTCTCTTCAAGTCTTTTGCTTCTTCTTCTCAAGTACCTACAACAAAGATCAACTCAAGCACCCATTATTCATTAGCTAAATCAAACTTGAAAAAACAAACTAATCCAAGATCTAAGTGCAACTAAGTTAAGAAATGAGATCTAGATGCCAAATCAACTTTTTTAAATGCAAGTTTTGAACTTTTTGAGACGAGATCTAAGTATGAAAATTACCAAACTTCAAATAAAACTAGATGCAAACTACAAAAGATGAACTAAGATATAAGAAATGTAATCTAAGCTAACAATGCTAACTCTAAAATGATTAAGATCTACTTCAAATAGTACTTGAAACAAACTAAGATCTAAAACGAAACCTTAAGCAAAACAATGAAAAAAGGGGAAGTCAAACGAATGGAAGAGGAGCTAAAGGAAACAAGCGAATGAGATGAGGAGAGAAGAGGAGGATTAAGGAGAAAAGATGAGCAAAGGAAGTGAGACAAAAGCAAGGTAAGAAGATGAAAAAACGAAAGCAAGGGGAAGAAGGGAGATCTAGAATGAAAGGAGGAAGGAGGGTAGGATGAGAGGAAGAGAGGTAGGAGAGAAGAAACGAAAGTAAAGAAGGAAGAGGGATGAAAACAAAAGCAAGAAGGGAGAAAAAAGGTAAGACGAGAGCAAAGAGGAGACTAAAAACGAAGGCAAAGAGAAGGAAAAACGAGGCAAGGAGAAGGGGAAACGAAGAGAAGGTAAGAAGAGAGGGTGGAAGAATGAAGGCTAGCCAAACAAGGCAAAGAGAATGGTGAAGCCAAAGGATAGAAAAATGGGGTTCAGGCTTCTTAAAGGACCACAAGTAATCGAAAATTACTTTTAAAATTTAAGGGTGATGGATGAGGAAGAGCCCCTGTTGGCTATGTTTCTTCACTTGGAAGTAGAAGCTTCTTGTAGACCCTGCAAAGTGAATGTATTAGATGGTAAGAACTCCTGTTTAATGAAGAAAAGGTTGATCTCCAAACTCTTCTCCACCTTCAGTGATCCCTGAAAACACAACTCTCAACAACAAACCATATCAAGTGCTAGTATGTAAATCAAACAAGTATCTAGAAAACACTAGTATAGCCACTACGTCCAGTTCGATCTAGATAATTGAGAGATATAGCATAGATAATCAAATTAAAACTTTAATTGACTGACCTTACGTACTAAATTGATAGTCTTCTAAAGCAAGCATTGAACATAATTTGCAAATAAGAGAGTAGGGTGAGAGAGATAGCACCTCAAAAGGATGAAACCACAACACAAAGAACCCTTGCATGGACCTCCAAAGTTGCTTTTATTCCAAGATTAAACAAATGAATACAATACAATTTTTGGCAGAGTTCTTTTGCACAAAATCTCCATTCTAAGAGAGCCAAAGAGGCCTCTCTTTATACAAAAACTAAACACCTAAAACCTAATTCAAACTCAACATGATAGAGAGCCAATGGCAATAGACATGAAGTCGAATTCCAATCAAAGACAAAACTTGGAGTTGATGATGAGTAGATAACTCGAGTTCTTGGTTGGTGTGAGTGGGGAGGTGGCCTCCACCTTTGCAAGGCGCTCCCCACTCCTCCATAGGAAGTATCACCCCTCCAATACGTGAAAGCCAAGTCAACAAGTCGTGAGCTATCAAAGGAATGCGTGAATCATGAAGGAGTCAATGCTTGGAGTGCAATAGAGTTGTAACTCGAGTTCTTTGGAGTTGCAACTCGTGATGTGGCCACCAATTGAGGAAGGCGCCCACCTTTCATTCGATGCTAACTCAACAATCCATTTAATGTATGCCACATAGCCAATTCATGATTTTGCATGAGGAGGGCGACTTTCCTTGAGTGAATAGACTTCTGGTGATTGGATAGTTAACTGAATCCTTTTGGAGTTGATCGGAATCTTCATAAATGCCTGATGCCATGTCATTTAGCATGTTTATTTAATCCAAATGGATTATTTTGGAGAGATTTGGATATTCTCCAATTTATTATTTTTTGATTATTTTAATTAATAATTTCTCTTTTATTGATTTTTTTGAGAAAATATTTATTAAGTGGCTAAATGACTATCCAAAACTTAGGATAAGTGGGTTTGGGGTTTAACTGGGATTTTTGGCTTAGGAATTAAGCCTCCGATCTCTGAAATCCACCCCCAAATGACTGACATATTAAAAATTGAATTTTTCCAATTAAATATTTGGAAAAATAATAATAAAATAATAAAAAATAAAAACTTGTCCAACGCGTTCGGTAAATTTTTTCCGGACATTGTTTTAAATAGACAAGGGCCCTAGGAAATGACCATCTAACACATACATGGTGTTTAGTAGGTTTATATACATCAGTTGGACTCTAATAACCCCCCAAGGCTCAAACTTTCAAAATCGGGCATTCCAGCTTTGGAGGAAGCGGGAGAAAACCTCGTCGATTATTACTTGGCTATAGGCAAAGCATAATTGACAAGGAAAAAACTCCCTGGAATGCCTTAGTTGATAGTGAAGTCATGGAAAACCGAGCCACTCAAAACCCTACTAGCACACTTATTACAAACCCCATGGGGCCATGGTCATTTCAACAGAAAAACAAAACTGGCTAGCCAAAACTGGCTAGTCACCACAAACTGAACCCCTGATACTCTGGAAGTGAACATTGATCATGTTCAAACACTGGCGGCTCAATGGAGGTTCAACTATTGTACAATATAGTGGGCAACAGTCTCCTCAAAGGAAAGGTGGTGCAATTTTTCAGGGTCATCTTTTTCTTTGGGCTTCTCTATCACTTTGGTGCGACACTTAAAGGCGTGACACTTAAAAGACTAGAGCTAGTCTACCCTAGGGCCGATTGCTACTTCTTGTGGTTGTTTGTGTTGATGTGTCTCACAAACATATTTTGATGGCTTAGCAACTCTAGTAATAAATATAAAAAACTTGATAGACTTTAAAACTAGTGTGATATTGAGGGTCTTACCTAGATAGGAGTACGTCGTGCATAACCCTTGTTTAAAATTCTTCCAATTACAAGTTTGCCTCTCAATCACCTCATGTAAGTACTAGGCCTTGGGGATAGGCCCCAATGTATGAATTAAGCTATGGACCTAAAGCTATTAAGGGAAGTCCTCTTTGGTCCATTCCTGCATACACCCATCTACAAGTAGGATGGGGTGTGTTCTTCCTTTGTAGACCTCTGGGAAGTCAACTGGGTCTTCTGTGGTTCTTAGGATATCGATCACCTAGTACTTAGGTGATGGGGTAAATCCATGCTGCAGGGCCGATTGCACTTTCTCACAATTAACAAGGTCTTCTCGGTAGGTAGCCCACCACTTGGAGGGGGTGGACATCAAAGTTACATCTAGGGTTTGCACCAATTTCTCCTTGGGTAAAGCTATGCTCAAGTCTTGGCATGCGAGAGTGATTTCTCAGATTGTTGTTCTCGGTGCACGATAACAATAGGATGGTTGACAAGATTATACCCATAGCTGTACTACCCCATTCCTTGGCATGCGAGAGTGATTTCTCAGATTGCTGTTCTCGGTGCACGATAACAATAGGATGGTTGACAAGATTATAATGTTGGTTTTAGGTGTGCCTAGGGGCTTTTGATATTCTTGAGGATACATTGAAGAAAAAATGGTATATAGGTGCTATTTGATGCGGCACTAGAAGGTGTACCAACATAGGTTACAAGGGTGTTCAACTAGGTGATGCCACTTGTATTTTTCACATGTATTTTTCTCTAACTACAAGTTTACCCTCCAAACCACAGATCTTTGTGTTATTTAAAGATGTTGGAACACATCTCTAGCCTAAATTTTGTTTCTAAAATTTGAGTGCATGTTGGCATTGGAAAGTGGTCTAATACTACTTGTGGTGTTCCTTTTTAATTGAAACAAAATATCTTGAGCAAAATAAACAAAAAAATAGTTGCAGAATTAGATAAACATAACCATAAATTAGAAATAACAACAATAAGTAGACCTTTATTGATATTTAGAACTAACAACTGAGCAGAGCTCCAAATACAATAATATTAACTTGACAATCGATTACATAGCCTCTACTACTATATAATTTTTAATTGGCCAAAATCCTAACCACTTGCTAGACCTCCATTAATGAGGCTTCAACTACTAAATAGTGGACCTTTTTTAATGAGGCCATTTACATTTATTGATTTCACACTCTACTACCTTGTGGACCTTATTTAATAAAGATGGCTTCAATACATTAAGTAACAAACTATTCTCCTAACTAGGGGTGTTTGGGTGTGACCCTAACATGAACCCTATCGAACACTTTTGCAGAACGTGAACATACAACAAACAACCAGAGCAAGTCACAAAGATAATGTCATTAATGTTCGACAAATGAACACGAAAGTAAGTCAACGGGACTAAAAGATACAACCAATGTGAATACAATGTGGGAGTGGACAAGCAACTCCTAGGTAATGTTGAAAGCAAGATAAAGAAAGTGAAAAGAGTACAACCTAGATAAATGTCTAACTAAGTGCATCATTGGGTCTAACCAAATGAGAAATAACAATATTGCAATAGTGATACGATAGAAGAGTTTGAGACTGGAGATTTGGACACCTTGGTGTTGAGCAAGAGAGAGATATGGAAATGATGTCAAGGTCTTCTGATCATGATGGCTAAGGGTGAGGGGGCGACTGGGGTGTTGGGTTGTTGTTGGAGTTGTTGGGTATCGTAAAGGGATTCAATTGTACAATCCTGGGGATGTGTAGGAGTGAGGAATCCTTGCTCTCCTATCATTCAAGGTTGAAGGAAATAATCTTTGGATACAACTCTGGTTACTCCATTGAATATGGGTGGTAGTTTGATTGACGGGAGGTACCCTACTTTGGATCCATCTGGAACTGTCCCTCTATCACTATGATGATGTGTAGTCTATGGTCTGGTTCATCAACTTCGAATCAGACCTTAGACTATCGGGGCGACTGGGGTGTTGGGTTGTTGTTGGAGTCATTGGGTATCGTAAAGGGATTCAATTGTACAATCATGGGGATGTGTAGGAGTGAGGAATCCTTGCTCTCCTATCATTCAAGGTTGAAGGAAAGAATCTTTGGATACAACTCTGGTTACTCCATTGAATATGGGTGGTAGTTTGACTGACGGGAGGTACCCTACTTTGGATCCATCTAGAATTGGTCCCACTATCACTATGATGATGTGTAGTCTATGGTCTGGTTCATCAACTTCGAATCAACCTTGAGGATGTTGGTGGTTTGCTTCAGGGTAGAGGTCCAGAAGAGATGTTAGGTGTCAAAAGTCCATGATCTGAACTACTTTGAGGGTCTGTTGGTCACTTAGTGGGGTGGGCGTAAGAACTGAGATTTGTGGCCGATCATCTCTCTAATGAAGAGGGATGGGCATATTTTATTGCGATACTGAAAAGAAGTGGATAGGGAAGTCCTTGAGTCCCTTTAGAGATAGTGGTAGCATCCTTTGATATCATAATAAGACGAGAACCTGAAAATGAGGTGTATCTCTATCTTCGACTCCTATGGGTGGCACATTTGGTAGATCTTGTCTAACTGTGAGAGATGGTGATTGGTCTCCACTTGGAATCTTTGAGAGCCCACTTAGAGCTAACCTAAAGGGATCTTGAGTGATTACATTTGGTGTCTGTATAGGGGATGGACGATGATGCCATCCTACAACTCCAAGGAATGCTCTAGATAGAAGGACATGTTTGGGCCCGAGCTCTTTGGAGGTGAGGTCCAAGTAACCTAGATGTACAATTTGTAGATATCCTCTCTAATGGGTCGATTCAATTTCTATCTAGTCGGCAGGAGATGGCTTGGTGTATCTAGAGAGTACTTGAAGGAGGGAAGATGCTTTGGGGAAATGGTAATTAGTTGGAGTAATTGAGAAGCCTTTGAATACCAACCTTGAGGGTGGCTTGTGTGGCAATTCGAGGCAAGGGCCTCCTAGGAGTAGAGTGCTAGGTAGGGCTACCTTGCTTTACTAGAGATAGAGTCCCCAAAGATTCAGACTCTATGTAGGAAAGAGATTGGATGGAAGATGACCTCAAGGTAGAAGGAGTGAACTTCCTCAAGGTGGAAGGGGTGAACTTTGAACTTTGCCTGAATAATGGGTTGGGGAACTATTCATTTGCATCAAATGATGTGCTTGAGAAGCGAGGCTGGACTCTTTTAGTTCGAGACTGGTTGGTTTGCATCAAACTCAATCTCTAGATCTTTGAGTCATAGAGGATTGTAGGTTTTATAGTTCTCCAAGAGGTGAAGTTTGGATGATATGTCTTGGAATTGTTTTTGGAAACATTGTTTCTTGAGGATGTTTAGGGAGTCGCAGTACCCTTTGCTGAGTCGAGGCTTGAGGGCCTGGCGCATGCTAAAGCGAGGCCCCACAAATTAAACCCCCAAATAGGTGTATGATGTCGTGATCACAATCTCTTCCCCTCGGAAGTATAAATGTAGGTTAGAGAAAAATCCCTTTGATGAATTGACGATCATAACCTTGCTTTTACTTTGGTTGATCGTTAGTTGTTGAAGGTCACAAAATCTGACTCGTTAGTTGTTGAAGGTCACAAAATCTGACTATGGCATTAGTCTGTCTTTATAGGCCCTTAGGAGTGGAGGCCAACAAGATCAAGTCATCCACAAAGAGTAGGGAAATCGACTCTTGATGTGGAAGGCAACCATCTCCTTCTTGAATGCACTCCTAGATGAAAGATTCCGGCTTGTCAATGTAGATCCCAAAGAGGGCTGTTGAGAGGGTCCAACCTTGCTTTACCCCAGTGATACTTTGGATGAAGTTAGAGAGGCCATGTGTCGTTCGGAGATGACCTAGAGCTGACTAGTACAGTCTCATGATGGCCGCTAGAAGGGGCTTTGAGATGACAATGTCACGAAGCCTCTGGAATAAGGCCTCTTGGGACTGTGTCAAATACTTTTCAAAAGTCCACTAAGAAAGATAATACTGTTGAAGAATAATGGCTATCCTCCTCAATAATGGCTCTAAGTGTGAAGATATGATCGATTGTCTGGTTCTCCGAATGAAAACTGGCCTGTCATATAGCCCTGAGGTGTCTACTATCCAATTCATCTGGAAGCCACAAATGCAGAACTGAGGTATATAGCTTGGAGAATGTGTCCAACCATGATAGAATGGTAGTCGGAATGTGTGAATCAAGAGAAATATTGGATGCCATCTTGGCTGATATAAGTAGGCTTTTATGAAAGATGGAATGATCATTTATAAGCCTATTTTCAGGGTTTGGATTTCCAAAATGGAAGAAATTTTTCTTAGAAGAGGATTGAACTTTCATAATTTTATTTGCCAACTAAGATAATTTTATTGATGTCCAACGAATGGCAACAATAGCAGGTCAATGGGACTCAGAATTACAACAAGTGTGAGAACATAGTGTGAGTTCATAGTGTGAGTGTGAAAGAAACTCCTAACCCTAATCTACAAAAGCAAAATGCCCAGATTCTATTGCTGATGAAAGGTGATTTTCTTTTGTATCTACACAGGTTCAATCTATGCTTTCAAATTCTACTTCCCAGGATCATGCAACCAGGTCCTCTTAGCTTGGGCCACTCCCCAGAGAACATCATTAGAAAGGGCATCAGATCCTTCTCTGTGCTTGGCTCTCTGGAGGACACTCACAATCTTCCTGTTTATCTTGTCTTACAGACTTATATACACCTCTCCTCTTATATGTAATAGTTCATGTTTTTTTTGATCATGTTATATTTTGCATTATGTAATATGCTTTCAGGGTAGCTTAGGGCAACTCCACAGATTGGCATCGTTGAATGTTTATTCTAGTCCCATTGACCTTTCTTTTGGTCATTTGTAAAACATTAATAAACTTATCTTCTTATCTTTTCCACTATAGAGATCATAGCACAATGCACCTTATCCTTGCACCCCATGCAAGTTACATGCTTTAACTTTAAAATTTGGGACTGCTCGTTTGCATACTCTAGATGGTGAACACAACCGCTCTACACCAATTTTGTTCACCGTTCCTCTTTCTTATTGGGTTGCTAAGATAAGCGCCACTATTATTTCTATTCTTTAGAAGTTCTGTAAGTTTCACTTTATTTTCCTATTTATAGCCATTCTTTGACTCAGGAAAATCTATATTTTGCAGGATGCAAGTATTTTGGATAATTTAGAAACTAAACACTTTGTCCTTATCCACGGTGGGGGGTTTGGAGCATGGTGCTGGTACAAGTCAATTGCCTTACTGGAGGAAGCTGGCTTTGTGGCCACTGCATTGGATCTTACAGGGTCTGGGATTGATCACACACAGACAAACAGCATCTCAACATTAGCTCAATATGTGAAGCCTCTACTTGATTATTTGGAAACTCTTCCTGAGAATGATAAAGTAAGTAAATTAGTGACTTTTGATGATGGCATAGATGCAAAGAACCATATCATGCTAAATACTAATGTCGTCCAATGTTCTTTTGGAATTAACCTGATAGTGACTACATGGATTTCTGGTTCCTGTCGCAGTGCTCAATTTCCCCTTATCATGAATATATTTCATGTGGTACAGGTCATTTTAGCCTGTCATAATTTTGGTGGGGCATGTATATCTTATGCAATGGAGTGCTTTCCTGAAAAGATAGCAAAAGCAGTCTTCATAGCTGCAACAATGGTGAAAGATGGACAAAGGGCATTTGATGCCTTTTCCAAAGAGGTTTTGATTTTTCTCTATATGGCATCTCCTTAACAAATGCTTATTTTATGCCTTATTATCTGTATGTCCTATTTAGTTCCAAAGTAACTACAGCCATCTTTTGATAGCTTAAAAATTATATATCTAAACTGATTATATTTGATTTCTGCAGATAGCAACTGCTAATGATCTCATACAGGATGCACAAGTTTTTATTTATGGGAATGGTAATGAAAATCCTCCAACAGGTCTTGAGTTTGATAGGAGCCAAGTGAAGGAGTTATTTTTCAACCAAAGCCCAACCAAGGTATTGTGCTAAAGTGCTAATACAAAATATTTCATCAGTCATGTTTTTTTGACACTTTCTTTTTTGTGTCTTGTTCTTTCCTGTTATTGTGAACACTCTGGTGGGAAACTTAAGTTTTCCTCATTGTAGTTCATTGAAACGAGTGTCCAGTTAGAACCAATTAAAAGTAGATCATCAGCAAAATAATTATAAAGATTAGATGCATACTGATTATGTTTATGACTGATTCGATTAGGCACTAAAGAATGGTGACAATAGTGACAGGTTGAGAACCCCAAGTTCCGCTTGGTCGTCATGTTCACTTGTTTCTTTTCTGAGCAAGTCACGCTGAAGAAAAACTTTTCTAACAATGTATGATGGAGTTTAACCCACGAGATGTGGTCTACCATTTCCTTCTGTTGCACACTTGACAGATAACGATCATTTCTCAACGTCCCATAGTGTCTTCGTATACACAACTGTTGTCCATTGATGAATGAGTATTGCAGCTTAAGCACAAACAAGACCAGCATTGCATTGTTCCCAACAAACACACTTGATTAATTTTTCATGTATAAAAATGTGGATTCAAAGGAATATTTCCTTGGTATTCAGAATTGGTAACTACTCCCACCTTAAGCGAATTCCCCTTGTTATGTTCTTACTTCTCCACTTTATTTAAGTCTTGTCATCCTCTCCAAATTTTTCCAGCTCCAAGAGGATTTGAAAGTTGCAAGCAGTATGAGTCTAATTTAGACCTTGTAGCAGAGGGCAAAGGGCGAAATAACATCTTAGGAATATTAAAACTGGATGGTCTGGTTCTTATTTCATCTCCCTGCAATTCTAATAAAAAAGTTTTGACATCCATAACCAATACAGGGAATTTATGAGCTCTTTCGTCAACAATTCCCTAATAGCTAGTTGATATAAACTATAGTGAATTCTTGTTTACAGTTTATCTTAGAATTATGGCTGAGAGAAGCTTTAATGCCATGCATTAAACAATTGTTCATTTTCATTCCTAATATTTTCTAAGTAATTTGCTTAGTCTTTAGATAGAATTCCAAAGAACAACAGTCAGTTGCACTAGTGATTCTTCCTTGGGTTGACATATGTCATAAACATAATTAAGCCGGCCCATTACTAACTCAGCTTGGTGATTTAAACAGCAACATTGACACTAGGCTCAATTGCTTTGCCTTCTACAGGTTGGTCATCACTGTTTTATTTTTCAAGAATGGACCCTGGGGCACAACCTTCAATCAGCTCAGTTATTAAAACAGAAAAGAAAAGGTAGAAGTGGATGAGATTGTGGGACATTTTTCTTGTTGGGTGCCGTATCCTTTAGTGTTGTAAAAAACAAGCCATTCCACCAGGCAATGTTTGATGCTATTGCTGTTGTTGGGCCAAACCTGACGTGTTGAAGGGGCCAATCCTTCAAAATGACAAAATATATTGCATCATGACTAGATTGGTGGGGTTGAAAAAATAGTGGGAAATAATTGGCTGCACAATTATGTTGGATGGTTGGATAGAGGGGAAGGGTAGGATCCTCTTATATTCCTTAGTTTCTTGCCATAGGAGGACACTTCATATTGAATTTGTTGATGTATATGCTAATGTTAAAGATGCTATATTGTTATGTAGCTTCTTGGATGAGTTCTTCCTAGAGATAGGTGTGGAGCATGTTGCATAACAAATGATCCTGCTAATTATGTATCAATTATCAAAATGTTGGTGGACAAACAACCTACATTGTTGTGGACTCCATGTGCCACACATTGCATTGTTTTGACACTGAAGGATATTGACAAAGTTTTCTTTGTCTATAAGACCGTCACTAAAGTCGTTTATAACCATGCCTCAATACTTAGTCTCATGAGGACATTCACAAGAAACAAAGAGTTGGTGTGTTTTGCAAACACTCATTTTGCCACCAACATCGTTTCTCTTCAATCCATCCTCCATTGTTAGTTGTAGCTGAAGAGGATGTTTGTTTCCATCAAGTGGTATGCTAATGCATTCTACTATTATTATAACCAATTGAGATAAACTGACTTGATTGATTTGACTCGGATTTTGGCCAAATGGTTCGATTTGACTTTGTTGAGTCAGAGTGAAATTGGCCACCCTGCTGAGTTAGGAATGACTTGAAAAGTTCAACATGCTCATTGGGTTGCCTAACCATGGACCCAATTAGCCTAGAAAATAAAAAGGAAAAAAAATCCTAATGCATAAACCTATCCTTATGGACTTGGAGCCACTTCCATCACCAGAGTGGGTGACATTCATATTGGTCCTAGACTTTCAAGGTTAACGAATCAAGAGGAGGGTACCCATACATTATAATTTATACCATAATATGGATGGTGATTGTGATGATCTGGATTCTTGATCGTTTTCATGCCTCATGGCATAATATGCTATGTATTCATTAGATTAAAGTATAGAGGGTAAGGGTAGGAATGCCTTAAATTTCTTAGTTTCTTGCGACATGAGGACAATGTTTATTGAATTTGTTTACGTATATGCTAATGGTAAATATGCTACATTGTTATGTATCTTTTTGGATGAGTTTTTCCTAGAGATAGGTTTGGAGCATGTTGCATAACAAATAATGCTGCTAATTATGTAGCAATTAGCAAAACATTAATGGACAAACTGTTGGACACAATGACACACTAAGAGGGGGGGGTGAATCAGTGTGCTAGCACTCTTAACAAATTTCATTTCTAAAAACTTAAACCGAGTTCATCATTCACATTAAGCTACTAAGTACATCAACATTCATTAACTAATCAACATATGTCTATCTACATAAACATAGATCATAACAAGAGACACAACACCAAACAAGTATAGTAAGCTTTATTTATAATTTCATATGAAATACAATGAAGACTTCAATTTTCGCGATTACATCAGCACCAACTGACCAAAGAGTACCAACTCTTATTCCAAGGCCCAGCCTGGTTTTCTTAGCTCCAACTAAGAAGATGTGAGGTCTCCAAACCTCAAGGTGCAAGACACAGCTTGCCTTCACATATTGATCAACACAGTTCACTGCTGTCATTATCATTTCAATTCAACTTGTCTCTGTCATGTAAGTTTGCTGTCACTATTAAGTAAGTTGTCAAATCAAGATGCTGTCAGTGTCATGGCTACTACTATCATCAATCACTTTCATGTCAAACTGTCATGTTCATCTTTTACATGCTGCTACAGAGGTCTGATTTCATTTGCTATTTATTTTCACCACCTCAATCTTCATCATGCCTCAATATTTGTTTATCAAAGTTATCATCCTTCACAGGCTCTACACTTTGTCAATGCATTTCTCATATTGTGATTGGAGACCTCTGTCAATATACTTCTCAGACCTCTGTGACAAGTTCTATACAAATGCAGACCAAATAAATGCAATCTATCTTACCCCACAGTAACTATGCAATATTCAGAACAACATAATAGAGTCTTTATGCAAACCTCGGATCTGTCTCCATCCCAAATTCAGAGCTCATAATCTGAAATTCATGCTGTAGTATACCCGAACTCTTGACTTGCTTCTGTCATTATCTTACCTGAACCCAAGGAAGACTTTGATCACTGTCTAAATCGATCTTCTCAATACCTGCTGCAACAATCCTCAGTGGTTGTCTGTCATCTATTGACCCGAATTCTAGAGCTATACATTCAAAGGTTGCTTGTCATTCATTGTCTTAAGCATCCGCCTTCTTCCCCGAATTCAGAGCCACATCACACCACCGAATTTCAGAGCTGATCCACTTTGACTGCGGATATACTTTAGATGCCTCCATATATGCCCGAAATCTATTCTCCACAAGAGCTGCATCTGTCTTAGGATAGTATACACCCGAATTTCAGAGCTCTGTGTCTTCAAAACTTCAGCTGTTACCACCAAAAATCAGTCTTCTCTGTTTCAACGAAATCTGCCTCAGAGGGGGTCCGAATTTCAAAGCTCATCCACTACAAAAAAAATTATTTAAGAATGAAACAGAAACGTGGTATTTATAGTGGTATAATAATTTGTTTTTTATTTGGGCTGACCTTACTATATATATATATTCTTCAACGTGGAGGGTAAACCCATGTTTATTGGGCCGACCTAGCGTATTTTCCTTAAGATTCTTCTTTTATCTCTAACTGAGGCCGACCTGCTATATATATATATTATACACCAATTTTCTTAAGGAGGCCGAGCTTGCTTAATGTTCACACAGTAAATGTTTGCCATGTCATCATTTTTTTGTTCAAGGTGTAATGAGTTTGCCATGTCATCATTCAAATGCATTAGGCTTCAAACTCCACCAAGGGCATCATCAAGCATGTATTGGCTTCACAAACTATCAAGCACAAGCAATGGGCTCAAGTTACCTTCATATCAAACACAAGTACATTCGTGACAATCAAATACAAATGTCAAGGTCCATCATGACCACAAGGAATGTCCAAGGATGCATATCATCACAAAGGATGTATATGCCAAGCTCCATCATGTGCAAGGGTGTAAGGACACTTGTAAGGGCATCTCAACCATGTGTAGGGTTCCAAGACCCAAGTCTTTGTCTTTGTCATTAAGTCTTTGTCCTAGTCATTCACCGAGTTTGCCATGTCATCAACAAACATCAACAACCACAGCCTTTGTCATTAATGGCTTGTCATCAATGACAACCATGCTCAACACAAACATCCCACATTGTCGTGGGCTCCATGTGCTATACATTGCATTGATTTGATGTTGGAGAATATCGACAAAGTTTACTTTGTTAGGCTACAAGGCTATGGACTCTAGAGCAAGGCTGTTAGGAGCGGGGAGCGGGAGTGAAAAACGAAATTTTCAAAAGCTTCCTTTTTGGGAGTGTTTTTTATATAATAGATATTTTAATATATTTTGATGCATAAATATTAAAAAAAACATGTAGAATGCCAAATTAGTTGTAGAAAACATGAAAATATAGATATAACCATTTAGTACACATATCACATCAATCATCTAGGAGCTATAACTTATAACATTGTCATCAAATGATCAATCATCAACAACATCAACCTTCAAGTTTCAACATATAATATTTGCTATCAACAAACTCTAACAAATAACATCAACCATGAAATGAAACAGGGCATCATTTTCATTACCAAAGAGTTGTAAGATGCAATCAACAATTTGAACTTCGAACGTAGGTTCAAAATTCAAAGTTCACTTATCTAATGTTTACAAAATAGGCCATAATAAACATTAAATACAAAGTACTATCTACTAAGTTTTCCTCTTGCCACGAGAAACTTCCATTTTCTTTCCTTGTAATCTAGGTATAGGAACAAGAGCAACTGAAAGTGTTTGTGGAACATGAGAAGTAGCTGCATGGCCCCCACGAATTGCTGGATGCTATGAAGATAAAGGCAAAGCTCCTACATCTGAAAAATTGCTGGTGGTTGGGAGTGGCATCTCTGTTGTATGAATTTGATCACCATCTTGATCACCCAATAGTTCAACTTCCAAGCGCTCTAATGCTATGGCTCCATCCACCAAATTAGCTTCCTTTAGATTGTTGTCCCAAGTCAAATATGTTCTATCATTCTTGGCTGCATCACAATAATTGGACAACAACCTCAACTTGTAGTGCACATAAACCAAGCTTTTTTCCCGATCTACATTCAAGTTGTTTCTCTTCACGTTGTGGATGAAGTTGTCGGTGCTCCAATACCTCTCTGTAGAAGAAATGTTAGCAACTTGCGAAAGCACCCTCACTGCCAATTTATGTAGAAATGTGATAGAAGAGCCATGTATGTTCCACCATTCGATAGGACTCAACCTATCTCGATCTTTGGTTGCATGCAAGTTACCAAAGACTCCAGGTTCACTATTGTATTTTCTCAATTCACTTCGTACTTGAGCAAACTCCTCATCAGGGACCAACTTGTCTAATGCAAGCATATACCCATCCTGCACCTTTGGATCTGTGTGTGGTTTTCTCTTAACTCCACCTCCAGGTGCTGGTTGGGCCAACCAAGGTGGGGAATAATATTTTGGTGTAAAGACATATGCTAGGGCATGGAGTGGAACATTCAGATTATCCCACCTTTTGACCACATGTTTATGAATATGATCATACAAGGTTGCATCTCTTTGCTCAATAATGTCTTTGATTTGGCCAAGCATGCTATCCATCTGCTCATACACCTAGCCAGTCACTGGTTGATTTGTATTTGCAAACCGAATCATACTATAAATGGGCTTGGTGAACTGTAGAACATACCTAACCTGACCAAAACTAACCATCAAGAACAATGTCCTCCACCTCTTGAAAGTCATGTCTATCATATGTGCTTGGAGCTCTGCCTTTCAAATCCTGACATGAATCACTTGAGACCATACTAGCCAATGCCTCTCTTACCTTCAAAAGCCGCTTAAAGGTGAGGTAGTAGCTAGCAAATCTAGTCCTTGCAATCTTCAATAGATCCAACCTAGAGTGATTGTAAAAAATGTGGTGGGCCATGCTATGATTGGTAATAAATTTTATCATTTTCTTCCCTCTCTTGTACAAGGCACCAATCCATCGATAATTAGGGCCCCTCATCTTAACAATATCATGCATCAAAAGGTTCAATGTGTGAACCAAACACCCTGACCAAAATATGTTAGGGACACATCTTCAATGATTGCTCCCACTGCCTTACAATTAGCAACATTATCAGCGATGACTTGAATGACATTGTATGGCCCAATCTCTTGAATAGTTTTAAGTAATGGTTGTGCAATATTAATGCCAGTCTTGTAGCGATCTGAGTAGTCATGGGCTGAAAGGAAGGACCGCACCACTAACAGATGTTGAAATTTCATCAAGTTAGGGTTATGTACAGAAAAATAACAATTCATCATACTTTAATGCACAAAGTAGATAAACAAATACTGAAATTAAATATGAAATAGTACAACAGTAACTTCTAACATAATTTTCATCTCTTTCAACTTCACACCTTTAGCACTCTTAGGTCGGTCACTGTGTTAAAGTACTTTTAACACTACCAGTTAAGTCACTGTGCTAAATTAATCTTCAGCAATAAATAATTTAACCACATAATAATAAAAGAGAAGATACTTACTTGTGTGTGGGACCCTTCCTATAAAAATACTCAAAAGAGTTACTTACTTTCAGTAAACACTGTGCCTTAGAGAGGCCAGTCAAATCTGGAAACTATCAGACCCTACAAGAGGATAGTACAAACCAGAGAGAGAGAGATGACTGGGCTAAGATATAACCAAATAGTCAATGACAGTCAGAAGCACAATGACAATCAAAGGAAGACTCAGCACATAAATTTATACCACAGATACAACTCAGTGCCTAGGTTTGATCCTCAATAATATAAGTCTGGTCAAGGATAAAGACTCAGAATAGATGTATCAAAACCAAAATATAAACTCAATACCATGGACTAGTCATTAGCATAAAAGTTTAAGTCTTTAGACAAACTGACCACAAACAAATTCTCAAAAATCAGATTTGTCAGATGATAGCAAAATAGATCTCAGCAAACACTCAGTATGCCTATAACTCAGAAAATAAACTTGCAGCAGACAGTGAGAACCCTTAATAGTATCACAGCTTAATCAACAAGGTGTCAGCAGGGTCGACCTTCTCAGGACAAACCCCAAACAGGTCACGGCTATCAAATCTGGGCTGTACTAGTTTATGGCTACTTAGGATAAACCCCAATCAGGCTCCACACAAGCAGATCGAACCTCTCCTCAGCCCAATCGGATTCCACATCAGCAGATCGGACTCTTCTCAGCCCTATCGAACCTCTCAGCAGTGAAATAGACTTCAGTAAATCAACAGCAATCAGATCAGATCTCAAACAGGTGTAGATCGGGTTGAGTCTTAGTCAATAACATCAAATTGGGCCTCTCCAAAGTTACAGCAGACATTAGCAAACCCAACCAGAAAGTAGATCTGAGGTAGGAGCAGCAGACTCATAACTCTTGACGTCAAACATGAAGGAGAGCTAAGATGGGTAAAATTAACTTCAAAGGATATCAATATATAGGAATTTAAAGAATTAAATTAATCCTTTAAGTTAGGGCTCCATAGATTTAGGGAAGAATAAAAAAAAAATATATATAAAATAAAATAAATGAACAAAAAAAAAAAGAAAAAGAAAAAAAAGATAACAAAAATAAAAATGTAAAAATAAAAGAATAAATATAAACTAAGGTCATGTACCAAATAAGTGGGTACAAGACTAATAACCAAGGGTATGTTCCAAAAGTGGACAAGTACCCATAAGACCAAAACAACAAGGGTGGTATAAATAGAAGGTGGGTCAATGACCCTAATTACCACAAATCAAAGACAGGGTACCACAAGACTTAATAAACAATAAGGTGAAGTAAATCACCCAAGGTGGAAAGGTACAACCAGTCATCTCTCTCTCAAATGTACAAATGTTCCATATAACCTGAAAGTTCATCATCATTGTATAAGGAAGGGTTCACATAGATGATGTGATCATGTGGTCCTCTCAACTGCTCCTTAGGTCAAATGTTAGTAGCTTCCACAAGGGGTGGCCAGTCCCTTGAGAAGACCAACCAACTCATCCATCTCGAAGACCTAGGAGAAGAGGACATCACACATCATAATCTTGGTAACTGACCAAGTGCCTCCATTCTCAAGGAATGGCTTCTCAGCCCAAGGCTGAGCCTCAGTCCTAGACTGGGACATGTTGATCAACCATCTGGTCCATGACCAGGTTCTCCATTCTCCCAGAGAATGGTCCTCAGCCTCAAGCTGAGCATTTAGTCCTAGACTGAATGTTGATCAACCATCTGCAGGACCTAGGATGTCTCTGTCTCAACCTGCAGGATCTGCTTGGTCCTCGTGACCAAGAAACTGTCTGGTCCCAGACCAGAATACCCTAGAGACAAATAGGGGCCCTAGCTACATGCTAGGGACTTTGCCATGGCATCCATCTGCTTGGTCCTCGACCAAGAACCCCAGGAGACAGCTGGGGTCCCTAGGGTACCTTCTAGGGTCTTACTCATTACTCTGCCTGGTTAACTTGACCAGGAACCCTAGTTAACTGACTAGGGTACCATTCTCTCTGAGAATAGGTCTCGCAGCTGCACTAAAAATTAACAACAGACACACCAAAAATATTTATCAATGGCTTTCCTTTAACATTTGTCCAACCATTAGGTACATTGGATACCCCATAGTTGTTCCAATCATTTGTAAACTTTAAAAGAGCATTATTGACTTTGGCTCTTTCCCTGTCAAGTCCCATAGTTCGAGCTTTGTCTTACCCGGGGCTCTTGTATCCTTTAGGGGCACCATTGATGGCTTTACCATTTCATGCCAATAGGGTGAGCGAAGAACATTGAATTGTACACCACATGCATAGAGAAACTTGCAAATTTTTGAATCTACATCATCTCTGCAACCTTGGTCAATAAAATCTGATAATGTTCTTCTCATAAGGGAGAATCCATTACAATAGGGGCATGAGGATTGACTAACAAACATTCTGTATGAGGCTTCAGAATTGACCCTTTATTTCTTGGATTTGTTTTGGGCGGCCTCTTCTTCTTGCTTGTATTTGTTTCTCTCTTTCCCTAGTACTTTGTCACATGTTTTGACTCCAATAGTCTTACCTTCATCCCATGGCATAATCCCACATAGATGCTTTCTCACATGGGTATATGAACTTGCGTAAGTTTTAGTACAATGGGAGCATATAAACTTTGTGGTTCCACCCCCTTTCCTTCCCCCAAGCCTTGACACATACTTCCACAAAGGTGTTGTTTCTTTTTGTTTTGGTCCCTCATCATTCTCAGCGTCATTATCATCATTCCCTTCCCCTTCTTTCTCCTCTCCACGGTATGTGCCACTCCCTACTTCTTCCTCCTCATCATTGCCACTAGTATATCAATTTCCCAATACCATCATCATAATAAGGAACATAACAAAAAAAAAAACCACATACCCATCATGCTTCTTGACTCAAGATGAAAATCCCTTGTTGCCTGCAATAGAATGATGGAGAAGGATAAATGGGAAAGAGTAGGAGAAGAGAACATTCAAGATTTAAAATTTTAACATAGTGGATTTTTTTTTAAATAAACAAGGAGTGGGATTTAGAGCCTACCTCTTTAGCTCTGCAGTGGTGGTTGAATGTTTCTATGGAAGCCTTCAATCCCCCTTCCAAGCTCTCACAAATAGTAGCCTTCAATCTCCCTTCCAAGCTCTCACGAATTTGCTCACAAACAGCTAGCAAACCCACTCAAAAGTTCAAAACCCTAGCAAAGAGGAGTGAAATGAGAAATAGAATGAGTACAATTGGAGTGAGTGTTTAAATCCCTTAAATGAACCCTAGCCATGCCCAAAAAGCCAAGTGGAACCATGTCTTGGTTCCAAAAACCAAAAAGAGAAAAAAATGTGCCTCAACTTGCAGGAGCGTTCAGGGAACGATTTTTTTCCTCCTTGTAGTGACTAAGGAGCGCTCTGGGAGCGATGCTCCTTGGTCACTTCCTAAAAAACTAGGGAGTGATTTCTTCCCCAAGGAGTGTGGTCCCTGAAATCGCTTCTAGAAGGAAGTGCGCTTTGGGAGTGGAGTGTTAGAGGAGAGGGCGCTTCCCTGCAGCTCAACTCTAGAGGCTAGTTAGAGCCTTAAATGTTATTATTATAGTATTATCTTTTGAATAAACTGCTTGTGTTAAGCTCGATGGGCTAGCTTGAATGGTTAAGTTCTTTGAGCTTCATGTAGAAGGTCTCGGGGTTGATACCCCAAGCCTGTTGCATGCCTCACTTGATGTCCCTACTAGATCAGTGATTGTAATCAATGTCAACGGGCTTACACTAACTACCATTCACAAAATATTGGGAAGTGCTTGGGGTTTTCTCCACGAAGTTTCCCTTTGGAAAAAAAATGCTTCCTTTAAACTCTATAAATAAAATGATATGGGTACATGCATTTTATACAATAAAGGTGGGCTACGAAAGCAACCACCACATGAAAAACCTAACAATTAGCAGAGTCCCATAGGGCTTATAAAAAATAGCAAGTCCAAGTTTTAGGGGCTTAACAAGTCCAAAATAAACATATTGATATGGCCAAATGCTAGAGAATAGAGAGAAAAAACTAAATTTTATGGCAAGTTGGCCATAACAAATATATTTCAATCAAGTTGCAGCAATAGATCCCATATTTGGAGGACGGTAAGGGTCATCTAGGTTCGGGCCCCACCCATTAAATAGTGGTTCTTCAATAGGCGGAGTAGGTCCCATTTCTCATCATTATGCTTCTTAGGGCATTGATCCATAGAAATGGCTAGGTCAAGTTGGGGGTACTTATCATTATTGGGCCAAGGAGGGGCTGACTGATGGTTATCCTCTCTGTTTTAGCTTTCGTATCGACATTCATTGTGTTATTGAGTCAGGTGGCTTGCTATCAGATCTGTGCTAGTAAGTTGAACCAAGGGGGAATGGATATCTAGGGGAGGAACTCAACTCATTATGCATGGAGCCAGCCCCTAGTACTTTAGAAGTTGTTTGATGTGCCAACTCGAGGTCCACCTTCCCAGCTTACACCTGGGTTTTGAAGGGATGGTTGCGACAAATTAGAGCTCCATTTATGGCTGAATTTTCATGCATAAAATGATCAAAGGCTGAAGGTATTAGTGGCTAGAAATTTTCTGCAGTCATAAAAATCCTCCATATGCTGAAATAAGTCTGCACCATCAATGGGAAAACATGGCTGAAATATGACTCCCTAATTTTCTGCACATTACCTCCGATATATTAGGTTCCCTAAGAGACATGAGATCTGCAATTTTAGCCTGAGAAACCTCATTATCAGTATCATAGATAAGATCTCCATAAAAATTCCAGCGATCTATATCGCTACTATGACTACCAATCTGAAAAGGAATGCACATAACTTCATGCTCTTGGCTTCCCTCATCTCCATCACATGAAGAGTACGTACATCTGAGAATTCTTTATCTTTCAAGGGTTTCTCCATGAAATTGGCCATTACAAAACCATAAAAAATTGGATCATGAAATTCAGAATTTTGAGAAGACGATGCTTACCATTGTTTTCAATAGAGGATGAAGTGGAAGCTTGAGTGCCTTAATTTGACTTTTCATATTTTTCTTGGGGAGCTGCAATAAAATCTTCAGTGGTCTCTTCATTTGGATCTAAAATATCTTCTTCACGGGAGGTTATAGCATAATCTTTTTTTTTTAAATACTTTTTATATTCACAAAATTATTTACAATAAAAAAAGCTAGTGGTGGAAGGGTATATACAATGCCTATCCTAACTGTTTCCTGAAGCTTATTAGAGCATAAATAAAATCAGAATATACAATAGGATCCAACTTTTTGTCATTCTTGATTAACCGGGGTCCCTTGGCTAGTAACTAATGGCGTACCTCATCTTTCCAAAGTGCAATAAAAGCTGAAACATAACTACTTTCTTGATCAAAAACATACTTGTACAACTTTCCATAGCACAAACAAAGAAGCTATCTGCAAGCAATGCCACAAACTAGAGAGTGAATCCTGTACCAGGGAATAGCCATCTCCAAGAAGAGTTGCTCTCCAATAAAGTTTGTTTAAGATCAGCTCGGGGTGCTGCCACTCCACAAATCTCCAACAGTCCCTGGAAAATCTACAGTCCCCAAAGGTGTGCTTAACTATCTCCGGTCTTTGGCACGTAGGGCATAGACCATTTGAGAGGCCAGACTTAGCCAATCGGGCGTTGGACGGAAGCCCCTGGTAAATCACCAGCCAAACAAACACTCGCATCTTATAGGAAAGCTACACTGACCAAACATTGTGAAGCCGTTGAATCCACCACCTCTTTGGATCTGACAAAACCCATCTCGCGTTGAGTACTAGCGAAAGGTGATGACGTTGATGAAGAGTTGTGTACATACAGCGAGAGTCATACTGCAACAGTGGGATATTAAAGCTCCATTGCCAATCTCTCTAGAAAGCCCCTGGCATACCAATGTTCATTTTGAACAAATCTGAGGCTGGGATATAGGCCTGTAGCTCCATGATCACAAGGCCATCCGAGGCCAGCGACCCAAACTCTTGAGCAAGTGGTCTCCACGGCTTTCATGAGCGAGCCTCAGAATTGCAAATATCCAGCTAATGAAAGAAACCCTTCCCACTCAGTCGTCTCGCTTGGAACCGCAACAACTCTGCAATGTAGATCCCTTGGTCTCGCAACTCCAAATCGGTCGAGAGGCAATGTCCCACCCAACTCTACTACCTTCCCACTGCCATCGAATCAATGTAACCACCAACCTCCATGTCTTCCAAATACTCTTGAAGATAATAGAGCCCCCAACCTGAAACTGAGAGGGCGAGGAGATGATGTCACATAAGCCAAATCTGTCTCGTATCCTGCCTTGGTGCTGAGCTGGCAGAATCTAGTGTCGAAAGAGAACCTGCCATGGTGGTGCACCCTCAAGACATTGAACCACCCACTTGGCTTCCAAAATACTGCCCTATATGGCCACATCAATCAATCCTAATCCCTCATCATCCTTGGGGATAGTCCAGACATCCCTAGCAATTAGGGGCAAACCTCTAGCCCCCCATACTTCGACCAAAGATAAGCATGTAGAATTTGCTCCAGTCGTCTGAACTGATCCTTGATGGGAAATTAGCAGGACATGTAATACACATGAGAGGCCTAGAGAATGCGACTGACTACTGTCAGCTTCCCTGTAAAAGGAAGATCCTTGTGATGCCATACATGTAGCTTGCTCTGAAGTCTTTGTAGGCACTAGTGTTAATTTTTGAGCATTAATTCAATATACTCTAGGACCTTTACTGAGAGAATAACATGTACAACATATCAAGTATAACAATGCATATCAATCACACCAAGCAATCACATGAGACAATAGACAGGCAGAGTTTCACTGGGGAAAACCATAAAGGTGAAAAACCCCACAACTTCCTCAGAGATAGAAAGAGCAATGATACAACCAAAGTACAAGAGATAGTCTTCTCCTAGCAGCTACTCCTCCTCAACTAGTGCGCCACTTTCCGAGTGATGTAGAAGTGAATATTGAGATGAACAAATAGAGATCTCCCGCTCTCTGTTTATACTTGTCCTGACTTGCCTATTACACTAGCAGGGCCGGCTTCTCTAGAAGAGTCTAATAACCCATGGTTACATTAATCCGGGCCAACCCCACACTTGGTGGTCTAATAACCCATCACAACAAGTTACGACACTTGCGACACTTGTCAATACAAATGACAACACTTCCATATAGAGGAATAATAACATCTCTATAGGAGTACAATATACATAGGTGAAATACATTCTGAAGTTACATATACACAAACATTCCCTCTTAACTAGGAAGGTATTTCTCGACACAGATCTGCTAGCACAAGTCTTCTTCTTTGGATCATCATCATTGAATCATTGTCATCAAATTATCGTCATCGAATCAACATCGTCGTCACTGCTGCTGCTATCTCAATCAATCTCTGATCTACTCGTCATAGGAAGTTCTACAGAGCCAGTCTTTTTTCATACTGGATGTAGGCCTGCCACCTGCAGGTCTTCATCATCTACAGAGCCAGCCCTTTTTCATGCTGGATGTGACCTAGAACAAATCTAGGATTTCTACCACAGAGTCAGTCCTTTTTCATACTGGATGGGACCTAGAACGCATCTAGGATTTTCGCCATAGAGCCAGTCCTTTTTCATACTAGATGGGACCTAGAATGCATCTCGGATTTCCGCCACAGAGCCAGTCCTTTTTCATACTGGATGGGACCTAGAACGCATCTAAGATTTCCTCCATAGAGCCAGTCCTTTTTCATACTGGATGGGACCTAGAACGCATCTAGGATTTCTGCCACAGAGCCAGTCCTTTTTCATACTGGATGGGACCTAGAACAAATCTAGGATTTTCCACCACACAACCTCGAAAGAGCATCCCAGGACTTATTACGTGCACACAGCCCAACCTATCGGATCTCCTAGGACTACATTACATGTGGTCATGGCAAAACCTCGAAAGAGCATCCCAGGACTTATTACGGGCACATAGCTCAACCTATCGGATCTTCCAAGACTACATTACATGCCATACGACAAAACCTTGAAAGAGTATCCCAAGACTTATTACGGGCACACAGCCCAACCTATCGGATCTCCCAGGGCAATATTACATGTCCTCCCAGAGCAATGCCTCGAAAGAGCATCCCAGGACTGATTATGGGCACACAGCCCAACCTATCGGATCTTCCAGGTCAACTTACATGCTCATCTGCACAACCTGTCCACGGCCATAGAGCATCAACCTGATACTCATCATACATCATCCTGATGTACATCATCACATGATCATCCTGATCATCATCATAGCATCATCCTGGTGCATATCATCTGGAGCAACATCCTGAAGCTCCTCATCCATGATCATCCTAATCATACAATGTATCCACCTGATACATATCATCTGGAGCAACATCCTGAAGCTCATCATCCATGATCATCCTGATCATACAATGTATCCACCTGATACATATACAAATACATGATCCACCCGATCATAACAAGCATCCAACATGATGCATACAGAGCAGTAATTGGAGCATCATCCTGATGCTCATCATCCAGCGCTTACATCCATAGCCATGGGAAGGATCCTCCTCTCACCATGCCAGGAATGGCTCTTGCAAATGTGTCCATCACTTCTTCCTCGAAGTGTCATCGATCTGAAGAACACCAAGCCTCTCTTTGAAGTACTCAAACTTCACTTTGGCTAGTGGTTTCGTCAACACATCTGCAACCTGCTCATCCGTCGCAATATACAAGAGCTTCACTGGTCCTCTCTGCACCATATCCCTGATATAGTGATATTTGATCTCAATGTGCTTCGACCTGTCGTGGAACACCGAGTTCTCAGACAACTTCACACAACTTTGGTTGTCACAGTAGATACCAGTAGCATCCAACGAGAGATCAAATAACTCAGACAGTAGCTTCCTCAGCCATACTGCCTCACAACTAGCCGGACAAGCTGCAACATACTCTGCTTCGGCTATACTCAGTGCTATGCAGGACTGCTTCCTGCTAAACCAAGAGATCACTCCTGATCCCATACTGAAGCAGCACCCTGAAGTGCTCTTCCTATCTGCAGCACTGCCTGCCCAATCTGAATCAACATAACCCTGCAGGTTAAACTTTTGATTCACATCATACTTGATCCCATAATCAATTGTACCCTTCAGGTACCTCAGAATATGCTTTACAGCAACCAGGTGAACACTTCTGGGATCCGTCAGGAACTGGCTCAATGTGTTCACCGCAAAGCAAATATTTGTTCTCGTGTTCGTCAGGTACATCAAGGACCCAATCATCTGACGATACACAGTGACATCAACCGGATCAGATGAAGCATCACACAGAAGCTTCAGGTTTGATGCCATAGGTGTGGCCATGGCCTTGCAGTCCATCATCTCGAACCTCTTCAGGATATCTACTGCATACTTCCCTTGTCCAAGGAAGATTCCATCTGCACTCTGCCACACCTCCATGCCTAGAAAGTAGTGCATCATCCCCAAGTCCTTCATCTTGAACTCGGCAGCAAGCTTCCTCTTCATGTCGGCAATTAGTCTATCCTCACCCGTAACAAACAAGTCATCCACATACAAGAGTAGAATCACAGGATTGCCTTTCTCAACCTTGTAGTAAAGGTTGGAATCCGCTTTACTCTTGGTAAAGCCCAAACTGAATAGAAAACTGTTCATCCTACCATACCAAGTCCTAGGAGCTTGCTTCAAGCCATACAAGGCTTTCTTCAACCTACACACATATGTCTTTCTGTCATGTGTTTCAAAACCAAGTGGCTGCTCCACATACACTTCCTCTTCGACTACACCATTCAAGAAAGCTGTCTTGACATCCATCTGGTGTATCTTCCATTTCATCACTGCAGCTAGAGCAAGTATTGTTCTGATGGAAGTGTATCTGGCTACAGGGGCAAAGGTCTCTTCATTGTCTATTCCCTCTTTCTGAGAGAAGCCATAAGCTACAAATCTTGCCTTGTATTTCTCTATGCTACCATCTGCAGCATGCTTGATCTTATAGATCCATTTGGAAGTCACAACAGACTTCCCTTCTGGTCTTGGGACCACATCCCAAACATCATTCTTCATGATCGATTGGTATTCCCCAACCATGGCATCCTTTCATTCTTTCTTTTTCGCTGCCTCTTCATAACTAAAAGGTTCTTTGTTCATAATGTCACAGAGCAGGGCAACATAGCTAGTGTGTGACCTTGTCCTCTTCCTTTCTCTGTGTTCCTCTTCTGGAATACCATATCTTTTTGCATCTTGGATGAGCTCTCTAGCCCATGCAGGTTTCCTCTTGTGAGAGATCTTCTCACGGGGTGGATCTATAGGTTTTTGTGGATCTTCAATTTCACGGGTTGCTTCTGGAATTGCTTCATTCATAGTGGTATCTTGAAATCTGATTTCCTTTGGTTCTTCATGATCTTCAACAGGTGTCTTCCTTGATTTGATATAAGCTGAGTTCTCATCAAATGTTACATCCATGCCGACATCAATCTTCTTGATCCCTGGAAAGTATATTTTGTAAGCCTTCGAGCTTTTACTGTATCCCAGAAAGATGCCCTTCTTTCCTGAAGGATCTAGCTTAGTTCTCTTTTCCTTTGGAATATGAGTATATACTAGATAACCAAATATTCTGAGATGGCCGACTTCAGGTTTCTTACCAAAAAAGACCTCTTCTGGTGTCTTGTTGTCCAATATCTTATGAGGTGTTCTATTCTGCACATACACAACTGTCCTAGCTGCTTCTGCCCATAGATGCATAGGAAGATCTTGGTCATGAAGCATTGACCGTGCTGCTTCCATGATAGTTCTATTCTTCCTTTCTGCAACTCCATTTTGTTGTGGATTGTAAGGAGCAGTCAACTCCCTTTTAATACCTGAATCACTGCATAGCTTCTTGAAATCACCTGAAGTGAATTCTCTGCCATTATCGGATCTGAAGGTCTTGATCTTCTTATCAGTTTGATTTTCCATCAATGCTTTGAATTCCTTGAATTTATCAAATACTTCATCTTTGTTCTTTAAGAAGTAAACCCAAGTCTTCCTAGAGAAATCATCAATGAAAGAGACATAGTATACATACCCACTCAAAAAACTTGATGACACATCGGACCGCATACATCGGAGTGGATAATTTCCAAGATTTCTTTTGCTTTACTTTCACTGCTTGGAAATGCCTTCTTAATGTTCTTTCTTTTTGCACATCCTTTGCAAACACCTTCATGCTTTGTCTTGATTTCAGGAAGACCCTCTACTGCTTTACTCGCAACTGGTAGTGCTCTGTAGTGCACATGTGCAAGCCTTCTATGCCAAAGTTCACTTGGCTCCATGGATTCATGTACCATGGCTTGTTCAGGTTGTCGCTTCAATTTGTACAATCCTCCCTCTTGCTCTCCAATCACCACTGCATCATCCATAGTTTTACCCTTTGGCCACATTAGGACTTGGCCATCTACAAATGCAACCCTCATGCCTTTTGCATCCAATGCAGATATGGAGAGTAGGTTCTTCTTGAGCCCAGGTACATATAGTACATCTTTCATCTTCAAAGACTTTCTAGAGTCTAGGTTGTAGGAGGCTTCACCACTTCCCTTGATGGGATATTGATAGTCATCCCCAAGTTTTACTTTATGGGTTGACTCATGTTCGGATAGATTTACAAAAGATTCTTTAAACCCAGTCATGTGTTTGGAAGCCCCACTATCAATAAGCCAATCATTACATCCATGAGAGATAGTACCTGTGAGAGCAGAGATTAGAACATATTCATCTTCACTTGATGAAGCATCACTTTTTGCCCTAGCCTTCTTCTTGGGAGGTTCATCATCCTCAGCAGCATGAGCATGGTACCTCCTTTTGGTGTCCTTCTTCTTCTTGTTGAAGTTGTTGTTGTCCTTTTTGTTCTTGGGACAATTTATAGCAATATGTCCCTTCTCATTACATGTAAAACATATTCTCTTCTCTTTATGCTGATGGTGGTGAGAAGATTTCTTGAAATGAGATGGCTCTTTCTTGGGTTTTCCTTTCTTGGTGTGAGCTGTGATAGCTTGATCTTCATTCCCCATCTTTTCTTCTCGGGCCACCAGCCTTGCTTCTTCTTGTGAGCATTCCTCCCACAGTCTACTGAAGGAGATCAGTTTTCTTCTTGCACAGATTCCTTGGATAAAGGAATCCCATGACCTAGGTAGGCCATTCAAAGTGGTCATAACAATTTCACCATTCTCCACCACTTCATCCACAGCTTCAAGTTGTTCCTTGATCTGAGAGACCTTAGAGAAATAGGATTGAATGGTCTCTCCATTTTGAAGCTTTACCCCTTTCAATTGGTTCCGCAGAGTCATCTTCCGATTTATGTTCTTCCCTTCAAACAGCTTGGTTAGGGAATCAAACAGCTCCTTGGGTGTCTTTAGAGATGACACATGTGGTATGAGATGGTCTTTGATAGAATCAACAATGATCCTCTTTGCCTTGACCAAGTTTTTCTTATGTAGGGCCTTAGCCTCTTCTTCCTCTGGGACAGGGACCTCAGCACTTATGTAAGTAGCCAATTCATTTTCTTCCAGGATTAACCCAATCCTATACTTCCATGCTTGGAAGTTATCAGCCCCTTCAAGCTTATCCTCAAGCTTGGTGTGGTGAGACATCTTAAAGAGTACTTCAAATGGAAATAGAAAAGATTTAGGTCTTACCACTTGATTTGCAGAAATTTGGATCTGGTGCCGGATTAGGGTTTGTCAGAGAAACCCTAAAAATTCAAAATGTGAATTTCAACTTTCTGAAAGGATAGAAAGATGCGCCTTGATGAGTTGATCAGCTTGGTGTATTCATAATTTGAAATCTGCAAAGTTTCACCCTTCAGAAATGCCTTTTAGTCTTCCCGGATTCACTAGGGAGGACCCTGAATTAGGGTTTGAGTTTCCCGGAGCTTCCCCAACCAAAAATCTCGATCCAAAGCTCTAAACTTCGATTTTTCCAAGGAGCTTCTAGCTATGTCCTCAAATTTCAAAAATTCCTATTTTTGTGGAAACCCTAATTTTTAGGGCAAAAAATGAAAGTGCTCAGAATTGAATTCTGATTGTATAGAAAGATTCTCCTTGATGAGTAGAGTCAATCTACCTTGCTGCCTTTCCAAAATTTGTGGAGAGAAACCCAATAAACAAGAAACTCTAGTTTCCGCCACTGCACAATGTCTTCTTCTCAGGTTAGCTCTGATACCATGTTAATTTTTGAGCATTAATTCAATATACTCTAGGATCTTTACTGAGAGAATAACATGTACAACATATCAAGTATAACAATGCATATCAATCACACCAAGCAATCACATGAGATAATAGACACACAGAGTTTCACTGGGGAAAACCATAAAGGTGAAAAATCCCACAACTTCCTTAGAGATAGAAAGAGCAATGATACAACCAAAGTACAAGAGATAGTCTTCTCTTAGTAGCTACTCCTCGTCCTCAACTAGTGCGCCACTTTCCGAGTGATGTAGAAGTGAATAATGAGATGAACAAATAGAGATCTCCCGCTCTCTATTTATACTTGTCCCGACTTGCCTATTACATTAGCAGGGCCGACTTCTCTAGAAGAGTCTAATAACCCATGGTTACATTAATCCGGGCCGACCCCACACTTGGTGGTCTAATAACCCATCACAGCAAGTTACGACACTTGCGACACTTGTCAATACAAATGATGACACTTCCGTATAGAGGAATAATAACATCTCTATAGGAGTACAATATACATAGGTGAAATACATTCCGAAGTTACATATACATCAACAACTGGTCCCACATAGTGCCTACAAATGGAATACCGAGGTTTCTAACAATCACCCTTGGTCGAATAAAGGACCAAGCCTTAGGAATCCAAGCTAGGGGCAAGTCAACTCCAATCAACCAAAAATACGTTTTGTGAGGATTGACGATGGCAATGGAAACCTGGCAAAAGGTGTCAAGACAAGACATGGCCTTGTCCATGGAGGCCTACTCTATACTAACAGAGAGAAGGGAGTCATCGACAAAATGGTTTTGAGAAAAGAAGAAGAGGATCTGCGTTTGTGAAATGAAAGTTCTCGACGTTTCAATCCTTACTGTAGGATCATCATCAGGAGACAATGAAGTGTGAGGAGATTGTGATTGCCCAATGACCTTTGTATATGTAGTGATTGTGGAGGTTTGGTAGATGGAAGTAGGTTGGGTGTCGGCTCAGGTTAGGTCTAGGGTTTGTTGGTTTATAGGGATGAATAAATGTTTTTAGAGTTTTTTATAGAAAAATTAATAATAATTGGTTTAAATAATTAATTTGATCTTCATTTAACTAACTAAAGTATGTTAGGGTTTTGTTAGTTTGTAGGAAAATTAATTATCTTTTAATGTTTTCTAAATTTATGAAATTATTATTAATAATTAGTTTGATTTAAAATTAACTAGTTTATTAAGTAACATTTAGTTTTCAATAGGGATAACTTGAACATTTATCAATGATTAATTTAATTCATTTAAAATGATTTGAATTCTAACTTTAATTCCATAACCTAGGGTTTGATAGTTACATGAAAGATCCTTTGTTTATTAATGTTTTTTCAAATTATTCAGATTATTATTAATAATTAATTTGAATACTATAAAATTATTAACTAGTTAAGAATCTTTATTAGTTTTTGAAATTTATTAGAGTTAATTAATTCTTAAGTTTAATACCTAAATTTAGTTTTTAATAAAAGTTTTTAAGGTTTAGAAGTTAGGTTTTTAATATTTGTTAAAAATGATCCTTTTTCTCTTTTATTTATAATTAAATAGGATTTTTCAATTAATTAGTTAAAGTTTTATTTAAAAGTTTTGAATGGTATATTATAATGTTTTTAATAAATTTTTTGGTTAATAAATTATTTAAGTGAAAATTAGTTTATTAGCAGAATTGCTACATTTCAAAGATTTTAAATTTTAAATTTTGATTATTAATTTAATTATGATAATTAGTGTGTGTGATGGGTACTAAATTATTAGGATGAGTGTGAAGGAATAGAAGTAAAGTGATGATCTTTATTGGAGTGCCTTGAGTTTAGCTTGTTTTGTAAAGAATGTATCAAGGGTTTCCAGGTATCACTCAATTTGGTTCCGTCATCTCTATTGAGGCAATTTCCACAAGTTTCAATTTCAATTTTCTCCCTAATCTTTCGTTTTGTGAGATTGTCTTCTCTAGCTATAACGGAGGCCTTTTCCAAGCAAATTTGATGTTGGGTTAGGTGAGAGTGTTCTGCTAGGGCTGATTTTTTATGTCTATCATGCCTAAGGTCAGCGCTATGTTCTTTTAGTCTTGTTGCTATTGATCTACCAGTTTCTCCTATGTAAGGCATGCTACATGAGCAAGGGATGGAGTAAACACCTTTGTATGACATGGGGTCTCTAGGGTCTTTTAGGGAATCTAATATGTTTCTTATTGTGTTGGGGGGGGGAGAATATAACTTTGAAGTTGTGTTTTCTGAGAATTTTGGCTAGTTTATCATTGGTTCCTTTAATGTAAGGGAGGAAGATTCTGTTAGATTTTATGTTATCTTCTTTATTCTTATCTTTTTTATCTTTTTTAGGTTTCTTGGCTAATTCTACAACTCTCTTGAACTGATTCTTATCATATCCATTGTTACTGAATACTGTTTCTAAATGTTCAATTTCCTGGTCTATGTGTTCTTTATCCACAATTCTAAGGGCTCTTGTGACTAATGTATGGATAACACCGGTTTTTTGTGGGGGATAATGGTGTGAATTAGCATGAAGGTATCTCTCAGTGTGGGTCTTTTTCCTATAAACCTGGTGTGTTATAGATCCATCTTCCTTTCTTGTGACTAGTACGTCAAGGAAGGGAGGACTATGGTTCTCTTCAATTTCCATGGTAAATTTTATGCTGTTGTTTTGTGAGTTAAGGTGTTTGAGAAACTCGACTAATTGATCTCTCCCATGAGGCCAGACCACATCTGTGTCATCTACATAGCGTTTCCATCGTTTAGGTTTAAGGGGGGAGGATTCAATAGCTTTAATCTCAAAGTTTTCCATGTATAGGTTAGCTACTATAGGAGAGAGGGGTGACCCCATTGCAATGCCTTCCACCTGTTCGAAGAACCTATTCTGGAATGTAAAAAAGGTTGACCTAAGACACACTTCAACCAGCTTTGCAATATCATCATTGGTAAGCTCCCTTATGGTTTCAATGGCATCTTTGATTGGAATCTTTGTATAGAGAGAGACTACGTCAAAGCTAACAAGGATGTCATTGTCTTCAAGCTTTTCAGTGCTGATTTCTTTTAGCCAGCTAGTGGAATCTTTGACAAAGGAGTTAGTTTTGCCCATTAAAGGTTTGAGTAATTTAGCAAGGTATTTAGCTAGTTTATATGTGGGAGACCCAATCGTATTGACAATAGGGCGAAGTGGGACACCTGTTTTATGAACCTTGGGAAGTCCATATATGCGTGGGATCACACCTTTGGGGAGAAGTTTCGTTTTAAGGTTGTCGTCAAGGTTTGAATTTTTAATGGCATCTGTAACTGTTTTCTGAATTTTCTTGCTGGGGTCTTTACTCAGTACCTTGTAACTTCCGCACTCTAGATGTTCATTCATTTTCTTTATGTAATCGGTGGTGTCCAGGATTACAGTGGCGTTTCCTTTATCTGCGCGTGTGATTTTGATGTCTCTGTTGTTTCTCAGGTTTTGTAGTGCCCATCTTTGATCTAAGGAGATGTTGGGCTTGGGAGGTTTGGCTCTACGGATTACTACAGCACAATCTTGACGAATGATTTCGGCTTCTTCTTCAGGGATGTTTGTTAGGCTGTCCTCTATGCTGCAGATAAGGTCTTTCATGGGAATGGATTTGGGTGCTAGAGCGAAATTTAAACCAAGTTCGAGAACATTGAGGGCGTTGTCATCGATGGTAACCTTGGACAGGTTGATGACAGTCTTTTTCAGCGATTTATTATCATTGTTCTTTGGTATCATAGCGTTCAACCCAGCGGTGTGGTCTGTTCTATATTCAACGTGTACTGTTATATCCTCTTCGGTGTTCAGATCACGGTTTATTATGTTTTTATTGTGGATTATCATAGCGTTCAACCCAGCAGTGTGGTTTGTTCTATATTCAGCGTGTACTGTTATATCCTCTTCGGTGTTCAGATCACGGTTTATTATGTTTTTATCGTGGATTACTATATTATCCTCGGCGCTCATGGCGTGGTCGTGAGTGTTAATTGTCAACCTAGAAATTAAATTATTATCTTGGTTAGTGTTCGTGAGATTGGTTTGCTTATATCCTGGCGTGTTGTTTGGGTCAGCGTTGTTCTTGTGTAACAGGTTATTGATCTTCTTTTTCTGTCTTATCGTAGTTGTTGTGTGTCTACAGGAACTTTTCATGTTGATTGCAGAGTCTATTTTATCCCATAGTTCCGGTTTGATTATGCTGGCTAGTCGTAGATGCAGATGATATGAAGTTTCTGATAGGCGTTGCAGCTTGCTGCGAGTTCGGACCTAACCAATGTCAGACTCATATTTTTGAAAATGGCATTATTTTTGGAAGAGAAATCTCTCTAATTTGTCTAGCAACGTGAGCAACCTCCAATAAGTACCCCAAAGCATCTGTTGTCGACACACATACATATGGAGCCAAGGGCATCCCTTCTTGGTAGAGCGATGTGAGTGATTTGGGGGGACAATGCCTTGTTGACAACAACAAAGGCAGAGGCATTGGTGAGTAGAGTGTTCACCATACCAACACAACGGGGGCCAAACCCCAAACACGTCAACATCTATGTAATGAATGACCAATCCACTCAATCGTACGCTTTGTCAAAATCAAACTTGTCCGACGGTGTTTTGGCTGCCCGTGATTCTTGTTGCAGACGGGTGACAGGGGAGGACTTCTATTTTCTGGCAACTAAAGTTTTCTCTTCAGGTTGCCTCTCAAAGACACTTAATCAGGGATCTCTCCTCTCGGTAGCATATAAGATTATGGCCAAGGCTTTGGCGCTGAGGGTAAGGGCAGTGGTGCAGGGGAGTGGGCAGTTATAACATAATCTTAACAATTTAACCCCCTTTGTCTTCTTCATGATCAAGCACAAGTGGCTCATGGGATGAATTTTTATGGTTAAACACATGCACGTCATACCATTCTTGGATGCTTCTTCAAAGACCACATTCCCTTTCCATTTATCATCAATTTAATTAAAAAGGAAGCTTGAAGGGTTATGTAGATTTCCAAAATTCAGAACATCAAATTGTTTTTTCATTCTACTATTATTATCAACTTAAACATGTGCATCATGTATATAATAAACTTTATCATCACACCAATCTTCTTGAAAAACCTTGATGAAATATGTAAAAGAGAGTATCTCCTTTGGGCTGAAATCATAACACAATTCCCATGCATTTTTCCCTTTCAGTGTGAGTATAAACATTTTCATCATGACATTTTGATTGACCATATTAAGATCTGCAAGAGACTCAATGAAGGATGCGAAAAATTGTGAAGCCTCAAGATGGTTTCCATGAAACTTTGGAGCATGTTCTTTCCATATTTGAAAATGAAACTTATGTGGATACCCTGGAATACATGAAAAATTCATTGGAGCATATAGATCCAATGCCATATTTCTTTACTTGAAATTCTTTGAAAATCCGAAAATGCAAAACCATCATACCTCACACCAAAATCAACGCTATGGAGTCTCCAAGGTGAGTCTTCAAATGTGTGTTGGATGTGCTCACCTCTACAAACGACAATTTCTTCAATGGTGGAGTCGCCACATAAGAATGCGATATTCAAAGTACAAACCCTTATCAACCAATGTATCTGATCTACTGTCTCTAGGAAATGGACTTATCCCTGGCAAGGATGCCAAAATGTTATCGATCAAACTAGAACTTGAGCTCCAAAGTCCTTAGAGCGAGTGCAAGCTAGATCGTAACTCAAGAGGGAGGCCAATGTTACCACACTACCCTCTTCTCACTTTAGATCGGTTCTGCTCCAGTACAAAAGGGGTGTCCCTAAGCTAGGATTGCTAAAGCTAGGCAATGAAGGCTTAAGGTGAAGTGAAGAGTTAGCTCTAGAAAAACATGAGTTGTAACATATTAAAATAAGGTGATGGAGGACCCAGACTAGTGCCTTACAAGATTCAGCATATGGAGTCCACAAGAGAGTCGAGGGCCGAAAATGGATGAGTGAGGATGGTGAGAAGTGCTGTTTTGGCATGCAACATTTCACCTATGAATGACAAATGATATCACTGGAAATGGAAAGTTTTAGGCCCTTACAAGGTGCTCTACTTTTACACATGCTAGGAAAATAAAGTGTGATTTTGTTCCATACTTAAAGAGACCATGAAACCTTTCTATGAAATGATAGACCATAATCCTTTAAATCTAGAAGTAAATACAACGACAATAATAAACTGAATAACCTGGTTTAAGCCTTCTCCCTTAACAGTTGGCCTCCCTACTCAAGGCCTTTATTACAACATAATTCTTTATGTAATTTCCAACAACATACATTCATCAATATAGGAGAAAATAAAATCCACACTTTAAATTGAAACCCTTGCAAACACATTCACCTTCAAAAGATAATCAATTAGGTCTAAGAGAGTTCTCCCACATATCCAACCATAGTTACAAATGGAGAGAACTAGTCCTTTTATAGGCTTGTAGTTCCATCTCCTTTACAATAAAATATGATTTGTTTTCCTAGATCCACTAATCTCTCCAAAGAAAACAATAAAATACATCAATAGCTTCTAGATCCACCTCATTCTCCAAGGGATAATAATAAATTATCAAATCCCTCAACAACTTCCCCACTAAATAACAATAAGTGGTTTAAAATTAAATCCACTTTCTTCTCCAAGGAAAATCAATAAAATATGATGGCAGTTTTAGATCCATGCTTTTCTCCAGGGGAAAATAATAAAAAATCATGTCCTCCTAACTAACTCTCATGACAAGTCAATCAATGCATACAATAATGAGCAAGTTATGCCACATATCTCCTCCCCCTTTGGAATGTCCTTCAAAGATGGCCTCAAAGCATGCATAACTTTGTCCTATGTGCAAGGCATTCTCCACCATGTGCATTTATTAATCTTTTTCTTCCCAAATAACCAAAATGCTTAAGCAACAAAGGGCGTTCCTCAAAAAGTTGGTCAAAATGCAGCACATTATAGCCCTCTTTTTGCCATAATTCTTGATAACATTTTGTAATTTCTTCATGAATTAAATAGTGATCTTGCGTATGCTTGTTCTCTGAATAGGCAATTTAAGCTGCATGGCAAAAATTGCCCGTCAGCCAGTCTATCCAACTCAATCTGCTACGAGTCTTGTACTTTTCCTCTTTTTTCCATGTTTTGTGCTTCCTATTCTAAGTCGACCATGAGTTGGCATAAGTTACATTTCTCTCTTCATCTCCTCATTTTGTTATAATTTTATTATTTGTTACATTAAAAATTCTAATGTCGTTTTATTCCAAACCCAACTTCTTCAAACGGATATATAAATTAATATTACCCCAATACTTATGAATGCCTGTAATTTAGTGTTTAAAACCTCAATCCTTAAGTCTATTGGCTGATACTTAAAATGTAGACACCATGTTTTTCATTTGTCGTTGTATCCATCTATATTTGTTTGTTGTTCAACTTTTGTCTCTATCTGCTGTGCTGCCATAGATCATTAGCATCTCTTTATTGCTTGTTCTCTCAAATGTCAACACTCTGAACGCATCGACCAATCAACAATAATTTCTATCCGATGCCCAATTTTCTTCGAAAGCCCATGCTATTATGAACCTACAATAAGAACCACGAGTTGGCATAATGTCTGTGATGCAGTTTCTCAGGCATTCAAGAATCCGGGTTGAAAGGTATAATCTTAAGCAATGCAATGCCGAAGATGATGTTGATAACAAGAAGATGATTTTTGCATAAGTTAGATAGCTAAACAAACTAGGTCTTCTATGGATTATAGTTAAAAAGTATTGCAAAAAGAAGAGAACTGGAGCTTGAAGTTTAAATGAAGTAAACTACAATGGTTTTTTTCTTTTCTTTCTTCACTATACATCTTTTTTTATTTGTAAATTATTGGAACTCTTTTTACTTCGTCTTCATTTATACACTAGTAATATGGGATATTGATAGGCATTAAAGTTAAACTAAATGCTAACTAGTCTAATTCTATTTTACAGGATGTTGCCCTTGCGACTGTGTCCATGCGGCCTATTCCATTTGCACCAGTCATGGAGAGGATTTCTCTCACAGAAGAGAATTATGGCAGTGTAAGGCGTTTCTTCATTCAAACATGTGATGACAATGTTTTGACTCCAGCTGCTCAACAGCAGTTGATTGATGCAAATCCTCCAGAACGGGTTTTCAAGCTCAAAGGCAGTGACCATTGCCCCTTCTTTGCAAAGCCACAATCTTTGCACAAATTGTTAGTGGAAATTGCACGGCTGGAGAAAATCTGATGTAGGCACGGGTGAGGTTCTGGTACTTCAGCAAAGGTCATCTCTCTCTGCAAAGTGACAATCCTGGAACTATCATTTTAATCTATATTAGCAAGGCAGACATGGATGTGATGCAGGCAGAGTTCGGAATTGCCTTTTGTCAAGCTGTCACTTTGTCTTCTATATTGTTAATTCTGGTGTAATTTTTGAGAGGATCACAATGGGTTTGTACAATACTTTTAGGTATCTTTCCTAAATTTGGTATGTTTGTGCATTATTAATAATAAAGTCAAATGTTGAGGGAAGCCAAATGTTTCCCTTCTATCATTTTAGATATCATTATTTCCTTAATTTTGTGGGGTATTATCCTCTGCAAATTCGATCAATATATTATAATTTATTACGGACCTGAATGGTTTTGATTTGAAATTAATTTGATGAAGAATGCAAATACCATTATTGACCACAATGGTTTTGATTTGAAACTTAATTTGATGCTGAGAGTGAGGTTGTGCAGTAGTGAAAAAGTTGTTATGCCAGACCTTTCAGGCACATGTCCACATGCCTATTTTTTATTAGTATTTTTCAGCTTGATTGCGTAGCCTCTTTCTTCCGTTAATTGCAAGGCTGTTCTTTTTCTTTTCTTTTAAAACTTTTTGTACGGCAGCCTTCTACTTTCTGAGCTATAACTAGATTTGCACTTGCTTTTTGCAGGTTATAAAAATGTTTCCTTTTTAATAGTTAAATGGCCCTTTGTTACGACAGTGGGCCACACCTCCACTTACACATCATCATTATAGCACATTACTATGTTTGGTTTAGGCAGCCACTAAGAGGTATCTATTTTGTTAATTACACCCATCACTTGCACCTGGCCTAGAGGCACACCTACTAGCTTTTGAACCTGGGTGATCATCATAAAAAACACTCCGAACTTATTGTTGATAGGCCACAGCCTGATGGACCCAATTTGCTAAAATCTGTTACTAAGTTTTTGAATGTGTAATTGGATACAGGTTATTGCCTTGTGAAGGATAGAATCTTATGCTGTGCATATGATGGAGGCCACTACCTTCTGTTTGGCACTATGATGCTTCTACCTTGTAGCCCTGGTTGGTTTTTAAAGACCCCTCTGAATTTTGAATTTTCTAAATACCATCTTTATTCATTTTGTAGTGAAAAGTATATGTATGTAGTTCTGAATACACTATCGCAATGCTCTTTCTTTTGTATGCCGTCTCCTTTCTCCTTTCACACAATCTCTCTCTCTCTCTCTCTCAAAGATTAAAAAGAAAACTATATTGCCATCAAGTAAAATGTACAAATTTGTGCTGTTACGATCTGGTCTTTTAGTCTAGTGCTAGGGTCCCAGAGCCTAGATGGACAGAAATGGGCACACAACGATGTAATTTGCTAGACTTGTGAGGAGCATATGGCCATTTAACATTACCCTGAAGCTAAATATGTCCTGTATGCCTGATTTACTAAAATCATTACACTTGGAAGTCCCTCCCTGCCTATATGTAAAACTGAAATTTTTGCATCAAAGTTATTATGCTTGAAAGCAAAACTCAAATATAAACTAATTTCTAGTTGGTATCATTTATCCTGCTTGCATTGTTGTAGGTATCCCAGTCTCTACACTGAATATGTGTTGTAGGTATCCCTATCTCTATATGGAATATGCCAATGATCAATAATCCTTGTAGAGTTCCAAAATGTTGGTTAGATGCTTGTTTTAGTTTTCCACTCAAGTTGTTTCTCCTTGGATACAGGAATGGAAATAATGAAGCATTTTGAGAATATACTTCATAAAACACCTTTGGAAATAATGAAGCATTTTGAGAATATACTTCATAAAACACCTTTGGTATGAAGAAAAAAGAGTACCTTCTACAGTGTGAATGCATGGACTTAGCCTGCCACCATGAGCCACTTCCAAAAGTGATTAGTTAGTGGAGCATATCTCACTTAAGTGAATAGTACCAGTTGTCCTTCTTGGCACAATTTGTTTGACATACATTAAAACTATGATGTGTGATTGAATTAGGTAGCAAGGAACATAAGGAACAATTGTTTGTTTTTGCATGAGTATATATTTTAAAGTATTGAGGTTTAGTATATACTTTTAAGAATGAGTTTAACATTGTCTAATAATATGCTGAGGTAACAACTTTTTTTATAATTGTATCACAGTTATATTATATTGAAAAGCTATAAAGCTTTTCTTAACCAATAATAAATACATAGAATAGCATTTATTTGTTCGAGTTTAAAAAATAAATTAAAATATATTGTGTAAACAATAATAAATATAAATAAATAGAAGAGTATTTATTTGTTCGCGAGTTTTAAAAAATAAATTAAAATAGATTGTGTAAACAATAATAAATATATAGAATAGTATTTATTTGTTTTAGTTTTAAAAAATAAATTAGAATATATTGTGTAGTATTGTTCAGAGATGATTGCATTTTTAACAAGGAAAGATTAAAAGGTTAAAAGTTAAGAGGGATTATTAACAAAATTAAGGCAATTTAAGGTTTTAAAAGAATTATTATTATTTTTTAATTTAATATAAAAAATAAAGGTTTTAAAAGAATTATTATTATTTTTTATATTTAATATAAAAATAAAAAATAAAAAATAAAAAATGTAATTTTTTTATAAACAATAAATAAAATAATATGTTTCCAATTAAATCTGTAATAAAAATATTAGTTTTTTTTTCTACAGTTCTTAACATACAATTAATTATAAAATATAAATTATAGTATGGCATCAAGAATGAGGTTTAATAACATAATTGTAAAATTAGATGTACAGAATCTGAATGAGGTTTAATAGAATAATTGTAAAATCAGATGTATAGAATCTGAATGAGGTTTAGTCGAATAATTGTATAATTAAATGTATAGAATCTTAAAGTGAAATTTTTTAGGAATATCAAGAAATAGTTAATGTTAAAAAAAAGTTAATTGTTAGTCTAAATAAATCAATGTGAAATAGTGAGGTCACGTATGTTGAATTGCTTGTCTTTCTCTTTTATGGAAATTTTATAAAACCCTCAACATATGTGCTTTATTTACTCTAATCTCTAATTGATAGGGTAAAACCCTCAACCCTAGTTGTCCTATGCTCTTCTATTCTCCCTTCCAAATGCTTATCTTACACAATTCCAAATCCCAAACACAACTCGATTTCCAATAGAGTTAAATGCCATGTTTAGTAATTTTTAAATTCTGCTCGGAGTCTCTGCAATATCACCATTAGTGAGCATACTACAATAGTCAATGCACAGTCTCCAATGCACTCTCAACAAACAATTCATGCTCCCCAAATTCTATGTTGTTTTTCATGTTTCCCAATCTCTGCTATTTTTTATTCAAAATGTGGAAAAAAAGCTACCATCAATTATATTGATTCATTTTAATTTTCTAAGGAAAAATGACGCAAGAAGAAAATCTCAAGCTAAAAAAAGAGTTGCTAGAGATCTAGTGATCAATAATACTTGTTGTCAAATCTTTATTGATCAATGAAACCATTTAGGAATGTCTAAGGTAATTTCTTACCCATTCATTTTTATTTTTTGGAAGGAGATTGAATAAGATTTTTTAATAATAAAATGAGACATTTAATAGAGGCCACGATCCCAAATGGCAAATACAATTTGATTTCATATAGATTTAGCTACCAAGTTCACTAATTTTTGAATTCCACCCTCTCCAATGCACTCTTAACACATAATGCATTCTCCCCAACATCTATGTTTTTTTTTTCATCCTCACATTGTCCATACCTTTATTTTTTTCTATTTTTTCAAAATGGAGAAAAAATGGTTATGATCATTTATTTTAATTCATTTTAATCTTGTACAGAAAAATAATTCAAGAAGAACATCTCAAGCAGAAAAAGAATTGTTGGAGAGGCAATCTTTAGTGATAATAAAGCCTCTTAGGAATGTCAATCCTTAGTGATCAATAACACCACTTATGAATGCCTAAGGTAGTTTTTTGCAAAATATTTTATTTTTTAGGAGATTGAGTGAGATTTGCTATAATAAGATGAGAGCTGTTAGAAAAACAGGATCGCAGAGCAATAACAATAAACATAAATGCAAATATAATCACACATTACAAGAGAGACACAGATATATCGTGGTTCACCCCAAGATGGGCTACGTCCACACTGAAGCTGCCAGTCCTTATTATTATACCGTCCAACAAAGTGAAGGGATACAACCTGCAGCACAACCGCTGCACTTCCTGTTCACTGTCTCACAGTCTCTCTTCTTGATTTCAGAGATCTTTACAATGCATAAAACCTAATACATCAACCCTAACTATGTTACAATGTCTTTATTTTATAAGGGAAATACAATGGGAAAATACCACGGGTTACCCAAAACCATGGGCCCGAAAATTGTTGGCAAAAACGACCCCAAATTTTTTTCTCGGGGGCTACGCCTCCAAACCCCCTTTCTCAGGGGCGCTGCCCCTGAACCCCCGACAGGGGCCTGTTGGTCCCCACACCCCCCAATCGGGGGAGTGCAACCACAACCCCGGACCCCCTGGGGATCGTGCCGAAATCATAACCAAACCTGGGGTACAGGACACGACTGAATAATAATATCTCTGAATCTGGAGATCAGGCTCCACAACCAACAAGAGCTTTAATGAACTTGTTCAATTTTGCTATTGATTGTAAATCTTTGTTTACCAAATAAGAGCTCTGGTTAATTTTGTTAAAGAGCTTTAATGAACTTGTTCAAGTTTGCTATTGATTGTAAATCTTTGTTTACCAAATAAGAGCTGCGGCTATTTTTGTTAAAGTAAACTTAATGCAAGAAAATTTCAAAGAACATTGTTTTGTTTAAAGTTGGATAACACCCCATATTCAATTTCAAAATTTTAAAGTTTGTTTTACATTATTAGTTTGGAGCTTCCTACATTGCACTTTGTTGAAGGTATTATTTATCACTATCCTGGATTTGATTTTTGTTTATCATAAAATTGTTGTAAATGGTATGTGGATGATGCTCAAGATTATTTCTAAATATTATTTCACCATGATGCAGTAAAAAGAGTTGTAACTCCACATTTCATTGTTTCTTTCTTTAATAGTATAAAGAGAAGTGTAACCAATAGGTATATTGTATTATAATCCAAGTCATAAATTTGAAAGTAAATTGTGAATAATGAAATGTCTCATCCAAGTGGAGCATTGTCCAATGTGGAGAAACATATGTTATTAAATAATCAAGACCATGATCAATGTGGAATATTATGAAGTTTTGAAGTTATATATGGATTTCAATTGAGGTAGGGAAAACCCTTATTCAAAATAGAAATATGGAAGAGGGAATAACACATTATACAACTTGACGAGAACCCTCCAGAGTTCTTGTTTTCTTATAGGCTGCATTTAGAGGTTATTTTTACTACGAATGAAAAAATGTTGGTATCGGTAGTAACCTTTTTTTTTCGAGAATAAAATTACAACTCTTTTGAAAGCCTGACCAATGCCATTGCAATCAAAATTGTAAATCGACCCCTGATTTGAAAATGGGTGTTACCTTACATATTGTTAGAAACCCTAGCCTTAACAACCGGTGTCACTGCAAACCAAAACCCTAAATCAACCCCCAAATCAAAAAGTGGTGCTACCATGGTGCCTATGTTTTTTTTGAGGCTGAAATTACAATTTTTTTGAAATTATGGCCTTAGCAGTTGGTGTCATTAATACAAAAATACCAAAATCAATCACTGAATAAAATTATAGACATTTCGAAAACCCCTTTATTCTATAGAATTAAAATTATAGGCATTTCAAAACGACGACCTAAAAGTGTATTTAAATTTTTTTAATAACTTAAAACAAAGATTTGTTTGACAAAACCACAAATATTTAAAAAAAAACAATATAAAAAAAAATAAAAAATTTCAAAAATATATTATAAAAACCATTAAAAATAAAAGTTAAGAAAAACAATTTGAAACGTAAAAAATATATATATATATATATAAAACCAAAACGTTAAAAATTAATTTTTAAAAGTAATATTTAAAATAAAATATTAAAATTTTACATATTAATGTTTTATTCCCATTAATATTTAAAAAATAAAGAGCGTGAAACTTAAAAAAATGAAAACAAAGTTTAAATTTTAAAAGTTAATAAAATAAAATAAAAAATAATTTTAATAAGTTGAAAGTTAAAAAAATAAAAATAGAAAAAATAAAACAAAAATTTAAGTTTTAAAAAGTAAAAAAAAACAATTTGAAAAAGTTATAAAGAATAAAATAAAAAATAAACCTCCCACAATGGGTGTCAATCTCCATTATCCACAAGGAGAGGCAATGAGTGAACAAGATAAGTGGTAGAGGGGCCACTCATGTAAGCTAGCAGCTGTCCTTTCTGTGATTTGTCGAGAATTGAACACCCATCTTGTCCTCATGATTAATGCTAGTGCAAGGTACACTTGTTTTGGTGGTTTAACATCTGTCTTGGGAATTGATCGATTCTTCTGTGCTCAAGAATTCATGCCTTAGTACTCCCGTCCTGGCCACTTTCTATCGGTGGATGGTGTCATGATGAAGTTGTTATTCAGAAAAACGCAGGTGTAAGCGCCTTCGTCACTTGGGCTCTGGCAACTTCTTTAGTGAAGGATATTCCTGGTCTGGTTGCATTCTTGTAGCGGCTCAGTTCTATCCCTGCTTAGGTAGGGAGTGAGTCTCGATGTGGAATTCCTTAAGATCCCTCGGTTTCCATGGCTCGCACTAAGGTTACTCCTAAGAAGATAGTGGCTAGTACCCAGAGGATGCATATGCCACGAGCTCTTAAAGACATGCAGAGCACCTAGGGCTACTTTGAGAAGAAGGTAAAATCAAGCACCAAGGATACGATTTCCGAATCGGAAAATCATCTGAGAAGCAAACAACAGAAACTGAACCCGGAGCAGTTGCCTGATGAGATTGGGGGTATGGTGGAGAATATTGGTTCAACAAGAACTCAAGAAACTCGTTAAATTCGCACCCTGGGTATGTTATGGGGTATGAAAGCCCTATTTAGTTTGGCTCTGGAAGACTGCATGGAGGACATTCTTATGGATGACCCCGAGGGAATTTATTTGGCCACCTGGATGGCCAAATTGGAGGCAGGTTTGCAAAGGGTTGTGTTGAAGATTGTGTAACTTTGAAAGATATTCTTGTTATATCTTTATTGTACTTCCTTCAAAGAATATTCATATTGTATTTGATCATGTAAAAGCCTTGAAAGAATCAATCTAAACCCTACTTGCTAAGTCGACTCAGAAGAATCCATAAGAAACATTAAATAAGGTTAATTTAATGTTTCCCTAGTGAAGTCGGCCTTGGTAGTTAGAGAAGTCGGCCCCATAAGGAAAAGTCACTTGGAAAACAAGTATAAATAGGGGAGGCACACTTCCCATTTGTATCATCACTCACTCAAGCAAGTTCACATCACAAGAGAGAGAAAGACAAATTTGCTAGGGAAGGAGAGTAGCTGCATTGTGAAGATATCTTATCTTTGGGTTTTCTATCTTATATATTCTTGGGATATTTGTGTAAGAGCTTTAGCTCTTCATTGTACTAGTTTGACATTCTACTTGCTGATGAATCTATATTGAAGAAGTTGTTGGGTTTTCTTCCCTTGAAGGATTTCCCACAGGAAAATCTTTGTGCATCTTTTGTATGCTATGATTGTCTATCATTCAGTGATCCTATTGATTATTGTTATTGTGATATAGTAGAAATTGATTAAATATGTAACCTAACTACTATTCAAGTTCAAATTCTAACATGGGTTCAGAGCCCTGCTAAAAGAAGTCATTGTGCAGTTGTAATCGACGAAAGTTGGAAACTAGGGATTCCTGTTCCAGGCACTTCCCTTCACATATTAGCTTGAAAAGTAGGTCAATCTAACTCACCCTAGGAGGGTGCACTTTCCTGTGGAAACAAATTTCAGATATGAGGATTTTCAATTTTGACCTCATCACTACTGCCCAAGAAAACTAGGGCATCATATTTTTGGCAATTCTATCGACAGATCTGGAAGAAGAATACCTTTTCTCAACTCGCCTTAGGGAGGCACATCTATTCCTTGGATCAGAATTGCAAGATTCACAAGTTGAAAAATTAGGGTTTCTCTGACAAACCCTAGGTTAGCAGATTTCAGAAGGACATTGAAGCAAGCACCAAATTTGAGCATCTCAATTGGTAAGTTTTATAATACTTATTTCCATTTGAGGTTCTCATATTATCAAGATGACAAAAAACACCAAGCTTGAGGATAAGCTTGAAACAAGTTATACAATTTGATGAGAACTTTATACTGAAAACGAGAATTCTAGCTATAAAAACTCATATTTTTGCATAAAAAACACCAAAAAACAACTCTGAATAAAAAACGGCGCTACAGGTAGCACCACTTTTTTATGGTTAAAAATATAGACATGGACCAAAACAAACGTTATTGGTGTTTACAAAAATCTTAAAATCAAGCCCTGAATTAAAAACTAATGCTACCGGTAGCACACTTTTTCAAAAAAAGACATTATTATATCATTGTATCATAATTTCAATTTGGATTTATTAAAATGGTTAGTAACACTATATAAAAGTAGCACTAAGTAAACATAAATTATTCAAGAAATTATTTTACCACTCATTCCATCTAAAATAAAAGAATTTATGATATTATTCATAATAAAACAATATATTAAACCATAAAACGTAGAAGTTATGATATTTGGATGCATAAGAGAGGAAACGCAATATCACCCCTTTTTTGGGTGGAGTAAAATTACTACTTTCCAAAAACCATGGATGGTATCGTTGCAATCAAAACCCCAAATCGACCCCTGGATTGAAAAGTGAACCTCCTAGAATCACTGTCATTTTTATTCGACGTTAAAATTAAAAAAAACAATAACTTTAAAGAAACACAATTAGAGAATAAAAAAGTAAAAATTCAAAAATGCAAAATTTATTACAAAAATTCAAAAACCAAAAAAAAATAAAATTGTACAAGAACATTTATAAACAAAAACTTAAAAAAAAAAATTAAAAAAATGAAAACAAATTGTAAAAAATAAACTAAAACACAAATTCAAAAATTAAAAACAAAAATTACAAATTAAAAAAATGTAACATTTAAAAAACAATTAAAACCCATGAACCATTTAAAAAAAAAAAAATCATTTTTTTAAAAAACATTATTTTTTTTTAAACAAATTCAAAATTCAAAATTAATAATTATTTTTAAACAATTTAAATTTTTTGTTGAAAAAAATTTCAAATTAAAAAACAAATTTATATATATATATATAATTTTTTTTTTAATTTATATAAAAAAAAAACAAATTAAAAAAGTTTAAACAAATTAAAATTTTTAAATTAAATTTTAAAATTAATAAAAAAAATAAAAAATTAAAATTTAAACACCCTCACCCCTCATGCCCCGCCCTTCCCTTCTTCTCCCCCTCCACTCCCCTTCCCACCGCCCTTCGCCTCCCTCCACCACCCACCACCCTTCCCCTCCCTCTCCCCACCCCCATCCCCCCTCCTGCCCCTTCCCTCCCCCGCCCAGCGCCCTCCCTCCCCCTCCCCCTCCCAGCGCCCTCCCCATCCACCCTCCCCTTCCCCCTCCCCCCTCCATCCGCTTACCTCCTCCCCCCTCCTGTCCCCCTCCCCCGGCCCCTGCCATCCCTCTCTCCTCCCCCTCTCCTCCCCCCTCCCCGCCCCGCAACCAATGCCCACTAGACCCCCTAGCGCGGGCGCGATTCTCAGAATTGCGCCACCGCGAAGGGGTGGCGCTTGGGCGGTGGAAGGAGTGGATTTGCTCCTTCCATTTCCCAAGCACCGCCCTTGATCCACTCCTTTCGCCGCCCAAGTGTCGCCCCTTCGCGACGATGTGATTATGAGAATTGCGCCCACACGCTAGGGGGGCCGAGTGGGAAGCGGTTGCGGTGTGGTGAGGGGGGAGGAGAGGGGGAGGGAAGGGGGGAGGATGGAGGGGGACGACGAGTGCCGGGGGAGGGGGAGGGAGGGAGGGCGGATGAGGAGGGCGGTGGGTGGGGGAGGGAAGGGGAAGTAGGGGTGACGAGGATGGAGAGAGGGAGGGGAAGGGTGGTGGGTGGTGGAGGGAGGTAGAGGGCAGTGGTAGTGGGAGGGAAGGGAGCGGAGGGGGAGGGCTGGGCGTGAGGGGTAGTTTTTTTTTTTTTTTAATTTTTAAAGTTTTAAATTTTATTTTAAAATTTTAAAATTGTTAATTTTAAAAATTTTGTTAATTTTACAATTTTATTTTAAATTTAAATTGGTTTAAAATTTGTTTTTTTTTTTTTTTTTATAGATTTTGTTTTTTAATTTGTTTTTTTTTTTAAATTTTGTTTTTAAGTTTTTTTCTTCCAAAAGTTTCAGTTTTTTTTTTACAAATTTAACCTTAAAAATAACTTAATGAAGATGAAAATTTAAAGAATAAAACTATATATATATATATATATATATATATATATATATATATATATATATATATTTCTAATTTTAATTCGCTTTTAATAATTTAATTTTTTTTTTTTTTTTTTTTCATGATAGCAAGCTACTAAATATATTTTTTTTGTAAAATTTGGAAAAACGTAGTTGTAATTTTTTTTTTAATGACCAAGAAGTTTCAAAATCGCAAAAAATGGGCTCAAAACGAAAAATTGTGCTACGAGTATACACACTTTCTGAAACAGAGCTAAAAATAGCTACTAAATTGACCCCCCCAAAAACGACAACAATTTCGGGTTCTCGTCAACTTGGAAAAATATAGTTGTAAATAAAAATAATTTTTTTTAATTACCGGGAAGTTTCAAAATTGCAAAAAAGGGGATCAAAACAAAAAATGGTGCTACCAGTATACACACTTTCTGAAACAGAGGTAAAAACAACTACTAAAATTGACCCCCCCAAAAATGAGAACATTGTCGGGTTCTCATCAAGTTGTATAACTTGTTTTGAAGGAGCTGATAACTTCCGAGCTTGGAAGTATAGAGTACTTCTCATTCTAGAAGAAAATGATTTGGAGAAGTATGTTAAGGAAGAAGTTGCAGATCCAGAGGGAGAGGGAGACAAAGCAATGCATAAGAAGAATATGGTTAGGGCTAAAAGGATCATTGCCAATTCTATCAAGGATCACTTGATTCCTCATGTTTCATCCTTGAAGACTCCCAAGGAGATGTTCGATGCTTTGACCAAATTATATGAAGGGAAGAACATCAACTGAAAGATGACCTTGAGAACTCAACTCAAGAATGTAAAAATGCAAAATTCAGATACCATCCAGTCCTACTTCACAAAGGTCTCTCAAATCAAGGAACAACTCGAAGCCATTGAAGACACAGTTGAGGAAGCTGAAATTGTAATGACTACCTTGAATGGCCCACCAAGGTCATGGGAATCATTTATCTAGGGGATATGTTCTAGAAGGAAGCTAACTAAGTTTAGCATATTATGGGAAGAATGCACGCAAGAAGAAGCTAGATTGGTAGCCAGAGAAGAAAAGGTGGGAAATGATGAAGATCAAGGCTTATCAACTCATACGAAGAAAGGAAATTTTAAGAAGGAAGATCATTCTAACAAGAAACATAAGAAGTATAATAAGTCTCATAGGTCCCAGAAAGATGATTCATCACTTAGATGCTACTCTTGTCAAAATATGGGACACATTGCAAGGAATTGTCCCAATGCAAAATATCAAGACAAGAAAGGAAAGAAGAAGAGGTATCATGCTCATGCTGCAGAAGATGATGAACATGTTTACAAGAAGGTAAGAGAAGATTCTTCTAGTGAAGAAGAATATGTTTTGATTTCCTCTCTTACAGTTACTGTCACTCATGGGAGTGATACTTGGCTCGTTGATAGTGGTGCCTCCAAGCACATGACTGGATTCAAAGATCCCCTCACCAACTTGACAGAGAAGGATTCATCTCATAAGGTGAAACTTGGAGATGACTATCAGTATCACATAAAAGGGGTAGGAGAAGCTTCCTACAAGGTAAGCACCAACTTAAACATAAAAGTGAAAGATGTCTTGTATGTACCAGGTTTGAAGAAAAATCTCCTTTCAATATCAGCATTAGAATAGAAAGGATTCGGAGTTTCTTTTGTTGATGGCCAAGTTCTTATACGACCAAGAGGAAAGACTATTAATGATGTAGTTGCAATTGGAGAACAAGATGGGGGCTTGTACAAATTGAAGGGTCAAGCCGACAAGCGATGATTCATAACACAATAGACCCATGTGAACTTTGGCATAAAATATTTTCTCATTTCCACTACAAATCCTTTCCGATTATCAATAAGATGGTGACAGGTCTACCAGAGATCCAGGAAAACCATGATGGTGTATGCAAAGGATGTGCTCATGGAAAGAATGTGAAGAGTCCGTTTCCAAGCAATGACAACAAAGCAAAGGGAATCTTGGATATTGTACACTCAGACGTATGAAAACCAATGTCAGCAAACTCACTAAGCGGGTATGCATATTATGTTTTGTTGATTGATGACTATTCTTGTAAAACTTGGATTTAATTTTTGAAAACTACAGATGAAGCGTTTAGTAAATTCAAAGAATTCAAAGCTCTTGTGGAAAACCACACTGAAAAGAAAATAAATACTATAAGATCAAATAATGGCGGAGAATACATATAAGGAGACTTCACAAATTTATGCAAAGAATATGGTATTAAGAGGGAGATGAGCACTCCCTATAATCCTCAACATAATGGAATAGCAGAAATAAAGAATCAGACGATAATGGAAGCAGTGAGGGCCATGATCCATGATCAGGATATACCGATGCACTTATGGGCCAAAGCAGCTAGAACCATAGTATATGTGAAGAATATAACATGCCACTGTGTACTTGGGAACAAGACACCAGAAGAAATGTTTATAGGATAGAAACCAGAGGTCAACCACCTGAGGATATTTGGCTATCTAGTATATGTACATGTTCCCAAGGACAAGAGAACAAAGTTGGATCCTTTAGGCAATAAGGGCATATTTGTGGGATACAGTGAAACATCGAAGGCATACATAATATATATTCCAGGATTCAAGAAAATTGATACAAGCAGAGATGTAACCTTTGATGAGGATGCAGCCTTCAACATATCAAGGCATATTCATTTCAAATAAATTCACGAGGAGACCGGAGCTCCTAGAGTTACCGAGAAGAAGTTGTGTTTCCAGAAGACCAGACTCTAGAAGACCATGATATGGTTGAACCACAGAGGCCTTTTGTTGGGCATGGCACAAGTTGGAATACTTTGGAGGAAGAATAGTTTTGGGAACTGCGTAGTTTGGGCTACGGAGTCAGATGGCACAGTTTTGCAGAGTGCGCAGTTCAGATTGCGGAGTTGTTTTTTTTTGTAGCTATGCTGGTGCGCAGTGCCAGCAGGGAACCTATTTTCAGTAAGGTGGAAGGAAAGGTCGAAGGAAAGCAACCTGTTTTGGGTGTGGAGAAGCGTGAAGCCAGGTGAAAGCGACCTGTCAAGAGAGTGGCGGAAAACAGTTAAGGAGTTAAGCCACGAGGTCGACTGTGATAGGTACGCTAAAGGGGCGGAAAGTGACAGGCACGATGCGGTTGTAACCATTTTTGATGATGACTGCGGCTGTCAGAAGGATGAGAGAGCCATGAGTGGCCCAGCAAGGCAGCCTGAAGCGAGTGGAGCAAGTTGTCAACGACGATAGGCAGGGTGACGGGTAATCGCACCAGTTTTGGGAATCTTAAGGTTTTAAGCCTATGCATTGTAAATACGTGACCTACGGGAACAATCTATAAAAGGGCACATTTTGTATGGGAAAGGGTTAATAATCTCTGATAGTTGAGAAATATTCATTGTAAAATCTCTAAGTGCTAGGAAGTGAATTCTATTGTAAAGGCTCTGCAGCTGCATGCGCAGAGACCTATAGAGAGAGAAGAGAATCTGTAGCTGAGTGCGCAGATTGGAATTGTTGTACCCTTCTTGAAATAATATAACAACAGTTCCCGTGGACGTAGCTCCCATCCTGGGGGTGAACCACATTAAATACCATGTTGTGTTATTGCTTAATGCGTTTGCATCTGTATATTTTCTTACAATGAATGGTTAAGTGTTGTTTATTCAATTGTGTGCTTTGCTTTTATATGTATTCGCCACAAGGAAAGAGATGGGAATAATATGTTAAGTGACCACATGCATGAATGGATTTTGAATGCACTAGTAATTCGCAGTAAGCTGAATATATGAATTAATCGGTTACATACTCAGCACAACACCGGAAGTGCGCAGTAAAGGTGGTTGTACGATATAGTGTACAAGTTCGCAAGATATCAATACATTATGCTTGTTGAATGTGTCTTTTTACACTAAGTAAGATCCATTAAGTGGTTAAGTACTAAGAGGAAGCGTAGTCATCAGTTGTGCGGTCCTATCACTGAAGAATCACCCCGCATCACGCAGTCCTTGGAGGCGTGATAGCCGAAGGGTTAGCCACGCAAAAGTGGAACTTCACGCAGCCCGAAGTCCGTAACGCGAGTCCTACAGCGCGCTGCTCGCCAATCTATTTTAAACACTCATCACCTGGTTGTGAAAACCTGATTCTGCAGCCCCCCCCACGCCCCCCCCATTCCTTTGCCTCGGGTGAGAACTTAGTCTGTTCGTAGATTGTTGGCAAAAGGGTCGGTGAAAAGGGCTTTTGTTGGTTCCTTGAACCGCACAAAACTTGGGTCTTTATAGAAAACCTCAAGACAGTTATTTAAGACAACAAATGGTTCTGTTGCCGCGCTAAGAATCGGTGATGAGTTTCCGCCCTTGAAATAGTGATGTGATTAGAAGAAAAGGTTCCACTGATTGCAGAGAATTGGCACCTAGACAAGAAAGAGATTTGGGCCTGGTGTGATAAGATAGAAAGAGACTTCGTGAGGAAGGAAAATAGACACTCGCATCTCTCCGACATAGATTGGTTGAACAAATACCTGTGGAAGGACGTTCATGAAATTTTCTGGGCATCCTTTGGAAACGAGTTGCACGAGTGGTTATCGAGGCTCGTAGAGTGAAAGAACTGTTTCCAGTGAGAAGTACCTACCAAGTGGACTCTAGAGCTCGTTCAGAGGCTTAAGGAAATAAATAGCCCACTCTCAAGAGCAGTCGACTTTTGGGTTGACAGTACACTAGAAAGCTTCGTGACAGAGTTCGCTGTGGACATGATGAAGTCCTACAGCGCATCAGAAGCAGAGTTTTTCAAGGGTTTCAGAGGTAAGTACCTCAACAATTTGAGTTTATACATTAAAATGCTTTTATCTAAGAAAGGCGTTTTAAGAATGTAGTAAAAGTTTATAGAAATTTTTAAGTCCGTAATGGTCAATAACATATATCGTGATTCCGACGAAGAGACACACAATTTGAGAAGTGGAAAAAGATATAAGTATACTACTAAGAAGACTTCCAGTGAACATGGACTCCGCGTAGATATTGATTTACAAGCTGAGACTGATAGCCAAACCGCACCTCTATCCGCTACCTATCAGCCTATTTCTCCGCAGAATCCACCGGTTGTGAACACCGTGCCTCCTATTGCATAGAACCCACCAGTTCAGAACCCTCCAGTTGTTAATATTCCTAATCCTCAGAGCGTCAATACCAGTAACATCGTGGGAGTGAGTACTCAGACCATTCCAACTCAGAATATTCTGATTCAAAACATTCTGCGCAGTACCAATTTTGCTTTTACCGCTCAGAACCCTGCACAGAACCCTGTACCATCGAGGAGAAGGATGACTGATGATATTAAGTTGCTGATATTCAAAGGAATGGGTCTAGAGTACCTTGAGCAACATTGGTGTTTATGTGAAGCCCTATGGAGTGTTAAGCAAGTTCAGGATGATGCTGTGAAGCGAGCGTAGCTCATCACCACATTTAGAGATAGAGCCTTGAACTAGTTCATGAAGTACTCTCAAGGGCATTAGAGAACCATAGTGGATATTAAGGCTACGCTATTGAGCGAGTTCAAGAAATCGAAGTTAGAATCCCAATGTATAACAAAACTAAAGAAATTAAGCAAAAACCTAACAAGACAGTCTGAGAATTCGACCAGAAGTTTAAGACATTGCTAGACCAAGTCAGCTTTTTCATGGCACCGCAACAGCACCAGGAGTGGTTTATAGCTGCGCCGTTTCCCCATATCAGACTACCGTTGATGCAACAGAAAGTGGCTTCGTAGGAAGAATCCTTGGAGATCGCGATGAATCTAGAAGCTTCACCTATAGGAGGAGAAAGTAGCACTGGAATGTCTCAGATCCAGACACAGTTAGCTACCCTGACACTACAACTACATGATATGAAGAAGGGAAAAGAACAGAGACAAGAAGTCTGGTGTACATGATGCAAGGGAGAAGGACACACCAAGGATCACTATCCTTTGTTTCAAGAATATCTTAACATGGGAGCACTGAACCCGCTGAATCAAAACCAAGGGCCATGGTGTGAGATCTGTAGAACTAGAGGACACCAGATAGAAGACTGTTATTTAATCCAAAAATATGTAAGATCACCTAAAAATTTATATTGCAATTTTTGTAAATCAGTTGGACATGATGAGTACAACTGTCCCGCATGTGAGCTCATGCTGGAAAGAAAGAAAGATATAGAGCATATGTATAGTGGAGTATACCGAGTCCAAGAAGAGACTCCGCAGAACAAGGATAATGCACAGCACGATCAAGGCGCATACAGAGGCCGTGGAGGATTTTGAGGAAGAGGAAGAAATAATGGCCCAGGTCAAGGAAGAGGAAGAGTCCAGATGATTTTTTATAACTGTGGCCAGCCATGTCGCTTATCTAGAGATTGTACTAATCCATGTACTACTTGTAATTATTGTAAATATTTTGATCATGTTATTGAAGCATGCCCAGTATTAGCAGCAGAAATGTAGAAAAGAAAGCAAGATGCACCTAACCTGAATATTCTGCTGATATTAACAGAGAGAAGGACTGCATATCCTAGTATTAATGTTGTGACGCGAAGTGGTGCTGCGACAAGAAGAGATAGGCAGGCAGAAGCTTCGACTTCTGGAGACTTTGAAACTAAGCAAACCCCTCCCAAAACGATCTGGATTAGAAAAGCTAGTGGGAATACACCTACTTTTAACTTGGAGAAAAATAAATAAGTCTTTGAAGAAGCACAGGACATATTCAAAGAACAAGCACCCAGGTCACCAAGTATCCTATTGTGAAGTGAAACACCGCATATGGAAGATATGCCAACAGCTTATGACCAAACATGCACCACAACAGAGACAGGCACCTTTGTTGCGTAGTTCCTATGGAGCTGCATGAAATTATTGAAGAGCGCAGACACTCTAGCGGAATTGCAAAAACTGTTAAACCAGTATGAACCACGCAGTGAGACAGATCCTGCCCAGAGTGCAGTTCGTCACCTCAAGAAACACAAAAGAACAAGCCAAAAAATTTGGCTCAGTGCATAGATAACAGACTATGAGGTGGACGAAATCATACTTGATTTAGGATCAAAGGTAAATGTCTTGACTAAGCAGACATGGCAGCATATGGGGAGACCAAAGTTGCTATGGTCACCCATACAGTTGAAATTGGAAAACCAGCTGACAGTCATACCTTTCGAGAGATTGGCCAATGTTATTGTTGATATCGATGGAGTGCGAATTCATGCAGACTTCGAGGTTATTGAAATTGTGGATGATAGTCAACCTTATCCAGCACTATTGGGTATAGACTGGGCGATGGAAAACCTCACCATTATAAACTTAAAGACCAAGAAGATGATCTTTTAAGGTTAGGATATAAGGGTCATCGTACCATTGGAACCTTCACAAGGAGAAAGATACAGTGAGCCGATTCAGGAAGAATGTAGAGCACAGGACCTTGATCGCATTTACAAGATGAATGCGAATTAAGATGACTACATTAATCCTATGGTGGATGGAACACTCAGTTGGCGATGTGACATTTCTTGCATCTTAGATTCCGACGCAGGACTAGAAAATTGGCAAAACCGCATGCATGAAGTATCTGCAAGAAGATAAAGTCATTGCGCTGGATTGGAACCAAGGTAAGTCCAATCCCCACCTATGATGGTTCGACTAATGTTTATTCATTTATTCAAGAATATACTGTATCAGTTGCAGCTGAACACCACATACCAACACTAGACATGGCATTCCGTGAGATACCTGCCAGATGGTGGGCTACGCACAAGCAGACTTTGACAACATGGGATCAGTGCAGGCATATGATGCAAATCAGATTCATGGAAAACACTATGCTAACCATGGTAAAGTATAATGGACAGACAAGTCCAAGGGATCACGTGGAGATTTGTTTGAAAGCATGGATAAAAAGACCACAAGACAGAATGGGTGCATCTGTTTGTGCACACATTGGACCGGATTCCAGAGGAGTGGTATACAGACACGGAGCTGCGCAAAGGAACCACAGATTGGTCTATGTTAGCTGTGAACTTCCAAAGAACTTTTAGCTTTGAAGATGAAAGTTCGAGCATAAATGAAGCTCTACAAGTCATCAAGGAATGAATATTTAGAGCATAATGCCTAAGTATAAACGAGGCATTGGAGGAAATTAAAGAAATGGTGTTTGAAGATATCAAAGTACCTATGAATCTACAACCAGAATGGCAAAGGTAGATAGAACATGCCTTTGAATGCTATAACCTCGCTGAGAATGAGGAAGAATAAGAAGAGAGCGACGAGGAGGACCCGCGCAACATCAATATACTTGAGTCCGAAGGAGCGCACGATGTAGAGGGACCTCCACTTGAAATCCCAGATATGAGTGGACCTGTGAAGACAAGAAAAGTGAACATTGGCACAAGTGAAGAGCCGAAGTTCATGTCCATTGGGGATGCTTGGGATGATGCGACGGTTGCGCAGATCGCAGATCTTTTGCATGAGTACCAGTATTTGTTTCCAATGAAGTTCATGGAAATGAAAGGCATCTTGGGGGACTTGGGGGTTATGAAAATACCTCTCAAGCTAGGCGCAAAACCTGTAAAGCAGCGGCCTTATAGACTGAACCCCAGATATAAAGAAAGAGTTAAAGCAGAAATTGATAAGATGATTGACGCAGGCATCATCGAGCCAGTTGAAGAGTCAGAGTGGATAAGCCCGATGGTTATCCAAGATAAAAAGACTAAAGGTGAAATCCGGATCTACGTAGATCTAAGGAAGCTGAATGATGCTTTGTTGCATGACCCATTTCCAACTCGTTTTACAGATGAAGTATTGGACAATGTTGGAGGAAATGAGGCCTATTCATTTACTGATGGATTTTCTGGTTATCATCAGATCAGGATTGATCCAGCAGACATGCATAGTAAGACAACATTTGCTACCAAATGGAGGTCATATCAGTATACTGTGATGCCATTTGGATTGAAGAATGCACCAGCCATATTTTCCAGAGTTGTGGTGGCTGCATCTAAGGACTTTATCCATAAGTCCTTAGAGGTTTATTTTGACGATTGGACTGTCTTTGGTTTGCTGAAGAACCATTTTGAGAATTTGAGGATGATGTTAGCTAAGTGTAGACAACATCAAATTTCATTGAAATTAAAGAAATGTATTTTTTGTGCCTTATGGTATTCTTCTAGGACACATTGTGTGCAGGCAAGGTTTGATGGTTGACCCTGGGAAGATCACAGTTATTGTGAACCCGCCAACACCGAATTTAGTGAAACAACTTCACACCACATTGGGCCATATAGACTATTATAGAAAATTCATCAAGGGTTATGCGCAGATAACCGCGCCGATGGAGAAACTGCTGAAGAAAGATGCGCAGTTCATATGGAATGCAGAATGTGAGCAAGGCCTAGACACATTGAAAGAGAAGATGGTAACTGTGCCGACCCTAGTGTTTCCAGATTGGGACAAGCCGTTCCATGTACACGTTGATGCTTCAACCATTGCACTTGGGGTGGTGCTAGCACAACCAGGAGAGGGAGGAATTGACCATCCCATTGCATTTTTGAGCAGGAAGCTCTCATCAGCTGAAAAGAACTATACAACCACTAAAAGAGAAGGCTTAGCTATGGTGTACTCATTGCAGAAATTCAAGCATTATTTGCTCAGTGCACACTTCTCAATGTTTACTGACCATTTTGATTTGAAATATCTGGTCAATAAGCCAGTGTTAGGGGGGATAATCTGCAGATGGTTGTTACTCTTCCAGGAGTATGACTTCGAAATTGTAGTTAAGCTAGGCAGATTGAACTTAGGACTTGACCATCTCTCAAGGATTGAGATAGGGGAGGAACCTACCAATCTTGAAGACAATCTTCCTGATGCACAGTTATTTGCTATACAAATTGGAGATGACTACTATAAAGACATTGTCTATTTCTTGACTACTGGGTTTGCATCGACAGAATTTACTACGCAGCAGAAGAAGCAACTGGTAGTAAGAGCAGCAGACTTCACCATAATTGCGGGACAACTATATAAGTTAGGACCAGATGAAGTACTACACAGATGTGTATTAGAGCACGGGAAGCCATTCATTTTGACTGATGCACATTCAGGTGTATCAGGAGCTCACTACGCAGGAAGAGCCACTACGCAGAAGATATTGCGAGAAGGGCTATGGTGGCCCACTATTCACAAAGATGCAAAGGAACATTGCCAGAGCTGCGATGTCTATCAGAGGACAGGAAGGCCGTCGAGAAGAGATGAAATTCCATTAAATCCGCATTTGACACTTCAAGCATTTGAGAAATGGGCCATTGATTTAGTGGGACCCATTAACCCACAAGGAAAAAGGACTGGTGCGAGGTATATTATCACTGCGACTGATTATCTCACCAGATGTGCAGAAGCGAATCCAGTTAAGGACTATAGCGCAATCACTGCTGTGCAATTCATATTCGAGAACATCCTTACCAGGTTTGGATGCTTAAATATATTGATGAGTGATCAAGGCACGCACTTCTTGAACAAACTATTGAATCCCTCACTGAAGAGTTCCACATTCATCATTAGAGGAGTACGCCCTATCATCCGTAGGAAAATGGAACTGTTGAGGCTTTCAAAAAAGTATTAGAGAATGCACTGACGAAGGTATGTAATGTCAACAGAGACGACTGGGATCTACGCATTCCATCTGTGTTATAGGCATACATAACTACTTGCAAGAATTTAATAGGCCACACACCTTTTAGATTGGCCTATGGACAGGAAGTTGTCATGCCTATGGAGTATATTGTACCCAGTTTGAGAATAGCCGCATTTACAGGCATGGAGAATGAACGAACGCTAGAAGAAAGGCTTCTACACTTGGTTGGGTTGGAAGAGGATCGCTTCATCGCAGGATTTCACCAACAAGTGCAAAAAGATAGATAAAAAGCATGGCATGATCACCATATCAAGAACAAGTCCTTTCAGGTAGGTGATCTAGTCCTCCTGTATGATAGCAAGTTTACGAAGTTTCTTGGAAAATTTAAAATGCAATGGCTTGGCCCATATACTGTTTTTCATGTTACTAACGATGGCGCAACTCAGCTAGCCACGTTAGCAGGAGACACATTACCAACCTTGGTAAATGGAAGTAGACTAAAACCCTATTGGGATAGTCCTACTTCGCAGAACCCAATGAGCAGGAAAAAAGGAAATTTCTAAGTGTCAAGTATAGTTGAAATTGGGCACTAGAAGTGGGCAGAGTCTGTATGCAGGTTTGGTCTGATATGCAAAATTTGATAGAAAGGATATATGTATCGCACAATAAGTGAAGCTGTGCGGATCGAAAAAAAAAAGAAAAAAAGAAAAAAAGGAAAAGATAGCTGCGCAGACCAAATGGAAAAGGACAAATGCGAAGATCGACAAGCTGGGACAAGATGCATGAAATGGAAGCACAGCTGCGTAGTTACACATGAAGATGCACACATGCGCATGAAAACCTTCTATCAGGACCGCCAGCACATCATGTCGGAAAAAGGTGACCATGACAACTGTCGGCCGGTTAGTGGGCCATTATCCAAAAGGGAGGCACCGATAAGATCAAGTATTAAAAGAGAATCTAACCATTCGGGCATATTAAATATCGAAGTGACCGAGATCTCACCGATATCTGGCTAACAGGATGGTAATTAAACGCCCACTTAACTGATTTAATAGCCTGGCACCATCGACACCTTTTAGCAATTAAGGAAACATCATTGGTTCAGAGGGAATGATTGGTCGACATGACTAATATCTCAGAAGAGTTCGGGATAAAGGACAAGCCATTAACCACCCCAGTAATGATCGATCGCCATGTACCAGACCAGTAGGGTCTATAAATACCCCTTAGATAAGCACTTGTGCATTTTTACCGAGAATTCTATTCTGTGTGAATTCAGAGCTTCGATAAACAGAAAGCTGAGCAATCTGTGAGTGCATGAGAGAACCACTGTCCATCGATGAAGTATTGAAAATATTCATTCAGTTAGGATTTAAAGGAGCCATGTTGGCACCCGTTGAGAAACCGACAGTAGAGAAAGGTGCCTCATCCAGGAGCTCTGCTAGGCATAAAGAGATGAAGAAAGATAAACACTAGGCCACACGGGAAGAAGATCTGAAGGAACCATAGCCACAGATACCAGTCGAGGCTCAAGCCCGACCCACCCATCTCGTCCTTGAATACATTCCTCCATGGAGACTTGATGCGCCTATTATCATTTTGGAGAAAAATGATGAATATGAGGTTTCGACACCGCCCATGTCCAGTTGGGTGAGGGTTGTAGGATACCTCCTAGGATAGGTTGAATACTGCAAGTTTGAGGACCATGAATTGCTCGAAGGAGGACAGTTGAAGCCGAATAAGTTCAAATAGTTCCAACCCGACCAATACATGTGTCAGCAGGTTGATGAATCTGGCACCGAAACTATGTACGCGCAGGATTGGCTGAAAGGGCTTGAACCATCTGAGTTGCTTAACCTGCTGCGCATCCCGCACTTTGATAGGAGCCCAGAGCTCAATGCGGTAGTGCGCACATTGCTCTCCTGCGTACATTCAGGATATCTCTGGTTGGATAAGAGAATCGATATAAATATCGATATGATATACTACATTACAATGTTGAATAAATGAGGCGATGACCCTGCAAAAGTGTTTGTAGGAAAAGCACAGGAAAAATAACTCGCCAACAAAATCACGGAAGAGTTTGGCATAATCAAAGGGAAACAGGGGTTACCTACATCCCAAATTAATGATCAATCCATGCGGTTCATAGTGAAACTGCTCGCAGGAAAGATACTGCTCAAAATTCGACCACCAGAGGTGCCGGCCGCAGCAATCCGGCTCGCATCTAAGACAATTAAAGGAACCCCTTACAACTGGGCACAATACTTTCTCAATGAGTTTTTGGCAGATGTTGAGGACACTCAGGACAATGGAACTCCGTTCCACTACAGTTGGTTGTTAGTACTGATTTCCTTTGTCAGATGGAAAGAGCCGACTGGCTACCAGGGCGTCCAAGTTATGCTAGGGAAATGCCGAGGAACACACTTCATGAATTTATGGGAAAATGCGAAGTCCTCGAGGCAACGACAAATCAATGAGGTGTTTTATACATATTACCATCAGTTGTGTGAAATAATTTGCCAAACACTGCGAGTATCACAGCTGCTGACTGATGCATATAGAGGAAAAGTAAGATTAATGGCTGATATACATAAGACATACATTCAGCCCAGGGCCAACACGGATACAGAAATATGGTATCCAGGATTCTATCAGCTGGACGCTGAAAGAATGGAGTAGATGATGGAGAAATGGACACCAGAATGGAAAGTGGACGAACCCATTGACGTTGAGTCTGACTACAAAGAAGACAGAGATAAGGAGAAAGACAAGGATAAGGAAGAAACTACAACAACACCTATTGTTGAGGACAAAGAAATTGTGCAAGACAAGCCAGAAGGGCAGGAGGGAGGAAAAAGAAAAGCAACTGCGAGCCCATCATCGGGCATAGCCCAACGTAAGAAGCAAAAGGATGTTAGGCCCAAATTGGTACCGATGCTGCATGCGGATGATTATGAAACCATTGCGACAAAGGTGCAGGAACTATGGGAAGAGACGCACGCAGAAAAAAAAGCAAAACAAGAGAAGTTGCAGCTAACCCTACTTTAGGCAGTTGAATATGTGAAAACGATGGTTGCGGACATTCGAGGATCAGACTCAGAGGGAAAATCAGGTGGCTCAAGCAAGCGGATCAGGAAATCCCATGCTGTGAGTGCGCACCCTCGGGTGGCGCACATTGACCCTACGCACCTCATCTTCCCAAATGATACTGTAACCAAGGCAACAAAGAACTTGGAGCATTTTGACCTCAACATTGGGTCATTTCCTCTTGAAGATTTGAATGACTTGCATCTGAAGATTGTAGAGGAGATTCATGAAAGAGGCATCGCTTCATATGACCAGAGTATCCAAGTTCAAGAAATATTTGAAGAGCTAAAGCAGGAATCCATGCGGAATACCAAGGAGTTGTCCGAGGTTCAAGACAAAAACCGCAAAATCAAGGAAACGGTATCAACGGTATGCGCAAAGATTAAAAAATGTGAGGAAGAAGAAAGTGTCGAGGACACAATAATCAAGATTGGGGCAAAAGTGGAGTACCTTACTACAGAAATGATGGAAATGGAGATTTCCTATAAAGGGAAAATTGCGGACCTGGAAGCTCGGCATCGAAGTACCCCGCCGGATGAGCACGCAGCTCCAGTGGAAGTTGTAAAGGCCACTTTAGACAGTATTTCAGCTGAGTTCTAAAATGTCAGAATTTGCTCAAAGAAGCAAATACGGTGTTGGCTGGATTGAGCGAAGATCCAAACCTTATGCAGGCCAGGGGGGATTTATAGTGAAGGAAACAGGCAATCGAGACTGCAAATGCGGACATGAAGACTTTGCCAGCAAGACCAAAGATGAAAAAATTCAATGAAGTGAAAGAAATGCAAAAAGAGTTAGCAGTGCTAAGGGAGAGAGAGGCTTCCATTTCCGCAAAGCTGCAGCCTATAGAGGATGAAGGGATGGCACTCATGGAGCAGATTGATGAGAAGTTCCTTGAACTTCAAACAATAGAGGGCACATTGAAGGAACAAGCTCAGGCATAGGTCTTGTAGGTGATATTGGAGACCATAAAAGAATTCGAGAGTAGGGCAAAGTTAATGGTTGTTGAGGTAACCATTACTTTGAACAGCTTCACTGCGAAGCTAAGTCCCATTGAAGAAGCACAAACACAATCGATCGACGACAGAAGTGGCTCGAGGACGAGCCATAAGTAAGTGTTAGGGGCCTGTTGGGCATGGCCCAATTTGGCATACTTTGGAGGAAGAAAAGTTTTGGGAACTACGCAGTTTGGGCTACCAAGTCAGATATCTCAGTTTTGCGGAGTGCGCAGTTCAGATTGCGGAGTTAGTTTTTGTGCAGCTATGCTAGTGCATAGTTCTAGCAGGGCACCTATTTTGGGTAAGGAATGGAAGGAAAGGTCGAAGGAAAGCAACCTTTTTTGGGTATGGAGAAGCGTGAAGCCAGGTGAAAGCGACCTGTCAAGAGAGTGGCGGAAAATAGTTAAGGAGCTAAGCCACGAGGTCAACAACGATAGGCAGGCTAAAGGGGCAGAAAGTGACAGGCCACGATGCGGTTGTAACTGTTTTTGATGATGAATGCGGTTGTCAGAAGGACAAGAGAGCCATGAGTGGCCCAGCAAGGCAACCTGAAGCGAGTGGAGCAAGATTCCGACGGCGACAGGCAGGGTGGCGAGTAACTGCACCAATTTTGGGAATCTTAGGGGTTTGAGCCTAAGCATTGTAAATACATGACCTACGAGAATGATCTATAAAATGACACATTTTGTATGGGAAAGGGTTAATAATATATGATAGTTGAGCAATCTTCATTGTAAAATCTTCTAAGTGTTAGGAAGTGAATGCTATTGTAAAGGCTCTGCAGCTACGTGTGCAGAGACCTACAGAGAGAGAAGAGAGTCTGCAGCTGAGTGTGCAGACTGGAACTGTTGTACCCTTCCCAAAATAATATAACAATAGTTCCTTTGGACGTATCTCTCATCATGGGGGTGAACCATGTTAAATACCGTGTTGTGTGATTGCTTAATGTGTTTGCATCTGTATATTTTCTTACAATGAATGGTTAAGTGTTGTTTATGCAATTGTGTGCTTTGCTTTTATATGTATTTGCCACAAGGAAAGAGATGGGAATAATATGTTAAGTGACGACATGTATGAATGGATGTCGAATGCACTAGTAATTAGAAGTAAGCTGAATATGTGAATTAATCGGTTACATACTCAGCGCAGCACCGGAAGTGCGCAGTCAAGGTGGTTGTACGATATAGCGTACAAGTTCGCAAGATGTTAGTACATTATGCTTGTTGAATGTGTATTTTTACACTAAGTAAGATCCATTAAGTGGTTAAGTACTAAGAGGAAGCGCAGTCATCAGTTGCGCTGTCCTATCACTGAAGAATCACCCCTCATCACGCAGTCCTTGGAGGCGTGATAGCCGAAGGGTTAGCCACGCAGAAGTGGAACTTCGCACAGCCTAAAGTCCGCAATGCGAGTCCCGCAATGCGCTACTTGCCAATCTGTTTTAAACACTCATCACTTGGTTGTGGAAAGCTGATTCCGTAGCCCACCCATTCCTTCGCCTTGGGTGAGACCTCAGTCTGTTCGCAGATTGTTGCCGAAAGGGCCGGTGAAAAGGGGTTTTGTTGGTTCCTTGAACCGCGCAATACCTGGGTCCTTATAGAAAACTTCAATACAGTTATGTAAGCCAACACCTGTAGATCCACCCCAAGAGGTGAATACACACAAGAGAAGACTAGCCTAGGCATGAAAGGCTATTCAAGATGCATAGAAGTATGGTGCTCCAGATGGGACTTCTAGAGAAAGCAAGAGACCTTGACCATATTCCAACTATGTGATATCATTGATGTAGAGCCTTCCAATTATGAAGAATCGACCGAGAAGAAAGTATGGAAGGAAGCTATGATTGAAGAGTACCCGTCGATCACGAAGAATGATGTTTGGGATGTAGTTCCGAGACCATAAGGGAAGTTAGTAGTGTCTTCCAAATGGATCTACGAAATAAAGCATGCAGCGGATGATAATGTCAATAAATACAAGGAAATATTTGTGGCTCGTGGCTTCTCCCAAAAAGAAGGAATTGACTATAAAGAAACTTTTGCTCTTGTAGCAAGATACACTTCAATTAGAGCTATACTTGCGATAACTACAGTGACGAAGTGGAAGGTACACCAGATGGATGTAAAGCCAACTTTCCTGAATGGTGTGGTAGAAGAAGAAGTGTATGTGGATCAACCACTGGGATTTGCCAAGACACATGACAGGAAGACACATGTGTGCAAGTTAAAGAAGGCCTTGTACAGATTGAAGCATGCACCCAGGACGTGGTACAGTAGGATTGATAGTTTTCTGATGAGCTTGGGATTTACCAAGAGTAAAGTAGATTCCAACCTTTACTACAAGATTGAGAATGGGAAACCGGTGATATTGATTCTATATGTAGATGAATTGTTTCTAACAGAAGATGAGAAGCACATTGCAGAAACTAAGAAGAATCTTTCTGTTGGTTGTGGAGCCTGATATTCCTGATTCAGAGATGTTGTTTAAACTGTGTTTGCACCCTAGGTTTATATGATATGCAGTTGGACTGTACACTCACCCCAACGGGGGGGACCCCCCACCCGTTTGGGGGGTTCGGGGGAAAATCCCCCGAAAGAATTTTTTTGGGTTGTTTTGTTGGCCAACAGATTATGGGCCCATGGTGTTGGATAGCTCATGGTATTTTCCCATGGTAATTCCCCTTTAAAAGGAAGACATTGTAATACGACTGTGTAATGTATTGTAGCATTGTAAAGATCTATGATTGTGTAAGAGAGACTGTGAGAGAGTGAAGAGGAAGTTGCAGCGGATGCGTTGCAGGTTGTATCCCTTCATTTACTGGATGGTATAATAATAAGGGCTGGAAATTTCTGTGTGGACGTAGCCCATCTTGGGTGAACCACGTTATATTGGTGTCTCTCTTGTAATGTGTTTTATGTGATTTGTATTTGCATCTTGTTTATTGTTATTGCTATGCGATCCAGTTTTTCTAACACTTTCCACTGAGTTAGAGATGAAATACTTGGGTATGATGCACTACGTCTTAGGTATAGAGGTGTGGCAGAGTCCAAATGAGATTTTCCTTAGCCAAGGAAAATATGCTGTGGAGATCCTAAAGAGATTCGGGATGTTGGATTGTAAGGCCATGTCTACACTGATGGCATCAAATTTAAAGTTGCTATGTGATACTACTTCAGAGATAGTGGATGCCACCTTATACAAACATATGATTGGTTTGTTGATGTACCTGACGAACATGAGACCAGATATATGCTTTGCGGTGAACACTTTAAGTCAGTACATGGTTGAGCCGAGACGTGTTCACCTGATTGCGGCAAAGCATGCGATGAGATACATGAAAGGTACACTTGAGTATGGACTTAGATATGAGTCAGAATAGAATATTAGCCTGCAAGGCTATGTTGATTTAGATTGCGCCTGTAGTGTTGTAGATAGGAAGAGTACTTCAGGATGTTGCTTTAGTTTGGGATTGTAATGTCCCCATTTTGACCCCCTTTGTATTAAATTGTAAATGATGTAAATATTGTAATTTAATCATGGTGAGGAGCTCAAGTCCAAGGCCCCACCATTAATTTAGCGTTTTATGTATCGACAATTAAAGAGATAGATGCCTATGGTTCTTGTGCTAGATAGGCACAATATAAATGAGACATCATGTAAATACGAATTTTAATGAAAATACCCACAACTAGCTATGCAATGCAACAAAGAGATGGGGGCATGATTCTACAAGGAATAGGAAGGGAAATTATTCAAACCCTTAAGCCAATGGTGTTAATCCATGTGTCAAGGAGGAAACCCATAAACTACCAACTACCCATTTTGGGTTATGGACCCAATCATTTAATTCTTCCAAGAGTTGGTTGAGGCAGTTAATGCCTTGGGAATGAAGAGGTGTGGCAGCCAATTTCGTGTATGGGCAAGCCATCAACCTGGAAAATCGTGTTTTGTCTCCTTGGGCAAGAAAACACCCACGAAATGGTGCCCAAAGCCATTCTAAACCCACAGTCTCTCCTCTCTCACGCAGTCTGAACCACTGGGCCTTTTCCCATCACATTTTTCACCATTTTCCCTGCATTTTCCATGCCTGGGAGCTCGTTTTTGCATTGGACAGCAGCTGGGAGAGAAGGGCCACAATTTGGGACTGATATGGTGTTGATGTATATGTAACTTCGGAATGTATTTCATCTGTGTATTATATATATATTTATTGTACCCTTATAAGAGATGTGTTATTCCTCTATAAGGAAGTGTCGTCATGTGGATTGACAAGTGTCGCAAGTGTGTGTACTTGCCGATGGGTTATTAGACCACCTTATGGGGTCGGCCCTAATTAATATATAATATAATGTGGATGTATCCAAGTAGACAAGTCGGCCCCAGTAGGTCACTGGGCAAAAAGGTGAGTATAAATAGAGATAGGAGATCTCTATTTTACTCACTCGGAAAAGTAACTACCTCTCTCTTTGAAAAGTGGTGCACTAGTGAGGAGGAGGAGGATCATCTGCTAGGAGACTATCTCAGTGTTATTTGGTTGTATTTTGGTTGAGCCATTGCTCTCTCTATCTCTGAGGAAGTTATGGGGTTTTTCACCTTAGGGTTTTCCCCACGGAAACTCTGTGTCTCTTGTCTCTATGCTTTTGATTCTTGTGATGCTTGTCATATTATGATTATCATGCATTGATATACTGTAGATGTTATTCTCTCAGCAAAGATCCTATAGTATTGTAATTTAATACTAAAAATTTAACATGGTATCAGAGCTTAACTGAGAAGAAGACATTTTGCAGTGACGGAAGCTTGTATTCCTTGTTTATTGGGTTTCTCTCCATAGATTTTTTAAATTCAGTATAGTAGATTGGATCTACTCATCAAGGCGCATCTATCTGTCCAATCAGAATTCAGTTCTGAGCATTTTCAGATTTGGCCCTAAAAATTAGGGTTTCCACAAAAATAAGAATTTCTGGAAACTGAAGGCACAGCTGGAAGCTCCTTGCAAAAATCGAAGGTTTGAGCTTTGGATCGAGATTTTTGGCTGGGTATATCTCCGGGAAACTCAAACCCTAATTCAGGGCTCTCCCCAGTGAACCCGGGAGGACAAAAAGGCAATTTTGAAGGGAAGGACCTTGCTGATCTCAAATTCTGAATGTACTAGGCTGATCAGCTCTCCAAGGCGCATCTTTCTATCCTTTCGGAATTTTGAAATTCACATTTTGAATTTTTAGGGTTTCTCTGACAAACCCTAATCCGGGACCAGATCCAGTTTTCAGCACTTCAAGTGGTAAGTCCTAAATCTTTTCTATTTCCATTTGAAGTACTCTTAAAGATGTCTCTCCACACTAAGCTTGAGGATAAGCTTGAAGGGGCTGATAACTTCCGAGCCTGGAAGTATAGGATTGGGTTAATCCTGGAAGAGAATGAGTTGGACTCATATGTGAAAGAAGACATCCTTATCCCAGAGGATGAAGAAGCCAAGGCATTGCATAAGAAGAACTTGGTCAAGGCAAAGAGAATCATTGCTGATTCTATCAAAGACCTCATACCTCATGTGTCTTCTCTTAAGACACCCAAAGAGATGTTTGAATCTTTGACCAAGCTATTTGAAGGAAAAAACATAAATCGGAAGATGAGCCTGCGGAACCAATTGAAAGCAGTGAAGTTTCAGAATGGAGAAACCATTCAATCTTACTTTTCAAGAGTCTCCCAGATCAAGGAACAATTAGAAGCAGTAGATGAAATGGTGGAGAATGGTGAAGTGGTGATGACCACTCTAAATGGCCTACCCAGGTCATGGGATTCCTTTATTCAAGGAATTTGTGCAAAGAAGAAATTGATCTCCTTCAACAGATTGAGGGACGAATGCTCTCAAGAAGAAGCTAGACTCATAGCTCGTGAGGAAAAGATGGGAGGAGAAGATCAAGCTCTTGAAGCTCACACCAAAAGAAGCAAAACCAAGAAGGATCACTCTCACCACAAAAGATTCCATCAAAAGAGTAAGAAGGACCTAAGATGCTTCACATGCAATGAGAAGGGTCACTTTGCTTCAGATTGTCCCAAGAACAAAAGGGATAACAACAACAACTCCAGTAAGAAGAAGAAGGGCAGCAAAAGAAGGTTTCATGCTCATGTTTCCGAAGATGATGAACCTCCAAAGAAGAAGGCTAGGGCAGAAAGTAGTAGTGATGATGACTCATCAAGTGAAGAAGAATATGTTATAATTTCTGCTCTTACAGGTACCATCTCCCATGGATGTAATGATTGGTTGATTGATAGTGGGGCTTCCAAACACATGACTGGGTTTAAAGAATCCTTTGTGAACCTATCTGAACATGAGTCACCCCATAAGGTCAAACTTGGGGATGATTATCAATACCCAATCAAAGGAAGTGGTGAAGCCTCCTACAACCTAGATTCTGGAAAATCATTGAAGATGAAAGAAGTACTTTATGTACCTGGGCTCAAGAAGAACTTACTCTCCATCTCTGCATTGGATGCAAAAGGTATGAGGGTTGCATTTGTGGATGGCCAAGTCCTAATGTGGCCAAAGGGAAAGACCATAGATGATGCAGTAGTGATTGGAGAGCAAGAGGGAGGCTTGTATAAATTGAAGGGACAACCTGAACATGCCATGGTACATGAATCCATGGAGCCAAGTGAACTTTGGCATAGAAGACTTGCTCATATGCACTATAGGGCACTTCCAATTGCAAGCAAGGCAGTAGAGGGTCTTCCTGAAATCAAGACCAAACATGAAGGTGTTTGCAAAGGATGTGCAAAAGGTAAGAACATTAAGAAGGCTTTCACAAGCAGTGAAAGCAAGGCAAAAGACATCCTGGAAATCATCCACTCAGATGTATGTGGCCCTATGTCATCCAGCTCCCTGAGTGGGTATGTTTACTATGTATCATTTATTGATGACTTCTCCAGGAAGACTTGGGTATACTTCTTGAAGGGAAAAGATGAGGTGCTTGATAAATTCAAGGAATTCAAAACCTTGATGGAGAATCAAACTGACAAGAAAATCAAGACATTCAGATTTGACAATGGTGGAGAATTCACCTCAAATGACTTCAAGAAGCTTTGCAGTGATTCAGGGATTAAGAGGGAGTTGACTGCTCCTTATAATCCTCAACAAAATGGAGTTGCAGAAAGGAAGAACAGAACTATCATGGAAGCAGCAAGGGCAATGTTGCATGACCAGGATCTTCCTATGCATCTATGGGCAGAAGCAGCTAGAACAACTGTATATGTGCAGAACAGAACACCCCACAAGATATTGGACAACAAGACACCAGAAGAGGTCTTTTCTGGTAAGAAACCTAAAGTCAGCCATCTCAGAATATTTGGTTGTCCAGTATATACTCATGTCCCAAAAGAGAAGAGGACTAAACTAGATCCTTCAGGAAAGAAGGGCATCTTTGTGGGTTATAGTGAAAGCTCGAAGGCTTACAGAATATACTTTCCAGGGTTCAAGAAAATTGATGTCAGTAGGGATGTAACATTTGATGAAAACTCAGCATTCATCAAATCAAGAAAGGCACCTACCGAAGTTTATGAAGAACCTAAGGAAACAAGATTTCAGGACACTACCATGACTGAAGCAGTTCCAGAAACTGTTCGTGAGTTTGAAGATCCACAAGAACCTGTAGATCCACCCCGTGAGGATAACTCTTACAAGAGGAAACCTGTATGGGCTAGAGAGCTCATTCATGATGCAGAAAGATTTGGCATTCCAGAAGAAGAACACAGAGCAAAGAAGAGAACCAGATCACACACCAGTTATGTTGCTTTACTCTGTGACATTATGAACAAAGAGCCTTCCAGTTATGAAGAGGCAGCAGAAAAGAAAGAATGGAAGGATGCTATGGTTTAGGAATACCAATCAATAATGAAGAATGATGTTTGGGATGTTGTCCCAAGACCTAAAGAGAAGTATGTTGTGACTTCCAAGTGGATCTACAAAATCAAGCATGCTGCAGATGGCAGTGTAGAAAAATACAAAGCAAGATTCGTAGCTCGTGGTTTCTCTCAGAAAGAAGGAATAGATTATGAAGAAACCTTTGCACCTGTAGCCAGGTATAATTCCATCAGAACAGTACTTGCCCTGGCTGCAGCAATGAAATGGAAAATACACTAGATGGATGTCAAGACTGCTTTCCTGAATGGTGTAGTAGAAGAGGAAGTATATGTGGAACAACCACTCGGTTTTGAAATACATGATAGGGAGTCATATGTGTGTAGATTGAAGAAAGCATTGTATGGCTTGAAGCAAGCTCCCAGAACTTGGTATGGTAGGATGGACAGTTTTCTATCTAGCTTGGGCTTTACCAAGAGTAAAGCAGATTCCAACCTTTACTATAAGGTTGAGGAAGGGAATCCAGTGATTTTACTTCTGTATGTTGATGACCTATTTGTGACAAGAGATGATAGACTGATTGCAGATACTAAGAGGAAGCTTGCAGCTGAATTCGATATGAAAGATTTGGGAATGATGCACTATTTCCTAGGTATGGAGGTGTGGCAAAATGCAGGTGGGATCTTCCTTGGTCAAGGGAAGTACACAGTAGATATCCTGAAGAGATTCGGGATGATGGATTGCAAGGCCATGGCCACACCGATGGCATCGAATCTGAAGCTTCTATGTGATGCTTCATCTGAGCCAATTGATGTCTCTATGTATCGTCAGATGATTGGGTCCTTGATGTACCTGACGAACACGAGACCAGACATTTGCTTTGCTGTGAACACATTGAGCCAGTTCCTGACGGATCCAAGAAGTGTTCACCTGGTTGCTGTAAAGCATGTTCTAAGGTACCTGAAGGGTACAGTGGATTATGGGCTCAAGTATGAGGTGAATCAAAAGTTTAACCTGCAGGGTTATGTTGATTCAGATTGGGCTGGCAGTGCTGCAGATAGGAAGAGCACATCTGGGTGTTGCTTCAGTATGGGATCAGGTGTGATCTCTTGGTTTAGCAGGAAGCAGTCCTGCATAGCACTGAGTACAGCTGAGGCAGAGTATGTTGCAGCCTGTGCAGCTAGTTGTGAGGCAGTATGGCTACGGAAGCTACTGTCTGAGTTATTTGATCTCCCGTTGGAGGCTACTGGTATCTTCTGTGATAACCAGAGTTGTGTGAAGCTATCTGAGAACCCAGTGTTTCATGACAGGTCGAAACACATAGATATCAAATATCACTATATCAGGAATATGGTGCAGAGAGGAGCTGTGAAGCTTCTGTATGTTGCGACGGACGAGCAGATTGCAGATGTGCTGACGAAGCCACTAGCCAGAGTGAAGTTCGAGTACTTCAGAGAGAGGCTTGGCGTTCTTCAGATCGAGGACACTTCAAGGAAGAAGTGATGGACACATTTGCTAAAGCCATTTCAAGCATGTTGGAAGGAGGATCCTTCACATGGCTGTGGATGTAAGCGCTGGATAATGGGCATCAGGATGATGTTCTGGTTTCTGCTGGATATGATCAGTTGGATCATTTTTATGTATGTATGTACGCATCATGTTGGATGCTGGATATGATCAGTTGGATCATTTTTATGTATGTATGTACGCATCATGTTGGATGCTGGATATGATCAGTTGGATCATTTATGTATGTATGCATCATGTTGGATGCTGGATATTGGATGCTGGATATGATCAGGTGGATCATTTATGTATGGATGCATCATGTTGGATGCTGGATATGATCAGTTGGATCATGTGTATGTATTTTGTATATGCATCATGTTGGATGCTTGGACCATGTATCTGTATATGTATCAGGTGGATACATTGTATGATCAGGTGGATCATGTATGGTGATATGTATCATGTATCAGGTAGATACTTGGTATGCATCAGGTGGATGCATTGATGATCAGATGGATCATGTATGATGATATGTATCAGGAAGATACTTGGTATGCATCAGGTGGATGCATTGATGGTCAGGTGGATCATGCAGCAGGATGTTGCAGTGATGATCAGGATGATCATGGATGATGAACTTTAGGATGTTGCTCCAGATGACATGCAGCAGGACATTGCAGTGATGATGATCAGGACGATCATGAGTACATCAGGATGATGTATGGTGAGTATCAGGTTGATACTCTGTGGCCGTGGATCAGGTTGTGCAGATGAGCATGTCTGGGAGATCCTATAGGTCGGAGTTGTGTACCCGTAACAGCCTGGGATGCTCTTTCGAGACATTGCTCTGGGAGGACATGTAATTTGTGCCCTGGGAGATCTCAGGTCGGAGTTGTGTACCCGTAACATCCTGAGATGCTCTTGCGAGGTTTTGTCCTATGGCATGTAATTTGGGCCCTGGGAGATTTCAGGTCGGAGTTGTGTACCCGTAACATCCTGAGATGCTCTTGCGAGGTTTTGCCATGACCACATGTAATTTGTGCCCTGGGAGATTTCAGGTTGGAGTTGTGTACCTGTAACATCCTGAGATGCTCTTGCTAGGTTGTGGTGGACCACATGTAATTTGTGCCCTGGGAGATTTCAGGTCGGAGTTGTGTACCCGTAACATCCTGAGATGCTCTTTCGAGGTTTTGTGGTGGGGTCACATGTAATAGCGCCCTGGGAGATCCTACAGGTCGGAGTTGTGTACCCATAACATCCTGGGATGCTCTTTTGAGGTTTCGTGACGCACGTAATAAGTCCTGAGGATTCCACAGTATGGCCAGTGATGACGAAGACCTGCAGGTGGTGGGCCTACATTCAGTATGAAAAAGGACTGGCTCTGTAGAACTTCCTATGACGAGTAGAGTCAGAGATTGGTTGAGATAGTAGCAGCAGTGACGATGATGATGACGATGCATCGATGACGATGATCCAGAGAAGAAGACTTGTCTAGCAGATCTGTGTCGAGAAATACCTTCCTAGTTAAGAGGGAGTGTTGATGTATATGTAACTTCGGAATGTATTTCATCTGTGTATTATATATATATTTATTGTACCCTTATAAGAGATGTGTTATTCCTCTATAAGGAAGTGTCGTCACGTGGATTGACAAGTGTCGCAAGTGTGTGTACTTGCCGATGGGTTATTAGACCACCTTATGGGGTCGGCCCTAATTAATATATAATATAATGTGGATGTATCCAAGTAGACAAGTCGGCCCCAGTAGGTCACTGGGCAAAAAGGTGAGTATAAATAGAGATAGGAGATCTCTATTTTACTCACTCGGAAAAGTAACTCACTCTCTCTCTGAAAAGTGGCGCACTAGTGAGGAGGAGGAGGATCATATGCTAGGAGACTATCTCAGTGTTATTTGGTTGTATTTTGGTTGAGCCATTGCTCTCTCTATCTCTGAGGAAGTTGTGGGTTTTTTCACCTTAGGGTTTTCCCCACGGAAACTTTGTGTCTCTTGTCTCTATGCTTTTGATGCTTGTGATGCTTGTGATATTATGATTATCACGCATTGATATACTGTAGATGTTATTCTCTCAGCAAAGATCCTATAGTATTGTAATTTAATACTAAAAATTTAAAATATGGAGGCCGTTTTTGCCCCAGAATGTCCATGGACGTTTTTCTAAAAATGGATTTGGCTTCCCAGGGTTGTTCCCCATCTTCTAGTTTCGTTTTTGGGTTTCCCACGTTTTTATGAAGCTAATGAAAACCCCATCTTTGGGCATCTCACTGTAAAAACGTTTCTCCATGCCCAACACTTAGACTTCTGCTGTTATGTGCATCCCTGTTTTGATTTGAACCTGCGAGCAAGAAACTTGGACTGGTAGTGGACAGAATTGGCTTGACAAACCTAGTGGAGGGAGTAACCTCTCAAGAAGATCAAGAGGGCTTTGGTTACTTTTCTATGCACACCCCGAGAACACTAGAAAGGAAGGTATGGCTTGAGGGACTGTGTGGCAGTGAAGAGGATACTTCCTTGTGTTGGGTGTGTAGGCATTGTGAGTGCCAAGTTGAATAGATCTGGGAGGGGTATCCATAGCTCTGTGGTTGAGCTCACTAGCTTAGCAATTCTTCCTTTCCATTTCCTAGCAGCTTGATAAACCCAATTGCAGATTGGCTTGGCTCATCTTGGTGTATGCTTGACTATGTGTGAGTCTGCTGTTCCCTGATTCCTTGTAGAGATCATGCCCAGCTCGGGGGTGGCAGTGTGTTGAGTTATTGATGATCACAATTGGCCTATGGTTGGGTGGAACATTGCAGTTGCATAGCCAGTCGCTTGGGACTATTTGTTATAAGATAAGTGCTCTCTTGCATTTATTTATTTGATGAATATAGTGAATGTATGATGAATGTGTAATTGATATTATTTCCGCTGTGTTTTTCTTATAATAATACCTGTCCATATGAACCTTTATACTGTGTGAATGCTTATTTAGTAAGTTACATGGGGCTAGATGCCCGGTTTTAGCATCACGTCCTCTCTATCATGCTGGTATGGTAGGAGGGGACATTACATTTTGGTATCAGGCATGATTTCCTGGTTCAACAGGAAGCAAACTAGTGTGGCACTGAATAGAGTCGAGGTAGAGTATATGGAAACATGTTCAGCTACCACGGAAGCAGTATGGATTCAGAAGCTACTTGCAGGGTTGTTTGATCTCGAGTTAGAGGTGACTTGTATTTACTGTGACAACCAGAGTTGTGTGAAGTTTCCCAAGAACCCAATGTTTCATGACAAGTCCAAGCATATCGAGATCAGGTACCATTATATCATATATATGATACAAAAGGGAGCAATGAAGCTCTAGTATATTGTGACAGAAGAGAAGAGATCCGATGTGTCGACCACGCCTCTGTTGAGAGTAATGTTTGAGTCTTCAGGACAGGCTTGGCATGATATAGAGAGATGTCCCTCGTAAGAGGGAGGGATGCGTCCGATATATGATTTCAGGGATGTAGCTGATGATGTGATAGCAGTAGGTGGTCATTAATGGGCATGCATTACTAGTTTTATTGACAATTGGAGAGAGTGACCATATGTTGGCAGATTGGAGAGAGTGACCATGATTTTGTATGTGTATCCAGATGATATAGTATGTGTGTGTGCACTGGAGAGAGTGACCATACATTGGAAGGTTAGAGAGTGTGACCATACTTGTGATGACTGGAGAGAGTGACCATACGCTGTCAGGTTGGAGAGAGTGACCATACTTGTGATGACTAGAGAGAGTGACCATAATTTTGTATGTGTATCTAGTCGAGTATGCGTATCCAATTGAGTATGTGTATCCAACCAAGTATGTGTATCCAACCGAGTATGTGTATCCAATCGAGCTGTGTATCCAGTCGGATGTGTGTGTCTAGATTATATGTGAGATAGACAAAGTCCCATAATGAAGTAATGTGTGTTCCTGGCTTGCTGATGAGTTACTACTAAGTTGTCCCTGGATGTATGATTGTGACAGATGCATGTTTGAGATGATGGTTTGCTCGTGTTGAACTTCTTGTGATACATAGATTCGAGAGATGTCAGAAGTCAATGGTTAGAGTACATATTTGCAGCAACAATGATGATGATCGTGTCCATAGAATACCTTCCTTGTTAAGAGGGAGTGTTGAATATTGTGTAACTTCAGAAGATATTCTTGTTATATATTTATTGTACTTCCTTCGGAGAATATTCATATTGTATTTGATCGTGTAAAAATCCTCAAAGAATCAATGTAAAACCTACTTGCTAAGTTGGCTCAGAATAATCTAGAAGAAACATTAAATAAGTTTAATTTAATGTTTCCCTAGTGAAGTTGGCCCTGGCAGTTAGACAAGTCGGCCCCATAAGGAAAAGACTTGGAAAACAAATATAAATAGGGGAGGCACACTTCCCATTTGTATCATCACTCACTCAAGTAAGTTCGCATCACAAGAGATAGAAATACAAGTTTGTTAGGGAAGAAGAGTAGTTGCATTGTGAAGATATCTTATCTTTGGGTTTTCTATCTTATATATTCTTGGGATATTTGTGGAAGAGATTTAGCTCTTCGTTGTACTAGTTTGAAATTACTTGTTGACGAATCTATATTGAAGAAGTTGCCAGGTTTTATTCCCTTAAAGGGTTTCCCAGAGGAAAATATTTGTGTCTCTTTTGTATGCTGTGCTTGTATATCTTTCATTGATCCTATTGCTTATTGTTATTGTGATATAGTAGAAATTGATTAAAGGTATAACATAAATACTATTCAAGTGCAAATTCTAATAGGTCACACACAACCAACTCATTGCAGATGAGAGGATAAATTCCAAGCTGAACGCCTTGGAAAGAGAGCCGACTGAGAAGAATTTCAGCCACGCAACTCCAGTCCATGCCTTGACCTCACAAATCATATTTTGGTGCCACCATTCGACCCACAGGAACAATGCCACTCAGCCTGCGAAGACTGCGCATCCAAGTGCCTCTCGCCATGCTTCTAATAGCATCATTATTTCTGATGATGAGTAGTTCTAATAGTGTTTATGATAGTTTGAATTTAGGACCTGGTAAACATCTAGTTCTACTTTTTATGATTATGTTGGTCATAACCCCCTGCCTTTGGGGGGTCATTTTGATAGATTTTCTCAATCTGTTGCATCCCAGACATTTATATTTTGCTAAAGTTACTCGTTGAATAGGGTGGACAGTACAAACAATGTCATCTAGACCTAAGAAATAGTCTGGCTAAAACCTCTATTTCTCTATACATATTTCTTAGTTTAATTTAATCTTTGAATTTTACAAAAACAAGTAAATTATTATTATTATAATTTTTTTTTAAGTTTAAAGTTAACAAATTAAAATAAAATAATTTGAATGGAGTGGGGTGGGAGAGATGGAGGGGGCTCGATTCTGAGAATCGATCCCCCACTCCATCTCTCCCTCTCGACCTCCTCAGTCCACCTTACCTCCATTTCATCTCCACCTCTCCCCTCCTCACCACGTGAGAGAAGAGATGGGGTAGCATGGAGAGGTGGAGATGGAGTGGGGATAGGTGGAGTGAGGGGGTCAGGAGGAAGAGATGGAGTGGTGGATCAATTCTCAAAATCGACTCCCACGTCCATCTCTCCCTCCTCATCCCCATTCAAATTATTATTATTATTTTTTAAAACTTTAAACTTTTTAAAATTATTATTATTTTTAAACTTTTAAAACTTAATTTTTTGTTTAATTTTTTTTATTTTCAAAGTTTTTAATTTATTAATGTTTAAAACATTATTATTTTTTAACTTTTGTTTTTTTATTTTTTATTTTTTTTTTAAATTCTATTTTTTTCAAGTTTTAAAAATTTTAATGGTTTTTTTTAATATATCTTTGAAAAATTGATTTATTTAAAAAAATTAATTGCTTTTTCTAAAAAAATGCGGTTTTGATCAAATTTGTCTTTTTTGTTGTTTTTGAAGTGATTTTTTGTTTGTCTTTTTGAAATTGAATACATTTTTTTATGACGTGATTTATAAATGTATGTAATTTAAATTCTATAGAACAAAGGGTTTCTATTGGTAGCACCATTTTTCTATTTTGGGGTTGATTTCGGTATTTTCGTTGCAACCACACCGACTGTTAAAGCCACGGTTTTAAAAAATTTGCGATTTCAACCTAAAAAAAAAGTGGGGGTGCCATGGTAGCACTACTTTTTGATTTGGGGGTTGATTTAGGGTTTTGATTTGCAATGACATCGATTGTTAATGTTAGGGTTTCATAGAAATGTACAGAATAAAGAGAAGCTAAAATTTAGATAGAGTTATAAGCAATGCTTGATAATAAATTTTCATCCTTTGAAGAGAAAATCCAAAAACAAATAGATAATAAGATAAAAAAGTTGGAGAACAAACTAGAGACAATGGAGATTATACTACAAGTGGTGGAAAAACAAAATCCACCAGAGCAAGGAGATATGGATAATTTAGAAAATATTAAGTTGAAGGATAGGATTAAAGAGCTAGAAGAAAAAGTAAATCACAATATGACCCTAAATAGTATAGTGAGTAAATTAGATATCAAACCCATTAAAGAGGAAATGAATAAGCTGATAGCTTCAAACCATGAGTGTAACAAAAGAGCCTTGAACCTTGTAATTTTTGGTATATAAAGGAAGAGGTAGAAGAGGATACACTATCCATTATCAAGGTAAAACTTCATAATAGGTTACAAATTGAAACTATCAATTTCATAGAAGCAAAGAGGTTGGGGAAATTAATTGAGGATAAAGAAAGGCTAATATGGGTTAAGGTTATCTCTACTGAACAAAAATATGACATACTCAGTAAGACCTCAAGTCTAAAAGGATATGGGATATTTATAAATGAATATCCCATTCCTGAAGATCAAGCCGAACTATGAAAGGAGGTTCAAAAGGTAAAATAAGCTAGGAAGGAAGGAAAGTGGGAATTAATTAGAAATATAAAATCTATTATTCAAGATAGAAATAAAAAGATAACAATAAATAACAATTTGACACTCTGGATGCTCTCCTGGAACTATCGGGTCTTTCCATAGAACAAAGGCCCAAATTAAGTTGGATCCCGAGTGGAATTGATATTATATTGATGGTTGAAACTTGGGAACACAAGGAATCTAAGGTTTCTGACATATAAGGATTTGTCCTATGGTCGATATGGAATAAGCGATCCTATCATAGAGGCGTTGGAGGTATAACTTTCTATATCAAGAAGAACATATCCCCTCATGCTAGGATTTATATGAAATACCCTTGCAACCAATATATTTGGATAGATTTTACAGACATTAATGATAAAATACCTACATCGCCGTATGATATTTTTCCCTTATTAATTCTAGCTTCTATAAGAAAAGCAATTTAGATAAAAATTGTCCTTACAATGGTTTAAAGCATGATATTTCTAGTTTAAGGAATGAAGGCAATATCCTCTTAATGGGCGACTTCAATGCTCAAACCTCAAGTAACCAAACTATTCTTCTAAGCAATTATTCTAACCCTAATCCTCTTTGGTTAGACGGAGAGCTAGCTAGTAGATACAAGAGAAGTTTTGAAGATCTTGGTGAAAATTTATTTGGTACTAAGCTAGTCAAACTTTGTAGTGCTCATGATCTTATAATTTGCAATGATCTAATAAAATGCCCAAATTCTATCCGGATGAATTGTATGCATGGGATTGACAGTAGCATGGAAGATTATGTTATATTTTATATCCATTTATACAACAAAATAATAAAGTTTGACATCTTAAACTACCATGAACTTGACTATTATCATAGGCCTTTAATTAAAAACTATCAAATTTTCCATGCGTAGCGATCCCATAGAAGAAAATTCTCATGGCCAAAAGAACCTGAACTTCGATAGAAATAAAGCTGATATTTTTCTAAATGATTTAAAAAAGGATCCATTTCCTTTATCAAGTATGGACACTATACAAAATCTCTATCATAATTTTACTACAACTCTCTCATAGTCTATTAACAAGTTCTCTATTGAAGTCTCGAGTAAAAAGGAAGATATCTAAGAACCAACCCAAGGTATGATCGAGAGTGTAAAGTTGCAAGAAAATAAATTAAGAAAGGTATTGAAGAGTCCCTAAAAGTTGATAGGATAAATTGGTACAAAGCCCTAATTAAAAGAAAAAAAAGGTGTTACCTAAGTAAAAGGAAAGAAAATATTTTACACCACTCTAAGATGGCTCTTAAGAAATTATGGAGGCAAATTCTAACTTGCAAAACAAAAGAAAATAATAATATTGTTTTGAAGGATTGAAATTCTTATCGTAATTTTTTTTATGAATCCCCAAATATGAGAGGTAACATTCAAACCCTCCTTACAATGGAATAAATTTTCTCGTTAGAAGACACACATTTCAGGGTTAAGCATCTATCAATGGAAAAGCTAAAGACATTGAAGGATACCAAGCATAAATCTTAAAAACTGGAGGACTTGTCCTCATCCCACATATACACAAGCTCTTCAATCTAGTGGTCAAGCAAGGTTTCCCTACACCATGGACTTAGAGCCTCATTATTCCTATTTTTAAAAGCAGTGATAAAAATAACCCCTCTAATTATTATACCATTATGATTATCCCTCCCTTAGCTAAGTTATACGATATTATTTTAGAAAAGAAGATCAACATTTGGATATAAAGGGAAGGTAAGAGGATTAGAGGGATAAGGGATAGGTGGATTTTAGAAGGAATCACTCAACCATAGACCACCTCGTTACGCCTAGGATCACTGCAGAGGAATGTCATAATAATAAATCTGATCTCTTTTGTTTCTCTGTGGACTTTAGAAAATATTTTGATATGGTGCCTAGAAATAACCTATGGAATAGATTAGAGGAGCTTAAGGTTCCTTTTGAGTTGAGAGATGATGCGATAAATTTATATGAAAAAGTCATTGCCAAGTTTAAGAACACTTAGGGGTGGTCAACATATATAAATTGTAATATTGGAGTTAAGCAAGGTTGCCCCCCTCTCCTCTACCCTTTTTGGAATTTACATTGATAAGATAGAAGTTTTTTTAGAGAAATCAGGTTGCGTTGGAATGGCCTTAGTTGTAATAGTCGTCATCCTTTTTCTCTACGCTGATGATATTGTTCTTATGGAAAGGTGTTCCTTTGATCTTGATAAGCAATTAAGAATTCTCAAAGATTTAAGCTCTAATATGGGTATGGCTATTAATACTTACAAAACATAAGTTATGATTATCAAATCCAAGAAGGTCACCTGTGCTACTTTTATATATGACAATAACAATTTGGAGGAAGTGAATTCTTACAAATATCTCAGAATTGATATTCATCACAAGCTCAACTGGAACTATAGCATCAAGAAAAGGATGAAAGCTTCTTTTGGTCTTGAAAACAATTGTAAATCAACAAACGTTGTCATGTGGGATAAAAAGAATTTACTCTTCGAAATTCTTGTCACTCCCGTTATCTTGCATGGTTGTGTAGTGTGGGGTTGCAACATTTCTAGAGAATATTGGAGGAAGATTGAGAAAATCTAGAAGCATTTTATAACCTATAACTTAAAAATTAAAATAAATATGCCCTATCCTATTCTTCTCATAGAAGTGGGTCTTTCCCCCATCGAGAGCATGGCTATGACTAGGTACCTGATGTACAAGCACAAGATAAATAACATGGGAGATGAGAGCCTTCCTAAAATTGCTTTAAAATCAAGTCAAAACCACTTGCAACTCAAGCGGGGTAGTGTAAAGATAACATTTGATGTAGGGGCATCTCGGACCAGGATAGATAGTCAAATATAAGGCGACAAGAGTCATCTAGAGGATGAGACGACGACATCTGGACAAATAAGGATCTACCAATCGAGGACAGAAAATTCATACAGCCGATTGGAAGCGAACCAGTTGAGGGATAGGCCAGTCATGAGAGGAATGACTATTAAGTAGGAGGCAATAGAGACGGTGACTGAGGTGTTGAAGGAAAACCGATGATAGGTAGAGATGACTAGCATAAAATATGTTGTACCGATTTGTAGGAATTAATGAGTAGTTATGGTGGTTGTTGAACCAGGCCAGATGGCGTGGGGAGAGGAAGAGGTTACAAGTAACACTTGAGGAGGGTGCAATGTACCTTGATGATTCTAGAAGCTTCTAGAAGAGGATTTGACCAGGTCATGAAGGCTATAAATACAGGTTTCTATAGAAGGAATGGATGTTATTCTCTTGTGTAAGGAAGCTTTGTTGTATTGCTGATTGTTGGTTCGACTGAAATAGAGCAACGAATCTGCTATGAGTCCTCATGTAAATTGATTCCCTACATTAATAGAAGCCATGATTATTGGCCTATGTTTATGTCGGTGTGACTGTGTGTGGGTGTTCACTTCATTTTTCGTTGTGTGCTTTGATTTGAAAATGCCTTCCATATGCGTTGGATACCGGTTTGGTATTAGAGTGGTAAGTCATCTTGTGAAGAGAGTCCAGTTATGATTGGATGTGGATAGAAACTCCAACTGTGTTTGGGTAGAGTTGAAAAGGACATGGTAAACCCAGTGCGATTAGGAAGAAGTGTTTTGGTCCATATAAGTGGAAATGGCTCATAGAGGTGTCAATGTTCATGGGAGAAGACAACGTGGAGGTTCCGGGTCACTATCGACCATGAAACATTTGAAGAGTGTGTCCAGACGAGGCAGTCGTTGAAAAGTGAGTTGGATATCTCCGTGAAAGAGGTGCAATGGAGAGGATATCTCCTTGAATACCTTGACCACAATGATCAGGAGGTTGAGGAAGGAAATACTTGAGAAGAAGAGGAAGAGGAAAAGAGGGGTAAAGATAAAATGGACATGCCCACCTACTCGATAAGTTTGAACCTTGAAGAGTTGATAGACTGGGTCAGAGAAATGGAAAAATGCTTCGACATGGAGCAGATAAAGGACTCCAAGAAGGAGAAAGTTTCCCGTCTAAAGTTAAAATCTCATGCCTCGTTGTGGTGGGACAACATATAGGTTGATAGAGTAAAGAAGGGTAAGGAAAAACTCAAATCTTGGGATAGAATGATCGCCAAGCTAAAGGATAAGTTCTTACCTTCCGACTATATGATATCCTTTTAGAAGAAGTTGGAAAACCTTCGACAGAGGGATTTGAATGTAAAGGAATTCATGGAGGAATTATATAGATTGTCAATTCGGTCAGGATAAAAAATGAATGCGAAGAAGCGGTCACAATATATGTTAATGGATTGAATTATGCCATCCAGGATGAGTTGAGCCTGTTAAGGCTCAGAACGGTCAGAGAAGCCTACAAGCTAGCCCTGAAGGCCGAAGAGAAGGTAAAAATAAAAACCGTGGAAACGAAGGGGAAAACGACTAATAGGGGTGGAAAGACTATTTCCACCAAAGGACAAGGTAGTGGAACCAAGAGAGAAGTCGCCGAGGATAACTGCGGCATAAAATCTAGGACACGAGATCCATATTGAATAAAATATATATTATTGAATTGATAAGATGCTTAATGCGTTACAAGAGCTTGCCTTTTATAAGGTTTGAGCATTCTTAAGAAGGGTTACGTCCCTTCAATTAAACTAATTAATAATTTACTGATTAATTTAATACAATATTTAATATTCATAGCATTGCCACTCCCTTTTAAAGAGCTTTGTCCTCAAAGCAATGGTAATGAGGGATGTAATTGTTGAAATTGTTCTGATTCCCATGTTGCATCTTCTTCGGGAAGATTTTTCCATTTTATGAGGTATTCTTTAATGACTCGCATTCTTAATCTCTTCTCTCTACTAGCAATGATAGATTCTGGCTCGAATATGATTCTTCCTTCTTCATCTAACAAGGGAAGTATTGTTTGTGCCTTCTGGTGTTGACCTATCATCTTTTTCAAACATGAAACATGAAAAACATTGTGGATGCGACTTGTAGTTGACAATTCCAACGCATATGCCACCTGACTAATCTTCTTATTGATTTGATATGGGCCATAAAAACGTGGAGCCAATTTATTTTTTCCACCTTGTTTAAGTGATAATTGTTTATAGGGTTGTAGTCTTACAAATACCCAATCTCCAACTTCAAATTCTCATTCTGTTTGTGTCGATCTTCTTGTTGTCTCATTCTATTCCTGGCAGTATTCAAATTCTCTTTAAGTACTTGGACAACCTTTTGGTTTTCTTCTAAATGGTCATTTACTGATGCGACCCTTGCTTGGTTGGTAATGAAATCCTTCCATTTTTGGGGTTCATATCCATATAGGGCTTGAAATGGTGTCATTCTTGCAGATGTATGATAAGTAGAATTATACCACCATTCCGCTAGATGTAGCCATTGGAACCATTTATTTTGCTTATCAGTTACAAAACAACGGAGGTAGGTTTCTAAGCATTTATTGACAACTTCTGTCTGTCCATCTGTTTGGGGATGATAAGCTGAGCTCATGTTAAGATACATTCCAATTTGCTTGCAAAACTCTCTCCAAAAGTTCCCTTTAAACTTGGCATCCCTATCACTTACTATAATCTTCGGAAACCATGTAATTTGTAGACATTTTTACAAAAGCTTCGGCTGTTTCTTTTGCTGAATCAGTTTTCTTCACTCCAACAAAATGTGCATATTTGGTTAGCCTGTCTACCACAACTAGTATTTTGTCTTTTCCATCTGATATGGGTAGACCTTCAATGAAATCCATTGAAATTTCCTCCCATTTTTTATTTGGAATATGTAACGGATGGAGTAACCCCAGACTTGAGATATTTTCAGTTTTATTCCGCTGACAAATGTCACAATCTGCAACATACTTGTGAATGTCGGCATACATACCCTTCCAAAAGAATGATTGCCTTGCATTATAGTAGGTTTTAAAAAATCCTACATGACCAGCGGCTGGGCAGTCATGTGACTCTTTAAGCACCTTGGTCTTAAAACTGGAATTGGAACTTAAGTAAATACGTCCTTTGTACCATAAGAGATCATTCTTCCATTCAAACTTCGGATACTGATTTATGTTGTTAATTATGGAGCAAACCTCTGAATTCTTGGCATATTCCTTACGAATTTCGTCCAAAAATTCTGGGATCACCATGGATACGGCGTAGACTTGTATCTCTTCATCTTTCCTTGATAAAGCATCAGCTACTACATTGTCCTTCCCCCTTTTATGTAGGATCTCCATATCAAAGGTAGATATTTTCTCTATCCACTTTTGTTGTTCGGTTGTTAATGTCTTCTGCTATAACAAGTGTTGTAGACTATTATGATCTGTTGGGATTAGGAATTTACTTCCCAAAAGGTATTGTCTCCATTTAGTTAATGCATGCATGATGGCAAGCATTTCCTTGTTGTATGTAGACTGTAGGTATTCTCTTTTGTTCAACTTCCTGCTTTCAAAAGTGATTGGATGACCTTCTTGCATTAGCACAGCTCCTATCCCAAACCCTGAAGGATCACATTCGATTATGAATGGTTTTGCAAAATCAGGTGTTGCCAACACAGGAGTTGAAGACATAATTTGTTTCAACGTTTCAAAGCATCTTCTTGCTTCATCATCCCATTGAAAAGAATTTCTTTTTAGGAGATTTGTTAGTGGGGCAGTGACGTGTGCATAGTTCCTGATGAACCTTTGATAGTAACCTGTTAATCCCAAAAATCCTCGCAATTTTGAAACATTCTTTGGTTTGGGCCACTCCTTTATCGCCTGGATCTTCTTTGGGTCCACCTTAACTCCTTCCTTTGAGATTATATGACCGAGATACTCCACTTCTTGCTTCCCAAATGTGCATTTTGACTTTTTTGCATAGAACTGGTTTTCCTTCAGAAGAGATAGAACCTCTTCTAAATGCGTCAAATGTTCTTTCCATGTCTTGCTATATATAAGGATGTCATCGAAGAATACTAACACAAATTTCCTTAGGTATGGCTGAAATAGTTCATTCATAGTTGCCTGGAATGTGGCAGGGGCATTAGTTAACCCAAAAGGCATTACTTTGAATTCATAATGTCCTTCATGAGTTTGGAAAGCAGTCTTTGCGATATCCTCTAATCTAACCCTGATTTGATAGTACCCTGACCTTAAATCGAGTTTCGAAAAATATTTTGCGTCATGAAGTTCATCCAGCATGTCATCGATGAAGGGGATTGGAAACTTGTTCTTAATTGTTATTTTGTTTAATCCTCTATAATATATACATAATCTAAACGATCCATCCTTCTTCCGTACTAGTATTGGTGATGACACCACAATTCAGTAGATCTTGAACCAACCTTTCTATTTCGGTTTTGTGGTGGTGGGGATACCTATATGGTTTAACCTTGATAGGATTTGACCCCGGTTTAATCTCGATTATGTGTTCTATACTCCTTTCTGGTGGTAGCTGCATGGGTAAGTCTTGAAATATGTGTTCATGTTTCTGGAGTAATTTTTGGATTTCCTTTTTGAACTCATTTGGTTCCTCCTCTTTTCCTTCCAGTTGATGACATTGTATTACGCATGCTGATGCCCCTTTTCGAATGAGTTTTTCCATATGCTAAGATGAAACTACTTGTGTGTTTGGTGGATGAAAACCATATAGCTTAAAATTTTCCCCTTGCCACTTAAACTTGATGAAATGTTTTTGATGATTGGCAGAATATCTTCCCAATGTTTGTAACCATTGGACTCCCAAAACGATGTCTACTCCTCCCAATGGTAAGGTGTAGAGTTCTGATTCTAGTTCGAAGTCTTGTATTTGAAGTCTCACTTTGTGGCACTTTCCAACTTTTTCGATCTTCTTGCCATCTGCAACCATCACCTTCATGTCTGGAACTGGATGTACGAACAACTTGAGTTTTCGTGCCACTCTTATATCAAGAAAGTTGTGAGTGCTTCCAGTGTCTACTAGCACTGTAACATTCTCATTTTTTATATGCCCTTTTAACTTGAGAGTCTGTGGTTGACTAATGCCTGTCATGGCTGCTAGGGAGATTTTGGGGGTCTCGTCGTTCCCGACTGCCCTATTTGCGGTTTCCTCCTCTTCATCTTCTGGCTCTTCTTCTTCTTCTTCTTCTGATTCACTATTCTCCTCTGCTTCACAAGTATATAATTTCTTTGATCTATCCTCAGGGGACACCTATGTTTAGGATTCCATTTGTCTCCACTTCGTCGACATTTTCCTTCCCTCATTCATTGATTCTCGAGGATCTTCCTATCGTCCCTTGGAGGCGGAGGGATGTATTTGTTTGTATCATCCTATGGAGTCGAATGGATGTTTCTTTGTGAGTATGACTTCCCTTTATTTGATTGGAAATTGTCAAATTTGGCCTCGGCTGCTTTTGCTTTTCGTCTTGCTGCCTCGACATTCGTTATGTCATGCATTTTTAACTCTTTTTGTATGTATGGTTTTAGTCCTCCCAAGTAGGTTTCCAACCGTTGTTTGTCGGATAGCCCAAATACTCTGGTAGCGAGGGATTCCCATTGATGCATGAATTCTTCGACGCTTCCCCTTTGTTGTAATCTGGTAAGTTTTGAGAAGAATTCATCTTCTGTGATTCCTTGAAACCTTTTTAAGAAATCATTCTTGAATAAGTTCCAAGTGTATGCGAAGTTGTCTCCCTTCCACCACATATACCAGTTGTAGGCATATCCTTCAAAGTGCATTGAAGCATACTTGACCTTTTCTTCGTCCATTGTAATGTTATATATGTTGAAATACTCTTCTACTTTATTCAACCAAGCGACGCATTGGTCTTCTCCTCCGTTATATTTCGTCATTTCTATTTTTGCTCTCGGAAGGTACATTATGAATGGTTGGTATTGAGTACCTTTCGTCCTGTTTCGTTTTGGTGACTCAGAATTGGAAGATGGGGTAACCGACATATCCGAGCCATGTTGTTTATGATTTTTTTCCTTATCATCCATTTTTTGTAATATCGCCTGGATACCTTTCTGGCTCTCAGTCACTTTTCGGTCTAACATTTTTTGTTCCTTGCTCATAATGTCAAACTTGTCGTCTATTTTCTGCTCCATTACCTGAATGACTTCATCCTTAATTTATTTCTTAAGCGCTTCCTGGCTCTTGGTGATCATTTCCTTGAAAGTTTGGAAATCCTTCTCTATTTTCGCAATTTGAGCTTTTAACTCCATCGCCATGCTTCTTAAGTGTGGTGGTGAATAATTAGACCCAATTTTGGCTTATGGGATAGTGAGAACAATTAAAAGGTCTCGGAAAATGGTGACTTAATAATTATTATAGCAATAATAATTACTATTATAAAACAATAAATATTATATTTAATTATTTATTATAGAGTGGAAATTTTTAATAAAATTAAAATATTATATTATTATAATAATATTTGTTTTATTAATTTGGTTGCAGATGGGAGAGGTGCAGTTCCGGGAAGGAAGGATGCACAGGTGGAGGGGAGGGCGTGGTTGCGTTTGGAGTTTGGGGAGGAGGGGGTCGCAGCTGAGGTTTGTGTTGGAGTATGGGACGCGGGAAGTGGGGAGTCGTAGGAGAGATGGCGGGAAGCTGGGATGGAGGGGGGGATGCGTGTGGGAGGGCGTAGAGATGCAGTGTGGAGGGTCACGGAGGTGAGTCTGCGTGGAGGTGGGGTGTGGAGAGGTGGATGGAGAGCGGCGAAAAATGTGGAGGAGATGGGATGCAGGGGTGTGGGAGGTGAAGCGGGAAGCAGCGGATGGCGGCTGCGCAGGAGATGAAGAGGGCAGGGTGTGAGTGTACGTGCGGGAGGAGTAGCGAAAGGGAGGCGTGTTGGAGGGAACGCAATGGACGGGTGGAGGGATAGGATGGGCAGAGGAGAGCTGAGAGGGAGTGAGGGCGGATGGATGCAGCGGTGGGTGAGCGTGAGTGATGGATGAAGGTAAGTGGATTAGCCGAATCCGAGCTTCAGTGCTGGAGGAGCGAACCTAGCTCTGATACCAAATGCGGCAGAAAATCTAGGACACGAGATCCATACTGAATAAAATATATATTATTGAATTGATAAGATGCTTAATGCGTTACAAGAGATCGCATTTTATAAGGTTTGAGCATTCTTAAGAAGGGTTACGTCCCTTCAATTAAACTAATTAATAATTTACTGATTAATTTAATACAATATTTAATATTCATAGCAATAACTGACAAAGGGATGAGACTACAACCAGAGAGTCCATGCCAGGATACCGATGGGAAAATTAGGAGGTCCATGGTAGGGGTATGTTTAGTTGAAGGGGATATCATGAAGGAAAAGGAGTAGACAAACCATCCGTAGTCTGTTACAAATGTTGATAAGTTGGACACAAGGCATACAAATGCTCAAAGAATTTACACATTGAAAATCAGTCAGAGACCAGGTGATGGACCGACGACAAAGCCAATTCAAAGATGGTTTCTACCGTTGGAAGCGGCGACAATGAAAAGGAAGAAGGAGGTTGAAAACTCACAACCAAGCAGGTGTTAATCCAATCGACCTGATGAGAAGAGGAAGAGCGGGCGCAACAAAATTCTGTTTTTTGAACAAGGGTGAAGATTGCCGATATATGCTGTCTAACCATTGTCAATGGAGGAAGCACATATAATTTAGTCTTGACGAAAGTCATTGAGAAAATGGGTTTGAAGTTTCGACCACACCCAAACCCATACAACGTGTCATGGTTGCAGAAAGGACACCATGTGACGGTGAACCAACAATGTTTAATTAACTTCAAGATTGGATGCCTAGAAGATAGTGTTATATGTGATGTGATTCCTATCGATGATTGCCATCTATTGTTTGGGATACCATGGTAGTATGATCGGAATATGATCTACGACGACCATGCCAATACTGTTATTATGTGGAAAAATGGCATGCAATGAATACTAATCCCGTTATAGGAGGATGAAGATGACGAGAAGGGATACAATAACTACTGGGAGAAAATAGCGTTGATGTGTTCAACAAAATAATTCTTGAAGGAGGAAGAGAAGCAACAATATTTCTTTATCGTCATTCCGAAGGGTCTGAATGTCGAACAACCAAAGGAGGACCCACCAACAAAATTTGGATAGATGTTGAAGGAATTCAAGAATATATTGGTTGATGCGATGGTGACAGGATTACCGTTGACGAGGAGCATATCGCACCAGATCTACCTAATTCCAGGATTGAGTCTACCGATCAAAGAGCCACATAGAATGACACCAACAGAAAATGCTGAGTTGAACCGATAGCCGATAGGTCCAAGAGTTGATGGACAAAGGAATGATTAGAGAAAGTCTGATTCCGTGTGTGGTACCGATTGTACTAGCACCTAATAAGGGAGTAGAATGGATAATGTGCACTGATTCAAGGGACATTAATAAGATCACCATCAAGTACAAGTTTCCATTGCTGAGGATGGATGACTTGATCGACTGTTTAAGTGGAGCGAGATACTTCACCAAAATTGATTTAAAAAGTGGCTACCACTAGATTAGGATTAGAGAAGGTGATGAATGGAAGACAACCTTCAAGATGAAGGAAGGACTGTATGAATGGTTAGTTATGCCGTTTGGGTTAACAAATGCACCCAGTACATTCATGAGCCTGATGAACGATGTACTGAATCTTTTTTTGGGAATATTTGTTATAGTCTATCTCGATGATATATTGATTTTTATACAGAAAAAGCTAGAACATCTAACACATATTCAACAAGTATTATAGAGGTTATAGGAGGAGAAGCTGCTCGTGAACTTGCATAAGTGTTCCTTTATGAAAGAGGAACTGACACATCTAGGATTCATTATCTCACGATAGGCGTTGTTGATGGATATTGATAAGGTCAAGGTTATACTGGAGTGGTCAATACCGATGAGTGCGACAGAGGTCAAAAGTTTTCATGGACTCGCCAGTTTCTACCAGAAGTTCATTAAGTATTTTAGTCGGATATGTGCACCATTGATAGCATGCATGAAGAAAGCAACGTTTCAATGGATGGGAGTGGCGCTGAAGGATTTTGAGAATTTGATGGATCCTGAATGGTTTTGAGAAGTGGAGGATTAGCATGAAATTTTGGTTTCAACAAGACCAGAGCATTGGTCGAAGAGAAATGCTATTGGCAAGGACTATCGACAAATGTAAATAAATGGACATGATAGTGTAGAGTATGCCAACATGCTAAAGGGAAAAGTCAAAATATAGGACTATATGAACCATTTACAGTGCCAACTATCCCATGGGAATACATCGGTATGGATTTCATGCTAGGATTTCCAAATACACATCAAGGTAATGAATCCATTTTTGTGCTAGTCGAAAGATTTTCAAAGATGGAATGTTTTATTCCATGTCAGAAGACAAGTGATGCCACAAGTATTACTATTTTATTTTTCAAATAGATTATGAGACTGCATGGGTTTCCGAAGAACTTTAGATAGAGACACTAAATTCATGGGTCATTTCTGGAGAACCCTATGGAAAAAGTTGGATATGAAGTTGCAGTTCAATTTTGCATACCAACCGCATACTGATGGACAAACTAAAGTCATAAATAGGAGCCTTGAAAATTTGTTGCGATGTTTGACAACCTAACGACCCAAGGCATGGGAAAATGTGTTGGAACAGGTAGAGTTTGCATACAATAACTCAGTGAACAGGTCGATGGGAATGATTCCATTCCAAATCATGCAAGGGAGAAATACACATGTAGTAGCAAACTTAGCAGATCTACCGAAAGGAATACATACAAATGTGTAGATGCTGAATTGTTTTCCGAACATATGAAAGAAGTACACGACAAAGTAAGGTGACAACTCGAGAAGAGTAATGGGGCATATAAGCTAAGGGATGATAGGAAAAGGAAATTTCATTCATTTGTAGAAGGAGATTTGGTCTATGTGCATATGCGGAAGGAAAGGTTCTCGAGAGGAACATACACCAAGCTGAAGTTGAAGAAAATTGGTCCGTGTAAGATACTTAAGAATATTTCAGATAATGCTTATATATTGAAATTTCTTGGGGAATTAAACATTTCGCCAACGTTCAATGTTACTGAATTGTACAAATATGAGGAATGGTAGACCAGTGCGGAAGAATCGAACATTGACCGGAAAGAACATAGGCCAGGTCGACAAAAAGAACGAATTGCCAAAGTATTGGGAGAATGCAAGATAGGTCGGATGTGAAGTTCCAAGAGGAAGGGATATTTAGTATGATGGGAAAACAAGGCAGTCGAGTAATCAACCTGGATTCCTGAAGAAGAGTTCATATGACTAACGGAGCAGTCAAAATCTTTTCAACATGGGAGGACTGATGCATGGGCATCCCGGACCGGGATTGATAGTTGAATATACGGTGATAAGAGTCGTCTAGAGGATGAGTCGACGAACTCTAGATGAATAAGGATATAGTAGTCGAGCCCAGAAAAGTAGGACAACCCAATATAAGTGAACTAGTCGAGGGGTAGGCCAATCATGAGAGGAACAATTGAGAAGTAGGAGGTAGTCGAGACGACGACTAAGGAATTAGAGGACAACCGATGGTGGGTAGAGACAACTAGCGCAAACGCTATAGTATCGAGGTAGTTGCAGGATTTAATGAGCAGTTATGGTGGTTGTTGAACCAGGCCAGATGGCATGAGGAGACGAAGTGGTTACTAGTAACACCTGAGGAGGGTGCAATGTGCCTGGATGATTCCAGGAGATTCTAGAAGAGGATTTGACCAGTACATGAAGGCTATAAATATAGGTTTCTGAAGAAGGAAGGGTTGTCGTTCCCTTGTGTAAGGAAGCTTTGTTGTATTGCTGAGAGTCGTTTTGACTGAAACAGAGCAACGACTCTGCTATGACTCCTCATATAAATTGGTTCGCTACATTAATAGAAGCCATAATTATTGGCCTATGTTTATGTCAGTGTGACTGTGTGTGGGTGTTCACTTCATTTTCATTGTGTGCTTTGATATGACAACGCCTTCCATAGGTGTTGGCTACCACCATGTCATGGTTAAACCATTGGGGGATTGACGAAACTTTCACTTTGCAAAATATGGATAACATTAAAAATATTATTACATCTAAGTTTAAAGAGAAAATGTGGTGCAAGAAATATTTAGAGATTAAATAAAATTAAGATAGTATAAGGAGGTCACTAACCCTAATCTAGAAGATCAGAAGCATCTGTCGGTTTTAACTAGCTCAAAGAAGAAAACTAATATAGCCAATATAAGAACGAACTCTCATAAGCTCCATAGTGAAACGAGGCATTGGACAATTCCTAAAACACAGTGGGCGGAAAAGGTTTTCCATATTTGTGGACTATGAGCGTTGAGGATGAAAATCACTTTTTCTTAGAGTGCCCCGCTTACACTCACATTAGATCTTAGTTTCATAGTATTTTCTACAATACAAACCTTCCTAACCTCCTAACTTGCCAAAACTACAGTGAGCTAGGAAAGCTTCTCTTCAAGCTTTTTGAGCACAGGAATAAAATTATAAAGCAAACCAATTAATTATGTTCTTTTCTCTTAAGGTATGATAAAACAAACTTGGTCTTAGTAGATGTTAACCATAATCATCATCATCATCATCAATTTAAGCTTAAAGAAAAAGGGTTCTACCGGTAGCATGCCTTTTCGATTTTGGGGTTGATTTACAATTTTTTTTATGATGACACTAGTTGGGATTTAAAAAATGTTGTAATTTTAGCCCTGAAAAGAAAAGTTTCTACTGGTAGCAACACTTTTTGATTTGGGGTTGTTATTGATGTTTTTGATGCAAAAAAATGAACTTTTATGGCTAGAGTTTTCGTTTGAGCATAAATTTCTCATCAAGTTGTATAACGTGTTGAATATGTGGGTATTTGGAAATGCATAATTTCTTTTAAAGCAAATATGAAAAACAATAAACATTTCTATAATCCAAGTGGATCATTTCTCAATATGGAGAAACATATGTTATTAACTAACCATGACCATTATCAATGTGGAACATTCTAAAATTTTAAAGTAAAATATAGAATTCAATTGAGGTTGCTCAAACCATCAAAATTAGAAATATAGAAGAGGAGAAAGTGTTGATGTATATGTAACTTCGGATGTATTTCATCTATGTATTTCATATATATTTATTGTACCCTTATTAGAGATGTGTTATTCCTCTATAAGGAAGTGTCGTCATGTGGATTGACAAGTGTCGCAAGTGTGTGTACTTGCTGATGGGTTATTAGACCACCATGTGTGGGGTCGGCCCTGAAATCTATATTATATTATGGATGTACCTAGCTAGACAAGTCGACCCCATAAGGTCACTGGGCAAACAGGTTAGTATAAATAGAGATCAAGAGATCTCTATTTATATCATAAGGAATGTCATATCTCTCTCACTCAGAGAGTGGCGCACTAGTGAGAAGGAGGATCATCTGCTTCTAGGAGACTATCTCAAGTGTATTTTGGTTGTACTTTGGTTGAGCCATTGCTCTCTCTATCTCTGAGGAAGTTGTGGGGTTTTTCACCTTAGGGTTTTCCCCACGGAAACTCCGTGTCTCTTGTCTCTCATGCTTTTGATTCTTGTGATGCTTGTCATGCTTATTGTGATTGTTATGCATTGATATACTGTATATTTTATTCTCTCAGTGAAGATCCTAGAGTATTGTGAATTAATGCTCAAAATTTAACATGGTATCAGAGCTAACCTGAGAAGAAGACATTTTGCAGTGACAGAAACTTGAGTTTCTTATTTATTGGGTTTCTCTCCACATATTTTGGAAAAGCAATATAGTAGATTGACTCTACTCATCAAGGAGAATCTATCTGTCCAATCAGAATTCAATTCTGAGCATTTTCAAATTTGGCCTTAGAAATTAGGGTTTCCATAAAAATAGGAATTTCTAAAATTTGAAGACATAGCTGGAAGCTACTTGCAAAAATCGAAGTTTAGAGCTTTGGATCGAGATTTTTGGCTGGGTAGATCTCGGGGAAACTCAAACCCTAATTCAGGGCTCTCCCTAGTGAACCCGGGAGGACAAAAAGGCAAATCTGAAGGGTAAAGCTTTGATGATCTCAAATTATGAATACACCAGGCTGATCAGCTCATCAAGGCGCATCTTTCTATCCTTTCAGAAAATTGAAATTCACATTTTGAATTTTCTAGGGTTTTTCCGACAAACCCTAATCCGGGACCAGATCCAGTTTTCAGCATTTCAAGTGGTAAGACATAAATATTTTCTATTTCCATTTGAAGTACTCTTTAAGATGTCTCACCACACCAAGCTTGAGGATAAGCTTGAAGGAGATGATAAATTCCGAGCTTGGAAGTATAGGATTGGGTTAATCCTGGAAGAGAATGAGTTGGACTCATATGTAAAAGAAGACATCCCTATCCCAGAGGATGAAGAGGCTAAGGTATGGCATAAGAAAAACTTGGTCAAGGCAAAGAGAATCATTGCTGATTCTATCAGAGACCATCTCATACCCCATGTGTCTTCTCTAAATACACCCAAGGAGATGTTTGACTCTTTGACCAAGCTATTTGAAGGGAAGAACATAAATCAGAAGATGACCTTGCGGAACCAATTGAAAGGAGTAAAGTTTCAGAATGGAGAAACCATTCAATCTTATTTTTCAAGGGTCTCCCAGATCAAGGAACAACTAGAAGCAGTGGATGAAATGGTGGAGAATAGTGAAGTGGTGATGACCACTCTAAATGGCCTACCCAGGTCATGGGATTCCTTTATTCAAGGAATTTGTGCAAGGAAGAAGTTGATCTCCTTCAACAGATTGCGGGAAGAATGCTCTCAAGAAGAAGCTAGGCTTGTGGCCCGAGAAGAAAAGATGGGAAATGAAGATCAAGCTCTCACAACACATGCCAGTAAAGGCAAGTCCAAGAAGGAATCATCTCATAACAGGATCTTCTCACACCACCATTATCATAAAGATAAGAAAGATCTCAGATGCTTCAATTGCAATGAGAAGGGACACTTTGCTTTAGATTGTCCCAAGAAGAAGAAAGACAACAACAACAAAAACTTCAATAAGAAGAAGAAGAGTAACAAAAGAAGATATCATGCTCATGCTGCCGAAGATGATGAACCCCCAAAGAAGAAGGCTAGGGCAGAAAGTGATAGTGATGATGACTCATCAAGTGAAGAAGAATATGTTCTAATTTCTGCTCTCACAGGTACTATCTCCCATGGTTGTAATGATTGGTTGATTGATAGTGGGGCTTCAAAACACATGATTGGGTTTAAGGAATCTTTTGTGAATCTATCTGAACATGAATCACCCCATAAGGTGAAACTTGGGGATGATTATCAATACCCAATCAAAGGAAGTGGTGAAGCCTCCTACAACCTAGATTCTGGAAAATATTTGAAGATGAAAGAAGTCCTTTATGTACCTGGGATGAAGAAGAAGTTACTCTCCATCTCTGCATTGGATGAAAAAAGTATGAGGGTTGCATTTGTGGATGGCCAAGTCCTAATGTGGCCAAAGGGAAAGAACATAGATGATGCAGTAGTGATTGGAGAGCAAGAGGGAGGTTTGTATAAATTGAAGGGACAACCTGAACATGCCATGGTACATGAATCCATGGAGCCAAGTGAACTTTGGCATAGAAGACTTGCTCATACGCACTATAGGGCACTTCCAATTGCAAGCAAGGCTGTAAAGGGTCTTCCTGAAATCAAGACCAAACATGAAGGTGTTTGCAAAGGATGTGCAAAAGGTAAGAACATTAAGAAGGCTTTCCCAAGCAATGAAAGTAAGGCAAAAGACATCCTAGAAATCATCCACTCATATGTGTGTGGTCCTATGTCATCTAGTTCTCTGAGTGGGTATGTTTACTATGTCTCATTTATTGATGACTTCTCCAGGAAGACTTGGGTATACTTCTTGAAGAACAAAGATGAGGTGTTTGATAAATTCAAGGAATTCAAAACCTTGATGGAGAATCAAACTGACAAGAAGATCAAAACATTCAGATCCGTCAATGGTGGAGAATTCACCTTAGGTGACTTCAAGAAGCTTTGTAGTGATTCAGGGATTAAGAGGGAGTTGACTGTTCCTTATAATCCTCAACAGAATGGAGTTGCAGAAAGGAAGAACAGAACAATCATGGAAGCAGCAAGGGCAATGCTGCATGACCAGGATCTACCTATGCATCTATGGGAAGAAGCAGCTAGAACAACTGTATATGTGCAGAACATAACACCCCACAAGATATGGGACAACAAGACACCAGAAGAGTTCTTTTCTAGTAAGAAACCTGAAGTCAGCCATCTTAGAATATTTGGTTGTCAAGTATACACTCATGTCCCAAAGGAAAAGAGGACCAAGCTAGATCCTTCAGGAAAGAAGGGTATCTTTTTGGGTTACAGTGAAAGCTCGAAGGCTTATAGAATACACTTTCCAGGGTTCAAGAAGATTGATGTCAGCGAGGATGAATATAAGTTCAAGGAGAGGTAATCCAGGAAGCAAAGATCAAGAGGGAGCACACTCCAGCATCTCCTGCAAGGATGCAAATTTTCAGAGGGAGTTGACCATCTTCCTACATTCCACAATAGAAAGGTGTAGAAGAAGCTACTTCAGCAGCTCCTGCCAGGAAGCAAAGACTCAGAGGGAGTCCACCCAACAAACAAACAAAGATAAGTATTTCAATTATCATTTCTTGCCTATTTTGTTTGTTTAAATAATATTATGCTTATGTTCCTAGACTTAGGAGATGTATTGTGCATATTAGAATGATTGCATTAATGAACAGTATACTACTAATATGCATGTGATGGGTAAGTGGCCTATGGAACTGTACAACATTCCAATGCTACTTATCTAGAATGAAACCTCTTTGCTAACATGTTGGGAGTAGTGCAAACTCTTAACAATGTTCTGGTAGAGACTGGAAGGCATCTAGAAAGTTGTGGAACATGGATAAATGCTGTATTGAAGCATTGGCTAAGATAACTGCATGAATGCATGACATATTTCTTTATGTGTAAAGAATTTCTTCTGAAAATTATGAGATGTTTCTAATCATGCAATTTAACTTGTTTTGTAGGAAAGACCGTATATCTTCACCTACAAAAGGACTACAACATTTGTTCCAGCAACAAAGATATCTATTGAAGATATTGAAGTTCCCAGGATCTGGGATGAAGAAATGGAATGCCATGATCCGTCGATCATGAAGAAGATGTTTGGGATGCAGTCCCAAGACCTGACAAGGAGTCACATGTGTGCAGATTGAAGAAAGCCTTGTATGGCTTGTAGCAAGCTCCCAAAACTTGGTGTGATACAAAGAGAAAGCTTGCTGCCGAGTTTGATATGAAAGATTTGGGAATGATGTATTATTTCCTAGGTATGGAGGTGTGGCAGAGTGCAGGTGGGATCTTCCTTGGTCAAGGGAAGTACACAGTAGATATCCTGAAGAGATTCGGGATGATGGATTGTAAGGCCATGGCCACACCTATGGCATCGAATCTGAAGCTTCTATGTGATGCTTCATTTGAGCCGGTTGATGTCTCTATGTATCGTCAGATGATTGGGTCCTTGATGTACCTGACGAACACGAGACCAGATATTTGCTTTGCGGTGAACACATTGAGTCAGTTCCTAACAGATCAGAGGAGTGTTCATATGGTTGCTGTAAAGCATGTTCTGAGGTACCTGAAGGGTACAATGGATTATGGGCTCAAGTATGAGGCGAATCAAAAGTTTAACCTGCAGGGTTATGTTGATTCAGATTGGGCTGGCAGTGCTGCAGATAGGAAGAGCACATCTGGGTGTTGCTTCAGTATGGGATCAGGTGTGATCTCTTGGTTTAGCAGGAAGCAGTCCTGCGTAGCACTGAGTACAGCTGAGGTAGAGTATGTTGCAGCCTGTTCAGCTAGTTGTGAGGAAGTATGGCTACGGAAGCTACTGTCTGAATTATTTGATCTCCTGTTGGATACTACTGGTATCTTCTGTGATAACCAGAGTTGTGTGAAGCTGTCCAAGAACCTAGTGTTTCATGACAGGTCGAAACACATAGAGATCAAATATCACTATATCAGGGATATGGTGTAGAGAGGAGCTGTGAAGCTCCTGTATATTGCGATGGACGAGTAGATTGCAGATGTGCTGACGAAGCCACCAGCCAGGGTGAAGTTCGAGTACTTCAGAGAGAGGCTTGGTGTTCTTCGGATTGATGACACTTCGAGGAAGAAGTGTTGGACACATTTGTTGAAGCCATTCCAAGCATGTTGGAAGGAGGATCTTTCACATGGCTGTGGATGTAAGCGCTGGATGATGAGCATCAGGATGATGTTCTGGTATGATCAGTTGGATCATTTTTTAATGTATGTATGTATGCATCATGTTGGATGCTAGATATGATTAGTTGGATCATGTATATGTATATGTATGTACGCATCATGTTGGATGCTGGATATGATCAGTTGGATCATTTATATGTATGTATGCATCATGTTGGATGTTGGATATGATCAGTTGGATCATTCATATGTATGTACGCATCATGTTGGATGTTGGATATGATCAGTAGGATCATTTGTATGTATTTTGGATATGCATCATGTTGGATGCTTGGACCATGTATCTGTATATGTATCAGGTGGATACATTGTATGATCTGGTGGATCATGTGTGATGATATGTATCATGTATTTGTATTTGTATCAGGTGGATACACTGTATGATCAGGTGGATCATGTATGATGATATGTATTAGGTAGATACTTGGTATGCATTAGGTAGATGCAATGTATGATCAGGATGATCATGGATGACGAGCTTCAGGATGTTGCTCCAGATGACATGCATCAGGATGTTGCAGTGATGATGATCAATGTGAGTATCAGGTTGATACTCTATGGCTGTGGAACAGGTTGTGCAGATAAGCATGTAATTTGTGCCCTGGGAGATTTGCAGATAGTCTTTTGAGGTTTTGCCTACGGCATGTAATTTGTACCCTGGGATATGTGGCAAATACTCTTTCGAGGTTTTGCTTGGAAGGACATATAATTTGTGCCCTGGGAGATCTGCAAATAGTCTTTTGAGGTTTTTCCTATGGCATGTAATTTGTGGCCTAGGATATCTGGTAGATGCTCTTTGGAGGTTTTGTCCTATGGCATGTAATTTGTGCCCTGGGAGATCCGATAGGTTGAGCCGTGTGCTCGTAATTAGTCCTGGGATGCTCTTTCGAGGTTTTTCCATGACCACATGTAATTTGTGCCCTGGGAGATCTGATAGGTTGAGCCTTGTGCTCGTAATTAGTCCTGGGATGCTCTTTCGAGGTTTTGTGGTGACCACATGTAATTTGTGCCCTGGGAGATCCAATAGGTTGAGCCTTGTGCTTGTAATCAGTCCTGGGATTATCTTTCGAGGTTTTGTGGTGGGGTCACATGTAATAATTCTTGGAGATCTGGACAGGATGAAAAAGGCCTCAGATGCTCTTTAGGGTTCTTGCTAGTCAAGAGACTCTTTTAAGGTTTTGTGACGCACGTAATAAGTCTTGAGATTTCCACAATATGGCCAGTGATGATGAAGACCTGCAGGTGGTGGGCCTACATCCAGTATGAAAAAGGACTGGCTCTATAGAACTTCCTATGACGAGTAGAGTCAGAGATTGGTTGAGATAGCAGCAGCAGTGACGATGATGATGACGATGCATCGATGATGATGATCCCGAGAAGAAGACTTGTCTAGCAGATCTGTGTCCAGAAATACCTTCCTAGTTAAGAGGGAGTGTTGATGTATATGTAACTTCGGAATGTATTTCATCTATATTTATTATACCCTTATTAGAGATGTGTTATTCCTCTATAAGGAAGTGTTGTCATGTGTATTGACAAGTGTCGCAAGTGTGTGTACTTGCTGATGGGTTATTAGACCACCATGTGCGGGGTTAGCCCTGAAATATATATTATATTATGGATGTACCTAGCTAGACAAGTCGGCCCCATAAGGTCACTGGGAAAACAAGTTAGTATAAATAGAGATCAGGAGATCTCTATTTATATCACAAGGAAAGTCATATCTTTCTCACTCAGAGAGTGGTGCACTCTCTATCTCTGAGGAAGTTGTGGGGTTTTTCACCTTAGGGTTTTCCCCACGGAAACTCCGTGTCTCTTGTCTCTCATACTTTTGATTCTTGTATATGTTATTCTCTCAATGAAGATCCTAGAGTATTGTGAATCAATGCTCAAAATTTAACAGAAAGCGAGTATTTGGAAATGCCCACTTATTTTTAAAGCAAGTATGAAAATTAATAGGTTATTTAATGGTACACACCATTTGAGGCAATGCCAAAGGTCTTGTGTAGCGAGGCATTAATTTTATTGTAAACGTTGACATTTGTGATTGTATTAATGATCAAGCATGATACATATTGGATGAGTCTTAAAGAAATGTTGGGATACTTCATATTGATGTAGAAAGGGCCATCCAATGATGAAATGGGATGAGAGATGGACATGTAGAAAGAAATGACTACATATTATTGTAACCAACATGGATCCGTCGTAAACCCGTATCTATTATGCACCGAGATGGATCCAATTTCTTGAGGTGTAACTTTTTCTTGATGTGTATAAAATTTAAGATAAAAAATAACACCTCAAGAAATTCGATCCCTCTTGGTGCTTAATAGATCGAGTTTAAGATGGATATGTGATGGTTTTATTTTATTTTATTTTATGAGTTGACACTAATTTTTTCAAATCACTTTTTATTTTTGATAAGTTATGAGCCGACATTAATTTTTTTAATTACTTTTTATTTTTTATAAGTTATGAGTAGACATTATTATTTTTTAATTACCTTTGATTTTTGGGAACGTTATGTTATGTAATGTAACATGATAACATCTCCCCCATACTGGGTTGTAGAGCACCTTACCAATCTTAGGGCAATAATAGGCAAAACATGAATTCTTTGAGGTTTGACTAGGGAAGAGATTCAATGAATGAGAGATATGATAGATCATTTTAGTTACATTCAGAGATATATAATGAACCATTTTTAATGCATAATTATATGTAAAACCAAGGATGAAGTAATTAACTATTTATAAAAATGAATGTAATTTGACATTTAATTATGAAGTCATTTTTTTAAAGTAAACATCAATTCAATGATGTGTAATTTCTAATCTAATAGTGATTTATAGGTAAATAGTTAATGGGATATTTTTCTTGATAACAACAATTTTTGATCTCTTAAAATAAATATTTTTTTTCTAAGAAACAAATCGTAATTTCTATTTCAGTAAAAATGGAAGTTTCACTTTTTAGCTGAATGACATGTATTGACCCAAGAAAAAAATCATTCACTATATACCTCAAAAAAAGAAGTTACAATATCATATCAAAATGGAGCAACTTTCATATATATATATATGAAAATGTAATGTAATCAATAGCCACAAAAACAAATCCCATCTTAAAGTAGAGGAAATATGGATCATTGATCCATCAATACTTTCTTCTAGATCTACCAAACTCTCATCTAGATGTTGACCTTCTTTGCACAATTTATCCACTTTTTGGTTCAATTCCTTGTAACCATGAGTGAAGGAAATGAAATAAAATAAAGTACTCACTTATTTGAACCCTCCACTTGGCTAAGGTGAAAATTGTGAATACCTACAAACCCATTCATCCAATTTACAATAAGGTATAATATTCGAAAATCTAATGCAGATTCAAATTTCTTCCTACAACAAACTAAAGAAGGATCATGAGAGCATGAAACTTAGCATGATTATTTGAACCTGACCCTAGGCTAGCCTTGAATTTTATAAAGTGGGATTTATAAAGAAACAATATTCCCTCAACATTACTAAAACTTGGAATCCCTTGCATTCCCCCCATCAAAAAAATCACAGGGGTGAGCTTTATCTATATTTAAAGCCCCCACTTGATGAGGAATGATAAGGTGTATTGTCATTTTGATATTGGAAACCATAGCCTATACTTGCCATCAAATATATAAAAGTTCCTATCTAAATAGATATACCAATAGAGGATGCAAGGGAGGGCTATAAGTTCCTTTAACCTAAGACTATTGAACCACTTGGCACTGTCTCAAGCAACTCTCAATTGGATCTACATTCCATATAATTGAAATGCTAGTAAATTGTTGTTAGTCTTTCCATACATGTTGTGAATAAGGGTCAAAAAGAAAATGAGATATGGATTCTAGTTTAGATCTACACAAAACACACATTCCAACACCCTATCTACTTCTTTTCTATAATAGGTCCAAATTCATAGCAATGTTTTCAAGGTCAGCCACAAATAAATCCTAGTCTTCTTAGGGGTCTCCATCTTTTAAATATGGTTTCCACCACTAAATGGACCTTCATGGATCAATCATATTAATAGAAGCATGCACTAAGTGAGTATAATAAATACCACTATATTCATTCATGGCCCAAGCTAGAGAATCTTCTTCATCTCTCAATATAATATGACCCTTTCTCAACCCTTCTGTATAAGATCCTCATGAAAGTGCTTGGTATACAAACATGTCTAGATCTTGTGTTTGTTTCTAGCCTTGAGACTAGATATATATTACATTAGGATATCCTACTTGAATTTGGGTTTTAAACACCTAAATATTGCACATATGCGACATTTCATTGATTCTTGCAGTAATGCATCATCAACATATAGAATTCAGCTCACCAAAGGAATCCTTAACAAATCGAAAAGGCAACAAGAGTCCAAAAGTGCCCAAAAATAGTTAAAAGAAGAGGTTTCATCGATTCTTGCAGTAAGGCATCATCAACATATAGAATGCAGCTCACCAAAGGATTCCTTAACAAATCCAAAATGCAACAAGAGTCCAAAAATGCCCAAAAATAGTCAAAAGAAGAGGTCACGCGGTTGAACCATGGAAAATTTTAGGGGCTAATCTTAGACCATGGGCTAAATTTAGGGGTTTTAAATTTTTAATGGGCTAATATTTTATTAAGCACTAGTTAGGTATGATTATCCCACATTATTTACCTATTTTTAATGAATAGGAGGTTAGCCCCATCGAATTTAAAAACGTGATCCAAGTAAAACAATTTAGCCCTTCTAAAAATGGATTTAAACCTATGTTATCCCAGAAAAATCGCTAGGTAGCTCCCATTCACCCATGATTTCCAGAAATGGCAGTTGCTAGGGGTTCTTTCACCTTCTATCGATCATGGAAATCAAATTCGAAGTTACATTCATTCAGATCTTATGGGTTGAATCTCGTTTTGCAAGTTGCTTAATGTCCACACGAGAAGAGTTGTTGATATTTACTATAAGGTATTATAGCGACCCATTTGCATCTAGGATTGTTCTAAATTCCATCACCTCAAATCCAAAGTTTCCCTAAGAAACAATGGGATTGTGAAGCTTGCGATCGATGATGCGGAAATAAAATTTTTGTGGGTGTTTGGGGAATCATGCTTGGGGGATGGGACTTCATTTATAGCCGCGTCATTGGGAATGCATGGGGCCATGACTTACCAAGGATAAACTTAATGAAATATTCTCCAATACTTCACAAGGTTTTATAATTTAGTGAAAGCTTCACCAATATTTTACAAGGTTTTATAATTTAGTGAAACATTCGCCAAGAAATTACAAAATTATATAATTCAATGAGAGATTCGCCAAAAAAATATATATACATAATATAACATTGATAAAATAGCCTTCATATTTTCCTATATATCATGCGGATTTTCCCATTTATTATACATAGAAATTTAGGGGTGGGTTCTTAAAATTTTCACTAGGTTGAACTATTATTAACCTGCGCTACAACGCATGTTACTAGTTCAGTTCCCGCGCGATAGTCACACGGATTTTCCTTCGACAGCCGCGCAAATTTCAAAATGGTGGGGCCACCTACTTTCCACGTCGCAATGAATACTCTTCAAATCCCCATCACCTCCAACAATCCAAATTTCACTCCTCACACACTTGATGACATTATGTAGCCCCCTTGATGTACCTTGGAACTAGTTCATGGAGTGCATGGGCTCACATTTGGATCTAGTTGTTTTTGGCCACCTCTTGGCCTATAAAAGGAAGCCCTTGACATGCATATTGTAGAGAGAAAGAAGAGAAAATTTATGCTGCTCGATTTTTGTTAGAGCTCCTTCATAGCTCACCTCTTCCCACCTTTGAAATCATTCCAAAGCTGCCTTGCCACCTTCCTCCAAGGGGAAAGAGTTTTTCTCCTTTGTTCTCTCACCCACTTAGCATTTAGTTTGGACAAGAATGACCTCCCTAAGGGACATTGTTGGATTCCCTTGAAGCCTACACTCCTAGGTGTTGTACATGCTTTACCATTGGGAAATACAAAGTGGTTTTGCATACATTTAGTTGTTTGAGTTTGCATTCTTCCCCCATTTCCTTTGTTATATTTTGTTTAATTTGATTTCTTTTATTTAAATTCTTTTAACAACCACTTGCAGTATCATTTGGAGAACTCACTCACTCCCCAAGGGGCTCCAAGGACTGAGGCCTTGCTGCAACCTACAAGGCTTATCCCCTTACCAAGTGGAGGGATGCATCCTTGTGCATTTTTTCCCACAACAGGAGTCATGAATCCCCTATCATGTAAGTAGGCTATTATATATGATAGAAAAAACAACCTCTCACCACGTCCCCCTCAAAAAATATTTTTAATCCTAACATGTTCTCCATTACCTACCTTCCATGCTAAATACTACCCAATCATAGGGAAATAGACGACAAGAAACTTCCATTGAATTGAAACATTTTTTTTTAAGATTTATTTAGTGTCTAATCCAATTTAAATAAGACCCTAGGTTAAGGTACTTTTGATCAATTGTTTTACTCCATAAATTGACATGAGTTAGGGCCATCCATAAATTTTTTGTTTATATGGAGGTAGTAAACAAATGAATATTTTCTAGACCTCAACCCCTAGCCTCCTTAGTATTAGCGATGATTTTCGATTTTACTAATGGAATACCCTCACTCTCCTTGTGCCTTGGCCAAAGAAATTTGAAACAAATTTGCAAAGTTTCTCCATAACACCTTTTGGAATTTGAGCCATATAATGCCAGAACATAGGAATAACTTTAAGAACTAAGTTCACCAAGGTTAGCCTCCTACCAATTGACAACCATATATTAGGCTTTAAAAAAAGAAATCTATTCAATTAAATATCTAGTTTTCAAAGACATAAACTATTGATGTTTTTATATTGCCATATAAAAGAGAAATATATGCTATTGAATATATATATATGTGTGTGTGCGTGTGAAATATGATAGAAATGTTGAAAATTGAAAATTGAAATTTTAGGTCTCAAGATTTATATGCCCTGTATTTATGTTGTTAGTATCTCATTTATGTTCACAAAATTGAATAATAAAATTATTATGTACATTCAATGCCACAATAGTTCAATGCCATAATATGGGAAGGTCCAACTCGACTAGATGGTAACTTTTTGTTTGATTATTTTTTTAACTCCCAAATATTTTCCTCCTAAAATTTACTTTTAGAGAGATTCTATATAAGTTAACATAGATAAAAATCTATAATATCAAGTATTGTTCCGTCTTGAAATGTAAAATTATTATTGTTTCAAGTAACTTTTCATTTGAGGTTTACATAATAGCATCTCATGCCATTATTAGATTTCTTAAAGGTACCTATGAGCTTTGTGAGTTCCCTTGTGATTGTTATCTTTAGCATGATTTTTTAATTGCAAGTTTATTAAAAAGTAAGAAATGACACATAATTTGGAGTAAAAAAATGATACTCTTATGAGGTGATTTTGACATCTACATGTTGAAATAAGGTATTTTAAGAAAATCATGCCATTTGATTTTACATTAAGATTGATTTTGTTTTGAAAACATTTGATATGTCGACATCCTTGATTAGGAAAATTTATATATCTACATTTTAATATGTCAATAGGCTAACATTGTGCCAACAATTCATCTATGTGGAAATGTCACTAAAACGATGTTTGTGATGTCATTTAAATGATGTTTATTTGCAAATTTAACATTTATAGTGAGCATGAGTTCGATGTTTCTTCAATTGATAAGATGTTTCATAGATATTAGTATATCGATTCCCATGGTTTGAAATGACACCTATATGTCAATATATCCATGTGTAGGGGGCATTTTTCAAAGCAATCCTCATCCCACGGATCTGTAAATATCTACCCTTCGAAAAATACTACTAGATATGTCAAGGAGTGTTGCTTACAGTCTCAACTTCACAATAGACAATGATGATTATTCTGAGTTGTAGTAGCTTGGCAATGTTGACAATTTGTTAATGTTGTTGAGTTACTATGACCGTGCATTTGTCATCATTGTCCAGGTTGAATTTAAGAATGCAAGCAACACTATTCTGGAACATTTGTACCAATCATTTTCCAAGGGAAAAACACATAATTGTGGGATGGCGATTGCACACCAAAATGCATAAGAACACCAATTTCATTAAACTTGGACTTATTCTAGTTCAAGTCACTTTGAAGACGGGTCAAAAATAGCCTTTCTAAATCTCAAAATCAAGCAAAATCCGGTTCCAAAAGTGCCAAATACGAGTTCCAAAAGTGCCAAATCCGGTTCTGAAAGTGCCAAAACCGGTTCCGAAAGTGCCAAATCAAGGTTCCAAAAGTGCTAAAACCGGTTCCAAAAGTTCCAAAACTGCTTCCGAAAGTGCCAAAACCGATTCCAAAAGTGCCAAAACCGATTCCGAAAGTGCCAAATCAAGGTTTCAAAAGTGATAAAACTGGTTCCTAAAGAGCCAAATCCGTTTCCAAAAGTGCCAAATCCAGGTTCCAAAACCATAATTTTTCTTTTGATATTGCCACTTTTGAAATTGGTTTTTGGTGTGTTCCGATATGAGAATTGTGACGGTCATTTGAAGTTGTAGAAAATATACAAATTATCAAATGAATTGGTGTCTGTATAATATGACGGTCATTTCAAGTTGAATTTCATTAACCAACACCCCATTTTGAATGAGGCTCGAGATAAATGAATGAAGGGTCAGCCGATCCTTCTTTTGCCCACTATTATTTTCATAATAGTTCTAGACTGCAAGAAGGGTGGTTCAATCCTTCATGTGTTCACCATTCTGGATACAGGTGAATTGTCAGATATTGGTGTTCTCAATTATCTAATAAAAGAAGGGGCGACCGATCCTTCTTGTCAACAGTCGGAAGTCCAGAGAAATATTGTTTAGATCTTATAGCTTAGGCAATGTCCCGATCCCTACGATATACTGCGGAAGTTGGTAGTGGGGAATTGTCGTCCCAACCTTCGTAGATTAAATATTTTTTCATTTCTCTTTGAAATGAAGGGTTGGGAGACCCTTGTTGTGGTTAGTATGTTTGAAGTCTTCACCATTCAGGATATACATGAATTGACAACCTATACTTCATAGGTTGAATATTTGCACAATTCCTTCATAAATGAAGGGGCGGTCGACCCTTCTTCTGACCAATATTATTTTCATACTAGTTCTAGACTGCAAGAAGGGTTGTCCGATCCTTCTTGTGTTCACCAGTTTGGATACATGTGAATTGCTGGATATTTGTGTTTACAATTATCTACTAAACGAAGGGTCAGCCGACCCTTCTTGTGATTTGTATTTTTCCAGTCTTGACCATTCTGGTTATACATGAATTGATCTTTATTTTGGCAGGCCAAAATCTCACACGTGTGAGCCTCGAAGAGAGAACAGACACCATAGGAAGTGATGACATGACATGTATGATGACATGGAATGTGTGATGAGGCTGGAAATGCACATGATGGTATTTTGGTGCTATCATTAAGTCAGTGTCTCAATTTGACATCATTCTGGAAAAGTATGACAAGTTTGTGAAACTTTGGAAATTGACAAAGTATGGAAAAAGTAGAAAAAACTGCTTTGAGAGAATGCCTGCCATAATTCATGGTTTGAGAAAAATGCACGTACCATCATATCATGCTATAGCTGGTTGAAGTGGATATCTAGTTATACAGGATTTTGGATTGAGGGAAGTATATGAATAATGGATTTGCGACATGTGTTTCCGCAACCCGCAACCCGCAATGCGGATTGCGGATTGTGGAAACACAGGTTTGTTTTATTTTGAGTTGTAGTCCGCAACCCGCAATTGCGGATTGCGGGAACATTGTATATATTTCCAAAAAATAAACCCCCGCAACACGTCTTCCGCATTCCATAGATTAGATCTCAGCCATTGATTTGTCTTAATCTTACGGCCCAGATTTAACCCGACGGAATTAATAAATATGTTGGATTTTTTTATTATTATTACTTTTCATCTTCGAAAATTACCTGCTTTGTGGATTTTACTGCGAGTTTTTACCAGGGGCCATTTTCGTCATTTTTTATAGCTTCAATGAAGGGTCGGCCGACCCTTCTTGTCCTTAGTATTTTTTCCATCTTCACCATTCTAGATATATATGAATAGACATCCTATCCTTTGTATGTTGAATATCTGCACAATTCCCTCATAAATGAAGGGGCGGCTGACCCTTCTTCTGCAAAATATTATTTTCATACTAGTTCTAGGATGCCAGAAGGGTCGTCCGATCCTTCTTGTGTTCACTAGTCTGGATACAGGTGAATTGTTGGATATTGGTGCTCACAATTATCTACTAAACAAAGGGTCGTCCGACCCTTCTTGTGATTTATATTTTTCTAGTCTTGACCATTTTGGTTATACATGAATCAATCTCTGTTTTGGAAGTCCAAAATCTCACACATGTGAGCCTCAAAGAGAGAACTGACACCATAGGAAGTGATGACATGGAATGTGTGAGTGTTGCAATCTGACATCATTCTGGAAAAGTATGACAAGTTTGTGAAACTTTGGAAATTGACAAAGTATGGAAAAAGTAGTCAAAACTGCTCTGAGACAATGCCCGCCATAATTCATGGTTTGAGAAAAATGCACGCCCCATCATATCATGCTATAGCTTGTTAAAGTGGCTATCTAGTTATAAATGATTGTGGATGCGGGAACTGTTTGAATAATGGATTTGCGACATACGTTTCCAAAACCCGCAACCCGCAATGCAAATTACGGATTGCAGAAACTTAGGTTTGTTTTTATTTCGAGTTGTAGTCCCGCAACCTGCAATTGCGGATTGCGGGAACGTTGTATATATTTCCAAAAAAATAAACTCCCAAAAATCATCTTCCGCATTCCATAGATTAGATCTTAGCCGTCGATTTGTCTTAATCTTACGACACAGATTTTACCTGACGGAATTAATAAATATGTTGATTTGTTTCTGTTTCCTTTTATTATTTTTCATTTTCGAAAATTACCTGTTGTGTGTATTTTATTGCGAGTTTTTACCAAAGGTCGTTTTCACATTTTTTCTAGCTTAAATGAAGGTTCGGCAAACCCTTCTTGTGCTTAGTATTTTTGCAGTCTTCACTATTCAGGATACACATGAATTGACAACCTCTACTTCATAGGTTGAATATTTGCACAATTCCATCATAAATGAAGGGGTGGCCGACCCTTCTTCTGCCCACTATTATTTTCATAGTAGTTCTAGACTGCCTTAAGCTTGACGGAGATTGACGGTTACAGAAGCTTGACGAAGATCGACGCCCACAAGCGCTGTTTGCTAAAGTGAGATAGGACGGTTTAAGCGTGGGCGGAGTGTTGCTAGCCCGCGAGCAAGTTGGAAATTAGATCGACGGGCGGAAGGACATATCTACGGATGACATGTACTTCGGTGATTTGAGATACATGAGGAAATGGACTTTTCATATTTGCGAAGTTTTTGTAGGGACCACATGTTTTGACGGTGCAGATATGGCGGGGAAAGGCATCAACGGCGGAGGTTTAGTTCACAGATTGAACATGCACGGAGTATTGGCACGTTCGAAATTTGTGAACCTCGATAAAGGCCACACCTTTGGATGGTAAGGATGCAGATAGGGGCCAGACGACACTTGATAATAATTACGCAGATCTAAAGCGCGAGGAAGGAAACGTTTGAGAGATTGAAGACTGTGGAAGGTCATGGGGCTAAGCATGGAAGAAAATCAGTGGTACCAGGTTGATCATGCAAGATGGATGGCTCAGAGAAATTCCTTTATCGCTAGAGGTGCAAGACTGATAGAAAAGGATAGATAATATAAAAAAATGGAATGCACTGGGATCTGAGTACTGTATGATTCGGTTGCCCCCTATTCCCCTTAGTCGAGGTCAAGGGGGGCAAGTTAATTTAGATAGACTCAAATAGACTCTAGCACCTTGTTGACTGCACATTCTATCTGGGACCAACTCCAACAAAACTGATGCAATAACTTAACAACTAGCTCAAAGAAAACTTCAAAGAATCAAGTAAGAGAGCTACAATGCAAAGTCACATGACACATATGGAACAAAGTTATAATCATCTTGAATATTTGATATATAAGCAAATATAGGGGTTTAAGCTTGTGCCAATGCACGCAAAAAAAAATTCTACTTCCAAAGGTATATTCTTCCTCCATGAGATCAAATGAGCTAAGACTTAAAATTGGACGAAAGTATATGTAGGCCACCCGATAATTTGAAAATATTTCTAGTATTAAAAATAGAATTTACATGCATTGAATAGATGGCAACCTTAATTTACCTGCTGCGTGGATTTTACTACGAGTTTTTACCAAGGTTCGTTTTTGCCATTTTTTCCAGATTAAATGAAGGGTCGGCCGACCCTTCTTGTGACTACTATTTTTGCAGTCTTCACCATTTAGGATATACATGAATTGAAAGCCTATATTTCGTAGGTTGAATATTTGCACAATTCCATCATGAATGAAGGGGAGGCCGACCCTTCTTCTGCCCATTATTATTTTTATACTAGTTCTAGACTGCCAGAAGGGTCGTCCTATCCTTCTTGTGTTCACTAGTCTGGATACAAGTGAATTGCTGGATATTGTTGTTCACAATTATCTACTAAATGAAGGATCAGCCAACCCTTCTTCTTATTTATAATTTTCCGTTCTTGACCATTCTGGTTATACATGAATTGATCTCTATTTTGTAAGGCCAAAATCTCACACGTGTGAGCCTCAAAGAGAGAACTGACATCATAGGAAGTGATGACACTTTGTTTTGTTTTTATTTGGAGTTGTGGTCCTGAAACCCACAATTGCGGATTGCGGATTGCGGGAACGTTGTATATATTTCCAAAAAATTAAACCCCCCCAACTTGTCTTGCGCATTCCCCAGATTAGATATCATCCATCGATTTGTCTTAATATTACAGCCCATATATAACCTGATGGAATTAATAAATATGTTGATTTTGTTTTTGTTTTCTTTTATCATTTTTCATTTTCGAAAATTGCATGCTGTGTGGATTTTGCTGCCAGTTTTTACTAGGTGTCGTTTTCGCCATTTGTACGGATTTTACAGCGAGTTTTTACCAGGGGTCGTTTTCGCGAGTTTTTATTAGGGGTCATTTTCATGAGTTTTTACCAAGGGTTGTTTTCGCAAGTTTTTACCAGGGGTCGTTTTTGCCATTTTTTCCAGCTTGCACAGGTTGGCTTCGTGTCACTTTCTTATTCAATTGTTCAATGTTTTTTGCTATTTTGAGTTTTTTTTTTCTTATTGGTGTTTATTTATTCATCATATTTCTCCAGTTTTTCAAACATGTCTCGCAACACTCGCTACAAAACTCCTCAGAAAAATCTTTTGAACAAAGACCCAAACTTCGACATCCTTGCCGACACTAGCGATAAGGTTTCTGAGACATACCAAATGGATTGGTCCAAAATTTACTCCATATTTGACAATGATGACCTAACTGATATTCAGAGTGACCGCCTCGCCTATGAAAATATTAGGGATTCACAACTCCCTGCTATAGCTTCCAGACCTGTTATCCTTCCCTACATTGATGCAGTTAAGTGGATTCTAGACCATGCTAACCCTAAAGACCGCTCTTTCAATGATAGCGCAAGGTCTCAATTGGCTACTTTTCGCCCTGAGGTTTTTACTAGGGCTTATGCCCTAAAACCAGCTGTTCAACCCGTCAATGTTGCATTCCTTGAGTCGTCAAAGACTAGGTACAATTTCAATGAAATGATGAAGTCTTGGATGCACAGACCGACAAATTTCATGCCCAGGGCTGATAATTTCAATTTCCTGGTTCAAAGAGCCTTATTCTCTTCTGAAAGCCATGATCTGCATACTTTATGGTCTCCTTAATTGTTTAGTATTCAAATCTGAATGGGCTCCTATCGCCCATCATGTCTTAACAACGGGGTAGTCATTGCATTGGGCTTCAATCTTATCAGCAGAGTTAAAGACAGCCATTGAGAAATATCAGAAAACAACAGCTACAAGGAAGCCATACTTCTTTTTCTCTACATTTGTAATTGATGTTTTCTATATAGAGTTTCAGCATCCCACCATGGGGTGGAGTTGGACTAAGTCCTCACCCCCTGTTCATATTTATTGCTCTACCTTATGGGAAAGCAATTTTGTTCCCTTGCTCTATGACATCTGCAACCATTTCTTTGGTGCAATTTACCAGCATATTTTCATGGAAGATGCCCCTGCCTTTTCTCTTGATGCCAGAACTCTCATCCATACATTGGGTGACTGGTATCTGGGAGAAGCCTTTGCTTACATTAGAGTCTAGGGAAGCAGTATTGTACATTTTATACCAAGTGTTGTCCTTGACAGACTGTTACTTGAGGAGATATCATATTAGACTATTACAGATGGTGTCTACCTTAAGCTCACTGGTCCCAAAAGGAAGGGATGGCCTAAGTTCCCTTTAAACCTTGGGCCTTTGGTTATCCCAACTTCAATTTGGGCTGCAACACTGGGAGACAGGATTGTTTCTTTGAAATTGGGATTTGCTCCCAAAAGAACTCATGACCCCAAAGGATTTCTGGAGACTCATTTCAAATAGGCGCATATGAAGATTGGTTATACACATCAACACATCCCTGATGACTCTATTTACCAGGGAGTTAATGTTTTCTTTGAAGTCCTGCTGAGGGAAAAGAGCAAAGAAGAATAGATCCATATCTTTCAGTATCAACGAGAGCTTAAAACCAAGGTTTTGAGCTATAGAAGCATGGAACACAAGCTCGATGAGAAAACAAGAAAAGATAGGGAATAAAAGGAAGCTCACAAAGCCAGTGCTCCATTGATGCTGACCTACCCAGATGGAGACAAAGGAAAAGGACTTATGGAGGATACTCTGAAGTTGAAAACTGCTACAGAATTAAAGATGTGGATGCATACATCTCAATAATTCAGGCATAAATTAGCACATATGAGTTTGGTACTGGATACCCAGGTGGTTGCAGTACCGAAACCCACTACTGATATTCAAGTGGTTGCTACAGCCAATCTGATTAGTGATGTTCAAGTGATTGCTTGAGTAAACTAGCTAAAAGACAGAAAATTCAAACATCTACCTCTGAAATTCCTACTCTTACCATTGAAGATAGTGATGTGGAAGATGAAACACTTCCTTCTGTGACTATGGTGCAGGAAGAAACTGAAATTTCTCAGGAAATCACAGATTTGTTGGATTCCATAGTCATGGATGATCTTGTCCCAGATCAACAGTCTCTTGAAACCACTATTGCTGTTGATACCACAACTTCAACACTCTTACTTTCATCCATTCAATCTCTTTCCACTTTATCTTCTGGGGTAACACCACCATCCACCATATCCCAGTTATATCATGCAATAAATTCCATTACTGTTCCATCTCCAACTCTGTCAGTTCCACTTTAGTTGTAGAGATCGAGTCTTCAACTGTCTCTCTGCAACCACCACCATCTATTTCATCATCACCAGCCAATGATGTCCAAATCCAGGTTGTTTTGTCTTCACCATTAGTTGCCGGTGCATCTTTTTCACTTCCTGAAGTTTTTACTTCAATCCCTACTCCAACCTATTTACCCTTAGTCCCTGAAGTTATCCCTTCTCCACTAACCACCTCTCAGATTAATATGACAATACCTAATACCATTGTTACTCCGACAACCCCAATAATTGCAACAGGAGATGTGGCTACATCTTCCAATGAATTGGTAGCTACTTATGAGGAAGATATTGTAACCTCCCTTGGATATTATTTCTATAGCAAAAAGGCTACGGCAGTGGTGAAGAAGGGTAACAAAAGAGGCAGAGATCAGGATGTGTTGCAGGGCCCCTTTCCTAATCAAATAATTTGGTCCAAGCAATCAAATGACATACAACAAGAAGCATTGGATACTGTTGCTGCCATGGGTTCTTTTGTAGGTGCCAATTTTGATTCAATAATCACACTGAATAAAGAAATTGATGTCAAGAAGGAGGAGCTCAAGAAACTTCAAGAGCAGCTGGTTAAGGCCAATGAAGAACATGAAGCTGACATTCGTGAATTGAGAAAAGCATTTGAAAATAAGATTGAATACCTTCAAGAACAAAATGCTTCTCTTCAAGTCCAATTGTAAGATGCCAAAGCTTTGGACACTACCAATGCTGAAAAGATAGCTGTGCTTGAACAACAGCTAAAGGATTCGACTGCAAGTGCAGCCTCCTCTGGGTTTTCTAGGTTTTCACAGCAAGAGTTCAAGGACCTAGCCAATCAATTCAACCTGGAGCATCATCAGCTTCTAGCTAATCTATTTACTACCTTGGGTGAAATCCATGAGACTTACATTGTCTTTGAAAATATGGCTGGCACCTTGGGCCAACAAGTAGAGGAAACAAAACATGCTTCTAAAGCTGTAGAAGACATCATGGATTGGCATAAGTATATTGAATATAAGCTAGCTGATATCCTTGAGTTGGACAACCTCAAATTCAGAAGGATCTGAACTACTGTACGAGCTTGGGAGAATTTTATTGACATGGTACATGATACTATCAACCAGGCTCAAGCCCTTTGCAAAAGAAGATGGTATGCCTCAGACAATATCATGGAGATACTAGCATTCCTTGCAATGGGGCCCATCAAGGGGGCAGATTCACCAAAATTGATGATAGAATAGGTCGAAGCCCATTGTGATGAAGTCAAGGAAAAAATCCTGCAGATTGAGCATATCCAAATTGAAGACATGGATTGGTTGATTAAGCAACCTGTTTCCTTGGAGGCCAAGATCTATATGTTTATCCGCACGTGGCATAAAATAGCCAAAAATGAGATTGAAGGATTCATGTGTGATGCCCAGCTGGGGCTCGAATCTCCTCGTTATCCAGATATAGATGAATTGATAGAAGTTTGGGACAAGTGGGAAGATTTCCTCACTTAATAGAATATTCTGATTTTGTAATCCCTGTTTAAGGGGAATTTATCCTTTGTATTATTTTTGTAATTTATTATTTAAGGGGTAGATCTCTCTTACGAAAGGGATGATCATTTTTGGGGTAGAAATCGACAAAGGAAGACTGGAGATGCTTTGTTTTATGCTGAGCTTGTAATTTCTTATAGACTTTCATTAATACAGTAAAGTTATTCTCTTGCATCATCTTTTGTTCATTGATCAAATTTCTTTGGTAAATATTGATTTCTACTTTAGGTTATTATCTATGTTGTTTAATCCTTTGCAAATATTATTTCATGCAGAGATTGTTAATATGGATTTTTCCTTATGTTAGATCTGTGTATGCATTATGTTTTAATTGAATTTCTTCAACTAAAATATTTATCGATTTCTGCAAATGATTTACAGTAAATTATAATCTAATTGTTAATTTTTCACTTGACATATTGGTTACAGGTTAATCTTGAATGAGCTTAAACACTTAATACTGCATTCAGTTAATTTTAATTGATTGATTGTAACTTAAGCAAATAAGGAATTGATCTTCTTCACATTTCTGTTAAGTGGATGAATGTACTTATTTATTTTCACATCAAGTTAATCTAGGCAAAAACTCGTCAATGTTTTTTCGTTGAGCAGATGTCCATACGCTAACCTAAAAAATACTAAATCATTTTTCAAAAAATTCCCTTAAGCCTGGCCGTATAAAATAATACTTTGTTGATGTTTTGATGTCCGGTGGTCGTCGCAATCCGGGTTTCTGTTTTCTATGTAATGTGTGTAACAAAATGCCATTGAAATAAAAATTATCAATGGTTTACTAGAAACAAATATTCTAGTACTATCTGCAAACAAAAAACACACACACACAACCCAGTCAATAAAATATTATGGTTCAATGTTTCTAAGTATATTTCTTTCATGTTCAACAATTTTTGAAACACATTACCAGATACATGGTACGATGTCCATAAATAATATGAGAACTCTGCAATAAAACTTACATCAATTAAATGCAGGAGTTGTAAAAAATATACAAATCACTAAATGAATTTGTTTTGTATAATATGACGGTCATTTCAAATTCAATGTGTTTAACCAATGCCCCATTTTTGAACGAGGCCTGAGATAATTCAATAGACAACACACCATTTGTTTTTATAGTTATATCTCTCTCTTGTGAACTGTCAAATTTCCAACTAGTTGGCATTTTCAAGCAGTTTTCCTTGCAATTGTCTGCTGATTGATATTTCCCTTCATTTATAAACAACATATCTGTTTGTTTATATATATCTCCATATTGGATAAGTACATCCTTGAACGACTTTTTGTATATGTTATGTACTTCACCAACATTATAGTATGCAGACATTGAGTGATTATAAATAGTACTAAGTTTACATTACTCTTGACCCCAAATAAACTTACAAATTCTTCATTTTTCAACCATTCAAATACGCCAAGGAAATTTTTAATTTCCATGTTGTCGAGCGAGGAAAACCACAGAGCAACGTCGAAATGCTGTCTGGCAACACTGGTAATTTCGGGGATGAACATGCGTGTATAATAACTATAGCAATTATGGACAAAATGAGGTTGACATTTTGAAGAATATCCAATGTTGGATAACATCCGAACTCCAAAGAGCAATCCCTCTACTCCTAAGACCAATAGTTTCTTTTGCGGTGATATCATGACTGCATACAAGAACAATGACTATATATATAACAACAACAGCAACACTTTGTTCATGAAGTTAATGATCACAACCATGCAACTGTACATGAAGATGTTGATTTCCAAAGAATAATACAAGAACCACCCAAAATTTCACAGTTTCAATTGATTTAATAAAAGCATCACACTGAACTAATAATATGTTACATTCAGACGAAAATAGCAACGTCTCCGGAAAAAATAGAAAACACATTGAATGATTTAAAATAGGCAATGATAGATTACATCTAGAAATAGGTAATGATAGGTTACATTTGATGGTTGTCACTCAACCAGGATTCAACTGGGAGAAGGCATTGAAGGTTCTGATATCAGCTGATTCATGCATTTTACTAAAATGATGCCAAATTCCATTTACCAATTCAGTATCTGTCCTAAGGGACAATTCAATGAAGGGCTTACTCAAAATACAGTTTTGAAATGAAAGTTCTTTCACCCTCCAAAACAATCATTGATGTATTAATTTCCAAAGTTTTCATTGGGAACTCCGTCCACACACTCTCCATATTTTTTTGTGTATTTCCTTCTTGATCATAGGTACATCTCTCTCGAAACCAAATAAATAAATTTTTTTGCTCATATGATTTATCTTTACCGCCTGCCACCAAAATTTTTGTAAGCAGTGGCTTCCCCTCATTGACACTACATTTAGATGACCAAATCCCAACATTGAATTTCGAAAGAAGTAAATCCAAAATTCAATGGCATGTGTTCGTGACTCATATGAAGTTCTTCTATGTTTAAATTCAAATTCACCATTAGTAATCTCTTCCCCCTTTTTTCCTCTTTCCCCTCCAACAATAGTTTTTTGATTTCCTTTTTTATCTCTTTCGAAGTCATTTTTTGTGGCTTTCTTGCGAAATAGAAAACCTTCCATTTCTAATATCAATAACATTTTTGTATGGGGAGATACACATAAATATTGCTTGTCATTATATACTTCGGAATAAATTTGTTTTATCAATTTAAGTAAAAAATATTCTTTATCTTTTACCTATCAATGGCAGGCCAACATTTGACTGGTGAGAAACATCGCTGGAGACACTGCATTTTGACACCAAGCCCTCTCTAGTTTCAATATTGTCGAATCACTCTTCATTATTGTCCAAGAACTCGCCTTCTTCATTATTGTCCAAGCACTCTCTTGGTTCTTTATTGTCCAAGCTCCCACCTGGTCTATTATTCTCCAATATGATTTGCTGGCCAATATACAGGGACATCATCGATGCTAGCTCTGGTTGTGAATGATCCACATGTTGACCTAGACATTTGCAGGTATACATTATATATATATATATATATATTTTGCAAGTATTCAAGGTCACTATCCCCTTTCATAATTTAGTTAATTTAACCACGATCTTTGAAAAATAAATTAGTTAATTTAGGTACCTTCTTGTCCTGTTTGTGCTCCTATTTGATAGTTCTTTGTAGATTCTATATCACATTCACTTTCATCATCGAATAGTATAATTTGATTGGACGATACCTGGGTATGCTCTTTATTTGAAGCTGTAGTAGAATAGGAATTTGAAGAAGTTATTGAACATAACCGACCGAGAAAATTAAAATAAAATCAAAGACATCTGAAAATGTTAATAGAAATACCTTGTTTTAGAAAAGTAAAGTAAAATCAAAGACATCTGAAAAAGTTAATAGAAATACCTTGTTTTACATCCAATTCATGATAGAAACTGTTCATAAACAACTCTTGTTGTATTTTCTCCACAATAGAAATAACTATTCTTTCTGTAGCCCTCATCAACGAACGAAGAAGCCTACCTCCTGCGTACAATGAAAGAACTGTGCCTTGAGAAGGGACTCATATGGAAACTATGTGATCCCATAATTCCTGTGTCCTTCCTTTTGCAAACACGTGGCTTTTAGCACTATCGTTGTTAACCTTGGGCTGAGGTAAATCAATCATTGGTAGGCCCTCATCCTTCCAATCCATATCAATTTCAGAAGTAGATAAAATATCCTTATCCATTTCAATTCTCCAACACTATATAATAGATAATCCTATAAACGAGTCCTTGGAGAATTCTCTATAAAGTCCCTTTGTAGGATTCGGTGTAACATGGTTTTTTGATTTCTTGCTGAAAATTGTGAAAGCTTTAGAAATAATATAAGACTTTTCCATATCAGCTAAAAAAATACAAGTACATGCCTCTTGATTTCTTTCTAAGTAGTACAAAAATGCAAGCATGTCTTGTTCTGTCCATGGACTATCACAATTAGACATATCCACAACAAAAAATTCACAGGTGACTGCCGCACCAAAAAATGGAATTAATATGAGTGTGTTGACCAAAGATTCAGGATAACAACATTGACAAGCAAACTGTGAACTATTTTCAACGTCTCCAATGGACATACCCATCCTCTCTTTATCGATATACAGATTTAATATTTTCTGAGCATCAATTGGTATTTTGGTACCATTATCCACTTCAAATTCGTTCTTTCTCTTTTTACTCGGAGATTTTACTTGCTTTCCGGAGCCTAAAATATTGCATAGTTGCTGGAGATGGTTTGGTGCAATTTTATATATTTCAATGACATTATGGTCAGTGACAATTTGTGATCAATCACTGTGAACATCATTAACTTTGAGATATTCAATGATCGAATGCCTGGTTGACCTCTCGTCCTTGATTCGTTTCCAATATTGATTTAAAGTTTCTACGCAAACGTTTTTATCGATTGATGTGATCATCCAAACCGATCCGTTGATTATATTGTCTTCCACAGTGGTCAATTCATCTTCATCAAGATCACGCAATGGTCTAAAAAAATTAGAGCCATAACTCTTTATTTTATTTGGAACAAAATATTCCTGATTGATGCTCTTGGGCGAGCATGGCAATGAGCCACTTTTGTAAAGCTCGAATACAGACTGCCATTTGATCCACAGTCGATCGATGTCAAAACAAGAGTTATCTTTTCTTTAAGGCTCTCCTTATTTTGAACTTGAAAGATATCCATACATTCAGATTGGGAAGACTGCAAACATATAGAATTGAATATTCCAGTTAATTTGCTAATTTCAAAACATAGGAAGCAATATGAAGACTTTGATTGATAAGAAGAAAAATTTTATACCTTCCAAGCATCACTTGGAACGTTTCCCTTTCCAGGGCGGGATGGGCTACCGCGGGATATCCATTTCTCCCTTGCTTTTTCAACTTGAGAAATGAATGGAGTTTCTCAAAATTCCTTGTTTGATAAATTTTGTTGTTTGCATAATTTGCTGATGATGTGCTGAGGAACATCGCTATGTAGAAGACAATGTGTTTTATGCTAATACCTTGAATGGAGTTGTTTATATCGATCATCTGCAATGATTATTTTTTGCGCAGGAATAATATGCTGCCCATCCAATATATAAAATTTATCGTCGGAAAATTAATTTCTTCTTCATTTCCAGGAAGAAAGGGCAATGTGGTCTCCTTATTGAAAGGCAATAGAATGGCATCTCTCAATGTTGTTGTAAATGTATGGAGAAGAGATATAACCATGTTTTGCACGACCTCCTCATCAACCTTTCGATATTGTAAGTGCGGAGGCGCAACAACACATCTTGTTACGTCAATGGAAAAAATGTTCTCATTGAACAAAAAGAATTTGATCTGCTCTTGTTGAACTTCTTTTGAACTTTCGGAGGTCTTAGTCGCTTTCCGCATCATCGCTCTAGAAGGACTTCCTTTGAGTTGTTTGAAGGAAGATTTGTCCACATCTTTTACAATAAATTGGAGAAATGCTCTTCTGTTGTATGTAAGAATCCTTTCATGGCACACCTTTATCGGGTTCTTACTAATATTCATGTAATGCAATATAGAGGAAATTTTCGTAGCCTGCATTCTTTTCCTCCATACCGACAAAATTCCTTTCTTCAAGGATGTCGCGGTATCAATTCCGGAATGATTATAAACATCATACGAGGGAAAAACCCACCCTTGCTTCGCACAGTAAATCGGATCTGGATCGGGACCACTTTTCATTAGATCTGGTCGATAATTACAAACCATAAGATCAAGCTGTACAAGGAAACAATTTTCACCATTGACCGCTTCAACTTGAACTCTCAATTGTTCACCAAATTCAATGGGATCCACATATGTCAATATTCCAGCTCTAGTATGAGCTCCATCCTCATTCAAGCAGAATAGATATAAATATGGGTACAAATTATCTGGTTCTTCCATCTCAACATACCATCCATTTCTGAATGGCTGAAGGTAGTAGTGATCTGTTATCAATTCAAAGAGAGGGATTTCCTAGTAGTTACTGAGGCTCAACAATGCAGCCATGCTTTATCTGCAAAACAGTCAATATTAAGTAGTCAATATAAGAATGCATACAATGTCTATAATTATAAATTAGTGTTTTAATATTAGATGTATACTTGCAAATGTTCATGCTAATGATCGATGGTTAAGGAACGACCCCTCATTTTCAAAATCAATTGATTGATTAAGAACAAATATACTAGCATTATCCATGAGAGATCGAATTGACATTTTACAGAGTCGTTTGAGATAAGGATCGATCATAGAACGAGCGATCATCATAGAAGGGGTGACCGATCCTTCTTGTTTATGTGTATGAGTTAATCACATGTTTTATATTCGAGTTTATGTGAGTTTTTGTACTTAATTTATATGTATGTGAATGGTAATTGCACATTGATTAATTAGAATACAAGTGCGTGATTGTGAAGACGAAACACATAGTTTGACAAATTCGTGGCTAACTAGTGAATATAGTCGAGATTGAGCATAGTTCTGTATACTATGATAGCTGCCAAGAGCGAAGACATCTGGTGTTCTATCCCATTAGTTAGTTGATGTTAAATAGAACGATATGCGAAGATCATAACGACATCTCTGCATCGCCATGGTTAAGAGAATCTTGATTATGCAACCCCCGTATTCGCTTCAGGTTAGACTTCAACCTGTTTACAAGGTGATGCTAAAGGGGCCAGTGAAAGGGGTTTTGTTGTGTATACATTTATCACGTGAATGAAGGGTCAGCCGACCCTTATTGTCCTTAGTCTTCTTTTAGTGTTCACCATTCTTCATATACATGAATTGACACCCTCGCCTTCGGAGGTTGAATATTTTAAAAAAAGTATATGTAGGCCACTCGATAATTTGAAAAGATTTCTGGTATTAAAAATGGAATTTACATGCATTGAATAGATGGCAACCTTAATTAAGCTTGGACAATTATTGGACAACAAGCTCTACAAATCATACAGAGATAACAAAAAAAACTTATTAAAGCGTATTGATCGGATTCTTTCTTATCTCTTCTTTTCCAATAGACCAAAGCATTTTGAATGTAACTAAATGGCTACCTTGGCTTTGTTAAAAATTCCCATGCAATGAAGGGGCGGCCGACCCTTCTTCTACCAAGTAGGGTTGGAATTTCATTTCATCTTTTCCCTTCAAGCTAAATTTTTTGACATTTTGAACTTTAATCTTCCCCGTTACTTAATGTTTTGAACTTTAATCTTCCCCATCACTTAACGTTTTGTTGAAAAAATTACCCTTCAACAAAACTAATTTCGGTTAAATTGTTTTTCTCAAAACGCAGCCAAAAGCCATTCTCCACACATGGGATCTCCTGTCCAACATTTAGAGCCTATTTCACTCCTACAGTGTTCTACTTGGCTTCAATAGTGGCCCCACACAACTTTGTAATGCAGGTCGGGACATGGAGAGATACACAAATAGATCAAGATGACTTAAAACTATAAACAATTATTGCTTTGCGAGGATATTTTTCTTTCTGGCCTCTGAATATAACTATTTTTAATTATTATAAAAGAGAGATTTTTTTAACTGAAAACTAAAACAAATTAGGTAAAAACATAAAAAAGCTTTTATTCGATTTCAGTATAGTTGCAGTTACAAGATTATTCTCAACTTGACTGTATTTGTGAATATAACTATTTTGGCACTTTTTAATTGTTATAAAAGAGATATTTTTTTTACTAAAATCTAAAACAAATCAGGTAAAAACATAAAAAATATTTTATTCGATTTCAGTATAGTTGCAGTTACAAAATTATTCTCAGCTTACTGTATTTGTAAGCTACTGCAAAAGATACTCAAATGCTTTAATTCAATACCATTTAAACTAAATCAATGACTGACCTCCTTGTCGATCCAAACGTTTTGGTGTAGAGTGTCAAAGCTCGAGTACTGTCCTTTGAGGGAACAACCATACAAATGCATAGGATATATGAGTTTACATCCTCGCCTTCACTCACCTGCAACATATCATGCCATTCCCTGGATGCATGGTCATGATCAGCACAGCAAGTATGGTACCCATTGCTAAGAGGCTCATGTGGATTCACTCACCCACCCATTTCCATTTGAGAATTTAACCACATTACTTATAAAGCTAATTACCTCGGCATTCCACTAGGTCATGAAGATTCCAATCAATGTGACTCGGTTTTAGCTTTAGCCGAGATTGCTTACTCAATATTATGTGATCTTCTTCTACCACGAGCTACCGCCCATCAAATTCAACCTGCCAACTGCACTCAGCTACACAGACTCTTAAAACAAAATCAGTCCCGACTTTCTCTTTAACATCCATTTTTTTAGTAGATTCCCCCACGTGTTTGCTTACCGATATTTAAATCGATTTCGAATGCCCTTTCTTGCTCTAAGGAAGCAACCACGGTCACTTCGTAGAGCTTTACCGTAAAATTCCTCTTGGGAGTGGCGAACACAAAGAGACTTCTACTGAGTATATTTCAGGGGCTTGTAAGTTCAGATATCCGTCACAAGGGAGCGAGTCTCCACAAGATTCAGGCGAAGGCACTAGTAAGCGATTCACCAAAATTCGAACGACAACCCTAACAAAACACTGGCATGCGATGAGGTGGTTTCCCTCTTGAATTATCAATCTCTGCATAGTAACATTGTGGCTGGCCACACCAGAAAACATGGGAAGAAGAGATTCCAAACCAGGAGAGCACACGCTCAACCACACTATGATTCTTTGCAAAGGCGGCTCCTTCAACCGCATCCACCATCACCCCTTTCTTTTCCAAAACAAGCTCATGAGGTATCGGTGGACACTGCTGCTAAGAGATGGGTCTTAAAAAACACGAGAGTGATATCTCAAAATGGTGGTGGCTACATGCTTCACTCAATGCCCAACAAATAATTAGCTCAGAGGATTTTTCTGGTATGAAATTGGACCATGCAAGGAAAGGAACCCCCATCTGGAGATAAATTAAATCTCGCCTGGTTTTAGTTTTGTTATCTGCTGCAGACAAAAACACACACTTGGAGGCTGTCGATGTTGCCATGTAGATGAAAGTGACTGTGACCATAAACATGTAGCAGAAGAGGAAATCGAGTGGAGATTCACATTTAATGTGAAGCGACTAGTTGGGATCGTACGAACTACGAAGGGTTCACGTCAAAGCAAAAGGGGTCCTCTGCGGTTACCATTACCAACTTACCATCATGTTACCTATATGTTATTAACACCTTGCTAACCAAAACTAGCCACGTTTTATAAAAAAAATTGAACGTCAAAAATACGTTATTGCTAGTTACTTACCTGTTGAACTTGACGACTTGGCAAAATTTATGGCGGTAAATAACGGGAAAAATGCCCGTCAAATTCCAATCCTGCTACTAGGTATTCTTTTCATAATAGTGCTAGACTGCAAGAAGGGTCGGCCAATCCTTCTTGTGTTCAACATCCTGGATATAGGTGAACTTCTGGATATATGTGTTCACAATTTTATAGTAAATAAAGGGGTGGCCGATCCTTCTTGTCGGAGGTCAGAATTTGAGATAAATATTGTTTATATGTTATAACTTATCCAATATATGTTCCCCACTATTTACTGTGGAAGTCGGGAGTCGGGAATTGTTGTCCCATCCCACAATTTGCATTGCAGGTTGTGGGATAGCAGAATTGATGGAATGTTTTAAGAAATCTAGGTATCCATAATCTACAATATATTTGCATCTTCGAAAAAGGAAATGAAATCCTCATGTGGGGTGCAAGAAGGGTCAGTCGATCTTTCTTGTGCCGAGTATTCTGTTCAAAGTAGTTCTAGGGTGCAAGAAGGGTTGGTTGATCCTTCTTGTGTTCACCATTTTGGATACAGGTGAATGGTAACATATAGGTGTCTACAGTTCTCTACTAAACGAAGGGGCGACTGATTCTTCTTGTCGCAAGTCGGGATAAATATTGTTGATATGTTATAACTTAGCCAATACACCAATCCCAACCATTCATTGCAAAAGTCAGAAGTCTGGAATTGTTGTCCCAGCCTAGGCGGGTTGAATATTTTTACAATTCACTCATAAATGAAGGGTCGGCCGACCTTTCTTATTCCCAGTATTCTGTTCAAAATAGTTCTAGACTGCCAGAAGGGTTGGTCGATCCTTCTTGTGTTCACCATTCTGGATACAAGTGAATTGTAACATATAGGTGTCTACAGTTCTTTACTAAATGAAGGGGCGGCTGATTCTTCTTGTCGCAAGTCGGGATAAATATTGTTGATATGTTATAACTTATCCAATACACCAATCCCTACCATTCATTGCGGAAGTCGGAAGTCTGGAATTGTTGTCCCAGCCTAGGCGGGTTGAATATTTTTACAATTCACTCATAAATGAAGGGTCGGCCGACCTTTCTTCTGCTCAGTATTCTGTTCAAAATAGTTCTAGATTGCCATAAGGGTCGATCGATCCTTCTTGTGTTCACCATTCTGGATATAGGTGAATGATTGGATATAGTTGTTGACAATTTTATAATAAACGAAGGGGCGGCCGATCCTTCTTGTCGGAGGTCAGAAGCCGGTATAAATATTGTTTATATGTTATAACTTAGCCAATCTCCGTTCTAGGATGAATTCTGCATTAATTTGGAAGAAAGAACATTGACAATATTTAAATGTGTGGATTAGAGCATATAAAATGAATTCTAACTCAGATATTACAGTCAACTATGAGGTAAAGCGATAAGATGGTGTAACACGAAATACATTCACAAAAGAGAAATTAAAATACTGAAGAAAGTAACAACATATGAATCTCTATTTCGGATATACTTGTACTTCTGTTATTCATGAACGTCTTCAAAAAATATTACGTCACTGTATTTTTTGCTCTCGGATCCAACCCCTATTACGTCACTGTATTCTTTGCTAAAAAAAGAAATTTCAAAGAAATCTACCAATGGGACATCCAAATCTATTCTCAAATATTTATTCCTGACATAAGTTGTGTTTTGGTTTCCCAAATATTTCAACAATTTTCCATTGCTCTTGAGTTGGGATTTCATAATCCATCATTTCTTTCACCATCACCTCCAATTCTATGCATTCTATGTAACATACATCTGGCAGACCCTTCTTAATCATTACAAATTGTTCAAGTATTTCAAAATCATCAATCAATTTATCAATTATTGTCTTTCCAGTTAATCCTTTAACCATGACATAGGATCATAATTTATCCTTTCAGCCTCTTGGAAATCCATAATCTACAACAATTTTTCTACTACAGAGAGGGATGCCTTATTCTTAATGATGAATGGAGCAACTTTAAGAGGGAATTTCACATCCAATACTTTTTTGAAAGCACATAAATGTTCTTCTTTGGAATGCAACCTTTGTCTAATAAATTCCAAGGCAAAAACCGTCACTGTTAAAAAGGCTGGCAACAGTTATGGTGCTCCAGTAAAACCATACACCCTAATTATAGTATGTTCTCTATACAAGAACCAATCACCTATTTGGCCTTATGGTGTAGGCTGCAAAGTTTCTTTCATTTCTTCTAACACTCAGGGAATTCCATCATTAAAAATAATTCTGTAAACTTCTGCCATGATTTTATGGGTCAACTCAAACATATTGACCTGTTTAGGAAGGTCATGAGAAAAGATGGTACCAATAAACTTGGATTCGAAAATGTTTGAACACACGAACAGCTTCAGGAGATATGACTGATATCTGAAATGCTTCAACTGGTTGAATTTCACCAACTGGACATGAATTGCTTCAGCTAGGAATTCATCAAAATTAAAACAACACACCGGACTCGACTGTGACTCTGGTGAAATTACTTGGAGAAGGAAACCTAACATAACTTCCATGATTGACTTATCACTATCTATACCTAAAATTTGACTCAACAAGGATAGAACTAATTGGGTAACTCACTGAAAGACATCAATACTCAAAGGGAATGATAGGTTTTCATGCGACTGACCATCTTTCAAGACTTGTAATAAAAACTTGTCTTTTTCTGCAGGACTGCAGTTTCTATAAAACTTTGCCAAATTTTCTTCGTTAAATGACTCAGGGCTTTTGGGAAATGTTTCAGGTAAACATATAACCTCACAGACAATCTGCGCATTTACTCGGTATAGAATTTTGGTGGTTTTTACATTAATGATTACCCTTTCACCCTGCGAATAATTAGCCACACACCAACAAACAAATTCGGGGAAGTGTAGGGTTTGTTCGACACAAAAATAGTACAGAAAAGAACCAAAAACATTAAATACATCCTTTCCCCGTGACTTAAACTGTGAAATACTACACATAGACAAAACAGGGTCGAAAATATCCCTTTCCCTATCAAATACAAGCTTCTCGTTTTCATCTGAACTTTTATTGAAGGGAAGAAGGTCTTGGGTTTTCTCCATTTGGGGCACAAAATCTAAACACTGAGGGTTTCAAGCTACCTGTGAAGTGAGCTTCTTGCGTGCTGTTCCAGTTGACGAAGACAACGACGTGTTTCCCGCGGGTTCTTTTCCTCCAGGAAATAAGTGACAAAAACATGTTTTGAAATTTCTAACAAACCTTTTATAGCACATATGCTTAGGTGGTTTCGGAACTTGCCATGAGCGGTTTAAATTTAACAGCTTTTCATAGCGGACTCCACCAACACTTGCCACGTGGTAAGCGGTTTTATTTCCGCTCCACCTTCTTCAAGTTTAACCATCGTGCACTTTCTAGCGCGGGAACCCATTTCCACCATCGATTTGCTTATGGGTGGGAACCTTGGAGTTTCTGCATCATAATTCCACCACGTTGCTACACGTTTGTCTGTTTTGGTGTGAGTCATCCAATTTTTTAGCGCCTTTTCCACCTCCGCCCTTGGAGTGAGAGACCTTATGTAGAGACCTTAGAATAGTGACAATATTTGCATTGTTTCTCTCTATAAACATTAATAAGCAATGTTATATTAATGTTAAATAACCCAAGAATCCATATAGAATAAATTTAAAAAAACATAAAGACAAAAATGCTAACAATATGAAGAAATCACTTGTTTGATCAATTATACCAATTCTAGACATTGTTTGTAGATGGGTTTGTAGAATATCTAGTGTAACATGGGAAGAAGTCGATGAAGAAGAGGGAGAGATGACCATAAGAGATACGAGAAGTCTAAACAACAAGATCAATATTCCAAGATGGCATTGAGATGAAACATTAAATTAGGGAAAGAAGGAGAGATCACATGTCATAGCAATAACATCTAAGGTTGGTGTTGTTTTTTTACACAACCCATTTCATATCAGTTGCATAATTCTATTGTTCATGTAGTGTCCCTTTTTAATAAATTTGTTAAAATTGAAAAATTGCAATTTTTGGCCAATTCGACCCTTAGACTATTAATGACTCGAATGCTTCCAAATGGCTCCAAATTCTTTTGATTTGGGTCTGAAGGTGTTTGAAAGGTATTCAGACACAAAAAGTGACAAAATTTGCATCGTTCCTCTCTACAGCTTTTAATAAGCAATGTCTAACCGAGATAAACCAAGAATCCATATAGAGGAAGTTGTAGAAACATAAAAAATACCTAACAATTTGAAAAAACATTTGAAAAATATTCATAACCATTGAGGTGTAATATGACACATTTATGTAGCTATTATAGGCTTGGAAAATTCCAAAATACTTCAGCCACTTGAATTTACAATTAGAGAATGAAAGGCAGAATTAATAGGAAAATCTATGTTGAAGCCCCCAAGGGTAGATGGCTCCAAAAGACTCTTTTAAAGGATTTCGAATTGGGTATGAAGGTATATGAAGGGTATTAAGACATAAAAAGGAACCTCATTGGTGACTGTAGACTAATTTTATAATACTTCTGCAACATCCATTTAACTTCAGGAGAAGTTGCGGAATTTTACTAGTCAAATCGAGGTTCAAAACCCCCAAGGGTAGGGGACAAAGATGGCTTCCCAAATGTTGTAATACCTTCCCAAATTTCAGAACAGATACATGTTACTGATAAAGGACTTCAATGATCTCCCCAATTCATCATCAATTAGTTTCTATACGCTTTGTCAACTACCATAAATCAGATGTTTGTATACATGTCTTCACATACTAGGGGGAAATGCTGGTAAACTTCACCACTGGTTATGAAATTCGAGATTTAGGTTCCAAGGACTTGTGCAATGCTAATGAAAATTATTCATAAAATTAATGACAGTCCATACATAAAAAAAATCACAAATATTGACTTATACAATTCGAAATAATGTCTCTTCAAGCTCTGGCAACAAGATATAGGGAAAATGGCACCATTTATGCATTGTTTGGTATTTTTACATAGTTTCACTTGGTATTTCGACCTGAGATTCTTACGAGCATTAAATATAGATTATATCTATCAGAATACAAATAAATGGATATTCTTGGACCATCATAAAATCTACTCTCCTTCTTTGTTCTTGCGACTTTTATAAACTTCTCAAGTCCTCCATGGGTACATCTCAGGACTGATTACACTGTCTTTGAAAAACCTGTCGTGGCATCAACCGAATCTGATGAACCATCATGCAATAGCTTCAAGTTCAATTCCATAGGTGTGGCCATGGCCTTCAGTCCATCATCCCGAACCACTTCAGGATCTCTACTGCATACTTCTTTGTCCAAGGAACTAAGATTCTATCCAGACTCTACCACACCTCCATGCCTAGAAATTAGTGCATCGTACACAAGTCCCTTATATCGAACTCGGCAGCAAGCTTCCTCTTCGTGTTAGCAATCAACTCATCCTCACCTGTCACAACCAAGTCATCCACATACAGTAGGAGTATCACTGGTCCAAGATTGCCTTCCTCAACCTTCTAGTGAACTCAAGGTTTGAATCCGATTTACTCTTGGTAAAGCCCAAACTAGTAAGGAAACTGTCAATTCTGCCGTACCATGTCCTGGGTGCCTGTTTCGAATCGTACAAGGCTTTCTTCAGTTTACACACATGAGTCTCCCTGTCATGTGTCTCAAACCCAAGTGGTTTCTCCACATACACTCCCTCTTCCACGACACCATTCAAGAATGATGTCCACATATCCTGTAACTTTCTAGATGCCTTTTATCTCTACCAAAACATTGTTAAGAGTGTGCACTACTCCAACATGTCAGCAAAGAGGTTTCATTCTAGATAAGTAGCAATGGAATGTTGTACAGTACCATAGACCACTTAATACCCATTACTTGCATATAAGTAGTATCTTGTTCATAATTTAATGAAATTTTTTTCTAACATGCATAATATACATCCTAAATCTAGGAACATAAGTATGTATATGAGTGAACAACATTATTTAAGTAATCATATATTATACAAGAAATAATAATTAAAATACTTATCTTTGTTTGGTTTTTGGGTGGACTCCCTCTCAATCTTTGCTTCCTTGCAGGAACTACTGGAGTCTCTAACAGAGTGTTCTTCTTCTTGTGGGAGCTGCTTTTGTTCATGGGACAATATCCTTCTTGTGATGAGGATGCTCCCTCTTGTTGTAATTCTTCTTGGTGTGTGACATGAGAGCCTGGTCTTCACTACCCATGTTTTTTTTTCGAGCTACAATTCCAGCTTCTTCCTGTGAGCATTCCTCCCACAGCCTACTGAATGTGATGAGCTTATTCCTAGCACAAATTCCTTGGATGAAGGAATCCCTTGATCTAGGAGGACCATTCAAGGTGGTCATCGCTATTTCTCCATTCTCTATATATTCTTCAATGGCTTCAAGTTGTTCTTTTATCTGAGAGACCCTTGTAAAGTGTGACTGCATGGTCTCTGCATTTTGTATATTGACATTCTTTAATTGATTCCTCAAAGTCATCTTTTGATTTATGTTCTTTCCTTCAAACATCTTAGTCAAGGAGTCAAACATCTCTTTGGGTGTCTTTAGGGATGACACATGTGGTATGAGATGGTCGTTAATAGAATATGCAATGATCCTCATGGCTTTGACCAAGTTCTTCTTATGTAAGGCCTTAGCCTCATCTCTCTATGGGACTGGAACCTCTTCACTTATGTAGGACCGTATCCAATTCATTCTCTTCTAGGATTAACCCAATCCTATAAGTCTTCCATGTTTGGAAGTTATCATCCCCTTCAAGCTTATCGTCAAGCTTGGTGTGGTGAGACATCTTAATGAGAAACTCAAATGGAAATAAAAGATTTAGATCTTACCACTGGATTTGGAGCTGGCTAGGGTTTGACAGAGAAACCGTAAAAATCCAAACTTGAAATTTCAAACATTTGACTAGACATGGAGATGCAATTGACTGAGGCGAGCAAGTTGGTGTGCTCATATTTTGAAAACTCCACAATTTGGTACTAATGCAAGTAGAGTAAACACTCCACTAGCATGGACAAGGTACAAGCTCTCCAAATTGCAAAGATGCAAATAAAAATGATCAAAAGCTACTCTCCTTCTTTGTTCTTGTGAGTTTTATAAACTTCTCAAGTCCTCCATGGGTCGAATTCCTTCCAAAGGATTCATTCCAACTCAATTTGGGAAGAGATTCCAATGTGTGCCAATTGTCCAACAATTCCTAGTCTCCTTATTCCCTCATTTCGAATGGGTGTCTCTTTGGCTGCCCTAACTCCCTTGTGCACCTTCTTAGAGGCTATTTTTATCCCTGACATATATATTTTAGATGTCGACATTCAGGTCTGATTTGTGTCATAGGTGTCATAGCATCTTCATCATTTTTTTCATACTAGTAGAGGCTAGGGAATCTATCCGAAGTGTCACAATTCTTCTAACATGCCTCTTCCTCTTCCATGGGACTTATTCTTCCACTCCAATTCGAACTTACATGACTCATGCCATGAATAATACCTCTTAAACTACCCCAAGTATGTTACCCTTCATCTTGAACTCGAATTGGTGAGAGAATCATGCCAAGTGTAGTGGGGAATATTGCCACAAATGGGTCCCACAACCTCTTAATATGTGTCCTCATGGTCCAATGCACAATGGCCTCTCCAATTCCCAATTAGGATGGGAATCTTTCACCCTCGAAATTGGTACTAAGGAAAGTAGAGTAAACACTCCATAAGCATGGACAAGCTATGCTCTCCAATATTATGCAAAATGAGAAATGATTAAAAACCACTCTCTAATGGCATAGATATTATTGGTGATTGTATTGGAATATTCCATGGTAATGATATTGGCATGAGATCCCTCTAAGGTTTTGGAATGTACTATGAGGTCTATGATGTAAGGGTTTGAAGGTGAAAATAGATGAAGTCTATTGGTGATTATTTCTGGGTTTTGATTACACTCTTTGGAGGCATATTCTTCTTCTTATTCATATTAGGGTGGCAGGATCGACCAAGGATAGGAGATTGAAGTCTCCTTTGGGTTGGTACTCATGATCTTAGGGAGTTAGGGATTCCATCCAGTTGGTGCTAGTAAAACTATTGAGTTGGACTTTACTGAGGTTTGGAGTCTTATCTATAGGTTGGAAATTATGAAAACCAAGGGGTTGTAGCCTCGTTCTAGATGGAGCTAGTAAACCAAGGAGTTGGAGCTTCCTTAGGTTTCGAACCTCCTTCCAGTTGGTGCAGTTAAATCACGGAGTCAATTCCTTCGAGAGATTTTGATAGATGGATCGAATATCTCTAGAGCACATGGACGAACATGAAAGTCTCTACTCCGCAGATGGGGTTCGATTGTTCTATGGATCAAATTATGATCTGATTGGATTATAAGAATGAGCCATTTAAATGCACAAGGTTTTGATATCTGGAAATTTGTTCTAAATGCTTACATCGCTCTAAAAAGACTACAAAAAACTGCATCCATGAAGGATCTAACAAATAATAATGCAATGGAAATGGATATCGTGTCGCATGGAATACATGATCATGTGAAAGATAAATTTGGAAGGTGTTCATCAGGTGGGACAAGGTACAAAATCTCTTCACAAAGGGACCCCATTCTTAGCATTATTTTTGTCCGGAGTAACTAAAAAGATCGGGTAAATAGTTCATGAGCGTTGGAGTCCAAAGAAGGCTTAAAAAGTATAAGGGAAGTAAGTTTAGGGTGAAAACATGAAGTTGGGAAACAATTTTGGCTTGTTTTTTACAAACAAAACTGCTAAATTTTATGTTTTTCAACTTCAACCTCTTCAAATCCATATCTCCCTTAGGAATTTCAATGTGAAGTAAACACAAAGGTTTTAGAGAATTGAATTAGCTTTCTACTCGTATTTTTTTTAATTTTTTTTATGGACATATCGTGGGACAAATTTGTTGTCAACCAATGACATATACTTGAAAATTTTAGGTATGGATAATGAGTGACCTGTGTTGACGTCATTTTTTTGATATATCGTTATTCATTTTAGGGAAAACAATTGTAGGATCATAATCTACACACACTACACTGTGCATGGACTATATTTTGAGTTTTTTAAGACATGGGAACTATTTTTTATTATTTATCGAAACAACATATGTTCAGAAAATGGTGCATTATTGACACATGTTTTTGTCTTTGAATTTTCCTTCAAATGTGACTCTTATTGGAAAAACTAAAAGTACCCTTTTGAAGAGGACGAGCCAATTATGATCTTTCTGAAATTTCAAATTTTTTTGTGTTGTCTTTGTTATGATATTGAATTTTTATTTCGGGTGATTTTCAGAGTAATAAAATTCTTAAGGGATAAGGTTTAGAAAAAAAATATTAATAAATAGAAATTCAAATCGAAATGAAACAATTATTATATCATTGGAAACAAGATTCGGAGATGCATCCATTGCTACCAAGTCCGACAAATAATATTTAGAATTTATAGGGGTTCGGGCATGACGAAGTTGCAGGTTCCAGAAAGATGCCATATATTTTCATAGGTTTGTTGACCATAAACTCTCGGCTGAAACAATATCTTCCAAACTCTAGGTCGAGAGTTTAGTTCAAACTCTCATCCGAGAGTTTTTTTTTAAAATACAGCGCAATGATTGGTTCAAACTCTCGGCCTAGAGTTTTACTAAACTCTTGGCCAAGAGTTTTTACTCTCACAAACTCTCGGCCTAGAGTTTTTAAAACTCTCGGCGTAGAGTTTGAGGTTGACTTTTTTCGAGTGATCATCTCTGCCCACACTAGTGTTTTTTCACTCCATTTGTCATAAAATTGTTTCCCAGGTTCGGGTTTTCACCCCTTACCTTAGGGGGCCTACAAACTTATGCCAATAGGCCCAAGCGCTTAAACTATTAAACAGAGGCACTAGAGCATCAACTACACAACACGTTAGGCGACGATGAGGGCGCTATGCGGCAAGTGTTGGTTCATCCAACAATACTAAGAGGTGGGGGGGGGGAATCAATATTGCCTTTTTCAACCCTTTTATATAAAATTAGTATTAAGCACAAGTTAAATAATCATCCCCAATGTGAATAGGACAATTCAAAATTTGAACAGGCTGATACAAAATTGTTCTACAAGCACCAACTTGATAGAGAACTTAATCCCATGAATTCTTATACCACTACAGAAAGGATGCTCCTACACTCCTGATTTTCTACCTGCTAAGCATACAAGGATGGCCCACCACCCTAAATATATACCCACGACTGGAAGGAGGCAACAATTCCCTTAGAAGGCCTGAACCTGCCCCAATAATCACCCAACAAACCTCTAATTTATGATCTTGCTTCTGATATGCAATTACCAAAACTTCATAGACACCTATGGTCCTCTTCATACATTTGACTTGTATGGTTATATATATTTTCAAAGAAATTTATTATTTGAGAACTTTAATAAGGAAAATCATGCCTCTTCATAAAAAAATATTGGATCCTTATAATGACATCAATTCATCATTGATCTTCATAGTATTTCAATCTTGTTTTAATTAGTAAGGAATTACTATTTATGAACCCTTGCCGTCAATATGTCCCATCAGTTAAATCAAAGGGTAACGTCATTGACCCTTATTGTCCTATAACGCGCTATAACAGTCTTTCAATTGCTTTGATCTTTAATTCCGACGGCTTTGTAGATCTATTGCGATTCGTGTTCTGTTTTTTTTTTATCTACTACGATCCGTGTTCTGTTTTTTTTTATCTGTCTTTCAATTGCTTTGATTTTTGCAATTTATGAATGCATCTGATTTGTTGGTTCATATTTTTCTTAACTCACTGTTTGGATGTTATTATGTATTAGGTAAATTTATTCTAATGTTTATGGATTGAGTCATTGTAATTTTTTGCATAATTAATGAAATTCAGTCGGTTTCTCTTGGCCATCTTTTTTGGATAGTTTGTTAAATTTTTATGAAATATGTTTTATGTTTCCAATTTTAAGAATGCATCGATCTGTAGGTTGGATTTCTATTAATATATGATTCATGTGTTATTATGTGTTAAATGAATTTCTTCGTTTAACTCATTTTATCTATTTCTACAACTGATAAACAACCACACATTTATATTGATGCTAAGTGGAAAAGTGCTCTTACATAGCCAGTTGCGTTGGAAAAGATAAGTAATCTTATGTTGTGATTGTGTAATTGAAAGGTTTTTAATTATGTTGTGATTCTGTAATTGAAAGGTTTTTAATTATGTTGTGATTGTGTAATTGAAAGGTTTTTAATTATGTTGTGATTGTGTAATTGAAAGGTGTTTTCCACTGTGCATGTGCAGGTTGACGTGGAGAAGCCATGTGGGTAGGAAATCTGGCGCAGAGGAGACACGTGGGTAGGAGCCCCGACGTGGAGGAGTTGCATGGGAAAAAGGTGTGATGTGGACTAGCCACATCATATCCACACGTTCCAGCGACTGTGAAGGATGGGTGAAGGTGGTTTCACAAATGGAGGAAGGTGGTTTTCCTTACCGCCCTTCCAACTTGCCAAATCATTGGTGCTGCCACGTGGAGAGCGATTTCAGATTTTGCAACCACCCATCCCGCCGTCCTAGCGCACATGTTGGGGATGCAGAACGGACATGGGACCCTTGATATTTCCTCGCCCGATTGATCTTTTCTGCCATTTAAAATGGTTTGTACGTTGGCATGGAGGTGATCCCGAGGATTGTATCACTCGTGTGAATAATCTCATCACGTTTATGATGGATTGTGTTTTAGGTTTCATGACGTATAGATGATATCATGCCACACTGTGATAATTAATGCCATGTTTATGATGGATTGTGTTTATGTGTCACGACGTATAGATGATATCCTGCCACAATGTGATAATTAATGTCACCATCTTTTCTGCATTGATACTGTGATGATATCCCACCACACTACTCTAGCCGCCCACTGCCTACATTGAAACTTAAAGTTCAAACTCTCTGTGTTTGCTAGTTTGGAGCTCTGTTTTCTCTGAGGACCGAGGTTTGCTTTTGCTAAGGTGGAACCGAGAAGAGTGTTGCATTAGAGGAAATTTGAGGTCTAAAATGGGCCTCTTAAGGAAAATAATAAAATAATATTTATTAATTTTGGAGGAAGAAAGAAAAAAAAATACTTTTTTGTTCGTATTTTCAACATATATCCCTGTGCTTTTACTCAAATTTCGAGCGGGAGCACTCGTTGGATGCGGAATTAAATTCCGCATCCAACGAGTGCTCGAGCTCAAAATTTGAGTAAAAGCACAGGGATATATGTTGAAAATACGAACAAAAAAGTAGTTTTTTTTATGACAAATATCTCAAGTCAACCATTATGGTTGACTCATTTGATTGAAATTCTATTGGTTCTTGAATTTTAATTCATCAAGAAATTATGGTTTCCTCGTTTTCTTATATGATGGCTCGTTTTCTTATAAGGCCCATTTTAGACTTCAAATTTCCTCGAATGGGAGGCTAGAGCAGTAAGATTGATTTGAAGAATCGACTGCTAGTTTTTCAATTGGAAAGTATTTATATTATTCAAACCATAAATCTAAATCTATAACAAAGCATGCTTATTCAGCCTCCGGGCTAAAAACCATATCTTCCATGGTTGTCAAAAATCAATGCATTGACAGTTTCAAGTTCACAGTAATTTAAAGTTGCTGAACGTTTTAGATTCTTCAGATTTCCTTCCACCCTTGTCTGTCTTCTTCAAATTTCACATCGTTATATTAAAAATCAATATTGACAGTTATCTTCTTACAGTCCATTAATATGAATTCACATCGTTATATTTGCAAAATCGTGCGTTACTCATTACTGGGCTAAATTAACGGAATTAACAGGTTTAATGTTGATGGCCGCTAGCTTGCATACGTTTTCTGTCTGGTGATGTAGCATATTATTTTCATATATTCCATATTATTTTCTGCAAATCCTCTAGCATTTGGCTAGGTTTGTTGGAAAAAGATAACGACAAATGAACTCGGAAAATTGAAACATGTTTTTTCTTTTTAATATCATTTTGCAGTTAATATTCACTATAGTATACTGATCTATGTAAACGTTATACTTTATTTGAAATATTTGAAATTGATAATTTATGTCTTAATTTATATAATATTGAATACATTTCTTTTATAATTATATATAATTTAAGTATTTAATTTATTTGAATAAAATTAAGCAATCAAATAGCTTTAAACAAATTTATTAACGTATAATTGTTTGCCAATACACTATCTTGGCTAGAAAAGTCCCGTATTGTATTGGGTAGTTGGACGTGGTGTATGACTCAAATTGTTGGATGTAATCAGAACACATGTGAGTCTTGAATACGATACCGAGGCACTTAGTCTAAGAGATAAAGCTGATAAAAATGTTCTTAAAATTAAGTGAATTTTAGCAGAAAATTGGTGAATACCCTTGTTTGTCTTAATTTGCAAGTTGATAATGAAGAAAAGAAAATAGTCCATTAATATTGGGCATTGGTCATAAATGAATCCAATATCAATTTTAGCAGAAAATTGGTGAATAGCACAAACATAGGAATTCCGATTTAATATTACTTTCATCCAACCATGAAGAATAACACAATGGAAAATATTTACTGGAAACAACAATTAATAGAGAAAGGAAGGAATTACAGATTGTCATTACTAGAAATAACAATTAACAAAGAAAGGAAGTAAATTTACAGATTGTTATTAATGAATAGTTTTGTCATCAGTGGTATAATTATATTTAACACATTCCAAGAAACACATGCATGCCTTCCCAGGAACACCATAATGCTAATTAAAATTTAAGTAGGATATCATGTTGGAAAAGGAATTTAACAATGACGACAATGAAGATAGTGATGCCATTAGCTGGAATGATTCTGACTGCGATTAACCAGACAGAAACATTCTTTTTTTTAAAATAGAAACAATATACTTTTGGGTCTGCTCTTCCCGAGAATGACGTGAATGATATAGCAGCTTCTAATTCACCGAGTGTAGCACAGATCAATTCTGGAATAATCAAAGCCATGTGGCACAATCTGAGCATTCCATGTGGCACAATATAGGTTGTTGTTAAGTCAAAATTTTGTCAGAGAAAGCGAGGTCACTCTTTCGTCAGGTTGTTCCATTTCAGGGTGTTGGAAGTAGATGTTGAGGAGAAAGAGTGTCTGCTCCTCCCCCCAGGGATGAGTTTTTCAGAGTGGCTAAAGTAGATATCAACGCTTTAAACAAATATTTCATAGGAACATTGCTTCGCACATTTTGTTGGAAAGTGGAAATATGCACAGAGAAAGATCGGCCGCTCTTTCTCCAAGTTCTATTTTTACAATTCCCTTGTAAAAGAAGGTGTGGACGATCCTTCTTCTTCCCAATATTCTTTTCGTTATAGCTTGAGACTGCAAGAAGGGTTGGTCAATCCTTCTTCGTCTTCACCATTCTGGATATCGTTCATTTCTAGATAAAGGTTTTCACAATTATCTACTAAACAAAGGAGCGGCCGACCCTTCTTCTGGTGTTCACCATTTTAGATATAGATGAATTGACATACTAGCCTTCATAGGTTGAATAATTTGACAATTCCCTCATAAATGAAAGGGTGTCCGACCCTTCTTCTGCCCAGTATTGTATTCATAATAGTTCTAGAATACAAGAAGGGTCGGTAGTTCCTTCTTTCTTTCGCTATTCTGGATATAGGTGAATTGCTGGATATAGTTATTCACAATTATTTCCTAAACGAAGGGGCAACCGATCCTTCTCTTCGGAAAATGGAAGTTGGGACAAACATTTTTATATGTTAGAAATTAGATGATATCCGAGTCCCTACTATTTACAGCGGAAGTTGGAAGTTGGGAATTGTCGACATAGCCTTCGTAGATTAAATATATTTAAATTTATATCGTAAATGAAGGGTCGGCTGACCCTTGTTGTGCTCAGTATTCTTCCCTTGTTCACAATTTTGGAAATACATGTATTGTCGGCCTAGCATTCGTAGGTTGAACATTTTTAATATTCCGTCATAAATGAATGGGCGAGAGACGCTTCTTCTACCCAATATTCTTTTGGTAATCTTTCTAGACTGCAAGAAGCGTCGTTCGATCCTTCTTGTGTTCTCTTCTTCTTCAAGAAGGGGCGACCGATCCTTCCATTCGGAAAATTGGAAGTCCGAACATACATATTTTTATATATTATAACTTATGTTATATCTTTGTTTAAAATAAATATGATTTTTAATGTCCTCCTGTTATTTTATATTTCATAAAACGCTTTTAAATTGGATTTTTGTTCTGAACAATGTGTCCTGTTATTGTATATTTCAGATATCATTTATGAAATGGATTTTGGTACTCAACAATGTGTGGACCTGCTTTTTATTGGATTGAAAGTTGTTGAGGGAATCTCTTTTCTAGAAAGAATTTTTTTTCATAATATCAGCAATAATGCCGGATGTATCATTGTAAATGTTACCAAGAATTTAAATGCAAGTCTTCCATTTCCCTATCCATCGGAAGGTGCAGATACATTGTCAGAGGATGTTGGTGGTTATATTCAATGGCCTGTATCTGAGATCGTTAACCAGATTGGGTCAACTCTTCGCGAGAATGAGGTGAATGATATACCAGGTTCTACTTCGATGAGTGTAGCACATATCATAACAACTGAGAATAGATCTTCTTTTATTATGAGAAAAGTTAAGTTGTTACATAAGTGTTCAGAAAGCAAGGATTGCATTTCCATTGGTTTGGTAACAAATGTGAGTGGGACCGATTTTGTTGGGGGAACATTTTTGGGTGACTTCTCCTTTGGTGTTCTCGTGGATGAAGTGGTGTTTTCTTGTATGAAATTTTTTCCAGGGTTGAGCAGTGGAAGTTTTGTTGTATGGCTGATTAAAACAATCATCAATTTTAATACAGAAACATTGCTTTCTGTTGCAAGTAATTTCAACAATAATCAATCTGAATCTACTTTGAAAGTATTAAGAGAAAATCACAATGTTAGGTTTGTGGGCCAGAAAGTTAATTTGATACATCAATGTTTTTTAAGGCCACAGTATGTTGCTCAGGGAATAGTTTCAGCTATTTTTTAGGGAGACATTGTACAATTCAAAACACTAGATGCTAGTGAGTTTGGTATTTTAGTTCATAAAGTCTTCTGCAATTGTGATGATTGTAGTGTATTTGAAGGATCCCTTATAAGATGGCCTGCAAACCATTTTCTTGACCTCCATGATGTTCCTTTGGATGTTATACTAAAAAAGAAAGCAAACGAAGATATTGTCAAATTTTGGAATGTGTTTGAAGAATGTCCTTTAGAGATGGTCCTTCCGGGTACTCCCCATTATCAATATACAGATGTTAAAGGTAATGGAAGAAGGCCATACAATTATGTAAAGAGGCAAGTTGGGACTAAAATTTTCGACAGAAATTCAAGATCGATACCTTACAGGCCTGCAATAAATCAGGGTGCATTCCTTTCAAAAATTGGCACCGAACATTGTTGCTCAAATTTTTGTATATAAAAAATTCCACTTCAAACGATAGTTGAATGTCGGAAGAAATTTGATAGTATGAATGGAAATTCAAAAAGATAGTATGTTATAAATTGTATGGGATCAAATGCTCCTTTGGCCAAAGAAGGAGATGACAGAAAAATAAGCTTGTTTACAATGAGATTAGACACAAGAGACGTCTGTCAAAATGCATGGTATAAATGCCATGGGATAAAAAAGAGCACTTTCTTCAATTATAAAAGAATGTTCTTGAATGGTGATGTGAGAGCTGTGCACGTTAACAGTGGCTTGGAAAAATCTAGGGCGAACACTACTGTACTGGTAGCTACTATTAATAAAATTGTAGTAGAGAATTCAAACAAATCTCCACATCTTACACGATTAATCAGTTGAGATGGAACAAGGACAACCTTGAAATTATTTCCCGCGAATATGTCCCATGGTTTGCTGTGACAAATGGCTAATGTTGAATTCGAAAGAATCGGTTTACCTCCAGTATCACAATCCTCCTTTAGCAAGGTGATGAGAGAAGATTTTCCAGATGTTAAAATTTCTAAATCAAACTCCTTTGCAAGGTGTAATGAGTGCATTACAATACAGGATAGGCTTAAGGGGACCACTGATCCAGCTGAGGTGGAAAATTTGCGAGAAAACCAAGAAGCTCATAATAAATATATCGCAAGTTGTCGCCAGCTCTATTATTCACACAGGTTGGCTTCATAGAACAATCCGAAGACTTATCTCAGTATTGTTCATGACAAAATGGATAAGTCAAAGACTTCCATTCCAAGGATGGGTAAGAAGGAAAAATATTTTAGTAATGTTATGAATCTTCCCATATCATTGACTGGAATGCTGACTCATGGGCACAAGACTAGGGGTTTTGGTCATTTCAACCTCTCATTTTTAGAGATGGGATCGAATTTCACTGTGACATCCCTGGCTAAATGCTTGAAGTGTCTTGAAGATCCAGTGGGTGATAAATATGGTGATTTTTTCTACAAAGGTGGAACATCTAAGCACCAATTGCATGATGCTCTTTTGCAATCAGAGTCATATCAAAAGTGTTCGATATATAGAGAAGATGTAATGCAAGATTATGTAATGTGTGTTGATGGTACTAATCAATGCATGCCAAATAGAAAACTACCACCCATATTATTGTTGCAAATGGATAATTGTTCAGGAGATAACAAAAACCATTTTGTATTTTCATTTTTATCTCTTTTAACAACAAGGAGAGTGTTCGAGACAGTTGAAGTTGGATTCCTCCCGGTCGGACATACCCATGAATACATAGATGGAACTTATGGCAGGTTATCTGCAAAGCTAATGCACAAGGATATATTTTCACTCCTGGAAATTATGGATACGTATAAGACATATCAAGATCAAAATTCCTTTGTTACTTATCTAATTGATGAACTTTACAATTTTAAGAGTTTTGTGAAACCCAACCTTTTGGATGGAAATGCCAAAATCATCGGTATTAAAAAATGCCAGTTTTTTAAATTTCAGCTCATAAATGACATTCCAGTCATGCAATGGAAGGAATCACTTCAGGATGAAGCTTGGTCGTATCCTTGTCATCTCTGGTAGTCATTTCCAGATGGTAGCGTAGACTTGCCAGTGGGACAACCTAGGTTATTAAATCTACAATCAAAAAGTCCTTCGGAGATTGACGAAATAAAAAAGGGAATAGAAACATATATTTCATTTTGGAATCAAGGGATTGAGAAGGGAGGTGAACAATTTTGGCATCCCAAGTTAAATTATTGGGAGGTTGTACTTAATGCTTTGGACAGTCCCTTTGAGAGTGTTGATCAGTCATCAACTAACTTTTGGCCATTGACAAGCCATGATATTTGTAGTAGTGAACCTACAAGATCTGAACATGAAATTATGGATGCCTATTTGAAGGAAAATGTTCCTGATTTATAGGATTGCTATGTTGGACCACTATGCAACAAGCCTAGAGATGAATTCATTCCAAGAGTGGATGTTGTAAAGGGCCAAATGGTCATTGTGCAATCACCAGAGCTAGATTGTGAAATCTGGTTGGGTAAGGCGATTGGTGATATTTATCAGGAGTCAGATGCTAGTACTGTTGGGTCTTACAAAGTAGAGGTGCAATGGTGGAAGCCAATAGGAGCATCGAAGGATCTGAAGGTTTTGTACAAAAAATAATTAGATAGAAAGAAACAATGGGTTGTTGGTGCAGAAGAAAATATGATGATCGACATAAATAACATCATATGGGCATGGTCACCAAGGCAAGGATGGGCAGGAGAAAAAATTAGCATAAACGAGAAGGGCCTTGCAGCAGTCAGGGTACAACGATAAAATATGGTTTCTAAATAGTAGACAAAATTGGTTTCTAAATTTCTCTATGTGGCAGTTTTAGGCAACAAAATTGTTGTGTTTCTAAATTTCCACTTGGTCAAGAAAAAGTTGTATTTTTTCATTTTCATTAAATTTTTATAAAAGGAAAGGCCATTGGGATTGATAATGGATGGTTATCTGTTAAAAAATTGGATTTGTGATCATTGTCGTCATTTGCGCACTAACTGTCATTAAGTGTTGTAATTAACACCTTAATTACTAGTAGTGGTTTATCCGCTACATTTAAAATCAAGTAATTATCCTCAAAGTAACTACCTAAATACTAAAATATGATCAAGTAATTATCCTCAAAGTAATTATACTCAAAGTGCCAAATCCAGTGGTGCTCATACTAGGAGAAAATATTCTATATGAGCAAATATTATAATTAAACTATATTTGTAATAGTCAATGTGCCAAATCAAATATGCCACATGTCACAATATGATCGTTCCACGTGTCACCCTGGGATACTAGATATCAAATTTTAAACAACCAAATTTATATTCTTTTTTATTAAAAGACTTTGTTGGAAAGTGGAAATATTCTTAGAGAAACAGTGGCCGCTCTTTCCCAAAGGTGTTCTATTGTTACGATTCCCTCGTAAATGAAAGGTTGGCTGACCCTTCTTATTCCCAATATTCTTTTCATAATAGTTTGACAGTGCAGGAAGGTTCAGTCGACCCTTCTTGTGTTCTCTATTATGGATATAGCGGAATTATTGGATAAGGGTTTTCACAATTAACTACGAAAATAAGGGGCGACCGATCCTTCTTGTCGGAAAACAGAAGTCGAGAGAAACTATTTTTATATGTTAAAACTTCCAAGGTGTTCTATTTATAAAATTGCCTCGAAATTGAAAGGTCGGCCGACCCTTCGTATTACCAATATTATTTTCATAATAGTTCGACACTGCAAGAAGGGTCGGTCGACTATTCTTATTCCAAATATTCTTTTGATAATAGTTCGACACTGCAAGAAGGGTCGGTCATTCCTTCTTGTGTTCTCCATTATTGATATCGATGAATTGTTGGATAAATTTTTTCACAATTAACTCCGAAAAGAAGGGTCGACTGATCCTTTTTGTCGGAAAATAGAAATCCGGGCAAACGATTTTTATATGTTATAACTTAGCCGATTGACTGGCTATTCGTACAATGCATGAATATTTTAGACATTGCACTTTTCACTTTAAAATTTTGAACATTTAAAAATGAAAATTGCACTTTTAAAAAAAAAATTACATTTTTTGATTTGAAATTCACACTTTTCAAATCAAAATTTGCATTTTTTGATTTGAAATTCACGCTTTTAAGGTTCATAAGTAGTCAAGAAACACACTATTCTAATAGAAAAACACACTTTTCAAAGCCAATATTGCCCCTTTCAGAACTTGATTTTGCACATCAGAAAGGTTGATATTGACACTTTCAAAGTCAGGTAGATGTTGACACTTTCCTTTGAAATTTTCTTGCATTTTTGAGTGTTTTTGTGAGTTGAGGAAAGCACTAATTTTTTCCAAAAGTCAGGTTCTTTCCACAACTGCAATCTGCAATCCGCAATGCGGATTGCGGAATCTTTGTTTTTGGTTTTGAAACATTTTCTCTCCGCAACCCGCAATCCGCATAGAAATATTCTTCAATAATTGTGGTCTTCTGCATCCGCAACCTGCAACCCACAATTGTGGGTTGCGGATGCAAAAGACCAACTCGTAACCCTTCTTTTCCTTCCCACATGTTTACGTTTTAACCATCGATTTGTCTTGATCCTACGGATAGGATTACACTGGGTGATTTGAATGAAATTTAGCTTTCCCGTTTAGCTTGTCGATGTTAGCATTAGCTTTGTCCTGGGTGAAAGTGGGAGGTTCAAGTTCTAAAAAGAATGGAGAAAACCTCGGTGGTCTGAGAAAAATAGAATCATCTGGGTAGGTATTCATGACCTTAATGGTGAAATGATCAAATCCAAGCCCAAAAATTTGCAAGGAGAATTACATTGCAGAGGTCCGCCTCCAGTTACATATCTGAGAAATTAAACGGTCTAGATCGGCAGCGGTGAAGATCTACAGTCATGAGCACACTTCGTGAAAAAAGGGTGAGGTGTTTTAGATGGAGGCAGGAGGTTTAGCCACAAGCATCTTAAGGAGCAGATCAACAGCCAATGGAGCAGATCGATGGTCGAGAATTATTTCTCCGATACGACATGCGCGGAGCAAACAAATTTTTGGATCCGCAAACTTTTGGTAGAGGTCCACGGGTTTGGATGGCTTAGATTTGACGAGGCCGAGATCTATGGCCAAGGTTTTTTTCGCGCATATAACTTGCATGAAACATCAATTCAAGCCAAATCTGCAAAGTTGGTAAAAGTCGCACCGTTTAACGGCCAGGATTGATGCAAGATCTAGATCTGTTAATTTTTGAGCATTAATTCAACATACTCTAGGATGTTTACTAAGATAATAACATGTACAACATATCAATCATATCAATCACAACAAGCAACCACATAAGACAATAGACACACAGAGTTTCACTGGGGAAAACCATAAAGGTGAAAAACCCCACAACTTCCTCAGAGATAGAAAGAGCAATGATACAACCCAAGTACAAGAGATAGTCCTCCTAGCATCTACTCCTCCTTCCTCACTTGTGCGCCACTCTCCAATGAGTGTAGAAGTGAATAATGAAGTGATCAAATAGAGTGCCTCCCGAAATCTATTTATACATGACCTGACCAGCCTAATAAACTAGCAGGGCCGACTTGTCTAACTCAATCTAATAACCCATGGTAATACTAATCAGGGCCAACCCCACAGTTGGTGGTCTAATAACCCATCACTTGCAAGTGGCGATACTTGTGACACTTGTCAATACAAATGAAGACACTTATGTATAGAGGAACAATAACATATCTATAGGAGTACAATATACATAGGTGAAATACATTCCGAAGTTATAATTACATCAACACTCCCTCTTAACTAGGAAGGTATTTCTCGACACAGATCTGCTAGCACAAGTATTCTTCTCTGGATCATCGTCATCGTCATGGCTACTGCTATCTCAATCAATCTCTGAACTACTCGTCATAGGAAGTTCTAGAGAGCCAGCCCTTTTTCATGCTGGATGTAGGCCCACCACCTATAGGTCTTCATCATCAGTGGCCGAACTGTGGAACCTAGGACTGATTACGTGCATTAACAAAACCTAGCGCATACTATAGGATCTTTTACATGTTGACCTTCACAAAACCTACTCAGAGCATCCCAGGATGTTACGAGCATACTGCTCTACCTGTCTGGATCTCGATAGAGCATCCCAAGCTGTTACGAGCACGTCGTTCTATCTGTCCGGATTTTAAAGGATATTTTCTATGTGAACTTTCACAAAACCTACTCAGAGCATCCCAGGATGTTACGAGCACACCGTTCTACTTGTCTGGATTTCGATAGAGCATCCTAGGATGTAACGAGCACACCGCTCTACTTGTACAGATTTTAAAGGATCATTTCTATGTGAAACCATAGCAAAACCTACTCAGAGCATCCCAGGATGTTACGAGCACACCGCTCTACCTGTCCAGATCTCGATAGAGCATCCCAGGATTTTACGGGCACACTGCTCTACCTGTCCGGATTTTAAAGGATCTTTTCTATGCTACCTGCACAACCTGTCCACGACCAGAGAGTATCAACCTGATTCTCACCATACATCATCCTAATGTACATGATCAACTTGATCATCGTCATTGCATCGTTCTGATGCATGTCATCTAGAGCAACATCCTAAAGCTCATCATCCATGATCATCCTGATCATACAATGCATCCACCTGATGCATAGAAAGTATCTACCTGATACATATCATCATACATGATCTACTTGATCATACAAGTATCCACCTGATACACATACAAATACATGATCCACTTGATCATACAATGTATCCACCTGATACATATACAAATACATGATCCACCTGATACATATACAAATACAAGATCCACCTGATACATATACAAATACATGATCCAACTGATCATATCAAGCATCCAACATGATGCATATACAAATGCATAATCCAACTGATCATATAAAGCATCCAACATGATGCATATACAAATACATGATCCCACTGATCATATCAAGAATCCAACATGATGCATATACAAATGCATGATCAAACTGATCAAAGCATCCAACTAATGCATATATACAAAGCAGTAATTAGAGCATCGTCCTGATGCTCATCACACAACGCTTACATCCACATCCATGGGAAGGATCCTCCTTTCACCATGCTTGGAATGGCTCCTACAAATGTGTCCATCACTTCTTCCTCGAAGTGTCGTTAATCTGAAGAACACCAAGCCTCTCTCTGAAGTAATCAAACTTCACTCTGGCTAGTGGTTTCGTCAGCACATCTACAACCTGCTCATCCGTCGCAACATACAGGAGCTTCATTGCTCCTCTCTGCACCATATCTCTGATATAATGATATTTGATCTCAATGTGCTTTGACTTGTCGTGGAACATCGGGTTCTCAGACAACTTCACACAACTCTGGTTATCACAAAAGATACCAGTAGCCTACAACGAGAGATCAAATAACTCAGACAGTAGCTTTTGGAGCCATACTGCCTCACAACTAGCCGAACAAGCTGCAACATACTCTGCCTCGGCTGTACTCAGTGCTACGCAGGACTGCTTCCTGCTAAACCAAGAGATCACACCCAATCCCATACTAAAGCATCACCCAGATGTGCTCTTCCTATGTGCAGCACTTCCTGCCCAGTCTGAATCAACATAACCCTACAGGTTAAAATTTTGATTCGCATCATACTTCAGCCCATAATCAATTGTACCCTTCAGGTACCTCAGAATATGCTTTACAACAACCAGGTGAACACCTATGGGATCCGTCAAGAACTAGGTCAATGTGTTCAATGCAAAGCAAATATCTGGTATAGTGTTCGTCAGGTACATCAAGGATCCAAGCATATGACGATATACCGTGAAATCAACCGGATCAGATGAAGCATCACATATAAGCTTCAGGTTCGATTCCATAGGTGTGGCCATGGTCTTGCAGTCCATCATCCCGAACCTCTTCAGGATCTCTACTGCATACTTCCCTTGTCCAAGGAAGATTCCATCTTCACTCTTCCACACCTCCATTCCTAGTAAATAATGCATCATCCCCAAGTCCTTCATCTCAAACTCGGCAGCAAGCTTCTGTAAAGTTTGTCACAGCAGATCTAATGAACAAATAAATCAGTCACAACAGATGAACATAGAAGAAATGGTGCAAAACTGTGCAAAACATGCAGCAGTGCTCTCTATCCCAGAAAGGGTGAATGAATTACAATACAAACTGTTACAATGAACAGAGCAATTCGAATTGCCTAAGGAGGTCATTCGAATCACTGAATGGAGTAGCTTGACTCAATCTAGGAGTCCTCATCAATCATCGGTGTTGCTCATCAATCACAACAACCAGTCATCCAGGTGTCAAGCTGAGTCTAACTGATCATAATAAATGTAACTGAAGTGTGCAGCACTGATATAGGATCTGGAGGCTCAGTGGGGGCGCATGGGAGGCTAACTGGAGTCAGAGCAAGTCACCTAATCGAACTGGAGGTCAATCGGAGGTGAAACAGTCAGTCAGGAGTGAAATCGGAGTGAAATCAATCAGAATCGGAGCTAACTGAATGTAACTGGAGTGAATCTGCAGTGGTAGGTGAACAAGTGCGCCCTTCTCTGTCAGTAGGTGAGAAGAGGGCGCCTTTCAGCTTAGGAGGGCTAAAACTCTGTGGAAAGTGGCTCCCGGGTGCTAGAAGAAGGTGGATAAGGTGCTGGAGGCATCAAACTGGTGACTGGACTGCATATCCTGAAATAGATCATGCAAGATCCTGAAGTAGATATGTATCCCGAAATAGATGATCCTGAAATAGATATGTATCCCGAAATAGATGATGGATATCCGAACACCCCCCCTCAAGCTAGACTATGATGTGCCAACTAAAATAATGTGGGGCCCTGGTAACTAAGACCAAAGGTCACCCCAATACAATAATCCAAAAAATGCTGAAAAATAAACTAAGTGAGGAAAGAGGGAAAACCCAGTGGGAAGAAAGCCCCCCCTCAAGTCTAAAGCATAATAATGAATCAATCTGTCTCCACCATGATGGAACTCACCCCCAACAGTGAACGGAGGTAAGAGAACTTCTTCTCAGTGAAGCTCTTGGTGAAGATGTCTGCAATTTGCTCATCAGTAGGGCAATATTGCAGAATGATGGTGCGGTCATGCACCAACTGTCGAATGTAATGCATATGAATCTCAATGTGCTTGGTCCTCTGCCGCTGAACTGGATCTGTGGAGATCTTGATAGCACTTTGATTGTCACAAAATAGGACAGTCGAAGTAGTGCCACCAAAACCAAACTCGGAAAGAATACCCTGCAACCAAACTGCCTGAATGCAGGCATTGACTGCCCCTCGATACTCTGCCTCTGCTGAAGAAAGTGCAATGGCTGCTTGCTTTTTGCTGGACCAGCAAATAGCACCATGACCAATCATGAAAACATAACCGGAAGTGGACTTCCGATCAATGCTATCACCTGCCCAATCTGAATCAGTAAAACCAATGAAATCTAGCTCAGAATCTGCAGCATAATGTATGCCAAACTGTCTCGTACCTTGCACATACTGCAAGATCCGCTTGGCTGCTCGCCAATGAAGCTCATGTGGCTGCTGCATATATCTTGACACGGCACTCACGGCATATGAGATATCAGGCCGTGAATGTGTCAAATAAAGTAGTGAACCAATCAACTGTCGATACATACTGCAATCTGCAAGCGGTGTGGAATCTCCCTCCTCAAGACTGATTCCTGAGAGGAATGGGAACGGGGCTGCCTTACATTCAGCCATATTAAACTTCAATAACAGGTCGGAAGCATATTTTTGCTGAGATATAGTGATCCCATCGAAATTTTGAGCTATCTCCAAGCCCAAAAAGTGACTCAGCAAGCCCAAATCGCTCATGTCAAAAGCTAGATTTAAGGCAGTTTTTAGCTTGTTTATTGAAGTAAGTGTGCTACCAGTAATAAGCAGATCATCAACATAAAGTACAATAACCAACAAATTACCTTTAACTCGCTGAATATAGACATTCGGATCAGATTTGCATCTTTGGAAATTCTGAGAAAGAAGGAAGGAGTCCATCTTTGCGTACCAAGCTCTTGGGGCCTGTTTTAACCCGTACAAAGACTTCTTCAATCTACAAACCAATGATGGATCTGATGTATAACCCTCTGGCTGCTGCATATAGACCTCTTCAGCAAGGTCTCCATGTAAAAATGCACTCTTCACATCCATGTGATGCACCTCCCAGTGCTTGGATGCGGCAATAGCTAAAACAAGGCGGATGGAATCCATCTTTGCAACCGGTGCAAAGGTCTCTGTGTAGTCCACTCCTTGGACTTGGGAAAAACCTTTTGCCACCAACCTTGCTTTATATTTGCTGATAGTGCCATCAGCAGCAACTTTAGTACGGTAGACCCATTTACACTTCACTAATTTTCTTCCAGGTGGAAGAGAAACTAGCTCCCATGTATTGTTCTTTTGAAGAGAACTGTACTCTTCATCCATGGCATCTTTCCATCTCGGATCTCGATGGGATGAATAATATGATTGGGGATCTGAACCAGCCATCAAATAACAAATCTCAGGAAGAAATGGATCAGCAATAGAAAGATCCATACCTGCCCTTTGAAAGTCTCCTCTTGTTCGTCTCGGATCAGCAGGATTTCCAAGATTCGAACCAGCAGATTGTAGAGTATTTTGGGCCCACTTTGGTAACTGAGGGGGATCTGAATGGTCGGATTCCGAACCTGATATGTCATGATCATCATATGCTGCTACAATATCAGAAATATCAGAACTCATACCTTCATTATCGCTGCTCGAATCTTCTTCTGGTGAAGGCGGTGAATCGGCAGTTTTCTCCTCAACTAGTTGCAATTCTTGAAGCGGTTCTTCAAACTGCACACTGCGCTCTATGAATATCTTTTTAGATCTGATATCCATGAGTTTATATGCTTTTGATTCTTCCCCATATCCTATCAATATGCACTCGATACTTTGTGGATCCAAAGCTCGTCTCTTCTCAGAAGGAATTCTAGCCCATGCAGTAGAGCCAAAAACTCTCAAATTTGACACATCCGGTTTGTGACCAAAGAATGCTTCGAAAGGAGTCATACCTTTCACGGATGAATGTGGAACACGGTTCTGTATATATGCAGCAACATTGATTGCTTCAGCCCAAAGATTTGCAGCCAAACCTTTTGATTCAATCATGCATGTAGCCATCTCTTTCAGTGACCGGTTTTTCCTTTCCGCTACACCGTTCTGCTGGGGTGTGTAGGGAACTGTATGTTGGATCTTGATTCCGCTTTGGGCACAAAGTTGCAGAAACTCGGACTTGATATATTCCCCACCATTATCAGATCTAAGAGCTTTGATCTTGCTCTCAGTGGTGGTCTCAACAGAAGCCTTAAAATCCTTGAATTTTCCAAGCACTTCTGACTTGTTTTTGAGAAAGAATACCCATGTAAAGCGAGAATAATCGTCAATAAATGTCAAAACATACCTTGAACCATTTAATGACATATGGGGCAGCGGACCGCTGATATCAGAATGGATCAATCCCAAAATAGTAGAGGCTCTGCTAGCCTTGCCGTGGTCGAATCTGTGCTCGGGGTGCTTCCCAATAATGCAACCGGAGCATATTCCCTTCGAGGAACGGAGTTGTGGAAGCCCATCAACCATGGATTTATTTGATAGCAGCAGCAAATACTTATAATTTAGATGTCCAAATATTTCATGCCAAAGCCTACTAACCTCATTACCATGTGTGCGAAGAGTAGTGGGCTTTGCAAGCGGAATAAAGTGTGAAAACTCATAACATTTAGCAGTGTGGTTTGCCTTTCCAACCGCAACTAGTCTTCCACTTTTGATATCAGAAATTTCAACTGTATTAGGGCTGAATGTGACTTTCTTTGGATCACCAGTATGTGTCATTTGATACACAGAAAGGAGATTCGAAGCTAAAGAAGGCACATAGAGAACATTCTGAAAGCATCCATGATCTACATGAATCGTACCTTTGCCCTTTGAAGAAATTTTTGAGTCATCTCCCAAATGGATGGGGATGGAGCTGTTTGGATCGAATGAGGAAAAAGAATCAATATTTGCAGCCATATGATTTGATGCACCCGAATCTATCAAGAGAGTGGGCTTCGAAACCGTTGCCATGAGTGCTTGTCCTCTTTCATGATCGTCATTCCGATCCTTCTTCCTTGCACCGTCAGGAAGGGTTATGTTGTTCTTTTCCAAAAGGAGGGCCATTTGATCTATAGTCTTCTTCATACATGAACTTTCGGGATGAAAGCCACGGTTACAATAAGCACATTTAGATTTTTGGTTACCTTCTTTGCCCTTTTGCTTGGATTTCGAACTGGATGGTGCATCCGTTTGCTTGCCTTTGTCTTTTTGCTTGTGAGGCTCGAATTTGGGCTTCTCCTTCTTTAGCTTTCCTTTACCATTCGAAATCTTGGGTCCTTGAACAAATAGGGCTGAATCTTTGGAGATTATGGACCCCATTTGAATCAACTTGTCATGCTCTTTCGTAACGGACTCAATGAAGGCATTCAAGGTAGGCATCTTCCAATTCGGGGTAGTTAGCCGACCGGAATTGAAAGTGGAGACAAATACCGAATAATCTTTCCCAAGCTTGCTTAGAATGGAGAGGATCAACTGTTTATCCTCTTTGATAACACCACTGTTCTTCAATTGCAAGTTCAAGTTCTTGAATTTTGTGAAGAATTCATTGATGCTCTCGAAATTCTCAGGATTAAGGCCAATCAATTCATTCTCTAATTGAAAAGCCCTAAGCTCATCCTGCTTGCCGAATAGTGTCTCAAGTTGCTCCCATATGGATTTTGGAGTCTTCAATCCGCTGAGATGGAAGTGAAGATCCTTGGAGATGGAGAGACAAAGAAGACCGTAAGCTTCATCAAGCTTATTGTAGTGTTTGGTTCTTTCTGCCACATTGTTTGGCTCCAATTCAAGACCAAGAGTGACTCGGTAGTATCCTTTTGAACGTAATATGATCTCCATATCATCTTTCCAATCAAAATAATTGAATGGGGTGAGGATAGGCTTTGAAGAAGAGTATTCCATTGCTAGGAGCGAGTCAAATGATGAAGAAGAAGCTTGCATGCAGACTATAGCGAATGGAGATGCTGTAGGGAAGCTTGCATGCAGAATGTAGCGAGTGCACTTGGAGGAGATAATTAACCTGCAAATCACATAAGAACAATCACAATAAGGTCGAACAATCCACCCTTTGAGAGTTGCATCACACCTGGGATTGGATTTCAAGCAATGTTGAATAGGTCCAATGTATCAGATCCAGGAATTATGTGGTAACTCAAGCTTCTGGAGTGGTATTGGAGTATTTTTCAAGCTTTGCATGCACAGGAGCGAATGCCCTTGAGATATCTCATGCCAAACTTTTTGCAATTTTTAGCAATTCAGTCAAATCTTCTTGTATAAACACCTGTAGAAAAGAGATCTTGTCCCTGCAATGGCTCTAATACCATGTAAAGTTTGTCACAGCAGATCTAATGAACAAATAAATCAGTCACAACAGATGAACATAGAAGAAATGGTGCAAAACTGTGCAAAACATGCAGCAGTGCTCTCTATCCCAGAAAGGGTGAATGAATTACAATACAAACTGTTACAATGAATAGAGCAATTCGAATTGCCTAAGGAGGTCATTCGAATCACTGAATGGAGTAGCTTGACTCAATCTAGGAGTCCTCATCAATCATCGGTGTTGCTCATCAATCACAACAACCAGTCATCCAGGTGTCAAGCTGAGTCTAACTGATCATAATAAATGTAACTGAAGTGTGTAGCACTGATATAGGATATGGAGGCTCAGTGGGGGCGCATGGGAGGCTAACTGGAGTCAGAGCAAGTCACCTAATCGAACTGGAGGTCAATCGGAGGTGAAACAGTCAGTCAGGAGTGAAATCGGAGTGAAATCAATCAGAATCAGAGCTAACTGAATGTAACTGGAGTGAATCTGCAGTGGTAGGTGAACAAGTGCGCCCTTCTCTGTCAGTAGGTGAGAAGAGGGCGCCTTTCAGCTTAGGAGGGCTAAAACTCTGTGGAAAGTGGCTCCCGGGTGCTAGAAGAAGGTGGATAAGGTGCTGGAGGCATCAAACTGGTGACTGGACTGCATATCCTGAAATAGATCATGCAAGATCCTGAAGTAGATATGTATCCCGAAATAGATGATCCTGAAATAGATATGTATCCTGAAATAGATGATGGATATCCGAACAGCTTCCTCTTGGTGTCGGCAATCAACCCATCCTCACTTGTAACAAATAGGTCATCCACATACAAAGGTAGTATCACAGGATTGCCTTCCTCAACCTTGTAGTAAAGGTTGGAATCCGCTTTACTCTTGGTAAAGCTCAAACTAGATAGAAAGTTGTCTATCCTACCATACCAAGTCCTAGGATCTTGCTTCAAGCCATACAAGGATTTCTTCAACTTGCACACATATGGCCCCCTATCATGTGTCTCAAAACCAAGTGGCTCCTCCACATACACTTCCTCCTCGACTACACCATTCAAGAAAGCTGTCTTGACATCCATCTGGTGTATCTTCCATTTCATCACTACAGCCAGGGAAAGTATTGATTTGATGGAAGTGTACCTGGCTATAGGATCAAAAGTCTCCTCATAATCTATCCCCTCTTTCTGGGAGAAGCCACGAGCTAGAAATCTTGCTTTGTATTTTTCTATGCTGCCATCTGCAGCATGCTTGATATTGTAGATCCATTTGGAAGTCACAACTGACTTCCCTTCAGGTCTTGTGACTACATCCCAAACATCATTCTTTAGGATCGATTGGTATTCCTCGGCCATGGCATCCTTCCATTCTTTCTTTCCACTGCTTCTTCATAATTGGAAGGTTCTTTGTTCATAATATCACAGACTAAGGCAACATAACTGGTATGCGATCTAGTCCTCTTCCTTTCTCTGTGTTCTTCTTCTGGAATGCCATATCTTTCTTCATCTTGAATGAGCTTTCTATCCCATGTAGGTTTCCTCTTGTGAGAGTTCTTCTCATGGGGTGTATCTACAGGTTCTTGCGGATTTTCAACTTCACGATCTGCTTCTGGAATTGCTTCAGTCATGTCTTGAAATCTGGTTTCCTTTGGTTCTTCATGATCTTCAATAGGTGCCTTCTTTGATTTGATGTAAGTTGAATCCTCATCGAATGTTACATCCCTGCTAACATCAATCTTCTTGAACCCTGGAAAGTATATTCTGTAAGCCTTCGAGCTTTCACTGTATCCCACAAAGATGCCCTTCTTTCCTGAAGGATCTAGCTTTGTCCTCTTTTCCTTTGGAATATGTGTATATACTGGACAACCAAATATTCTGAGATGGCTGACATCAGGTTTCTTACCAGAGAAGATCTCTTTTGGTATCTTGTTGTCCAATATCTTGTGAGGTGTTCTATTATGTACATATACAGCTGTCCTAGATGCTTTTGCCCATAGATGCATATGCAGATCCTGATCATGTAGCATTGCCCGTGCTGCTTCCATGATCGTTCTATTCTTCCTTTTTGCAACTCCATTTTGTTGTGGATTGTAGGGAGCAGTCAACTCCCTCTTAATACCTAAATCACTGCATAGCTTCTTGAAGTCACTTGAAGTGAATTCTCCGCCATTGTCAGATTTGAAGGTCTTGATCTTCTTATGAGTTTGATTTTCCATCAAAGTTTTCAATTCCTTAAAATTATCAAACACTTTATCTTTGTTCTTCAAGAAGTAAACCCAAGTCTTCCTAGAGAAGTCATAAATGAAAGAGACATAGTAAACATACCCACTAAGAGAACTGGATGACATTGGACCGCATACATCAGAGTGGATAATTTCCAAGATTCCTTTAGATTTACTTTCACTGCTTGTAAATTCCTTCTTAAAGTTCTTTCCTTTTGCACATCCTTTGCCAACACCTTCATGCTTTGTCTTGATTTCAGGAAGACCTTCTACAGCTTTACTTGCAATTGGTAGTGCTTTGTAGTGCACATGTGCAAGACTTCCATTCCAAAGTTCACTTGGCTCCATGGATTCATGTACCATGGCATGTTCAGGTTGTCCCTTCAATTTGTACAATCCTCCCTCTTGCTCTCCAATCACCATTGCATCATCTATAGTTTTACCTTTAGGACACATTAGGACTTGACCATCCACAAATGCAACCCTCATGCATTTTTCATCCAATGCAGATATGGAGAGTAGGTTCTTCTTGAGCCCAGGTACATATAGAACATATTTCATCTTCAAAGACTTCCCAGAGTCTAGGTTGTAGGAGGCTTCATCACTTTCCTTGATAGGATATTGATAGTCATCCCCAAGTTTCACTTTATGGGGTGACTCATGTTTAGATAGATTTACAAAATATTCTTTAAACCCAGTCATGTGTTTGGAAGCCCCACTATCAATAAGCCAATCATTACATCCATGAGAGATAGTACCTGTGAGAGCAGAGATTAAAACATATTCATCTTCACTTGATGAATCATCACTTTCTGCCCTAGCCTTCTTCTTGGGAGGTTCATCATCCTCAGCAGCATGAGCATGATATCTCTTCTTGTTGTACTTATTCTTCTTGTTGAAGTTGTTGTTGTTGTCTTTCTTTTTCTTGGGACAATTTGAAGCAAAGTGTCATAATTCATTACAATCGAAACATCAAACATGAGAGAGATCTTTCTTCTTATAATGAGGGTGAGAATGTTTCTTGTTATGAGATTTCTCCCTCTTAAACTTGCTTCCCTTGGTGTGTGCTGTGAGAGCTTGATCTTCATTCCCCATCTTTTCTTCTCGGGCCACAAGCCGTGCTTCTTCTTGTGAGCATTCCTCCCACAGCCTACTGAAGGAGATCAACTTCCTTCTTGCATAGATTCCTTGGATAAAGGAATCCCATGACCTAGGTAGGCCATTTAATGTGGTCATAACAACTTCACCATTGTCCACAATTTCATCCACAGCTTCAAGTTGTTCCTTGATCTGAGAGACCTTAGAAAAATAGGATTGAATGGTCTCTCCACTCTCAAGCTTTACCTCTTTTAATTAGTTCCGCAGAGTCATCTTCTGATTTATGTTCTTCCCTTCAAATAGCTTGGTCAAGGAATCAAACATCTCCTTGGTTGTCTTTAGAGATGACACATGTGGTATGAGATGCTCTTTGATAGAATAAACAATGATCCTCTTTTCCTTGACCAAGTTCTTTTTATGTAAGGACTTAGCCTCTTCTCCCTCTGGCACATGGACCTCTTCTCTTATGTAAGTGTCCAATTCATTTTCTTCCAGGATTAACCCAAGGCTATACTTCCATGCTCGGAAGTTATCAGCCCCTTCAAGATTATCCTCAAGCTTGGTGTGGTGAGACATCTTAAAGAGTACTTCAAATGGAAATAGAAAAGGTTTAGGTCTTAACACTTGATTTGCAGAAATCTGGATCTGGTGTTGGATTAGGGTTTGTTAGAGAAACCCTAAAAATTCAAAATGTGAATTTCAAACTTCTGAAAGGATAGAAAGATGCGCCTTGATGAGTTGATCATCCTGGTATACTCAGAAATTGAAAACTGCAAAGTTTCACCCTTTTGAAATGCTTTTCAATCTCCCGGATTCACTAGAGAGGACCTTGAATTAGTGTTTGAGTTTCCCCAAGCTTCACCCAACCAAAAAGTTCGATCCAAAGCTCTAAACTTCGATTTCCCCAAGGAGCTTCCATCCATGGTATCAGAATTCAGAAATTCCTATTTTTGTGGAGACCCTAATTTTTAGGGGGCCAAAAATGAAAGTGCCCAGAATTGAATTCTGATTGGATAGAAAGATGCACCTTGCTGAGGAGAGTCAATCTACCCTACTGCCTTTCCAAAATCTGTGGAGAGAAACCCAAAAACAAGAAGACCTAGCTTCCGCAACTCCATAGTGTCTTCTTCTCAGGTTAGCTCTGATACCATGTTAATTTTTTAGCATTAATTCAACATACTCTAGGATCTTTACTGAGAGAATAACATGTACAGCACATCAATCATATCAATCACAACAAGAAACCACATAAGATAATAGACACACAGAGTTTCACTGGGGAAAACCATAAAGGTGAAAAAACCCACAACTTCCTCAGAGATAGAAAGAGCAATGATACAACCCAAGTACAAGAGATAGTCCTCCTAGAAGCTACTCCTCCTTCCTCACTTGTGCGCCACTCTCCAATGATTGTAGAAGTGAATAATGAAGTGATCAAATAGAGTGGCTCCCGCACTCTATTTATACATGACCTGACCTGCCTAATAAACTAGCAGGGCTGACTTGTCTAACTCATTCTAATAACCCATGGTAATACTAATCAGGGTCGACCCCACACTTGGTGGTCTAATAACCCATCACTTGCAAGTTGCGACACTTGTGACACTTGTCAATACAAATGATGACACTTCCGTATAGAGGAATAATAACATCTCTATAGGAGTATAATATACATAGGTGAAATACATTTCTAAGTTACAATTACATCAACAAGATCAGCGGTGGGTGACTTCCCGTGGTTTTAACTGGTAGAAAAGGAGACATGTGGCGGGATTCGAGACCACCAGGGATCATAGGGTTAGAAAGTAGCGGCGATCCATGGCCCATAACGGATTAGGAAAATAGATGGCCAAGGAAGCTTCCACGCCGCAGGATATGCAGGGGTGATAGAAAAGGATAAATAATATAAAAAACTCGCCTGCACAGAGAGCTGGATTCCATCTGTCCTATTTTGCATCGAAAAGCAATAGGAGCAAGCTGTGCAGAAACAGACAGGTCAACCAGGGGCCCAAGCCAACCTTCAACCAACCAGGAAGGTTCTCTGCTCTACACTAAACTATTTAATGGCTGATTTGAGTGATAAAGAACCCCCTGGTTTTGAGATTCAAAGCATAGAAGGGTCGATTGACCCTTTTTACAATTCCCTCATAATTGAAGGGTCAGCCGACCCTTCTTATTCCCTATATTATTTTTATAATAGTTCGACACTCCAAGAAGGGTCGATCGACCCTTCTTATTACCAATATTCTTTTCATAATATTTTGACGCTACAAGAAGGGTTGGTTGATCCTTCTTGTGTTATCCATTATGGATATAACTGAATTGTTGGATAAAGGTTTTCACAGTTAACTACGAAAAGAATGGGCAACCGATCCTTCTTGTCAGAAAACGGAATTTGGGACAAACTATTTTTATATGTTATAACTTCCAAGGTGTTCTAATTTTATAATACCCTCAAAATTGAAGGGTCGACCGACCCTTCTTATTCCCAATATTATTTCTGTAATAGTTTAACACTGCAAGAAGGGTCAGTCTATCCTTCTTGTGTTCGCCATTATTGATATAGCTAAATTGCTGGATAAATGTTTTCACAATTAACTACGAAAAGAAGGGGCGGCTGATCCTTCATGTCGAAAAACAGAAATCGGGACAAACAATTGTTTTATGTTATAACATAGCCGATTGACTTGTTATTTCAAACAATGACTGAATATTTAGACATTATTCCTTAAACATGTAAGCTTTGCATCGGATTGTTCCATCATTCTGTTGGAATATCAAGCAATACGGAGAGGGGGGGTGAATCAGTATTTTCACTATTCTTAAATTTTATCACAATTAAAACTGAAGGATGCACCAACACCCTGTTTTGTCAGCTACAGTTGACTGGATGCACCAACACCATTAGCAGGCTACAACCTTCCTTGGCACCACCCTTCCACCCTTGTCTGACTTCTTTAGATTTCCAGAATTTATTTCCTTCAATTCTGGCTAGTTATCATTTTACAGTCAGTCAATTACTGTTGGGCATTGGTCATAAATGAGTCCAATATCAATTTTAGTAGAAAATTGGTGAATACTTAGATGCGGTAAACACATGAAGAATAACACATTGGAAAAGATTTACTGGAAATAACAATTAACGGAGAAAGGAAAGAAATTTACAAACTGTCATTACTAGAAATAACAATTAACAGAGAAAGGAAGGAAATTGTAGACTGTCATTAATGAATAGTTTTGTCATCATTGGTACAATTATATTCAACACATTCCATGTATAATTTCAAAAACAAGCAACTCATGCATGCCTTCCCAGACACACTATATTAATGCTAATTGAAATTTAACAGTGATTGACACAATGGTTCGACATGTTCTCTGAAGTTGTCAAATGGAGGACCAACCTAATCTCATCCAACATCTCCCTCATGAAAAATACCTTTCTTCGTTCCAAAGAAATAAGAAAATAACTGGAGTTGAATGAACAAAACGTTGATGAGTATGAGCTAGTACCGGATACTCCCTTGGCTAGAAATGGGTGTATCGAGAAGAAGAAGCTGACAGCATGGTCTAGTACAATACAATATAATGTCTCAATGTTGCCTGTATCTGGCTCTCTAGCCTATATATATATTTTACAGATGATTACATAACGAATCGTAGGTTCACTAACTTACGAGACTAATTGACTCAGCATGTGGTGATCGACATGATGGTTCGAACAGTTCTCTGAAGTGGTCGAACGGAGCACCTAGTCGGGCGGTCGACCTAAGCTCCTCCAACATCTCCCCCACGAACAATACCTTTCTTCATCCTGAAAGATGGTACCGGATACTCCCTTGGCTGGAAATGGGTCGTCATGTCGTCATCTCTGGAAAGCATAGTCCTTCTGCCTTCTACTTGCTGTTGTCTGGAAAGCACAGTACTTCTGCCTTCTACTTGCCCCTTTCTGGAAAGCACAGTCTTTCTACCTTCTACTTGCCAAAAGCTTCCAAGACTGCTAATCCCCCTATTTCCTCTCCTTGTTGCATACCAATCAGTTATTGAAAGAAGAGTGACAGAAAGAAGATGGCCGAAAATGTGATTGGTGCCAAGGAACATAATGACAAATCCATGTATTGGGACTTCGAGAGTGCTCGGAATTCCCATATATCAAGGTGTACTGAGGATTTTCAAGGGAGCTGATTTTGAAATTCTCATATATCATGGGGAGAACTAGGGAGATATCTTAATACTCAAGCATATCTCATAAAACAACAAAGGACAAAGAATAGAGGAAGTAAAGAAAAATTCCATGGCTTCCCCAACGATTTCAGCTTGCTATGATATGGGGCATGGTTATCCTATATATAGTGAGTGGCCAGTGTGTTGATGGATTGAATTCGATCGGTGTCTGAGATGGATGGGGAATGGTAATTATCACAGTGTGGCGGGATCCTGGTGGTCATAGATATCATCTATAGTGACTACATATTTTGCTGGAGTAATCGTACACGTATCACTCCAATTGATTCCTTGAAAATCCAACGGCCAACATGCCTGCTGCCGGCGCATTAAATGGCCTACCGTAGGCTAAATAATATTCACCATAAATGATGGATTGTATCACTTGTGTGAATAATCTCATCATGCTTCAGTCCACATTATGTTTATGTCTTGTCACCAACAAAGTCTCTAAACGTTTCAGATTCTCCTTATCCTTGAATCAGACAATCTCCTTTGCAGGAGTAATAAAAGACTAAACTTTTATTGGAGCTTCAACTTGTAGACATAGAAGCAGTAGCCTCATCCCCTGCAACCGCAAAAATAATCAGTCATTATTCCTCAAACATGTAATCTTTGCATCGGCCTGTTCCATCATTCTGTTCGAATATCAAACAATACTGATAGGGGGGGTGAATCAGTATTTTCACTGTTCTTAAATTTTATCACAATTAAAGAAACCAAATCACAAGCTTAGTTACAACATATAAAAAATGTTTATCCCGATGGCGCTAGTGGTAAATGATGGTGGTGATCTTGGTGTTTGTGACATAATTTCGACTAAGGCAAGATGTGATTATTTTCTTCACACACGTGATACAAGCCATCGTTCACCATTAGCACCGTCAGGATAACCGCCATTTCATAATTTCATCGTATAAACCATCACCATGTCAACATACATTCCTTTCATCGTCAGGATAACCGCCATTTCAAAATTTCATCGTATAAACCATCGCCATGTCAGCATACATTCCTTTTTCAAAGACATATGTTGGAGTGATACATGTACAATTACTCCAACAAAATCTACAGTCGGTACAGATGATATCTATGACCACCATCCCGCCATACTGTGATAACTATCCTTCCCCATCCGTAACATCCAAGTCTATTCACCAATTCACTATATAAATACTAAATCATACCCGATATCGCAGCCGAATGAAATCTTCGGGAAGCAATGGCACTCTTCTTTATCGCCTTTATTCCATTTCCTTTGTTGTTTTATCATAAATACTTGAGTCTTATGGTCGCTCTCTTCGTGATATATGAGCATTTCGAGCACTATCGAAGCCCTAAGACCAGGATTTGTCTCTAATGTGACTCATAGCTTCTAGTTGAAGCTTCTAGGAGAGAAAATCAACAAAAGATGACTGGAGACACTCTGATTGATGCAAAGATTTTAATTTTTTGTGGCTTTCAAGTAATACAGTTAGTCCTTCTCTTGATTCCTCTTTTGTTAATTGATCAAAATTCTTTGATGAATGTTGATTTTCACTTCAGATTATTTATGAACACTGTTTAATTTTTGCAATCAATAATCCATACATTGATCTATAGTTTGGATTTGTCTTTACTCATGATCTGTGTGTCTTTTATGTTTTAATTGAATTTATTTAATTAAAAATTTATCTATTTCTGCAAATGATTAACATAAATTAATAAATTCATGTTAATTTTTCAATTAGCATTCCAGCTACACTGGTAATCTTGCATGTGCCTAATCCTTAAAACTACTATCAGTGAATTTCCATTTCCTGATAGTGTTGCGGTTAAACCCGCATTAGTAACCTTGCTATACTCAATGTGCCAAATCAAATAAAAATTAGTAACCTCGCTATACTCAATGTGCCAAATCAAATATGCCACGTGTCACCCTAGGCTACTAGATATCAACATTTTAACAACAAAATTTATAGACATTTTTATTTAAAGACTTTGCTGGAAAAGGATAAATATTCTCAGTGAAAGAGCAGCCGCTCTTTCTCCAAGGTGTTCTATTGTTACAATTCCCTCCTAAATGAAGGGTTGGCCAACCCTTCTTATTCCTAATATTCTTTTCATAATAGTTCGAGACTGCAAGAAGGGCCGGCCGATCTTTCTTATATTATCCATTATGGCTATAGCTAAATTGATGGATAAAGGTTTTGACAATTAACTACGAAAAGAAGGGGCGACCGATCCTTCTTGTGTAAAACGGAAGTCGGGACAAACCATTTTTATATGATATAACTTCCAAGGTTTTCTATTTTTACAATTCCCTTGCAATTGAAGGGTCGGTCGACCCTTCTTATTTCCCATATTATTTCATAATAGTTCAACACTGCAAGAACGGTCGGTTGACCCTTCTTATTACCAATATTCTTTTCATAATATTTCGACACTGCAAGAAGGGTCAGTCGATCCTTCTTGCATTCTCCATTATGGATATAGCTAAATTGTTGGATAAAGGTTTTCACAATTAAATATGAAAAGAAGGCGCGGTCGATCCTTCTTGTTGGAAAATGGAAGTCGGGACAAACTATTTTTATATGTTATAACTACCAAGGTGTTTTATTTTTATAATACCCTCGAAATTGAAGGGTCGACCGACCGTTCTTATTCTCAATATTATTTTCATAATAGTTCAACACTGCAAGAAGGGTCGGTCGATCCTTCTTGTGTTCTCCATTATGGATATAGCTGAATTGCTGGATAAATGTTTTCAGAATTAACTATGAAAACAATGACTGAAAATTTTAGACACTGATTTTTTCACCTTAAAATTTTGAACATTTACAAATGAAAATTGTAATTTTCAAATAAGAAATTGCATTATTTGATTTGGAATTCACACTTTTCAAATAAAAAATTGCATTTTTTATTTTAAATTCACACTTTTCAAATGAAAATTTTCATTTTTTTAATTTGAAATTCACACTTTTGAAAACAAATTTTGCATTTTTTAATTTAAAATTCACACTTTTCAAATCAAAATTTGCATTTTTTGATTTGAAATTCGAACATTTTGAATTGAAATTCATAGTTTTATAACAAAAAACTGCAATTTTAAGGTTCATAATTAGTCCAAAAACACACTATTTGAATAGAAAAATGCTTTTTTCAAAGCCAATATTGCCACTTTCAGAACATGTTTTTGCACTTTAGAAAGGTTGATATTGAGACTTTCAAAGCCTAAATTCACACTTTCTTAGTCACAACAAATTTGTCAAGTCTAACTTATTTTTTTGATTGTACCGCGTTGCCGAGCAAGTACTAAAAAATTGATTTTCAATTGTACGAGATGGCCTTTTACATGGATTTTGAGTCATTCGATCTGTACAAAGCCATTACAAATGTGTGGGATTCTGTGAAAATATTTGAAAATATCTCGTGCAAATTTTGAACATTTACAAATGAAAATGGCAATTTTCAAATAAAAAATTTCATTTTTTGATTTGAAATTCACACTTTTCAAATCATAAATTGCACTTTTTCATTTTAAATTCAAGTTCACAGTAATTTAAAGTCACTAAATGTTTTAGATTCTCCTTGTCAGTTGATGAACTTTGGCGGCATCTTTTATATCAGCCACGGATGACACCCCTATCAACCATCATGACAGTACTATTCTGACAGATGCAAGGGTTAGCCAGACGGTGATTCCCATATTTATGCAAGTCCTACGTTTTATAACAATTGTGTATAGATGTTTTACAACCAAAAGGTTTCTATTTATATATTTTCATTATGTGCAACCATATATGTTATGCAAGTCCTATGTTCTAATAGAATTATGTATATATGTTATGCTACCAAAATGATTCTATTTATATTGTTTCATTATGTGCAACCATCGTGGCTCGTTTGAAGGGACGGTAGTGGAGGATGACATGGGGCAGGGGTCAGCCAGATGCCCTGTAATGTCACACCTCTAATAAATTATGCCCTCAATCATTATGCTGATGCCAGTTTACACAATTCATTTCCATCAATGCTCCATCGAGTTAGTTGGCTTCCTTAGCCATAATTGCCTCCGTGCTGAAGGCAGTAATTCTCCTTGTCAGTCGCTAAACGTTGGCGACATCTTCTATATTAGCCACAGATGACACCCTTATCAACCATCATGACAGTACTATTTAGACAGATGCAAACTTGTTTGAAGGGACGGTAGTGGAGGATGACATGGGGCAGGGGTCAGCCAGACGCCCTGTAACGTCATGCCTCCAATAAATTACACCCTCAATCATTATGCTGATGGCCTTTTACATGGATTTTGAGTCATTCGATCTCTACAAAGCCATTAATGGAAATCCTCTCGTATGTGTGGGCTTCTGTGAAAATATCTGCGAGTCAAGTCGGCTCTCCGCCCTGCTTTCCATAGAAATTCCTATAAATATTCTCAATGGACTCAAGAGATCTGCATTTTAAAGGTTGGCTGAACTTCTGGGTGGATTTCTGGTGGTTCTATTTTTTGAATCGGTATATCATGGCTCCCCGTAGTCGCAAGGGATCCAGCAGGGGTGGAGGGTCTTCACGAACTGGGGAAGAAAGTCACTCTCAGGGCGAAGGCTCGTCTCAACAGCAAACCATGGAGTTGGAAGAGTCTGCTTCACAGAGCTTCAATTGGGGGACTCAGTATCTAGTAGAGACACCTGCTTCGATAGAGGTGCATATAGCATGCCATGAAGTAGCCCTTCTCTATGAATACAAATCCCACTTGGGCCGAAAATTAATCGCTAGCCCCTTCTGGGCGGTTAGGATCTTGTTGGCTCACGATATCCAAGCGAGGAACCAGATGGCTCATGGCCTCCGTGAAGCCATCCAAATTATAAAAGGTGGCCAACAAACTAATTCGACCGGTGTTCGCTTGCTCATGTCTGCTCTGGAATATTATATGGATACCTTGAGGGACTTCCCTCATGAAGAACCAGTTTCTCCACGGGGGGAGCACCCTGCTCCATGATTGGTCTTGGCGGTCTGCGTTCGTGTCGGTCTTGGTGGTCAGCGTCCGCGCTGGTGGCTCGTGGTCATTTGATGGTATGAGCTCTTTTCTGTTTTTCCTGTGGATTTTTCCATGTCTTGGGAAGTTCAGTCTCGGTGTAGACTTTGGATGTTAGAGTGGTTTTGTTAGGGGGGCTCCTCGACTAGAGCCCTCTTCCTTTTTGGTTAAGGTTTTCCTTGCTCTTTTGATCATGTTGGGGTCTTCTGAGGCTCGGGGCCTCTTAGTTCTTTCCGCGGTTAGCTGTCTATCGGCCATGACATCTTCAGTCTATTGTAATATCGGGTTTTATCTACAGTTTCCTCTATTTCATGGGTTGTTTAGCCTAGTTGTATGCTCCTCATTTTGATCTTTTCTGGCTTTTTGACCATACTCTGTATGGCATGAGCTGCTGGGCGCTCGTTTGTAATTGTATTCTGTACCATTATTTTGTTTTCAGTAATATATTGGACATATGCCTACTTGTAAAAAAAAATATCATCTCCTTTGCAGGAGTAATAAAATACTAAACTTTTATTGGAGTTTCGACTTGTAGACATAGAAGCAGTAGACTCATCCCCTGCAACAGCAAAAATAATCAGTCATTATTCCTCAAACATGTAATATTTGCATCGGACTGTTCCATCATTCTGTTGGAATATCAAGTTGGAGCTTGCAAATTAATTGTAAATATAATTTTGCAATATTAGAAAGAGTTGGTGGTTTTCCCAATTGGGCTTCCACGATAAAATTGTGTCTTCCATTTTAATTCTTTCCAACTTGCTGGATGCACCAACACCCAATTTTTCAAAATTTTCAGCTACAACTGAAACATTTTTTTTCTTTTTCTTTTTAAATAGAAACATTTTACTTTTTAAAGAGAAACATTCTTTATTATTATTATTATTTTAATAGAAACATTTTACTTTTTAAAGAGAAACATTCTTTATTTTTATTATTATTTTAATAGAAACATTTTACTTTTTCTTTTTGCTTTTTTTAAATAGAAACATTTTACTTTTTATTGCAATGGAGTAGATACAAAATTAGTGACAATTATATTCAACACTGATTCCATGTATAATTTCAAAAACAAGCAACACATGCATGCCTTCCCAGACACACCATAATGCTAATTAAAATTTAAGCAGGATACTGTGTTAGAAAAGGAATTTAATAGTGACGACAATGCAGATAGTGATGCCATTAGTTGGAATGATTCTAACTGCTATTAACCAGACATAAACATTCTTTGTTTTTGTTTCTTGTTTTTTTAAATAGAATCAATATACTTTTGGGTCTCCTCAAAGCTCCAAATCAAATATGCCATGTGTCACAATATGATCGTTCCACGTGTCACCCTAGGATACCAGATATCAACATTTTAACCACAAAATTTATAGAATTTTCGCTTTAAAGACTTTGCTGGCAAGTGGAAATATTCTCAGAGAAAGAGCAACCAGTCTTTCTCCAAGGTTTTCTATTGTTACAATTCCATCCTAAATGAAGGATCGACCGAGCCTTCCTATTCCCAATATTCATTTCATAATAGTTTGACATTGCAACAAGGGTCGGTTGATCCTTCTTGTATTCTCCATTATGTCTATAGTTGAATTATTGGATAAATATTTTCACAATTCACTACGAAAAGAAGGGGCGGCCGATCCTTCTTGTTGTAAAATGGAAGTCGTAACAAAACATTTTTATATAATATAACTTCCAAGGTGTTCTATTTTTACAATTACCTCATAATTGAAGGGTCATTCGACCCTTATTATTCCCAATATTATTTTCATAATAGTTCGACATTGCAAGAAGGGTCGGTCAACCCTTTGTATTCCCAATATTATTTTCATAATATTTCGACACTGCAAGAAGGGTCGATCGATCCTTCTTGGATTTCGGGACAAACAATTTTTATATGTTATAACTTTTCACCTTAAAATGTTGAGTCTTTAAGGTTGATAGTAAGGCTTTATGTTCAGTCTCCAATGTTGATAGTAGACATGGGAATTTCTCTATATGGCAGTTTTTGTCTTAGAAGTGCAATGTGAAAAGAAGACGGATGTAATCTTTTTTACCAGTACATAATACAAAGTTTCTCTTTTTTTGCTTAAAAAACAATCATTTTGATAAACATGAAAACTAGTGGCACTGTCAGGGATCAAATTTGAAGGGCTGAACTTAATTTCAGGTTGAAGGTTATATATTCATATCACCCTTCTAGCATGAAGGGATTTAATTAAAAGAAGATAATAAATGCTTCGATTAAAAACAAAAGGAAAGAATGCTTCGATAATAAGGGCTTTCATTCTTTTTATGATATTTCATTCTATCTAAAAACAAGAAAAAAGAAATAATGCATCGATTTAAAAAAACAAAAGGAAAGAATGTTTCTATTTAAAAATACAAAAAGAAAGAATGTTTCTATTAAAAAAAACAAAATAAGAATGATTCTATTTTAAAAAATAAAATAGTTTTTGTATAATGCTACTATAATGATACTAATGTAAATATGTAAAGTTACTTATTTACAATTAATTTCAAAAGTAAACTTCAGTTCGACGATCATTATGGACCACCAAGGAGCAAGAGGAGAATATAACCTGTGGTGGTCGCAAAGTCTCTCGTGCTCATAAGATGATTGGTGGATTAAACAATTGAAACTGTTGGCGGATTAAAGTTTTATTTCAAACTTTGAGCAGATCCCTCGATTCGGTCCCTTATCTGACCTCTTCTCTCAGTTCAATGGAGGGACTTGCTGAAGGAATGATGTTCCTAAGGTCTAGTGTGGAAGACTTCAAAAAACACCTGCTAAAGGTTTATGAGGCAGTCTGCTTGGGCATCAAAGCGCACAGAGAGTCATCCGACCACATGAGGTATATCTCTCAGCAATTAACTTGTCACGACTCCAGAATTGATGATTTGGAACGCAATTTGTTTGAACTTATAGGGACAGTGGATTTTATAAAAGATGAAATTTTGAAGATGGCTAGGATGTCACAGTGCAGCCACTGCCAGGAATCCCCCTCTGTGGACATGAGAATTGCTGAGGAAAACTCTGTTCAGTGACATAATTTTTTGTAGAAGAGATCCCTACTTGGATGAGTTTTTACATCAATTTTGGAATTTTTTAAATTTATAGAGCCATACTGGGAAAGCTATTTATGTTCACAGGCTCTCCTTTTTGTAATGAATGGCTGTGCACAACCTTATGAATAAATCCATCTATATGCTTCAATATAATTATAGAGAAGTATTTTATAGAGAAATATGGTCAAATGATGAATATATCTTTCTGAATATAACTCATTGTATTTTACATATTAAGAACAAAAGTATTTTACATATAAAGAACAAAAATTTGGCTAAGTGTTGAACTCACATGCTAAGTGACGAATTGACTATCTATTTATAGGATCAGAATTGCCTCTGGAGTTCACATGTGTGAAATACAAGCCTACCAAAATGAGAAAAAGGTTGTTCTCTTTTTCATATTAAGAACAAAAATTTGCTAAGTGTTGAAATTCACATTTTTTGAATTGAAATTCATAGTTTTATAACAAAAAACTGCAATTTGAAGGTTCATAAGTAGTAAAAAAACACACTATTCGAATAAAAAAACACAATTTTCAAAGCCAATATTGCCACTTTCAGAACCTATTTTTGCACTTTAGAAAGGTTGATATTCACACTTTCAAAGTCTAAATTCGCGCTTTCAAAGTCTAAATCCCTTCGAGGGGCATTAAAATATTCAAATTTTATGTGCTTTCTTTTCAAACAGTTCTCAAAATTTTATGTGTTCTCTTTTCAAACATACATATTATAGAATTAAATAACAGAGAAATCACAACATTACAATTAACAGAATATAAAATAATATTGCACTCCATTTAAGAAACCAAATCACAAGCTTAGTTAGAAGATCTAAAAAATGTTTGTCCCGGATCCCGATGGCACTAATGGTAAATGATGGCGGTGATATTGGTGATTGAGACAAGACATAATTTCGACTAAAGCATGATGTGATTATTTTCTTCACACATGTGATACAAGCCATCGTTCACCATTAGCACTGTCAGGATAACTGCCATTTCAGAATTTCATCGTATAAACCATCGCCATGTCAGCATACATTCCTTTCTCAAGGCATCGATTGGAGTGATACATGTACATTACTATAGTCGGTACAGATCATATCTATACAGTCGGTACAGATCATATCTATGACCACCATCCATCCATAATTATCCTTCCCCATCCATATCATCCAATTCAATTCACCAATTAACTATATAAAGACTAAATCATCCCCGGTATCGCAGCTGAATGAAATCTTCGAAAAGTCATGGCACTCTTCTTTACCGCCTCTGTTCCATTTCCTTTGTTGTTTTATCAAAAATACAAAGAAAGTCATGGAGTCTTATGGTCGCTCTCTTCATGATATATGAGCATTTCAACAGCAGTTCTCTGACAAATCCTCACCACAGCATGATATATGGGAATTTCGAGCACTGTCGAATCCCCAAGGCGAGGATTTGTGTCTAATGTGACTCATAGCTTCTAGTGGAAGCTCCTAGTTGAAGAAGAAATAAAGTATAGCTTCCAGTTGAATCCAAAATAAAGTCTATAAATTCTCTGTAGTAAAAGAGTCCGTGTTTGTGAGCTCAAGCTCATAGTCTTGAAATGTATTAAGATCCCAAGCTCTGTAAAAGGTGAAAGATCGAAGTAAATTTCATCTATGTGTAATGCGGCGAAGTTGCACTGTTTTAACCTGGAATAACTTCTACTGATTTTTATGTGTAATTAGTAAGAAGTTTTTTAGTATAATCATGTAGTAGAATAGTTTGTGTTTGTGAGCTCAATATCGTAGTCGTGAAATGTATTAAGAGCCCAAGCTCTGTAAAAGTTGAAAGATCGAAGTAAATTCAATTGCCAGGAATAACTTCTACTGATTTTTATGTCTTAAAAATAAATCTGTAACATAACATTTAAATCTAGTTTTTCAATTTCCAAGTATTTATATTTTTCAATATCTCATAAGTTGGGTGCATGAAACCATTTGGGTTTGATGGCCGATTAGAACATGAAACATAGGCACAAAACATTAAAACACGGTCTTTGCCTTCGATACCTTTGTTTTTGGAGGATTTACGTGTCAATATTTCCAATCCAAGGTCTCAACAATTGAAAGTATCTAGATCAATGTGAATGACCACGATAATAGGGTGTACCGGCAGCTAGAGAGGCAGTGATGGTGCGAGAGCACAAATGCTACTATAATTATTCACTTCCTCTTGTAGTTCACCCAAGCATATTTAAAACATAGTGTTTAATAGAGAATAAAACGTAGCATGGATTTAGTGGTGCTCAGAGGAGAAAATATTCTAAACGATCCAATATTGTAATTAAGTTATATATCTAATACTCAATGTGCCAAATCAAATATGCCATGTGTCACAATATGATCATTCCACGTGTCACCCTGTGATACTAGATATCAACATTTAAACAACAAAATTTAGACGTTTTGCTTCAAAGAGTTTGTTGGCAAGTGGAAATATTCTCAGAGAAAGAGCGGCCGCTCTTTCTCCAAGGTATTCTATTGTCACATTTCCCTTGTAAATGAAGGGTCGGCTGACCCTTCTTATTCCCAATATTCTTTTCATAATAGTTTGATACTGCAAGAAGGGCCAGTCGCTCCTTCTTGTGTTCTCTATTATGGATATAGCTGAATTGTTGGATAAAGGTTTTCACAATTAACTATGAAAAGAAGGGGCGGCCGATCCTTCTTGTCGAAAAATGAAAGTCGGGAGAAACCATTTTTATATGTTAAAACTTCCAAATTGTTCTATTTTTAAAATTGCCTCGTAATTGAAAGGTCGACCGACCCTTCGTATTCCCAATATTATTTTAATAATCGTTCGACACTGCAAGAAGGGTCGGTCGACCCTTCTTGTGTTCTCCATTATGAATATATCTGAATTGCTGGATAAATGTTTTCACAATTAACTACGAAAAGAAGGGGTGGCTAATCCTTCTTGTCGGAAAACAGAAGTCGGGACAAACCATTTGTATATGTTATAACTTAGTCGATTGACTAGCTATTCAAACAATGAGTGAATATTTTAGACATTGGACTTTTCACTTTAACATTTTGAACATTTAAAAATGAAAATTGCAGTTTTCAAATAAAAAACTGCATTTTTTATTTGAAATTCACACTTTTCAAATCAGAAATTGCATTTTTTTTATTTTAAATTCACACTTTTCAAATGAAAATTTTCATTTTTTTATTTGAAATTTACACTTTTGAAATCAAAATTTGCATTTTTTGATTTGAAATTCACACTTTTTTAAAATCAAAATTTGCATTTTTTGATTTGAAATTCACACTTTTTGAATTGAAATTCATAGTTTTATAACAAAAAACTGCAATTTTAAGGTTCATAAGTAGTCAAAAAACACACTATTCGAATAGAAAACACACTTTTCAAAGCCAATATTGCCACTTTCAGAACCTGTTTTTGCACTTGAGAAAGGTTGATATTGACACTTTCAAGGCCTAAATTCACACTTTCTTAGTCCAAAAATTGTCTAATATGTCCAAATTTAATGAAATTGGCGTTAAGGAGAGGAATATAATTACCTTTGGTAATTGTGAGATAAATCTTTGTTTTTATTTCATGAAAAAATCAAATGTTTAGTGCATTTCAATCACTTATATCACCAGTTTTATTGATTTGACTATGTATTGCATCAGTGAATACATATAACCTAAGACAACAAATCTTAATAGAAGCATCAATCCATTAATCTTAGCTCAATAAATATTAATAGAATAATAAAGAAAATACTATATATTTAAAGGATGAGCAATTATTGTCAATATCATTCTAATCAAATACTCGGAAGCAAACCAAAATTCATCATATTTTTTTTTGTACACTAGTTTATAGGATATTGTTAGGTGAAAACCTTAGAGAGTATAGTACCATGTAATATCTATGATGTGCATATCATTGTTACCAACTGAAAATTCATCATTATTTTTTTCATTTTGTAGGTGTTATTTTCATTGGATGGAGTGCTAACCCTTTCGAGATCATTGATAATTGCAAGTCATGAGGAGAATCTTGGAGCAGGGATTCCACCATTGGATAGAGATCTCCAAAAGATTTTCAATGGTACCGACCTTGTCCCATTTGGACCAAGGATGAGGGAGTTATGCCCCTCAGAATATTGTGTGGAAAGTTACCTTGAAGGGGTGTGTTTTCGCATGCCCGCATCCATAATGCGGATTGCAGAAATGTAGAAGTTCCGAAGTTACATTTTGGACTTCCGCACCCGCAATTGCGGATCCTCCGTTGAGGATTGCGTATTGCGTATTGCGGAAAGGTAATTTTCCGGTTGTGGAGTTTTGGAATTCCGCATCCGCAATTACGGATTGCGGATTGCGGAAAGGTAAGTTTTTGGTTGTGGAGTTTCGCACTTCCGCATCCACAATTCCAGATTGTGGATTGTGGATTGCAGATTTGCAGTTGCGGATTGTGGATCCGAGCTATTCTGACAAGGTGAGTGCATTCAGTCAGATTAGAAGGAAAACAAATGTATCAGGGTCTCCCGTGGCCTAAGGGGGTTAGTGGTGTTAGTTTTTCATCATTTAATTCAATATGATCTAGGATCTTAACTGAGAGAACAACATGTACAACATATCAAACACAAGAGACAAGAGACACAAAGCATTTTACCGGGGAAAACCAAGAAGGTGAAAAACCCCACAACTTCCTCAGAGATAGAATGAGCACCAATACAAAGATCACAAAGATCAAACCCCAAGAGATAGATGACTTCAACAACTACTCCTCCTCCACATGTGCGCACTCCTCTCTCTCAACTATTCGATTTAGATGAGTGAGTGAATGAATGAATAGAATGAGAGAGTCACGCTCTTTATTTATACAATGACTTGAACTGCCTTTAACCCTAACTGGGCTGACCTCCCTTAGGAGAGTCTAATAACCCATTACCACTTGTCACTGGGCTGACCCCATTAGGGTGGTCTAATAACCCTTTAACCCATATTGGGCCGACCCCTCTAAGGTGGTCTAATAACCCATCAAATATAAGTTACGACACTTACAATATAACTTGTGACACTTTCAAATACAAATGATGACACTTCCAACCAGATGAATAATACATCTCCGTTGGGGATACAATAAAGTACAAATGTAATACATACAATATACAAGTGAATATATTCCGAAGTTACAAATACATCAACACTCCCTCTTAACTAGGAAGGTATTCTCTTGACACAAGTCTTCAATTCTGGAGCTGGATCATCGTCACTGGATCACAGAGCATCATCGTCACTAATATTGTACTCGTCATATCGATCACTGGTGCTATCTCTCAATTCTTCTCATCATAGGAAGTTCTACAGATCCAACCCTTTTTCATGTTGGTTGTAGGCCTAGCCTCCTGTAGGTATTCATCATATCTGGCCATCCTGTGGAATCTTCAGGGATGATTACGTGTATCAACAAAACCTCGAAAGAGAATCCCAGGACTTTTATGATCTTACTGCTCAACCTATTAGATCTCCTAGGATCTTTTACATGTGACCTTTACAAAACCTTAAAATAGTGTCTTGCGACCTGCAAGATCTCTAAAGAGCATCCCAGGATATTTTATGTGCCTAGCACAACCTGTCCGGATCTTCAGGATTGATTACATGTGAAATCGCAAAACCTTAAAAGAGTGTCTTGCAACCTGCAAGATCTCTAAAGAGCATCCCAGGATCTTTTATGTGCCTAGCACAACTTGTCCGGATCTCCAGGACTGATTACATGCGATTCTTACAAAAACTTAAAAGAGTGTCTTACAACCTGCAAGATCTCTAAAGAACATCCCAGAATCTTTCACGTGCTTAGCACAACCTGTACAGATCTCTAGGACTGATTACATGCACTTGCACAACTTGTCCATGGCCACAGAGTATTATCCTGATACCCATGATCATACTGATCCTCATCATACAGTACATCATCCTGATGCACATCATCACATGATCATCCCGATCATCATCATACAGAACATCATCTGAAGCATCGTCCTGATGTTCATCACACATGATCATCCTGATCATCATCATACAAAGAATCATTCGGAGCATCATCTTGATGCTCATCACACAACACTTATATCCACAACCATGGGAAGGATCCTCCTACCACCATGCTTGGAATGGCTCCTACAAATGTGTCCCATCAATTCCTCCTCGAAGTATCTTCTATTTGAAGAACACCAAGCCTCTCTCTGAAATACTCAAACTTCACTCTGGCTAGTGGTTTGGTCAACACATTTGCAATCTGCTCATCTGTCGCAACATACTGGAGCTTCACTGCTCCTCTCTACACCATATCCCTGATATAGTGATATTTGATCTCAATATGCTTCGACTTTTCATGGAACATCGGGTTCTCTGACAACTTCACACAACTATGGTTGTCACAATAGATACAAGTAGCATCCAAATGGAGATCAAATAAATCAGACAGTAGCTTCCTTAGCCATAGTGACACACAACTAGCCAAATAAGCTGTGACATACTCTGCTTCGACTGTACTCAGTGCTACATAGGACTGCTTCCCGCTAAACCAAGATATCACACCTGATCCCATACTTAAGCAACACCCCGGAGTGCTCTTTTTATCTGCAGCACTGCCTACCCAATATGAATCAACAGAACCCTCCAGGTTAAACTTTTGATTCGCATCATACTTGAGCCCATTATCAACCGTACCCTTCAGGTACCTCAGAATATGCTTTACAACAATCAGGTGAACATGTCTAGGATACATCAGGAACTTGATCAATGTGTTCACCCCAAAGCAAATATCTGGTCTCGTGTTCGTAAGGTACATCAAGGACCCAATCATCTGATGATACATCGTGGCATCAACCAACTCTGATGAAGCATCACACAATAGCTTCATGTTCGATGCCATAGGTGTGGCCATGGCCTTGCATTCCATCATTCTAAACAATGTCAGGATCTCTACTGCATACTTCCCTTGACCAAGGAAGATTCCATCTGCACTCTGCCACACCTCCATACCTAGAAATCAATGCACCATACCCAAGTCCTTCATCTTGAACTTGGCAGCAAGCTTCCTCTTCGTATTGGCAATCAACCTATCCTCACCTATCACAAACAGGTCATCCACATACAATAGGAGTATCACTGGATTGCCTTCCTCAACTTTGTAGTAAAGGTTAGAATCCGCTTTACTCTTAGTAAAGCCCAAACTGGACATGAATCTATCTATCCTGTTGTACCATGTCTTGGGTGCTTGCTTCAAGCCATACAAGGATTTCTTTAACTTGCACACATATGACTCTCTATCATGTGTCTCAAAACCGAGTGGTTGATCCACCTACACTTCCTCTTCGACTACACCATTCAAGAAAGTTGTCTTAACATCCATCTGGTGTATCTTCCACTTCATCACTGCAACTAGAGCAAGTACTGTTCTAATGGAAGTGTATAGGTGCAAAATTTTCTTCATAATCTATCCCTTCTTTCTGGGAGAAGCCACGAGCCACAAACCTTGCCTTGTATTTCTCTATGCTGCCATCTACAACATGCTTGATCTTGTAGATCCACTTGGAAGTCACAACAGAATTCCCTTCTGGTCTTGGGATCACATCCCAAACATCATTCTTCATGATCAACTGGTATTCCTTGATCATGGCATCCTTCCATTACTGCATCCTGGATCCTGGAAAATTCAGATTCATCATTATCTTCAATAGGTAGTTTTCTGTATTTGTTGAGTCTTCGTCGCTTCTTCGAAACAAGTCTCTCTTGTAGGTGATGGTACACGGTCTTTCCTACAAGACAAGTTCAATTGCATGATTAGAAACATCTCATAGATTTTAGAACAAATTCTTACACATAAAGACATATTTCATACAGTCATGCAATTATCTTATCCAATGCTTCAATACAACATTCATCCATATCCCATATTCATACGGTAACTTTATAGATGCCTTCCATCTCTACTAGAACATTGTTAAGAGTGTGCACTACTCCAACATGTCAGCAAATAGGTTTCATTCTAGATAAGTAGCAATGGAATGTTGTACAGTACCATAGGCCACTTACCCATTACTTGCATATTAGTAGTATCTTGTTCATTAAAGCAACTTTTCTAAAATGCATAATATACATCATAAGTAGGTACATGACTGAACAACATCATTTAAGTGATCATATATACAAGAAATGACAATTCAAATACTTATCTTTGTTTGGTTGTTGGGTGGACTCCCTCTCAATCTTTGCTTCCTTGCAGGAACTACTGGAGTGTGCTCCCTCTTGATCTTTGCTTCCTTGCAGGAACTACTGGAGTGTGATCCCTCTTGATATTTTCTTCCTTGCAGGAACTACTAGAGTGTGCTCCCTCTTGATATTTTCTTCCTAGATTATCTATCTTTGAACTTGTATCCATCCTGGACCACTATGCATGCTTAAATGTGCACTAGTTTCATCATTGTGTCATCCTCAAGATATCATACATAATCATACATTCATTAGTATAATCTCAATACTATCAAAACATTATGATTCTAAATAATCTTAAACATGTATGGTCATGGTCATTTCATACACCAGTAATTTATCACAAGCGTTAGTATTTCAAGGTTTCAGGGAGGACTTATTTTACTCATGCATATTCTTATTTGACCATATGACTCTTCTGGTTTGTTATATTATTAATCAAAGTAAGAAGCATAATATGCATAAACCCATGATTATTCAAACCTATAACTTCATGAATAATCATTATCAATCATATGAAAGTATACTTATATGAGATCCTAACACAAAGTAGGGTTTAACTCGATATAGGAAAAACATACCTGGATTATCATGCTTTCTAGTTATGTCTAACATACCCACTTAATGTCTTCTTTGTTCTCTTCAATGATTTAGAGAACTTGTGCTAGTAACCTACATATCTCATAAGTTAAGAATTGTAGAACCAAATTATACATACCTCGTAAGTAGAGCTTTTATGTGATTAATGGCTATGGATGAGTCTTTGTCTTCATGTCACCATGGTCATATGTTCTTGATCTAGAACTTGTTTTTTCTTTCTTGATGTACCTTTCATGTTAGTGGACAACATCATCCTCATACAACACCACAGTGCATTAGTACAATCATAATTGTCATAACCCTTAATCAATGAATGTATTCTACATGCATTCATACTTTTACTAAGGTGATAAGACAAGTATAAAATTAATCAAGATTGTACTAACATCAATAATATGAAGACAAAGATATCATAAACTTAATCATGAAGAGATTTCAAAACATACCTGTATCTCCTCAAGTCATACCTGTCAGGATTGCCTGTAGTCTTCTTTTGTAAGGGCTTAGCCTCATCTCCCTTTGGAAATGGAACTTCTTCACTTATGTAGGTGTTCAATTCATTCTCTTCTAGGATTAACCCAATCCACTTTAATTTGCTGAAACTGGAAATGGCTAGGGTTTGACAGAGAAACCCTAAATATCCAAACTTGGAATTTCAAACTTCTGTCTGGACAGGGAGATGCAATTGATTGAGATGAGCAAGATGGTGTGCTCAGATTTTGAAAACTCCAAAAATTGACCCTCCAAAATTGACCTGGGAGTTTCGGATCTACAGCTTCTGTCAAATTCTGGTTTTCTTGTCAAAATCCTGAACTAGGGTTTGATAGAGCCCAGGATTCTACCCAACCAAAAAATTCAATATTGGTCTCTAAATTTCTATTTTGATGAGGAGCATCCATTCGTGGTCTCAGATTCCAAAATTCCAACCTTTGCATAAACCCTAATTTCCCGTAGCAGTGACAAGCCAAAAACGAAAGTGCTTAGAATCCAATTTTGTTTGGACAGAAATATATGCCATATTGTTTCTGGTGTATCTCTGAAATTTCGGATCCTCAGGGTCTAAAACTTTGGATTGTGGTATACTAACCTATCTTCTGTAAACCCCACATATCTGAGCTTTAATGGATTCTCTGAGAGATAGATATGCCAAGTGGCGCAACATGACCTATTTATGGGATGAAAGAGTATAGATAACTTGTACGGAGTGACACGTGTCACTGTTTCAACTTTAGCCTCTGAAACCCAGACCTGTGAAACTAAAGTCCGTTCCCTGACTGTCACTTTTTACGGAATTCCATTTGGAGCTTCCTAGCCCGAGATATGACCTTTGTTCCTAGGTCACCAGTTTAGGGATGCATTCTGGAAGAGGCAGAAACCCTAACTTGTACGGATCATATCTCACAAAGTACAACGAATCTGAGGCTGTGATTTGGAAATAAGGTACATGAACATTTCATATTTGGCCTATAAACGTTTCAGATCTTGACCCTTCACCAAAATGGACTTATAACGAACGTTCCACAATGACTGGTTTTTACTATACCAAGCCCTAGCTTCCAATTTGTCGCAAGTGCAACAAGTGTCATAAATGCCATACAATGCCTTCCTTTAGGCTAGCTCTGATACCATGTTAGTTTTCCATAATTTAATTCAATATGATCTAGGATCTTAATTGTGAGAACAACATGTATAGCATATCAAACACAAGAGACAAGAGACACAAAGCATTTCACCGGGGAAAACCAAGAAGGTGAAAAACCCCACAACTTCCTCATAGATAGAATGAGCACCAATACAAAGATCACAAAGATCAAACCCCAAGAGAGATATGACTTTAGAAGCTACTCCTCCTCCACATGTGTGCACTCCTCTCTCTCAACTATGCGAGTTGGATGAGTGAGTGAATGAATGAATAGAATGAGAGAGTCACACTCTCTATTTATACAATGACTTGACCTGCCTTTAACCCTAACTCGACCCACCTCCCTTAGGAGAGTCTAATAAACCAATACCAGTTGTCACTGGGCTGACCCCACTAGGGTGGTCTAATAACCCTTTAACCCATACTGGTCTGACCCCTCTAAGGTGGTCTAATAACCCATAAAATATAAGTTATGACACTTACAATATAACTTGCGACACTTGCAAATACAAATGACGACACTTCCAACTGGAGGAATAATACATCTCCGTTGGGGATACAATAAAGTACAAATGTATACATACAATATACAAGTGAATATCTTCCGAAGTTACAAATACATCAACAAGTGGGGGCACGATAGTTATGAGGAGAAAGGAAGTACATAGCAGATCCTTACGTCAAGGATAGTACACAAACTCCAACTATCCAAAAATACCTAGGTAAGGTAAATAAACAAGCCCTGGCTCCACCAAGACTATCCAAGTACTAGGATCCCTCTAATGCAACCTTTCAAGTGCTTTGAAACTTTTATTTTTTCAAATGGTGTTGGATGTCGGCCATGTTTCTCCTCCTATAAAACACATGACACATGGACTAGTTAAACTAATTATAGTATGCAATCATTTATTTTTTTCTAGGAATTAAAAAAAATATCATTTCACAAATTAAATATACTTACAAAAGTACATATCAAGGCTTGTATACCTTTATGGACACTGTGATGTGTGGCACGAAGTTTGGCAAGCCTAGCCTTGGAGGCCTTGTCTTGAAACATATACCAAATGAATTTAAGTATGCACAAATAAAACATAAAAATCATTTATCAATTATGATATAATGTTATGAGCAAATTTAATTACCTAGGTACTCTCCTCTCCATACTTCCTCCATGCATCTGAAGTCTCATATTATTTTACAAGTGTTTTCCATATTTTAAGACTTAGAACAATTTTCCTTTGTTTAGCTTTCTCTGGGGTAGGATTTGTTTTATCTTCTTTGTTTGGTTGCTCTGGAATCGCTTGCCATTTTTAGACATTTGTTTTTTTTTCTTCTTCATAGACCCTAGGTGTGCCAAATCCAGTCTCCATGTCATGGATGACTAATTTCTACAAGTGCATAAGTTTCTTTGAGAATGACAAATGTAGTTGGTTTTTGAAACATTGAAGGCATGATTCCTTCAACCTATTCACAAAATATTTTTTAGTGATGATGAGATGTCATGATTGATGGAGTTTGGAGAGACGATTTTCTTGGGAACATGATGTGATGTTGTACTTGGATGTTCACTTCTATGATACAGATGATGAAGTGGCTAGCTTTGGCTGGAATTGAATTCTTATAGCTATGGGGGTTTATTGCGATGAAATTTCCTTCTTGTTGTTTTGAAAGACAAGTATTTCGGTTGGTGAACCTAGGAGTGGTTATTTAATGGTGAAACCCTTGTGTGCTTGAGATGAGCACTTTCATGTGTCAAGGATTTGATGGGTTGAAACCTAGCTGATCTTGTGATCATAATAGTGTGGTATCACTTATGATAGGTATTGAAGCTACTTCATTGCTGGCAGGTATAAATACCTCAGTGAGCTCCTCTTTGTTTTGATAATAATTTAAAATTCTCTACTGAACAGGGCCAACCAGGTGAAGGTGGAATCTCTTATGCCCCCTTCCCTCACATCACTCTCAATTCCCCATACCCAATGCATGTACTTGAAAAAAACATTATGTGCAAACATGCGGATTTCATCATAGAGAAACATTTACCATTCATTCATTCAATAGGAAAAAAATAATGCATGACATTATATTATAAAAAATAAGTACACATAGTGTTTCTTCAATCACTTCTTTCTAGGTTTTTTTCTTTTGACAAAATCAGCAAGCAACTCATCTTCTACAACTTGTTGTTCAGTTCTTGGGGCTTCTACAACTTGTCGTACTTTCTTCCTAATACAGTACTCACGACATGGATGTTGCGGCAAGGGGTCCGGATTTGTTGCAATAATGTAAAAATGTTACATTGATATCTTATGTTATTATAATGAAAAGTTTTTCATTTAAAAAAAACATTACATATGTGTTTTTTACCTGATGTGGCCACATCATGTACTTCATATTCCTGTCTAAGCTCATCTTGTACAGTGTGACCCTCTACATGCTTTGTCGTTGAAACATGGAAAAGTACAATTATTATTCACCATTTGCAATGCAATATTTTAAATTGTATCATATGAATAAATTCATTACCAAGATTCGAAGCATGATCTTCGATTGGTTGTTCTCCATCCTCGACATTAAGTGGATTGTTGCTTTCCTGCTCAAAACAGAGTCAATATTTTATCACAAATATTTTTAACGAATAGATTGCACAAGTAATAAATATTCATTAAACGATATTGATTTTATATACCTGTGCGCAAGATGGATCATCGGAAGACTGTGTTTTCCCAGACAAGCTTTTTTGATGTTCAACAACAGCTCCAAAGTCGTGCTGAAAGCCAAGATTCAAGTCTTCCTCTATGGGAACTTCCTTAATCGGTCGGCCTGCATATTTGCATAACATTATAAATTTACCTTTTCATTGCAATAAAACGGAAATAATTTGCAATTTATTATTTGGATGCAATATTGGTTTTTCGATACTTACAATTTGTGCCGCCAAATTTGAATAACTACCAAGCCCAAGCTTGTGCTGACCATTTTTTTCTTGTCTTGTCTTTGTGGCCTTTGATGTGTCTGACAGTCTATGAAAATGTTGAAATATGTTAGATGTTTCAAATTTGATCTAAAAATTAATAATAATAAGGTTTATAATTACATTGTGGAAAGTATTGCATACCTTCCTGTGCCTGGTGGTAGCTTTCCTTCTTTTCTCAAAGCCCTCTCCTTTCCATCTTCCACTAGGGATTTCTACTCTCTTCCTAGAATCATTGGAGGGCACTCATACCTAGGGTTCCTTTCTAGATGAACCCTATATTGGTCCCTCACAATCTTCATGTGTTGGCCAACCTTCTTTAGGACCTCGGCTCGATTAAAGGTCTCACCGTCGAACAAGCCAACTAACCGATTAGTGAGCTCATATTTTAAATTTTTACTTTGTTTATCCCACCTTATGCGAATGGTGGGCCCAAAGATATCCAATGAAAAATCATTTATATTTATTAAAAAACATCATTTCCTGTAAAACGATCATGCCATCATTACTTGAAAAACAATGTTTTATCAGGATATTACAATCAAATTATAAACACTAACTTGAAAAATGTATAAATACCTGGGATATTCTCTATATTTATGGGAACGAGCTCTTCGTCCACCAAAAATGTGGTCTGTAGTGTACCCGTGCTAGTCACACGGGAAGATCCAGGAAATATTGCTTCAACAATATCAATACTAGCCTCTGCATCAACCCCTTCTTCTGCATGATCTAACATGCATTGTTCACTAGCGGGTGCACTCACATCTGGCCTCGGGGGTGTCACAGAATGTGTTTCCAACTATTCAGTCGAAAACAATAGCACATGAGATGCAAGTGGATTCATTTGCTCATGTTACGACTCTCCATGAGCATCACTAGTGCAACCACCGCCTTGACCACTAGTTTGTGGGCGCAAAATATCCTGTAAATAAAAACCATATTTTAGTTCTGCATCATATACAAGTAAAAATTAAAAATTACTAAATGAATTTATATTCTAATTCAATATTCTGCAACTTACATTCAAGGCCTGAGATCTCTTTACGAAAACATCAACCTTTTCTCTAATCTCATTTTTCGGTGGCTGAATGAATAGTAGACGAAGGATATCCTCGTGAATTTTTTTAAGGTATTCTCTATCATATTAATTGGGTCTAGAGAAGATCCAATGTCAGCATCGCGCATGAGCTCATCCACATCAAAATCTATGGATTGCTCTGATGTTGGATCATACGTCGAATCAGTAGTCTGCAACAAAAATATATAAAACATTACTGAAGTGAAAGCAATAGACTGAGGAAAAAAATATATTAAAAAAACATATCTATCATGATAGATTTCTAAAATTACAATTAGGTATACCCGATGCCTCGATGTTGGTGTCGTCTGATCCATAGCTGGGGACTTGCCCTGATCATCCCCCTGCCAAAAAAATGTAAAAAACATTATCATAATGAAACCAATATACACATGAAAAAGACATAACAAAAAAAACATATTTATCATATTATATTTGTAAAATTAAAATGAATTATACATGATGCCTCAAGGATCGTGTACTCATCTGATCAACGGTCGGGGACTTGCCCCGATCACTTCCCTGAAAAAAAAATTGTATAAAAAATTATTAATAATAAAAAAATGGAACTAATATACTCATGAAAAGAAATAATAGAAAAAATATATTGCGCATATTATAGCAGTACAAGTACAATGATGTATACCTACTACCTCGAGGTTGGCTGATCTGATCTACTTCTATGGAAGTGCCCCAATCAACACCCTCCAACAAAAACATAGAAAAAATTATCTAAACGAAACCAAAATACTCACAAAAAAAATATAATAAGAAAAGATATTGATGTATTTAAATTGTACAATTACAATCAGGTATACTTGTTGCCTCCAGGCTGCTGTCGTCTGATCAACAGTCAAGTGGTTTCCCCGATCAACACTCTGCAACAAATATATAGATAGAATTATCTAAATGAAACAAATATACTCATGAAAAAACACAACAAGAAATTTTTTTGTTCATATTATATTTGTACAACTACAAATATGTATACCTGCTGCCTCGAGGATGTTGTACTCCTTTGACCAGCTGTCGAGGAGATGCCTCGATCACTAGCCTGTGACGTAAATATAGTCATTGAATATCCGACATATCCGAAATGAAACCAATTTATTCGTAAAAAGAAATAATAATAAAACATACTGCACATATTATAGTAGTACAAGTACAATGATGTATACTTGCTGCCTCGAGGTTGGTTCGGTCTAATCTAATGCTAGGGAGGTGCGCCGATCAACACCCTGCAACAAAAATATAGAAAACTTTATCTAAACGAAACCAAAATAGTCACGAAAAAAACATAATAAGAAAACATATTGATGTATTTAAATTGTACAATTACAATCAGGTATACATGTTGCCTTGAGGCTATTGTCGTCTGATCAACAACCGGGTGGTTTCCCCGATCAACACTCTGCAACAAATATATAGATAACATTATCTAAACGAAACGAATATAATCATGAAAAAACACAACAAAAAAACTTTTTGTTCATATTATATTTGTACAATTACAAAGATGTATACATGTTGCCTCAAGGATGTTGTACTCCTCTGAACAACTGCCGGGGAGATGCTTCGATCACTACCCTACAAAATAAATATAGAAAATTTTAGTGAAATTATAACAATAGACTAACGAAAAATACATAAGATGTTAAATTCATTAATTAAAGTTTGGGTAAATTGTTAGATGTACCATTCCCATAATAACCATTTTTGTATCTATTCGATTCAATTTGTAATTAATAAGAAACTCTTCCCCTGCAGCTATTGATTTAATGGCACATACAAAAAAACAGTTTCCTTCACGCCCCTCAAATAGGCAATTGGGTTGCTTAATTGTATATTTTTATGGACAATCTACTCAAGCGGACTCAAGCGAGATCTCTCTATTCCAAGTGGATCTAGAACAAATAAGTACAGAACACAAACTTATTTCCTAGATAAATAGAGATGCAAGGGAACAGATAGATAACTTACCTCAGATATGCAAATCATTTCATCTTTGTTGCTCTAAGCTCCAAGGCCTTTAGATCTTGAGCTGCAAAACCTTGTCAAGCATGTGGAAACAAGCAAACAGTAAAATCATATCTAAATATGAATTGATCTAGATTAACAGTCAAGGAAGAAAATCCTAAGCATTATCAACACAACATAACTTATGGAGAGAGTTTGTATTAATGTAATAAAGGGAAATACATAGAGAGATAATGTCACAACTGTAATACCCCCATTTTGACCTTTATGATATATTGGATTTTATGTAAATATTGTGTTCATGTGATGTATGTTTCCTAGCGTGGAGCTCAAGGCCAAAGCCCCGCCAGTGTATGCTCGTATTTTATTTAGAAAGGCAAGTATTTGATATTATGGTATCTATGTGCTATTAAGCCATGGAATATTGTAAATTGATGTAAATATTAATATTGCAATAAAATACCAGAACTGTTTATGGAAGCAAGTAATGAGAAGGGGCCATGTGTATTCCACTAGGGAGTGGTGAGGGGGTTGTGGGATTGAACTATATGCTACCAAATGTCATCTTGTGAACCATTTGACTTTCTTTGCTGACATTTAATTATGTGCAAGAAAGTTGTTGAAGAAATTAGTCCATGGCTTCAATGGAGCATGGGCAGCCCATAAATTCGTATGGCAGGAATGGGCTCTGTTTCCTTGACCCACAAGTCACTCTACTTCATGGGAATTCCTCCTTCCTCATTCCCATTCCATTGTTGAACATCTAAGCTTCAGTTTTCATCCAATGCACATGCCCATCAGTGAGAAAAACCAGAAACCGCAACTGTGAATTAACCCATGTTTTGAAGTCTCATAAATGCCCAGAATTTGGTATTGACAGTAAAATCCAATGGGGGATACATAGATATGAACCTTGGGGTGAAATTGAGAGTATTAGATACCCCGAAATCCATTGGAAACCCCAGTTTTTATAGCCTAGAAATCCAATTACGGGATTGAGTTATTTGGTCGCTGAATTATGAAAATCCAAGCGTGAATGATAGAACAGAGGTTGGTATTGCTTGATAAACCCAGTGAAGACTAGAATCTCAAGGAATTAGCAACTTGGACCTTTATATTCCCACCCTGAAGAGCACTAGAGGGAAGGGATTCCTGAGGGACTATGCATCAGAGAAGGGGACCTTCCTTGTGTTGGGTGTGGTAGGTATTGTGGGTGTCATGACTGTTTGAGTTTAGTTGAGATGTATGTAGCTCTATGGTTGAGCTCACTGGCTTAGCATCCTCCTCATTTATCTCTTGCATGATTGATAAACCCAAATGTGTGTTGGCTTAGCATGATTGTGTGTGTGAGACCATGGCTATGAGTGAGCCCGTTTAGTTCCTCTTTAGTGGATACACATCTCATCTAGGAGGTGGTCTCTCAGTTGAAAGAATACAGGCTGGATAGAGACCTATGGTTGGGTGGAACATTGATCTCACATAGCCAGTTGTTGGACAATCTCATCTTAAAGATAAGTATTCTCTGTGGTTTGAATTATGTTAATTTTGTGTTCTTCCATGTTTTTAATTGATGACTACATTTGAAATGTTGGATGCATGATGTAGTTGTGTGTGGATAATGTTTATTTCCGATGTGTTTATACTGAGTATGAATCTGCATGCATAAGTTTTCATTTATTATGAATTTTGTTAGTAATGAATGGGATGAGCTCTCTAAAGAAGCTAAGAATGTTAGTCATGTTCCCTTCCTTGCATCGGATTGACGGGAGGGGATGCGACAGAGTGGTATTAGAGCCCATATTGAAGCATTGGGGCTACTTGGGCCAAGCTGTGAGTTACAGGCAAATATCAGATTGTTTTAACGTGGTATTGATGAAGTTTGGGAGACATTTTGATTAGAAAAATGTCAGGATTAGAGTTCTCAGGTGTGGCAGAGGATCACACCATTGCATAAACCTCTCCAATAGCTTTCCAACGGTACTACACTCGCCTTATTTGGTTAAGGAACAAGGGAGATATGAGCCCTGCAAGTTGCCAGAGTAGAAGTGTTTCCACAATTGCGGATTGCGGAAACAAGGATTTTCAAAATTTACATTGTGGCTTTCCGCAATTCTGAACCCGCATTGCGGATTGCAAATTGCGGAAACATAAATTTTTTTCAATTTTTTGTTTTGGATTTCGGCAATTCTGAACCCGCATTGTGGATTGCGGATTGCGGAAACGTTAAAATTTTGAATTTGCGTTTTGGCTTTCCACATTTCTGAGTTCCGCAGTATGGTTGTGGATTGTGGATTGCGTATTGTGGAAACGCTAAATTTTCAAATGTGCGTTTTGGATGTCCGCAATTCCGAACCCGTATTGCGGATTGTGGAAATGTTAAAATTCTGAATTTGCGTTTTGGCTTTCTGCATTTCCGAGTTTCACAGTACGGTTGCGGATTGTGGATTGCGAAAACGCTAAGTTTTCAAATTTGCATTTTGGATTTCCGCAATTCCACACCCGCATTGCAGATTGCGGAAATGAGTATTTCCTGGGTTGGAAAGTTGGCATTTCTGCGCCCGCAGTATGGATTGCGGAAGCAAAAACAAAGTATAGAGCTCGAAACTCAATTTTTGGATAGCAGGAGCAGGAGGAATCAGAATTGGATGAGTTTTGTGGCGTCCTGAGGCCATTAACAAAGGCCATGAGAGAACCAGTGAAGATCCCGAGCCCATTATGCTCCAATTTGGCATAAAATTGGAATTAATGGCTTTTACAAATCAGAGTCTCGACGCTTGATAGAAGGTCAGATTGAGCTGAAACTAATATGGAGTAGCCATGGAGCAGGAACAGTGTTAATTTTGGAATTTTGGAGCCAAACTCCAAAGGATGTGGAGTTGGGGTGAGTGAGAAGGCCAAAAACATTATTCTGGGCCACTTTTTGGGGATTTTGAAAAGCTTGCAGTGGATGAAAGTGACCTTAGATGGAGGATTAAAGAAATTTACTGAACTTAAAATTTCATATTCTCATTAAAACAGACAATTCACATTAGACAGAGATTTTCCAGAAATGCACAGTTTGGGAAATAGCCATTTTTGGCCCAAAATTTGAAATTTTGGAAAAAGTTAAAAGTGAAAAGTAGTCAAACCCATAATTTTATAGAAGATGAATGATGCATCGAAACGGATATCCACAAGTTGCTGAGTGTTCCTTGTTGTACAGAATAACTTCTCTCAGTAGAAAATCTTTCTTGAATCTTTCTAGATTTGCTTCTACAGGTGGTTGAAGTTGGCAGTACAGGATATTTTACAGCTGTGCAAAAGTGCAGAATTTTGGTAAATAATTGTCATTTTTGAAGTAATGTAAATTCCACACCCGAGGTTAGAATGAAGCACGTGGATACGCATTGGAAATCTTATCCAGCAAGAAATAATGGTGCATGACTAGAATTTGAATGAAACTATTATACACCATAGATATTTAGAACAGAAAAGTGCCAATGATTGTTTTGTCAAATTGTTGATAATATGGGCAATTTCCATAATTGCATGAGTGGGAAAAGGAAATGAAGATATAATAGCTCTGTGAATTATTCCATGAGTTTAATTATGTTAAATAATGATGTTTTGTGTTTCTATATGCATTCCTAAGATGTCTAATAAATATTTTCATAATGCACAGTGTTTGCAGCTCATAAGATTTGAATAGTGTAGTAGAGACAGCCTACAGGGAAAATGGTCTCCAAAGGAAAATGGTGACCATAAATGATGCTCAAGATCCTTATGAGCATGATGAATATGTGCTAGGAGAAAATGTGCAATAAGAGAATGCTGAGACTGAGTCTAATGGAAGAAGGGAGCAAATAACTCCTAAGAATTCGGTTGAAACCATGGTAAGCTTCAATTAAAGGTTGATGAAGGCTCAGGAAGAATAGAACCAGTTCAATGCCGCCATTTTGCATAGCCTCAATGATATGTAGCAGAGGATAAACCTTGGGTCCAACCCAAACAATGTAGGTGAAGAAGGAGGAGATGCAGGGAGTCTCTCTAGAGGTCGTTCTAGGAAGAGGACTCCAATCCCAATGAAGAGTTCTGTGAGCAAGAAGCATAGAACACCTTCCTATAGATATTCTTCCAGCAGATCATGTGACTCTAGAGGTTCTCAAAGAAGTCCAAGGCATACTTCTAGCAGGTTTGAAGGAAGAAAGAAATTCAAAGGAATCCCACATGGAGAATTCAGGAAGGCAAGACCTCCCACATTTGATGGAGAGGGTAAGACGGGCCAAGAGGCAGAGGCATGGCTTCTTGGGATGAAGAAATATTTCAGGATTCATGATTACTCAGGAAATGAAAAGGCCAACATTTCCATTTACAATCTAAATGGCAGAGCTTCAATTTGGTGGGATAGCCTCTTGGAAGTTAAAGGGATCAATGAAAGGAATATCAACTGGGAAAGATTTAAGAAGTATTTCAAGGAAAAATACATTTCTGCTAGGTATTATGACAACAAGAGGAAAGAGTTCAATGAACTCAAGTTGGGGCAAAAATATATGGAAGAGCATGTCCATAAATTTTTTGAATTGTTGATGTATGTGGACTATATCAAAGATGAGAGGATAAAGATCCAATGCTTACTTGGGTGTCTACCTCAAGGTTTCAAAGATAGAATTGAGTTTGTTAATCCACCAAGTCTTGATGAAGCCATTAGGATGGCAATGCATTTCTATGAGCAGAACAAGAAAAAATTAAAGGTTCACCCAGCATGGAAAGGAAATCCAAAAGGGAGGTTTGATCAAAAGAAAAGTTGCTTCAAGCCACCATTCAAAAATCAACCCAAAACCTTTCCACAGGGGAAGCAAGCAAGGAGCGGATTCAAGCCAGCAGTAGTAGTAGATATAGCATCAAAAGGACCACTTTAGTGTTGGGGATGTGGAGAAAATCACATGCTTAAGGATTGTCCACATTGGAAGGAGAATCCCTGAAGCTTTCACAACTTAAAGGGAGCAGCTACAATGGAGGATATGGCAAGGGAAATGCCTCGAATTTATGTAGCATTGGATAATCATCAAGCAGACCTTCAATCAGCAGTAGTGGAAGTTGAAGGTAAGATTGCTAAGCAATCTATTTCTATTTTGATGGATTCAGGATCTACTCATAGTTATGTTTATTAAAAAGTGGTTGAAGGTTGTTCTCTTAGAAAAGTGAAGCATAATAAGTCTTGGCTAGTTCAATTAGCCACAGGGACCAAGAGAAAAGTAAGTGAAATAGTGGTGGAGTGCCCCATAGAATTGAATGAACTCCACACACATGCAAAATTAAATGTACTACCATTAGGATCTTATGATGCATTAATTGGCATGGATTGGTTGGAAAGACATAGAGCCAAGTTGGACTGTTATGAGAAAGCAGTTGAATGCAATATTGATGAAGAGGGAAGACCCAGATTGATAAGAGGAATTCCCAAGCAAGTTTCAGTGAGACAAATTTCAGCCTTACAGTTGAAAAAGTTTTATAAGAAAGGTTGTCAATTATATGCAGTTCATATATCAAACTCATCAGAGGACAAGGGACCAAGGATAGAATACTTCTCATTGTTGCAAGAGTTCCAAGATGTGTTTCTGGGTGAAGTGTCAGGACTACCACCAAAGAGAGATATTGATTTTACCATTGATCTAGTCCCAGAGGAAGCACCAATTTTTCAACATCCTTATAGAATGAGCACACTGGAATTGGTAGAGTTAAAGATGTAGCTACAAGAGTTAATGGACAAGCGGTATATCAGGCCAAGCATGTATCCTTGGGGAGCACCGGTGCTATTTGTTAAGAAGAAGGATGGGACTTTAATGTTGTGTATTGATTACAGACAGCTAAATCAAGTGAGAGACAAGAATAAGTATACATTTCCAAGAATTGATGACTTGTTTGATCATATGAAGGAAGCTAAAGTGTTTTCAAAGATTGACTTGAGGTCTGGCTACCATCAAGTGAGGATTAAAGAAGAAGGCATTCACAAGACGGCTTTCAGAACTAGGTATGGTCATTATGAGTTTACTGTGGTGCCATTTGGTCTTACCAATGCACCTGCTACATTCAAGTGTCTCATTAATAGTGTTTTCAGCAAATATTTAGATAATTTTGTAATTGTGTTCTTGGATGACATCCTTGTCTATTCAGGGAATGAAGAAGAACATAATGAGCATTTAAAAATGGTGTTGCAAGTCCTTAAATAACGCCAGTTGTATGCCAAGTTAAGCAAGTGTGAATTCTATCAAAAGAGGGTGCAGTACTTGGGTCATGTCATTTCAGAAGAGGGCATTGCAATTGATCCGGAGAAGATCAATGCCATCATGGATTGGCATACTCCAATGAATGTTTCAGATGTTAGATCTTTCATGGGTCTTGCTGGTTACTACAGATGGTTCATTGAAGGATTATCGAAGATAGTTCATCCAATCACTTCATTGCAGAGGAAGAATGTCAAGTTTTTATGGTCTGGAAAATGTGAGAAATTTTTTTAGCAGTTAAAGTAGTTACTTACCAGCACTCCTGTTTTGAAGATAGCAAATCCAAAGAAGGATTTTGTAGAGTGCACAGATGCTTGCATTGAAGGGCTAGATGGACTGCTCATGCAAGAAGGATTTGTGATTTGCTATGATTCAAGGAAATTAAAAGAGAATGAAAAGAATTATGCCACACATGATTTAGAATTAGCATCCATAGTACATGCTCTCAAGATGTGGAGATATTATATGTTGGGAAGAAGGTTCTAGCTAAGGACAGACCACATGAGCTTGAAGTATTTGTTTGACCAACCAAAATTGAATGCTAGGCAAGCTAGGTGGATGGAATTCCTTTGTGAATTTGATTTTGAAATTAAGCATGTAAAAGGGAAAGAGAATAAGGTTGCGGATGCTTAGCAAAAAATTTCATGTTGCAGCATTAAGTGTGTGGAAATCAGATTTGAAGACAAGAGTTCTTGAAGCCCAAAGCAATGATAAAACTTGCCTTCAAATTAAAGAAAAGTTGTAGCAGGGTAATGTGGATAAAGCATGTGCAAGATATCACCTGGGTGAGGATGATGTTCTCATTTATCAGGGTACCGGACTGTACATTCCAAATAGTGCAGTTTTGAAGAAGCTTGTGATGGATGAAATACATCAAATGACATATTCTGGACACCTAGGATATCAGAAAACCATAACAGCAGCAAGAAAGAAATACTTTTGGCATGGTATGAAGAAGGACATAGATGAGTACATTGCTAGGTGTCAAAAGTGATAGTAGGTTAAGGTAGAGCACCAACATCCAGCAGGATTGTTGCAGCCCTTACCCATTCCAGAGTGGAAGTGGGAAGTGATCTCTATGGACTTTATAACAGGTCTTCCCATGACAGTGAATAAGCATGATTCAATCATGGTTGTGGTGGAAAAGCTATAAAAGGTAGCTCACTTTATTCTAGTCAAGTCCACTCATAAGGCTAATGACACCGCAAACATCTTCATGAGAGAGATATTCAAATTGCATGGATTTCCTAAGGTAATAATTTATGATCGTGATACAAAGTTCACTTCCAATTTCTGGAAAGGATTATTTCAGGAATTGAGAACTAGATTGAATTTCAGTACAGCATGTCATCCTCAAACAGATGGCCAACCTGAGAGGGTGAATCAGGTTCTTGAAGACATGTTGAGAATGTATGTGATGGATAAACCATCCAAATGGGAAGATTACCTACACTTGGTAGAGTTTTCATATAATAATGGACATCATGCATCATTGGGGATGAGTCCATTTGAGACATTGTATGGAAAAGGGTGCAAGACTCCATTGAATTGGGATAGTCCGTGAACAGTGTAGTGCTTGGGCTAGAGACGATTAAGGAAATGGAACAGGAAGTTGCTAAGATCAGGAAAAATTTAAAGGTAGATCAGGACAGAAAAAGAGTTATGCATATTTGAAAAGAGTGCATAAGGAATTTTAGATTGGGGATCATGTTTATTTGAGAGTGAAACCAAGGAAAATTTCTCTCAATTTGGGGAGTTGTGCCAAGTTGGCAAAAGATATTGTGGACCATTTGAAGTCATAGATAGGATAGGACCAATTGTATATAGAGTTGCATTTCCTGCTAACATAAGAGCTCATGATGTTTCCATGTATCTTTTCTTAAGAAGTATGTACATGATCCTAATCATACGATTGATTGGAATGTGATAAAGGTGGAACCCGAGGGAGAGTTCCAAGTAGATCCTATGCACATCCTCGACAAGAAGGTCACTTTGCTCTAGAACAGAGCCATCGGGTAGGTAAAGGTCCAATGGAAGCACCTTAGTGCCAATGAGGCTACATGGGAGCTGGAGGATGCCATGAGAAAGGCATTCCCATTTTTGTTCAGTTTTGAGAACACCGAGGACGGTGTTGTTCTAAGGGGGAGGGGAACGTAATACCCCCATTTTGACCTTTATGATATATTGACTTTTATGTAAATATTGTGTTCATGCGATGTATGTTTCCTAGCATGGAGCTCAAGGCCAAGGCCTCGCTAGTGTATGCTCGTATTTTTATTTAGAAAGGCAAGTATTTGATATTATGGTATCCATGTGCTATTAAGCCATGGAATATTGTAAATTGATGTAAATATTAATATTGCAATAAAATACCAAAACTCGCTATGGAAGCAACTAATGAGAAGGGGCCATGTGTATTACACTAGGGAGTGGTGAGGGGGTTGTGGGATTGAACCATATGTTTCCAAATGTCATCTTGTGAACCATTTGACTTTCCTTGGTGACATTTAATTATGTACAAGAAAGTTGTTGAAGAAATCAGTCCATCACTTCAATGGAGCATGGGTAGCCCATAAATTTGTATGGCAGGCATGGTATTTGTTTACTTGACCCACAAGTCACTCTACCTCATGGGAATTCATCCTTCCTCATTCCCATTCCATTGTTGAACATCTAAGCTTCAGTTTTCATCCAATGCACATGCCTAGCAGTGAGAAAAAACAGAAACCGCAATTGTGAATTAACCCACGTTTTGAAGTGTCATAAATGCCCAGAATTTGGTATTGATAGTAAAATCCAATGGGGGATCCATAGATATGAACCTTGGGGTGAAATTGAGAGTATTAGATACCCCGAAATCCATTGGAAAACCCATTTTTTATAGCCCAGAAATCCAATTACAGGATTGAGTTATTTGGTCACCAAATTGTGAAAATCCAAGCGTGAATGATAGAACAGAGGTTGGTATTGCTTGATAAACCCAGTGAAGACTAGAATCTCAAGAAATTATCAGCTTGGACCTTTCTATTCCCAACCTGAAGAGCACTGGAGGGAAGGGACTGTGCATCGGAGAAGGGGACATTCCTTGTGTTGGGTGTGGTAGGTATTGTGGGTGTCATGACTATTTGAGTATAGTTGAGATGTTTGTAGCTCCGTGGTTGAGCTCACTGACTTAACATCCTCCTCATTTATCTCTTGTATGCTTGATAAACCCAACTGTGTGTTGGATTAGCATGACTATGTGTGTGAGACCATGGCTGTGAGTGAGCTCATTTAGTTCCTCCTTAGTGGATACACATCCCAGCTCGGGGGTGGTCTCTCAGTTGAAAGAATACAGGCTGGATAGAGACCTATGGTTGGGTGGAATATTTCTCTCACATAGTCAGTTGTTGGATAGTTTCATCTTAAAGATAAGTATTCTCTGTGGTTTGAATTATGTTAATTCTGTGTTCTGCCATGTTTTTAATTGATGACTGCATTTGAAATGTTGGATGCATGATGTAGTTGTGTGGGGATAATGTTTATTTCCAATGTGCTTATACTGAGTATGAATATTCACGCATAAGTTTTCATTTATTATTAATTTTGTTAGTAATGAACGGGTTGAGCTCTCCAAAGAAGCCAAGAATGTTAGTCATGTTCCCTTCCTTGCATCGGATTGACAGGAGGGGATGTGACAACAACCTAAGCCTTAACATTGCAACTTTCATCCAACAATCCAAGACAAGCCTCCAAAGGATGATTTTTCCTCCCAAAGGATGATTAGGGGTCACCTAGAGAAATTCCACCAGCATGAGAGTACTATAGTCCTTCCTCCCTTCCCAATGGAGAGAGTCTCAATATTTATAAGGCTAAAAAGATAGGATAGGTTGAGGATTAGGTGGAGAGGTCTAAGGGATATTCCCATTAGGTTAGGAGATCGAATACCAACCTTCCTAGCAACTAGGGATAGACCTCCATGTCACCAAGATTCGAGAAGTCGCTCGAAGCTTCCCATTATCCACATTAACTAACTTCGACGCACTTTGTATGAAGACATATTGTGCCAGAAAGGGATCAACGCATATTGCAAATGGGCAGCAAGATCCACTAGCGCACTCTGTCAGTATACACCATGCACCACCCTTGGTCTGGCGCCTCTTGCTGGACAGCAAGGTGCGCCAGGGAAAATAGAGATTGTGGAAAGATGTGAAGAACCTGCAACAATTAATTAATGAAAATACACGAGATAGCAGAAATAACAGAACTCAGAATCGCTTTTATTAATCGTAGGCCACTTCGAGGGGGAAAACTCCTTTGAGCAAGCTCAATACAAATAACTTCACGGTACCTTCATTAGTCTCAACACAAACTTATATACTAAGTCTAGGCGCCGATACCATGGGTCAATACAAACTATGGATCAACAATTACTATGGGACGACTTACAAAGCATATGCATCCAACAACAATAATACAAACTATGGATCAACAAATATTACGAGACGACTTACAAAGCATATGTGTCCAACAACAATATACTAACAAAGTAAATAGAAGGGTTGACATTTGTTCCTAACATCTTCTCTCCCTTAGAAAAAACTTTGTACTCAAAGCTTTAGATGTGGAAATTGATGCAGAATCTGAAGGAGTGGTTCCCCTATAGCATCCTTGGGTTGCATTTCGAGCCACTGACGCCTTTTGAGTTTTAGGAGGATTGCTTGGAAGGATGTAGATGAAGAAGAACCATATCAGCTACGTGAAAAGTGTGCTCTGAACGGTGCTGATCAACTTGTTGTTTCATTCGAATTATTTCCATGTGAAGATGGTCCTGCAGAATGAGAAGAATCTGATCGCGGTTTCAAAGAACCGAGTCAATTTCCTGAACTGGGGAGCTACTGAGGGTGTATGGAAGAAGAACTAGTAGTGCCTGTCCATAGACTACTTCATATGGTGTCCTTTTAGACATGGTATTGTATCACTGGAGTGCTTCTAAGAAATCCATAGAAATAGTTGTCCAAATCTGTGTAGGGATGGGTAAGGGTTCGAGCAGTCCCGCAAGGAGTGTCGTTTCACCCTTATTGGCCTGGCAAGTATCACAATCAACCACCATCTATTGAATTGTCATTTTCAGTCTCTACCAAAAGAAGTTACATTGTTCCCGGTCATACATTTTGAGGAACCCAGAGTGCCCTGCCGATGAAGAAGCATGGAGTTCATAGAAGAGATAGCCCTGTTAAACAGATTGCAACCAATTTGGAACAAGCAAAGAAATAGCTATAAGAGAAACTGGGTCATCAAATGTGTGAGAAGGAGCATTTGCCACCATATTGTCCTTACCCTTCTTGCAAGTGATCACATAGTCATAACCCATGAGTTGGATAACCCATTTCAGGTGTGCTGGGGAGGAGACCCGTTGTTCCAGGAAAGTTTATAGACTCTGGAGATCAGTCTTGATGCAGAAATAATTTCCTAATAGGGATGGTTGCCACTTTGGTACTCCATGCAAAATAGCCATCATTTCCTGTTGAGATGTAGATGCAGCTAAATGCTTACCGAAAAGGTCTCTTGAAGGCTGCAAGCCCACTGGTGCAGCAAAGACACCTGCATATCTATCCAAGGAAGTAGTGGAGATCGTTGATGGGTGCATCTGAATGGAATGGAGCTGAGCGATGACACCATGTGAATTCTTCTTAAGGATATTTTCCAGGCGATGTGAACTGATGATGCGGAGAGACCCTGGTTGTAAGCCCGTAAATTTGTGTTGTGTCCCATTGATTGAAAATTGCACCCAAAGTTCAGCAAAATTCCATAATATGGGGCCAAGAGTGTGTAACCATTGAATGCCCAAAACCACATCACATTCGCCTAAGGAAAAGGAAAACATGTCAGAGCGCAGGTTATAATATTCCAGAGAGATATGCAAATTGTGACACTTTCCCTTGCAAGGTAAGGTGTCCCCATTGGCAACCATGAATTCAAAGTTGGAGCATGGATGGACAAAACAATTAGCCTGTTTGGCGATCTGGGGGTCAATGAAGTTATGAGTGCTACCATAATTAATGAGTATTGTAAGAGGAAGCTTCTTGAAGTAACCCCTGACCCACATTGTTTGGGCGGTGGTGACGCCGGATAAAGCATGGAGAGATATCTCTGGTTGGTTGTCCTGAGATGGGGGGTCAATAAGCAGCTCCTCAATGTCGACCTGATCATCCATTGTATCTGGAGCTTCTTCACCAATTTTAGAGGCAGGCGGAGAATCCATATCCAAGAGATAGAGCTTTTGCTAAACACATCTATGTCCCCGAGTGAATTTCTCATCACAATTATAACAAATCCTTTTTTCTTTGCGTGCCTGCATCTTTGTTTCAGACAAATGCTTAATAGGAGTTGGTCAAGGAGCTAGCGAGATGGGAGGTCGTTGAGAACCCATATTTCGGAAGGGGATAGAAGTTGGTTTGGAGCGTTGTTGGGATGCAATCTTGTCTTCTGCAACCTTAGCCAACCCCAAGGCTTCCATCATTATGTTGGGACAGAACATTTTAACCTCTGAGCGGATTTCATCCTTAAGACCACTGATAAAACAACTCCTGTAGAATTCATCACACAATCCTTCTGTGTGATTGGCTAGTTTCTCAAATTCTGTCTGATACTCTCTCACAGTGCCAATTTGGTGAAGTTTAGTGAGGGATCCTATGAAGTCATCAAAAGAACTATGACCAAATCGTTGCAAAAAGAGTTGGCAAATATCTGGCCATTTTGGATCTTCATGAGCCTCGATGTACCAACGGTACCATTAAAGAGCTTCCCGTTCCAAATGAAATGATGCTATTGGAACTTTGGTGACATCAAAAGTATTATGCAGACTGAAATACTGTTCTGCACAATAGATCCATCCAATCGGATCAGTACCATTGAAGCGAGGAAAATCAAACTTCGGACCATGAAAATTGCTGGAAGAAGAGAACCCATTGTCTGATGAAGACTCGGATTGTCGTTTGTTGTTCATGGCTAAATGCTCAAGATGGAGGCCAAGAATTTTTTCATCCAGATCCTGGAGTTTGGTTTGGATGGATGCAAGTGCTTCCTCCATGGTTTTTGCTCATGTGCGGGTGACAACCATAACCAGGAGTTTTTTTGGGGGGGAGGGAGGAATGGGTAGAAAAACACAAATATAAACTTACTTAGTAAAGGGAAATTTGGATTTTGGAAAAACTCTGATGGGTAATTGGGGTTTGACTAGGTTTTGGACACTTTTGAATGGACAGGGAAGCAGAAAATGAGGATTTCAGAAGCGGGGTGAAAGAATGAGAAAATTTGTCAGAGAGAGAGAAAGAAGCAGAAATAGGGAATGAACACGGTGGAAACATTTGAAGGTGATTGGGTGAAAATTAAAGAAGATATGGAAAACCCTAAAAATAGACAAATGTGGGATTTCTGGCTTTGGGAAGTGGAATTTGGGATAGGGTCCTCAGGAATGAAAGATGCGGAATGATATTACAGGGATGTCCAGGAAGTTTCAAGGGAAACAGAGTGAAAACAAGGGAGATATGGCGAAAAAAAAGAATGAATCTGCTACAGCGCAGAAGGGATCTGAAACGATTGAGAATTGATCAACAATAGATGGATCTGAAACGGCGCCAAATGGACTGAAAATGGATGGATCTGAAACGACTTTCAGAATAGAATTGAAATGACTGGATCTGGAACGGCTTTCAGAATGGATCTGAAAACAGCTCGAAATGGATCTGAAAAGGCGCGGAAGCGATCGACAATAGTTCAGCTAAAAATAGATATGGACCCTAGGTATGCTCGGCTTCCTAATAGTTCAGTGGTTTCACTCGGCCACCAATGTTGTGTGGCGGATTGCATATTGGGGAAGTACCCCTCACTCCACGGCTCAGGTAAAACTGATAACTGCTTTGCCACAAATGATAGCTCTTGGTTTACCTCATGGGTGGGAACTAGTCAATCAGGTAGGGGTCGTTCCCTTTTCCCTGGCGGGTCCTCTCAATGGGCCAGCTACTTTGGGGTTCCTATGGTACTCCTCACAATGAGTTTTAGGGCTTATTCCCAAGTACTTCCCATAGTTATGCGGATAGGGATTATTCCCAAATCCGAACTTGCAATAGATGCGGAAAAAAAAAAATTGGCAGAAATTCCACCCAACGAGCTCAAGAAAGTGCTCTGATACCAGATGTGAAGAACCTGCAACAATTAATTAATGAAAATATAGGAGATAGCAGAAATAACAGAACTCAGAATCGCTTTTATTGATAGCAGGCCACTTCGAGGGGGAAACCTCCTTTGAGCAAGCTCAATACAAATAACTTCACGGTACCTTTATTGGTCTCAACACAAACTTATATACTAAGTCTAGGCACCAATACCATGGGTCAATACCATGTGTCAATACAAACCATGGGCCAATACAAACTATGGATCAACAATTACTATGGGATGACTTACAAAGCATATGCGTCCAACAACAATAATACAAACTATGGATCAACAAATACTACGAGACGACTTACAAAGCATATGTGTCCAACAACAATATGCTAACAAAGTAAATAGAAGGGTTGACATGGGTTCCTAACAAAAGAGAAGAAAAAAAACCTTCCTCTTACTGATTTAGACAAGGCACTTCAAGGATTAAAGCATAAAGTTTACACATGACTCATGATGATGAGATTTTGGTGTAACAAAATCCCCCCCAAAGCATAAAGTTGGTGAAATAATACAGGTTAAATGCTTTGTAGTGTGAAGGATTGAAAGCAAGGATGTTGGTTGGAATAAGTTATTTTAATACAAACAAATCTGAGATCGATGTCTCATAAGACTCCTAACATGGTTTTTGACCAATACAATGCAGATCCATGGTAGTAGAGACCGACTGAACACAATCATGGCTACTGAACACAATTGTATATCCGTGATGAGATGATAACACATCCACGACCAATGCAAAGTGGATCCGTGTGATATGATTCAAACAAAATCCATCGCAACCTGGGAAAGACATGATTATACCTAGGGTCTTCAAGTTGAAACTGCAATGATATGAATCTAACCATGTGATTGTAATTCCTTGAAGTCAAACATGTTAGAAACCATTTGATGACAGGTCATTGATGTATACCATTAACAAGCGCAAGGGAAATCACCATTGATGTCAATGATCCCCAAGGTATCACAGGACATACAATCGAATGTGAATCAATGAGTTGAGGTTGAACACTCGACATGATCTTTCAATCAAGAGTCAATGATGCAAACTCATATTGAAAGTGAGGTACCCTTCCATTGAGGCATGCAGGCCCAAGGTACTTGATTGGTTTCTAGATCCAATTCCCAGATGATGTGTTGAAGTCGACAAGGATGAATCCGTCGAAGGAGGGCCATGATGTATCCCCCATCATCAACACAAAACGTGATCACAGATGTTTAGCGTGAATCAGACAATAGAGCGACGTGTGGGACTGACTTAGAGACGACTGATGTGATAGAAGGTGACTGCAGATAGTGAATGGATGACCAAACCTCTCTTGAACATGGGCATGGCATGACTTGGCAGTACTGACTTGACGAGAATGATACCAATCCCCTAATGCAACCGATGGTGGAAGCATTCTTTGGATGACCCAAAGGAGTAAGAAGACTCTTGGAATCAGCAGGACTCGAAGGAAAATGAATTACCCAAGTACTGAATGCATATGCAGATGAGTGCCATGTTCAAGAGTGACTAAGTACTGTCGTAACTACAATGAAACACAAATTCTTTCCTTATCCCCACCATGATTGATGAGTACCTCTTTTGCTTTTTAACGAGCTTGAGGAGGGTAACAGATGCTCAGTATAGCTCATCCCATGGACGAGTCCAATCCCAAATGTTTTATGAACCTAGGATAGGAGGGTTTCATCCCAAAACGAGTCCTTCGATGTTAGATTTTAACAAGTCCAAATAAGGTAAACTCGACATTATTTCATGTTTAGAGAGTCTAAAAAGAACTAAAGAGTACTCCAAAGTTTCATTTTCGTAAAAGTTGGTCTCCTCACCCAAAAAAGGATAAAACAATGCGAGAGAGAATTCTTCCAGTCATGATTAACTCGAGTGCTCCTTTTTCGTAAATAGTACTTCTTGGTCCAAAAAAGGGGTAAACTATCACCATAATGACGATCATTCAAATACTTTTACAAGCGTGAAAGCATCAAATTCACTTGGTGGTCTTTTCATATTTAGGGAGTTTGAAAAGAGCTTAAAGAGGAACTCCAAGAGGTTCTTTTTTCGTGGGAGTTTAACGAGCCCGAAAAATGATAAAATGTAACTCGGCGCAGTTCCTTTTCTGTAAGTAGTCTAGCGAGACCGGATAAAGTGATAAACCTATACTCGTTAGACACACCTTTTAACTCAATTTTTAACGAGCACGACAATGGTATCAAAAGCACTAGGAATATTTTTCATGTTTGAACCAGAACACGAAAAAGTAAAAATTAATCTCAAACCACTTTTCATTTTTCAACCAAAGCACGAAAAAAGTGAAAAGTAAGCTCAATACCATCTTACTGTTTTGAACGAGCTCGAAGACAAGTGAAAAGAATGCTCATGATGTCTGCTTCATTTTTTAATGAGCTTGTAACCGAAAATAAACTTTGCTCAGTATAATGCCCATTGGTAGGTTTCTCCCCAACATGATACCCAAATGTTGGAATTTTTCCCCTAGCACAAGAAGCTGATGACCTACCTCTAGTATGATTTCTATAGGTTGGAGACATGCCCCCAAGATTCGTTTCATTCGTCTACTCTTTTTCTTCATCCAAAAAAACTCATGGTTATTAATAGGAATATGTTCACCATGGGAGGACGAAAAAATAGGATTAAATAACATAGGCGAATTAAATGAAGGTTCAGATATTCAAACTGGTGAAAGACTCGACTCAAGGGGAGCGGATCTGTTTCATTTTTTAACGAGCTTGACACAGGAATAGAACCATGCCTGTGGGGTACTGTTTCATTTTTTAGCGAGCTTGACACAGGAATAGAACCATGCTCGTGGTCATCTGTTTTATTTTTTTAACGAGTTTGACACTGGAATAGAACCATGCTCATTTTCTTCTGTTTCATTTTTTAAAAAGATTGACACAGGAAAAGAGCTGTGCTTGTGAATCTAGTTTCATTTTTATGCAATCTTGAAACCAAAGGTAAACTATGCTCGAGAACTGTTTCATTTTTTCACAAGATCGAAACCAAAGGTAAATTATGCTTGTGACTGGTTTCATTTTTACACAAGCTTGAAACCAAAGGTAAACTATGCTTGGGACTCGTTTCATTTTTACACAAGCTTGAAACCAAAGGTAAACTATGCTTGTGAATGGTTTCATTTTTACACAAGATCAAAACCAAAGGTAAAATGTGCTTGTACGAGTCCTATCCAACATGATGTCCATAGGTTGGTAGTGTGCCCCCCAGCATACTAAGCTAGGGGGAGAACTCCCGCATGATGTCCAGAGGCTGGAGACATGCCCCTTATCCCGAAGGGGTAGAAACCACTAAAACATGGGGAACATTTAGGGAATTATAATTACTAGCAGTCATGCGATGATTCGGTGTCACAAAGGAAAGCTGATCAATGATCATGATCCTCCTGTCATAGGGAAAATAAATCACTCGAAAGAGTGTGGACACTACATCTTTCATAACATAGACATAATCGTGTCCAAGGAGTATATTAAAATCTAAGTGACCTTGGACTACCATAACACCGATACAAACAGTTTTCCCTCCTAAGGTGATAGGTAACTGCGGAAGGATCCCTAAAGGTCCAGTAGGCCTTCTATTAAAATCCAGTATCTGGTCAATGAGTGGCACAAGCTGAGGAGAACCTATATCTTTCCAAGCAGTTGAGGATAAAATACTAACAGAATCTCCCTCGTTGACTATAGTGCGAAATATTTCCTTAACGACAACTCCTACAGATATATGGAAAGGAACATATGAAGGAAGGCGGGATTCTGCTAGACTATTCCAATCAAAGGAAATGACCTCAGTACCTGTGGAAATGAACATGATTTCTCCTTGCCTAGAACATTTTGAACTGTCTAGGAAAACATCAGTGGTTTCTAATTCACTCTCAACTGAAAAAGTAGATTGAGATGAATATTTTATCATGGTGACTACTTCAATCTGGGCATTCTCCAATGAAAGAGTGGAATCAAGTGGAGGTGATATCGACTTGACCACTTCAAATCACTCTTTGAAGAAAGAGTGGGATGAACTACTTGTTCTTCACTCTTTGAAGAAAGAGTGGGATCGACCGAGGATGGAGTTGGATCGATCGCTTCATCAACCAATGGGGGTTCAAGGGACAACTTACGATATCGAGTTGGAAGGTATTTCTGAGATACAGTAATGTCTTCCAACAATTTCTAAGCTTCATCCATGCGTGGACAAAGGTAAGTACGGTGCATACCCTTGCATAAAAAACAAGATTTTTTTACTTTACCTTTCTAACCCTTAACCATAGAGTCACTAGTTGATGGGGTATCATTAGTATGATGTCCAGAGTATGACTATACAGGTGGTTTGGATGCTTTAGACCACTCTCCTAACACTTTGTAAAGACCGGGACAATCCTTGAGAAGGTGATATCCCTTGTAAATCTTGCAAGGGAACTTGGGTCTACGAGGTGTTCGAATGGAAAGAGTGCCATAGGAGGCAGGTGGTTGATGCTTGGCCTCTTTCTTATCCTTCTTCTTCTTTATCTTCCTTTTCTTCTTCTTCTTCTTATTCTCCTGATTACTAACACTACTGCTTTGATCAGGTGAGGAAGAAGAAAGGGAAGAATATGCATCTGACGAAGAAGGGGAAGGATCAGTTTGGGATTGACACTCTCATGGTGGAGATTTAACATTTGAAACATTGGGTATAGCCGGAATCACCGGATTGAATAACCATACCAGTAATCCAATGGTGAATACATGAATATTTAAAGTGGCACTAAAGGGAGGACCAATATCTCCGATTGGAGGAAAGACAAAAGGTACCCCTTGAAAAGGGGCCTCTTGATTGGTAGTCCCAAAAGAAGTTTCTATATCTAAACTAGAATAAAAATGAGGCACACATCCCAAAAAGAAAACTCAAATAACTTACCATGACCGATGCCACAGCAAGCGAGTAAGAGAAAAGACGCCAGAAAGCCAACAAGCGGCACTAAAAACAAAAAGACCCTCTACAAGGTATAAGAGAAAGCAATCCTCCTATCTAAGATCCATAGACCTCAACAGATCGTATCCTTTGCAAGGTGATGAAATCCAAGTTGGACAATACGAAATGAGAGACCAATATAGATGAAGGGACATCCGTCTACCGAAAGGGATCCCGGGTAAAAGATCCCTAGAAGGATGGTCACTAGGATACCTCATTCATGACACATTTGGGAAGGTTTATTGGAGATTCTGCCTTTTTACCCTTGTAACACCAGTATGGAGGCTAGAAAATACAAGGAAGACAATGGATTGATGTCCTTAGGAACTAAGTGGAGTGTGGTATTCCACAAAGTCCATCCGGAACCAGTCCTCGCTGCTTACCCCCGTGGAATGGGAGGGCCCCCAACAAATTGGTGTATAACTATGCCAACAAATACAAGAGGATTTTAGCACCCTAAGAGAAAACAACTATCTCTCAAATGTAAGATGAAAATGGGGGATTATTTGGATTCCTATCCCCAATGTATTACCTAACTACACTTTTCTTTTATGTCCTCATTATACATCATTTTCCACCCTTGGTCTGGTGCCTCTTGCTGGGAAGCAGGGTGCATCAGGGAAAATAGAGATTGTGGAAAGAGAAGGGCAACAACCTTCCTCTTACTGATTTAGCCAAGGCACTTCAGGGATTCAAGCATAAATTTGACACATGACTCATGATGACGAGATTTTGGTGTAACAGTAGACCTTGGTTTTGTACTGTTTATAAACCCTGCAATATTCCTTGTAGTTTTTGGTCTTCTATCAATGTACATCATTGCTCCTTTATTTTGATCCTTGTCTTTTAGAAAGAAATAAATTGTATAAAATCCATATCTGTGCATACTTCGTTTATATTGGACCAGTCGCATCCAATATTTGTAGTTGTAACGGGGTCCAACATACTCCATCAATTCAGTACATCTATCGTAACCGACCTTTATGCCATCCATGCAAAACAACCCCAAACCATGTAATGACGATGTTGCAATTCGATATATCCTCTCGTTCACACAAAAATCTGTGTTTAGTTGAGGAAGATCCATGGGTAACCATTGTTTCACTCGATGTTTGTACCTCAAGGACACCTCGATGTCACCTATTGTCTCATCATCATAGGAACATGACCCCCCTTCAGTGAGAAAAAGTTCCATGCACCTATGGAATTTTCTTCCGATCTTTTGACATCTAGTTGATATAACTCTTATAGATCTACTAGATGTCTCACTTTCCTCCAGTCTTCCTAAACTCCCCTCTCTTGAGGAAGACAGATCTGAAAAATACCTATTTGGTTCTACCTACACCATGGGAAAAAGTTCAAATAGGACCTTGTTGGGTATGCATAAGTCACATTAGAAAATTACAAGGCATTCAAGCATGCATTTTCCACTATCATCATACATAGTTACTATACCTCCCCCAAGCTTGAAAATGAATTTTTTGATTAGTAAGGGATTTTCCTTTAATTTTCTTGCATGTTCAGCATTGGAAAAAATGGCCAAAATTAATTTTTGAATGCCTCAAGTTCGTAGAAGAAGGAATCATCAAAATTTTGAGCCTATGGGGTGATAAACTATGTGAGACATAGTTTGAAATATAATGGAATATGCTTTGAGATTTGGATATTAAAAAGTGGAAATGTAGAGAGGTCAAGTATGTCTAGTAGAAGACTCGACAATTTTCAAATCCCATTTTTCACTTTCCTACATAGAATGGCTTATATTTTGGAAACTATGTAAAAAAAGTGAAATTGGGGGAAAATGGAAACTTTTGTAGAATTTAGTAAAAGAATCTAAAAATTTTGGGATTCTTCATCTTTTCTACTTCATAAAAGAATTTAGTAAAGAAAACAATATTAGTCATTCTCGATCAAATTATGTATTTAGCAGAATCTATCCTAGTTTTCTCATAAAATATATGCCAACCCTTTTGTTTTGCTTCCAGATTATGTTGTATTTTATTTCATTTCTCCTATATCTATAGGAAGGATATTTATCTTTTTGTTCACTTGGTTCTCTGCAGTTCATTTAAGCTGGAAAAATGGGAAGAAGAGAAGACAGAGTAGGCATGGTAGCTTGATCATAGGTTCAACTTTTACTAAGACAAGTGCTGATATTTTCATTGGAATAGTCAATGCATTGCTTTCAAAAGATGCTTGATTTGGATGTGACCCATGCTTGGGAGGTCTGCTTTACAAATTTAAGATGTATGGATACGTGGGGGATACCACCAGATGCCCGAATAAGCATATTGAATTGAAACATATGATTTTGAGCAAGTTCCCATGACTTAATGAGTGAAACACATAGATAGATAGATAACTCTCAAAATACCATGGAAGGAAAAATATATCTAATGTTCCAAAGTATAGTGGAAGTTGGACAGTACATTTGGTTTTCTAAAGGGAAAAAATCCAAGAATATAACCATATTAGCTGATAACATGTTTTCCTGTTTGTATTTGGGTTTTCTTATGGGTAGAAAAATTTCAAATGTACGTCCAACCGAAATGGTCCTGTTCATTCAATTTGGCAGGGATCAGATAAATCCAGCCCTAATAAACTGACCAACTCTTAGCGATGTCGTCTGAGATATTGGCTCCTCATTTTCCTTCCAAATTGATTCCGGTTTTTGAATTTCAAGGGTATTTGCTTAAGTCTTAGTTTTGGTTATTTTCTATATTTCTATTTTGTTTCCCCCTACTATTTCTTATGGTCAAATTATAGATAGAGGATATATTGTGCTAAATCAATACCAACAAATAGAGTCCAAACCTCATTTCCATGTCGCTTCCCCTACACCCATTTAGAGGAAACAAACAAACAAAGTCCAAACCTTTTATTGGTTAGGTTACTCACCGATTTAGGGGGCATTGTGTCCTCTAGCTGACCTATGTATCCTCCATGACCTCTGTGACCCCTTTGTGTCTACTAGGTGACCTATGTTCCCTTCGAACCCCTCACAACCCCTCAGCATCCTCCTTCACCTCCTCTCTACCTTCGCTCACCAAGTCGTCCTCCGTGAAATCGTGATCCCTCCCCTCTGCAACCCCTTTCCTTTGCGTACCATATCCCCTGTGTCCTCTCCTCTACATACCCTCTCCTCTGCATCCCCTCTCCTCTCCTCTCCGCTGCATACTCTCTTCTACATCCTCTGGCTTCAACTCCTTGCTCTACCTTCGGGCTTGGGCATGGTGATCAAATTGTATTGACTACTGGAGAGTTTTGAAAACAATAAACACAAAAGATACTTGTAATCCCTAACTTAAACATAGGTTATAATTTTTTTTGTTTGAACCCTTGCAAATGTCAAAGTTTTTTCCCAAAATATAATATTCAATACTAACCCAAAATTGTGTAAGATTATGAATTTTAATTAACCCAAAATTGATAATTTGCTTGATATTTAAGGATTCCTTTCAAAACTACTCTATGCAATTTTTAGACAAAACAATTTCACATATATTTATTATGAGATCATTAGAGTGTCAATTTTCCTAGTGGGGTTCAATTCCCATGATGATCTACCCCACCATAAAGTGAGGTGATAACTTCAAAGGGATGAGGTTGGATATTCCTCAGTCTAGAAACTAAGCCAACAGAGGTTGAGTCTTTGCATCTCTTTGAAGTGTGGGACCTTAGGTCATGTTTCTTGAAGCACTTCAAAAACAAAACACAATAAACCTTGCACCCTAACCACTGTAGTACAAAATGAGAAGAGGGAGCATATGAAAGAACCAAATATATTAAACATTGAAGAAAACTAACCAGGAGATATGCATATCCGAAACAATAGTGGTGATGTTGATGGATATTCCTCTTCTTTGCACCATATTTCATAGAGGGTAGTCTCCCCTTCCAATGCTCTTTAGTGTGGATAAAAAGGGTTTGACCTATAGAACTCTTTCTAGGAACAACCTAGAACAATAGAATTGGCTCTCAAGCGTCCAAAGAGCAACAATAAGTAGTGGGTGAGGAATACCTATCTTTCCCATCCTCTATGCTCGACTATATTAATATATATCTCATCAATGGTTTACAATTACTTCTATACCATTGACTTCAACATTTCATTTTCATTTCCTAGGAAACGATTGACAAAAAAAGAAAGAGCATCTTAAGCACTAAATATCATTATAGTGTGAATGAATTTGTCATGGTGGGGAAGATTGCTCCCACATATAAAAAGAGAAATGGAGTTGGTGAATCTATTTTAACTTAGATATAAGTAGGTACAATAAGACTTGATTCTAGGATTTGGACAATGATTAGGGAATAAGATATACAAAGATATAATCTAAGGTTTTCCAAGACAATAAATAATTATGGGGAAAGTGGTATGGATAATTATTTGAGATTGAAAAAAATGAGGAATGTGCCACTCTACTTTTAAAATCCATTGGATCTGTGTATCTAATTCAATCTGCTAAACATTGAGGTTGCAATACATGGAACCCAAATCTAGTTGGATATGGGATATGTGACAACTTCTTCCAATTCAGTAAACCCTAAATTGAGAAATGCAACACACCTTTGATCTTCATAATGAATATATTATTTCAGAATATAAATATATCTAAATAAACAAAAATGTCTACCATGGATCTCATATTAAAATACACAATTGAAGTGTTATGATTCAGACTTTATATAACATATATGTTGGCCATGAGATATGTGATGGTCAATTTCCATCCTTAGCCGGTGAGAATAAATCTGCATTTCCCAAGCTGAGAGCTAAGGATATAAGGTTGTTAGAACCTAACATAATTTAGGGTGAATATAGAATCTCGATAGGTAGTCATAAGCATTGATCATAGTTCCAAATTAAAAGAAATTATAATTCTTGAAAACTGAAAAGAAATCTCAAAGATATTAGAAACATAGTAAGAATATCATCCCATTAGGTAACATTACTTAGGCAATAATGGTCCCATCGAATTACAGTTCTTATATGCATGATTTTTGTTAGTTAGGAACATTACTTATGTGCATGATAGGTAAGGTGCATATGTTAGTTACATCACTTAAATTTAGTGTGTGAGTTATGAATTTATATTTTTTTTCATTATGTTGTCTCTCTACCTAAAAAATATTCTTAGCACTAGCTATGTGATAGGAATGCCTACAATATGGGTCATAAGGGTAAGAAGGTGTATTGTTTGTATCCATGCACAAGGTTAGGTTCCGAAGGAGATATCTTTATTGTTTTGACTCTTGGCACACCAAGGACGATTCTTTATGTACATGGAAACATCTAATACCAAAATAACCTGTATTAATTATAAAAAAATCTTATGGAATCATTGGCCATTGTGGCCCCCCATACCATCACACATGCCCTAAATAGGGAATATTTGTCTTAATACTTCAATATGGTGGTCATTTCAAGTTTGGTGTACTAGATATGGTTTGTAGGGATAAGGACATGGTATCAGGCCAAAATATAGGGTCTTAGGCCATAGTATTTTTGTTTGGGTATCACAAGTCATTTATGTTTTCGCATTTAGCATGGGAAAACATCCACTTTGATTCCATTATGTTCAAGGAAGGTAAAACTTACTCGATAATTAGTAGACATTGTGAGGATCCTCTCCTCACATCCAAATGTCTTTTCTCCATCTATGCTCGCATCAATTACAAGAAAGAATTTAGAATTGATACCACACTAATTTCATTACAATTTCATGAGAATAATTGATGACATCTTTAAGAGTAGATGCATGCATATCACAAATCATCCATGCTCAAGGTCTTTGCATTAGTGATCTTGTAGAAAATACAATGCAATGGAGGAAAAATTAGTGCTAGAAGCATGCATCTAGTCTAACCATGTCACATTTTAGTCCATAGAAACACAAATTGAAAAAAAAACAATGTTGTCCCCATTCAGTACATTAATTATTCTATAGGTTTGTTGTTTGATTATTGAATTGTTTGAGTGAGTCATGTTTGATTTTGGAGACCCTCCCATACCATCAATGCATTCATGTAGTCTAACCATGTCAAATTTTAGTCCATATAAGCACAAATTGAAAAACTTTCAACGTTGGCCCCATTCAATACATTAATTATTCTCTAGGTTTGTTGTTTAATTGCTGAATTGCTTGAATGACTCATGTTTGAGTTTGGAAACCCTCCCATAAATTCAATGCATGTGTCTAGTATAACCATGTCATATTTCAATCCATACAAGCACAAATTGAAAAAAAATCAAGGTTGTCCCCATTGAGTACATTAATTATTCTATAGGTTCATTGTTTGATTGTAGAATTAATTATGTGAGTCATGTTTGAGTATGGAAACCCTACCATACCATCAATGCATGCGTCTAGTCTAACCATGTCAAATTTCAGTCCATACAAGCATAAATTGAAAAAAAATCAGCATTGGCCCCATTCACTTGACAGTTATAATATGCGGGGTCAAGTACATGAGCAGATGCACCTTATTTTTGGGTTATGAAATATCATATAATAATGAAGGTGAAAAAAGCATAATTGTGCATTGCCTTACCGAGCTTCTCTTTATTTCAAGAATAATTTAATATTCTCTACTAAATAGGGCCAACCACGTGAAGGTGGAAGCTCATCTGCCCCCCCCCCCCCACACGTCACTCTCAATTCCCATGTCAAATTTTAGTCCATAGAAGCACAAATTGAAAATATTTCAACGTTGGCCCCATTTAGTACATTAATTATTCTATAGGTTTGTTGTTTAATTGTCGAATTGCTTGAATGAGTCATGTTTGAGTCTGGAAACCCTCCCATAAAGTCAATGCATGTGTCTAGTCTAATCATGTCATATTTCAATCCATACAAGCACAAATTGAAAAAAAATCAATGTTGGCCTCATTCAGTACATTAATTATTCTATAGGTTCATTGTTTGATTGTCGAATTATTTATGTGAGTCATGTTTGAGTCTGGAAACCCTACCATACTGTCAATGCATGCATCTAGTCTAACAATGTCAAATTTCAGTGCATAGAAGCACAAATTGAAAAAAATTCAACGTTGGCCCCATTCACATGACAGTTATAAACTGTGGGGTCAAGTACATGAGTAGGCACACCTTATTTTTGGGTTATGAAATATCATATAATAATGAAGGTGAAATAAGCATAACTCTGCATTGCCTTACCGAGCTTCTCTTTGTGTTAGCTCTCCAGTAAACTCTTCTAGGTTGCAAATTGAAGATGCCTGGTAACTCTAGTGATTTCTTAATTGTGATCAAGTCAGATGACTAACACAAATTTTACTCAGTCAAGAACATGCATAATATATCAATTGAAAAGGCTTTTAGCAATCTCTGTTCAGGAATTTTGAATAAGATATAAGAGTGGGCAATTCTCATAACATCAATAGAAACATATACAGACAGTGCATATGAATGGTCAATATCATAATATGATGATACTTGTACAGCCTAATCAATTGGTGAAGTGAAAAGATGACAATTTCCAGGCACCAAATTAAGCTTTAATGAAATGAGACAGTCATTCAAAATACAAGTGCAGAAAAATGATAAGTGAAACTGAACATTAAAGGCAAAAGAAGATTGAAGGCTAATATATTATTAGAAGTATGAAAGACACAATATAAGTGTTAATATCCAAAAATCGATCCTCAGTTCATCAAATTCTCTTGGCTTTATATCCTTTACAAACAGTTATCCAGATCTTAGAAATCTGGATCAAATTTACTTAAAATAGAAAGTCGAAAACTGCTATATGGAAAATAGGAAAAGATCCTATTTACATGGTTAAACTCCTTATCTCAAACCTCCATATCCTCATAGTCTTCAACAGCTGTAGCAAGCCTCCAAAGGCTGACAAATCAAGTCGAAAATGCCAATTGGAGGATTGACAGGTCATCTCTTGCCACAAAAATTGAGCCAAATTGCTGAAAACTAGGGCTCAGAGATGGATTTGTTTCTCCAAACCTATGACACCTTTGTCTAAACCAAAAGCGGTTTTTGTGTATTGGTTCATTTTGAGAAAAAACCTTTCTCAGTTCTTTAAAATTCATTCTCATTTGCCCGATATCTACATTTCAAAAACAGGTGTCAAACAGGAAAATCCTGAGATCCGAAACATAGGGCTCATAGATGGATTCAATTATCCCAATATGTGACACTTGTAGGAAAAATGAGAGAGGTTATTGTTCTCTGATGTGTCAGGCACAAAAAAGTCCACCCATTTCACAAAATGATTCTCCAATCGCTCAGAATCATCATTTTAAAATGATGATTCTGCACAGTAAAGACGCCATTAATTTGGCCAAACTACTGAAAAAAGGGGCTTAGAGATGGATTCGATTCTCCCAATATGTGACACCTGTAGGAAAACTGAGAGAGGTTATTTTTCTCTGATGTATTAGGAATAAAAACCTCTTCCTGGTTCGCAAAATGATCTTCCAGCCGCTCAGAATCATTATTTGAAAATGATGACTCGGGACAGTAAAAAACGTCACATTTCTTCATTATTTCCATCTTGCTAGCACCTTCAAAACTGAAACAACACATTGAAACGGATCCTATTGATTATAACCTTTACTTATAAACCATCCGTATTCCCTTTAGAATGATAAAACTTGGATCTGTGCAAAAATTGTGCCATTCTTCCCTTCTCTGCACTTTCGGTGGTTTTGAACAATTTTGCCTTTGAACTATAAGCTGCCAGAAACTTGCTTTTCGGTGGCTAATGAACAATTGTCGTAACCGCCTAAACCACCGAAAACTGTTGCACAATACATGACACGTTCCTTTCCTTTCGGTAGCTTGAAGAGTTTTGTCTTCCATACTGTAAGCTGCCGAAAGCTGGGTTTTCGGTAGCTAATGAACCATCGTCAAGTCCGCCTAAGCCACCGAAACCTGTTTTTCCTTTTTGAAGAGAGAACAAGCTCTAAAAACGTTTCAAACTTTTATTACATACTTAAAAATAACTGAAGAAAGGACCATCAATGAATATGATGAAATTTTTTTATGAAGACCTCCTATCATCTAGAAAAATAAAATTGACTATGCTATTTTGGGAGATAACATCTGGCTCCTACTCGGGGATGGAATCCTCCCTGAGAGGTTCCAAGAACCATAGATTAAATGCCTTTCTTGTAAAATAAAAACTCAAACCTATCTTCTAGTGTTTCATTGGGCATGGAGTCAATAGTACAATCTTCTTCTGAACACCTTTCGAGAGCTGCCTTTACCACTGATCCCTTGCAAACCTGTAGCATGGCTATAGCCTGCCCTACTTATTCAACAACCAAAAACTGGAAAAGTCTACTTGCTCGTATAAAGAGCTTATTCTCTTGTACTCCTACTCTAACCACAATTTGAAACTTGGTCAAGTAAAGGTAGACTTCCATAACAACCATTCAAGTAACTTCTTGTCCGAAAGAATTCCCTTTCTGCCACCGATTATAAGATAATAGTAAAAGCATAACAGTGACCATAAAAATTCTTTCAGGAAATCACATTTTCTCTCAAATGTAAGTGACATGATAAAATCTGAAAACTGAATAAAGCATGAAGGATAAGACTTTAGTAAGGCTGCAAATGGATCTTTGAAACCAAGATCACAATCATAATGTCTCAAAACCTTCGATTGCTCATATATGTCTTCTCCTCTTCCATGTTCCTGTGACTTAGATTCATCACTCTGATGTGCTGGCCTATTACAGCTGACAATTTCTAAGAAAAAGGAGATGTCTGTTCTAGATCTTTTGCATCACTGTCTTGGTAATGATCAAAAGAAATATGAGTATGAAAATATGTATCATGCAAAAATTTATGGTCACCCTTTTGTTGAAAAGTGGAACTAAATGAAATTCCAGAAGGGGATAAATCTTCACAAAACTTAAAATCTTCTTCTTCATCACTGTATTTGTCAAATATAGGAACATCATGATAAAATTCTAATGACAGGGATGAAGATTCTTGCATGAAATTATCAGCAATTGGATCTTGAAACAGATTTGGAAAAATATCAGTTGTTTCCTCATCATAATCACCTTTCTCATCTAAATTTGAACTGACATGTTCATAAGGAGAAAGAGAGCCCTCCTGATGTTCTAACTGAAGATTAGATGATTCCTGAAAATCCTGTTTCTCATGATAATTGTAACTTCCCTTGGTCTGCAAATCTTCTTGACACCATAAGTCAGCATATGCATTTGATACAATGTCAAAAGCATCTATACTGTTATTAACATCCTGAAGATTATTAATATATCGATCACAAAAAGAAGTGTTTCCTATTTCAGCATATTCTTCAGATTGATGAAAGTCAGAAATAATGTTAATAGAAGAACCTTCAGATCCTTTATTATCCCTTTCTAGTTCATGTTGATGGGAAAGTACATCGTATTGAAGATAATTGAAGGGCTATTACATATTGTGAGGGAGAGATCCATCTCTATTTACATCTTCAACCTTATAATGTAATTCATATTCATCACAGCAATTACCAAATGCAAACTCATCTGAAAAATACCTTTTGTAGTGCTCAGTGAATGCTCTGTGAAAATCCTTCAATGATGAAATACTGGAAGGAGGTAAAGAAAAATACCACTGACATGCATCACCATACAATGAATACATGAACATCTTCATGCTGCAAATCTAATAGGTCCATGCATTCATGAAACTTGAGGAGGTGTTTTGCAGGATTGTCTTCTTTGCTTTCTTCAAAAACAGGCAGAAAATCTCCCCATTCTGACATATCAGGTACTGGATGTGGGAAATCAGGAACTGAAGAGAAGTTGAGAGGTGCAAACCTTCGAGCCAAAAGAACAGCAAATGCTTTTGACATTTGAATATTGTGGAGTCGCCACTGAATCCGTCCTTCATGGAGTTGCTAGATAGATGATTACAACCAAAATAGTGTCCAGACTTTGTCTATCATCAAAGCTAGATCTATGTCATCTCCTAGGGAAGCTGAGCTTCAATCTCTTCTCCCCAACAGTGGCGCCAATTTCTTAGCTCTCCAGGAAACTCTTCTAGGTTGCAAATTGAAGATGCCTGGTAACTCTAGTGATTTATTAATTGTGATCAAGCCAGATGACTAACACATATTTAACTCAGTCAAGAACATGCATAATATATCAATTGACAAGGCTTTTAGCAATCTCTGTTCAAGAATTTTGAATAAGATATAAGAGTGGGAAATTCTCATAACATCAACAGAAACATATAAAGACAGTGCATATGAATGGTCAATATCATAATAGGATGATACTTGTACAGCCTAATCAATTGGTGAAGTGAAAAGATGACAATTTCCAGGCACCAAATTAAGCTTTAATGAAATGAGACAGTCATTCAAAATACAAGCGCAAAAAAATGATAAGTGAAACTGAACATTAAAGGAAAAAGAAGATTGAAGGATAATATATTATGAGAAGTATGAAAGACACAATATAAGTGTTAATCTCCAAAAATCAATCCTCAGTTCATCAAATGCTCTTGGCTTTATAGCCTTTACAAACAGTTATCCAGATCCTAGAAATCTGGATCAAATTTACTGAAAATAGAAAGTCGAAAACTGATATATGGAAAATAGGAAAAGATCCTATTTACATGGTTAAACTCCTTATCTCAAATATTCATATCCTCATAGTCTTCAACAGCTGCAGCAAGCCTCCAAAGGCTGATGAATTAGGTCGAAAATGCCAACTGGAGGACTAACAGGTCATCTCTTGCCACAAACATTGAGCCAAACTGCTGAAAACTGGGGCTCAGAGATGGATTTGGTTCTCCAAACCTATGACACCTGTGTATAAACCGAAAGAGGTTTTTGTTGATTGTTTCATTTTGAGCAACAACCTCTCTCAGTTATTTAAAATTCATTTTCATTTTCCCGAGATTTGCATTTCAGAAATATGTGTCAAAAAGGAAAATCCTGAGATCCGAAACTTAGGGCTCAGAGATGGATTATATTATCCCAATATTTGACACCTGTAGGAAAAATGAGAGAGGTTATTGTTCTCTGACGTGTGAGGCACAAAAACCTCCTCCCGTTTCGCAAAATTATTCTCCAGTCGCTCAGAATCATCATTTTAAAATGATGACTATGCATAGTAAAAATGCCATTAATTTGGCCAAACTACTAAAAAAAGGGGCTTAGAGATGGATTTGATTCTCCCAATATGTGACACCTGTAGGAAAACTGAGAGATTTTATTTTTCTATGATGTATTAGAAACAAAAACCTCTTCCCATTTCGCAAAATGATCTTCCAACCGTTCAGAATCATTATTTGAAAATGATGACTCGGGACAGTAAAAAATGCCACATTTCTTCATTATTTCCATCTTGCTGGAACCTTAAAACTGAAACAGCACATTGAAACATATCCTATTGATTATAACCTTTACTTAGAAACCATCCTTATTCCCTTTATAATGATAAAACTTGGATCTGTGCAAAAATGGTGCCATTCTGCCCTTCTCTGCGCTTTCGGTGGTTTTGAACAATTCTGCCTTTCAACTGTAAGCTGCCAGAAACTTGCTTTTCGGTGGCTAATGAACAACTGTCGTAACCGCCTAAACCACCGAAAACTGTTCCACGATACATGACACATTCCTTTCCTTTCGGTAGCTTGAAGAATTTTTTCTTCCATACTGTAAGCTTCCGAAAGTTGGGTTTTCAGTAGCTAATGAACCATCGTCAAGTCTACCTAAGCCACTGAAACCTGTTTTTCCTTTTTGAAGAGAGAACAATCTCTAAAAATGTTTCAAACTTTTATTACAGACTTAAAAATAACTGAAGAAAGGACCATCAATGAATATGATGAACAAAATTTATGAAGACCTCCTATCATCTAGAAAAATAAAATTGACTATGCTATTTTGGGAGATAACACTTTGTTTCGATAATAATTTAATATTCTCTACTAAACAGGGCCAACCATGTGAAGGTGGAAGCTCATCTGACCCCGCCCCCACGTCACTCTCAATTCCCATGTCAAATTTTAGTCCATAGAAGCACAAATTGAAAAACATTCAACGTTGGCACCATTCAGTACATTAATTATTCTCTAGGTTTGTTGTTTAATTGTCAAATTGCTTGAATGAGTCATGTTTGAGTCTGGAAACCCTCCCATAAAGTCAATGCATGTGTCTAGTCTAACCATGTCATATTTCAATCCATACAAGCACAAATTGAAAAAAAATCAATGTTGGCCCCATTTAGTACATTAATTATTCTATAGGTTCATTGTTTGATTGACAAATTATTTATGTGAGTCATGTTTGAGTCTGGAAACCCTACCATACCATCAATGCATGTGTCTAGTCTAACCATGTCAAATTTCAGTCCATACAAGCACAAATTGAAAAAAATCAACGTTGGCCCCATTCACATGACATTTATAATATGAGGGGTCAAGTACATGAGTAGGCGCACCTTATTTTTGGGTTATGAAATATAATATAATAATGAAGGTGAAATAAGCATAATTGTACATTTCCTTACCGATCTTCTCTTTGTTTCGAGAATAATTTAATATTCTCTACTAAACAGGGCCAACCACGTGAAGGTGAAAGCTCATGTGACCCCCCCCCCCCCTCACGTCACTCTCAATTCCCCATAACCCACAAAAATCTATGTGCAAAAAAACATATGCCAGCATAAAAGAAAATGGCAAAAAAACTTACAAAAAATTAATTTATACGTACCAATACAAATCAATATATTAATTCAAAATATATAGAGTAGATATATTAAGGCATACCTCATACACTTCAATGGAATTCATCATATTCTTCATCCAATTCATCATCTGTATCATCTAATCCAGATTCAACATTGTAAGGATTGGCCATATCATCATCGTCATCGATGTCAGTTTCGATCATCATGTCATCGCCAATATTATCTTCATGGACATTTTCTGCTACATCATCTGATTCAACTAATTCTGCATTATCTTCCTTTGCGACATGATCATCTAACTCATGTTGATTATCTTCAACATCATCTTCTTCTTCAAGACCCTATTCATTATCTTCATCTACATTATACTTTATCGGCCTTCCCCTTGGATTGTGTCTCACAACAATTGACCAACCCCCTCTACCTAGAACCTCAGAGTAAAATACCTGTTCACATTGGCTTGGAAGAACATAGAGATCCGTTCCTGGCTCAAACAACCTTGTATTAACCATGGTAAATCCATTATCATGTTCAATAATAGTTTTCTCCGGATCACATTGATTCAATCGTAACCTATACCCTTTAACAACGAACAAAACTACTTTGAAGGAGTTAAAGTCACACTGAATAATATCTTCCAAATACCCATAGTATCAATTTTCTAAGAGTTCTGGATGTCTGTCATTTCTCGAGGAAACATTGGTCACCTCAAAGCCTGCAGTTATCCCACAATATTATGTTTTCTTCATTTCATCCAACTTTTTGATGTGAAATTTAAAACCATTTCACCACATAGCCTTATGGTGTTTTACCTACAACAAGCCATACACGTAAAGATTACATCATGAATTGACGATTAAGTGCATGTTTATGCTCTGCGGGGAAAAAAATAAACATGTACATCAATATATTTGCAAAAAAAAAATAGTATGTCTAATTAATATGCTTATCTTTTAAACCATATGCTAAATCGATTTCCCTTTGTGTAATATTGGTATCTTCATTGCAATGAGTTTCTTTAACTAATGAAGCCACACCTTCCCATGATATTCCATGACCAGATTGTTCACATCGTTCAATCCATACCTTCATCCAGTCATGATTGTTTGCGATGTATAAATTAAGTGCATCCCACTCTCGACCAACTGCTTGATGAAAATAAAATTAAAATTCAGTACAAATGTATATTCACTTAACACAGTATACACTTTTAATTGATGCATATTGAATATTAAAAGTGAAATAAGTATGATATATACATAAAAATCAACAATCAAATGTACTATAATTAATCTCCACTAGCTAATAATTACCTTTCACCTTCCTAGATCTACCTTTCCCCTTTAGGTACTCCCCTTCGAAATTGTTATTGGAGTCTGGATCACAAATGTGACCTAAATTGAGCTTTGATGCTAATTTAGGAATATATTCACTAATATTCATCATGTTCTGGTATACCATATATCCCTCCACCATAGAACGCTCAGGACGTGTTCGTTGTCTAACCAAACCCTTCAAAATTTTAAGTGCCTCTCAACCATCCACATGGACCTTGAGTGTACAGGTCCACAAAATTCAATCTCTTCAACTTGGTGTATGAGGTAGTGTTCTTGTGCATTGAAAAATGTTGAAGGTAGATGCTTCTGCATTTCACATATGAGACGAGGAATTTATCTCCTCCAATACTTTATATATTCTTTATGGATTTCTTTAGATGACAACCATCTACAAGTGATGCAAACCAATCATGAGATTTAACAAAAATAAACATTATATTACATAACAATTAGTAAAACAAATGTCAAATATAAGTTCTACAATGAATTAAACAAACACTTTATGCATGCAAAATATCACTACTTACCTCATGTATTTTCCAAGGTTATATATAACTTGTTTGACATTGTTTTCAAAGTTGTCCAGGACAGATAGAGGTAGAACATACTGTAACAAAATAAAAATCATTTCATTTTTTTTTTTAAGTAGATAAAAAATAGCAACAATATGCACTAGAATAAAAAAATATAGTAATATACATACCATAATAATTACCTTGATGAATATATTCCAATCATGCATTTGCACCCCCACAAAATCACCTTTCTTTGTTATGATATTCTTCATGTTCAAAAAAAATACGGTGGGAAATTTAATTTTTCGCATGACTTCTTTTACAACATTATTTGGTTGCTCTGTTAACAACCATGAAAGTGATTTTATATTAATTTTGTCTCAGTTGCTATGTAATTGAATGACGTCTTTCATTGCATGATTGGATTCCTAAATGTCATTGCAAATTTTGACAATTTTTTCTTTGTCACTCCTTCCATCCAATATTCGCCATAATGTTTCAATCACATTCTTTCTAATATTCATTGTATCAAACAGATGAGCAATTTGTAGGTGCTCATAGTAGGGAAATGTACTGAATTGTTTATGATAACTTTGCATTCCTTGTGGAAGCCCATTAATGCCTTCATGATCACGACGACCATCATGAATCATAGTTTATAAGAAATTACAGAAATCAATGTCAAATACAGTAAACAACACACAATAAAAAAGAATCATAACATTTCATATACGGTGATATATAGACAATTTGATCCTTACATACCTTGACAATTTCTATTATATTGCAACTTCCATAGGTGAGGTGTCATTCTCTGCAGTTTTAATGCAGGTTCTTGTTTCCCATTGAATAGATGTTTTTCGGTAGTTAGATACCTATGATTCTTAGAGAGGAAGTGCCTATAATCATCAAACACCTCCTTTCCTAAACTTTTTGAACGACGAGATTTGATCTTAGGACCGCAAACTGGACATGTAAATTTTTCCTTTGTTTGAAGACCTACATAAAGAGATGGATTAACTATGTCAATTATAATTATATAAAATGAATGGATTATTTTAAAAAAATGCGTGCATAATATATCAACTAGTTCATAAAATTAAATACAATTAAAGTATAACTTATAATTACAAACCACAAAAATGGGTTAACCCTCGGCATCGTGTACTGTCCATACAAGCATTGAATGGAATTGAAATTGCCTTTGTCGTATTGGTCTAGATACATCATACATAGTGATGTCATTCCATAGCTTTAGTAGCTCGTCAATAAGAGGTTCGATATATACATTCATATCTTTAACTTGGTACTTACCTAATTGATTTGAACATATAAAATATATAATTATTACAACCTTTTAGATATATAAATAATACACAAGAGAAAAATAATATATATATATATATGACATTATACAACAAAATACGACAAATGAGATGCCACTACATTAAAAAAAAATTGTTGTAGACACATACCTGGAATAATCATTACCAACATTATGTGCTCCCTCTTTATTGACAACCATGGAGGAATGTTATTGTTGATAAAAAAAATAGGCCACGTCAATTAAATGGATATCGTCTTTGCAAATGGATTGACACCATCTCCTGCCAAAGAAATCCTAACATTACGAGGTTCTTCTTTAAAGTGTGGCCATTTTTCCTTCGTATCTCTAAATGCAGAACCATCTGCAGGCATTTGAATAATGTCATCTTGATTTTTGTTCCATGCATGGTAATCCATAAATTGTGCTATGTTTTTGCACTTGAACAATCGTTGCAAACGTGGAATAATGGGAATATAACAAAGAACCTTGCAAGGCACATTTTTTGTTACTTGCTCTATTCAATATCTACGGATATGACATTCTTCACATTCTGTTTCAAATTCATGATGATTATAATATATAACATGGTCATCAGGGAATGCATCAATTGCTTCATACTTCATTCCAATTTCTTTCATGATGGCATATAAATCTCGATATGTGCGAGGTATGATATTTGACGGTGTTAAAAAAAATTCAGCTATCAAGCTACAACAATTAAAATGAAAAACTAGTTAATATAGTTATAAATAATATTAATGAAACATATTTCATCCGTATTAATTTTACTTATGAATTAACAATAAAATTATTAGAGGAACAAAGATAACCTTTATCATGATCATATATATGTGATGGAATATATTACATACCTTAACATATGTGTGACAGATGTGTTTGAAAGACCATTCATAACCTTCAAGTTCATTATCAACAATATAATAGAGAGAAGATTTGTGTTGGAGCCCTCATAAAGGGGTTTGTATGCCTTCTCAAGAAGAGGTAAATCATGAACATTATCAAAGTCATCATTTTCACTATCATAATCATCATCATCATCCATTCTAACATTAAATGTATCATGGATCAATGTATTTGTACCATAATCTTCAACTATGTTATCAGTATGATCATCTTCTTCAATATGATCATTAACTTGTTATCCATTATTCATAGGTCCATGTTCCTCCGGTACTTGTTCCGAAAGCACATCATCTGGGAGATATGCCGTAGGAGGTCTTTCCTTTATAATTACATGAAACCATCAATAGATATTAGTTAATATAAGAAATATTAAACTGATACATACATTTACAAAACCGATCAATATAAAGACATATATAATGAAAAAATTACCAATGGACGATATTCATTTCCCCCCTTAGCGTGTCCATGTTCCCTACAATGTCTTCTGGTTGTTGTGATCTTTATTCTTCTCTTTTTAAATCCCCTGCATTGACTACATGGACAATAACATTTCCCATCACCCTTCCTTTTCAGTCCATCCCACAATTTAGAAAGCAATTGTCGATTTTGTTCGTCTGGATCAGGAATATTGTTATGTGACATTTTATGATACAGAGCTTAACTGATGATTATCAATCTTAAAAAATAAATATCCACACTTCATTATTTTTAATCACAGTAACAATTGAAATAATTGTGGATTTTTGTACGGAAAACAGTATGTGTGAAGATTATAATTTCTGCAAATCATCGCTTGTATAGAAAACATGTCGGAATGTTTCTATAATTTATAGTTTTCTAAAAATAAATGTCCGTCAGAGATCTGACAAAGTAAACATATTTACCGTTATAATCTATATGTCAGATATCCGACAGTAGTCGGAAATCTGAAAATGGCAGAGGTAAAAAAAAAGAAGCAAAATTCGTAATTATAAAGGTGAAATCCGACGACGTGGTCAATTTCGTCGGATTTTGGGTTCAAATTTTGTTGTGTTTCTATTCACCTTCTAACCGGGTCGTGAAGAGAAAAAACTTTGTGGTCTAAGAGGTTATTTTGTTTGACTTATGGTTATACTGAGGTTGAGGTGGGGTGAATCATTATAAGCTAATTTTTTTTATTTTAACCATTCATTTACTTTCAAACAACAAATAGACATAAACTCAAATCACAGTACATATAATTTAACGTGGAAACCCTTTTGGGAGAAAACCACAAAAAAATTATCTTTATAAATTCATGTAGGAACTAACTTACTATTAAAAATTTTATAGGAACCAACCTACTAGAGACACTAATCCCCTCAAATGAGAACCAACTCAACAATATGTAGGCACAAACCTACTAGAGATACCAATCTCCTCAACTGAGCACCAACTTAGCAATATGTAGGCACCAACCTACTAGAGACACCAATCTCCTTTTGCTTCTACTATTGTTTCTATTGTTGTTTCCTCTGCTTCTACTTGTACTTCCTTCTATGTTCTTATCCTATGCCAATCTACACTCTTCAAATAAACAACACTTCTTTCTACATATGCAATGTAATCTACTTCAAAAATGATTCATACTATATAGAAACCATTACTTCCAGAGATCATATCTCTAAAATTATAGCGAACTAGAATCTAAAACTCATACAAAGGTACCTCAAGATCTCTACTTCATATCCTCCAAATATCACTATTTGCAACATCCTATAACATAAGTTATAGTGAAAGTGCCACACTGACCTATTTGAATTTGATTTCAAGATCATTTAGAAACCCTAACTTCCTCAGGTCATATCTCATAAAACATAGTGAACCAGCATCTGAAACTTGGACCACATATAATTCAATATATTTTCTTAGTCTCCTCTAAATGCCATGGTATGAAACTTCCTAGAACAAAATTTCTAGCAAAAGTGCCATACTAACCTAAAAAATATCCCCTTTTGGAATGATACTCAATCTTTGCTCATCCTCTTCTTCAAATGTTGCAACCCTTTCCACTAGTGTGCCTCTCCTATGAGATATCCATGCCTTGGATGAGTGAATGAACGAATGAGGAAGTTCTCCTCTTATTTATAGTATTCTTAAATCTCTTTTTGTGCTTACCCAACCATGGAAAATCTTAAGGATCGATACTTATTTAAAAGTGTATAAATGTTGTCGAATCTTACCAATTCTTAAAATGTCAACCATAAAATATTTGGAGATATTTTTCTAAAAATATTTCAATTTCTAAGGATTTTTTGTAGTTTATATAATAATTTGGTGATTTTTATAGTGAAAAATTTTTATGCCATCAAAATTGGGCAAAACAGGGCTTCAAAAAAATGCAAATTAGGGAATCGTTTTTGAAAAAACCATGGAAAAATAGCCCATGGGCTAAATTTCGCCCCTAAAATTTTATTTGTACCTAACATTGTTCAATATCCTGGCAGAGCTGACTTGGAATTCTGGTTGGGATTTCTTTACAAATCCTTTCATATCTCCTTATTCCTATGAAGTTAGAAGGAGTTCCATATACATTTGGAAAGGCCTCAGAACAATATTTCCAACCATCTAACATATACTTCTATTTGATCTAGGTATCTATAGTAAAACTTTATTCAAAGATATGGTATCCAAACTAAGCATCAAAAATCCAAAAACAATATTTCTGACAATCTCCATCTTGCAATATTTGTTTTGGAAATCTATAGTCTCCCCTTTCCTTTTAAATCATTGACAACAATATTTCCAACAATCTCCCCCATTTTTCATTGATGGAAACCTTTAGACAATTTTGCAACAAACCTGTAGATACACCCCCTATCTCTAACTCCTATTTTTCCTACAATTATACTCCCTTCTACAGTTCTCCCCCTTTGACATCAATGTCAAAGGGGTTCTCCCCATGAGCTTGTGATTTTATCAATATTTTTACTTCCATGTGTATGTATGCATTGCTTGAAGTTATGTTTGCATATGCCACTAATCTTCTTGATCATGATTTCCTTATCTCACACCCTTTAGAATCAAATGTGAGGTTATAACCTTGATCACACATTTAGCTAACACTAAGAAGATTTTTCTTTAGCCCTTCAACATACAAGACATTTGGTGTTTTAGTTCATTGATCAAGACTAACAATACCTTTTCTACCTAGCTTGTAGAAGCATTATCTCCAAAAGTAACATTGTCTCCTTTTTCTTCCTTTAAGGTGAGAAACTTGGTCTTATATCATGTCATGTGCCTCGAACATCCACTGCCAATATGACATTGGTCCCATTTATCTTGAGCATAGAGTGAAAATCCACATTTTTCATTCTTCTATTATTTTCTTTAGCTTCTCTCTTATGGATCTTCTTGCTTTTTCTTCCTTTTCCAAACCTTTGAGTATTCTTCTCTATGTTTTGCAATGACATCATCTTCCCTGTTTTTCTTAGTAAAACTTGTTATGTTGCTTCTATGTGCCCATATTATTGTATTTATAGCATTCAATATCAAGTGGGGGAGCAAATAAAGTGTAAATTTTATCAGCAAACCCATAAGAACTTCCAGTTTTGTTGCTCACATAATCATCCTTTGAAGTCTGATAAGGAACTATAGTTTTTCTTCTCACATTATCACTTCTTGCATGTGTTGTACAATCCATTCCTTTATGACCAAAATTATTGCAAGAGAAACAATAGCCAAAGAAAAAATTCCGGTACCTAGGTGCAAAAGATCTTCTTGGTGGAATTTCTCTAGTGAATTCATTAGTTTGTTGGTGGACATCATTTTCTTTCCTGGTGCTTTCATTATCGATGGAGCCTTTGAGAACTTTAGCATAGATTTTAGGATTTTCTTCATCTTCCTTTCATCTACTTCAAGGGTCTTTTGATTATCGTCATAGCCAAGAAATATTCTAAGAATTTCATTAAAAGTTTCATTTCTCTTCAAACATTTGTGTAACTTTGCATTTGACTCTTCCAATCCATTTCTTAATGAGACAACTTCATAATCTAGCTTCTCGCAGATTTCTTCATTTTCCTTGAGATAAATTTTCACTACTTCTTCTAACCCTTTTGCCTCTTCTAACCAAGTCTTTATGATGACAGTTTTATTTTCTATTTCATCAATATCATGATCCTTTCTTTCATATTTTTGCAATTTCTCCTTCTGTTCTATATATCTGTCTCTTTGTTTCTTCTAAGGAATAGATGATTTCCTCTTCAAGATTCACTTCTTCGTAATTTTCTTCTTCTTCTTCTTCTTCTTCATCTTCTTCTTCTTCTTCAACAAACTTTGTATCCATTTCTCCATAATATTTTCTACTTTGCATCAAATCTCTTTAGTTGATGTACCCTCCATTACATTGTCAGGATCAGATTTCGGTAGGCCATAAAATATGGCATCCATAGCTATTGCATTATTTTCACTAAGCTTTTATCCATTTGCATATATTGGTGGTGTTGTTGGAGCTATATAACTTGTCATTACTGATTCCCAAATATCTGACCCAAGGGTTATCAAATATGTTTTCATTTCTATGCTCTAGACTTCATATTTTGATCCATCAAACAAAGGAGCTTTGTTCAAGAAGAGACCTTTCTCATTGTTATTATCTTCTTTATCATCATCACTATCTTCATTTCCTACATAAGGACACTTGGAAACAAGATGTCCTATTTTATCACAACTAATACCAAAGGGTAATTTACCTTTGAATTTGCATGTTCCCCTTTCTTTCTCTCTATCTTCATCCATCTTGTTTTTGATTTCCATGATCCCCCTTCCAATGGTTAAATTGTTTCTAAAGAAACCTACTCTAAAACCAATTGTTGGACTTATGGTTATACTAAGAGGGGGGATGTAAATCAATATAAGCTGCTTTTTCTTATTTTAACCATTCATCAATCATTAATTTACTTTGAAATAATAAATACACATAAACTCAAATCACAATACTTTTTAACATGGAAACCCTTTAAAGAGAAAACCACAAAAAAATATCTTTATAAATTCATGTAAGCACCAACCTACTATTACAAATTTTGTAGGCACCAACCTATTGGAAACACCAATCACCTCAAATGAGCACCAACTCAACAATATGCAGGAACCAACCTACTAGAGACACCAATCTACTCAACTAAGAACCAACTCAGCAATATGTAGGCACCAACATACTGGAGATATCAATATCCTATTTTTGCTACGGTTGTTTCCTATACTTCTTCTTGTGCTTCCTTCTTTGTTCTGATCCTATGCGAATCTGAACTCTTCCAATATGAAACACCTCTTTCTACAGAGGTACGCTAATCTACTTGAGAATATATATAAAACTATAAATTAGAACCAACATATGAAATTTGCACCACATGTACTTCAAGATCTCTAATTCATCTCCTCCAAGGTTCACTATCTAGAATGTCCTAAAATAGAATTTATAGCGAAAGTGCCACACTGACTTATTTGAAGTTGATTTCAAGATCATTTAGAAACCCTAACTTCTCGACGTCATATCTCTTTAAATATAGAGAAACACATATGAAACTAGGATCACATATGCTTCAAGATATTTTCTTCATCTCCTTTAAGTGGCATGATCTGAAATTTCCTATAGCAAAAGGGTCATTCTAACTTGAAAATATCCCCTTTTGGAATGATACTCAATCTTTGCTCATCCTCTTCTTCAAATGCTACAATCCTTTCCACTAGTGTGCCTCTCCTAAGAGATATCCATTTCTTGGATAAGTGAATGAACAAATGAGTAAGTGTTCCTCTTATTTATACTATTCTTAAATCTGTTTCTAGGCTGGCCTAACATTGTTCAATATCTTGGCAAGGCCAACTTGAAATTCTAGCTTGACTAACTTTACAAACCCTTTCATATCTCCTCATTCCTACGGAGTTATAGGGAGTTCCATATACCGTTGGAAATGTATAAGAATAATAATTCAAACCATGTATCCTATACTCCCATTTTATCTAGGTATCTATCATAAAAATTCTTTCAAATATATGGTATCCAAATTCTTTCAAAGTAACAATGACACTGAGGGGCCAAGACTCATAAATACCATTATGTTTCAACATATAAGGTTGTCCTAAAAGAACATAAAAAACTTCGAGTTGAGCAACATTACAAAGTACCTCAACTCTAAAGAGCTTGATGTCATAGGATAGGCGGCATTGTTGGATAACACAAATGTATTGTCCTCGGCTCAACCATCCAATTGTGTATGATTGGGGGTGAGGCATTGTTGGTGTCTTCATTTTTTTGACAACCTCAACTGAGATCAAGTTATTTTGAATCACGCCGTAAACAATGAGCACTGGGGTCCCATTTACCCACATAGTGAATGGAAGAGGCCCTCCCCTTCCTCAGTCTCTTCTGGTTATTCCAGTTGGATTGGTGTGGTTGTGATGGTAGTAGTAGGTTTTGCATTGATGATCTGTTTCCCTTTATCACGCTTTGAATCAGAGTCCAAGTCGGGTTCTGATTCTTTTTCTTTAAGCTCAAACACCAATAATTTTTTCGAGCAACATCCATTAATGTTGTGCCAAGGGATTTTGTGGAACTCATACCAGTTTCCAGTGCGACCTTCTTCAACTTCCCAACACCCTCTTTAGCCGGTGGCTTGGACTAATTTTCTTGATATTAACTCTCCTTGTTTTGTGAGCTAGGGTTTCCTTTTCCATGCTTTTGTTGTGGTATATTTACAAATCTGAACTCCCACTTACTCCAATGCTTGAATTTATGCTTGATTTTGACTGCATATCAATAAGTAACTCCTAGTGAGGAGATGTATAATAACAAATCCATCGCTATTTGAATGTACCTTTATAGAACACTACAATACTTCAAAACTAGGTATTGCTCAAAGTATTTGATACCCAACTTTGAGTGCAAGGTGTGAAATATCTTGGTGAACTCCGGCACCATCTAGTCTCTCTCCTTCCGTAGAGTCATCCATCTCATGTCTTAGTTAATCATAGTTTTCAACAAGGTAAAACTCCTCCTTGAGGGAATCAACAACGGTTTCCCATGTGGATATTCTCCTGAATGGCATAGATTCATTTGTGGTGTACCTCTCCGAACAACCTTCCCACCAATATCTGACATGGGGAGGGCTTTAAGGAGCACGAAGGTGATATTTTCACTATCAAAAAAGTTTTGGAAAAAATAATAATTTTCTAGAAGATTCAACAATTTTTCTAGAGCATCTACATCTATTTGGCATTCAAATAAGGGGGTATCAAAATTGACTTGTACCTTGAAGGGCATTGCACCTCCAAAATGGTTATTTGACGAATATGCCTTGATCGTCATCGGTGGTCGTCGAAGGATCTGGGAGAATTTTTCCATCATCTCGTTCCTTTGTCATGTGAGGTATTCCTCAAGCAACATCTTGAAAGGATCTCCTGCTCTTTCATCTATCTTTTCTTTCTCCATGGGAGGTCACTTGGACTAGCGAGAGCAGTAGTCCTCAGGAGAAACTAGCTTGAAACCCAATTCTCTATAACCTAACCTTGTTGGGGAGATGCACTTAGAATAAATAGGAGTAGACTCTTGTGATACCATCCGAGTTGTGAAAGGAACACAATGGACAATAAGGAAAACAAATGTAGCAAAATAAAGAGAATAATATAGCCAGTAAGTAACTCACTATTAAATAAAAATAAATATATAGAACTACATCGTGAATGGGATAGATGATCTCCTTTACAAATGAGAGGCATGTATATATAGTATTTATGGGGTGCCTCCTATAAGTCATGTCTTTCCATTATTTCATTTATTTGTTTTAGTTTTTTTTAATACCATGGGTACACAAAAAACAAGGGTGAATACCATGGGTTGCAAAAGTCGTGCACATGGCTTTTCTCCACTTATTATTATTTTATTTTTTATTTATTCCCACCAAATAACATGGGTGTATACCATTGTTTTACCAAAACCATGGGATCCATGGGTGCATACCATTGTTTTACCAAAACCATGGGATCCATGGGTGCATACCATTGTTTTACCAAAACCATGGACTCCATGGGTAATTCGGTGAAAGAGGTGGGTGGTCACTCCACTTATTATTATTTTATTATTCTATTTATTTCCACCAAATACCATGTGTGGTGTATCGTGTGGTGTATCATGGTTTAACCAAAACCATGGGCTCCATGGGTGATTCACAGAAAGAGGTGGGTGGTCACTGATTTTTACTTAGATAAGTATAATGTGGCATCTCCAATCCAAACTCATTCATTATAAGAGGCAAAAGGAGTTGTAATGAAGTTAGAAACTGCAACATTAGTCGTATTTTCATATTTTGGATCAAACAAATTGATTATTGGGACAGAATCTGAAATTTTTGTCCTTTTTTTCCTTCTTTAACATGGTTGCAGTCAAATCATATGCTTATTTCTCATTCAAACCAAACGGGCATTGATATAAACACATGTTAGTCCCAATCCATCCAACACAATTCGGTAGAGAAATATTGATATGGGAAGTACCCAATACAATAATATCAAAAATTTTTGCAAATCTTGTTGCTTTATATAAAAAAACTACAATGCACACAAAAATATCAGTGCCTATGTCTGTGGACACAAGTTTCCCAAATTGGGATTCAATGCATTATCTTGGAGGAAATTGGGAAGCCACCTCAAATTCTTAGAGCAATTCAACCTCTAATGAAGCAGATGAGAAACAAGTGATAAACGTGAGGAAGAAGAGAAGTATTATTCCATGGGATGAATCAAGAGGTTACAAAACTTTCGATTTACAGTACTTACATTATTTGGGCATAAAGAAGGAAACAATATATGCAAGCTACAAAGTGGCAACTTGAAGAGAATTGGGCAAATGTAGGGGACACAATGGAGCCTTTTTCACCCAATAAAGGTGTGAACCAAAACAACATCTATTAACAATGGTGTTTGGCATCAATTTAAGAAGAGAGAGAGAGAGAGAGAGAGAGAGAGAGAGAGAGAGAATGTTCCAGAGCTTAATATTGGAGAAGGTTAATATATTTTCAATTTTCTATCTATGTATAAGCCACAACCACATATTTCAAAATATTTCCTAACCAGTAAAGTGGATGTCTTTGCATCCTGCTCTCCTTAGTTTCAACATTCGTTTCAATTCCACAAGTGTTCACGCTCTCCTTAGCTTCAACATGCATTTCATTTCCAACAGTGTACCTTGCAGGTATGCCTTCGCATGCTGCTCTATTCAACATTCATTTAAGTTCCACCAATGTTCCTACTCTCCTCAGCTTCAACATATGTTTTAGTTACACTAGTGTTCCTTGCAGGGATGTCTTTGCATGCTACTCCCTTTAACTTCAGCATCCGTTTCAATTCCACAAATATTCCTCATAGGTAAGGCCAGACACAAACTTGGGCTTTAGTTCACAGAATCGAAGGATATGCAAGCTCATAGAGATTTAGAATTGCCAATTCTAGCAAAAATAGCATTGGCATGGAGAGGCAATGGCATTGGATAAATGGAGAGGTGGTGGCTTGGGGCTATTTCAAGACATTAATGTAATATTAATGTGGTTGCATGCAGTGTGTATATGAAATAGTAACTTTCCGGGAGAAGTTGTGTGACATGCATGCTAGCATTTGGAGGGTGATGGGAGCACAACAACCACCTACACAGACTCAAACTCATCGACTACAATGATCGTAGGAAATGTCAAATCGGTCAGACATTAGCCAATGCAAATTTATTTAAAAAAAATAAAAAAGTAATTTTATAACTTGACAAATATAAAAAGAAACATGACCACGAGGGAAAATTTTAAGGACCCATAATTTTCTTAAAGTGTAGAAACATTGGCGAATCTTACTAATTATCAAATTTCCAACAATAAAATGTTTGAGGATATTTTTTTAAAAATATTCAAATTTCTAAGGGTTTTATATAGTTTTGGATAATTTTGACGGTTTTTATAGTAAAAAAATTTAATCCTTTGGAATTTGGGCAAATCATATTGGAAAAAAACTGAAAAATGGCGAATATTTTTTGTAAAAAAACCTCCAAAATTAGCCCATGGGCTAAATTTTGCCCCTAAACTTTTCCTTCACAACCACTCCAAAGATATTTATATCATATCAAAACATTTACACTAGTCAAAATTTAATACCAAGAAAATAAAAAATAAAATAAAATAAAATATTTTTTATATTCCATATAGAATATCCATATGGAATTACAATAATAAATAATAATAATAATAATAATCTATTTATAAGGTCATAGCCAAGCCAAACACTAATTTGGTGTATGAGACCCCCTTGTTTGTGGGACTAGCGATCCCCCTTTGCATAGTGATGGCACTGCTAAGTTTACAAAAGTGTACATACCCTACCCCCCTCCAGATTTGTACCTATGACCTCATAGGAGGAAACACATGTTCTTAACCATTATGCCCACTTAGAGTATATTTTTTCTATTTTTAAGGTCACAGCCAAGCCACACACCATTTTGGTGTATGTGACCTCCTTGTTTTGGGGATAAGGGACCCCCTATGTGCAAGGATGTAACGACTAAAGTCTACAGAGGTGTACATACCCTACTCCCCTTCAGATTTGAACCTATATCCTTTTAGGAGGAAACACATGTTCTTAACTATTAAACCCACTAAAATTGTAATAATCACTTGAACTTATAATTTATGTAAACAGCCTTGTTATAACCTCCTAAAAATGTGAATATAAGTTATAACTATATTAAAATCAACCCCTTTATTTCTAATATTAAATAATTATTTCTTGGAAGAGAGTGAAATGAAGTATAATTTGGATCATTAGATTTTTAAAAAGAATCAATGCATGTGTTTAAATTAGATGATGCTATTCAATAAACAATGATAAAAGTTGACTCTCAAAATACTTTGTAAATTAACATAAATTAATGGCAGAAAGAGCAATATGTCTTTACACGATCCTAAGCGTGGAGAATTAAAAGGTAAACCATAAACATGCAATAGATTCTTTAAGGATAGCACTAATGGTTGTCCCTTTTCACGCACTAACGGGTACTATTATTTTCTATCTTCAGGTTCAATAGTTACATATTCTTCATTTGACTCCCACATGTATGTGATGTGGCTATATTTTCGGCAAAAGCTAAGCACTGAGCTCCAGAGCATTAAATGCAACAGTCCAGTGGTTAGGGTCCGTTGGATTTGGAGAATCTCCAGATCCAACGGACCCTAACCACTGAACTGCCACATTTAATGCTCTGCAACTCAATGGTTAGCTCTCGCCTATATTTTCGGTAAAAAAGATGATATTCTATAATTGCCCACCTCGCAAAATTCGTTTGGTGGGGAAGGAAGAATTTTACGACGTGAATCCAAAAAAATTACCATAAATCTTTGTGTTTAGGATAAGCTTAAATTTAATGTATCGATTATAATTCTATATTTAATTTTAGAATAGTCTATTTATTTTAAGTTTTGGATTTTTGGGTGGGTTTTGGTTTTAGATTAGATTTTTTTTTTTTATAATTCAAAACTCTCAAATACTTTTATAGCATTTAGATATGCAATTTTCATAACTAATATATTTTATACTAATACTTTTTACAAAGTTCCAATCAAGATTCCAAATGAAATGGAAAAAAATTGAAAAAGTAGGATATTTAAACTACACTTTTAATTTTAATGTATTTAAATAAAATTATAAATATTTTTTATGGTTACAATTTAAAATATATATATATATATATATATTAAAGCAAAACAGGTAAACCTTCTATTAACTTATGAAAAAGATTACAATCAGAGTCTCGTCATCTTGTACTGCAGAGACATAATTGCCCCTAGGAGCAAAACAGAAGCTTCTACTAGACTTATCAACTTGAACAGAGTAAATATTACTGTTTTTCCTCCAAAAAGTAAGGACTTGGTCAAAACTTTCGCAACAATACATCACAATGTTCCCCTTTTTCCACAAAAAGACGCCTAACAGACTATATAGACTCGATATAACGCCTGAACAGGCTGGAAACATGCAGCTTTTACCATAACAGAGTACAACCGAAAACCCAAGACTCGGAAAAATTACACAAAAGGACCAGGACCGTCATCCTTGGTAGAAACCTGAGGAGTCACGGTCGTCATTGGCTCATTGCTGAGAATGATTACTTTGGGCGGAGCAGACACCTTTAGTTTAGTAAAAAAGGAGATGCCCAGATGTTCAACAATGGCATCAAGCTTCATGTGCATGAAGCGAGAGTCTTCATCATGGTTTGAGAACCTCTCATCATGCTCCTTGAATTTCTACGAACCTGAGAGGACATCGACATTAGCCTCCATTAACTAAGCAATCAGAGTCTTGGTGACCCAGAACATAACCACAGGGTAGTTGTAGAGGGTCATTCTACCCCGAGTGTTCCCGGGGTCTTGGATCCAATCAGCCATTGCAATGACCTCTGACGGAGGTTGCTCCTCCCCTACACGCAACCACAAATTCTCCTCCAATTCCTCTATATCATTCTGAATTTCCAGTGGAAACATACAAAATTAAATATTATTTTTAATTATTAAAATAAAACAAAATAAGAATTTTATTTAATTAATTTAAATATTTTACTCATTTAAAAAAATTATAATAATAATAATGTAGAAAACACCTTCATAGCCTACATACCAGAATAGTTGATACATACTTACGTCTAAGTCTAAGTCTACATGCGTACACGCACGTTTAAATGAAAATTTTATAAATAAATAAAAAAGGCATGATCTGCTTAGTTTTAATTTTCACATAAAAAAATGAGTGAATTTAGAAAAGATAATTATGGTGGTATTCCATTCCATCCCATCCTTATCTTAATCTTTCAGTATGGATTGGAATGAAAATGGAAGGTATTCAATTCCAAAAAGGTAATGATAATGATAATGAAATTACATCACAAGTTGGGCATTGGATGTATGTCTCTCTTTCTTTCTCTCAACCGTCCACGGCGACCCATCCCATTCTCTTCGCGGCGAAGGCGTGTTTTTATTCTTCCAAAAGGTGGCGTGTAGGAAGAACAAACCTCCTCTCCTACTGAATATTCCTTCCGAATCACACACGTGGCGTTCCATCAAGGGGTTGCGTCGCAGCCGCAAATGTCTATTTCATACGCCCAACTTTTTATGTACACGTGTCCGTGCAATAGAAGCCTGAGGCATGTCGCATGTCACGTCATCATAGGTCATAATGATTGTGGAGAAAACGACAAAAATGAATAGATTGAGAAATGGGCAATGGGCATCCATTCATTGGTTGGTTAATCAATTCATGTTTTGTCTTCTCTTGGAACATTAGGCGGCTCTGGTTGTATTGGGGTCCTCCGTCCTTGGAGAAGTCTTCATGTAGTTAATACCATGATCACTTTCCCCTCCCTGTCCATGTCACAATCCGATCTGGCCACACTATATTTGTAATTGCTAATTGCAAATTTTATTCTTGTCTCTTTGTCGGTTCTTGATGTGATGCGTCAATGTCAACCTGGACCCTTAGTTCTTAGAATTAAAGAATCAAACAAGACTTCATACCACTCCAGTCTATGTCGAACTATTTTCTTTTGATTGAATATGTTAATAGTTTATCATAGTTTAGTTTAGTTTATCATAGTTATTATTACAACTTGTGAAATTGACAACTAGGATAGTTATTATTGTAAAGTGACGCATTATTATTTGCACTCATAAATGACTAATTGCTGATCTATACAAACAGATTTTCACGCCTAGCAAATGTTTTTTTAATCTTGAATTGTTATCAATCTTTTTATATTTAAAAAAGCTTACTTTTGATCAATCAATAATAAAATTTTAAATCTTATTTCAAGAATATATAATTTACATAGTTATAAATATATAACTGCTCATGAATAAATTATCTAAACCACTGAAACATCGCTCTCATGTATATGTACTAGTGATAAGACGATAAATATCGTTGACAAAGCTGCGCCATTTTGTTATACAAAACAAGTGAACGGTGGTGAATTTTGATAATCACGAATGAATTTTCAATGATGCGTAGTAGATGATTATGGAGTCTGGGAATGATTGAAAGGAATACAGGTGAAAATATATTATATATTCAATATTATTTTAATCCATATTGCAGATTGCATTATTTTGCATAGTACGTTACCAAGTCTTGTCGTAGTTTATATATATATATATATATATATATATATATATAATTTACTTTATTTAGTAACATTATTTGATATATTGAAACAACGAAGTTTTGAATTAAAAGTCACATAAAAATTACTTTAAAAAATAATTTTTATAAAAAATACTTTAAAAAAATATATTCTATGATGGACTTTTGAAAAGAGAGAATTTATGAATTTACAATGTATTTAGAGTTTTGTTATAAGTTTTTATGGAATTGGGTTTTTTCTTATGTAAATATTTCAATTTAGCTTTAAATATATTTAAATGTAAAGATATTTATGATAATGATGATTATGATAGTTAGATCAATTTTGGTTTATTCTACAAAAATAGAAAGGTAAGGAATTACTTGGTTTGCTTTAGAGTTTTAGGTTAGGCAAGTTCATATTGTATTTTATGTGGGGAAGTGTTTTTCATTCTCAACACTCATAGTCTCACAAAGACTTGTATTCTCTTAATTTTATTTGATCATCTAAATTTTAATCATACCACAACTTATCTTTGAACTTAGAAATAATAATATTTTTAATATTATCTATATTTTGCAAAATAACATTTACATAATAATAAAATCAACATTATATTTAGAATAAAAAATAAACAATACAAAATTATTATTCTTATTTTTTTGTAAGTAAGAGAGTAAAATTCTTCTATTCAAGCTGGCAAATTATACATAGTGTTACAAAAATGCTGTCATCCTTGCCCGTAAAGGTCAAGACGTAGTCAACCCCCAACAGAAGCGGGGGAACTGCTGAAGAATCCCTTGTATTGGAAAAGATCCACAAGGGATGCACAGGAAAAACAGCATGACATAAGACTAAGACCAGGAGAGAGGATCGGTTTATTGAGTGAACTGAGGAGGCTCCTTTTTTCCTTTTTCTTATGAACATCAATCCAAACCGTGGAGCTGGGAGGTGCAGCAGTCTTCTCCACCAAGGCCAACTGATTTGGGGGTATTCCATCCCTGCGAGTTGGATGGACTACATGTGCTTCCTTATCAATGTATGAATGATCTGATTCATGAGGACGTTTCTGAGCCCCTAAGAGCAGAGCTATGGCCATGATCATATAGTTTGGCTCACCATGTACAGGGGGAGATTGCCCCGACTGAGATGTGGGGTATGAAGTCGGAATTACTGATGCTTCCGGACGATGAACTGAAACCAAGGGCTTGTGAATTAAATCCTCCATTGGTTGTTGCTCCTTTGATGGCGGAGGGTCAAAAGCTTCTTTGTGCTGTCGTTTTTCATCCGCAGATGAAGTCGCACGACTTCTGCGGGGTTTGGGGTCTTACCACCCGTTGGCCTTCTTCCGTGGCCCAAAGGACGAGGGAGGGGCTGGGGATACAGGACAAGAGGCCTAGAGGTTCCCTAGTTGTTGACATGAGCAGCACCTGAAGGAAGTATTCTCATAATCGATCAACTGCAAGTAAGGATCATCCTTAGTCCAATAGAAAAGGATATTATCTGGTAGCGCTTGGCTGAGGTCGATTTCAACACAAATGCAGGCATAAGTGAAGAAGCCCTTCGAAGTACGGTATGTATCAATCTTGATAAACCTTCCCAACGTATTGCCAATGGAGGTTAAAAAATATGGAGTATAAAATTGCAAAGGTAAATTAGGGAGTCTTGCCCAAATTGGAGTATTCATGGCATTCATAGTGAGAGGGTTGAAAGTGGGGAACCATGCCTACATGGAAAGACTAGATCTGCCCCAGAACCATGGCCCTTGATCTAACGCTCGTTGGCGGTCCTCATTATTGGCGAAGTTGACAATGAAGAACCCTTTGGAACATAGGAACAGCTCAAGATCTGGCGCCCATGTCTTACTGATCCATTCTCTTAGCGCTAAAGCGGAAGGCCATAGTCCGTTGAAGCGACAGATGAGGGCACTTTGCTCATAGAGAGTAGTATAGGCATAGACATGAGGATCTTCTATCTTTGTTGTTGGAGGTTTTGTGGACTGCTCCACAGTGAAAGCAGATCCTAAGAGCACCTTTGCTCCAGGAATTTCCGCCTTGGATCCCAATGAAGCAGCAAGCCCTGTTTTCATAGCATGTTTATATGAGTTGGGGGGAGTGGAAGAAGGATCCCCTCCCCGCAGCCGAGAGACTAGCGAAATGGTTGCATTCGTCATTGTCCCATAGCTCTAAAGCAAAGCTCCATCCTCAAGCTGTCGTCCCTCAAATAAAAGCCTTTGAAATCCGAGCGAAATCCCTATTGCTTGATGTATCTTTATTTTCAGCATGTGAATGCAGTCCTGGGGATGAGCCTGCATGCAAATATAAGCGCCCTCAAGGGTCCTCACGAAAAGAGGGAAGCCTGCAACGCTCTCTGACTCTGCCGCAACAGGAAGAAAAGCCCTCTTCTCTCGAGGTTGTGAATGCGGCAGCGAGGCGTGGGTGGGAGACCAGCTGAATACAAACACTCCTCTTTCAGTGGTGAGCCGAGGGGAAGAGCAGCCGAGAAGCAGCGAGGATCTGGATCACAGAGGGAAGGGAGCCACCAGGTTCGGTTGCAGGTAACGGCGACGACGAGAGGATGCCTTCAAAGGATTTCCATCTTTTTTCCAAAATTATTATTATTATTATTAAAATTCTAAATTTTAATTTTAAAAATAATGTTTTCCTAATAACAATATTATCAACAACCAACTACTCTAACCTTTTAAATAATTAAATTTTAATTTATATATAATTATAATTACATTTAATTACAACCAACTCTTTTAAACTTTTAAATTATTAAATTTTAATTTACATACGATTATAATTATATTTAATTAATCAATTTTTTATTTAATTTTATATATTTTTAATATTTAATTTATTATTTAATTTTATATATATTTTTTATTTAATTTATTATTATTTTAAATCGATGAATCATAAAAAAAAATAAAATTGTAAATTCATTTTGAATCCTCTATTGATTTTGCTACTTGTAACTTAATTTTGCTTTTTTATAATAAAAAAATGTTATAATAAAAAAAATTCAAAATAAAATTTTTGTATTCATATTATTTGAATATATGTTCATTCCCAACGGCAAAGAGGGGCGACTTCATTAGTAAGTGCTTATAAGAAAAGTTATAATGTTTTTTTTTAATATTATCAAATACATGTTTTAATAAAAAAATGTTTCTTTTAAGTTATTTAAAATGAAATGGGTTAAACTCTAGACTGTTTGCACCTTTGTTGGTAATTTTCATTAGAATTTGGCGAAGGGGAAATTGCTGAAACTGCGATTTGGGTTGCTTGAATTGCAATTTTGGTTGTAGGAATGGATTTAGCGACCTCGATTACCCCTGGGGCACTCCGATTATGCAATTCTAGCAACCAAAAACTGCCATTTAAGCAATTTCAGCCGGATTTTTACCGAAAAAATCGCCGGATTCTTGGTGCAAACGGTCTAGAGTTTAGCTTACTCTATTTAAAATGTGTTTTGGAATTGTTTTTACTAAATAAATATTTTTATGTACAAAAAAATAATTTCATGAGAGATGAGGCTCTCAACAATGTATAAGTTTTAAGATACTTTTATCCTTATATCCATAGGGGTAACCACAAAAGAGTGGTGTCTCTTACTAGTATAATAGTTGATTGGTTGTGGTGCAATTATGCTTGCTCTCATTCAACATAACAAATAATAGTAAACATTAATTACATTTCAAACAAGGGTTTGTCGGGGGGGAGGGGAGGGGTGGGGTGTAAGTTTACTTCCAATTCCTCATTTATTGCTTTAAGCTAGATGATTGGGAATTTAACCTCTAACCCCTTTCGTTTTAAATGTTGAATCTAAGTTGGAATCTCTTGAAATGCTTTCTTGGGACTATGGTGTTTAATTACAGAGTGTAGATGCATGATGAAATCATCTAGCACCATTTCCATAGCTTTGGTTGTCAAGGAGAAGGCAACCTCATCGCCACTCTCATTGTAGCAAGTTGCACCACAAAACTTTGCAAATTATGCTTCAACCCTACACTTGAAACACTGCAAATCCATGCCACTAGATGAAAGTAGGAGATACAACCCCACACACTAGTGTGGCCAAAGCACAATAACACAAGATGGGGTTGATCCAAAGAGAATAGTGACAAGGAAATCGAGCAAGAGTGGATGGACGAAAACCAATCAAAGTGAGCTTCATGAGAGAGAATTGTAAATGGAGGCTATAAGCTCTGGCATCAACGTCTGCATTTGTTTCCTAGTGTATGAAGAGGGGGACACCTTTACTCTCATAGATGAAGTGACAAATGTGTGCGCTGGGATTGAATAGGAGGTTAATGAGGCCACATGCCTTTGCATGTGCGGGAAAGGTACTTGGAGAGGTTCACATCTTGCAATGATATCTTGTCACATGAAGGTACCCTCCCCCCTAGTTTTTGTCAAGAAACCTTCTTTAAGTGATGCCCCTCATATTTTCCATTGCATTTGCCTGTAAATTATTTTAGTAAACATAGTAAAAATGGACTTATTTGAAATATTGAATTAAATCTTTGGCTTAAAAAATGAGTCCAACCAAGACTATTGATATAATGCCCAAATCTATTCCAATAATATTGATGATTAAAAATAAATCTCCAATTATTGTGTTATGATATTCATTGTTATCATAACAAAAATTTCCATACCTTTGAATAACCACTACCAACCCTTCAAGCAAACCAACATATTTAGAGTCATAGAGAACAATATGACTCCCCCCACACCTTTATCAAAATGTCTAACCATTATGTCATAAAATTTTCAAAATGTCTAAAACCATTATGTCATAAAATTTTCACAAATTCTTTGATACATTTAAGTTTTCAAACATATATTTTATTAGTACGTACGATTGATTGTACGTATGCTAATATGTATAATCGTCAAATTTCATAGCGATTATATTTTGAAAGGCTTTTACAAAATTGTAGTGTTTCACGAGTTTCAAGAAAGTTGAGGCAAATTGGATAAAAATTGAAGTGAGGAACAATAATTGCACTTTTCGATCTCTAAGTGCTCGTGGGTATTCTAAAGTACGTTTTTATATGATATGTTATAATGATAATACATATTTAACTATTATTTATATATACAATTTTGGGGATAGTTCATTTGGTTCAATCGTTTTGCTAAGATATAGTGTTTAATGGATTGATGAAGATTTTAAATGGTTAAGTTGTTATTTATCTTGCTAATTTTTAATGCTCTAAGTATCTTCGAATTTGTGTGCATAAGCTTTGTTTTTATAAGCTTTTGAATGTCTTAGAAAATCTATGTAAGTTTTCAAAAAATGGTTAAGGAAAAAGCTATTCAAAGTTTTAGGCTATCCAAAGGCATGGAGAAAAGGAGGGGAGGTTTATGCTATATGATTCGCATAAAAATAAGGTAAAGATTTGATTGGTCAAGTTAAAGAGTTGCTAGAAGTTTTTATTAGAGGTACAATTGGTTCTAATAAGCTTAGGACAAAGATGAACAGAAGGTTCATTAATAATCTGGACTAGAGGTTTCATTGGTTCAAACAATGACAGAAAATATAAGGTCAACTACAAGTCAACTATAGGTCATGTTGACACTAGATTTGCATAGTTTGTAGACACTAGAGGGATTGACTTGGATAGGATATGTGTAAGAGGTATGCTTACTATGAGTACAACATTTATCACTGTAAATTGTATTTCTTGTGTTTGATATCTACATAGCCTTATAATTGTAAAATCACCATTAATAATAACAAAAGCTATATAGTTATTTCAAAGATGGAGTTTTCCCAAACCAGATTTTTCTATAGGGTATCTTTTGTGTTATGTGTGTATGTATGATTGTATGGTTTAATTCTATTAGCATAGATTTGTTAAAGAAACAATGACAATTGTTAACGGATACTAGGTTATTATAGCTTTTTGTTTACAGTTCATAGTATTCTACATTAAAGCTTATGTTGGAAAATTAGGTAGATTTTATGGACATGATTAAGTCATATATCTATCATATCCATGTTGCGAGGAGGAAGAAAAGAAAACTGGGCTTTACCTCAAGCGGAGAGGAGGACATATACTACAATAATTCATCATTAATTCAATAAAGAGAGAAACATAGTTAAGGATACCTCACACGAGTCCTGAAGTCTTTATCAAGTACTTGGGATCTTTACACAATCACTCGAAGATACAAGTGATTATTTTCAAACCTAAGACCATTGATGATGCTTGTGCATAGAAGCAATAGCTTGAAAGAGATAAGAAGAAACAACAATTCAATGGGCCAAATTAGATGGAGCTCCAAGAACACCCAAAAGGTGGAAAGAATAAAGGAAAAGGTAAAGTTGAGAGTATAGCTACAGTTGCAACCATAACAAGCATTGTAAACACTATAATGTCGATAGCAACTTAGAGGAGAGTTTTTGGAAAATACATCTTGAGTTGAGGCCTAATTGATCCAAACAACACAATATGAAGAAGACTATGGTGATTGTAGAGGGAAATCAAAGGGTGGAAAATAGATCAAACCTTGAAGATAAGGTGACCTATACTTTAGTCTAAAAAGAGGTAGCTATGAATAGTATTGTTAAGCCTTAGATATTGTGACATTGAATTTCTAATATTATATTAGTATTTCCTTTATTGATCGATTAAGACCTTAACTATAATTGTATGGTTGGATAAGACCTTAATTACAATTGTAGCCTTTGTCTCCTATATATACCAAGGTGAACTAGTGTTAGAGATCATCTCATATTTTGCATTTGTTACATTGTAAAAGGAGGTTTCCCCCTCGAAGAGGCTTCTTATTCATCTCTTTATTTCATTCTCAAGGCATTGGGTTACTCTTTCTTTCTATTTTTATGCTATTTGGGGAATGTGGTCCTTTACATTTGGTATTGTAGCCATTTTCGCTATAAAGAAAAATTGGGCATGTTTCAGATACCAAATTTCTGAGATACCTCAAGGGACATAGCTATGTACCCATGGTAAAAACGACAGTCTCTATTTCAATAGAAGTTTTGAGCTATAGTATGTGGAAGTTAGGGGTTTTTACTAGTAGAAAAATTAGTCTCAAATAGGTGTTTTGGGTAAAAATGTTATATTTGAAGCTTGAGAGCTCCAAATTGAGTGCCACCTATTCCATAAGAAATAATATACACCATAGTATTTGTGGTAAATTTTTCATAAGCATAATGGAAAATCAAACACGTGTCAAGTTGTACAAGTTCGCTCTTCTAAAAGGGACAAAAGCAACAAGTTTTGGGAAAGTTGCCATAAATTTCTCTTGGCACATCAGAATTTGGTCAAACCTATGGAATTATAGAGAAGACATATGAGGCTACTACAAATCAAATTTTCAAAATTAGGAGGGATAAAATTTTAGAGTTACTTCAAGAGAAACTTTGGCCAACAAAACAATCTATAAACCATATATTAACTTCAAATTTGCATAACTTCTGGTTGGAAGATTTGTTTAGGGTGATATAAAAGGTGTTGTAGATAATAATAATAAAAAATAGAAAATGTCTCTAGTAAATATCACAGGGTACATGACAATAGGTGGTACAAACATGTATATACCCACTAAACCTCTTGAAGGCTCATCCATTACACAAGAATAGCATGGTATGGTGGTATTTGGGTGGTCTAAGATTAATGAAAGAGCAGGGAACATTGAAGCTACAATGCTAATAAAAGTGGATATAATCCATATGGTAACTAAGGAAGAAATCTAGAATAAACTTGAAAACTTGAAGGTAATTTTTGCATGATATAAGCGGCCTACTTACACAAAAGTCAACTCCTCAAGAAGAGGATAAGGAGAACAAGATGGTGGAATCCTAGTCACTTCTGGAGAAAATTATATGTGACACTCAGATAATACGAGCTTTGAGTCATGTTGCTGCCGGATTGTGAACCTGGTTAACGCAACAAAATTCTCACTGTTGCTTGGTGTGCCCTTGGGGGCAAGTCTTGAGTCAGGGCTGTCACCCGATCCTGACTCCTCCGTTTAGGACAACTCCTAATGGAGCCAAGGGGTGTATTCCCTACAGAAAGTTTCTAAAGGATGTTAAGTGTTTTAGAAAATTAATTATATGGATGTTTTTAGGAGTTTTAAAAGGGTGTGACCTTACTATCCAAGATTATGAAAAATAGATTAAAGACAACAACACTTTGTTTATTTGACTCCAAGGCACTGGTATTTCATTTGATATATTTTACAAATATTTCCTGATGTCTCCCTAATACACATATCATAATAAATCAATTAAAAATGACCAACAAGACTCTTGCAATACTTTCATGACGCAATATCACTCCAGACTTAACTGACTCCATTTGGCACTAGTACAATTTGCAACAATCGCACTTATTCAATCAAATGATATCAATGTGTTAGATGGGTTTATCTTTTTTCATGTTGTTGATTTAATTCATGTTACAATATCTGGTTCAGTATTAATTCATATTCAAACTCCTAGAATCATTTTCTAACTTAGCTTAAAATCAATAGTTTTCTTTTCATAGGGACTACCCCCCTTGGTGTGTTGGAGAAAACTCACTATGGCTTGGGGTAGACCACAATAGACAGATGACTACCAAAAATCAACTCAATTCTCAGAACTATGTTATATAAATGACAATGTTAAGATAATGGAGAATGTAACCAACCTCGATCCAAACGTTTGATGTAGATCCCCGTTGGAGCTTTTCAATTCATGCACTTGAATTTGCAAATTAGTCTTGACAGCCAATATACAACAAGTACATATAATATGTAAATAGCATTAACATCATCAATAGCAATGGCCCATGATATAACAAGTAAATGCAACCCAATGTAAGATAAACAACATTTACAACATTAATGGACGAGAATATGAGTATTTCTATTAATAAACAAGAAGAAGTACAATGTGATACGACCTCTTGCAACCAATCTGAACCAAGATCTGGATCAATCCACTTGTGCCTCCACCACTTCAATCCTCCATGAATGGAAAACTCAAACTATGGTAGGAGTTTGGAAGGTGAACATAAGGGGTTCACAACTACAAAGATCAATGAGTGTAGACTCAAGATAGGGCAAAAATCCACTAGAGTTCTCTTGCTCTTCTTTCTCCTCTCATCCATAAGCCATATTTGCTCAATATATAGTCCTCTCAAAGGTAAGTGAAAGGACACATCGAGGCGTTTCTTGGGCAGATGGAGAGTCAAAGGTCACCCAATGATCGCTTTTTGGGAGTAAAAAGTAATAAACTAGTGATTTTTACCATTTTACATGCTACTTGCGGGCTATAGTGATGCAACTCGCGGGTACGCTGGCTATAGTGATGCAACTAGTGTACAAGGGAAAAAATAGGGAAAAATAGTGTCTGAAGGATATAAAATGGTTCTGAGTCAGTGGAATGGATCCTCTACGCCAAAGAGTGCTGATTCTCACAAGGTGGAAGATTACGTTGTAACAGATGCCCCCTAATGTGTGAGGTCAGAGACTGATGCTACGATGGACAAAATACATTATAAATCTTAGAAGTGGAGTGATGGAGACATAAGTGGAAAGAGCAGATCACTCGTCATAATACAATAGTATCCCTGAATACATGTCGGTAGTACAACAATCTGATACAATGGCCATGAATAGGCAGTACATAGTGAATATATGTCATAAGTGATCATAACCATGATCCCTCTACAGTAAGATATGGTCTCCTGCTGAAAAAGGAAACAACTGGTGCAAACTGGAGGTACAAACTGCTGATATCTGAGAGGTGATATCTCAGATGTAAAGTCATATTCATAAGTAGTATACTGAATGCCACTATTTCCTGGGGTCTTCTACACAAGTCTTCGATGGTGCAAGTCCCATCAAGTGAATAAAGGAGTTGAGGTCGAACCTGATGTGACATCGTCTGATTACTGGTCAATGATGTATACTGTTAACAGACACGAGATAACCCACCAATAATGAAAATGGTCATCAAGGCATAGAGCACAATCATCGGAGTGTGAATAAATGAGTTGAAGTCGAACACTAGGATGAATCCATCGATCAGGGGACATTGATGTATTCCCAAAACTGTTGATGGCGAGAGAACCTACCACTAATGACTGCAAGCCTCAAGGTACTCAACCAAACTCTAAGCCTCAAGTCCCGGAATAAATGGGTTGAAGTCGACGAAACGAGACTCGTTGGAAGGAGGGAATTAAGGCATCTCCCATCAACCAGCACGAGGTACCAGCTACGCTGAAATATTTGGAAGAACTCAGGTGAAACAGACTGACTCAATAAGGATGGCCAACAGCAATAGTTAAGAGATCTAAGGAGTGGCCGACTCTGGGTTCAGGACTTCCTTTGAACAAGGGAATGAGCAGATGGATAGACTCAGGCAGCATAGACTTGATACAGACTGTGCAATGCAGGAGGCATTACAAAGGGCTCCATAATGACTGGAAGCTTAACCAATCAGTGGAGTAAACTGAGAAACAAGTACAGCTCCTAAGGTCCAACTATAGTCCCGACTCATAATGTATGGAGTGGAATGGATGCTCTGTTCAAAGGAGACACAATAGCTTCCAACAAGAAGTAGTAACCATAATCTCGTATGGCTTTTTGGAATATTTGATTTTTTGGTCTTTTTCCTATTTGAGAAAGCTTGAAAAAGAATAAAATTGCTTATAGTACAACAAGTGAGGGAACGAGTGCCAAATAGCGAGCAGACTAGTTACAAGTAGTGGAACATACCTATGATCAATGAAAGGAAGTGCATGCAGGATGTGGACACTCAGGGGTGTGTTCCCTCAGGGTCAAAAGGTCATCAAATTGTGAAGAAAAAATATAAGCTCTGCAGGGCTCGACAGGGAAAAGTGCTCAGGCACCAGGCTCAAGCGGCAAGCAGTATGATGCAATGCAGTCACAACTCGACATAAAAGGGAAGTCCTTTTTCGTAAAGTTAGTCTCCTCACCCGAAAAAGTATAAAATAATGAGAGAAGAACTCTTCTAATCATGTATGACTAGAGTGTACCTTTTTCGTAATTAATCCACAAAGGTCCGGAAAAGGGGTAAACTTATACCTAAGTGGATGTCGCTTCAAATCCTTTAACGAGTCTGAAATAACAAGTATACTCGGCAATCTTGTTTGATTTTGAAAAAGTCTAATAAGGGATTAAAAAAGACTTTATAAAAATCTTTTCCGTAAAGGTTTAATGAGCCCGAAAAAGTAAACTTGTGACCTCCTTACTGTTTTTAACGAACTCAAAGGAAAGATGGAAGAATGCTCGTAATGGGAGCAGACGAGTGTCAGGGGCATGTGAGACTAGTTCCAAGTGCATAGAACAAATCTATGCATAATGCAAGGAACATGAGCAAGATAAGGACACTCAGAGGGTGTCTGCGAATTCGGATGGCACAAGGTTCAAATGCATCATAACAATGGGGAGGCCTAAACCTATATGCAAGGTTCCGAATATGCCTGCCATCAATGAAGCAAATGTTGAAAAGGACCAGTAAACAAGTATAAGTCCAACTAAAAATCCTGTCTCCAAGAAACATACATACCAAGATCATCTCTAAAACGTACGTAAAGAAAAATCTGATACAAGTCACTATGGTAGAAACATTTTCAACTTCACTATTGTTAACCTTAGACATAACACAGGTAGATCTAACCACTAAAGGTGCCATAGTACCAATACCCGAGGGATCAAATTGATCATGTTCAAAATGAAGAGAAAATTCATCATCACGGGAGTTGGAAATTCTAGAAATAGAATCAAACTCTTCAGGAGCACCGATTTGTAGATCTATAGGAGAGCTCAAAGACTCATCAGACTCAAACGTCAAATCAGGGCTGGGCGAGACTATGAATGGATCCAAATTCAAATGGATGGCGGGTTGTATTATAGGCTCATATTGTTCAATAAGATCAAGGGGAGGAGGGGAATGGGATCTATGATAAAGATTCCCCCCACAACTTGTCATCACCACCCATGGCCTCAATAAAAACTTTATCTGAAGGTAAAATACCATCGAGGAAACCATGTGAACAAGATAGGTCGACTGTAGGCGCGGGCAGCATAACATGATCTTCCTCTACTATCCATGAAGAAGAGAGATCCAAATCTGCAATGGCTTGTTGAACACCTTGAGAAGAAAGCTTGATTGTAGAAAAGGGAATATCCATTCCAATGTGCAAAACGTCTCCAGTCGGGGAACTCGTGGAAGGTGGATCCCATGGATCACTAAAATATGAGGTCCGAAAAGGTACATTATTCAATGGAGGAGGTGCATTATCGGAAATGGTTTCAATAAAAGCAATGGGTGAAGGGAAATCATAAGATCCCATCAATGAAGGGTACATACTGACACCCATGTTCCCAGTTGCTGGCTGAGAATGAGTAATCTGCGGCACTATGGATCCCGTGGATGCTGTGGAAGAGGAGTTAACGAAATCCAGCTGATCAATGGTCATAATGTTGCCTTCGTGAGGAAAGCAGATAACTCTAAATACAGTGGATGTGACAAATTTCATGGCATACATCCAATTCTGACCCAGTAAAAGGTTGTAGTCGATGGGTGCATCAACCACCTCGACTTCAATAGGCACATATTTACCTCCCAAGCAGACAACAAGGGAAGGGATAATTCCATGCGGCTTAAATGATCGACCGTCGAATGCAGTGAACGTGGTTCTAGACGCAAGTAGGGGAGGAGAGTCGAGAGATTTCCAACAAGATAACAACATTACTGATGTAGAAGCACCTTCATCAACCATAGTACGTTTGACAAAACTCTGAAGGCACACCGCCTGGATTTGAAAATCCATGTGGTAAGGTAAGCGAGGTTGAACATCAGTACTATCGAACTTGATAACACTGGGATTTCCCCCATCCTGAACTCCTAACGCGAGAAGGACAGGCTTGCAAGACTTCAAGAGCCGACATGGCACACAGAGTTTGGCCCAAATCTTCCACAATAGAGTAGTTATGGGCAGCTCGAGCATTAGGATTATGCGTAGAGCACTTAAGAACACCTTTTGGTATCTGCAGCATATTAGAGGGCTTCTCGATATGCAAGGAATTGTCAGGAGGAGGGGGAGGCTCACTCCCCAAATTGGGTTGTGGTGCATCATAATCACGTTGACGAGTGGCAACACTAACCTCTGACTGAACCATGTTCACACATCCATAACCACCAGTATTGGAAGAAGACATTGCCATCTTAGTAGGTCCATAACCAGTGGTGGGAGCATGCAAAGACATGTTTGGGTGATGAGGTAGGGGATCCTTCAACACAGCTGGGCTCTGTTCCAAATGCTTTGATGCTTCTTCAATTCGAGGACATAAGTGAGTAAGATCGTCTTCCCCACAGAGCTTGCAAGGAAACTTCACCTTACGCCTAGGTTTATGGTCCTCACAAACATTTCCTCCTTCCCGAAGAGGGTTGGCATTATCCTTATGGGGGGTATTGCGACTGCTATTGTTATTCACATTGTTTCCACCCTTACGATTATTTCTCCCCTTTTTCTTACCACCAGGTTGCTGGTTACCTAATCGATTCGTCGTTTGCACACTATGTACATCGGACGACGGGGTGGAAGTGGACAAGGTGTGAACCTGTCCGGGAGTAGACTGGTTTAGCGACAAATTTTACATTTGATTAGCTACCAAATCTATAGTGTGAGTGCTTACGGATCCTATGATGCCATTGGCATGCGGTACAGGAACGGATTGAGGCTCATGGCATGTTCGCAGTGCGTCAGGGATAATGTCATACAAAATTCCAGACTGAGAGTATAATAAGTCTAATTGCTGGACTTTGAAGATGGCTTGTTCCTCAGTCACAATGCCGAACATAGAAACATCCTTAGCAATGTATGGGAGTAGAGACTTGAGGAACCATTCCCACAGGAACTCTAGAGGAATGTTGGCTTTCACTAACCTCTTCTGCCGACGCCACTCTTGAACGTGGTCAGAAATATGTGTGGCCTTGTTCTGACGGAAGGTGGATAAAAGTTCAGTACCGGTATCATAGCGAACCGACAACTAGAAATGATCTAAGAAAACCAAAGCGATCTCGTTAAAACCCCTATAAGTGTTTCCAGGCAACTTGACGTACCACTTCGTGGCTGCCCCCGTGAGGGTGCGTTGAAATAGTCGCAATCTAACTGAATCATGATTCAATGAGTTGGAGGAGCACCAAAGGTGAAATGTCGTGACATGATCGCCCAAGTCCTCACCACATTTCCCTTCAAACTTAGGAATGTCTGAAGGGACCTTGGTAGGGACCAGGGGCCAAGTAGGGTTGTGACACACCGGATCATTCGTGAGATTCGAAAGATTTAGAATATTCAAGCGTGCAAGGAATGGGAGCTGAGGCTGGAAAGCTTGATTATAAGCTCCCATAAAAGGTTGGTTGAATGGAACTGAATTATAAGATGGACCAAAAGCTTGACCATGAGGATTAAACTACTGATAATGAGGACCTGATGGACCATAAGCTTGACCATGGCCATAGGATTGATAACCTCCTCCTGCCTGACCCATTTGAGAGTAAGCAGGTATATAAGTGTTTTGGGCACCATATTGGGGTGGTGGGTTGTACTGGTGGCCAGCACCGACTGTGTTGCAGTAAGGGTTGCCACCATAAGTATGGGGCATATACGTACTATTCATAGTCGGAATCGAGTTGTAATGACCATAATGGTATGGTATGTTCCCACCCCCTACATTAGGATCAGCTTGAGCAGTCGTGTGGTGACTAGAAGCATTGTTGATGTATATGTAACTTTGGAATCTTTTTCATCCATGTATTTCATATATATTTATTGTACCCTTATTAGAGATGTGTTATTCCTCTATAAGGAAGTGTCGTCATGTGGATTGACAAGTGTCACAAGTGTGTGTACTTGCCGATGGGTTATTAGACCACCATGTGTGGGGTCGGCCCTGAAATATATATTATATTGTGGATGTATCTAGATAGACAAGTCGGCCCCATAGTGTAACTAGGCAAACAGGTTAAGTATAAATATAGATCGGGAGATCTCTATTTGGATCATCCAGAAAGTCACACTTCTCTCACTCAGAAAGTGGCGCACTAGTGACGAGGAGGATCATCTGCTCTAGGAGACTATCTCAAGTGTATTTTGGTTGTACTTTGGTTGAGACATTGCTCTCTCTATCTCTGAGGAAGTTGTGGATTTTTTCACCTTAGGGTTTTCCCCACGGAAACTTGGTGTCTCTTGTCTCTCATGCTTTTGATTCTTGTGATGCTTGTCATGATTATTGTGATTGTTATGCATTGATATACTGTATATGTTATTCTCTCAGTAAAGATCCAAGAGTATTGTGAATTAATGCTCAAAATTTAACATGGTATCAGAGCTAACTTGAGAAGAAGACATTTTGCAGTGACGAAAACTTGAGTTTCTTGTTTATTGGGTTTCTCTCCATAGATTTTGAAAAAGGAGTATAGTAGATTGACTCTACTCATCAAGGAGAATCTATCTGTCCAATCAGAATTCAATTCTGAGCATTTTCAGATTTGGCCCTAAAAATTAGGGTTTCCACAAAAATAGGAATTTCTAGAATCTGAAGACATAGATGGAAGCTCCTTGCAAAAATTCAGATTTGGCCCTAAAAATTAGGGTTTTCACAAAAATAGGAATTTCTAGAATCTGAAGACATAGATGGAAGCTCCTTGCAAAAATCAAAATTTAGAGCTTTGGATTGAGATTTGTGGCTGGGTAGATCTCCGGGAAACTCAAACCCTAATTCAGGGCTCTCCCTAGTGAACCCGGGAGGACAAAAAGACAAATCTGAAGGTTAAAGCTTTGTTGATCTCAAATTATGAATACACCAGGCTGATCAGCTCATCAAGGCGCATCTTTCCATCCTTTCAGAAAGTTGAAATTCACATTTTGAATTTTTAGGGTTTTTTCGACAAACCCTAATGCGGGACCAGATCTAGTTTTCAACATTTCAAGTGGTAAGACCTAAATATTTTCTATTTCCATTTGAATTACTCTTTAAGATGTCTCACAACACCAAGCTTGAGGATAAGCTTTAAGGGGTTGATAACTTCCGAGCTTGGAAGTATAGGATTGGGTTAATCCTAGAAGAGAATGAGTTGGACTCATATATAAAAGAAGACATCCCTATCCCAGAGGATGAAGAGGCTAAAGTATTGCATAAGAAGAACTTGGTTAAGGCAAAGAGAATCATTGCTGATTCTATCAAAGACCATCTCATACCCCATGTGTCTTCTCTAAAGACACCCAAGGAGATGTTTGACTCTTTGACCAAGCTATTTGAAGGGAAGAACATAAATCGAAAGATGACTTTGCAGAATCCATTGAAAGGGGTCAAGATGTTGAATGGAGAAACCATTTAATCTTACTTCTCCAAGGTCTCTCAGATCAAGGAGTAACTTGAAGCTGTGGATGAAGTAGTGGACAATGGTGAAGTTGTTATGACCACTCTGAATGGCCTACCTAGGTCATGGGATTCCTTTATTCAAGGAATATGTGCAAGAAAGAAATTGATCTCTTTCAGTAAACTGTGGGAGGAATGCTCTCAAGAAGAAGCTAGACTTGTAGCCGTGAGGAAAAGATGGGAGGTGAAGATCAAGCTCTCGTTGCTCACACCAAAAGAAGCAAGCCCAAGAAGGAGCACTCTCTCTACAAGAGATCCTATCAAAAGAATAAGAAGGATCTAAGATGCTTCACATGCAATGAGAAGGGTCACTTTGCTTCATATTGTCCCAAGAACAAAAGGGATAATAACAACAACTCCATCAAGAAGAAGAAGGGCAACAAAAGAAAGTTCCATGCTCATGCTGCTGAGGATGATGAACCTCCAAAGAAGAAGGCTAGGGAAGAAAGTGATGATAGTGATGATGACTCATCAAGTGAAGAAGAGTATGTTCTAATCTCTGCTCTCACAGGTACTATCTCCCATGGTTGTAATGATTGGTTAATTGACAGTGGGGCTTCCAAACACATGACTGGATTTAAGGAATCTTTTGTAAACCTATCTAAACATGAATCACCCCATAAGGTGAAACTTGGGGATGATGATCAATACCCATTCAAAGGAAGTGGTGAAGCCTCCTACAACCTAGATTCTGGAAAATCTTTGAAGATGAAAGAAGTTCTTTATGTACCTGGGCTCAAGAAGAATCTTCTCTCCATCTCTGCATTGGATGCAAAAGGCATGAGGGTTGCATTTGTAGATGGCCAAGTCCTAATGTGGCCAAAGGGTAAAACAATTGATGATGCAGTAGTGATTGGACAACAAGAGGGAGGATTGTACAAATTAAAGGGACAACCTGAGCATGCTATGAAGACAAAGATTCATCCATAGTCATGGATCACATAGAGGTATTTATAATTTGTTTTTACAAGAGTTAACTAATGAGTTATGCAAGTCATTGAAGAGAACAAGAACACATTGCTAAGACATAACTAGCAAATATGATGACCAGGTACGTTTTGTTATATATATCGTATACTTTTGTATGATTGATAATGATTACTCTTGAAGTTACAAGTTTGAGTAATTTAGGACTTATGCATATTATGTTTCTTACCTTAATTGATGATATGAATAACCAGAAGAGTCATAGGTTTGAGTAATCACGGGTTTAGGTATATTATGTTTATGACTAACCATAAGAATGCTTATTATTTCTGTTTGAAATAATCCTGACTATACATGCTTGAGATTATTGTGTTTTGATGATATTAAGTTTATACTAATGAATGTTTGATTATGTATGAGACCTCGAGGATAACACAATGATGATACTAACAAGCATGCATAGGGATCGAGAATGAATATAAGTTCAAGAACATGTAATCTAGGAAGCAAAGATCAAGAGGGAGCACACTCCAGTGGTTTCTGCAAGGATGTAGATATTTAGAGGGAGTTGACCATCTCTCTACATTCCACAACAGAAAGGTGTAGAAAAAGCTACTTCAGATTAGGACTCCAGCATCTCCTGCAAGGAAGCAAAGACTCGGAGGGAGTCTACCCAACTACAAACAAAGATAAGTATTTTAATTATCATTTCTAGCATATTTGTTTGTTTAAATAAAATTGTTCATTGACGTATATGCTCATGTTCCTAGACTTAGGATATGTATTGTGCATATTAGAATGATTGCATTAATGAACAATATACTACTAATATGCATGTGATGGGTAAATGGCCTATGGCACTGTACAACATTCCATTGCTACTTATCTAGAATGAAACCTCTTTGCTGACATGTTGGGAGTAGTGCAAACTCTTAACAATGTTTTGGTAGAGATTGGAAGGCATCTAGAAAGTTACAGGATATGGATGAATGTTGTATTGAAGCATTGGCTAAAATAATTGCATGACTGTATGACATATATTCTTATGTGTAAGATTTTGTTATGAAACTATGAGATGTTTCTAATCATGCAATTTAAATTGTCTTGTAGGAAAGACCGTATACCTTCACCTACAAAAGAAGGACTACAACATTATTTCCTAGGTATGGAGGTGTGGCAGAGTGCAGGTGGGATCTTCCTTGGTCAAGGAAAGTACACAGTAGATATCTTGAAGAGATTCGGGATGATGGATTGCAAGGCCATGGCCACACCTATGGCATCGAATATGAAACTTCTATGTGATGCTTCATCTGAGCCGATTGATGTCTCTATGTATCGTCAGATGATTGGGTCCTTGATGTACCTGACGAACACGAGACCAGATATTTGCTTTGCTATGAACACATTGAGCCAGTTCCTGACGGATCCGAGGAGTGTTCACTTGGTTGCTGTAAATCATGTTCTGAGGTACCTGAAGGGTACAGTGGATTATGGGCTCAAGTATGAAGCGAATTAAAAGTTTAACCTACAGGGTTTTGTTGATTCAGATTGGGCTGGTAGTTCTGTAGATAGGAAGAGCACATATGGATGCTACTTCAATATGGGATCAGGTGTGATCTATTGGTTTAGCAGGAAGCAGTCCTATGTAGCACTGAGTACAGCTGAGGCAGAGTATGTTGCATCCTGTTCAGCTAGTTGTGAGGCAGTATGGCTACGAAAGCTACTATCTGAGTTATTTGATCTCCCTTTGGATGCTACCGGTATCTTCTATGATAACCAGAGTTGTGTGAAGTTGTTCGAGAACCCAGTGTTTCATGACAGGTCGAAACACATAGAGATCAAATATCACTATATCAGGGATATAGTGCAGAGAGGACCTGTGAAGCTCGTGTACGTTGCAACGGATGAGCAGATTGCAGATGTGCTGACGATGCCACTAACCAGGGTGAAGTTTGAGTACTTCAGGGAGAGGCTTGGCGTTCTTCAGATTGATGACACTTTGAGGAAGAAGTGATGGACACATTTGCTGAAGCCATTCCAAGCATGTTGGAAGGAGGATCCTTCACATGGCTGTGGATGTAAGCACTGGATGATGAGCATCAGGATGATGTTCTGGTTTCTGCTTTGTATGATCAGTTGGAACATTTATATGTATGTATGCATCATGTTGGATGCTGGATATGATCAGTTGGATCATTTATATGTATATGTATGTACGCATCATGTTGGATGCTGGATATGATTAGTTGGATCATTTATATGTATGTATGCATCATGTTGGATCCTAGATATGATCAGTAGGATCATTTGTATGTATTTTGTATATGCATCATGTTGGATGCTTGGACCATGTATTTGTATATGTATCAGGTGGATACATTGTATGATCAGGTTGATCATGTATGGTGATATGTATCATGTATTTGTATTTGTATCAGGTGGATACATTGTATGATCAGGTGGATCATGTATGATGATATGTATCAGGTAGATACTTGGTATGCATCAGGTAGATGCATTGTATGATTAGGATGATCATGGATGACGAGCTTCAGGATGTTGCTCCAGATGACATGCAGCAGGATGTTATAGTGATGATGATCAGGATGATCATGTGTACATCATGATGATGTATGGTGAGTATCAAATTGATACTCTATGGCCATGGATCAAGTTGTGCAGATGAGCATATAATTTGGCCCTGGGAGATTTGCAGATAGTCTTTTGAGGTTTTGCCTATGGCATATAATTTGGCCCTGGGATATCTGGCAAATGCTCTTTCGAGGTTTTGCTCTGGGAGGACCTATAATTTGGTCCTGGGAGATCTGTAGATAGTCTTTCAAGGTTTTTCCTATGGCATATAATCTGGCCCTAGGATATCTGGTAGATGCTCTTTCGAGGTTTTGTCCTATGGCATATAATATATCCCTGGGAGATCCGATAGGTTGGGCTGTGTGCCCGTAATAAGTCCTCGGATGCTCTTGCGAGGTTTTGCCATGACCACATATAATCTGTCCCTGGGAGATCCTATAGGTAGAGCTGTGTGCTCGTAACAACCTGGGATGCTCTTGCGAGGTTTTGTGGTGACCACATATAATCTGTCCCTGGGAGATCCTATAGGTAGAGCTGTGTGCTCGTAATATCCTGGGATGCTCTTGCAAGGTTTTGTGGTGAGGTCACATATAATATGGCCTTGGGAGATCCTATAGGTAGAGCCGTGTGCTCGTAACAGCCTGGGATGCTCTTTCAAGGTTTTGTGACGCACGTAATAAGTCTTGAGGATTCCACAGTATGGCCAGTGATGACGAAGACCTGCAGGTGGTGGGCCTACATCCAGTAAGAAAAAGGACTAGCTTTGTAGAACTTCCTATGACGAGTAGAGTCAGAGATTGGTTGAGATAGCAGCAGCAGCGACGATGATGATGACGATGCATCGATGACAATGATCCTGAGAAGAAGACTTGTCTAGCAGTTCTGTGCCTAGAAATACCTTCCTAGTTAAGAGGGAGTGTTGATGTATATGTAACTTTGGAATGTATTTCATCCATGTATTTCATATATATTTATTGTACCCTTATTAGAGATGTGTTATTCCTCTATAAGGAAGTGTCGTCATGTGGATTGACAAGTGTCACAAGTGTGTGTACTTGCCGATGAGTTATTAGACCACCATGTGTGGGGTCAGCCCTGAAATATATATTATATTGTGGATGTATCTAGATAGACAAGTTGGCCCCATAGTGTAATTGGGCAAACAGGTTAAGTATAAATAGAGATCGGGAGATCTCTATTTGGATCATTCAAAAAGTCACACTTCTCTCACTCAGAAAGTGGCGCACTAGTGAGGAGGAGGATCATCTGCTCTAGGAGACTATCTCAAGTGTATTTTGGTTGTACTTTGGTTGAGCCATTGCTCTCTCTATCTCTGAGGAAGTTGTGGAGTTTTTCACCTTAGGGTTTTCCCCACGGAAACTCGGTGTCTCTTGTCTCTCATGCTTTTGATTCTTGTGATGCTTGTCATGCTTATTGTGATTGTTATGCATTGATATACTGTATATGTTATTCTCTCAGTAAATAACCAAGAGTATTGTGAATTAATGCTCAAAATTTAACAAGCATGAGATGTATTCCCAGCCCCAACATTGGTGTTACTAGTAGCAGGGATGGTGGAGTTATGTCCATGTGGATAGGATATATTCCCACCCCCTACATTGGCATTACTAGTGGCGGCAGTGGACGCAAAAGTATGCGGTATATGTCCACCCCCGTGGTTAGGAGGAGCATTAACATTTGCGAAAGTAGTCTTGGGTTGATGAGTAGCGGCATGTGTATGAGGTGGTGGATGGCGAGTCATGTTTCTAACAACATTCCTATTAGGTTGGGAAATCCTAGGAGGTGGTCTTCTTCCAACATTAGAATTGTTAGGAGGAACATGACCAGTACCCATACTATGTGTGTGAGTGGACAACGTAGTGCCCCCAGTGAGGGTAGTGCCTCTAGTGGGTATAGTATGGCTAACACCATGACTAGTGTCAGTGTGACTACCAAATGTAGTGGAAGGCTCAACTGTACTATAATTAGGCATACCAAAAGAGAGTGCGGTTGGGTTGACTGTAGGACCAGTGTCATCATGTAACTCTAGAATCCCGTGTCTATAATTGTGTGGAAACGAAGGAACGCACGTGTCATCCTGATCTTCCTCCTCGGGTAAGGTTGGCATCCCATAAAGATAATTATCCGGATTCGAAGGATCGAATGGATCGTGTTCAAGTGGATTCAGCCAAACCGAACCAGGTTGAGTCTCAGGTGGATCACCCCCCCATGCCTCACGAGGAGTAGGGGAGTCTGTAGTGTGCTTGACTCTACCCGATGGAGTCGTAGGTATATCTTCAGTATCGGAATGTGCAGCAGTCATGACGTCTCGGTCGTATGTCTCATAAGAATTCGAAGACTCAGAGGGAGCCCGCCGGCGTCCCCTAGCAACACAGCGTGAATTCTTGGTAGGCTCTAAACTAGCCAACCGACGGGATCAGAGGAGAGTAGGGCTCCAAACCACGATATCTCCAGAGAGAATATATAATCAAAATGTCCCCTAAAGGCCAAATATCGATAAAAAACAGTAAATCAAAAGCACACACCTAGAGAAACTATAGCCAAGAGCAGACAAACAGAGTGGCTAAATGAGCTCCCGACACTAGAGCCGGTATGTCTCACCTAGGAGAGGCTTGAGACTCCCAAACTATAGCCGGAGGTAATAGAACTAGTTATAGAGACACCCAAGCTTCACTGTGTGCACAGGGTCAAATCCACTGTACAAACACAACTTTGTTGTCCAATCCCTATCTGACTCAGGACACAAACAACATAACCACTGCAAGTACCCTATGCGATACCTAGGTAAGGAAACTATGGTCACCGCAATATAACCAATGCTCAGGGGGACAGTCGCAGGTGGGATCCGTCATATGGGCAGTGTAGCTAAGCCGAAGCACAAGAGGATGAACCTCCGGTACCCCCAGATACGAACAAACCCTGGAAGTATCTCCCACGTTCAGCCGGTATCAGAGGGATATCTCTTCAACCAACCTCCCGCGACCTCGTGCTTAACTCTTGTTTGAGTAGAGCTTCCTGAGAACACCGATATATACCATGGATTCCTACACTCCCTGGTCAGATACCTAATGTTTCTTCTAGTAGTCTTGGATTGTTAACTCACAATGATCTATTCCAAGACTCTAAACCTATGCTAGTTGGTGTACCCTATAAATAAAATCGGTCTAATCAATTTTAAGATTAAGAGTTAATTTTAATGGCTGTGATTACTCAAGGGATATGATCGTGAAACTAGTGATGTGTAAGATTCAATAGTATGCAAAATCATCCAATCCTAGACTCATCTATCCAATGAAAACAATGCCACTAACATGCACAATCAAACCAATGGTTTCGAAATAAATATGCAATCCTTTTATATTTTTCGATGCACAATCAGAATCTAAATGAAGGTAGAAAGCACTCAATGCAAGATGCAATACATAAAAGCAATTTTTGTTGTTGTTGTTGTATTTTCTCTTATAAACAAAAGGAAAATGCAAAACTATGTGTATATTTTTGTATTTTTCAATATATGGAAATGAAAAATGCAAGCAAAATCCTACTATCTAGTCACTGATATGCCAAGGATATCACTAAGACAACCAGGAAAGTACCAAACAGTAAGACTCAGCCAAAGGAATGAGATCAAAAGGAAAAAACCAACAAGGCTAAATCCAAAGATGGGTAAAAAACCAACAAGGCTCAACCAAGAGAAAAGAAGAGTTCTGGTCACAACCAAGGCATGAAACAGTCAAGAAACAGGCCAACAAAGACTTAGGATCAACCAAAACCAACCCAACAACAACCAAAGGTCATAAAACAACCAAAGCCAGAGTTGTACGCTACTGTCTAAGGAATACCTACGAGTACCTGCGAGTAGCAGAGTAAACAGAGGCAGGTATATGCGGGCAGAGCTAAGCTAGCCCGCGGGTGAGGAAAGGAAAATGGGAAATTCGAGAGTCCAATGGCTCAGAAAAAGCAAGTTTTCTATAGTGTATCTTAACAGAAAATAAGTGACACAGAGCTTCGACAAACAACAACTCTAATTATGGACTAATGCTCAAAAATCCCCAAAAATGGATGTTTTCCCCAGTGGAGTCGCCATTTCTGTGTTGGAGAAAACTCACTATGACTTGGGGAAGACCACAATAGACAGATGACTACCTGAAATCAATCAATTATCAGAACTATGCTATATAAATGACAATGCTAAGATAATGGAGAATGTAACCAACCTCGATCCAAATGTTTGATGTAGATCCCCGTTGGAGCTTTTCAATCTGTGCACTTGAATTTGCAAATTAGTCTTGACAACCAATGTACAACAAGTACATATAATATATAAATAGCATTAACATCATCAATAGCAATGGCCCATGATATAGCAAGTAAATGCAACCCAATGTAAGATAAACAACATTTACAACATTAATGGACGAGAATATGAGTATTTCTATTAATAAACAAGAAGAAGTACAATGTGATATGACCTCTTACCGGAAACCAATCTGAACCAAGATTTGGATCAATCCACTTGTGCCTCCACCACTTCAATCCTCCATGCATGGAAAACTCAAACTATGGTAGGAGTTTGGAAGGTGAACATAAGGGGTTCACAACTACAAGGATCAATGAGTGTAGACTCAAGATAGGGCAAAAATCCACTAGAGTTCTCTTGCTCTTCTTTCTCCTCCCGTCCATAAGCCATATGTGCTCAATATATAGGCCTCTCAAAGGTAAGTGAAAGGACACATCGAGGCGTTTCTTGGGCAGATGGAGAGTCAAAGGTCACCCAATGACCGCTTTTTGGGAGTAAAAAGTAATAAACTAGTGATTTTTACCATTTTACATGCTACCTGTGGGCTATAGTGATGCAACTCGCGGGTACGCTGGCTATAGTGATGCAGCTAGCGTACAAGGGAAAAAATAGGGAAAAATAGTGTCTGAAGGATATAAAATGGTTCTGAGTCAGTGGAATGGATCCTCTAGGCCAAAGAGTGTTGATTCTCACAAGGTGGAAGATTACGTTGTAACACTTGGCTTCGTTGGGAGTTGTCCTAGATGGAGGATTTGAGTGTTGAGTGACAGTATCTCGACTCTTTGCTTTCCCCCAAGGATGCACCCAATGGCTTGAATATTTATGCCACGCTAACCCCTTTTTCCCCCAATGTGTGTATCCAGCGACAACAAGTCCCAAACACCGGATCACTCATTACTCCAATATCCACATCACTGTGGGTTCAACTTGGTACCAAGGAAATACTTCATTTTGAAGATAGATATAAATAATTTTGATGATAATGATACCATAACATGGCGATTACAGATGGAGAATTTATTTGATATACACCGAGAGTCAACTTTATAAAAGGTAACTATTACATTCGTATACCTAGAACCTAATCAATTTGTATGGTACCAATGTTGTCGTGATTGTAAAATGGAATATATTGCCTCTTGTTCTATATTTATTGATGGATTTATAGCACTCTATGGGGATGTTAAGAACAACACCTTATTTATCCAAAGCACATTAAGAACTTTCAAATGTTGATTCTTAGAGTGAAAAACATCTCATATGATAATTTGTTGGATATATTTATGGGATCTTTAAAGGAGAGCATTCAAATTGAGGCACATCTCTTTGATCCTAAATCATTGTAGTTTTATTTTAGTTTGGGAACAAAAGTTGAAAGTAAAAATATAGCTACTAGAAGGGCTACCATTAGCATGTATAGAGAGAGAAATGTTCCCTCCCCAAACCTCACTCGGCCTTTAAGGTTAACACCTTAGAAAATGGAGGAAAGAAGAGCAAAGGGACCATGTTTCAATTTTGATAGTAAGTATACCAAGGGACATAAGTGCAATTAGAAGAAAGTGTTATACATTGATTGTGAAAAGGAAGAAGATCCAAAACTGGAACAATCTCAAGATCATGTAGAACTGTAAGATACTACTCCAACCATATATTTCCATGCAATAGCTAGAAGTATCACCCCTCAAACTCTCAATATAGAAGGACATGTCAAAAATAAAAAGGTAATCACGTTGATTTATTCTGGGAGTACCCATAGCTTAATTAATTGCAAATTAGCCAAAATTCTCAATTTCTCTCTCTATATAGCACTAGAGTTTCAAGTAATGATTACAGATGGAGGTACCATAAATTGTTCAGGGAAGTGCAATAGTATTAAGCTTAATATGCGATTGTATTTATTGAATAGTCCAATGATTACAATCAAAGGGGTGGTGTTGATGTTGTATTAGGGGCCCAATGGTTACAATTTGGTAATAATAGATCTTAATTTTTAAGAAATTTTCATGATATTATCCTCAAAAGAAAACGAAATTGAACTAAGAGGTATTACTGTGAAACCCTCTAAAGTGATAAGCTCTAGCAACATGAAAAAATTGCTTAAAAAGGGAAACTCACGGGGGCTTCACTCAATAAACCGCTATCATAGCACATTCATTCGTGGCATATGAAACAATACCCCTAATTTCACTAAATATTGGAAAATACCTCCAAAATCGTTTTTTTTACCTCCTCCCAATATGCCTTCCCAATTTAAAAAAACCCCTATTTTCACTAGATATTGTATGTATCAATTTTTTCATTAACATTTTCTATACCCCTTTATATTTCTACCTAGTATATTGATATGATACCCCTCTTATGACCCCACATGCATTCTACAATGCACCTTGCTTCTTTCGATGTATATTGTAGATGCACATTACTTCACCCACAATGCAATTACTCAACCACATATCATTATGATTTGCAACATCTAATGGTATAATGAAGGGATAGGATATCACTTCTTGTATGTCACTAGATCCAATGCACATAGTACAACATTTAGATTGCATGTTGCAATTCCCCAATCGCTGACTAATCCTGTTGTGGGCTAGGTATCCAAGCCCCCAGGGCATGTAATAAGCTCTAGGAGGTTGAATAAACCTCCCAAGTGCTGTAATAGGCACGAGTGGTTGGGTATTCAATCCCCCAAGGCCTATCGAGGGCCTATAACAGGCCTAGGAGGCTTAAAGCCTCCCAAGTCTATTGGTAACAACTGGCTGAGTGCTATTGGTAACAACTGGCTGAGTGCTATTGGTAACAACTGGCTGTCAATGACCACTATCTCTTGGCTATGATCGACTGGAAACCCTCTTCCCCACGAAACCCCTGGCCTCAAGCATGCCTCAAGACGTGATTTCCCTACATACTGGTAAGCCCGAGCCTTGCCTCAACCCGATTTTACATCCGACCGTGATCCTGCCATCTCCATTTGGTGGATATTTTTCAGCCCTCCCATATAAAAAATACCCCAAAGTATTTTTGTATTGTTACATTAAATAAAAAAAACCCTTTTCCCCTTAATATATAAGCAATATAATTTTTAGGCTTTCATGATTATTTAATAGAACAATATGAATGAACGTGATATTATATTGCCTTCTAGTGAATCCCCCGTGGGGAAACCATGGTATAATTGCACAATTGTACTCATTAGATGTTCAGGAATCTATACACTAATTATTTCAATGGATCTCCAAAGAGTTATTGACAATCATTCCAAGGTATTTGGAGATATGTCTAAAGGCATTCCACTTATTCACTATCATGACCATGCTATTCAATTGCAACCAAGAATTATATCACCTAACATCAAACCTTACAGATAGCCAATGTGCTTTCTCGACACTAGTGGTGATGGTTCACAAAAGGAAGGTTCATGGTGTATGTGTCCAGATTATAGAGAGCTCGACAAGATGACTATTAAATATAAGTTTCCTATTCTTGTCAATGATGAATTCTTAGATGAATTACAAGGAGCAATATTATTTACCAAGTTGGATCTTCACTTTGAATATCATCAAATCAAAGGCAAGAAGAAATTCTGAAAATGAAATTTAGAACATATGAAGAACATTATAAATTTTTAGTGATGTCATCCAGCATTACCAATGCACCTTCCAAATTTCAAATCTTAATGAATTCCATTTTAAACCCTTCCTCAGAAATTTTTTGTTAGTATATTTTGATGATCTAATAATATAAAGAAAATCTTGCGATGAGCATGTATAACATGTTGACATGGTTGCTTCATTCATTGTCTTTGCTAGGGTAATTTTAGAGAGGATGGAGCCTATTATTTAGAGTTTGAATCAATGTGAGTTAGGATTTAGATGAAAACTCCACCATTAGGGACCGTGGATCACTAGAAAGAGAATGAGCCAAGGGGTTCCTAATGATGGGCATTGCATCTAAATCCCAAAACAATGATTGAAATTCTAAATCGCAAGATCCATCCTCTCTAAAATGTTGGCATAGTATTAAAACTATTGGAGGAGCAACAACTATTTTCGAATGGAATATTTAGGTCATATTGTATCTCTTGAAGGCATAAAAGTATACCTATTGAGCAAGCAACAACACCCCATAATTTTATTCCTAAGAAGAAAATTCATCGGTACCCTCTGAATTTTTATCTCTAATATATTTACTTACTAACACTATCCCTGGTTGAAAGACTCACCTTCTCAACAATTGTTTGATTAGTCACTCATCTCTCATGATCACTATGGTTTACATGCTTCGTCTTTCTCTAATTGTAAGTTTGAATGGCCTATATGTTACAAGATTCTGAATAAGTGTTTGGTTGTTATAATTTTTCTTGGAAAATCACTCAAATGTATCACATGGAACACTGGTTCTCCACAATACAATGTATCGCAACCTTGCTAGGATTCATCCTCGTGACATATAATAGTTTGAAAGGAAATTCATCCTTGCAATGTATGACATTCTCCAAATACATTAATCCTTGTGATATGTCCCACCCTTAAAGGATATTCAACTCATGATGCATCGAAGCCTAAAAGGACTTCATCCTCACAATGTGTCGCACTCATAAAGGATTCCCCCATCAAATGGAATGCAACTAGGAGGGGTTTCACTTGAAATACAACCATTGTGTCGCAACTCACTAAGTATTTCATGTGTGACATATTGTGCATTTCTTCTTGCGATACATTCAACATGTCATCATGCACAACACATTCACTATTTCATATCACAAGTTATTTTTGAAAAAAATTAAGTAATATTGCATCAGTTGCAACAAGGCCCACATGAATCAAACCCATGACACCTAGTATGACCATTATGGAGGAATTGAGTTAATTGGTGAGCCCTGAGGTCAAATATTCCCCAACCCACTTGGCATTTTCACCACAGAACATCGGGTTAGTCATGATTTTACTCCTTGCTTGTTAATTTTTTACTGATGGTTAGATGAAATTAAATACAAAGTAAACATGGTTAAGTCCTCCTTTCTATGTGAAATACACACCATATCATCCTCCACAACTCTACTTTGTATCTTGTTTTAGAATACCATTATTTCACAAAATAATTTTGAATAAGACCATATGACTCAAGGAGGGGATTGGCCATTATGATTCACTTAACTATTGCACGTGTTATTTTATGCATATATGTATTTTGGAAAATGCAGGTTGACAACGCCCCCAAAAATACCAAGGAGTAAAAAAGAGGTGGTAATAGAGACAATTCCAAAGAGAGAAGAGTCTCTTGATAAAGAAGCAGAAGAATATGGGTTATAATCTTTGAATCATTTTATGGGGGTACCAAGTGCATAATTGACAAATAAATCAGTTACCCGTGGAGTGAAATTTATCTAAGATTTAGTCAAGAGACCTATCCTCAACAATTTATGTCTTCCAAGGAATTAGACATTGATGAGGGAGTATTTGAGCTTATTAAAATATCATGTATACATAGAGTAGCTTCCATATCCCCCTAAATGATCCCCATTTACAAGTATGTTTCCAAGTGTTATGGGAACACAAGTATAGAATTCATTGTCACAAGATTTGTTATCATTTTATGGAATCCATATACCAATTGTTATGATATGCTCCCTGTAGCTAGGGTTTTACCCCTAGCTTGTGAAAATGAGCACCTACTAAGGAGAAGGGAATACTTAGTAGCAGTTCAATAAATTGTAAATTAAAGTGCTAAAACAGAAATGAAAATTATACTAAGCATGTGCATGAAACAGAAAAAACAAAAGATAAAGAATGTTTTTTTGTATTGATTTTTACCTCCAATGTGAAGGTTGGTGAAGCTCTTGCAATGGCCCAAGAGGGTTGCTCCAAGCTCCAACTTGCTCCTTCTCTTTCTCCAAATGATGGGAATGGGCCAAAAGGGGCTCTCAAGGTGAAAGTAGCTCAAGGGTGAGCTAGGGTTTCAAGAGCTATTTTGGCAGAGTAAGGGTGCTTATGATTGTGGATATGAAATGAGGGGTCTCCATCACCTATTTATAGTTTTTTTGGTGGTGGAGTGTTGGCCCATGGTTTTGGGAACCAAATGGTTTAGGTCAGCTGTATAGGGTTTTTCCTCCTTTTTCCTCATTATTTTATATTTTATATTCCCTCTTTAGAAGGTTTTTGCTATTTTTGAGGAATTTTGGATATTTATGGAGGGAAAAGGGGTTTTTTAGCCTTTTTGAGGCTTTTTGATGGTTTTGTGGCCTTTTGGAGGCATTTTAGGCCTTTTGGAGGCTTTTTAGTGGGATTTTCAGGGTTTTTAAGGGAAATATGGTAGGAAAATGGACAAATGAGTCATGTAATGGGGTAGATGAGGTAGTGAGCACTTTTTGGGTGTTAACATATTGCCCCCTGATGTGTGAGGGCAGGAGCTCATCGTATGGCCGATAGACATCATAAGTCCTTAAATGGTTTCCCTGGGGTGTGGAGAAGAGAAGAAACAAACTGGAGCCCGGAACAACGATCCCGAACAACTGCAAAAACTAAAAGTACATAGCCTCAATAATGGATGAGGAATAATTTGATCATATGGATGAGGCGGGCATTCCCATGCTCGTATCAAGATATAAAACAATAATAACAATGTGGTCCAAAAGAGGGGGACCTGACATATACATGACCTCAAATACTGAATGAGGAAGAATCTCAATATATGGACGAGGCGGGCATACCCATGCTCGTATCAAGATACATAAAAAATAACTGGGAGGCCCGAAAAGGGGGACCTGTAGAATACATGGAGAACCACTGTGTACATCATAAGGGTCCAGAGGGGACACCAAATCTGGGACATACTGCTGGGCTGACCATGTCGAAGCTGAGAACCGATACACTGGAAAGACAATAGTGCTACTGAGTGTGGTACCAGAGGAACTAATGAGCTACTGGATCATAGTGACAAGCGGTCACACTCTCAATGGTACACTGAACTGGAACTGAACTGGGTGCTCAAGGAAACATATAATTGGGTGGCTTCCGAATACAATCGCCAACGCAACCCGGACATCCACGGGAATATATAACTGGGCATTCCGAAGTGACTCACCAATGTGCTAGAGTCGGGGGAAATCCGGGGTCTTCGACCAATAACTGAAGGGATATAAACCCTGTGCAATTCTCAACGATGAGATCAAGGTGTTGAAGTCGAGCATGTGAGAAACAACCATTCGGAGAGGCAATGATGACTCCTCTCAAAATGGTCCGTAGGCACTCACCACTAATGGTGATGGGTCCAAGGCGCAGGGACCTCTGGGTCTATCCTCTGGAATAGAGGGGCTGTCGTCGATAGAGGGAGACCTACAACTATCAAGGCAATGATGTTTCCTTGATAGGAGCGCGAGGTAGAGAACCGATGTGTGATAGTACTGATGGTAGGACTGAAAAACTGTGGGGGATAACTGGGCAAGTAGAGTGGGTGGACTCAAACTTCCTTTGTTTAGAGTATAATGGTGGGGATGATCGGGCAGCATATGAAACTGACTGATGGGAAAGGGATCATAGCTGTAATGGATCAAGGATAGTGACTGGGAGGAGGGGTACTCAGGCTAGTGTAAAATGGAAGGAGACTGCAGACTACTCTGAACAAAGGCGACCTGATTGGGGGTGCTGCTGAGATGATCGATCATAGTGCTAGGAGGCACGGGATGACTTCTTCATGGGTTAAGGAACTAGAAGAAGTGTGTGTAAAATGATACTGTCGTGTGGATTTATACGAGCCCAAGACAGTTCATGCTCATGATTGATTTCAATTTTAAGGAGTTTGAAAGCGATAAGAAGACTCTGAAATGATGGAATGGTACTGTCATGTGGATTTGTATGAGCCCAGGACAGTTCATGCTCGTGGTTGCTTTCAATTTTAGAGAGTCTGAAAGCGATAAGAAGACTCCATGGGGTTGCTTTTTTGTGTGTTAGTCTCCAAGGCCCAAAGAAGCATAAAAGGATGCAATGAAGAACTCTTCTAGCCGGTGTGACTAGAGTATTCCTTTTTTGTAATTAGTCTACTAGGTCCGGAAAAGGGGTAAACTTATACCAGATAGACGCCCTTTCAGGTACTTTAACGAGCATGAAAGGAAGCAAGATTGCTCGACGATCTTTTCATTGTTTTAGGAGTCAGAAAAGAGCTTAACAAAAACTCCCTAAGTGCCTTTTTCGTAAAGGACTTGTCCGGCCCGAAAAAGGGATAAAATTATACCGAACAAAAGGAATGGCTAGGCAAGGAGGAAGTGCTCAATCAAGGGACACTTATGATGACCAAGAACGAGGTTAGGGGGGGAACACTAGTGGGCCTCCTTTCGGGGTAATGAATGGTGGCAAAATAACGAAACAATTGCAGTATGACAGGAGTGAATGGCTCATGTAAAATGTGGAACAATTCGATGGCGGCCGATGTGGTGCACAAACCGAGGCAGCAAGGTGTCGGGACACAATGTTGAAACTGTACCAAGTGAGAGTGAGAAATGATCTAAAGCATCATCACAAGCTTGGAAAAATGAATCCAGCGATATAAAGAGTGTCAAAAATGGATAACGGCCGATGTGGCATGCAAACCGAGGCGACGAGGGGTGTTTTGGAAAAATACCCAAAAACTCGGGGGGTGAGAGCGAGAAATGATCTCAAGCATCATCACTGGCTCAAAAAAATGAATCCGATGCTATAAGGTATATCAAGAACGGGCTACGGCCGATGTGGCATGCAAACCGGGGCGACAAGGTGTCGGGACACAATGTTGATATTGGTCCTGGTGAGAGCGAGAAATGATCTCAAGCATCATCACGAGTGCGGGAATATGAATCCGGCGGTGCAAATGGTGCGAAAAATGGAGGTCATAAGGACTCCAGAATGGTCAAAGGAACTAACTAGGTTAAAAAATGGTTGCAAATAAAGGTGAGCCCACCAAGCCAAGGATGCAGTGGTGGGGAGAAATGATGACCCGTGGGGGAAGAATACTAGGTGTATCAAATCAAATCATATCTACAAGTGATATGTGACCTCAAAAATGGTTGAGATCACAAGTGTGAAAAAGTGAGCAGGGTTAATGACTTGCCCCCATGCTATGTGCATGGGGTTTGTGATTATGGATCACATATGTGTGGGTTTGAACAATGGGTTCATTGATGTGCTGAGATAGATGTGATGGAGAAGGTTAAAAATGATTGATCATGCCCCCTATCCCAGGGTCGAGGGAATCTATTATGCCCCTTGACTCAGAGGTGTCAAGGTGGTGCTCTATGATGGCAGGGTCAAGACTAGGCACTTCGGTATAGGACCAGGCAAAGACATCATGGAATTCTTGGAAGAGTTTTTTGTACTCCTCAATCTCAGACTCGCTGCAAGAGGCTCCTAAAGTGATGAGTTCAGGGGCACCTCCGGGGGCAGAGATATCTATGTGGATAACAAGAGAAATGTTGGCCATGTTACCTTCCTCAAAGGCATCAGGAGCAGGAATAGGATCCTTAAACCAGTCGACCTTGGTAGGAAGGAAATCTTTGGATTCAACCGCAAATTGGGTAGCGGTGCTAGAGGAAGATGCTTCTGGGAGGAAATACGAATGATGGTGCATGTCATCCCAGGGATACTCCGGGGTAGTGAGTGCCTCAAGAATCTCCTCATCAGTACGGAAAGTGTGGGCCGTCAAATCGGTTGACGGGGGAATGGTAGTTGAAGAGATCATGTAAATGGTGTTGATCTCCCCGGATGGGGGTGAGATCGGGGGGTGAATCTCCTCAATGGTGGGAGGTGCTGTCTCAAGATCCACATTATTCATCTCGTAGAGAGCTGCCCTGTAATCGGGGAGATCAGGACAGTGATGTGAATAATGGCCGTAAACACCGCATATGGCACAGGGGTGGTTGGTACGCAGGGATTTATCGCGAGGCTTGGGGGTGGGTTCAAGTTTGACAACGGGAAGATTAGGGTCGTCGTCAAGCAGTTGCATGTGTTCCTGTAATGCCGGTAATTGGGGACATTGATGAGTCGGATGACCTAACTCATCGTACAACGAACATTTGGGAGGAGCACGAAACACGGGGGGGTTTTTGACTGTCTTGGGAGGTGGTACAGTAGTGTAAGGTTGGGGGCCTCTACCCCCAGTAGGTTTGGGAGGGGGAGGGGGATTCGTGGAGGATGAAGGGGTAGCGACACCGGGGGGTGTCTTTGTGGTAGTAGCCATGGGTTGCACCGGTTGTAGGATGATGCTTGGTGTCGGCGGGGGAATGGGAGGCGAAAGATACCATACGGGTAATCCCAAGGTTAACCTAGGGAGGCTAAGGGTAGCCATAACGGGGGCGCTGACTACTCCCGAGGGAGGGACTAGGAAGGGGATTGTGTGGATGGGTGTAACACCAATGTGGCTAGGTACCAATGGTGGTTTAGGAAACAAGGGTGGTTGATTGTTAGTTGTTTGGGTATCGTGGGAAAGGGTACATAAGTTAGACACTTCGGGCGCAGATGATGGGGGAGGATTGGATTGGAAGGTGGATGTCATCGGCGGGTCTGAGTAAACTCCAGGTCCTAAGGAGGAAACAAACGAGGTAGCGGTACTACTAACAGGTTGTTCAACCATGGGAAGAACATTTTCGGGTGCAGCAGGGACATTTGGATTGTAGTAGGCAAGTTGGTCAATCTTGACCACGCGTCCATCATGGGGGAACATCATGGTACGAAAGACAGAGGAAGCTACCGCCTGCATAGCATACATGTAGCTGTGACCAAGTAAGAGGTTATAATCAAGATGAGCGTTGATGACCTCTATGTCAATGAGTACGGTTTTACCACCTAACTAGACGGGGACATTGGCTAGGAGACCTTGGGGCTGAGCCGAATGAACGTCGTAGGCACGTAATGCAGTGGTGGACTGCTGAAGAGTAGGGGATCCCAACTTCTTCCATACGAATGTGGACATAACGCATGTGGAGGCACCTTCATCGATGATGCACAGATGGATGACAAGATTCTGAACGGAAACAGAAACTTGGAATGCTAAAGTGGAAGGCAGGCGGGGTTTGGACTGGTCCAAATCAAATGCCATCAAATTGGAATCATTTGGGTCAATAGACCCAATGGCTGAGAGTAAAGTCTTGCGCTGGGAAGGGTAGTTTTTCAAGACTTCTAACACAGACATGGCTACAGGGGATTGGGCTAAGTCGTCTACAATGTTGTAGTTTGACGCAGCGCGCGCATTGGGGTTATTGTTGATACGGCGAAGTGGGAAACGAGGTGCTTTGGAAGTGCCATCTAGTGGAGGCGGAGGTATACGTAACGCCTGATCAGTGGGATGAGCGTTAGTGGTTTTATCGATGGGAGGGGCTTCAGAGGGGGAGCCATATTGGTTCCGATGGGTCTGGAGGTTGACATCATCGGATGACATCATCAATAAGTGGTGGGTACCTGAGTCAAACATGGTTTGATCGGGAGCGGCGTAAGTGATTTGTTGTTGCGGTGGCATGTTAACTTGAGGGGGAGCCAACGGCTGAGTGTTCACTACGCCTTGGTTTGGTAAGGGGTTTTGAAGCACCAAAGGTGGTTGCTGAGGTTGTGGGGGGTTGGGTGGCACTGGAGGAGCTGCGTGCCCTTGGAGATGGGCATCATCAACCCAGAGTTACCTGGCTCGCTCTAAATGTGGGAAAGCATGTGTGTAGTGGCCATACACCCCGCAAATAGAAAAAGGATGGTTTGTTCATAAATTAGGGTTTTTAGCCTGCTTGGGTGGCCGATCAGGGTTTTGGTTAGCGGGGGCCGCATTATTGTTGTCTGGGGGATTAGGAGGTTGACCACCTTGGTCAGGAGGAGGGTTGTTTCCATGATTACGGCCCTTATCGCAGTTTTGTTGGCCCTGGTTGCGTTGGTTATTTTGGTTTGACTGCGGGTTTTGTTGGGCGTAAACTTGCCCTTGAGTAGCAGGTGGGTTCTGGGGTTGTGCAGGTGCTGGAGCAAGCTGCGGTGGGTGATATGTAGGTGGAGGCTACGCAGGTGCGACACCCTGAGGGGGTTGCTGATATGTCTGTGGGGTAGGTTGTGGGTTTGCCGCAGGGGCTGCCTGTGGCGGGTAATAAGCGGGTTGGGCTTGGGAAGGCGCATGAGCTGGTGCATCTTGCTGGTGGTAATAGGGATGAGGTGCGACCAGGGGGGTATAAGTGAGGGGTGCATGACCGAAGCATTGAGGTGGACAGGTGGGTCCATGGGAATGGTGGTGATGTGTCATAGGAGCATATGAGTTGGTTGCTCTAGACTGTGAGGTAGCCCACGAAAGGTCGGGGTCAGGCTTAGGACGTGCTATGGAAAAGGGTTGGGGATGCGAAGAAACACGGCCGATGATGCCGTCTGCAGCATGGGATGCCCCCGGCGCATCGTGCTGGGAGGAATCACCACGAGGGGCATCCGGTATAATGGTATAGAGATAAGTCGATGGGCATAAATGAGGTCAAATTGCTGGGCCTTAAGGATGGCCTCTTCTTCAAACTGGGGTCTTTCGGATGCTACATCCTTAGCAATGACAGGAAGAAGGGATTTGAGGAACCAATCTAAGAAAATATGGTTGTCTAATTTGATTTTGCAGAGGCTACGGCGTCGACGCCACTCATGAATGTGGTCCGTGATGTGGGTAGCCATGTTTTGTCTGCAAGACAGGAGAATCTCAACTCCCACGTCATAGCGGATAGGTAACTGGAAGAACTGCAGGAATGTCGAGGCAAGGGAAGTAAAGGTGGAATGGGTCCCATGGGGTTGCTCGATGTACCACTTAGCTGCAGAGCCAGTGAAGGTGCGCTGTAACAGACGAAGGCGAACAGAGTCATCCACTATGGAGTTGGAGGAACACCATAGATGGAAGGACATAATATGGTTTTGAGGGTCCTCACCTGCCTTTCCCTCGAACTTAGGGATGTCAGAGGGGAGCTTGGTGGGAATGTGAGGCCATGCAGGGTCATGTCGGATGGGATCGTTAGTCAATCTGGCTAGGTCAGGCAGGTTGAGGCTATCCATGAATGGCAAACTGGAAGAAGGATGCGACACAGTAGTGGGTTGGATCAAGTTAGGGCCAAGCCCCCAAGTGGAGGGGCAGGGTTTGGGATGTTTCCCCCAAGTGGAAGAACTAAGGTATAGGAGGGTCCTGCACCACCATGGGTGGTGTGAGTCACTGGTGGAGTGGTGGTAGGTATGCCAGGTACGGGAATGGGTACGGTAACCAGAATGGTGGTCGCGACCCCCATTAAGGGCATACCCAAAGCAGGTGTGGTAACTGGTGTAGTGGTGGATGTGCCACCAATGGTCCCTACAAAGAAAGGGATGGAAGTCATGCCAGCCATGGGGCTAGTAGGGGCAGTGTTGTTTGGTAGAATTTTTCCCTACGGATAATTCAAAATTCTCTTAACTTCAAAGCAGATTCTCAACTAAGTCTAAAGCAAGAAACAAGACAAAACAAATGCTACCTTGAAATTCATGAACTAGCTTTCACAACAAGGTTATATGCATTCAGAAACAATGAGAGATATGACACACCTTTCAATCTGACGTTTGTCCCGCTTCTAGATCTTGATCCAAAGCTCCAATATAGAACCTGTTAAGATCAAACAAAGAACAAACATACAAGCTTCCAAATACCTTGAAGTAAAGATTAGATTCAAATCCAGATTAGATACATTCCATGCTAAAGACTTGTACAATACACATGAAATGGGGAAAACAAGACAAGTTATCTTTATTACAAACTTGAAGAATGCTTACAAAGGTTGCTTGATGTCCAAGCCAATCCTCTAGCTCCAAGTGATTCCTCCTCTAGCTATCTCCACAAGGCTGCAAGATCATAGGTCTGATGCTTCTAAGAGTCCTCCCCTCTTCCCATGGAAAACCTCTCTTTTATAGTGTATGGTAGGGTTAACCAACAAGAGAGATGGGTGGATCTAGGGAGAACTTAGTGGATCAGGGTTTCTAATCACAGAAAATGAGTTAGGATCGAATCAGGGATCCCAATCCTCCAATATCTCTCGAAAATCCAAAATCCCAAAAGCCATGGAAAAAGGGCTATAAAAAGAGTACCGTGCCCAACAGTCTGAGCATAACGCGGTAGTACCGCGTGGCAGGGACAAAGCATAGCGCGGTAGTGTAGACTATCGCGCACCTATAATTGAGCAAGGCGCGGTATTTAGGGTAAATACAGTCTCAGCTAGGTGAAAACTTGTCAGGGTAAGTTTGCCTTCAAGGTTCACTCATCATTTTTCTCTTCTGAGTGGTTTAAAGTAGTAGGGGAAGTGTCGTCAAATCTTTTCATGGTGCAGATGCGGCATTGTGAAATATAGAGGTATAACAATAACTATGAGTGGATCCTGGATCAATTAAAACATAAATAAATTACTTAGCAATCTTACCTGCAACTTCTAAAACTGTTTCCTGGTGGTCTAGCTAGTGATCATCCAGTGTTGCATAGATTCGAGGTGTGGCTCTGGCCATATCTTCTACTGTGGTTGATTCTCCCAAGTTGTGCAAGCTTCAGGGATTCCCTCTTCGATTTGGGAAGTCTCTAAGCATGTGGTTATCTCCACATACCCAAAACTGAAGTGGTCCTTTTGATGTCTTCTCTGCTATTACATCTGGTTTGAACCCACTTCCTGCTGTCTGTCCCTGTGGAAAGTTTCTGGACTGATTCTTTAAAGGTGGTTTGAAGCCACTCCTCCTGGGTTCAAATACTCCTTTGGGATTTCCTTTCCATGCTGGTTGAGTATTTGTCTTCCCTTTATTCTGCTCATAACAGAGCATGGCCATCCTAATGGCTTCATCCAAGCTGGGTGGATGGACAAACTCAATCCTATCCCTGTAGTTTTGTGGCAGGATTCCAAGGAAACACTGAATCTTCACCCTCTCATCCTTGATGTAATCTACATACCTTAACAGTTCCAATAATTTATGAACATGTTCTCCCATGGAATTTTGCCTCAATCTAAGTTCATTGAACTCCTTTCTCTTTTTGTCATAATACCTAGCTGATAGGTATTTATCCTTGGAGTATCTTTTAAATCGCTCCCAGTTGGTCCTTCTTTCACTGGTTCTCTTTAACTTTATGAGATGTTCGCACCAAATGGAAGCTCTACCATTCATATTGTAAATGGAAAATCTAGCCTTTTCACTTTCTGAATAATCATGCATTTTGAAATACTTTTGCATTCCAAGTATCCATGCATTGACCTCTTGGCCTGTCTTGCTTTCTCCATCAAAGGTGGGAGCTCTTGCTTTCCTGAATTCTCCTTGTGGTATCCCTTTGAACCTCCTTCTTTTCTCCGTCCGATTGTAAGTGTGTCTTGGACTTCTTAGAGAGTCTCTGGAGTGTTCTGACCTGCTGGAAGGAGATTCCGAAGAGGATGTTATGTACCTTCTACCCACAACACCCCCTATATGGCATGGAGTCCTCTTTCTAGAACGGACTCAAGAATGGCTATCTGCATTCCTTTATTCTCGGCCCATATTGATTGGATTGGACCCCATGTTTAATTTCTTATGCATGTCAGTGAGGCTCTGCAGAATGGTCACATTGAGCTGGTGCTGCTCCTCTTATGCCCTTATCAGCCTCTCATTAAAGCTTACCATGGTCTCAACCCAATCCTAGGGAGTCACCCGCTCCCTTCTCCCATTATACATTGTTTCGGAGTGTTCTTTCGGAACATTTTCCCCTAGCACATCTTCTTTAGGTTCATAGGGATTTTGTGCATCATTAACGGTCACCATTCTTGCTTTCTGATACACGACCTTGCTGTATGCTTCAATTGTAACCTGCTGCAGTCATTGTGCATGATACAAATTTTTATTAGACAACATAGAAATTGAAACATCCACACAATATGGGAATTATTCATCAATCAGTAAATTATTTAAAGTTCTGTTAGATTAAACAGCACCTTTGCATTTCTTTGCGTGTGATTTCTTCCACGGTTTGGCCCTAACAACCCCAGTGTTGTAACTGAAGCTCGGGGACCACTTTGTAACGTCCCCATGGCCTCCTTAGGCCACAGAATACCCTACGTTTACTTTTTTTCTTCTTCTTTACTTCCAAAACTACACACAGTCGCGTTGGACCTAGATCTGCAACTCACCTTTGCGATCCACAGTTTGCAACTGCACCTTCCTGCAATCTGCAATTTGCATTGCGTCCTCCAAAATACCTTTCCGCAACCCGCAATCCGTAATTGCGAGTGCGGGAATGTGGAAATCTAACTTTTCTTTCCGCTGACTGACCTTTTGCAATCTGCAATCGACATTGCGGGTGCAGAATGGCCATACTCAATACCTTTATCCTAAGCAACTTCCAAGGGTCATAACGCATTCACCCTTGGTCCAAATGAAGCAAGGTTGGTACCATTGGAAAGATCTTGGAGAGCTCTATCAGTTGGTGCAATCCACTACCCAATTGATGTATCCAACCTCTTTATTTTCTTCTCTGAAGTTTGGTCTGTAAACACTCTAAGGTATCTTACAACCTTCAATATATTTCTACTTGTCTCCTGCCATAACCTATATTTCTCTGACTCACAGAGTAGTTTAAGGATACCCCAAGCCCCATAACCCTTCCATGATTCAACGAGGTTAGAAGTCCATTATAGGGTTAACATCTCATACAAAATTCACATAATACAATAAGTTAAGTCTATCCATACATCTAATACATGTAATATTAACAATGCTTTAAACTCATGCAACTGTATGAAGTATTTCAACCAACACTCAACCTTCCACTCAGGCTTACACCTGGTCTACTTATTGCTCACATTCGTATAATATTCATTCAACAGCTTAAGAAAAACAACATAATAATAATAACATGAAATAAGACCATTCAGTCCATAGAACACTTATCTTTGTATCTCGAAGTTTCCCCAACAACTGGCTAAGTGACAACAACGTTCCACCCAAACTTAGGTCTCTTTCTAGCCTATATTCTTTCAGCTGAGAGACCACCCCTGAGTTGGGATATGTATCCACTAAGGAGGGCTACGTAGAATCTCTAACGGTAAAGATCCACTCCAATGCTAAGCCAACTTAGAACTGGGTTTATCAAGCAATCCAGGAAACATACTCATGCTAAGCCACCCTACAGTTGGGTTTATCAAGCATACACCTGCTAAGCCAACCTACATATGGGTTTATCAAGCATACAGGGAAACAAGGCAGAGATTTCTAAGCCAGTGAGCTCAACCACAGAGCTACAGACATCTCAATCACTCAGCAGATAAGGCACCCACATTATCAACCTCACCCAACATAAGGAAGACCCTCTTCTCTGCTACACAGTCCCTCAAGGTCCCTTCCCTTCTAGTGCTATTTAGGGTAGGCATAACAAGGTCCTACTGCTAGTTCCAGGAGATCATAGTCTTCACCGGTTTCATCAAGCATTCCCAACCCTTAACTCTATTTCTTGCGTCCACTAAACAATCTAGTTCACTCTAGGGTTGCGGACTAGACTTTGTCCCGCAACTTGGCTCTCTGCTCACAGATTCAGGAATTCACGTAGCTTCCTCAAGCTATTCACATCCTGTAGTTTGCCTTCGAACTCATCTCTAGGTTTCTATTCAAGGATCACACATATGCACGGGATCTCTCTGGTACTCAGCTCTACTTATTTGGCTCTCTTTGCGTCTCAGGGTCTCTCCCCAACATAATGCCTCAAATTCCAGGAACTGAACCCCCCTTGTGCAGAACCGATCCTCTACCCACCAAATGAATGACGAACCCCATACACATATCTCTGCGCCATTTTTATCCTCCTCCGAATATCCCTGCAAGCTTATCTTCTCTGCGCTCTATAACTGAATCCGTACCCATACAGGGAATCAAATCGGTTACTCCTGCCCAAGTGACAGGATGGGTCACCATCCCATAGCTCCCTCACCTCTCCCTAGTGGATACCTTCACCCCCTTCTCATTAGCTGCCTCACTTAGCCAGTTCGGGATATTTTCATTGAAATATTAAACATTTACATCTATTACAAAATTTCATGGCTTAATAGCTCATGCATAGTTTCACCATCCAATACTTTCCTATGAAAGCAAACCTTAACATCCACTAGTGGGGCCTTGGCCTTGAGATCCACACTAGGACCAACACACATTGCACAAACACAATATTTACATTGAGTCCAATAATTACTAAGGTAGGGTAGGGGTATTACACAAAGCTTCTACTTGGTATTTCAATTTAACTCATGGATCAATAAATAATTAGAATGGTTTTGAAAAGGGATTTCTTAATAAATTTGGTGAATAAAATACTCTTGTTGCCTAGATGGAAGAATTGATATCTCTTAACATGAGTAAAAAATAGAAGATTAAATATTTCAATCAATGATTGATGACCATTCTCAATAGATTTCCTATCGACAACCAACCTAGTCATGGTGTCACCATTGAATATTACACGTCTTATCTACACACTTCCATAACTATGTTTGTTAAAAGGGCAGGAAAACTAACTCACATTTGAAATTCACAATTACAATGCCCATAACTGTTTGGTTGATTGTCAAGCATCATCTAATTTAATGCCTTACTCTATCTATAAAAATATTAATGTTATTCCTATTACATGTTGTTAACAATCAAATTAACACTCTTAACAAGTGAAGCTAGAATCACATTTTACCATTTGCTCGCAACATGAAGACTGGAAATTTGGAACAATTGAGAGCTTCAATCTCTCATTTGACCACTGCTTCCACAAAGGAAGAAGTTTGTGAAGACAAAGGTTTCCCTAAAGAGGCCAAGTCTAGGTCCACTCAAAGGGACAAAAATAAGTTCCTACAACTCCTAGGGTGGAAAGAATACATCAAAGGTGTATTAATTGTCTTGAACATTCTAGAATTTAATGTCAAAATCCTAAAAATAATGGAAAAGTGGGTTTTTGAGTGAAAATATTCAAAAATCAAGAAAAAGGTATTATCCCACATTGAAAGTTGAATCATGAATTCCCATTTCCAACTGCTATAAAATAAATCCATTTGGGGCGTGGTAATATAGAGAAAGTGAGAGTAAAGGCATGCTGGAAGGATTTCAAGGTTGGAAAGCTCATCTTCAACAAAGCTCTTGAAGGATCAAAGGCAAGGATGGAGAAGGATGGCTCAAAGCAAAGGAGGATGGATTCACCTCAAGCAAGGTTGTAAGTAAGTATATTTTCTTCTTTGATGTTATATGAAACAATTCAATTTTCCTTCCATTTACAAGTTTATGTTTTTCCCTCCAAGTTTAGTTTAAATTCAAAATGGTTAAATATCTTAGGAAATTTTAGATAATTGTTCATTTATGCCAATTGAATCTCACCAATTCATACTAAGATGGCTAATTAGAGTAGGCACAATTATTCAACTAGATTGAATTGATGTAAAACTCATGGGGAAACTTGAAAGATGTGATGATTAGATTGTCTTTAGATTCTAGGGTATACCACGTCATTGATTTCATTGTTGTTGACATTCTAGAATCTTATGAATTGTTGCTAAGCGCTAAGCAAGGAGTGTTAGCATAATTTTAAAGGATATTTCACCACCGATTGGTACCACTTATGAATTCCTTACAAACTAAGGGCTAATCAGCTTCGATAGATAGAGAAGCACATATGAAACTCATAGTAACAACATTGGATGGGTAGAATGAACTAATAAAATGTTCCCACTTAATTATGGAAAATTACTTTCTTGAAACTAATTTTGGTTGTTACACAATTGAGGAATCACCATTAGAAACATATACGCACTTCGAACTCCTTCACTACTCTCAGGATGATGATAATGCTTGCAATATAGTAGATGTTGTTAGAACTAGTTTTAACTTACCATTAGAAACTAACATTTGGACATTGTATTTTGATGGATCCATAACACAAGAGGAAGCTAGAGCAAGATGCATCTTGATTGATCCACATAAATAGAAGACTCTCATTTCTTACAGGCTAGAATTTTAGTGCACCAACAACACAGCTGAGTATGAAGCTTTGATTCAAGGACTAAAGAAGGCTATTGACTTAAAGGTGAAATTTCTAAAGTTTATTGGTGACTTTGAGTTCATTATCAAGCATGCAAGAATACCATACATTATATTTCTTCATATTTGAAAGGGTACCAAACCAAGGTATGGAATTTAATCAATAGTTTTTATCCTTTCAATATTACTTTCATTCCTCACAATAAAAAAATTGTTTCAAATACTTTAGCTAACGATGTTGCAAGAATTTCGTCCTTGAATGATGATTTTTCTATGGAGTTGATTTTCATTCCTCTGGTACTTAATAACATGACCAACTTGTGAATATTTAACGATGAGAAAATCATCAATTTTATCACCAATAATGGCACATTTAAATACTTTATCATTGATGAGGAAGAACACCAATTGGCACTGCAAACTCAAAAGAATGATGTTTCTAGCACCAATATAGTGCCCAAGGGAGTCCTCACACTTGAAAAATTGTTCAACTTGCAAATTAGATTCAAAACTGTTGCGAATGTCAAAACAAATTGTTATTTCACAAATTATGAGCAGATCTACCCTAGCATGGAAGATAATATTAAAACGATCAATTTAGGGACTTGTTGTTCAAACATAGAGAGAAGCTTATACTCAATTGTTTAGAAAATATAGATATGTTTTTTTTTGGACATATGATGATCTCAAGACTTTAGATACCAGAATAATTAAACATTTCATTCCACTTAAATAAGGTACAAAACCATTCCAACAAAAGTTGGGGAAGGTACATCCAACGCTCAAACTCCTCATAGAAAAGGAATTAAAGAAGCTATTAGATGCCAAAATTATATTCAAAGTTCATCATTCCTCTTGGGTTGAAAATGTGGTTCCTGTCAAGAAGAATTCAGGGGAATTCAGGTTATGTGTTGACTTTCATAATATGAATAGAGTATCTGATAAATATAAATATCATGTTCCTACCATGGAACATATTTTATAGCTCAGCTTTGTTGTTGAAATGTTTTCTTTATTGAATGGATTTTATGTATATAACCAAGTGTTGGTCCTAGAATTTGATCATTTGAGGACCACATTTCGTACAAAATGGGGGACTTTTTTTTACCAAATAATACCTTTTGGTATTTTAAATGTAGGAGCTATGTTTCAAACAACAATGGATATAGAATTTAGAATACTGACCTACCATAGTGTAGTGGAATTGTGTTTACCAAAGAATGCCTTTATGTCTTATCAATGCAGGAGCTATGCTTCAAAGATAAATGTATATATAATTTATAATACTAATTAGCCACAATGTGGTGGTTTACCTTGATGACGTGATTATCTTTCTCAAGAAAAGTTCATATAATTTTCACCACCTGTTGAGGGGGCCTCTTAGGCCCACATATGTGTTATCACATTATTATAATAATATAATATAAAGTGCATAAATGTATAATTCATAAAGCAAAGGGAGCTTAACAAGTGATTAGCTAGAGTGGGTGTAACCACTCCAACCATCCATCTATTGTATAAATACCCATTAAGGAATTAATATAATCCAATTGGACATCCCCTCCCACATTCTATCATGATGGTTACCGAATGTGCTTAATTCGAGTCTCTTCTTGAATGCATGAGCTATCGGTTATATCAATAGTGGTATCATTGCCTCATCCATTCAGTCTAGGTGACAACAACAGTTGATGGAGGCGGTTTGAACCTAAACTAGGAGGAGGAAACCAGCATGAAAGAAAATTTTGACGAATGATGATTGCTGGTGGATGTTGTTACAAAATGTTATGTTGTTTGTGGAAAATGGAAATTTGCAAGTCGAATATCTATTCGAGAGTGAATGCTCAACGAAAGAAGTTGCTCGCATATGGAAAAGAAGATTTTGAAATCAATAAATTGCAACATGGATATATGTTGCACATGTAATGGATATGATGTCGATATTGCTTGAGACATGTTGTTTTGTGTCAACCAGAGAAAGGGTGAGTATCATTTGGCCATTTGAATTAAAAAATTACCTCAATTATTATTGATCAACCAATAATTGCATGGAGTGGAATTTGGTATAGTATTTCAAAGACATTGCTATATTGTTCAACATATTGATACAAAGAAAGATAAGATCGATGCCTATCATGTTGGAAATACTGAGAGGGGGGTGAATTGGTATTTAGCACTTTTTACCTTTTCAAACATTAATTATATCATGTACACATTAACCATTGACAATTCCATTCATCATCACATAACCCATACACAATGCACAAGATATTTAACATGGAAACCCAAGCGAGAGAAAACCATGGAATGATTTTCTTACATAGGAAGCACCAACTTCCAAAATTATCTAGCACCAACTGGAAGGAGGCACCAACCTGAAGGAATATCTAACTCCCTAATTTACTAGTATTGACTAGAAGGAGGTTCCAACCCCTTGATTTACAAGCTCCAACTTGAAGAAATCTCTAACTCCCTGATTTACCAGCACCAATTGGAAGGAGGATCCAACCCCCTTATTTACAGGCTCCGTCCTGAAGGAATATCCAACTCCCTAATTTACCAACACCAACTGGAAGGAAGCTACAACTCCTTATCCTTGCCCCATCCTACCACCCTAATATGAATAATAAGATCAATCTTCCAGTATCACTGTATCATTGTCACAACCTGTACCTGTATCATTGTATCTTTCAATCTGTACCTGTATCACTTCCTCGATAAACCTATACATGTACCACTGTCTCTACAACTTGTATCACTGCATCATTACCTATGTCAACCTGCCACAATCACTATCTCTGTAACAATGCCACTATCGAAGTCATAATGGCACAATCACTGTCACATTGTCCCAGTCATTATCACACTATCACTGTTATGTCAAATTTATATTTGTCACATTCTATCAACCTATACATGCCTCAAATTTATACCCATAAACAATCATTGATCAATTTCATTTTCACCCTTAACTTTTACATCATAGACATTTTCAAAACATTGAGCATTCTGAGAGATGAGCCATATGCCAAAACATAACCATGGACTATGCCAAGATAACCGCTATGATCTCTTTGTGAAGCAAAGGAAACCTGCGTTGATTTTTTCAAGCCAATGTTTTGCACTTCATATAGTTGAGTTCATCCTTAGGGCGATCACTCAATCCAGGATATTGGGATGATGAATACAAATATTTTTTCCTTATGAAGCATAAATACAGATTAGTCACCCAACGTTAAGAGAGTATGATCGGATTTCTTATGGGGATACTATAACCTTCATACAATGTGCTAAGATATCATCAATATCTATGCCAAAATATCATCAATATCTATCCCCATATGGCATCAAGATCTATACCAACAAATCACCAATATCTATGTAAAAAATTCACCAATATCTATGCCAATAATATGCCAAGATAATCACCATCATAGCATCCATAACATATTCAATGCCTTCACATACCATACCAAGATCAAAGATGAACTCTATCCATGAGAGACATGTGCCATCACAAGATAAACCAACAAGCATGAACCATACATTTGTCAAGATCACAAGATGAAGAAACAATAGACAAACCAAAAGAAACTCTAGATCATGTCATCACATATCCCTTCCAATAATATTTCCAACGAGCCAAGAATTTCAGAATTCTGATATCATAAGGGAAGATTATGCCAATTTTAGTGAGTCTCATAAATCCTCAAAGACACCCAAAAATTTCTCCTCTACAAAGTTTCGGAAAGTCCTCCAAGAGGTGTGCAATACCAAAGAGAGACTTGATTGATGATAAAATGAAATGTTTGATCTTTTATTTATACACTTCATCATGCCTTGTAGCTTCTTTTGGGGTCTCCTCAAACTCATCCTTAATTTGTGGATCTTCATATTTGAAGGGGGTCTCAAGGGTTAGTACCCCACTTCAAGTATCCATCATGACAGTTCATGCCAAAACTTCAATATCAATCCAGATATTCTCAAATGGGTCTTAGGTATTTTCCATATCATCATACTTGAAGTACACATCGTTATTTCTTGCAGGGATCCTTGCCACTTCATGTGGTCCAATGGGCCAAAGTACAACAACTTTTGGGGTCATGTGGACCAAACATCATTATTTTGGGGATATTTCAAGCTTTATACCAACTTGCTTCAGACCAAATTTGGGGACTCTATAGGGCCTTCTCTGCCATGGGTCATGTAGCCCCAAACTCATGGGCAAGTGGAACAAAAACCATTGTTTAGGGGTTTCTTCACCTTTTATTTCAACATTGTTTTGTGGACCAATCCTTATTACTTCTAGGGATACTTCTCATGGTCATATGGACCAATCCTTCTATTCATGTGGACCCAACACCACTACTTTCAGGGTTATTCGGACCCATCATCATGATTTTGGGATATCTCTCACAATTCATCCCAATATTCTTTGTACCAACCTTAGGGGATCTCTAAGGTATTTTAACCACTTTTGTACAACTCAAAGTGGCTTCCCATGAGGGAAATAAGGGGACCAATTTGGAGTTATTTACACTTGTGACAATGTTTATTCTTTAAGGTATTCCTTAGGATCATTAGGGTCTTCTCTATGGGCTTGAAGGATTCATCAAACATTACCCAAACAATCTATATATACTACAACCACATCATCACCATCACCTTGACACCAATGGAAACACCATAGATCTCTTCACCCTTTTGACATCAATGACAACTTCTTCCAACACATTGATATTAGAATATATTTTCAGCAGTTTCATGCATAAAAACATCATGCACTCACGAGTTGCATAATTGAGTATAATATATAATTATTGGAGGAGCTTCTCTAGATTGAGAATGATTGAGAATTTCTTAACAATCAGTCGACTAGGCACCACTAATTGACTAGTAGTGTGGATGAATCCTTGGTGAAAATTGATTATACATTGATCGGTTTCAAAGGAGAATTTGACCATATCAATCATTGACCCATCTGCACCTAACAAAACGTTTTTTGGAAGACACAATGGGGAAAAAGAAACACGTCAATAGAAATCTTGGTCGATGGTGTTTTTCAATTGGCTATCAGTTTAATACTCAACCGACCAGACATATCCCTACATTTAAATTCAACTATTGATGTGGTTCTCGACCACCAGAAATCACCTTGTTGACTTCCACAATATTACTTGTCTATTGCACAAAACATCGACCATACGTTTGCCCAATAGTTTCAGTCGGTGGAAGTGTTCATTAGTTTGTCAAGAAGTGTGCCCATCCATAGCACTCATTGATCGAACACCCAGTCGCCCGATGAGGGGATTATCAAATCATGCTTAAGGACATCTCATACATCATACTGAATGACCGACTGTAAAGAGACCTCATGCATGAAATATTATTACATTGCATAGTTGCAAGAGGAGGATATGGATTTTTGATGTGGAATACAATGAATTTATGCATAGAGTAAACTATGATAAGACCACCATTGGATCATTATAGACCCATTTTGGGACCATCCACAGTAAAATTGGGAATTCGTTGATCGATATGCTTCATAAATATGTTCTTGTAACTGGTCAACTTGACTGGAAGAGTGTGTCATCATTTAATGTAAACCAATTTCCCATCGACCAAAATAATCAACCAAAAAATCATGGAACTAAATTTTTTGCAATCCTTAAATATCATATAAAAAATCATGACTGCCTAATATAGACCAATACATATTATTGATTGACTATCATCAGATATATACTGCATGACCATGGGATCATCAACAATGAAAGTCGACCCAACTATTGACTTGAAGAAACAACCATCCAATAACCAGAGTACCTGCCAGATGACCATCGACCATGTATGCAGGCTCATGGAATTTTGTATGAAAAAATTGATTACATAAGAGTATGAGGAGTCTATGTTAATCAACTTACTCGAGTCAATATAGTCGATTAAGAAGTTCCAAGAGTTAGGTCGAGGTCGAATCATTCTAGTCGACTCATTTTGGTAAAAAAAAATTCAAATATAGGGTCAATACCCAACTTGGGTCAATTGATTCAATCAAAAATAAATGTAACAATTGAGTCTACCAAGTAAAGTATGTAATTGAATCAACTAAGTCATTAATGCAATAAGTGACTCTATTGTAAAGTTTGAAGTTTATTAAAGCACGGAGGGAATGAAATGTGCATCCTTGTGGTAGGTGATCCCCTCTCCCATTGTAATTCAAGTCAATATCTAGTTGACTTCGTCAATGTTTAGTTGGTAAGTTAATTTGTAAGTTGAGACAAGCTATATGTTGATTCTAAAGTAGTCAACGAACGAATACATATTACAAGGAGCAAGCAACAAAAGACATTGCAGGAATTATAAATCCTCACGAAAGAAGAAGACAAAGGCATTCAAGCAAGAGACATCTAACATCACACAGAAATGAGTTTAACGCATAGATGATGACACAAGAACAATTGAAATGAATGTGAGCCCCCCAGTCTAGAATTGTAGAAGCATCCCATGGGTTGTGACCTCGGGATCTAGAAGGAAGAGAAATGATAAAGAAATTTGAAGAGACAAAAGGCATATTCCTAATTCGAGGGAAAGTCGATCAGATGAGAAAGGATGAGGATTTCTTCCTCATCCTTTCTACCTGAGTCGAAGGAAAATCAACCAAATGAGAAAGGATGAGGCTTCAATGGATCATTAGTGGATTGAAGACCGATGATGAAGAGTAATAGGTCATGACAGAGCCTTGTATATGTTGTCTTCTTATCTAGTTGGCGACAATTGTGGCTGAGTTACCTATGCATACTGGTATGCATGGTTGATGCATAAAGATGACTACTTCAGCAGGAGCAGAGAACTAAGGTGTTGTTGCACATTTATTTTTTCTCTTTGGGACAAAGAAAATTTTTGGGTTGGGGGAGATGTTGAGGGGGCCTCTTAGGCCCACATATGTGCTATCACATTATTGTAATAATATAATATAAAGTGCATAAATGTATACTTTCTAAAGCAAATAGATTTTAACGAGTGATTAGTTGGAGTGGGTGTAACTGCTCCAACCATCTCTATATTGTATAAATATCCATTAACAAATGAATATATAATCATATTGGATATCCCTTTCCACATTTTGTCTCAATTCTTACTACGTGTGCTTAATGTTGGTCTCTTCTTGAATGCATGAGATCCTAGTGATCTCAACATCACCTAAAACAAATATTCAAAAGGTGCCATAAGTATGGAATTTCCCTTAATCCAAAGAAAATATTTTTTGTTGTTTAGGGCATATCATCTCCAAAGATGGAATCCCAGTAGACCTTGAAATAAGAAAATCAATTACACAAATATATCTACCCAACAATAAGAAATCCATGCAATCTTTCTTGGGAAAGATAAAAATTGCACAAAGATTCTATCAAATTTCATAAAAATCATTAAACATCTACAGAAGATGACAAAGAAGGACACTAAGTTTAAATGGACTAGTGAATGAAAATATTCAATCAAAATAATCAAGTTAGCAGTAGGCCCACCCCTCCACTGTCTTGATTTGAATGAAGACTCTTTTTCCCATATACGTTTTCTTTAGATCATTCACTTGTAGCAATGCTCACACAAAATGGTAATAACGGAAATGAATTACCTATTCCATTCATGACTTTTAGCTTACAATGAACTAAACTCAATTACCATGATATTAAAAAACAAGCTTTCGTTGTGTATAAATCCATTAAATAGTTCAAACCTTACATTTTGAAAAACCACACCAAGGTAATAGTGCCTCACCCAGCTATCATAATATTTTTTTGTTTAAAATGAACTCGGTGAATATAAAGGAAATTGGGTTACAACAATACAAGAATATGATTTGGAATTTAAACCAATTGCCATTGTTAAAGGTCAAGGATTCTGTAAACTTGTTGTTGAAGCTTTAAATATAGATGTCTCACTAGAGGAAGAAGGTTGGGAGAACGAGCGGGATATTTTTACACGAGAGGTATCTTACATTCTCTCAAACACACATTCTTTGTATAATGAACTCATTTAGAATCTACGATATGGGACCACACCCAGATACATGAACTCAAGACAAAATCATGCATTAAGGCTAAAATATACCCAATATTAGTTGGTTAATAATATACTCTTCCAAAAAAGAATTAATGGAGTGCTCTTAATATGCTCAAAATTTCCTTATCGAGTTACATGATGGACCAACAAGAGGAAATTTTGCCGGCAATACTATAAGACAAAAGATACCGAAGTTAGGATACTACTGGCCTACCCTATTCAAAGATGCTCATGTGTATGTTGACAAATGTCGAATCTTCTAGAGATGCACCAATAGGGAGAACAAATCAGCTATAACATTGCATCTAGTATCTATTGAATACCCATTTGATAAAATGGGAATTGGATATTATCAGAAGCTCAATCCCAATTATTCAAAACAAAATAAGCACATCCTAACTGCCACAAGCTACTTCACCCAATGGACTGAACTGATACCTCTGGTCCATGTAAATGAAGAAGCAAACACCAAAGTCTTGGATCAACATATTATTAATAGATTTGGCATTCCATCAATGCGTATCTTTGATAATGCCACATATTTTTCATCTTTAAAGATAATTGAATTTGTTTTGGATAAAGGGATCATTTTTAGATATTCATCTAACTATTGTCCTCATGGTAATGGTTTAGTGTAATCTAGAAACAAGGATATTATTAATATCCTTAAGAAAATTATAGTAGATCACCAAAGAAATTGGAATAATGCTTTACCAAATGCTCTAGGGGATGATAGGGTGACTCCCAAGGCCACATTATGAATGTCAAAATATTTCCTAGATTATGGGAAAGAGGCCATTCTTCCTCCTAACATTTTCACGTCATCCCTATATCTTTCCTAGAACATATGTGGAAAAACATGTCCAATTATTCAAAATGGGGTAGATACCTTGTTGAAGTTAGAGGAAGAGTGTGAAAATGATAAGAAAAGGTTCATTATACACTAGTAGACTGTCAAGAGATGGTTTTATAAGAAGTAAATGTGAAATGAAGACTTATAGACAGGGCACATTGTCATGAAATAGGATAAATCGCATGAATAAAAGGGGAAATACACAAAATTTCAACAATTATGGCTTGGACCATTCCAAGTGATCAAGGAAATTGGCCTAGGCACATACAAATTGCAAAATCTAAAAGGGGACGAAGATGTTCTTCCCATCAATGGTAAACTATTGAAAAGATACTTAAATTAACACCCATCTGAGTAGTTGAACTACACAAAAATAAATTCACTTTGTTGTCTTGTTGTAACCTTGCTTTGTAATTTTCTCCTTCCTTCCTTTTTTTAATAGGATTAATGGTAATTTGTTTCTTTTAAATGTTTGATTTGGTTATGAATCTTGATCAGTAGATTTCTTGCTTTTACCCACTCATGATGGGCAGAGCCCATGATAACCAGAAAATGACCCTCATGCACTTGACACCATGGATTAGACTCTGAAACTATGTTGTGAAACAAATGGACAATGCCAATTAGTATGATCAATGAATCTCCAACTTCCACTAGGGAGCTAAACTTTTAAGTTGAATATTGAAACATTGTGTGAGTAAAAGGACAATCATGAATAAATCTAATAGCATTGAGAAGTTTGCTCATCATACTTGGGGATGTATCTATGTAAAAAGACAATGATATAAGTTCTCGTAACAAGTCTAAGAAGGAACTCAAGGTTATGTGTACAAGGGAAATTTATCAACAACCTAGGCATATCAAAGAATCCCTATATAACAAGTATCATTCCACATGCCTTTAAAGTATAACTAAGTTTCTCCCCATACACCTCTTGTTCTCAATATGCATAATGAAGAATAAAACAAGAGTAGATAATAAAATAAAAGGAGCTAAAGGCTTGGAAAAGAGGCTCAGATCATATGGAACATGTAGGTATCCCCATCAAGGTTATGGATGTTCGTTGGTAGTGGAATAAATCCTATGATACCTAGGTGACTCCATCGGGGCTATGTACATTCACTGGAAGAGAAGCTACACCAAGGGATGAAATAAATGACCTAGGTAAACTTCACATGCACCTTGTTTCTAGAAAATTTGTAGGTACTAGATTGACATCTGACATTGAACCAAAATTAGAAATAACTATTGAATATAATCTTGATATTCTAGCAAGCATATATATCAATATTGGAAATGAGCATTCGTGAATCTATTTCGGAAAACAAGTCCAGTGGGATCCCATGAATAAAAGAACAATTCATTTGGGTAAGGTAACTTGTTTTGTCTCCTTGTTGTGGGAAAAATAGCAAAAAGGTGTGCAACTCTTCCCACTTTGGGGGTGAAATCCTTGGAGGGTTTTAACAAGGCTTGGTATTGTGTTACTAAAGCAAATGTAATGAATCCAAATTGATCCTACAAGTTCTTGTTAGCAAACTAAAACAAACAAATTTAAATAAACAAAGGGAGTGAGAATATGAAAACCACAACAAGAAGCATATGCTAGAACCAATTTAGATTGCCCAATGGTAAATCTTGTTACATGTAGTGTCACCTAGGAGTTCTGGGATTCAAGGGAATCCAACAATCTACCTTGGGGAGGTCCTTTTTTTCCACACTAAATGCTAAATAACTTGAATAACAAATGAGAGAAACACTTGCCCTTGGAGGAAAGTGGCAAGGGAGCTTGAGGAATTCTAATAGGTAGAGGAAGAGGTGGAAGAAGTTCCAATACAATTCCAACAACATAACCTTGATCTAATTTTATCTACTTAGATGCATGCCCATGGGTTCCTTTTAAAGGCCAAGAGGTGGCTAAGAAACATCTAAATCCAAGTGTGAACCCCATCACCTGATGAACTAGCTCCAAAGTACACAAAAAGGGTTATTCAATGCTTAAAGAACCAAATTCAAATTTCAATTGGTGAGGGAGCTTTCATGAACCTTTAATGTGCGACTAGTGGTTGAGATCCTGTCATTTTTAATAGTAGCAAATATATTGAAGGATAATCCGTGCTAGGCTAGTGTGGGCATAGAATTGATAACACACATTGTAGCATGGGATAACATGGCTTTACCTATCCAACCTGTTCTTTTGACTGATTTTTGGCATTTTGGACTCATGCTAGTTTCTAGATTTGATCAGGATGTCTTTGGTGGAATGCATGCTATATGTTGATGATGCCATCCTGCAAGATTAGCTAAAATGCCGCATGTTGATGAAATTTAAGCATTGACACTCCTCAATAACTAATAAAATACATTAAATCACTACAAAGACTTTGGTCCCTTACAATGTGTCACCAATTGTTGAGAAAGCAACAACACCCCTTAATTTTATTCCTCGAAAAAAATTCATGGGGACCTTTTGAATTTTTATTTATGATCTCTTTACTTACTAACAATAACCTTGGTTGCATGACTCACCTTATCAACAGTTATCTAATTGGTCACTCATCTCTCATGATCACTATGGCTTACATGCTTTGTCTTTGCTCATAAATTTGAATGGCCTATATGTTACCACACTTTTGAACCCACTTGTTTTAAAGTCAACGTTTACTTGTTATCATTTTCCATGGCTAATCACTCAATTGTATCACATGGAGCATTCATTATCCATGATGTGAAGTATTACAACCTTGCTAGGATTCATCCTCGCAACATATCAAATATCAAAAGGACATCCATCCTTGTGATGTCTTGCATCCTACAAAGACATTCATCATTGTGATATGTCACATCCTAAAAGGGCATTCAACTTGTGATGTATTGTATCCTAAAGAGACTTCATCCTCACGGCATGTCATGCTCATAAAGGAATCTACCACACAATGAAACACGACTGGGGGGGTTTCACTTGTGATACTCCCAATGTGTCCCATCTCACTAAGGATTTTCCTATGTGATGTATCCCACCATATCGCCATGCGCTAAGGAATTCCCTCTTGCAATACATCCACCTTCTTGCAGATCACTAAGGCTTTCTCATGCATGATACATTCATTGTGTTGCTATGAACCCATTATTCCCGTGCATGATATATTCACTATATTGCATCGGAAGACCACTTCCTTCTCAATGATGACCATAAATTCCTATAAAAGGGGTCAATGTACACAAATTGGTCATTCACCAATTAATTTTGAAAAATTTAAAGTAATATTGCATCACTTCCAATGAGGCCCATGAGAATCAAACCTGTAACACCTAACCCAACTTTTTTGGAGGAATTGAATAGGTTGGTGAGCCCTGAAGTCAAATTCACTCGAACCGACTTGGAATTGTCACCATATAATGTCAGGTAAGTCATGATTTTACTTCTTTCCTAATGATTTATTACTTATGGTTAAATGAAATTAAAGACAAAGCAAACATGGTATGCATTTATCGAGGAGGTACTAAGCCATCGATCCTAGATCAACACAAAACATCATTTGCATCGTCACCTCGAACTAATGAATACCATGGAAATAATCTAACCTTATGGGTGGCTAGATAAACTGACATAGATTTCATGTTTAAAAACCACAACACACTAATGCAATTTCATACCATCCTCCATGACTATGGAAGGCCCTAGGGTTGAACATAAACAAAATATTGATAGAATATCCATGACAATGAAATTGTATTTAGGGAAAATTCCAACCCTACTCTTATTCTCTTGCTAGCTGACATACTAGAAACCTCATTGATCAAGACCCCATTTGCTAGTTCATTCCATCCCTCGAGCCCAACTTAGGGAGTGTTGTGCACAATTGTTTCATTTTGAACAGATATAGTATGGGACTCTATGGTCAATTCCTCCTTTCTATGTGACATACACAACATATCACCCTCCCCAACCCTACTTTGCAGCTTGTTCAGAATACCATGATTACATAGAAGACTCATTTTGGAATAAGACCATATGACCGGGAGAGGGGATTGGCCATTATAGTTCACTTAAATATTGCACTTGTTATTTTATGCATATATGTATTTTGGAAAATGAAGGTTGACAATGGGCCCCAAAAGATCAAGGATTCAAAAAGAGGTGGTAATAGAGACAAGTCTAGAGGGAGAAGAGTCTCTTGATTAAGTAGCAAAATAATTTGTGGTTATAATCTCTGGATCAGTTTATGGGGATACCAAGAAAATAATTGACAAAGAGATCAACTACTAGTGTGTTGTGTCCACAACAACTCCCATTGAATTTCTTCCCAAAGGAGAAATTTATGGGACCCTTTTTATTAAAACTTATGGCTAAGTATGTATAAGGAAGAAAAAAATCAAGAACCAGAGTTGTCCCAAGGTTTTCAAATTTATCCCTCGTTTAATAAGCTCGAGTTATTAGCTTAACCTTCCTAATATTGATCGCATTTTCACAGCTTAATTCTTTGCTCGAGTTATTGAATAACACATGAATAAGGGGTGGGTTGTTTTCTTTACATTTTTCCACAGTGAAAAACAAGAAGGTCCTTCTATCCCTTTATTCTTCAAGTTGTCTACTATGAAGGATTTATTATGAGCTATCAAAAAACATGGGATTTTAAACTTTGATAAAACATATCCTTTCTATATTTAAAGTTGTATTTTTAACTTTTGAGGGGTGTCTCACTACACTAATGAGTGATTTATATCCTTGCTTGACTATATATTCTTCCCTATTTCTCACCCGTGATATTCCATACCTTATTTTATAAAAAAATGGAAGCAACCATTTGTGCAATTGGTACTGAACACATGGGAGATATGGAGGTCAGTGTGGTGATTTCCAATGTTTTAAACAATTGTTTTCATCAATTCCCCATTTAAAGACATAAAATAGGGTATGTATTCCTCAATATGTTATCCAATGTCATAGTTGAGCATGTTCATGTATTCGAGGTAAGGTAGGCTTCTCCATTACGCTTTCATTTCTTAATATGTATCTCATTGCCCCACTACCATGGAAATGATTCTTTGATTAAGTATGTGGACCTCTGTATGAGCCACTAGTCATCATTTCCATGCACTAACCACCATCATAGTTTGGCACCAAGCACTACATTCATGAATGTGGGATTGAAAACTACTAGACTTTCATTCACAGTTAGGGATCTTACTATTTTCCAACTTGCCAAACAAAGATTTTTCCTTTTTGTCTTCCCACCTTGCCAAAGAAATTTTGGAATCACTCTTCTTATTCATTAGAGAACCCATGTTGGAGAAAGAAACAAGGAGAAAACACACACATATATATATATGGAAAATGAAGAAATAACATATTTAATAAAAATAACCATCCATGCAGGTTGAGGCAACAAGTTCCCCAGGTTATCATTTTAGTATTGATCTTCGATAGAATGGGGTCCAAGTGATCCATCAAAAAAGGAACTCTTTCCATTAGGATTCCAAGGTATTTTATCAACCTCCAACCAATCTCCAATGGATAATTCAAGAATTATTCCTATTTGAGTCTAATTTATGGCAAGAGTGTTTCAGCCATAAACATTGCACTTAAAATTATTCACTAGTCCCCCTAAGACGTTTAAATATGTATCTAATTGTTGGGTCGTTGATTTGTAACTATTATTATCACTTCCAAATGTCCATTTCATCCCTTTTGCTTCCTATTACTGCTCCTCTATCACGTCATTTACCACAATTTATCGTAGAACACCATATCATACTTATTTATGCTTTAGTAGTTAAGTAATGCCCATTTTACTTAAATACTTAATGAATTAAAGATTATTATGCATGATTTTGTTGATGATGGTTTATGAAGAAATTTCTTGTAACAACAATAACAACACTCATGGTTCCAACCTACAAGGTTGGCATACTAGCACACCTCCATGTAGAAATCCACAACACGATTTTTTTTCCCAGGTTCGATGACAGGGATTTTTCTTCCTTGGTTCTCACCTAGGTTGCACAACTGAGCTCCAGTAGATGGTTAAACATCCCGAGTATAAAAATTTCTCGGATAAGAAGAGACAATTTTGCGTTGTAATTTGTGGCCAGATGAAGATGAATTTCCAAAATCCGAGACATGGGTTTTGTGTAGAATGGCCCTTGGGAGATCTTGAGGTTTTTCCAATGATTTAAGATCATTTTTCAAAATAAGACAATTTGGGATATCTTGAGGTTTTGCCAAGGTGTATCTTCCCAGATTCACTGTTGTGGTTGATTGCCAATTTCTCCTCAATTGAAAAACCAATTTCAACCTATTCTTAGCTTATTGGTTGTTATCGAACAATCCACTCGAGCGGACGCGAGCCGGATCTCCCTAGCTCAATGTGAGTCTAGAAGAAATAGTACAGACTATAAACCACTTTCCTAGATCTAATTAGGATCGAGTCACTAGATGTCTTACCTTAAACTTGTAGTACTTTCTCCTGGATGTTGTTCTATGCCTTGCGGTCGTCAGATCTCAGCTGCAAGACCTGTCAAGATACACAGAACAATGAAAACAAGTAAAGAGCATCTATACAATAATAGATCTAAGTAAACAGTTAAGCAGGTAAACTACACAACATTATCTTTCACAACAATATTGGTGCAAAGCATTTATATTACTGTAAATATAGGGAAAGTACATAGAAAAGAATGACTACAACCAAAGCTTAATGAAGTAGCCCTTCTCCATCCAAGCCAATGCCATATCCTCCCAAGGAAGTGTGAGTATCTCAATGGATGAGTAGAGATCTCTCAATGATGATTTCACCAGCATGTAAACACTATAGAATTCCTCCCTTTGGAGAGGGCTAGAGCTTCACTTATATATGACTAAGTGGATAGGGTATGGATAGGGTAGGTTGAGATATGGTAAGAGAGAGATAGAGGATCCTTCCAAGAGGTTAGGAATCGAGTGCCAGCTCTCCCAAGAGGTGAAGGATAAGGATCCAAGTCAGCAGGCTTCGAGAATGAGCTCGAAGAAGCTATTTTTTCCCATTAACTAACATCGTCGCATCCTGCAAGAGAGAAAGATGCGACATCGCAGTTTGCATGAGTGCAGCCTGCGACGACCTCTCAAAACCTAGTATGAATGCTATGGAATCTATTCCAAGTTGATGTCTTAGCCAATGAAACTTTAGGGATGTATACACTGAATCTCATGACGGTAGGATTTTAGGTGTAACAGAATGCCCCCAAAAGCATGAAGCTGTTGAAATTTGGACAGGTGAAATGATTTGACATCAGGAATGGAAATGGCTCGTCGGACGAAGGACACTGCTGTAGTACAACTGAATCTGAACTCACAGTATCATATGACATACAACATGGCTGCCGACCAATACAATGCAGATCCATGGTAGTAATGATCGACTAAACACAATCATGGCTACTAGACACAAGCGTAGATCCATGATGAGATGATAACACAGCCACGACCAATACAAATGTGGATCCATGTGATATGACTCAATATAAACTCCATTGCAACCTGGGTAAAACATAAATCCTCAGGGTCTTCAAGCTGAACCCGCAATGATACGAATCTATCCATGTGATTAAAAATGTCTTGACGTCGAACATGGTAGAAACCACTTGATTACTGGTGATTGATGTATACCGTTAACAAGTGCGAGGGAAATCACCATTAATGTCAATGACCCCCAAGGTATCACAGTACATATCATCAAGTGTGAATAAATGAGTTGAAGTCGAACGCAAGATGAAATCTTTCAATCAAGAGTCAATGATGTAAACTCATGTTGAAAGTGACATAACCTACCATTAAGGCATGCAGGGCCAAGGTACTTGGTTGGTTTCTAAATTCAATCCTCGGATGATGTGTTGGAGTCGACAAGGATGAATCCGTCGAAGGAGGGCCATGAGGAATCCCCCATCATCAACATGAAACATGACAAAGGATGTGTAGAGCGGATCGGATGGTACAATAACATGCAAGACTGACTCGGAGTAAACCGACATGATGGAAGGTGTACAGACTATAGATAATGAATAATGAGAGTATTCTTGAACATGGGCATGGCACACCTTGGCAGTATTGACTTGATGAGTTGCGGTACCAACTCCTAATGCAACTGATGATAGAAACATTCTTTGAATGACTGAAAGGAGTAACAAGACTTAGGAAATAGGTAAAACTCAAGGACAAACGAATGATCCAAGTGCAATATGCAAATGAAAATGAGTGCCATGTTCAAGAAATGACTAGGTACTGCCATTGATAAAGGTGTAATACAAAATCTTTCCTTTTTCCCCATCATGAACTATGAGTGCCTCATGTGTTTTTCACGAGCTTGATGATGGTAAACAGATGCTCAGTATAGCTCATCTCATAGATGAGTCCAATCCCAAATATTTTCTAAACCTGGGATAGGAGGGGTTCATCCCATGACGGGCCCTTCAATGTGAAATTTTAACGAGTCCATAGAAGGTAAACTCAGCCGTCATTTCATGTTTAGAGAGTCTGAAAAGAACTGAAGAAGACTCCAACGGTCCTTTTTCGTAAAGTTAGCCTCATCGCTCGAAAAAGGGTAAAACAACGCAGGAGAGGACTCTTCCAGTCATGATTGGCTGGAGTATACCTTTTTTGTAAGTAGTGCCCCCTAGTCTGAAAAAGGGGTAAACAATCACCAAGAAGACGATCATTCAAATCCTTTTACAATCGTGAACGAATAAATTCCGCTTGGCCATCTTTTCCTATTTTAGGAGTCTGAAAAGAGCTTAAAAAGGACTCCATGAACAACTTTGTCATGGTTGATAACCGAGTATGACAAAGGAAAAAGTAAACTCGGCATAGTTCCTTTTCCGTAAATAGTCTAGCGAGGCCGGATAAAGTGATAAACCTATACTTGTTAGACACACCTTTTTACTCAAATTTTTAACAAGCACGATAATGGTATCAAAATCACTTGGAATCTTTTTATTATTTGAACTAGAGCATGAAAAAGTAAAAAGTAAGCTCAAACCACTTTTCATGTTTCAACCAGAGCACGAAAAAAGTGAAAAGTAAGCTCAACACCATCTTACTATTTTTAACGAGCTCGAAGATAGGTTGGAAGAATGCTCATGATGTCTGCTTCATTTTTTAACGAGATTGTAACATAAAATGAACTATGCTCGGGATAATGCCCATTGGCAAGTTTCTTCCCAACATGATGGTTAGAGGTTGGAAAGTTTGCCCCCAGCACAACAAACTGATGGCTTACTTCTAGTATGGTTCTAGAGGTACTGTTTCATTTTTTAGCGAGATTGATACAGGAAATGCTCGAGATTATTTTCATGGTTTAATGAGCTCGAAAACCAAAAAATAAAGTATGCTCGAAAATGTTCCCAATGGTGGATTTCTTCCCATCATGGAATCCAAAGGTTGCTACATGCCCCCAGCATGATTGCTAGAAGTAAGTCACTTAGCTCCAACGTGGTGTGGAGAGGCGATCGAGTTGACTTCAACGTAAATTACAGAGGTTTAAGACATGCCCCCAAGTTTCATTTCATTCACAGTCTTAAGGCATAGGCGGGTGAAAAGAAGGTTCAGGTACTAAGTCTACGAGGAGACTCGACTCAAAGGGAAATGATATGTTTCATTTTTAACGAGCTTGAAGCCAAAGGTAAACTCTTCTCAAAATACTGGCACCTATCCAGAGTTTGGTAGTGTGCCCCCCAGCATGATGTCCAGAGCCTGGAGATACGCCCCTTATGCTTAAGGGGAAGAAACCACTAATACGTGTGAAACGTTTAGGGAAGTCTGATGACTGGAAGTCATGCGATGAGTGGGTGTCACGAAGGAAAGATGATCAATGGTCACAATCCTCCCATCGTAGGGAAAATACATCACTTGAGAGAGTGTGGACACGATGGATTTCATAGCATAGACATAATCATGGCCAAGGAGTAGATTGAAATCTAAAGGACCTTGGACAACCATGACATCAACATAAACAGTTTTACCTCTCAACGTGATAGGTAACTACGGGAGAATCCATAAAGGTCTAGTAGGCCTTCTATTAAGAGCCAAAATCTGGCCGGTAACCGGCACAAGCTGAGGAGACCCTATAGCTTGCCATGCAGTTGAGGATAAAATACTAACATAACCTCCCTCGTCAACTATAGTGTGAAATATTTCCTTATCGGAAACACCTACAGATATCTGGAAAGGAACATCTGAGGGGAGACGAGATTTTGCTAGACTATTCCAATCAAATGAAATAACCTTAGTACTTGGAGGGGGTACCGTGGAAACAGAGTCTTTCCCCCCATGGTCGGAACTGACTAGAAAAAAATCAGTGGTTATCATTCCACTCTCATCGGGGAGAGTAGGATGAGATGAAGGCTGTGTCAAGGTGACAGTTTCAGTCTGAACACTTTCTGATGGAAGAGCGGAATCGAGCGGAGATGATAGTGACTTGATCAATCCACTCTCGGAAGGAAGAGTGGGATCAATTATAGATGAAACTGAATTGATCACTGGGTCAACCAGCGGGGGGTCGAGGGACAACTTACTATCGCTTGTTGGAAGCATTTGTTGAGGACTAGTAATATCTTCCAACCACTGTGAAGCTTCATCCATGCTTGGACAAAGGAAAGTATGGTGCATATCCTTGCATATCAAATAGGGATACATGACTTTACCCTTCCGACCCTTCACCAATGGGTCACTTGTTGAGGGAGTGTCATCAACATGATGGTCAGAGGTTTACAATACAAACGGTTTGGGGTTTTTAGACCACACTTCTGACACACGGGAAAGACCGAGACAATTCTTGAGAAGGTGATCACCCTTGCAAAGTTTGCAAGGGAACTTGGGCTTACGTCGGTGTTCTCATAGAATGAGTGCCATCATAGGCAGATGGTTGATGCTCGGTCCCTTTCTTATCGTTCTTCTTCTTTATCTTCCTTTTCTTCTTCTTCTTCTTCTCCACCTTCTTACTAACATCAGAGTTTTCAGTAGGATAAGAGAAAGAGACGGAAGCCGGTTCAACTTTCGACGATGAAAGAGAAGGGTCACCATGAGATTGATGCTCATATGGTGAAGGACGTAGGTTCGACACAATTGGTGCACTTGGTGTAACTAGATTGGATAATAACCATACTGGTAATCCTATCATCAATCCAGGAAGACTCAACATAGCCATAAAGGGAGGACCAACAGTTCCACAAGGGGGAATAACAAATGGCATACCTTGGAAAAGGGCCTCTTGGTTGGTAGTCCCGGAAGAATATTCCATATCTAAACTTCCTCAGAGACTCTAAAGTACCACACAAGTCAAACACTACTCAAGTCTAAAAGCAACAAGAAAACTATGTGAATATGAGTGGATGAAAAGTCAGGATCCTCACAATATTATCAAGGCGCCACAACTCGCTATATACCGCAGGGTCCAACAGTAAAATGCGAAAAGGAGGATTGGGATTGTACCCTTGCCTGAATACCCGACTACCTGGACGACATGTGCGTAGTAATCTCCTCGAGTGTTGTTCTTGGTGTATTGCTCTACCAAGATGGCCAAAAGGTTAACTCAGTTGGTTTCAATAATCCTAATGGTGTCTCTTGATATACGCAAGGTATGTGGGAGCTTAAATCCGTAGTGGTGTTGTCTAATGCACAACCGTTCCGCAAGAGACCTTCCGATATACTACCGAGTACGTGAAACACCTTTTGATATACACCAAGTGCGTGTGGTACTTGGTGTGTATGTGAAAGAGCTTCGATATGCTGATAAGTACGTGGAAGACTTCAATACCCCCGAAATACGGTGCTGGAAAATAATGACAACTGCCATGCTTAAAGATGCTGGAACACGTCTCTAACTTACAGACAGTTACAAAATGATTTTAACCTAAGCTGGTGTTAATTTTATCTTGTATGGTTAGGTGGATACATGAGGTGAGTACATAAATGTAAACATAATGCAATCCTCAACTACATGATAATGCACATTTTTCTTTCCTTTTCAATGAAAACTACTTAAGGTAAAGAGAGATTTTTCTTTCTTTCAAACCAAAAGTACTTAAGTAGTAGCGAAAATAAGAATTCCTTCCTAGAGTGCAATAACTCTAACTTTCTACAATAATCGGCTAAAAAGAGCAAGGAAAATTAAAGATGCAACTAATCTTAACAATGTATAAAAGGAAATAATGAAGCACTTTCAATTTTCAAATGCATGTATCAAAAATGGAACTTGATAACAAAACACTTATCTATATATAGAAAGTGAGAGAATATCTACAACGCTCTAATCATTCAAAAATTTCCAAAGAAAAATGACAAGCACCCGAACAACTCAAACGCACTCAAGAAAGGCTCAAAATCTACCAAATGCAATAATCATAACTCATTTCCTATCTTTTTACACTTGCAAAAGACACATCTAAGATACGGAAAGAAGGATTCCACAAACGTTTGCAGTCAAATGCAAGACAAAGGAAAGCACTTAAAAATATTATCTAACTCAAATGCATACAAATCTGAAACGAACCTTTCTTCTTCTTATGAGTGTGAGACCAAGAATTTCAGATGATCAAATTAAAGCAAGAAGAATACTTATGTTTTCCAATTTCATGACTATAGCAAAAGAGTGACAAAATCAAGATTTTCTTTGAACTAAAGTGGAGACAAAGAATCAATATTTTCCAATAATCATTAGATAGCTTAGCATGTAAAGGAAACAAGATGCATAACCCAAGAAAAAGAGGCTAAAAAAGACATGGATATCCCACACTCTTCAAGTCTTTAAAACAAGCCAATCACACCAAACCAAAAATGATCTCAAAACCTTGAGATGGGTTAAAACGACTATAAGATGCCATGAGGGGGATTTTTTTTCAAAAATAGAACCCATTTCACTTAAAAATGCAAGAAAAACACTAGTTTTGAGTCAAAAGGGCCAAACATGGATCCAAAACCCAAAAGACCCAAAATCAACTGAATGCAAGCAAAACCAAAAGATGTATGCAAACGAGGTCTGGAAACCAATCCAATGCAATGAACAGATCAGGTAAGGAGAGGAGGGAATGCAAGGGTGAGTGGATGCAGGCGGGGGAGACGAAAGTGTCCATCACTATCAAATCTCATACTTGTCCAAGACGGAACCCAAAACAACTCCAAATAAAACCAAACAACTCAATCACACAAATCAAAATGGGGTCTCTGACTGGATCTTGCAGTATAGAGGGAGTTTATACATCAAACCAAAACTCAAATGAAAAAATGGAGAAGGGATTCCTGCATGCCAATTTCGATAGATCGGCGCAGTCTGTGTTTGTACATAGGGCGACGTCGCAGTCTGTGTTTGTACACAGTGCGACATCGCAGTTTTCCAATGCGGGAAGTGCGACGGTGTCGCAGTAGACCAATGAAAGGGTTGTGATGACAATCTAACAAACAAAGAACATAGATAAAAAATGACATGGTGTCACTCTGAGTCCACTAACAAGGTGTGACAGGCGAGATCCAAGTTAAAAAATGAACCAATTCTCCAAACAATGAGCAATGAAATGGTTTGAAAATGAGAAGTACAAACTCATGGGAGGACTACAGACTCTTCAAAGTGAATATCTGATGGTGAAACCAGTTTAAGAGGAAAATGACAAATAAAATGGCTTGTAACAAGAAATCAACCGAAAATGACATTCAAATTGACAACTGCAAAACAATGTTCTCCCCAGTATGGTTGCCAAATTTGTTATTGGACAATCCACTTGAGCGGACACGAGCCAGATCTCCCTATATCAATGTGAGTCTAGAAAAAATAGTACAGACTATAAACCAGTTTCCTAGATCTAATTAAGGATTGAGTCACTAGATGTCTTACCTTAAACTTGTAGTCCTTTCTCCTGGATGTTGTTCTACGCCTTGCAGTCGTCAGATCTCGGCTGCAAGACCTATCAAGATACGCAAAATAATGCAAACAAGTAAAGAGCATCTATACAATAATAGATCTAAGTAAACAGTTAAGCAGGTAAACTACACAACATTATCAATCACAACAATATTGGTGGAAAGCATTTATATTATTGTAAATATAGGGAAAGAATGAATAAAATGGCTTGTAACAAGAAATCAACCGAAAATGACATTCAAATTGACAACTACAAAACAATGTTCTCCCCAGTATGGTTGCCAAATTTGTTATTGGACAATCCACTCGAGCGGACACGAGCCAGATCTCCCTAGATCAATGTGAGTCTAGAAAAAATAGTACAGACTATAAACCACTTTCCTAGATCTAATTAAGGATTGAGTCACTAGATGTCTTACCTTAAACTTGTAGTCCTTTCTCCTGGATGTTGTTCTACGCCTTGCAGTCGTCAGATCTCAGCTGCAAGACCTGTCAAGATATGCATAAAAATGCAAACAAGTAAAGAGTATCTATACAATAATAGATCTAAGTAAACAGTTAAGCAGGTAAACTACACAACATTATCAATCACAACAATATTGGTGGAAATCATTTATATTACTGTAAATATAGGGAAAGTACATAGAAAAGAATGAATACAACAAAAGCTCAACGAAGTAGCCCTTCTCCATCCAAGTCAATTCCATATCCTCCCAATGAAGCGTGATTTTCTCAATGGATGAGTAGAGATCTCTCAATGATGATTTCACCAGCATTTAGACACTATAGACTTCCTCTCCTTAGAGAAGGGTAGAGATTCACTTATATAGGACTAAGTGGATAGGGAATGGATAGGGTAGGTTGAGATATGGTAGGAGAGAGATAGGGGATCCTTCCAAGAGGTTAGGAACCGAGTGCTAGCTATCCCAAGAGGTCAGGGATAAGGATCCAAGTCAGCAGGCTTCCAGAATGAGCTTGAAGAAGCTATTTTTTCCCATTAATTGACATCGTCGCACCTTGCAAGAGAGAAAGATGCGACGTCGCAGGTCGCATGAGTGCAACCTACGACGACCTCTCAAAACCTAGTATGAATGCTATGGCATCTCTTCCAAGTTGATGACTTAGCCAATGAAACTTTAGGGATGTATACACTGAATCTCATGATGGTAGGATTTTAGGTGTAACATTGGTGTTGGAGAGATCCTTGACATATGATATTGTTTGATTGATCTGTTGTAGAAAATCTAAAATTGCAATAAAAACATTTTGTAATCTAGTCATAGATTGGAAAGTCTGATTTGGGTAAAATTGATTATCATTTATCCCTTAGCTCTCTGTGTATTTAAATGAAACCATCAATCACAGCAGGGGGAGACGATTATAAAAATTCAGTGATTTGTACTCTAAGTTATTATTAATTAAGGATTGGCAAGTCTGTGGATTGGATCTATGAGGCATTGATTTTATTTCTAGTTCATAAGTTTCCTCTAGCACCTTGTTTAGGGAGGAGGGGCACCCTATAAATAAGGATAATTGTTTATGTATATTAAGTAGAATTCTTTTATTTTAGTTTGTTGTTACTGTTTGTGTGTTGATTTACAGTTATATTTGAGATAGTCGTTACTTATATTGGTTATCAAGTGCTTGATCATAGTTTATATAACGTTGTTACTTTATACTTTTCTGTTACTTGCTAATTACCTATTGTTACTTGTTGTTACTTAGTTACGACTCCTTAAGTTTGAATATTTCCTGTCATTTCAATGATTGTGGTTTTTTTTTACTTCTGCAAGTGTTGATTGATTTTCTTTATGCAAGAGTGGAGTGATTTCAATTTATGCAAGAGTAATTCAGTTTCAATAGTGTGGTTTACATTTATACAAGTGTGGGTTTAACCTTTTAAATTAGCATGTTTGAGAGTGTTTCAATTCAAAAATCAAAGTGTGAAGAGTGTTTTCATTCAACAAGTGTGTTTTAGTTAAGTGTGATCTAGTCTACAAATAGTTGAGTGAGCATATAGAATAATCAATGATATAAGAGGAAATTGTTTCTTGTATAAACTTTGCATTTAACCTTGAAATAAAATACATACCCTGGATTGATAATTAATGTGAAGGTTAATTAGTTGTTTTAAGAATACAATTAAAGCCACCAACATTTTGGCACCGTTTCTGGGGAGGCTATAAGGGTGCAAAGGTACAAACTAGCATTCATTTAATTGTATCATATCTGGTTCTACTAAGGATTGATAAATAAAGACTGAAGGTAAGAACCTACGCATCTATCACCAATTCCTAAAAGGTGGGGATTATCCATGGTAGACTCCCATCTCACATGCACCAGAGCATATAGATTACATGGGTAGAAGAAAGAAAAATTCATGAATAAGAATAAAAATCCTAGAGGTAGAAGAAGAATAAATACTATCAGTCCACCTAGGGGTGTTGTAAGAACCACCCATCCTACTAACTAGTTGATATGAACATTCAAAGGAGGACACTCAAAATAGAAAATTGAAGAACCTCTTCTATTTTGGGGAGAGATGGCATATAAGGAATATGCAAGATCTAACAAGAAAAAAATTGTTTCCTTTGAATTCCCCATCATATATCCAAGAGGAATGGCACCAATGCAAAGCATTCCCCTGTATGCTCTACCAAATTTTCATGGTTTGGAAAATGAAGACCCAGATGCATTCTTATTTTAATTTGAAGTGATTTGTAGATGACAATATTATAATACTAATGATCAAAATTTGGATATATTTCCTCTTACTCTGAAAGGAGCAGCTCCAACATGGTTCATAAGCCTCGATGGGAACTACGTTCAAATGTGGGAAGACATGAAGAATGTATTCTTGAAGAAGTACCAAGATTACTACAAGGCGAGTGAAGATATCTTCAAAATGATACAAGGGGAATACAAGAGTTTGGATTCCTATGTGGAACGATTTCAATACAACCTTCAAAAATAAAAACAAAGACAGTTGAGAAAAGAGACCCTGCAAACACTCCTACTTAAAGGAATCCGAGACAAATCTTTAGAACTATTAAATATGACGAGAACACATGATGTCTCTTAGATACCTTATGATGATGTCTGTGAGTTGTGTAGAATGAATTCAGGAGGAAACTCCAAGACTGGTAAGAATATATAGAACTTTCTTCTCAATTTTTGAAATCTACTTGCAAGAACATGAGTTATAGGAGCCAAAATTGGTAATTTATTTGAAAATTGATATTATTAGCTTTTCGAACTAACAATTGGATATTTTGCAAGATAAAAAAAATAAAGTTGAACTTGAATAAGCATTATTCATATTTTTTCCTCGATTCTGAAAGAAACATCCTGTAAGGGATTGTACTTTAAATAGTCTCAAAATTTGTGACATATGTGACTTGAATCATTCCATGGATAGCTTCCTCTCCTTACCTGATATGAAAGCAGCATATCAAGGAGATCCATAAGCAGTAATTTTTCTTTATGCAATGGCACTACAAGAGCTATGGAAACCTTGGCCTACATGTATGATTCAAAACTCTATCTGTCCATTTTTTTATCCTCATAATCAATCATGGAATACTCTTGCACCATAGAAGCTATGACAATCTCAACATAACCCCTACCAACCTTAGTAGCAAGGTTAGAATGGACCATATTATAATAACATGTATACTTTCGCTCATCTTGTAGCACAAACAAATCCTCTACACTTTCCACAAGCTTTTCAACAACAAAATCAACTATACCTACCTACCCATGTCCAACACATGTTCCTGTTGAATCCATCCCACACCCTAACAATAATAAAGCAGTACAACCCTCTTACAATGTTGAAATGAAAAATTTCCCTACTTTTGTTAGTTTTTCAGAATTTACTTCAATCTAATCTAGGATCTTAACTTAGAGAACAACATGTACAACATATCTATAGCATATCAATCATGGACACAATAATGTAAGCACACAAGAGACACAGAGTTTACTTGGGGAAAACCATAAAGGTGAAAAACCCCAATAACTTCCTCAGAGATAGATAGAGCAATGATACAACCCAATCATAAGAGATAGACATCTCCTAGCAGTAGCTTCTCCTCCTCCACAAGTGCGCCACTCTCCCAAGAGTGTGAGAGAGAATAGAATGATCAAATAGAGGGCCTCCCGCACTCTATTTACACATGACTTGACTTTCCTAATAACCTTTACTAGGTCGGCCTTAACTTAACCACATAACATAATGATGACTGGGCCGACACCCAATAGGGTGGTCTAATAACCCTTTGAGCCACATGGCCGACCCCCAATAGGTTGGTCTAATAACTCTTCGAACCACATGACTTATACAGGGCCAACCCCAACAATGTGGTCTAATAACCCATCAAGTATAAGTTATGACACTTACAATATAAATGACGACACTTCCATATAGAGGAATAATAAAATCTCTATAGGAATACAAACACTTCCGTATAGAGGAATAATAACATCTCTATAGGAGTACAATATACATAAATGAAATACATGGGTGAAATACATTCTGAAGTTACATATACATCACCACTCCCTCTTAACTAGGAAGGTATTTCTCGACATAGATCCTCCAGCACAAGTCTTCTTCTCTGGATCATCATCAGCAAATCATCATCCTCGAATCATCATCATCATCACTGTTGCTGCTATCTCAATCAATCTCTGAATCTACTCATCATAGGAATTTCTATAGAGCCATTCCTTTTTCATACTGGATGTAGGCCCACCATCTGCAGGTCTTCATCATCACTGGCCATACTGTGGAATCCTCAGGACTTATTACGTGCATCACAAAACCTGGCTGCAACATCCCAGGCTATTACGAGCACAAAGCTCTACCTATCAGATCTCCCAAGAGCACATTACATGTGACCCATCACAAAACCTGGCTGAAGCATCCCAGGCTGTTACAAGCACACAGCTCTACCTGTCGGATCTCCCAGGAGAACATTACATGTGATCTCACCACAAAACTTGGCTGAAGCATCCCAGGCTGTTATGAGCACACAGCTCTACCTGTCGGATCTCCCAAGAGCATATTACATGTGGTCATGGCTAAACCTTGAAAGATCATCCCAGGCTGTTACGAGCACACAGCTCTACTTGTCGGATCTCTCAAGGACACATTACATGCCATAGGACAAAACCTCACAAGAGCATTTTCTAGATCTCCCATGGAGCTATTATATGCCAGCGTCAAAACCTAGCAAGAGCATCTGCAAATGTCCCAGGGTGCTATTATATGTCCTCCTAGAGCAATGCCTCGAAAGAGCATCTGAGGCCTTTTTCATCCTGTCCAGATCTCCCAGGTCTACTTACATGCTCATCTGCACAACCTGTCCACGGCCACAGAGTATCCACTTGATACTCACCATACATCATCCTGATGTACACATGACCATCCTGATCATCATCACTGCATCATCCTGATGCATGTCATCTAGAGAAACATCCTGAAGCTCGTCATCCATGATCATCCTGATCATACAATGCATCCACCTGATGCATACCAAGTATCTACCTGATACATACATAGATACATGATCCACACAATGTATCCATCAACATACATGATCTACCTGATCATACAACATATCCACCTAATACATATACAGATACATGGTCCAAGCAGCCAACATGATGCATACATACATAAATGATCCAACTGATCATATCCAACATCCAACATGATGCATACATACATAAATGATCCAACTGATCATATAGAGCAGAAACTAGAACATCATCCTGATGCTCATCATCCAGTTCTTATATCTATAGCCATGTGAAGGGTCCTCCTTCCACCATGCTTGGAATGGCTTCAACAAATGTCTCCATCATTTCTTCCTCGAAGTGTCGTCAATCTGAAGAACACCAAGCCTCTCTCTGAAGTACTCAAACTTCACTCTGGCTAGTGGCTTCGTCAACACATCTGCAATCTGCTCATCCGTCACAACATATAAGAGCTTCACTGCTCCCCTCTGCACCATATCCCTGATATAGTGATATTTGATCTCTATGTGTTTCGACCTGTCGTGGAACACTGAGTTCTCAGATAGCTTCACACAACTTTGGTTGTCACAAAATATACTAGTAGCCTCCAGCGATAGATCAAATAACTCAGACAGTAGCTTCTGAAGCCATACTGCCTCACAACTAGCCGAACAGGCTGCAAGATACTCTACCTCAGCTGTACTCAGTGCTATGCAGGACTGCTTCCTGTTAGATCAAGAGATCACACCTGATCCCATACTGAAGCAACACCCAGAAGTGCTCTTCCTATCTGCAACACTACCTGCCCAATCTGAATCAACATAACCCTGTAGGTTAAACTTTTGATTCGCATCATACTTGAGCCCATAATCAACCGTACCCTTCAGGTACCTCCAAATATTCTTTACAGCAACCAGGTGAACACTCCTCGGATCCGTCAGGAACTGGCTCAATGTGTTCACCACAAAGAAAATATCTTGTCTCGTGTTCGTCAGGTACATCAAGGACCCAATCATCTGACAATACATAGTGACATCAACCGGCTCAGATGAAGCATCACACAGAAGCTTCAGGTTCAATTCCATAGGTGTGGCCATGTCCTTGTAGTCCATCATCCCGAACCTCTTCGGGATCTCTACTTCATACTTCCCTTGTCCAAGGAAGATTCCATCTGCACTCTTCCACACCTCCATGTCTAGAAAGTAGTGCATCATCAACAAGTTCTTCATCTCGAACTTGGCAGCAAGCTTCCGCTGCGTGTCGGCAATCAATCTATCTTCACCTATAACAAACTGGTCATCCACATACAATAGTAGTATCACAGGATTGCCTTCCTCAACCTTGTAGTAAAGGTTGAAATCTGCTTTACTCTTGATAAAGCCCAAAATAGATAGGAAACTGTCCATCCTACCATACCAAGTCCTAGGAGCTTGCTTCAAGCCATGGAATACATTCTTTAACCTGCACACATATGACTTCCTGTCAAGTGGTTGTTCCACATACACTTACTCTTCGACTACACCATTCAAGGAGGTTGTCTTGACATCCATCTGGTGTATCTTCGATTTCATCACTTGTTTTGTCTTTCTACATGCTACCATCTGCAGCATGCTTGATCTTATAGATCCATTTGGAAGTCATAGCAGACTTCCCTTCAGGTCTTGGGACTGCATCCTTAACATCATTCTTCATGATCGACTGATCATGGCATTCTTCCATTACTTCATCCCAGATCCTGGGAACTTCAATATCTTCAATAGATATCTTTGTTGCTGGAACAAATGTTGTATTCCTTCTTTTGTAGGTGATGGTATACGATCTTTCCTACAAAACAAGTTAAATTGCATGATTAGAAACATCTCATAGTTTTCAGAACAAATTCTTACACATAAAGAAATATGTCATACAGTCATGCAATTATTTTAGCCAATGCTTCAATACAACATTTATCCATATCCTGTAACTTTCTTGATGCTTTCAGATCTCTACCAGAACATTGTTAAGAGTGTGCAAAACTCCCAATATGTCAGCAAAGAGGTTTCATTCTAGATAAGTAGCAATGGAATGTTGTACAGTGCCATAGGCCACTTATCCATCATATGCAAATTAGTAGTATACTGGTCATTAATGCAATTATTCTAATATGCATAATACACGCCCTAAGTCTAGGAACATAAGCATATACATCATTGAACAATATTATTTAAACAAACATATATGCAAAAAATGACAATTAAAATACTTATATTTGTTTGGTTGTAGAGTTGACTCCCTCTCAGTCTTTGCTTCCTTTGTGTAACTCCATTCTGATGTGGATTGTGAGAAGTGGTCAACTCCCTCTGAATATCTGCATCCTTGTAGAAACTACTGAAGTGTGCTCCCTCTTGATCTTTGCTTCCTGGATTACCCATCCTTGAACTTATATCCATCCTCGATCACTATGCATGCTTACAAGTATCATTATTGTGATATCCTCGAGATCTCATACATAATCATACATTTATTAGTATATTCTCAATACTATCAAAACACAATAATCTTAAAGCATGTATAGTCATGATCATTTCAAATAGAAATAATAAGCATTAGTATTCAAGGACTCTTATGGTTAGTCATATCATAAATTAAAGTAAGAAACATAATATGCCTAAACCTGTGATTACTCAAACCTATACTTTTATGACTCTTCTGGTTAGTCATTACATCAATTAAGGTAAGAAACATAATATGCATACACCCATGATTATTCAAACCTATGAATAATCATTATCAATCATGCCATGTATACTTATATAAGAGATCCTATCACAAGGTAGGATTCTAACTTGATATAGGAAAAACATACCTGGATTAGTATGTTAGCTAGTTATGTCTAACATACCTGCATGATGTCTTCTGGTTCTCTTCAATGACTTGTGCTAGTAACCTGCATGTCTCATAAGTTAACCATTGTAGAACCAAGTTATACATACCTCGTAAGTAGATCTTCTATGTGATCCATGACAATGGATGAATCTTTGTCTTCATGTCACCATGATCATATGTTCTTGAAGTAGAACATGATTTGTCTTTCTTGGTGTACTTTTCATGTTAGTGAACATAAACCTCATACAACATCACAATGCATTAGTACAATCATAAGTGTCAAAACCTTAATCAATGAATATCTTCTATCATGTATTCATAATTTTATTAAGGTGATACGACAAGTCTAGTAATTAATCAAGATTGTACTAATCGTAATGATATGAAGACAAACATATGATAAACTTAACCATGAATAGAATTCAAAACATACCTGTAAGTCATACCTACCGATATTGCTTGTAATCTTCTTATGTAAGGCCTTAGCCTCATCTCCCTCTGAAACAGGAACTTCTTCACTTATGCAGGTGACCAATCCATTTTCTTCTAGGATTAACCCAATCCACTTGATTTGTAGGAACTGGATTTGGAGCTAGATTACGGTTTGTCAGGGGAACCCTCAAAATTCAAACTTTGAATTTCAAACTTATGAAAGGATAGAAAGATGCACCTTGATGAGCTGATCAACCTGGTATACTCAGAATTCAAAAACTGCAAAGTTTCACCCCTCAAAATTGCCTTTAAAACTTATGGATCTTCTTGACAGGATCCCGAACTAGGGTTTGATAAATCCCACCCTTCTTCCCAACCAAAAGGTTCGATCCAAAGCTCTAAACTTCAATTTTTTTGAGGAGCTTCCAACCATGGTCACAGACTTAAAAAATTCCAACTTTTGTAGAAGCCCTAATTTTCCATTTTTCTGATTAAGGTCCCGAACTAGGGCTTGATCAAGCCCGGCCTTCTACCCAACCAAAAAATTTGATCTTGGTCTCTAAATTTTGATTTTGATGAGTAGCATTTAGCCATGGTATTTGATAACAAAAATACCAACTTTCTCCGAAACCCTAATTCCAGGAGCCATGAATGAAGGTGCTCAAAAAATGATTTTGTTTTGACAGAAATATGCACCTGATTGTTTCTGGTGTAAATCCGAACTTTCCGATCCCTAGGGTCTGAAAAGTGGTCCTGTGGTAGCCAGACCTATCATATTTCCAACCCCATAGGTCTAACCTCAAATGGATTCTCTGAGAGAGAGTTATGCCAAGTGTCACAACGTGACCTGTTTATGGGATAAAACAGGAGAGCAAACTTGTACAACATGCCACGTGTCACTAGTTCAGTTTCGGCCTCTAAAAAAGTTATCTAAGAAATTACCATCCGTGCACTACCTGTCACTTTTTAATAAATTTCATTTGGAGCTTCCTAGCCCAAGTTATGACTTTTTTTTCCCAGGTCACCTGTTTATGACTCAGATCTGGAAGATGTCAAAACCCTAGATTGTACAGATCATAAAACACAAAGTACAATGAATTAGAAGTTTTCCTTTGCAAACAAGGTACATGGGGATCTAATCTTCGATCTGTAAAAGTTTCAGATCCAAAATATTTTCCCAAATGGATTTATAGCGAAAGTGCTACGATGACTGGTTTTTGCTATATCAAGCCCTAGCATCGCAAGTGCAACAAGTGTTATACATGCCATACCATGCCTTCTTTCAGGTTAGCTCTGATACCATGTTAGTTTTTTAGAATTTACTTCAATCTGATCTAGGATATTAACTGAGAGAACATGTACAACATATCTACAGCATATCAATCATGGACACAATAATGTAAGCACACAAGAGACACAAAGTTTACTTGGGGAAAACCATAAAGGTGAAAAAACCCCAATAACTTCCTCAGAGATAGATAGAGCAATGATACAACCCAAGCATAAGAGATAGACATCTCCTAGAAGCAGCTTATCCTCCTCCACAAGTGCGCCACCCTCCCAAGAGTGTGAGAGAGAATAGAATGATCAAATAGAGTGCCTCCCGCACTCTATTTATACATGAATTGACTTGCCTAATAACCTTTACTAGGTCGGCCTTAACTTAACCGCATAACATAATGCTGACTAGGTCGACACCCAATAGGGTGGTCTAATAACCCTTTGACCCACATGGACAACCCCCAATAGGGTGGTCTAATAACCCTTCAACCCACATGACTTATACAGGGCCGACCCCAACAAGGTGGTCTAATAACCCATCAAGTATAAGCTACGACACTTACAATATAAATGACGACACTTTCGTATAGAGGAATAATAACATCTCTATAGGAATACAAACACTTCCGTATAGAGGAATAACAACATCTCTATATGAGTACAATATACATAGATGAAATACATAGGTGAAATACATTCCTAAGTTACATATACATCAACAAATTTCCCTACCTATTCGATCACTCTTGCAACATTGTAGGAAGACAGTGCGCTACTGCAAGAACCATGTGCACAGTTGCAGAAAATTTGTTTACGGTTGGGGAAAGTTTTAAATCCAAAATTTTCAAAAATCATGGGAGAAAATGAAGTTTATTCTAGTCCTTATTAGTAAGCAGACAACACCAATAAGACATGGGTAGCATCTAATGAAGAACAAATACTAGAACTAGAAATCAAAGAATTCCATGTATAATTGTCACCAGATTTAGATCCCTTATGCATTTAGGAAGATCAATTTTCTGAAGGATTTCATGACATGATATAAGAAATCAAGGAAGCAAAGGTTATATTGAAATTTGGTTTCAATCTGTAACATCACTCCATATTTTAGCAATTCTTTGTGCCATCTTTTAAGAGAAGTTGGTCTCTCATATCCCAATATTCATTAAGGTACATTTTTCATATTTGGGTATGGGCATACTAGAAACCTTATTTTGAAAATGGCTCCATTGGAAGTACTCTTTAACTTGAAGATATTTCATTTTCAAGTAAACTAGGATAGGGTAGCATAGGATAATGAATAAATAAATAAATAGTATAGAGAAAAATAAGTCCAGTTGTGAAAACCAATTTACTAGCGCAGTTGGACATGAACTTTTCTTGAAAACTAGGATACTGGATAGAAAGGTTCACAATAAGTTCCGCAAGTTTCGTGTTGGTTCTATTTTTCAGTATGGTTCTTCACAATCATTCTTTTTGTGCTCATATTGGATGATGTGGAATTCATTAAGTTCCACCTTCAAATGGTCTTGTCCCATCGACCTCAGCACATTATCTGGCCAACAAGACTTGAGTTATGGATAGTACCTTAGAGTTTACATGCATCAATGGTAAATTTCCTTGCTGTTGATTAAGGGAATACATCAATGTATCTTGTTTTTTAGATCCTACATGTGACTCAACTTCAACATACCCATTCATGCCTGCCAGTTTGTACTTGATCCGGGTCGTGTCTAGGAAACACAAGGGGGAAAACAGTTTGACTGAATGAGTCAACTCTGTTACGGCGGAAGCAATTAAGAATAAGCAGAATGAGCAAAGTAGGATTACACTACATAGATAAACACAATATGGGCAGACAATATGCAGGAATGCGAACTGTTCTTCTCTATTAGATGTAAATAGGTAAATTCATTGATGTATGTTACAATATTATACATGTTTATATAGATTTATGAGACGCTTGGGTTCCTTCCCGTTACGTTCAGTTACAAAGAAGAAGTTAGAACGGTTCAACAGTTCAACCGTTACAGTCGACTGGAAGACAGAGAGATAGTCTATCGAATTTCAACAGTCGTTGGTCGCATGTTGATGCTGCTTGTCGATGTCGCGAACTGTGAGGTTGCTGAACATGTCGAAGGTGCGGAGTGTGTCACAGTATGTCGAAGTCGGGACTCATCGGAGTTGTGTTGATGTCGAATACTGTCGAAGTCAAAACTTGTCAAAGCTGTATCGACATCAATGACTTGTCGCAGTCGATGTTAGCATTTGAAAAAAATGCCAATTGCAATGTGGATCAAACCTCCTTCCTTAAGAAACAATGGACTCCATTGTTTGCTCGCGAAGGTGAGGAAACTTGTCAGACAATTCAATAACAGAGTACCACTTTCCTTGAGATGGGATCTGGCCATCCTTGGAAACCTGAAATAAGGGAACTATGTTCGTCCTTGTATGGTGTATTCGTTGTCCCACAATGGTGTCGCAAGGAAGACGCTCCTGAAAATATGGATGTTAGGAACCCATATCTTTACTTTGTTAGTATGTTGTTGTTGGACGCATATGCTTTGTATGTCGTCCCGTAGTATTTGTGATCAATAGTTTGTGTTATTGTTGTTGGTGCATATGCTTTGTAAGTCGCCCGTAGTATTGTTGATCCATAGTTTGTAACGGCCCATGGTTTCGACCCATAGTATTGACGCCTAGAATTAGTATATAAGTGTGTGTTGAGACCTATGAAGGCACCGTGAAGTTATTTGTATTGAGCTTGCTCAAAGGAGGTTGCCCCCTCGAAGTGGCCCGTGATCAATACAAAAGTGATTCTGAGTTCTGTCATTTTTTCTATTTCGCGCATTCTTGTTAATTAATTGCTGCAGGTGCCTCACATCTGGTATCAGAGCACTTTCTTGGGCTCGCTGGGTGAAATTTCTGCCAAAAGTTTTTTTCACATCTGTTGCAGGTTCGGATTTGGGAATAATCCCTATCCGCTTAACTGTGGGAAGTACTTGGGCATAAGCCCTAAAACTCATTGTGAGGAGTACCACAGGAACCCCGAAGTAGCTGGCCCATTGAGAGGACCTGCCGGCGAAAAGGGCAACGACCCCAACCTGATTGACTAGTTCCCACCCGTGAGGTAAACCAAGAGCTGTCGTTTGTGGCAAAGCGGTTATCAGTTTTACCTGAGCCGTGGAGTGAGGGGTACTGCCCCAATACGCAAGCCGTCAGACATCATTGGTGGCCGAGTGAAAACCCTGAACTGTTAGGAAGCCGCACATACCTGGGGTCCATATCTACTTTCAGCTGAACTATTGTCGATCACTGCTGCGCCGTTTCAGATTCATTTTTCAAACCATTCCAGATCCAGCCGTCGGCATTGTTCCAGAATCCTTCGAACCGGAAATCCCATTCTGCAAGCAGAGCCGTAGCCGCTCCAGTCTGTTAAAAAAAAAAAAAAAAAAAACACCGAGCCGTAGCCGCTCCAGTCGAAAAAAAAAATAAAAAAAAAAATATATATATATATATATATATATATATATATATATTCCGTTTTTTCTCCATATCTCCCTTGTTTTACCTCTGTTTTCCTTGAAAATTTCAGGGAACCCCTATCATTCCATTCTGCATATTTCATCCCTGAGGACCCTATCCTCAATTCCCTTTCCTACAGCCCGAAATCCCACATTTGTCTATTTTTAGGGTTTGCCATAACTTCCTCAGATTTCACCCAATCACCTTCAATTTTTACCACAGAGTTCCTTTCTGAATTCTGCTTCTTTGTTCCCTTCTGCCAAATTTTCCCATCCTTTCACCCCGCTGCTGAAATCCTCATTTTTGCTTCCCTGTCTATCCAACAGTGTCCAAAAAACGAGTCAAACCCCAATTACCCTTCTGATTTTTTCCCAAATCCAAATTTTCCTTTACTGAAGTAGTTCCTGTTTTTGTTTTTCTACCCAATCAAAAGAAAAAAATAAAATAAAAAAATCCCTGGTTATGGTTGTCACCCGTGCAGGAGCAAAAACCATGGAGGAAGCCCTTGCAGCCATCCAAACCAAACTCCAGGATCTGGATGAAAAATTTCTTGGTCTCCATCTTGAACATTCAGCTATGAACAACAAACGGCAGTCCGAGTCTTCAGTAGACAATGGGTTCTCTTCTTCCAGCAATTTCCGTGGTCCGAAGCTTGATTTTCCTCACTTCAATGGTACCGATCCAATTGGATGGATCTATCGTGCAGAACAATATTTCAGTCTGCATAATACGTTTGATGTCAACAAAGTTCCGTTGGCATCCTTTCATTTGGAACAGGAAGCTCTTCAATGGTACCGTTGGTACATCAAGGCTCATCCAGAGCCCAACTGGCCAAACTTTTGCCAACTCCTTCTGCAACGATTTGGTCCTAGTGCTTTTGATGACTTCACAGGAGCCCTCACTAAACTTCTCCAAACTGGCACTGTGAGAGAGTATCAAACCGAATTTGAGAATCTAGCCAACCACACCGAAGGATTGTCTGATGAATTTTACCGGAGTTGTTTTATCAGTGGTCTAAAGGATGCCATCCGCTCCGAGGTCAAAATGTTCTGCCCCAACACAATGATGGAAGCACTCGGGTTGGCTAAATTGGCAGAAGACAAGATTGCAGCCCAACAACGCTCCAATCCCACTTTTGTTCCCTTCAGAAATATGGGGTCTCAGCGACCTCCTATACCGCAGGCCCCTCGACCGACTCCTATCAAGCGTTTGTCGGAAACAGAGATGCAAGCACACAGAGAAAAGGGTCTTTGCTATAATTGTGATGAGAAATTCACTCGGGGGCATAGATGTGTTCAGCAAAAACTCTATCTCCTGGATGTGGAGTCTCCACCTGCCTCTGAAATGGGTGACGAAGATCCAGAAACACTAGATGCTCCGGTCGACATTCAGGAACCACCTATTGACCCTCCGTCTCAGGATGACCAGCCAGAGATATCTCTCCATGCTTTAGCTGGAGTCACCACCCCCCAAACAATGCGGGTCAGGGGTTACTTCAAGAAGCTTCCTCTTACAATCCTCATTGATTCTGGTAGCACTCATAATTTCATTGACCCTCGGATTGCCAAACAAGCTGATTGTTTTATCCATCCTTGCTCCAACTTTGAAGTCATGGTTGCCAATGGGGGTACCTTACCTTGCAAAGGGAAGTGTCGAAATGTGCGTATCTCTATGGGAGATTATACCTTACGCTCTGACATGTTTGCCTTTCCCTTAGGCGGATGTGATGTGGTTTTGGGCGCTCAATGGCTACGCACACTCGGCCCTATCTTATGGGATTTTGCCGAACTTTGGATGCAGTTTTCCCTCAATGGACACAAACACACATTGACAGGATTACAACCAGGTTCTCTCAGCATCATCAGTTCACATCGCATGGAAAAACTCCTCAAGAAGAATTCACATGGTGTCATCGCTCAGATCCATTCCATCCAGATGCAACCATCAGCGGTCTCCACTACTCCTTGGGATCTACAACAAATTCTGGATCGATATACAGGTGTCTTTGCTGAACCAGTGGGATTACCACCTTCCAGACCAGAATACCATTGTATTCAGCTCCTTCCTGGCAGCGCTCCTCCCAACATCCGGCCCTATCGCTACCCATTCCACCAAAAAACGGAGATTGAAATGCTCGTTCGGGACTTATTGAAGCAAGGTATTATTCGCCCAAGCACTAGTTCCTTTTCTTCTCCAGTTATTCTCGTCCGCAAAAAAGATGGGTCATGGCGCCTCTGCATTGAATTCCGAGCACTTAATCACCTCACCATCAAGGATAAGTTTCCAATTCCTGTTGTTGATGAACTCCTTGACGAGCTTCATGGGGCTCACTTTTTCTCCAAGTTGGATCTTCGTTCTGGGTATCATCAAATTCGGGTTCATGAGGATGATATTCCTAAAACAGCTTTCCGCACACATGATGGCCATTATGAGTTTTTGGTCATGCCCTTTGGACTCACTAATGCTCCTTCCACATTCCAGGCCTTAATGAATAAAATATTTCGACCCTACTTGCGGAAATTCATTCTGGTATTCTTTGATGATATCCTCATCTATAGTAAAACATGGGATGAACATCTCCAGCATCTGGATCTTGTCATGCAACTTTTCTCTGACCATCATCTCCATGCCAAGCAGTCTAAATGTGTTTTTGGACAAAAGGAAGTTGAGTATCTCGGGCACATTATCTCAGCACAAGGGGTTCGCGTGGATCCTGCCAAAATCGACGCCATGAACAATTGGCCATGTCCTCAGACACTCAAGAGCCTTCGTGGTTTTTTGGGGTTGATTGGCTACTACCGCAAGTTTGTCAAGGATTATGGAAAGATTGCAGCTCCATTAACCGCTCTGTTGAAAAAGGATGCTTTTACATGGACACCTGTGCTAGCTATGCCCGATTTTTCCAAGCCCTTCACTATTGAGAGTGATGCTTGCGGCAATGGACTTGGTGTTGTTCTCCTTCAAGATGAACACCCCATTGCGTTCACCAGCAAATCCCTTTCAGGTAAGAATTTAGCAGCCTCTACCTATGAGAAGGAAATGATGGCTATTTTGCATGCAGTACAGAAGTGGCGTCCATACCTATTAGGGAATCATTTCTGCATCAAGACTGATCACCAGAGTCTGAAATATTTCTTGGACCAGCGTGTCTCCTCCCCGGCACAACAGAAATGGGTTAGCAAACTCATGGGTTATGACTATGAGATCACTTACAAGAAGGGTAAAGACAATATCGTGGCAGATGCTCTTTCTCGCACATTTGGTGCCCAAGGTTCTCTTTCAGCTATTTCTATGCCTGTTCCAAATTGGTTGCAATCTGTTCAACAGGGTTATGTCAATGACTCTTCCTTATCTTAGATCATCCAACGCTTGACCAACAACCCTTCTGCTGTACCACATTACTCTTGGGATGGTGCTTCTCTGCGATACAAGGGTCGTCTGGTGCTTCCCCAGAGCACAGATCTTCAACAAGCTGTCTTCTATGAACTCCATGCTTCTCCATCGGCCGGGCACTCTGGGTTCCTCAAAACATATGAACGAGCACGACGTAACTTCTTTTGGCAGGGAATGAAAAGGACAATTCAATAGATGGTGGCCGAATGTGATACTTGCCAGCGCAATAAGGGGGAAACAACACTCGTTCCAGGATTGGTTGAACCCCTACCCATACCTACACGAATTTGGACAGATATTTCTATGGATTTCATTGAAGGGCTCCCTAAATCTGGCGGGAAGACAGTGATTCTCGTTGTGGTTGATCGCCTCTCCAAATATAGTCATTTTTGTGCTCTCAGTCATCCCTATACAGCCTCCTCAGTTGCTCAAATTTTTATGGACCAGATCTTTCGTCTTCATGGCATCCCTTCTTCCATTGTCTCGGATCGTGATGTGACTTTCACTAGTCATTTTTGGACAGAACTATTTCGCCACACTGGCACCAAACTGAAGATGAGTTCAGGGTATCACCCACAAACAGATGGTCAGACTAAAATTGTCAATAAATGCTTGGAAACTTATCTTCGTTGCTTCACCTCAGAACAACAACATCGGTGGGAAAAGCGGCTCCCTCTTGCTGAATGGTGGTACAATACCTCTTACCACACTGCCTCTAAAATGACCCCATATGAAGCAGTCTATGGTCAAGCACCTCCAGCTCTTCTTCCATACACCCCCACCAGTTCACCAGTTCAGGAAGTTGACACGGTCCTTCGCAACCGCGATCAGATTCTTCGCATTTTGCGGGACAATCTTCACATGGCAAGAAATCGCATGAAGCAACAAGCGGATCAGCACCGTTCAGAGCGCACTTTTCAAGTCGGCGATATGGTTTTTCTTCGTCTCCAGCCGTACAAACAATCCTCCTTGAAACTCAAAGGGCGTCATAAGCTTGCTCCAAAGTTCTATGGGCCATATCGGATTCTTCAGAATATTGGGTCCGTTGCTTATAAATTGGAACTTCCTCCTTCTTCCCACATTCATCCAGTCTTTCATGTCTCTTGTTTGAAGAAAGTTCTTGGCACCAACATCAGCGGCCAAACTATTTTACCCGAACTGGATAATGAAGGATCCATCCTTTTGGATCCAGAGGCCATCCTCAATCGGCGCACACGTCAGCTTCGCTCTCGCTCTATCACAGAGGTCTTAATTCAGTGGCATGGCATTCAACCAGAGGATGCTACATGGGAACCACTCCTTCAAATTCAACAACAATTTCCACATCTGAAGCTTTGAGGACAAAGCTTTTTTTAAGGGGGAGGGGATGTTAGGAACCCATATCTTTACTTTGTTAGTATGTTGTTGTTGGACGCATATGCTTTGTAAGTCATCCCGTAGTATTTGTGATCAATAGTTTGTGTTATTGTTGTTGGCGCATATGCTTTGTAAGTCGCCCGTAGTATTGTTGATCCATAGTTTGTAACGGCCCATGGTTTCGACCCATAGTATTGGCGCCTAGAATTAGTATATAAGTGTGTGTTGAGACCTATGAAGGCACCGTGAAGTTATTTGTATTGAGCTTGCTCAAAGGAGGTTGCCCCCTCGAAGTGGCCCGTGATCAATACAAAAGTGATTCTGAGTTCTGTCATTTTTGCTATTTTGCGCATTCTTGTTAATTAATTGCTGCAGGTGCCTCACAATGGATGGATGTCTTCAAGTTCTGCTGTCTGCAAGTCGTTCTATTCCAACAAGGGTGCATGGTATTGTCGAAGTAGATCCACATTGAATAATGAATGCAGGCCCAGGCATGCAGGAATGTCGAGTTGGAAAGCGTTTTCGCCAATCTGTCGAAGAATAATGTATGGAACATATCACAAAGGCTTGATCTTCTTGAATGGGCATGTGAAGCGCTCCTTCTTGAGAGGTAACCAGACCTTATCCCCAATTTGGAATGAGTGAGAAATACGATGCTTGTCATGTCTGGCCTTAGCTTTCTCACTTGCTCTGTGCAACATTTCTTGTGCTTGCTTCTGGATGTCGCATATTTGATCTCTGAACTTGATTGCTATATCAACTTCTCGCTGGTTGTAGTTAGTGTCGCTTGGTTGTGTCGAGGAGATGATCAAGTCGATAGGCGCTGAGGGTTGAAATCTGTAATAGACTTCAAATGGACTCTTTCCTGTAGAACTGTGCTGAGCACGATTGTAGCTATGCTAGATGTATGGAAGACTTTCATACCATGTGCGTTGATGCTGGTGATTGTACATGCGAAGCAATTGTACTACCAAGTGATTCACAACTTTCGTCTATCCTTCGGTTTGAGGATGGAAAGCTGTCAACAATGAGAGTCGTGTGTCTAACCGTTTCTAGAGGGTCTTCCAAAAGATGCTGACGAATCTGGAATCTCAGTCGAAAATAATGGTTGTAGGTAATTAATCCACTTGGGTTGTCGGTTTGTCTGCAACTTTGATTGTTTCAGAGCAAACTGCGGAGGCTTGTGGTCAGTGAGAATGACCGTTTCCTTACCAAGGATGTAATGCCTCCATTGCTTGAGATATTGCACAATGGCATACAGTTATTTTTTATACGTCGAGTATCTTCTAACTATGTCGTTAAAAGTATCAGAATGAAAAGCAACTGGGTGACCAGACTGAGTGATCACTGCGCCTAAGGCATAGTCCGATTCGTCCATCTCAATCTCAAAGGGATGATGCAAATTAGGTAACAAAAGTACTAGTACAGTGTAGAGCTATTCAAAAGTTGCTTGTTGTGTTGAAGTCCACTGGAAGACAGTTTTCCCATTTCCCTTTGTCAACCGATTCAAGGGCCAAGCTATGTGACTGAAGCCGAGTATGAATCGCAATATAAATTCGCAAAAACAAGAAATTTTCTTAGTTCTTGAATGCTTCTAGGAATGGGCCAATATTTGAGGATCTGTACTTTTTCTAGGTCAACGTGAATTCCTGTAGATTCAATTACATACCCCAAATATTTGATGCTGGTCATTGCAAAAGAGAACTTGTCCATGTTCAGATAAAGTCGATGTTGTTGGATAGTGTCCAGGACTTGTCGAAGATGTCGGACATGTTCTTCCCATGATCGACTAAAAATCTGTATATCATCGAGATAGACAATAACCCATTTGCCGATGAAAGGTCGAAGAAGGTTATCCATATGTCGCATGAAGGTTGTAGTGCATTGGTTAAGCCGAAATCCATGACTAACCATTCAAACAATCCTTCCTTAGTTTTGAAAGCATTTTTCCACACATCTGAGAGCTCAATTGGAATTTGATGGTATCCCAACTTGAGGTCGATCTTAGTAAATAATTTAGCACCTTTCAGACAGTCGATGAGCTCGTCTATCCACGACAGAGGGTACCAATTATTCACCGATATTTTGTTGAGAGCTCTATATTCTATGCACATTCACCAAGTCCCTTCTTTCTTCGGAAGCAGGACAACTGGACTTCCACAAGGAGAGGAGCTAGGTTGGATATGACCTTTGTCGATTAATTCTTGGATCTGTCTACGAATCTCTTCATTTTTTAGAATGGATCTTCTGTAAATAGATGCATTAGGAAAAGAAGAACCAGGAACAAGTTCAACGGAGTGTTTTACCTGACAATGTTGAGGTACTCCGTCTGGAGCTTGAAAGAGGTTCTGGTACTCATCGAGAATATGCTTGACTTGTTGCTTCTGTTGCGAGTTGCATTGGTCGGTGATTCGACTCGTTGTTGTAGTCTTCTTAGAATGTTATGGATTGATCATGATTAATGCAAACTTCTGAGAATGATTGATGAGATTATTTGTCTATTTGGCAGATATCAGTGCAACCGTCGGTGTAGGTTGATGCTCTGGTATGTGGAACCATAGATTTTGGATTCTTACAATCACCTTCTAAGGCCGTGACTGATAAATTCCATGTCTATCCCAGAGGTAAGGTTTCCCAAACAGGGAATTGGCTACGGAGAGTGGTGCCACGTCATAGAGTACTCCATCTTCAAAAGGATTTATGAAGTAGGCGAGTTTGCATTGTCGAGTGATCTGAATTTCTTGTCCATCCTTCAACCAACTGATGTTGTAAGGCTGAGGATGCGGAGTGGTAGAAAGACCTAGTTTCTTCACGAGATATTTAGAAACGAAGTTCTTCTGGCTACCGTTGTCCACAATCATATGTAATGGGTTTCTCTTAACCCATATCTGTGTATGGAACAGGCGCTCTCGTTCCTCCTCATCGACGATAGTTGAGGTTCCTGGAGTGGTCGAGGTCAAAAGGGTCATTGCGTCTAGATCAGATTCTTCCACCGTCTTGTCGAACGCGTTGGAAATCGACACTTTCGTCAAAAATGTCTTCCGAGATTTGCATTCAGATGTATCATGCCAAGATGAGTGGTGGTAATCGCACATATTTTCGATCAACGGTTGTTTGCTATGTTCTCTCTTGTGAAAAGGATTTTTTTTCGTGATCTGGATTTGGTGGTGTCAGATGAGAATATTTCGACTTGTCGAAGTTGGATGTGTGATAATCCTCACAGCAGATCTAAGAGATGATGTATACCTCACAAGAAAGTAATTTATTAAGCAAGAAAATAGAAGAAGAGTGGTCAATGCAGTATAATGAGCAACAGAATAATAATACAGTAGAACTTGGATAGAATAAAAAATACTTCACACACACTAATTAATTAATCACAATATGGACAATAAGTAGTACAATGCATGAGGATTCGAATGCCTAAGGTGGAAATTCGAATTAGCCTTAATGGAGTGATCAAAAGATCACTGGAGTGTCATCGGAGCACAACCAGTAGTCTATCTCATCATCGGTGGAGTCATCAATGCACAAGTAACTGTCAACCATCAGTCAAACTGAGTCTAATTGAGTGTGGTAGGTGTAACTGAATGTAACTGGCACATGGAGACACTAACTGAATAAAGAAGGCTTAGTGGAGGGCGCATGAGGAGCTAACTAGAGTCAGAACAGGTAGTCATGTCTCATCGGAGGTCAATTGGAGTGATAACAGCAGTGAGGAGTCAGTCTGGCCTCAAATCAAGGAAAGACTGGTGGATAACTGAAGTAAACTGGACTGGTAGGTGAGAAAGGCGCCCTTCTCATGAAGTAGGTGAAAGGAGGGTGCATGATAGGATAGGAGGGCTGAAATTGAGTGGAAGGAAGCTCCCGGGGGTAGCTAAATGAGGGCTAGGTGCTGGGACTGATGACTGGAATGCATGCAAGCCCTAAATGATGCATGCAAACCCTAAAAGTGAATGCATGACTGAAAATGTAAATGATCAAAATACTGGTGGGACTAGGATGGAGTATAGGAATATCTTAACACCCCCCCTTAATCCATCCATGGCCCTAGTAACTAAGACCAAAGGTCACCCAATACAATGAATAATAACAGTCAATAAACCAAGGAAGTGGGGAAAATTTCATGGGAAAAATACCCCCCCCTCAAAACAGACTATAAGACACACATAAAAAATAAATGCTCCAAACTCAAGCAGGTGTCATGCTTGGCCATATGTTTGGAGGTATCTTCTTCTTGGGAAGAAGTGGATCATGCTCAAAAAGCATGTGCTTGTACTTGCTCTTCAGATCGAATGTGATGAGAACAAATCCAAAAGTATGAGGATGATCCTTGAACCTGTGATTCGAATCAGTTGAGGTACGATCAAAAACATGAATATGTAGATAGTCTCTTGTCTTCTCCTTCAAACCATCATGGGTGAGATTATGCCAAAAGGAACCATCATATAATAATGATTGCTTGAAATCCAAATCAAATTTAAGACTTGATGAATAGTTTCTTCAGATCTCCTTTGAATCAGTAGGGGTGAGATCAAAACCATCATATGCATGAGAAATGATCTCAAGTAGTGTTTGCTTAGGATCCAAATTAGATCCAAGACTTGAGTCATGGTTTCTTGAGATCTCATTTGAACCATGAGAGGTGAGATCAAAACCAGTAAATGCATGAGAAATTATCCCAAGTGCATGGAAATGGTTTCTTGAGATCTCCTTTGAACCATAAGAGGTGATCTAGAAACCATTAGATGCATAAGAAATTATCCCAAGCGGGTGGCGATGGCCATATTCTTCAATAATATTCTGAAAGCATGGAATAATGATCATATAGTAGTAAATAAGAGGTGATTTCTTGAGGAGAGCGAATGCATTACCTCCAATAGCTGATTTGACCTCCGAAATAATCATGTGATCATGATGCAAACCAATAGAATCTGGTGCAAGAGAGGATTTATGACCTTCTGCAATATCTAGAGTGTGAGTTGGCTCAGAAAGAGAAGAAATTTGGAGCATGAGTGTAGAATTTGCAAGTTCTTTGTGGACAACTTCAATATGAGATGATACTGGTTCATTATCTGAGAGACCATCAAGGAGGGCGAATGCATCACTTTGCTTGTTCTTGAAAGGGTTTGGACCAATCCCTTCATTATGTCTGCTAAATATTACATCCAGGTGAGCCCATAGCTCTTTTGGAGATGAAATATCAGGGAGGTCATATAACATGCATCGAGGCATAGCATACATCATGGTTACACAAGATTTTTCACCTTTATCTAACAAGTCATTCTCTTCATCATAGGATTCGATCTCTCTTTCAAAACAATGATCAAAGAGACCATGTCTCTTCAAATGTGCTATCATTTGTGGTTTCCATTCATCATAGTTGAATGCAGAAAGAGGAGTAATTCCTGATGAATACATGGAAGCTGTTTGAAGACTTGCAAAAACAATAGAAAATATCTGCAATTGCTACTTCTGAAAAAATGCAAAAACTGTTGCAACTGCTGCACTCGAAATCTTGATAATAACCTGCAAAAAACTCTCAGGAATGGAGATAAGCAATACTCTCAACATGCTTTGATACCATGTGAAAATCCTCACAGCAGATCTAAGAGATGATGTATACCTCACAAGAAAGTAATTGATTAAGCAAGAAAATAGAAGAAGAGTGGTCAATGCAGTATAATGAGCAACATAATAATAATACAGTAGAACTCGGATAGAAGCAAAAATACTTCACACACACTAATTAATTAATCACAATATGGACAATAAGTAGTACAATGCATGAGGATTCGAATGCCTAAGGTGGAAATTCGAATTAGCCTTCATGGAGTGATCAAAAGATCACTGGAGTGTCATCGGAGCACAACCAGTAGTCTATCTCATCATCGGTGGAGTCATCAATGCACAAGTAACTGTCAACCATCAGTCAAACTGAGTCTAACTGAGTGTGGTAGGTGTAACTAAATGTAACTGGCACATGGAGACACTAACTGAATGAAGGCAGCTCAGTGGAGGGTGCATGAGGAGCCAACTGGAGTCAGAACAGGTAGTCATGTCTCATCGGAGGTCAATCGGAGTGATAACAGTAGTGAGGAGTCAGTCTGGCCTCAAATCAAGGAAAGACTGGTGGATAACTGAAGTAAACTGGACTGGTAGGTCAGAAAGGTGCCCTTCTCATGCGGTAGGTGAAAGGAGGGTGCATGACAGGCTAGGAGGGCTGAAACTGAGTGGAAGGTAGCTCCGAGGGCTAGCTAAATGAGGGCTAGGTGCTGGGACTGATGACTGGAATGCATGCAAACCCTAAAAGTGCATGCATGACTGCAAATGTAAATGATCAAAATACTGGTGGGACTAGGATGGAGTATAGGAATATCCTAACACCCCCCCTTAATCCATCCATGGCCCTAGTAACTAAGACCAAAGGTCACCCAATACAATGAATAATAATAGTCAATAAACCAAGGAAGTGGGGAAAATTTCATGGGAAAAATACCCCCCCCTCAAAACAGATTGTAAGACACACATAAAAGATAAATGCTCCAAACTCAAGCAGTTGTGATGCTTGGTCATATGTCTGGAGGTATCTTCTTCTTGTCAAGAAGTGGATCATTCTCAAAAAGCATGTGCTTGTACTTGCTCTTTAGATCGAATGTGATGAGAACAAATCCAAAAGTATGAGGATGATCCTTGAACTTGTGATTCGAATCAGTTGAGGTAGATAAAAAACATGAATATGTAGATAGTCTCTTGTCTTCTCCTTCGAACCATCATGGGTGAGATTATGCCAAAAAAAACCATCAAATAATAATGATTGCTTGAAATCCAAATCAGATTTAAGACTTGATGAATAGTTTCTTGAGATCTCCTTTGAACCAGTAGGGGTGAGATCAAAACCATCATATGCATGAGAAATTATCTCAAGTAGTGTTTTCTTAGGATCCAAATTAGATCCAAGACTTGAGTCATGGTTTCTTGAGATCTCATTTGAACCATGAGAGGTGAGATCAAAACCAGTAAATGCATGAGAAATTATCCCAAGCGAATGGAAATGGTTTCTTGAGATCTCCTTTGAACCATAAGAGGTGAGATCAAAACCATTAGATGCATGAGAAATTATCCCAAGCGGGTGGCAATGGCCATATTCTTCAATAACCTTCTGAAAGCATGGAATAATGATCATATAGTAGTAAATAAGAGGTGATTGCTTGAGGAGAGTGAATGCATTACCTCCAATAGTTGATTTGACCTCCGAAATAATCATGTGATCATGATGCAAACCAACAGACTCTAGTGCAATAGAGGATTTAGGACCTTCTGCAATATCTAGAGTGTGAGCTGGCTCATAAAGAGAAGAAATTTGGAGCATGAGTGTAGAATCTGCAAGTTATTTGTGGACAACTTCAGTATGAGATGATACTGGTTCATTATCTGAGAGACCATCAAGGAGGGCGAATGCATCACTATGCTTGTTCTCGAAAGGGTTTGGACCAATCCCTTCATTCTGTCTCCTAAATATTACATCCAGGTGAGCCCATAGCTCTTTTGGAGACGAAATATCAGGGAGGTCATATAACATGCATCGAGGCATAGCATACATCATTGTTGCACCAGCTTTTTCACCTTTATCTAACCAGTCATTCTCTTCATCATAAGATTCGAACTCTCTTTCAAAACAATGATCAAAGAGACAATGTCTCTTCAAATGTGCTATCATTTGTGGTTTCCATTCATCATAGTTGAATGCAGAAAGAGGAGTAATTCCTGATGAATACATGGAAGTTGTTTGAAGACCTACAAAAACAACAGAAAATATCTGCAACGGCTACTGCTGCAAAATTGCAGAAACTGCTGCATTTGCTACACTCGAAATCTTGATAATAACCTGCAAAAAACTCTCAGGAATGGAGATAAACAATAATCTCAACATGCTCTGATACCATGTGAAAATCCTCACAGCAGATCTAAGAGATGATGTATACCTCACAAGAAACTAATTGATTAAGAAAGAAAATAGAAGAAGAGTGGTCAATGCAGTATAATGAGCAACAGAATAATAATACATTATAACTCGGATAGAAGCAAAAATACTTCACACACACTAATTAATTAATCACAATATGGACAATAAGTAGTACACTGCATGAGGATTCGAATTAGCCTTCATGGAGTGATCAAAAGATCACTGGAGTGTCATCGGAGCACAACTAGTAGTCTATCTCATCATCGGTGGAGTCATCAATGCATAAGTAACTGTCAACCATCAGTTAAATTGAGTCTAACTGAGTGTGGTAGGTGTAATTGAAAGTAACTGGCACATGGAGACACTAACTGAATGAAGGAGGCTCAGTGGAGGGTGCATGAGGAGCTAACTAGAGTCAGAACAAGTAGTCATGTCTCATCGGAGGTCAATCAGAGTGATAACAGCAGTGAGGAGTCAGTCTGGCCTCAAATCAAGGAAAGACTGGTGGATAACTGAAGTAAAATGGACTGGTAGGTGAGAAAGGTGCCCTTCTCATGCAGTAGGTGAAAGGAGGGCGCATGACAGGCTAGGAGGGCTGAAACTAAGTGGAAGAAAGCTCCGGGGGCTAGCTAAATGAGGGCTAGGTGCTGGGACTAATGACTGGAATGCATGCAAGCCCTAAATGATGCATGCAAACCCTAAAAGTGCATGCATGACTGAAAATGTAAATGATCAAAATAATGGTGGGACTAGGACGGAGTATAGGAATATCCTAACAGGATGGTGCCTTCTTGTTGGGTGGAATTCGTAATGTCAGCTTTATCGCGAAACATGCTTTTCCTTTTTGCTTGGTTTCCAATTTTCTCGCGTAGTGGAATGCATTCGCAAGCATATTGACAGTCAAAAATTCCATCTTTTGCTGAATGTACTGGGACAATCCGCTAACGTACTTCAGAACAAGCAATTTCTCTTCTTCTTGGATGCCAAGTCTCTCTATGAGTCGATAGAACTTGTTGGTGTAACTTTGTACTGATTGGTCTTTCCATTTCCTTAGTTGATGCCACTTCTTATACTGCTACTCGAGGTATTTAGGCAGGTAAAATTCCTTTCGGATGTGTTTGAAGAATTTATCCCATGTGTCGATGGGGTCTTCGTTTTTCTCCATCTTTGTCGAGAGGTTCTCCCACCAACAATGCACGTAGGTTGACATCTTTAAGGATGCAATGGTGACTTTTTAAGCTTCGGAGAGTTGATTTACAGCGTAATAGGATTCCAATTGTTGCACCCAATTGTTGACAGATTCCCCGTCAATCTTACCTTCAAGATTCGGTATGTCCAAATTCATTTGCACTTTGAAGGGGATAATTTTATCGGAGTGAGTTCTCATCGAAAATCCTCTGGATGTTGAAGTAAATCACATGAGAATTTCGTTGAACTGGGCGAACATTACAGTCCGTTGTCAATCCAGAGCTTGCTCAATAAGCTGTGTTGTCTCGTCGGATGCATGTCTATCGTTTGTTTCTTTTGTCATTTCTGTAGGTGGCGTCTGCTTGGATTGTTGAGATTGCAAGCGATTTTGAACCGGCATAAGTTAGGTAACTTCGAGAGAAGTTTATATGCAGAACTTAAGTAAGAAATTGAGTGCTCTGATTTGAGTCTGCTCTGATACCAATGATCTATGTCGCGTGCAGGAAGCACGAGGGGGATAACATTTGGACTGAATGAGTCGGCTTTGTTATGGTAGAAGCAATTAAGAATAATCAGAATGAGAAAACCAGGATTACACTACACAGATAAACACAATATGTGTAGACAATATGCAGGAATGCGAACTATTCTTCTCTATTAGATGTAAAAAAGTAAATTCATTGATGTATGTTACAATATTATACATGTTTATATAGATTTCTGAGACGCTTGGGTGCCTTTCCATTATGTTCAGTTACAAAGACGAAGTTAGAACGGTTCAACAATTCAACCGTTACAGTCGACTGGAATACAAAGAGATAGTCTGCCGAAGTTCGACAGTCGCTAGTCACATGTCGACGCTGCTTGTTGATGTCGCAAACTATGAGGTTGTTGAACATGTCAAAGGTGTAGAGTGTGTTGTTGTATGTCGAAGTCGAGACTTGTCGGAGTTGTGTCAACGTCGAAATCTCTTGAATTTGTTGAGGTTTTCGAAGTCGTGTCGAAGTCGAAACTTGTTAAAGTTGTATCGACATCAATGACTTGTCGTAGTTGATGTTAGATTTCGACAAAAATGACAACTGCGATGTGGATCAGTACTTTTGTTTCTTGATAACTCATTGTCATCACAAGTGAGTTGTCTCGCGTTGGTTAATAATTTTCATTATTGATTGGTAATCCAACGTAGTTTCTCCATGTTTGACTTCAAGAAGATTTATTCACATGGATTATTGTACATAAGCATGGATATTGGACAAAGACTATATATTTATATTGTTCCAGCAGTCTAGCAGTACTTTTTCATTCATTTTCCATCAGTTCAACAGTAATTTTTCATACATTGTCCAACATTTAGTAGTATCTAGATACACCACTACAATGCATAAGCCTTGATCATTCTCAGGATTTCATTGTTCTTTTGGTCCCAATGTAGATAATTTTCTTATTGTTTTCTTTGATTGCATCTTCAGCATGCATGACTCCCACCTTCAGCATCACTCTCAGCATCAGTTCCTCCTTCATCAACTTCAACAAATATCATTCCATCCATGCTAATCCAATCTTTCATAGAGGTAAACTTCAGGTAAAATAGTATGAGTTTCTGATTTATTAAAAGTGTAGGAGAATGTTGTGAAAAAACACTAAGCATTATTCATTTCTATTTTTAGAGTATCATTTTCACTTCTTTACCATTTTTAATTTTTCAAGGACATAAAAAGCTTTAAGTTTGGGGGGGAGGGATATTTTTCATTGATTTTCCTATCATGACCCTACCATTAATACTCTTTTCCATCCATCACCATCTTTGATCATTCCAAAACCTCCCTTGTTCCATCTGACCCATGATATCATCCTACATGTGGCATCATCTCCCACAACCTTGTTGAAGGAATAAAATGATAAAAACCATTTCTACATAATAGTTATTCGTGTTGTTACACAAGAACCAACAGTTAGAAGACAAGCATCAATTGATGCTCATGGACAAGCCAAGAAAGGAATGTGATGGTCCACAAGAACCTACAACAAAATAAACTGTTGTAGAAGCCATTTTTTCATAAGAACATGATTCCATATAAGAATGTGGAAATCAAACGTATGATTTATTTGATTCATGATTTGCTTGTGCATACAATGTTTTATCTCTTCAAGCTGTTGAGAGTTACAAAGTACTTCATAATGATGATATGGTTCTTGTTGATGGATGCTTATGTTCCTATTCACATGACTCGGGAGAGATTTTATGGTGTTTTATTGAAAATCCCTATTTTGATCTTATATGTCTTTATCACATGGATCTTATGAGATTTCACAATCATCAGTCACAGCAGTATGAGGGAACATTTATTGGCAGTAGAACATTGTTATGTCATTTTTAGTGTTGATCATCATTTCTGTACATGAAAATATCACTTGAAGAGACCACATCCATGGGAAAAATATCGTAAGATTTGAATGTTGGAATATTTTTTGGCAAACTCTATTTTCAATCCTAAAGGAAGTTTTCATATCTGTCTACATCTGGTAAGTGCACAACAACAACACTGCCATACCACCACTAGCATCCTTAATCTATGGCATCAAGCCATGATCAGTCCATGCTCTAGTATTTGATTTAAATTATGGAAATTATTTGGCCCTATACTAGCAATAGAGGAAACATCTTATGACAATTTCTTAAAATGAATCTACGTTCGCCTCCTTCACAGCATGGATTTGGTATAATACTCACTAAATGGTTTCCTGATTTATTGTTGCATTTTATCAGTCAAATGTTGATCATGATTGGTATGATCGTGATAGATATAGAATGACAATAACAAAGGAATCACGTAGTCTTCAACATGATTTGGGCCTTTTTGTTGCACAACAAGCAATGTGATTGTGACAAGAATTTTTTTTGCAAATATGAACAAACTTAACAATAATAAAATCCTCTTAAAAAAAGGCTGCATACACAACATATCAATCAAATCACTTAATGGGATAAAGGGGATATGTTTGTGGTAGCTTATGTATGATTTCTTTATTATTTGTGACCAACAATAATAATCACTTCCATATCTGTACCATAAAGTGTGACCAAGGTATTCATGGGCTGAAGAATAAAATCTACTTGTAACAACTCTTAGTTGTTTGGTATGTGGATGTTGTCTACTCCATTGTTTTGAAATCTTGAGTTATTCTAATGAACAAAACATTATATTTTGACCAATTTCATTGCAATAGGATTTAAAATCTGGCTCCTCATTGGATCTAAGTAGCACTCCCTTGGAATTTTGGGTGTTTTGAGTATTTTGAGCGCTCTCCTGCTGCTATGGTTTTTCCAGGGACGAAAAAATTTCTTATTTTGGGGGAGATTGTGGGGATAACCAAGCACCATATGGTGCAGAATCTTGAAGGTAATTGGTGACATGGTAAAATCAACCAACAATCCTATGGATGTTTGAAAAAGTATGAAATATTATATTGTCATTAATGTTTATGTGATGATAGCAGGAAACTTGAGTGGTCATAGTTTTAAACACAAGAATAATAGGGAAACCATTTCTTCAAGGTGACATAATGGATATAGATTTTCTAAATATCCACTCCATGGGAACTCACATGTCACATCCCCATTTTGAACCTTGTAATATTTTGGGCTATAATGTAAATATTGTATGCATATTATATATGATTCCTAGCGTGGAGCTCAAGGCCAAGTCCCCTGCTAGTGAACGCTCGACCTTGAAGAGGCAAGTATTGGATATTATGCCACCCATGTGCTAGTGAACCATGGGGATTGTAAATATGCATTTTAATATAAATTCCCACAACTAGATATGCAATGCAACAAGATATGGGGGCATGATATTTACAAGGAATTGGGAGGTAAATATTCAAACCCTTGATCCAATCAAGTCAAGCCAAGTGTCAATAAGAGAACCCATGAACCCTCAACTACCCATGTTGACTTTTGTGCCCAATCATTCATTTCTCCCAAGAGTTGGTTGAGGTAGTTAATGCCTTGGGGAATGGAGAGGTATGGTTGTCCAAATTTGAGTATGGGAAAGCCACCCTTCCTAGAATTTTGTGTTTCGCTTCTTGGGCAAGAAAAGAGCCACAAAATTTTCCCTAAGCTATTCTTCACCCATGGCCTTGCTCTCTCACGCAGTCTGAGCTAGCTGGGGCTTCCTCCTTCATGTTTTGCATCATTTTCCTGCATTTTCCATGGCTGGGAACTCTTTTTTGGTTGGTACAGTGACTGGGAGAGGAGAACCACGATTTAGGGGTTTATAGAGGCCGTTTATGTCCCTTGAAAGCCCAGATACGTTTTCTGAAAACGATTTTTCTCTTCCAAGGTTTTTTTTCCCATCTAAACATTTCATTTTTGGGTGTGAAACGATTTGGGGAAAACCCATAGACCCTATTCTGTGAATCCCATTGCTGAAATGCGTATCCATGCCCAGTTTTGAGTGGTTGTGTGTGTAAAAGAATGTTGGGGTTGAGATGGGTATCCATTGCTTTGGGTTGTGCTGAACTTGAGAGTCCCCTTTTCCTTGTAGATATCATGCCCAATGTGGGGGTGGTCTCTGAGTGCTAAAAGAATATAGGCTGGGCAGAGACCTATGGTTGGGTGGAACGTTGCAGTGGCATAGCTATTTGCTTGGGATAGCATTATAGTGAGATAAGTATATTCTCTTATGCGTATTTACTTATGCACTGTTTTAATTAAAGGATGGTTGCTCTTGATATGGTTGATGCATGTGAAATGTATGTGGATGATATCTTATTCCACTGTACATGTTTGCCTGATTTATGGGCATTTGTTCATATTTATATGAATCATGGATGTTGAAATGGGCTAATTTTTATAAAAGCCCAGATTTTTGGGTATCATGTTCCCTTCCTTGCATTAATATATGGGAGGGGATGTGACATCACATCAGATCAGTTATGCAATTAAGATCATATTTTACTCATCCACATTTTTACAAACGTCCATAAAATGAATTATTGATATCTTCTAGATGGTGAACTAGGTATCCTTGAAATTTGGTGACAAGAATCCCGATGTTAAGATGAAGAACACTACACAATTTCAGCAACACCCAATTTGTATTTTGTGAGAAAAAGCTTGATGTTACTTCCTGAAGTAGCTTGCTATTACTTCCTGCGGATTGTTGTTACTCCATCAAAATTGATACAAATAACTTGAGGGATACTTTTGAAGGTATGTTGACAATGGGAATTGAATATAAGGCTGCTAAGATGATCTAAGTGACCATGGTTTGAAAAATCATAAGTTAGATCACTTGTTTTGTTCATGATTGACTAATAATGACATGTGTTTAATATTGATATTTTATGAGACATGAAATTTTTCAAAAATGGGCAGCCATTATTTTGAAGAGGTTTTGGGAAAGAAGTGTTATATTCCATCAGTATCATGAGTTGGGAAAGAAGAGTAGTTTTGGTTACTGTGCATTGAAAAATGGAAGCAAAATTTAATTGATTCCTTATAGCTTGGTTGATGCAAAGGTATTGAGTTGCATGAGGACATGAAACATATTCAGTTTGGAGGAGATATTGGGTCGCTGATTTATCACTATTATTATCACTTCCAAATATTCATTTCATCCCTTTTGCTTCCTATTACCACTCTATCACTCCATTTACCACAATTTATCGTAGAACAACATATCATACTTATTTATTCTTTAGCGGTTTAGTAATTTTCATTTTCCTTCATTTTTAATGAATTAAAAAATTATTATGCATGATTTTGTTGATGACAGTTTATGAAGAAATTTCTTGTAACATCAGTAACAACACTCATGGTTCCAACCTCCAAGATTGGCATACTAGCACAACTCCCCGTGGAAATCCACAACACTGGTTTTGTTCCCAAGTTCGATGACATGGATTTGTGTTACTTAATTCTCACCCAAGTCGCACATCTAAGCTCCAGTTGATGGTCAAATGTTCCTAGTCATAAATGTGTTAAATAAGAAAATATAATTGTGTGTTGTAATTTGCGGGCAAATCAAAATGAATTTTTAAAATATGGGACATGGGTTTTGTGTAGAATGGCCCCAATTAAGTGGTTAGGGAGCCGTTTTCAAAATAAGGAATTGGGAGATCCATATGTTTTTCTAAAGTGTATCTCCCCAGATTCACTATTGCAGTCGAATTTTTCCTCAATTGCAAAACCAAATTCAACCTATTCTCATCTAATTGGTGTTGGAGAGATCCTTGACATCTGATATTGTTTGATTGATCTTTTGTAGAAAATCTAAAATTGCAATAAAAAACATTTTGTAATCTATTCATAGACTAAGAAGCCTGATTTGGGGAAAATGGGATATGATTTGTCCCTTAGCTCTGTGTGTATTTAATTGAAGCCATTAATCACAATAGGGGGAGATTATTATGAAAAATCAGTGTTTTGTATTCTCTAAATTCTAATTAAAAAAGTATTGGAAATTATGTGGATTTGATCTATGAGGAATTGATTTGATTTGTAGTTCGTGAGCTTCCTCCAACAACATGTGTTAGGAAGGAATGCCCCCCTTCTCTAAACATGGATCTTTGTTTCTGTATAGTAAGTAGAGTTCTTTTATTTTAGTTTGTTGTTACTATTTTTGTGTTGATTTACATTTACACTTGAGATTGTTGTTACTTATATTGGTTTGCAAGTGTGTGTGTACAGGATTGGATTGTTGCTACTTGTTCATATTTTATACAGCGTTGTTACTCTATGTTATGTTGTTACTTGCTAATTACCTGGTGTTACTTGCTATTACTTAGCTACGATTCTTGAATTTTGAGTATTTCCTTTGATTTCAACAATTGTGGGTTTGTTTTACTTCTACAAGTGTTGATTGATTTTCTTTATGCAAGAGTGGAGTGATTTCAAATTATGCAATAGTGATTCAATTTCAGTAGTGTGGCTTACATTTATACAAGTGTGGGTTTAACCTTTTATTTTAGCATGTGTGAGTGTGTTTCAATTCAAAAACAAAAGTGTGAAGAGTGTTTTCATTCAGGAAGTGTGTTTCAGTTAAGTAAGTGTGATCTAGTCTATAGCGAGTAGAGTAAGCATATAGAATAATCAATGATCTAAGAGGAAATTGTTGTCTACATAGACTTTGCACATAACCTTGAAATAAAAGATGTAACCTGGATTGATAATTAATGTAAAGGTTAATTAGTTGTTTTAAAAAGATAATTAAAACCAACAACACTAGTATCTATTTAAATATGTTAACTATGTGGACAATGGAACCATTGAATTTACTTCTTGAGCTATTAGGATTCCAAGGAGTATTTCCTTGGTTCTTATTTACTATAGTCCCTTAACCATGATGATGTATAGAGAAGGGGAGGGGGTATTTATGTTAGATACCCATGGATTATCTATAGAACATTGTTGGTCTTACATTGACCAATGGAGCAATCCAAAGAATTCCAATGCATGTTAAATTTTGAGCATTAATTCACAATGCTCTAGGATCTTCACTGAGAGAATAACATATACAATATATCAATGCATAACAATCACAATAAGCATGAAAAGCATCATAAGAATCAAAAGCATGAGAGACAAGAGACACAGAGTTTCTGTGGGGAAAACCCTAAGGTGAAAAACCCCACAACTTCCTCAGAGATAGAGAGAGCAATGGCTCAACCAAAGTACAACCAAAATACACTAAGATAGTCTCCTAGTAGAAGATGATCCTCCTCCTCACTAGTGCGCCACTTTCTGAGTGAGAGAAGTGTGAGTTTCCAAATGATCAAAATAGAGATCTCCCGATCTCTATTTATACTAACCTGTTTTCCCAGTGACCTTATGGGACCGACTTGTCTAGCTAGGTACATCCACAATATAATATATATTTTAGGGCCAACCCCACACATGGTGGTCTAATAACCCATCGCAAGTACACACACTTGCAAAACTTGTCAATACACATGAAGACACCTCCTTATAGGGGAATAACACATCTCTTATAAGGGTACAATAAATATATATGAAATACATAGATGAAATACATTCCAAAGTTACATATACATCAACACTCCCTCTTAACTAGGAAGGTATTTCTCAACACAAATCTGCTAGACAAGTCTTCTTCTCGGGATCATCGTCATCGATGCATCGTCATCATTATCGTCACTACTGCTGCTATCTCAACTAATCTTTGACTCTACTCATCATAGGAAGTTCTACAGAGCCAATCCTTTTTCATACTAGATGTAGGCCCACCACCTGTAGGTCTTCAACATCACTATACTGTGGAAATCTCAGGACTTATTATGTGCATCACAAAACCTTAAAAAAGTCTCTTGACTAGCAAGAACCCTAAAGAGCATCTGAGGCCTTTTTCATCTTGTCCATATCTCCAGGACTTATTACATGTGACCCCACCACAAAACCTCGAAAGAGAATCCCAGGACTGATTATGAGCACAAGGCTCGACCTATTGGATCTCCCAGGGCACAAATTACATGTGGTCACCACAAAACCTTGAAAGAGCATCCCAGGACTGATTACGAGCACACGGCTCAACCTATCGGATCTCCCAGGGCACAAATTACATGTGGTCACGGCAAAACCTCGAAAGAGCATCCCAGGACTAATTATGAGCACACGGCTCAACCTATCGGATCTCCCAGGGCACAAATTACATGCCATAGGACAAAACCTTGAAAGAGCATTTGATAGATATCCCAGGGTACAAATTACATGCCATAGGAAAAACCTCGAAAGACTATCTGCAGATCTCCCAGGGCATAAATTATATGTCCTCCCAAGCAAAACCTCGAAAGAGCATTTGCCAGATATCCTAGGGTACAAATTACATGCCATAGGAAAAACCTCGAAAGACTATCTGCAAATCTCCCAGGGCACAAATTACATGCTTATCTGCACAACCTGTTCCATGACCACAAAGTATCAACTTGATACTCACCATAGATCATCCTGATGTACACATGATCATCCTAATCATCATCACTGCAACATCCTGTTGCATGTCATCTAGAGCAACATCCTGAAGCTCATCATCCATGATCATCCTGATCATACAATGCATCTACCTGATGCATACCAAGTATCTACCTGATACATATCATCATACATGATCCACCGGATCATACAGTGTATCCACCTGATACAAATACAAATACATGATACATATCACCATACATGATCCACCTGATCATACAATGTATCCACCTAATACATATACAGATACATGGTCCAAGCATCCAACATGATGCATACATACATATAAATGATCCAACTGATCATATCCAGCCTCCAACATGATGCATACATACATATATAAATAAATGATCCAACTGATCATATCCAACATCCAACATGATGCATACATACATATATAAAATGATCAACTGATCATACAAAGCAGAAACCAGAACATCATTCTGATGCTCATCATCCAACGCTTACATCCACAACCATGTGAAGGATCCTCCTTCCAACATGCTTGGAATGGCTTCAGCAAATGTGTCCATCACTTCTTTTTCGAAGTGTCATCAATCCGAAGAACGCCAAGCCTCTCCTTGAAGTACTCGAACTTCACCCTAGCTAGTGGTTTCGTCAGCACATTTGCAATCTGCTTGTTCGCACAACGTACAAGAGCTTCACAGCTCCTCTCTGCACCATATCCCTAATATAGTGATATTTGATCTCTATGTGTTTCGACCTGTCATGAAACAATGTGTTCTCGAACAGCTTCACACAACTCTGGTTATCACAAAAGATACCAGCAGCATCTAATGGGAGATCAAATAACTCGGACAATAGCTTCCGTAGCCATACTGCCTCACAACTAGTTGAACAGGCTGCAACATACTCTACCTCAGCTGTACTCAGTGCTACGCAGGACTGCTTCCTGCAAAACCAAGAGATCACACCTGATCCCATACTGAAGCAGCATCCAGATGTTCTCTTCCTATCTGTAGCACTGCCAGCCCAATATGAATCACATAACCCTGTAGGTTAAACTTTTGATTTGCTTCATACTTGAGCCCATAATCCACTATACCTCAGAACATGCTTTACAGCAACCAGGTGAACACTCCTCGGATCTGTTAGGAACTGGCTCAATGTGTTCACCACAAAGCAAATATCTGGTCATATGTTCGTTAGGTACATAGAGGACCCAATCATCTGACGATACATAGAGACATCAACCGGCTCAGATGAAGCATCACATAGAAGCTTCAGATTCGATGCCATAGGTGTGGCCATGGCCTTGCAATCCATCATATTGAATCTCTTTAGGATCTCTATTGTGTACTTCCCTTGACCAAGGAAGATCCCACCTGCACTCTGCCACACCTCCATACCTAGGAAATAATGCATCATTCCCAAATCTTTCATATCAAACTCGGCAGCAAGCTTCCTCTTAGTATCTGCAATCAATCTGTCATCTCCTGTTACAAATAAGTCATCCACATATAGGAGTAGAATCATAGGATTCCCTTCCTCAACCTTGTAGTAAAGGTTGGAATCTGCTTTACTCTTGGTAAAGCCAAAACTATTTCCTGTCCATCCTACCATACCAAGTTCTGGGAACTTGCTTCAAGCCATACAAGGCTTTCTTCAACCTGCACACATATGTCTCCCTGTCATGTATTTCGAAACCGAGTGGTTGCTCCACATATACTTCCTCTTCAACTACACCATACAAGAAAGCAGTCTTGACATCCATCTGGTGTATTTTCCATTTCATTGCTACAGCCAGGGAAAGTACTGTTCTGATGGAAGTATACCTGGCTACAGGTGCAAAAGTTTCTTCATAATCTATTCCTTCTTTCTGAGAGAAGCCACGAGCTACGAATATTGCCTTGTATTTCTCCACACTGCCATCTGCAGCATGCTTGATTTTGTAGACCCATTTGGAAGTCTCAACAGACTTCTCTTTAGGTCTTTGGACAACATCCCAAACATCATTCTTCATTATTGATTGGTATTCCTCGACCATGGAATCCTTCCATTATTTCTTTTCCGCTGCTTCTTCATAACTGGAAGGTTCTTTGTTCATAATGTCACAGAGTAAAGAAACATAGCTGGTATGTGATCTGGTTCTCTTCTTTGCTCTGTGTTCTTCTTCTGGAATGCTAAATCTTTCTGCATCTTGAATGATCTCTCTAGCCCATGTAGGTTTCCACTTGTGATATTTATCCTCTCAGGGTGGATCTACAGGTTCTTGCGGATCTTCAAACTCACGAACAACTTCTGGAATTGCTTCAGTCATGGTAGTGTCTTGAAATCTAGTTTCCTTAGTTTCTTCATAAACCTCGATAGGTGCCTTCCTTGATTTGTTGAATGCTGAGTTTTCATCAAATGTTACATCTCTGCTGACATCAATCTTCTTGAACCCTGGAAAGTATATTCTGTAAGCCTTCGAGCTTTCACTATAACCCACAAAGATACCCTTCTTTCCTGAAGGATCTAATTTGGTCCTCTTTTCCCTTGGGACATGAGTGTGTACTGGACAACCAAATATTCTGAGATGGCTGACTTCAGGTTTCTTACCAGAAAAGACCTCTTCTGGTGTCTTGTTGTCCAATATCTTGTGGGGTGTTTTGTTCTGCACATATACAGTTGTTCTAGCTGCTTCTGCCCATAAATGCATAGGTAGATCCTGGTCATGCAGCATTGCCCTTGTTGCTTCCATGATTGTTTTGTTCTTCCTTTCTGCAACTCCATTCTGTTGAGGATTATAAAGAGCATTCAACTCCCTCTTAATCCCTGAATCACTGCAAAGCTTCTTGAAGTCACCTAAGGTGAATTATCCACCATTGTCGGATCTAAATGTTTTGATCTTCTTGTCAATTTGATTCTCCATCAAGGTTTTGAATTCCTTGAACTTATCAATCACCTCATCTTTGTTCTTCAAGAAGTATACCCAAGTCTTCCTGGAGAAGTCCTCAATAAATGAGACATAGTAAACATACCCACTTAGAGAATTGGATGACATAGGACCACATACATCTGAGTGGATGATTTCCAAGATATCCTTTGCCTTGCTTTCACTGCTTGGGAAAGCCTTCTTAATGTTCTTACCTTTTGCACATCCTTTGCAAACACCTTCATGTTTGGTCTTGATTTCAGGAAGACCCTCTACAGCCTTGCTTGCAATTGGAAGTGCCCTATAGAGCATATGAGCAAGTCTTCTATGCCAAAGTTCACTTGGCTCCATGTAGTCATGTACCATGGCATGTTCAGGTTGACCCTTCAATTTATACAAACCTCCCTCTTGCTCTCCAATCACTACTGCATCATCTATGGTCTTTCCCTTTGGACACATTAGGACTTGGCCATCCACAAATTCAACCCGCATACCTTTTGCATCCAATGCAGAGATGGAGAGTAAGTTCTTCTTGAGCCCAAGTACATAAAGGACTTCTTTCATCTTCAAAGATTTTCTAGAATCTAGGTTGTAGGAGGCTTCACCACTTCCTTTGATTGGGTATTGATAATCATCCCCAAGTTTCACCTTATGGGGTGATTCATGTTTAGATAGATTCACAAAAGTTTCCTTAAACCCAGTCATGTATTTGGAAGCCCCACTGTCAATCATCCAATCATTACAACCATGGGAGATAGTACCCATGAGAGCAGAAATTAGAACATACTCTTCTTCACTTGATGAGTCATCATCACTATCACTTTCTTCCCTAGCCTTCTTCTTTAGGGGTTCATCATCTTCGGCAGCATGAGCATGATATCTTCTTTTGTTATTCTTCTTCTTGTTGTTGAAGTTGTTTTTGTTGTCTTTCTTCTTCTTGGGACAGTCTGAAGCAAAGTGTCCCTTCTCATTACAATTGAAGCATCTGATATCTTTCTTATATTTAAGATAATGGTGGTGTGAGAATTTCCTGTTATGAGATGATTCCTTCTTGGACTTTCCTTTCCTGGCATGTGCTGTGAGAGCTTGATCTTCATTTCCCATCTTTTCTTCTCGGGCCACAAGCCTAGCTTCTTCTTGAGAGCATTCTTCCCGCAATCTGTTGAAGGAGATCAACTTCTTCCTTGCACAAATTCCTTGAATAAAGGAATCCCATGACCTGGGTAGGCCATTTAGAGTGGTCATCACCACTTCACCATTCTCCACCATTTCATCCGCTGCTTCTAGTTTTTTCTTGATCTAGGAGACCCTTGAAAAATAAGATTGAATGGTTTCTCCATTCTGAAACTTTACTCCTTTCAACTGGTTCCACAAGGTCATCTTCCGATTTATGTTCTTCCCTTCAAATAGCTTGGTCAAAGAGTCAAACATCTCCTTGGGTGTCTTTAGAGAAGACACACGGGGTATGAGATCGTCTTTGATAGAATCAGCAATGATTCTCTTTGCCTTGACCAAGTTCTTCTTATGCAATACTTTAGCCTCTTCATCCTCTGGGATAGGGATGTCTTCTTTTACATATGAGTCCAACTCATTCTCTTCCAGGATTAACCCAATCCTATACTTCCAAGCTCGGAAGTTATCATCCCCTTCAAGTTTATCCTCAAGCTTGGTGTGGTGAGACATCTTAAAGAGTACTTCAAATGGAAATAGAAAAGATTTAGGTCTTACCACTTGAAATGCTAAAAACTGGATCTGGTCCTGAATCAGGGTTTGTCAAAAAAACCCTAAAACTTCAAAATGTGAATTTCAATTTTCTAAAAGGATAGAAAGATGTGCCTTGATGAGCTGATCAGCCTAGTGTATTCAGAATTTGAGATCAACAAATCTTTACCCTTCAGATTTTCCTTTTTGTCCTCCCGGGTTCACTAGGGAGAGCCCTGAATTAGGGTTTGAGTTTCCTGGAGATCTACCCAGCCAAAAATCTCGATCCAAAGCTCTAAACTTCGATTTTTACAAGGAGCTTCCAGCTATGTCTTCATATTTCAGAAATTCCTATTTTTGTGGAAACCCTAATTTTTAGGGTCAAATATGAAAAACCTCAAAATTGAATTCTGATTGGATAGATAGATTCTTCTTGATGAGTAGAGTCAATCTGCTATACTGCTTTTCCAAAATCTGTGGAGAGAAACCCAATAAACAAGAAACTCAAGTTTATGTCATTGCAAAATGTCTTCTTCTCAGGTTAGCTCTGATACCATGTTAAATTTTGAGCATTAATTCACAATACTCTAGGATATTCACTGAGAGAATAACATATACAGTATATCAATTCATAACAATCACAATAAGCATGACAAGCATCACAAGAATCAAAAGCATGAGAGACAAGAGACACAGAGTTTCCGTGGGGAAAACCCTAAGGTGAAAAACCCCACAACTTCCTCAGAAATAGAGAGAGCAATGGCTCAACCAAAGTACAACCAAAATACACTAAGATAGTCTCCTAGTAGCAGATGATCCTCCTCCTCACTAGTGCGCCACTTTCTGAGTGAGAGAAGTGTGAGTTTTCGAATGATCAAAATATAGATCTCCCAATCTCTATTTATACTAACCTGTTTGCCCAGTGACCTTATGGGGCCGACTTGTCCAGCTAGGTACATCCACAATATAATATATATTTCAGGGCCGACCCCACACATGGTGGTCTAATAACCCATTGCCATGTACACACACTTGCGACACTTGTGAATACACATGAAGACACTTCCTTATAGAGGAATAACACATCTCTTATAAGGGTACAATAAATATATATGAAATATATTCCGAAGTTACATATACATCAACAATGCATGCTTAGATCTAGTTTATGAATTTAGGTGAGGAAAAAAATGTACCATGCTCTCAATGAGGAATTCATGTCTAACTTAGTCAATGCCTTTTTCCATATCCATAATTATCACCATCCCTTTCTCTCTCTCTTGAATATTGGAATGCATTTCTTCTATGATCAATACAACGTGTTCATCAATTTTCCTCCTTACCACAACGCCACCTTGTTATAAAGAGATGAGTGGGTGGACGAGGGGGTTGAGTCTAGTTGCAATAATTTTTATCAAATTTTTATATGAAACACTCCAAAGGGATATTGGCATGACACTGCTTAATGAGTTCAAGTTGGATTCCTTTGGGATAAGGGTGGGAAAACAAGATTCCTCATAATGACAACATCGATCTTGTACTTTTCAATATTTTATATATGTATCCCTTGGTAATGTGCCTTCATGCACAATAGAAATGAACTGAAAATATATCCAATCCAAGTGATTTACCCAATTCCATCACCCAACCTACTTCTTCTAGGTCATGCTATTTTATTGAAAGCATTGGTTTTGTTATTTATATTAGAGATGTTTGGAATGTTTAATAACATTAAGTATACCATTACTTATGAAGTCATGCTAACTTATGTGAATACTAAATCAAAGTGATTATATGTTGCTTCAATAATCTTTTCAAATTGGGAGGCTCTTTCCCCATTTTTCATCTCTATTGCTTCTACATTATTTCTTATCCTATAGGGGTTGGATTTCTTGTGGAAGAATTTAGAATTTGTATCCCTTGATTTCAACAATACGATTCTAGAATTTAATCTTGAGTGCTCCTATTTTCTTTATTAGTCCATTAGGCATTTGATTGGGACAGGAAAGATGTTTCAACCTTTATAGTCAAAAGCAAGTAATCCGTACAAATTATACCTGATCATGCAGCATGCTTTTGCAACCGGATTATGGGCTCCTACTCTTCTCTAACTTTGGAATTCTTCCAGCATAACAACCCTTAATACAAGTTTCTCCTCTTGTGAATGAGAGTCTCCATATGTTTAACCCCTCTCCTCAATCCTCCTTGTATTTATTGAACAAGGTAGGCAGTTTAGATCGAGAGGTGATTGAAATGGAAGTTGGGGAAGTTGCAAAACCAACTGCAACTAATCCAAATTCATCAAATTAATATATTTTTGACCACATTTCAAGATGTGCGCGAGTTTTTCACAGTGGAGTAGCGCACAATATGCAACTTCAGTGCTTAACAACCAGTGTTTGCAGAATTTTTGAAGGTGTGCGCTAGTTTGCTGAAGTGGAGTGGCGCATATTAAGATGTGTGCGCTACTATTTAGCCTGTGGAGTAGGGCATGAGCGCTAGTATGCTGCAGTAGCGTAGCGCATATGTTAAAATGTGAGGTTTTTCAGGGTTTTTCCAGCTTGCAGAAGGGTAAGTCAGGTCAAAGTATCATCTAAGAGAAATGATTTGACCACAGACGAAGAAGTGCAAATTTGACTTGGAATTTGACCTATAATTCCAAGTCAAAGGAGGAGCAAGAAACCGCAGAACCAAGTCACAGAAACACCTGAAACACAGATCAAGGTCAACGAGCAATTACAATCTTAACATCATATAGATGTATAGTGTGATACAACATAATCTCCGATACTTAACTAGGAGATGTATATATAGCATGGCAACTTGAAATACAAATGTGGATCCATGTCAAATTGAGAGATCATAGCCATAACAACAAACTGGATCTATGTCTCATGGAGAGCCGTAAATAGGTGAGGCTCAGTCTTGCGCAGCTTAGGTGATAACATAATGAGGTGATGTCATCAACATCCCAAGGTCTTCATCCAAAACAACCCAAGGTACAAACCCTAACCATGTGAATAAATGAGCTAAAAGTCAAACATGGGGGGTATCGTTTGATTACCGATCCTTGATGTATACCATTAACAAATGCGACGGCTTCCACCGATAATGATAATGGGGCCCAAGGTACCTAGTACAATCCAACAAGTGTGAATAAGTGGACTTGGCGTCGAACACTTGAGGAACCTGTCGAATAAGAGACATTGATGTATTCTCATGATTCAACAGCGAGGAAAATTTCCATTGGTGACTGCAATCTCCAAGGTACTAACCGAAACTCTAAACTTCATTCCCAGAGAAAAATGAGTTGATGTCGATGGGAAGAAGTCCATTAGAAGGGAGGACTTAAGGCATCCTCCATCATCCAACACGAGGGACACTCAATTGGTATGAGTTGATATGGAGTAATACACGTAACAAGACTCACACTAGGATGGTCGACACATGAGGTCAAAGTAAACTGCAGAATGGCCGACACAGGCTATATCCTTGAACAGTGAGCACGACACAAAGTGACTTAGGAAGTTTTCAACATAATGGGGAAATGATGTAAGCCTGTAATGTAGGAGACATTAGCAGACCCTCCATATGGTTGGAAGAATAACCAATCGGGGGAGTAAACAACTCGGAGATCAGGTTCACCCTAAGGTAAAAAAACTAAGCCCGACTGACATGATAGACTCAAATAGGTGCTGTGTTCAAGGATAGAACTGACTGAACTGCCTTTGAAACTAAAGATATGATACATCCTTCTTATCCCTTATTATTTTTAGATAAAAGAATACCTTTCTTGTTGTTTTAATGAGTCCAAGAAAGAATGAAAACTCAATAAGTCCAACCATGTGAAAAAGTTCAACGAGCCCATGGGAGGAAGACTCAGGACCTTCTTCATTGTTTACAGAGTTTGAAGAAGAGATAGAAGATTACTCTATATTACTGATCTCTGGATTTTAGTATCGAGCCGAGATTTCTTCTTTCTCGCCAATGTTTTCAATTTTAAGGAGTCTGAAAAACTTAAACAATAACTCCATACACCTACTCATGGATTTTAATATCGAGCCCAAGTAGGTTAATGCTCGCCGGTGTTTTCCTATTTATAAAAACTAAAAAACTTAAACAATCCTCTATTTACCCTCTCGTGGATTTCACATCGAGCCCAAGTAGGTGAGTGCTCGCTTGGTGTTTTCATATTTAGAGAGCCTAAAAACCCTAAAGAAGGCTCCAAAAGGTCCTTTTTCATAAAGTTAGTCTTCTCCCCCGAAAAAGTGTAAAACAATGGAAGAAGAACTCTTCTAGCATATACCAGAGTATACCTTTTCCGTAAACTATCCACGAAGGCCCAGAAAAGGGGTAATTCTATACCTAAGCGGATGAGCCTTCAGTTCCTTTAATGAGCTTGAAGAGGACAAGTTTTCCTGGTGATCTTGTTTAGGTTTCAATAGTCCAAACAAGAGCTTAAAATGACTTAAATGACAGCTTCTAGGATCACGACTCATAATCTGCCAAAAACTAGGATCTCAACAACCATGTTAGTAATCGCGACAAAAAATCTTTAATGATATGTAATTTTATCCATAAACTACTTGAAATGGTCTATCATCAAGAAATTAAGTCTTAATGGATTGATGTTATAAAAATTTAGTGAAAATTTGAGAAACATTGTTTGAAATTACCTTATTACCATTTGTAGTTGTTCAATGATTAGATAGAACTTTTTGATGAAATTTGAAACTATAGAGTTTCTACAAAAGTGGGTAAAAATTAAATTCAAATTGCATATATGTAATTTCAAATTAAAACTCAAATATCTCATTTTGGAATTGTAGGGCAAACTTTGGGAGCAAACCCTTGATCTTCAATCCTTCATGGCGATCAACTCAAGCAACCAATCAACTTTTCGCCTCCACCAAGTAAGTTAAAATCATCCCTACTTGCATTTCAATACTTCATTTGTCAATTTTTATGCTCAAAATCAATTTTAAGGTCATGCTCAAAGCATTAAAAGCGTGTGCACTACTTTGCAAGAGGCAAAGTAGGGCATACTGCAAATATGCGCTACTATTGCTCATGCACAGTAGCGCCCATGCATGACTGTGTGGCTATAGAGTAGCGCACACACCTGAACATGGTGAAAAAAGTGTCGAGACTCAAAAATTTGACTTTTCTGTGGAAGGATGGTGCTTGTTTGGAGGGAAAGAGAACATGAGGAGATGGATAGGGTGGCTATGCAAGACCCAGAAACTCTCCATGCATTTTGAAGGTGTGGTTTGTTGAAGTTTTATAGAATCGTGAACATGAGGGCACTCAATCAATTGCTTCAAAGACTCGTCCAATATTGGATGTAGATGCCAATGCATTTGATATCCGGGGAGAAACCCTAGACCTTACTGTTGATGACATATACTTTATTACTGGTTTCTCTAGGAGGGGAGATGCGGTAAACTTGAAAGGATCTTCACACAATATGGGTGCCATATCGGTGCAAGAATATATAAATGCATACTGTGTGGCGGGAACCGAGAAATCAGGAAGTCAAATCATAATTTCTAGTATTGATAGCCTCCCTTTGAGGGTTATTGTAAGTATGTTGAACCAAATGGGGGGAAGCGCTACACAACATTTAGCCTCAAGGCATTCCATGCATATCGGTATCAGATGCTTGCAAGGTCATGTGTATGATTGGTGCACTAGTTTATTAGCAAATATGAAGCTTCAACTCAGGGGTTGTAAGGCTGGGAGTATGAAGAACTTTGGATATGGAAGCATCCTTTGTACCTTCTTCTTCGAGAGGGTACTTGCTCTTAGCTTGGGCATGCCTCTACCTCTAGTCAATCCTCGTGAGCCAAGATTGGGCCTTTGGGGTGACATTTTTCTCCGCCAGGGTGGTGGTGAAAGCCACTTTTGCTATCATACTGATGATTTCTAGGGATGGTGGGAGAGACAGGTGCCGGCATTCAATTAGTTTCCGTATGCTGGGTTAGACTTTCGTCATGATACAGAGCTAGTACTTCCTCTAGGTGGTGCCTGGGGAGATGTAGGTATGTTTTTGTTTTGAAAATTATTTAATTTTTTTAAATTTTCAAGTATATGATTTTTATGATGGGTTTTGAAGTACTAAACAAGCGTCAAATGCAGATATTGCACCAGTTCGTCCTAAGGGACATCCTACTATTTTCTTGAGGCCAATAGATGTGGGTGCAGCTAATGCTATGTTAGGTACTATAGAGAGGAAAGTGAATCGACTGACTCATGATGTTCCTGCATGTTGGATTGAGAGGATACCTATTGATATGCAGGAAGATGTAGTTGGTGTGCCCTCCGCATGGCTTAGGTTGCTGCGGAAAATAGCTAGCTTGGTCATATGTTATCAGGAGGTAGTAGATGCCGATGAGGCCCCTCCTTCTCCATATGAGATGGATATTTTATGTATTATTTTTTAGGCCACTGAGCCCAATTTTGTATCTTATGACATGACTTGTGATAGACTTATGATCCAAAACTCATATTATGTTTTTTGATACAGTATCGGATATATATACAATATCGGTTATTTACATGTGTGTGTGTTTAACTTTATGTGTGAAATTCTATTTATAGAAATGTATGATACAAATGCCAATCTAAAACATAATTTGCAAATGAATCAACTAATGCATTCGAAATTCTTGGAATGTTTTGATATATAATAGAATCAAATTGTCTTTCCAATAATCTAACTCGCAAAAACTGTTGTAGCAAAACAGGATCTATAATCTGATAAACACCCATTAACTGAAATACAACTAGTTGCGAATCAAGTCTTACCTCTAAATGTGAAATGCCATGAATAAGAGCATCTCGGAGAATTTCTATAACCGCACTGTACTCAGCCACATTGTTTGTAATGGGACCCAAACAAAACCCCTCGAAGAGAACAGTTGGCCAGCTGGTGAGTAAATGAACCAAGCTGCTGAAGCCAACTGTCGGGTGTGGTGACTGGCGCCATCAGGAAATCCTAATAAATTTTCAATTGACATCTAATACATGAAAATGAAGACGCACATAAGGTTAACTAACAAGTACAAGCAAAAACTAGCTCTACAAAATATACAGCTATGTTACAAGAAAAAGCACAAATGCCTAAGCGTAGTACTTCTTCAAGTAGAGCCCATTTCTAGGCTCAAGCAGCTTATTACCTTCGTAATATGTTAGCTTGTAAGCACCTTTCTTTAGTACCTTAGAAATTATGTAGGGACCGAGCCACATGGACTTGAACTTGTCAGGTCCTAAAGGTTCCTTGTCCTGATCCCAAAGTAGAACAAGGTCTCCTTCAAGAAACACCCTAGGTATGACAGACTTGTCGTATTGTCCTTTGACTCATTTCTTATGAACTTTGTTTGCTATGAGCGCGTCCCGGCGCTGCTCATCTAGATTCTCTAAATGCAACAAACGTTCTTCCAGTGCTGAAGGATCTGGTAGGAGTTGGACAGCCAACTTCAACGAAGGAATCTCACATTCAATCGGAACAACTACTTCTATCCCATGCACAAGTTGGAAGGGAGAGAACTCGGTAGTAGTCTTTACGTTCACTCGGTAAGCCCAAAGAGCAGGTTATAGCATGATGTGCCAGTTATTTCGACTGGCATCAACAGTTATTTACAGAATTACCTTTAAAGTTTTGTTAACTGCTTCGACTTGTCCATTTTCCTATGGATAATATGAAGACGAATGTTCTTGCCGAAAACCTAACATCGTGTACAAATCGGTCATCATGCTATTTTGAAAATACCTGCCATGATTGGTCACAATTTCTTTGGGTATGCCGAACCTTGCAATAATCTGATTGAATACAAAATAAGCGGCATTTTCTCCATCTGCCTTGACAGTAGGCATTGCCTCGGCCCACTTGGTGAAGTAGTCGATGACAACGATGATATAATGATGTCCTCCAGCCGAAACTGGATTGCAAGTCATATAATCAACCCCCCATTTTGTGAAGGGACCTGCTGTAATCACAGGATGAAGAGGAGCTAGATGTGATCTCTTTTTCCTGGTGAAAAACTGACACGAACGGCAGCGTTTCACATCTTCCACACAATCTTTAAAAATCGTGGGCCAAAAATACCCAGCACGCATTATTTTCTGAGTTATTTCCAACCCAGAAAGATGACCTCCATAGGCTCCATTGTGAGCATTATTCAATACCAATTCTGCTTCTTCTAAAGTCAAACAACATCATAAGATGGAATCTATCCCACGTCTATACAAAGTATCAGAGATGATGAGATAGTTTTTCGCATGAATTTTCAGTTTGCGTCGTTCTTCTCTAGAAAAAGTGGTAGGACACCTCAAAGTCTGGAGATATACTAAAATATCCCTGTACCATGGGTCAAAGGAGGCAATGAGGAACATATGTTCATCCGGGAATGATGATTCTTCCTCGATATGCTCTAAGTCACTTGAAAAATATGAGATTAACTCAGCGAACACTAGTGATTTCTTCGATTTAGCTGATTGAAAGACCAAATCGAACTCTTGTAAGATTACAATCCATTTATTGTACTTCCCACCGATGCTGCGTCGAGTGAGAACATATTGAAAAGGATTGAATTTTTCTATCACAGTGGTTGTTTGTAAAAGGATGTAGTGGCGAAGCCTCTGTACCGCATAGACTGCAGCTAGTGCTAACTTCTCAACATGTGAATATTTAATCTCAGGGGCTATCAATGCACGTGAGAGATAGTAAACAACATGCTCTTTGAGCATGTCGTCTTCCTGAACTAGTACTATGCCAATTGTGTCAACAGACACCGACAGATATAAGAGAAAATATTTTTCATAATCAGGTGGGCTTAACAAGGGGGCTGAAAGTAGTGCCTTTTTCAAGGCCTCAAACGATGCTTGAGCAATCTCATCCCACAAGAAGTAGTTACCTTGTTTAAGTAGTCTCATGAAACCTTTTGTGATTTTAGCATAGTTTATGATGAAGTGTTGCAAGAATTTAGAAATTCCTTGTAGACTTTGAAGTTGTTGCAAGGTGCGAGGAGGAGGCAGATTTACAATCACTCAACTTTTAACGGGTCGGCCATTATGCCACAATTGGATACAATAAAACCCAGTAAACGTCTCGATTCGACGCAGAATACGCAATTATTAGGATTCAATCGAATCTTATATTGTCTGCATCATTCAAACACAAGTCTCAAATGAGCTGGATGATCCCGTCTCTTTCGATATCGTGCCGGGAGGTCATCCAAGTAAGGTTCAACTATGTGCTTGATATCATGAAAAGCAAAATTCATCGCTTGTTGGAAAGTAGCTCTAGCATTCTTTAAGAAATACGACATCTTCCAATAAGCAAAGGTTTCCCATGGGCAAATGAAATTTGTCTTGTGTTGATCTTCGGGTTTGATTTGAATTTGATTATATCACAAAAATCCATCCATGAAAGAAAACATCTCGCGTCCCACACATGCATCTATGATCTGGTCGATAAATGGTGTGGGACAGTTATCTTTGGGACAAGCTTTATTCAAGTCTCGGAAGTCGGTACAGACTCAGATGGTACCTTAGTTTTTATCAAATGGAAAAGGGTTTGAAACCCATTCCATCATGTCAATCGGGTAGATAAATCCGGATTTAAGCATTCAACCTCTGCCTTAATGGTGGCTTCTTTTCAAGGATTCACAGGACGGAGCTTTTGTCTCACAGGTTTTGCGTTAGGGTATGTTGTAATGACATGCTCAACAATGGTTGGATTGATGCCTTGCATCTCCTCATAAGACCAGGAAAAAATGTCGCGGAATTCTTTAAAATGCTTGGTATACAGATCAATCTCTTCTGGAGAACAATCTGCTCCAATAAAAATGTTTTCCACGACCCCGGGTTTGGTGGAAATGTTAATCGGGATGGTTCTCGATATATTATCCATATTCCCTTCAGCGTAACCATCTCTTGAAGTAGAAGGAAAAAATGACAAATCAACAAATCCACCGGGTCTCATAGAGAATTCTCCTCTATTTATCCTATCTAGATTTGGAAGCAAGTAAGACCTGTGATGCATATGTTCCCATGGATGGTCCAGGCCCATCATGGCTTCCAAAATGGCTTCATCAGAAGGTAAAACCATGTCTAAACAGTCAAAAGAGTGGGTAGAATCCACCATGCAAGAGCATAGTCCATATCCGACTCAGTAGAGACTGGCAGAGTCACGATATGTTCCGTTGCAGTGTGTTGTGCTTCTATGTATGCTACTTCTGCAATGGTTAAAGGCACTAATGGTTCTAATACAGTAGGAAGGATCCACGGATCAGTCCTTAAACCAACCATGAAAGTTTCGGTAGATGTACCTACATCAGAATGCATAAAAAGAACAGGAAAGGGTAGGTCAAAATTGCCTATTAATGACCTGTAAAGCCCTGCTCCTAAACTCTCGTTTACTGGGGTAGACTGGTCAACTAAAGGAATAGTGGAATCCGATGAAGTCTGGTTGTTTTGCCGATAGAACGAAATTTAATTGACCGTGATGATCTTTCCTTTGTGGGGGAACATAACAACTCGGAAAACTGCCAATGCAATGGCTCGCATGGGTTATGTCCAGCTCCTACCTAACAACATATTGTAATCAAGCGGAGTGTCCAGAAATTGAATCTCTACAACAACTGTCTTACCGGCAAGTGTAATTTCAAACGATGGTAGAAATCCATGTGGACAGAAAGTCCTGCCATCGAAGGAAATAATCAGTGTGTTAGAGGGGTCTAACTCGGGAGAGCCCAAAGCTTTCTAGCAAGAAATGGACATCATGCAGGTCGGCGCACCCTCATCTACGACAGCCCGTTTAATGGTCATAGGACCATGAACCACTTCTATCTGTAGGGAAACGTGGTATGACAACCGATATTTTATATCAAACATATCAAAGCGCGTAGTCATGTTGGATGATTCCATACTTCCAATTGCTGCCAGAAGTGCATTTCGTTGTAACGGACAACTTTGCAAAACTTCTAAGGTGGACATAGAACAAGGGGTCTGGGCTAGATCTTCAACCACATTGTAGTTGGAAGCAGCTCGAGCATTGGGATTGTGTGAGGCTCATTTCAAGACACCTTTCGGGATCTTGGGAAACGAATCCACTAGAATGTGGAGAGGAATGGAAGATTCAGGAATCTCTTTATCTTTGTTCTGCACATCCGAGGTATAATTTATTGCTCACATTTGCAAAAGTGCATCTGCCCTAACCATATTAATGAAAGTTTGATCAATTGAAGCATGAGTAGTGTCCCCAGCACTGGAGGTGCCAGAAGCTGAACCCTACCCCTTAGGAAATGGATATTTAAGCACGGCTGGTTTCTTTTCTTGAAGCATCTTCTGGGCTTCTTCGATCAGAGGGCATTGGTGACTGAGGTGATCCTGCTTGCAAAGTTTACAAGGGAACTTAACCTTCTTCTTTTCTTTTTTACCCTCCTCGACATTCTCTTTATTCTTGGGATTTTGCTGGTTCCCCTCTCCTTTCTTTCCCTTCTTTTTGTTATTGGGCTTTCGAGGGCCCTTTTTGTTGATGTATATGTAACTTCGAAATGTATTTCATATATGTATGTTGTATGTACTCCTATAGAGATGGTATTAATCCTCTATACGGAAGTGTCGTCATTTATATTGTAAATGTCGTAACTTATACTTGATGGGTTATTAGACCACCTTGTTGGGGTCGGCCCTGTATAAGTCATGTGGGTCGAAGGGTTATTAGACCACCCTATTGAGGGTCGGCCATGTGGGTCGAAGGGTTATTAGACCACCCTATTGGGGGTCGGCCCAGTCAGCATTATGTTATGTGGTTAAGTTCAAGCCTACATGATTTATGTAAAAGGCAAGTCAAGTCAAGTATAAATAGAGTGCGGGAGGCACTCTATTTGATCACTCACTTCTCACTCATGCACTCAAGGAGGAGTGGCGCACTTATGGAGGAGGAGGATCTGCTTCTAGGATATGTCTATCTCTTATGGTTGGGTTGTATCATTGCTCTATCTATCTCTGAGGAAGTTATTGGGGTTTTTCACCTTTATGGTTTTCCCCAAGTAAATCTTTGTGTCTCTTGTGTGCTTGCATTATTGTCTCCATGATTGATATGCTGTAGATATGTTGTACATGTTGTTCTCTCAATTAATATCCTAGATTAGATTGAAGTAAATTCTGAAAATTTAACATGGTATCAGAGCTAGCCTGAAAGAAGGCATGATATGGCATGTATGACACTTGTTGCACTTACGATGCTAGGGCTTGATATAGCAAAAACCAGTCATCGTAGAACTTTAGCTATAAATCCGTTATGGCGGATTTTTCGGATTTGAAATCTTTACAGGTCGAAGATTAAATCCCCATGTACCTTGTCTCTAAAGGAAAACCTCTAATTCGTTGTGCTTTGTGATTTATGATCTGTACAATTTAGGGTTTCTGCCTCTTCCAGATCTGAGTCAAAATCAGGTGACCTTGGGAAAAAGGTCATAACTTGGGATAGGAAGATCCAAATGAAATTTCATAAAAATTTACAGGTAGTGCACAGACTGTACTATCTTAGGAAAAATTTTCAGAGGCCGAAGTTGAACTAGTGACACGTGGCACGCCGTACAAGTTCGCTCTACTCTATTATCCCATAAATAGGTCACGTTTCGACATTTGGCATAACTCTCTCTCAGAGAGTCCAATTGAGGTCAGACCTATTAGGATGGAAATATAACAAGGTGAGATATCTTAGGAAAAGTTTTCAGAGGCCGAAGTTCAAACAGTGACACGTGGCATGTCGTACAAGTTCGCTCTCCTGTATTATCCCAAAACAGGTCACGCTGCGACACTTGGCATAACTCTCTCTCAGAGAATCCAATTGAGGTCAGACCTGCCAAGATGGAAATATAACAGGTCAGGCTATCTCAGGAAACTTTTTCAGACCCTGTGGATCGAAAAGTTAGGAGTTACACCAGAAACAATCAGGTACATATTTCTGTCAAAACAGAATTATTTTTTAGTACCTTCATTCATGGCTTCTGGAATTTAGGGCTTTGGAGAAAGTTGGAATTTTTGTAATCGGAAACCACGGCTGAATGCTACTCATCAAAATAAAAATTTAGAGACCAAGATTAGAATTTTTGGTTGGGCAGAAGGCCGGGCTTGATCAGACCCTAGTTCGGGACTTTGATCAGAAAAGTGGAAAATTAGGGCTTCTGTAAAAATGGGAATTTTTTAAATCTGTGACCACGACTGGAATATCCTCAAAAAAATAGAAGCTTAGAGCTTTGGATCAAACCTTTTGATTGGGAATAAGAGTGAGCTTCATCAAACCCCTGTTCAGAGTCACGTCCAGTGAATTCAGAAGTTTCAAAGGCAAAATTAAGGAGTGAAACTTTGCAGTTTTCAAATTTGGAATATACCAGCTTGATCAGCTCATCAAGGCGCATATTTCTATCCTTTCGGAAGTTTTAAATTCAAAGTTTGAAGTTTTGGGGTTTCTCTGACAAACCCATATCCATCTCTAGGTCCAGTTCTTGCAAATCAAGTGGATTTGGTTAATCCTAGAAGAAGATGGATTGGTCACCTACATAAGTGAAGAAGTTCCTATTTCAGAGGGAGATGAGGCTAAGGCCTTACATAAGAATATTCAAGCGATCTCGACAGGTATGACTCATCGAGGTATGTTTCGATATTTTTTCATGATTAAGTTTATGGTATGTTTGTCTTCATGTTATTACGGTTAGTACAATCTTGATTTTAGATTTGTCGTATCACCTTAACAAAATTATGAATGCATGATAGAAGATATTCATTGGTTAGGGTGTTGACACTTATGATTGTACTAATGCATTATGGTGTTGTATAAGGTTTATGTTGTTTGCTAACACAAAAGGTACACCAATAAAGTCAAATCATGTTCTACTTCAAGAACATATGCTCATGGTGACGTGAAGACAAAGATTCATCCATTGTCATGGATCACATAGAAGTTATACTTTCGAGGTATGTATAACTTGTTTCTACAATGGTTAACTTATGAGACATGCAGGTTACTAGCATTATGTGGGTATATTAGGCATAACTAGCTAGCATGCTAATCTAGGTATGTTTTTCCTATATCAAGCTAGAATCCTACCTTGTGTTAGGATCTTATACTATTGTGTTGTTGATAATGATTATTCATGAATTCATAAGTTTGAATAATCATGGGTATATGCATATTATGTGTCTTACCTTAATTAATGATATGACTAACCCGAAGAGTCATAGGTTTGAGTAATTATAGGTTTAGACATGTTATGTTTCTTATGATTTGACTAACCATAAGAATCCTACATAAACCTTGAATGCTAATGCTTATTATTTCTGTTTGAAATGGTCATGACTATACATGCTTGAGATTATTGTGTTTTAATAGTATACTAATGAATGTATGATTTTATATGAGATCACAAGGATAACACAATCATGATACTAATAAGCATGCATAGGGACCAAGGATGAATATGAGTTCAAGAATAGGTAATCTAGGAAGCAAAGATCAAGAGGGAGCACACTCTAGTTGTTCCTGCAAGAAAGCAAAGGAGCACAGTTCAGTAGTTTCTGCAAGGATGCAGATATTCAGAGGGATTTGACCACTTCTCACAATCCACATAAGAATGGAGTTGCAGAAAAGAAGCAAAGACTGAGAGGGATTCAACCCAACAAACAAAGAAAGATAAGTATTTGAATTTTCATTACTTGCATATTTTATTGTTTAAATAATACTGTTAAAAAATGTATATACTGATGTTCCTAGAATTAGGTTGTGTATTATGCATATTAGAATAGTTGCATTGATGAACAATATAGTACTAATATGCATGGGTAAGTGTCCTATGGCACTGTACAACATTCCATTGCTACTTATCTAGAATGAAACCTCCTTGCTGACATGTTGGGAGTTGTGCACACTCTTAACAATGTTCTAGTAGAGATTGGAAGGCATCTAGAAAGTTACGGGATATGGATAAATGTTGTATTGAAGCATTGGCTAAGATAATTGCATGACTGTATGACATATTTCTTTATGTGTAAGAATTTGTTCTAAAAACTATGAGATGTTTTCTAATCATGCAATTTAACCTGTTTTGTAGGAAAGACCGTATATCTTCACCTACAAAAGGACTACAACATTTGTTCCAGCAACAAAGATATCTATTGAAGATATTGAAGTTCCGAGGATCTGAGATGAAGAAATGGAATGCCTCCTCAAATCCTCTATTTCTGCTAAAGGTACAATGTATAATGCTCCTTGAGGCTCAGGATCAGAAATTAGGCTTTCTTGATTTAATATTTCAAGATCTAAGCTGTTTGAAATGCTTTCTTTAAGCAAGTTTTCAGTGACATTTATGACAGTGGAAGATTTTCCTCTATCAGCCATGCACTTCCAGGCCCTCCTTCTAGCGCCAAAAACTGTTGATGCCTCGGATATCGTAGCATCAATCAGAAAGGGATTCTCCCCGATAGATTATCCCAATTAGATTATCTACCGTTTGGTGTAGGGAATCCATTCGGTTAGCGGTTCTGGCAACCGTGGGTTTGGAGTTTGATTCCAATTATACCGGCTATGGCCCGATCCACCGTTCTTTTGATTTTATATTTTATAATGATATGCAAGTGCCTAGCCTAAATTTAATCTAAATGCAAGACTGGAAAAACAGATCTAAGTTTAAGATTGAAATAAATCTAACTATCCCTGCAAGGAGCGAATTTAAAGCATGAGCAATGAGCTGTAGGAGTTATCTTAAAGAATAAACAGACAGCCATTGAATCTGAAAGAGAAAGCTACAGCAAAGATAAAAGATATCAGAAGATAGCTTCTAATTAAACATAACACATTCATTACTCATGAAAGAGAGAATCCATTTGCAAAGAGAGAAGCAAGGTCCTTTAATACAATGAAATCATTCAAGACAGTAATAAAGATCTCGCAGCAAAGTATAGCAGACACAGGAATAATCCACAGTGCATCCAATCTCCATTCTCATGCAAAAAGTCCTCTCTAGGCTCTTATTAGAAGATTTTATTTTCTTAAAACATGTGCAAGATAGCTCGTACAAGTCTAGAAAATAATTCCCTGCAAAAATTCCTCCTTTACATTTCTTCCTACCTTTCTATTTATAATGTTACAAAATTCCCTTTGGGCTGCCACATGGCCTTTTACACTTGTCACCTTCAGAAATTTTCCTTCTAACAAACAAAAATGTGACTCCTTCCTTAACAGAAATTATTTAAAAAAGAAAAAGGACAGCTGTCCCATAAACGTTTTATACATTTGAGAGTCCAAAATTTAGAATATAAGAATTTATGCTCTAAAATCAGCGCATTCACTCCTGGGCATGTGCTTCAGCTGGAAGGGAGGCACTCGAACCCACTATTGCTGCTGCTACTGCTTGGGAAGAAGGAATCGAGCCAGCTGGAATTTCTGCTACTACTGGGGAAGCAAAAATCGGGCTTGCTGTTACAGATGCTGCTGCTAGGAGAGCAGAAATCGGCCTTGCTGTTACAGTTGCTGCTGCTGGGAGAGAAGCATCCAGGTTTGCTGTTGCTTCTGTCACTGCTGCTGCTTTCTTCTCCTCCTCTGCAATGTAACTATACCATATACCCGTGTCCCTTATGACTACATTTGCGGAAGCATGGAGCAATATTTTCTGAGAAGTCACATTTTTACTAAGCTCTGCTCAAATGCCTTGAACTTCTGTCACTGCAGCTTGATGCACTTCTTTAAGCAAATGGCTGTGGATTGATGACATTCCAATATAATGTTGGAGGTCATCAATAGCTAGGACATCAATTTTCTTCACATATTCATTTTGGATGCCCAGCTCTTCCTTCAGCTTAGACAAACGTTGTTCTGCACCTAGGAAATCATCGAGGGACTGCGGGAAACTCAATTTGCACTTGTCATGCACTCCCTGGATTCTTTGATACAGACCGTTAATCCTATCCATTGTCCCTCGTACGCTGGCCATTAGCTTACTTCCATAGTTTCTGCAGAATTCCAAAAGGTCTATGTCTTCGTTAAAACCCTCCACAGACTTGAATGGGAGATGCGTGGGAAAATCCATCTTTCCTTCTCTCCATTCCATCTGGCTCAGGATATTTGCCTTAACCCAAGTATGTTTAGCTTTAAGACTATGGGCCTCTACATTAACTTCCTTTAATCTGACCATCATGGCCTTGAGCTTGCAAACTTCATTTGTGATTAGCTCCTGAGTGTCATGCATTTGCTTAAGGATGTTGCAGGACAACTCATGGAAAGGAGACATGTCTATTGCTCTGCTCTCCTCCTGCTCTAATTGTTCGACCAATGCCATCTTGTCTGCTTCTAGATGGGACACCCTGTCTCCTGCATCAATCTTTTCTCCTTCTAGAATCATCATCTGGACTGTCAGTTTGTCCTTTTCTTCCTCCAGCTGGTTATACTTGTCCGACAATTCTTTATGTTCAACAGCTAGGCGATTATACTTATTCACCACGAGATCCCTGTAGGCTTGCTCATTAGCCACAGTATGTTGTAGCATGCGGGCTCTCCTCTTAGTCGACTCAGATTCTTTAACTATATCAGCTACATTTTCCAGCGTTGCTTTTGTTGTCTCTACAGAGGCAGATGCCATAGCTAAAGGATCCTTGTTTGTGTTCTGCATTACTATGGTCTCCCGGTGAGTAACAATATCCTCCTGGAAGAGTCTCTTTATCCTCTCTTCCGATTTAAGGACCATCGCCTTCCTCTTCTTATCATAGACAAATTCATTCCATCTGGACATGGTATGTTCTTCCGATGGAGTATACGGGATGATTGGGAGATCTACAATATCTATCTCTGCTCCCGTGGGTGGGGTCTGGACTACCTGAGATGGATCTGTTCCCACATTTTGGGTACCAGAGACACCTGCTTGTGCTGTGTTCATCTCCACATTTTGAGAGTTGGAGACACCCGTCTAAGGTATGTCTATCTCCATATCCTGGGTGCCTGGGTTTCCTGCTTGGGCATCCTCACCTGCTTCGAGTTCTTCTTCTGCTTTCCGCTCTACTTCAGCTTCCTGCCTTCTCTCTTCTCCTTCAGCTTGCAGCTGACCTTCATTTTCTTTCTGTTGTCTTTCATCTTCAGCCTCTTTCTACTGCTGGTTTTCCTTAGCCTCTTTCTGAAGCCTCTCACTTTCTGCTTCTTGCTGCAATCTGGAAACTTCAGCCTCTTGTAGTAACCTTGCCTCCTCAGCTTCCTGTTGTGCCCTTGCTTCCTCTCTTAACCTTTGTTCTTCTTGGGCTCGGGCATCATCAGCTTCTTTCTCCTTCTGCTGGATGGTTTTCTGGGCCTTGGTAGAGCTACAACTTGCTCTACTTCCTTGGCGACAGATTCGCAGCTCAGCCATGTTGCTAATGCCTCTGAATGCCTCTTCCTCGGCATCATGATAGTGAGCGTACTCAAAATGAGCATAAATTTCTTTACAATGCTCAGCAACTTTTCCCTTCCTGTCATTCCTATGGAAGATTACCTCACCGAAGTGGAAGGCTTTCAGCTCCTGAACAAACTCCTCCGGCTGAGGCAACCCCTGAGAATTTGTAAGCCCCTATGCAGAAAGGTAGAGGGGGAAAAGAAGCCTTATGTTGTTTGTTAAGTACTCCTCCAATTCCATCCAGGAAAATCTGTCTCACTTCCTCTTTAAGGACCACATAGTCAGTGGCATACCTTGGCAAAATATATGGAGCTTTAGTCCCTCCAAACATTCTGAGGTAGGTGCCTTGCTTTGAAAAATAAAAATCCCCGTAATTTTCAAGGACTTCCATAGCATTCTCCGACAGGAAGTTGGGCTCCTCCTTGAATATCTGCTCATATAGGGGCATGATGAACCCCTCACAGATGAGCTTATAGCTGGGTTTGTAATTCTGAGCCCACAACATCCTGAAAGCGGTATAAACCAAGGTGTTGGCCTTATCCCATGTGCAGCCTAATTTGGGAAAAGATAACTTGGCCAAAACAGAATCAATAAGATATGAAGACATGTAGAATTCTGCCTTCTTTAAGGTCAGTCCTTCTCTTGCAGCAACCACCATTGAGGCCAAACTGTCTGACAGGAGAGTGGCCATCGGGCATGCCAAATATTCTGCACAACATCAAGGCGATCAACCTGAAAGTTGGTCTTAAATTTTGGACATCATATTCGTCATTACGTTTCTTTCTTAAATGCTTGCTTGCGACCAGTAATTTTTTGGCCATTTCAATGTTGTTCATCTGGCCCAGCCATTCATCAATCAGAGCTTGCTGGGTGCGGGGAAATTTATAGGCCGCGGCCAGGTATGCTGGGTGAAATGAGGCAATGGCTATCTTCCCGCTGTCATGAATTACTCTTGTTTCTGTATTGGTATGTTGGAGTATCCACCAGATTACTTCAGAACATGGGAACAGTTCAGGGCGGGTAGAAGCCCTGGCTATGCCTGAAGTCCTGATATTGAGATAAATCTTCTCTTCTTCTAGCAACATACCCGGGATATCTTGGTCTCAGATCATCCTATAGATGTCACCCCATCGTATTTCAGGAGGAATACCGGTGGTGCACCTAGTATCTTGGAATGTAGTTTTAGTTCTAAGTGGTGCTGGCTGTGTCTCCATCATTTTAGCCTTCTTCCTACCACCTTTAGGAATTTTGACTTATCCCTGCTGGCAACCAAATACAAGTCATTATAAAAAATGTGCAACATGTTGAAAGGTTTTAACAAAGAGCAGCACCAATTTAACATGCTAATGAGGTAAATAAATTGTGAAGCTGCATGTTGGGAAGCAAAATACACTATTCCAAACGAGAGATTTAGTTGTAGAGACTTGATTCTTTTAAAGGGACGGGTTTGGAATGCTCCCAAAAGGATAAGTATGTTGCGGAAACAACCTGCTCTCGGTCTAGTTCTAGGAGAGATGGTATCCTTCGTCATTGTGCTTTTTAATGGTTAGTGGCGTGGAAGTCTCGGGTGAAACAACCCTACGACGAAATAAGGGGCCGCTTTCACCACTTATGAACAGGAGAATACAGGGCCACTTTCACCACTTATGAACAAGCGAATATGGGGCCGCTTTCATATTTATAAACAGGCGAGGGCTTCGACCGCCATGGTTATTTGTGGCACTTAACAAGGCATTCTACGGTAGGCTTGGAAACTTGAACAGGGGTGACGACGTCGGGAATATGGCTGATTAAAAAGCTCGGGTGGCTATAGTTTTTGTTTTCAGCTGGTGGAACGAGAAACCCATGGGCTTCGGCACCTTAAAAAAAAACAAAAAAAATGATATATGCGACTAACGCCTATTGGCCACGTCTAGGACGAAAATAAAAATGCAAAGACAATCTGACATGTAGATGAGACAAAATTAACGGTTAGAAATCCTACTTGGCAACGCGAAGGTGGTTGAATGAGGTGGAAGCGGACGTGGACGAGTGAGCTGAGCTGGAGCAGTTTGGCGAGGCGTCCAACGGCGTTTGTTAATCGAAACAATAACAATGGCCAACCCAAACCACAATCATTTATTTAAACGTTTTAGGCATGCGCGGCGCTTTAATACGGTGGGTGGCGCATTTAAAATGGGGCTTTAAATTTTGTACTCCGTGGTCTTTTCAAATAGTCTCGATATGTGTGTGCGACTGCCACCTGCGAGACGAGTTCATGAATTCCACCCGCCATTGCAGGATGATCAAACGAAGGTTTCCACCGTTTCGAAGGGAAATGGCGAATGGCTCCCGCAAGTCTTTCAAAAAACACTCTGCGGGATTTCGGGAGGAATATCGCAAATGTTTCCGCAATAACGAAAGGTTTTCGTGAAAGACTCAATCCATTTCGGAAGGAAAAGCCGAACGACTCCGCAAAAGTTAAGGCTTTCAGCGGGCTTCATAAATGCTTCCGTAATTGCGGAGGATTTTCGCAAAAGACTTCTGCAATCGCGGAACGGATTAGCGAATGGTTCTGCAATAAGTCTTTCGGCGGGCTTCGGAAAGATAACGCAACTTTCGAAAAGTTTCTAAGTCTTCGCGGGGTTTCGGAAACATATGGTGAAGGCTTCCACAATCGCGGAAGGAAAACCCGAACGGTTTCGCAAAATTCTCTCGGTGGGGTTTCGAAAAGATAACGCGAAGGCTTCCGCAGTTGCGGAAGGCTTTGGCGAATAGTTTCCGCAACTTCGAGACTTAAAATATTTTCCAAAAGAGACTAAGTCACTCGGCGGCCCCGGGGAAAGCTGGCGAATGGCTCCCGCGTTTCGAGAGGATAAGCTGAATGGTTCCGCCATTTCGAAGGGAAATTCGTTAATAGCTTCCACAGCTTTTCAATAATTTTTTCTAAGTCTTTTCGAGAGACTTGTGCGAGTGGCTTCCGCAACTGCGGGAGGATAGCCCAAAAGACTCCACAATTTGGGGAGACTTTCCCAAATAATTTTGGCAACTGCGAGAGAAAAAATCTAAGTCTTTTCGGGATGCTTATGCTAAAGGTTCTCACCATTTCGGGAGGATAAGCTGAATGGTTTCGCTATTTCGAAGGGAAATTCGTTAATAGCTTCCGCAGCTTTTCAATAATTTTTTCTAAGTCTTTTCGGGAGACTTGTGTAAGTGGCTTACGCAACTGCGGCAGGATAGCCCGAAAGACTCCACAATTTCGGGAGACTTTCCCAAATAATTTCGGCAACTGCGAGAGAAAAAATCTAAGTCTTTTCGGGATGCTTATGCTAAAGGTTCCCGCCATTTCGGGAGGAAAAGCTGAGTAATTTCGCAACTCCAGAGGCTTTCTCAAATGCTTCCGTGACTCCAGGGAGAGTTCATGGATTTTGTCCTTAGAATAAAACTTGGAGTTCTCAAAGCGGGATTTTCTGTTGAAAAACAAAGTAACAAAGGAGAAGTGGCCTCCTACAGCAGTCTTTCTAGAAAAATAAAGGAGGGGCCCCAATATGCACAAATTTTTTTTGTGGGGGATGTTGCTGCAACAACAATTGGCGAGTCGCTGGCGAACACAGATCTCTGAAAAATTCCTCTCCATGGTCTGAAACCTTATCAAAGACACCCATCTTGGATGCGACATTCAGTTGAACATTTGAATTTCTGTGAAGGAAGAAGGCACTTTCCCTGCTAGCCATTGGGGAAATGGAAGCGTTGACAGAGACATCTCTAAAACTCTCAAAGGGCCAACATATGAGATTCATTTTAGAAGGGTCATCTTTCAGATGGTTACTACTGTCGGACTCCACAGGATTTGCAACACTTTCTCATGGACATTATTGCTCTTGTTCCTCATTCCCATGCTGCTTGCATCCTTTGGGATGTTTGTACTTTCAACAGCTTAGGTGTTTGAGTCTTCCAGAGATATTTTCTTTAGACATGATCTTTGATTTAGGCTCCTCAATCCATAATGTCCTTTTGTGTGAGTTAGAGATTTTATTGATTTGATCAAGCCTCACGGACGGAGAGGAGCCCCTTTTGGGCTGAGCCCTTTTGGACAACCTTCTTGATTTTACATGTCTTTTTCTTTTGTCTCAGCCATGCTTTAATTGAGGCAAGAATCTCTGGAAAACAGACCCTTGAATATAAGCCATTTTGGCTGTTAGATTTGCAGCATGGAGTCATTTCAATACCCTATGTCCTCGAGATGTGCTACTTTCCATGGGTTCAACTTTGATAGCCTTCTTGAGATACCTTTAAGTGTGAGAGTGGGTGGAGCCCAAAGATAGTAATGAAGATGGTCATGGGTCTCTGCTATTTAAACAGGATTAGTGTGACTAGCAGAGTAGGCTTCCTTCCTTCTGAAAATTTCAGCGAAAGCACAATACACAGATAGACTTTATTCGAGCATATTTCCAGACTCATGGGTTGTGAGATTTCTTTAAGAGACCTATCTTTGACGAGAAACTCAACCACAAGGGCTTTCAGAAAACAAACTTGTAGCAAAGGTTGAAATGACAAGAAAAGAAACAAAATGGTCGAAAATACAGCAAATAAAGGCTAAACCAACAATAAAAGAAAAGTTTATTTATGTACAGAAAGTCTCAATGAGACTATGCAAAGTATTGTTTCAGGGTGAGGCCATTGAGAGGAAGGGTTACTTCTTCTCCCTCGAGATTTGTCAATTTATAAGTGGACGGGCCTATTTTTGCCGAAATTTGGTACGGGCCTACCCATAAATGTTGGAATTTCGTATGCATTCCTTTGCCTTCATGATTATGGTCCCATTTCAGGACTAAGTCCCCAACTTCGAAACTTCTTTTCCCGGACTTCCTCTTATCGAACCATCTCTTAACTATGTCTTGGTGTTGATGGAATCGGTCTTTCGCTTTCTGTCGGGCTTCTTCAAGTTGAAGCAGGGTATTGATCCTGGATTGTAAGGCTTGGCTACCAGAACCCCGAGAGGATTGGGATAATTGTAAGGATGGGAGAAAGATGTTTGGGGGAAGGATGGATTCCTTTCCATAGACAAGAGTGAAAGGAGAAACCCCTAATGCATTCTTCGGAGTCACCCTATTTTCCCATAAGGCGTTCGGGAGAGCTATATGCCAACTTCGCTAATTTTCTATCACAGTTTTCTTGAGAATTCGAATGAGGTTTTTGTTTGAAGACTCAGCTAACCCATTTCCTTGAGGGTAATAATTGGCTGAATAGTGCAACTTGATCCCCCATTAATAAACAAATTCATTTATCTTGACAGATGAAAATAGGTAGCATTATCAAAAACAAGGGAAATTGGAACCCCAAACCTGGTTATGATGTTCTCTTTCAAGAAGCTGATGACCGCGTCTTCATTGATCTTGCGCAAAGGGATAGCCTCCGTCCATCTAGTGAATTAGTCAGTAGCCGTCATGATGTATCGATGTTGCAATGAAGAATTTGGATTTATCTCTCCGATAACATCTATACCCCACTGCTCAAAAGGCTCAGAGATAATAACTGGTTGCAAGGGTCCTGCTGCCTTAGGTAAATTCCCGGCACTTCTTTGGCATACATCACAGTTTCGTGCATACGTGTGGGCATCTTGGAACAGAGTGGGCCAATAATATATGGCTCTCAGTATCTTGTGTGTTGTTGTCTCTCCTAAATAATTTCCACCCGCGAGGCCATCATGCAATTCTTTAACAACTTTACTTGCATCTTCCTTTTCTAGACATCTAAGGAAAACTCCATCATAATTCTTCCTGAAAAGTATCCCATCAATGATTTGATAAGGTGCTGATTTCAAGCGGAGTGCCCTTCTCTGTTTAGAGTTCCAGTGCTCAGGTAGGTATCCTTGCTGTAGATAGTGCACCAGATCTCTATACCATGACTGAGGATTTGAAAAGATAGGACATACTTCAACCGAGTTTAGCTCAGCTTCATTCTTCCATTGTTGCTCTTCATCAGTTGAGTTTCCCGCAAGTAATTTGCATAGGCCTTGCCCTTTAATGATCGTGGCTGGTTTAAATTCCAAATCATATTCCTAAAGAGCTGTAACCCAGTTCCCCCTCCTTTTTCCTAGTTCCTTTTGAACGAAAAGGGATCTAACAGCTAGGTGGGGAACTATAACTTTAGTCCTGTTCTTAAGAATATATGGCCTAAACTGCTTGACTCCTTTGAAGACCGCATATGCATTTTTGTCAACCATGGGATAGTTCAGCTCGGCCCCCTGCAGACCAGTGCTCATGAACGAAATCGGGTATTTATCTCCTAATTCCACCTTTTGGGTAAGTACCGCAGCAAGGGAATCATCCGAAGCAAAGGTATATAGGATAAAATCCTTGTCAAAATCTGGGCTTCTTAAGGAAGGGGCCTTAGCTATAGCTGCCTTGATATTTCTAAATGCGTCCTTTTCCAAATCTGTCCACTTGAATTGTATGCTTTGTTTAACCATCTGCTGTAATGGTTTAACAATTTGTGCGAAATCTGGAACAAATCTGCGGACAAAATTGATAGTGCCCATAAAGGAATGCATAGATTTCTTGTTGTAAGGCATTGGAATCTTATTAATAGCTTGGACTCTTTCTTGATCTATTGACACTCCCCCTTTAGAAATGATATGACCCAAGAGTTTACCTTCGGGAACAGCAAATACGCTCTTCTTGGGATTCAAAGAAATACCATAATTTCGACAACGATCAAAAATATGCCTCAGATGAACAACATGATCTTCCCTTTTCTTTGAAAAGACTGTCACATCATCTAAATATACAACAACACATTGCCCACCCAATCCTCGGAAGGCGATATCCATTGCTCTTTGGAATGTAGCTCCCGCGTTTATCAGACCAAATGGCATCCTTCTGTAGACGAAAGTTCCCCATTTAGTTCGGAAAGTAGTATTAAGACGATCTTCTTCGGATACTAATACTAGATTGTAGCTAGAGAAACCATCAAGAAGAGAAAACATTTCAGATCCTGACACCATTTAGAGGATTTGTTCCATTGAAGGGACGGGGTAGTTGTCTTTATCCGAAGCTCTATTTAAATTTCTGAAATCTACACATAGCCTTATCTCTCCTGACTTCTTTCTTACGGGAACCAAGTTCGCAACCCACTCAGAATGCCGAACCTTAAAGATTATCTTAGCGTCCAGGAGCTTCTTTAATTCCTTTTGAATCAGTGATTCTAGAGTAGGATGCATCCTTCTTAACTGCTACTGAAATGGCTTGACACCCGCTTTCATTGGTATCACATGCTGAATAATGCGGACGTCATACGTTTTCAAATCCTCATAGGTCCATGCAAAAACATCCTTATATTGCTTAAACAATTTGATGAACCTATCTCTTTCTCCTGGTGAACAACATTTGCCAAGGTTGACAAATTTTGGTTCTGCCTCGGTACCCAAATTAACTAACTCATGTTGCATTGATGAGCTGTTAGTTTTGGTATTAGCCGGCCTTTTGAACTTATTTTGTAGATCGAACAGCATTTCGAGGGACCTTACCCCTTTGGGGATGAAGTTTCCTTTCTCCTCATCCTTCTTCATCAAATCAGCATCATGTTCCTCTTCATCTATTGCAGCTCCTTGGAAGCTATCTTCGTTTGTTAGAAAGCTGTTAATTTGTTCATCATCATCGAAGACTCTGAAGTTTGTGATGTTATCAGGAACGGAAGGCCTGAAAATCAATTCAATTGAGCGTTTGTTATTTGATGGCACCAACCTAGAAGCAGATGTTGCTAACAAATCAGCTGCATAATTTTGCAACCTAGGAATAGATTTTATATTGAAAGCGTCAAAATGCATAATTAAATCCCATACCTCAGCCTGATAACCCTTCAAATGAGGTGAGAGAGAATGAATGGTGTCCCTGACCTATCTTACAACTATCTCGGAGTCACCAAAGACCTTCAGGTACTTAACATTTAAATCAATGGCCTTCTTTAATCCATCTACCAAAGCTTCATATTCAGCGGTGTTGTTAGTACAATCAAATTCTAATCTACAGGACAAAAAATACTTGTTTCTTTTTGGATCCATCAGAACACAACCGGCTCCGGATCCTTCCAGAGTTTTAGAACCATCAAAGTATAATGTCCAAAAAATATCTTTAGATTCAACTGAGTTAGTATCTCTATGATCCAAATCAGTAACTAAAATAACTATGTTACAATCAATATCATCAGTCTGAGAGAAATGAAGGAGATCGGACTGTTTATCTGATTCATGGCTAATGGCTTCAGACTGATAATTACCCGGATCCATTTCTAAGAAATAATTCCCCAGAACCGAGGATGAGAAAGTTACAGCCTCATTTTTTTCTTCTAATTGAGTTACGTTTTGCTTCATATGTGGTTCTCTCAGGACTTTAATCTGATTCTGCCTGTTCTGATAAGGCAACCACAAATGAGACCAATCAGTGGCAAAATAGCCATTCAGCTTGGTAGACCAGTCCCTACTTAAGATCAGTCCATAGGCTTCAGGAATATCAACCACCATTATGTCAATAAACTGACAGACTCTAGGGTCAGCTGATAATCTAATGCGAACATCTTTCATCTCCCCAATTACTTTGACAGTTGTCCTATCTAATTGGATAATTTGGGCTGGAGATGGCACAGGCTGCCCATTAATGTTTTTACAAATGGACAGTGGCATCACGTTTGAAGATGCCCCAAAATCTACCAAACAGTTGTGAACATTCTGATTAAAAATTTCAAAGGTCAATAGGAATGGCAATGTTTGAGATTTAAATTTCCCTCCGATGCTAGCTTCATTAATTTCGGGGTTCTCTTCAGAGTCCGTTAATGGAGTGCTGGTCTGGGGTTGTAGAGCATGCAGCAGCTTGTCGCGTTGATGGGGCAAGCTGCACATGTCAAATATTGACACGTTCGTTTTGACCTTCTTTATATCCTCGATAATATCATATCCTATGTCAGACGCGTTACCAATTCAGGCTGGGCGATCTGTTTTACTCATTGTGACCTTAGGTGGCTGAACTATGGTGGCAGCGTTTGGCTGCTTGGCCGCTGTTTGGTTAACTTTATGCTGTGGTGGAATAATTGTTATATGCCTTCTGAGAAATTCTTTTGAAGCTTTAGGCTTAGGAGGATCCGAACTTGGCACAGGATCCGTAATAGGGCCTTTGCTGCGAGTAGCGACATTCACGGTAGAGGGAGAGCTTTCTATGGGATCTTCTGCTACTAATTCGGTCATAGGTACCCAATCCCATAGCACCATAGAAGTGTCTGGGGTTGGTTCCTCTAATTCAGGGCTCGATTCCTCTGGAGAATCATCTTGGTATGGGATCTATGAATCTAGCATTTAGTTCATGACTAAGCTCATGGAATTAATCCATTGTGGGAAGCTCTTTTCCGAATGCGGTTCTTGATGAAAAGTGCAGAAATTTTCCATCCCGATTTCATTCAAGTTTAAAACAGGGGAAGTATTCACTGGTGGATGAGTTTGATCACCGTCTTCCCTCCTTTTATAAAATGGCTTGAAAGGTTTCCTAGATGTGCTAGCAGCCTTATCTTTCTCGAGATCTACAATTTTATTAGATAATTTCTGCATCATCTTGACTACATTTTCCATGTCTGTAGATGGCTCTTCTTTACCTCTAGTGAGCAGCAAGGTCTTTTTACTGGCTGCTGGTTTTGGTTCTGCATCTAAGGCATGTTTAGCAATGTTATCAGCTTCTTCTTCTACCTTTCTAGCTTCTTTGAAGTTCTCTATCAGCGTATTTTTCTTGGACCTTTTTACGAACATTGCTATGGGTCCTTCAAGAGTTGTTGTATAGTATTCAATCAGAGATTCCTCTGCTGGTTTATTTACTTCACTGAAATTATTTAAAAGCGTTGTGAATCTTTGATTAAAATCTTGAACCTTTTCTTTCTTTTCCATTCTCATGGATAAGAGTTCTTTCATAAGCGTAGCCACAGTCTTTTGGTTTTTGTATTTCTTTAAAAAACAGCTTTCGAATTCATCCCAACTGGAGATCGAGCTGGGTTGAAGGCTAAAGTACCAGGATGATACTTTTGGCTCGAATGTGTATGGAAACAGCCTGCAGACTACATCTTCATGCTGTACGTTCAAAAGATTCAAAGCTAGATAAAAGCTCTTGAGATGATCTTCGGCTGAAATGGCTTTCCCGGGGTCAAATTTAGGTAAGACCTTTTCTGGATTTTTTGGAAGATTATGGAATGGCCCAACTAGATTCAGTGCTCCCCTTTCTCTCCAAGAAGGCACAGCCATGTTTCTATGTGGAGACCCTGGTGGAGAATTGTAAGGTGAATTCTTTGGAGTAATAAGTTCTCCAAGGCTTTCTTGATCTGAAATGTTTTCTGAGTTTTCAAGATCTACTTTGTTCAAAGGATCTGAAATTTCTTCTAAAGTTAAATTTACAAGATCTTCAAAACTTTGAACAAGAATCGAATCACGGGTGTATTGTGGCTCTTTTCTAGGGGTGTTTTTTCTAGGGAGAAAATTCACAGCGTTTAAACTGCCTAGTTGTCTAACGTAGGATCTTGTATGCCTCCTCAAATCCTCTATTTCTGCTAAAGGTACAGTGTATAATGCTTCTTGAGGCTCAGGATCAGAAATGAGGCTTTCTTGATTTAATATTTCAAGATATGGGCTGTTTGAAATGCTTTCTTTAAGCAGTTTTTCAGTGACATTTATGATAGTGGGAGATTTTCCTCTATCAGCCATGCACTTTCAGGACCTCCTTCTAGCGCCAAAAACTGTTGATGCCTTGGATATCGTAGCATCAATCAGAAAGGGATTCTCCCCGATAGATTATCCCAATTAGATTATCTACCGTTTGGTGTAGGGAATCCGTCCAGTTAGCGGTTCCGGCAACCGTGGGTTTGGAGTTTGATTCCAATTATACCGGTTATGGCCCGATCCACCGTTCTTTTGATTTTATATTTTATAATGATATGCAGGTGCCTAGTCTAAATTTAATCTAAATGCAAGACTGAAAAAATAGATCTAAGTTTAAGACTGAAATAAATCTAACTATCCCTGCAAGGAGCGAATTTAAAGCATGAGCAATGAGCTGTAGGAGTTATCTTAAAGAATAAACAGACAACCATTGAATCTGAAAGAGAAAGCTACAACAAAGATAAAATATATCAGAAGATAGCTTCTAATTAAACATAACACATTCATTACTCATGAAAGAGAGAATCCATTTGCAAAGAGAGAAGCAAGATCATTTAATACAATGAAATAATTCAAGACAGTAATAAAGATCTCACAGCAAAGTATAGCAGACACAGGAATAATCCACAGTGCATCCAATCCCCATTCTCATGCAAAACGTCTTCTCCAGGCTCTTATTAGAAGATTTTATTTTCTTCAAACATGTGCAAGATAGCTCATACAAGTCTAGAAAACAATTCCCTGCAAAAATTCCTCCTTTACATTCCTTCCTACCTTTCTATTTATAATGTTACAAAATGCCCTTTAGGCTACCACCTGGCCTTTTACACTTGTCACCTTCAGAAATTTTCCTTCTAACAGACAAAAATGTGACTCCTTCCTTAACAGAAATTATTTAAAAAAGAAAAAGGACAGCTGTCCCATAAACATTTTATACATATGAGAGTCCAAAATTTAGAATATAAGAATTTATGCTCTAAAATCAGCGCCTTCACTTCTGGGCATGCGGTTCAGCTGGAAGAGAGGCACTCGAACCCACTGTTGCTGCTGCTGTTGCTTGGGAAGAAGGAATCGAGCTAGCTGGAATTTCTGCTACTGCTGGGGAAGCAAAAATTGGGCTTGCTGTTACAGATGCTGCTGCTGGGAGAGCAGAAATTGGGCTTGCTCTTACAATTGCTACTACTGGGAGAAAAGCATCCGGGTTTGCTGTTGCTTCTGCCACTGCTGCTGCTTTCTTCTCCTCCTCTGCAATGTAACTATACCATATACCTGTGCCCCTTATGACTACATTTGCGGAAGCATGGAGCAAGATTTTCTGAGAAGTCACATTTTTACTAAGCTCTGCTCCAATGCCTTGAACTTCTGTCACTGCAGCTTGATGCACTTCTTTAAGCAAATGGTTGTGGATTGATGACATTCCAATATAATGTTGGAGGTCATCAATAGCTAGGACATCAATTTTCTTCACATATTCAGTTTGGATATGCAGCTCTTCCTTCAGCTCAGACAAACGTTGCTTTGTACCTGGGAAATCATCGAGGGACTGCGGGAAACTCAATTTGCACTTGTCATGCACTCCCTGGATTCTTTGATACAGACCGTTAATCCTATCCATTGTCCCTCATACGTTTTCCATTAGCTTATTGCCACAGTTTCTACAGAATTCCAAAAGGGCTATGTCTTCATTAAAACCCTCCACGGACTTGAATGGGAGATGCGTGGGGAAATCCACCTTTCCTTCTCTCCATTCCATCTGGCTCAGGATATTTTCCTTAACCCGAGTATGTTTATCTTTAAGCCTATGGGCCTCTACATTAACTTCCTTTAATCTGACCATCATGGCCTTGAGCTTGCAAACTTCATTTTTTATTAGCTCCTGAGTGTCATGCATTTGCTTAAGGATGCTGCAGGACAACTCATGGAAAGGAGACATGTCTATTGCTCTGCTCTCTGCCGGCTCTAATTGTTTGACCAATGCCAGCTTGTCTGCTTCTAGATGGGACACCCTGTCTCCTGCATCAATCTTTTCTCCTTCTAGAATCATCATCTAGACTGTCAGTTGGTCCTTTTCTTCCTCCAACTGGTTATACTTGTCCGACAATTCTTTATGTTCAACAACTAGGCAATTATACTTATTCACCACGATATCCCTATAGGCTTGCTCATTAGCCATAGTATGTTGTAGCATGCGGGCTCTCCTCTTAGTCGACTCAGATTCTTTAACTATATCAGCTACATTGTCCAACGTTTCTTTTGCTGTCTCTACAGAGGCGGATGCCATAGCTAAAGGATCCTTGTTTATGTTCTGCATTACTGTGGTCTCCCGGTGAGTAACAATATCCTTTTGGAAGAGTCTCTTTATCCTCTCTTCCGATTTAAGGACCGTCGCCTTTCTCTTCTTATCATAGACAAATTCATTCCATCTAGACACGGTATGTTCTTTCGATGGAGTATACGGGACAATTGGGAGATCTACAATATCTATCTCTGCTCCCGCGGGTGGGGTCTGGACTACCTGAGATGGATCTGTTCCCACATTTTGGGTACAAGAGACACCTGCTTGTGCTGTGTCCGTCTCCACATTTTGAGAGTTGGGGACACCCGTCTGAGGTATGTCTATCTCCATATCCTGGGCGCCTGGGTTTCCTGCTTGGGCATCCTCACCTACTTTGAGTTCTTCTTCCGCTTTCCGCTCTACTTCAGCTTCCTGCCTTCTCTCTTCTCCTTCAGCTTGCAGCTGACCTTCATTTTCTTTCTGCTGTCTTTCATATTTAGCCTCTTTCCACTGCTGGTTTTCCTCAGCCTCTTTCTGCAACCTCTCACTTTCTGCTTCTTGTTGCAATCTGGCAACTTCAGCCTCTTGTAGTAACCTTGCTTCCTCAGCTTCCTGTTGTGCCCTTGCTTCCTCTCTTAACCTTTGTTCTTCTTGGGCTTGGGCATCATCAGCTTCTTTCTCCTTCTGCTGGCTGGTTTTCTGGGCCTTGGTAGAGCTAGAACTTGCTCTACTTCCTTGGCGATAGATTCGCAGCTCATCCATGTTGCTGATGCCTCTGAATGCCTCTTCCTCGTCATCATGATAGTGAGCGTACTTAAAATGAGCATAAATTTCTTTACAATGCTCAACAACTTTTCCCTTCCTGTTATTGCTATGGAAGATTACCTCGCTGAAGTGGAAGGCTTTCAGCTCCTGAATAAACTCCTCGGCTGAGGCAACCCCTGAGAATTTGTAAGCCCCTATGCAGAAAGGTAGAGGGGGAAAAGAATCCTTATGTTGTTTGTTAAGTACTGCTCCAATTCCATCCAGGAAAATCTGTCTCACTGCCTCTTTAAGGACCACATAGTCAGTGGCATACCTCGGTAAAATATATGGAGCTTTAGTCCCTCCAAACATTCTGAGGTAGGTTCCTTGCTCTGAAAAATAAAAATCCCCGTAATTTTCAAGGACTTCCATCGCATTCTCCGACAGGTAGTTCGGCTCCTCCTTGAATATCTGCTCATATAGGGGCATGACGAACCCCTCACAAATGAGCTTATAGTTGGGTTTGTAATTCTGAGCCCACAACATCCTGAAAGCGGTATAAACCGGGGTGTTGGCCTTATCCCATGTGCAGCCTAATTTGGGAAAAGATAACTTGGCCAAAACACAATCAATAAGATATGAGGACATGTAGAATTATGCCTTCTTTAAGGCCAGTCCTTCTCTTGCAGCAACCACCATTGAGGCCAAACTATCTGACAGGAGAGTGGCCCAGTCAAACACAGTTCCTTTAAATGCGACGAAGTGGATGATGGGAACCCACTGAATCTTGTACACGGTGCCATTGGGCATGCCAAAGATTCTGCACAACATCAAGGCGATCAACCTGAAAGGAGGTCTTAAATTCTGGACGTCATATTCGTCATTACCTTTCTTTCTTAAGTGCTTTCCTGTGACCGGTAATTTTTTGGCCATTTCAATGTTGTTCATCTGGCCCAGCCATTCATCAGTTAGAGCTTGGTGGGTGCGGGGAAATTTATAGGCCGCGACTAGGTATGCTGGGTGAAATGAGGCAATGGCTATCTTCCTGCTGTCATGAATTACTCTTGTTTCCGTATTGGTATGTTGGAGTATCCACCCGATTACTTCAGAACATGGGAACAGTTCAGGGCGGGTAGAAGCCCTGGCTATGCCTGAAGTCCTGATATTGAGATAAATCTGCTCTTCTTCTAGCAACATATCCGGGATATCTTGGTCTCGGATCATCCTATAGATGTCACCCCATCGGATTTCAGGAGGAATACCGGTGGTGCACCTAGTATCTTGGAATGTAGTCTCAGTTCTAAGTGGTGCTGGCTGTGTCTCCATCATTTTAGCCTGCTTCCTACCACCTTTTGGCATTTTGACTTATCCTTGCTGGCAACCAAATACAAGTCATTATAAAAAATTTGCAACATGCTGAAAGGTTTTAACAAAGAGCAGAACCAATTTAAGATGCTAATGAGGTAAATAAATTGTGAAGATGCATGTTGGGAAGCAAAATACACTATTCCAAATGAGAGATTTAGTTGTAGAGACTTGATTCTTTTAAAGGGACGGGTTTGGAATGCTCCCGAAAGGATAAGTATGTTGCGGAAACAACCTGCTCTCGGTCTAGCTCTAGGAGAGATGGCATCCTTCGTCATTGTTCTTTTTAATGGTTAGTGGCGGGGAAGTTTGGGGTGAAACAACCCTACGACGAAATAAGGGGCCACTTTCACCACTTATGAACAGGCGAATACGGGGCCGCTTTCACCACTTATGAACAGGCGAATACGGGGCTGCTTTCACCACTTATGAAGAGGCGAATACGGGGCCGCTTTCATATTTATAAACAGGCGAGGGCTTCGACCTCCATGGTTATTTGTGGCACTTGACGAGGCATTCTACGGTAGGCTTGGAAACTTGAACAGGGGTGACGACACGGAGAATATGGCTGATGAAAAATCTCGGGTGGCTGTAGTTTTGGTTTTCGGCTGCTAGAATGAGAAATCCATGGGCTTCAGCGCCTTAAAAAAAATGATATATGCGACTAGCGCCTATTGGCCACGTCTTAGACGAAAATAAAAACGCAAAGACAATCTGACGTGTAGATGAGACAAAATTAACGGTTAGAAATCCTACCTGGCAATGTGAAGGTGGCTGAATGAGGTGGATGCGGATGTGGACGAGCGAACTGAGCTGGAGCAGTTTGGCGAGGCGTCCAATGGCGTTTGTTAATCGAAACAATAACAATGGCCAACCCAAACCACAATCGTTTATTTAAACATTTTAGGCACGCACGACGCTTTAATACAGTGGGTGGCGCATTTAAAACGGGGCTTTAAATTTTATACGCCACGGTCTTTTCAAATAGTCTCGATATGTGTGTGCGACCGCCACCTGCAGGACGAGTTCATGAATTCCACCCACCATTGCGGGATGATCAAATGAAGGTTTCCGCCATTTCGAAAGGAAATGGCGAATGGATCCAGCAAGTCTTTCAAAAAATGCTCCGCGGGATTTCGGGAGGAATATCGCAAACATTTCCGCAATAACGAAAGGTTTTCGCGAAAGACTCAATCCATTTCGGAAGGAAAAGCCAAATGGCTCCGCAAAAGTTAAGGCTTTCAGTGGGCTTCATAAATCCTTCCGTAATTGCGGAGGGTTTTCGCAAAAGACTTCCGCAATCGCGGAACGGATTAGCGAATGGTTCCGCAATAAGTCTTTCGGCGGGCTTTGGAAAGATAACGCAACTTTCAAAAAGTTTCTAAGTCTTTGCGGGGTTTAGGAAAAATATGGTGAAGGCTTCCGCAAAATACTTCCGCAGTCACAGAAGGAAAACCCGAACGGTTCCGCAAAATTCTCTTGGTGGGGTTTCAGAAAGATAACGCGAAGGCTTCTGCAATTGTGGAAGGCTTTGGCGAATAGTTTCCGCAACTTCGAGACTTAAAAGATTTTCCAAAAGAGACTAAGTCACTCGGCGGCCCCGGGGAAAGCTGGCGAATGGCTCCCACGTTTCGGGAGGATAAGCTGAATGGTTCCGCCATTTCGGAGGGAAATTCGTTAATAGCTTCCACAGCTTTTCAATAATTTTTTCTAAGTCTTTTCAGGAGACTTGTGCGAGTGGCTTCCGCAACTGCGGGAGGATAGCCCGAAAGACTCCGCAATTTTGGGAGACTTTCCCAAATAATTTCGGCAACTGCGAGAGAAAAAATCTAAGTCTTTTCGGGATGCTTATGCTAAAGGTTCCCACCGTTTCGGGAGGATAAGCTGAATGGTTCTGTCGTTTCAAAGGGAAATTCGTTAATAGCTTCCGCAGCTTTTCAATAATTTTTTCTAAGTCTTTTCGGGAGACTTGTGCGAGTGGCTTCTGCAACTGCAAGAGGATAGCCCGAAAGACTCCGCAATTTCGGGAGACTTTCCCAAATAATTTCAGCAACTACGAGAGAACAAATCTAAGTCTTTTCGGGATGCTTATGCTAAAGGTTCCCGCCGTTTCGGGAGGAAAAGCTGAGTACTTCCGCAACTCGAGAGGCTTTCTCAAATGCTTTCGTGACTCCAGGGAGAGTTCATGAATTTTGTCCTTAGAAGAAAACTTGGAGTTCTCAACGCGGGATTTTCTGTTGAAAAACAAAGTAACAAAGTAGAAGTGGCCTCCTACAGCAGTCTTTCCAGAAAAATAAAGGAAGGGCCCCAATATGCACAAAAATTTTTTTGGGGGGGGGATGTTGCTGCAACAACAAAACTAAAGGACGGAGTTGAAACGGAAATTGACTGAGTCAAGCTCGGTATAACAACGGAAGGCGGATTTATATTATTTGTATTCATACCTATTGTGGGAGTCTTTGGAACTCCTTGATCGCCTCCCAGGTTAGTCATAATATGCCCAGGTGTGAACAAATATGCACTATAATCAGGTTGCTGGAAACCAACAGGTATCAGAAGTGAATTGTTAAGTTCGGTCAGAGGAGGATTAAAAGGAGTATTAAACTCACCAGAAGTGAGATCCTCAATCTCAACTATATTAAAATCTTGTTGATATGGAGTCCTAGGTTGTGGTTCACCAAGAACCTCTATTTCACTAGTAGTTTCAAAAGGACCACTGGAGTCTGTCCTCTGTCGTCTTGGTGGTGGTAGTGGCTCCACTCTAAGTGGGAGAAGGTTTTGCAACCTTCGAGACCTACGAAGTTGTTGGTCTTCCATGATTATATATAAAAATAAAACTAAGTAAAAACCTAGTGGCCACTAAGACTAAGGGGCAAATAGCATTCCACTAAAAAAATCCTAAGTAAAAAAACCAGGCAAACAAGATGCCTTCCGGAGAAGAGTCCGGGATGATGAGGGCCCAGAACGGATCAACGAAGGAAGAAGAATAGTTACTCGGGGTCCACAATATAATGAATAAGGGTGCAAAAGATGGAATCACCCAACCGCTCTCCCAAATACCTGTAAGGTATTTTCTCCCACGTCTGTCATAGGTACAGCAGCTATAATCCTCTATCGTCACCTGTGTATGATCCTATAGGTCTGATACTAAGGTTACCATAAGTACGAAATATCCTGTGGGGACAGTCGTCAGCCTAATCAAAACGTCTGGGCAGGGTAGCAAAGACCGAAGTCTGGATGGACCCCCGTACGCGAATCGACCCTAGTTTATGGTTGAAGGGAAAGTGAGGGGATATCCTCAACAAATCCAATCTTCCACGGCCTCTTGCTTAGCTCTGGTTTTAGTAGAGTTTCCCAGTAATATTTGATACATATGGGTTTACCTATATGAAAGTCGCACTACGATTTTTTAGTAATGAAACAAGATTCAAGCAGTTTAAGGTGTTTTAAGCTTGAAACTCTAGCCTAAGCTAGTTGGTGTCATGTATCCCTAGAAAGAAAATCGTTTCTAATTGATTTTATTAAGATTCTTTTTAAGGTTACTTTTTACTCAGTGGGGAAGTGCATTGTGTGGTGTGGTTGCAACAGAAAGTAAAGTGCATACAATGAAACAACTTTCAACAACAAAAAGACTCTTTTATTTTTTCGTTTTATATTCTTTCCAAAATGAAGATTTAGCAAACCTAAACAAAGCTTTCTTTTCGGTTTTCTTTTCAAATTCAGAACAAAGTAAACTATGCTACTTTGCGAAGATTATAAGCCTTACTACTCTAAACTACCAATCTTATTTTGCTTTTCCTGTTATATACAAACGAAAAAGAACTTGAAAGCGGAAGCAAGACCTACAAAAGATATGAAAGTAAGGAAAAATGACTCTAAAGTTCACAACAGTCAAATCAATGATTCGACAAAGACTTGTCCTACAAATTTTTTTCAAAGGAAAAAAGATTTAAACTTGGAAACAGAGTGGAAAGAAAACAGGGATGAGAGATGCTTATAACCAGAAATCAAACTTAGAAGATTTCTCCAAAGCACCAAACCCTAAACAAGAACACTAATCCAAGTAACAGGTAGGCAAGCGAACTAAAGACAACCTTACTAGCACAAAGACTCAAATGGGAAGCAAACTAAGGTACTTCAAACTTAATCGATACTGAAAATGACAGCAAGATCAAGAAGTGTCGGGACTCAAAAAGCTTTTGAAAACACCCCAAAGACTTCAAAAAATGGGCCAAACCCTAAATCAAAGGATGAGACACCCAAAGAGCATACTAGTGTCGCAACAAACAACAAGTGTTAAACACAACGGTTTGTATACCTGCAACACACTACTAGGGTAAGGACGAGTAGCTATGTCCGCTAAGAAACAAAGCACGGTCTCCAAAAAGAGTCATAAACAAACAAGACACTTCAAAAGTAATCAAGCAACCAAAAGATGACCTAAGGGACTCAAAAGAGGCTAAAGAGACTCAAAGAAGGATTACAAACCTCAAAAAAAAGTCAAGAAGGCCAATAACAAAGTTAGAAACCAAACCAAACAGGTGGAAATCCAAACCCTACACCAAACAGGGACTTAAAGGAAAGTGCTCTACTCTGCAGTAAGAAAACTAGCGCATTCTGGAAGGTGTGCCCTACTGTGCAATAGGGAAAGTAGCGCACAAGCTCAGGTATGCGCTACTATAGGTACATAGGAGTAGCGCACAAGTCAGGAAAGGTTAAAACTAGCTTTGCAGAGGTGTAAAAAGGCTGAGTTAGACAAAGGAAAGCAGGTAGGAGTGACCTGCAAGGCCTCTTAGAGGATCAAAGGGATCAAAAAGTATTGGAAAGACAACAAAATGGGTTTCCTAAAGCAGAAAAACAACTAGTCCCCAACGGAGTTGCCAGTCTGTTGTTCAGGAATTCTACCTTATAGTGAGGAAATGGACACTATCAACTTCTGGGGTGACAGGTAAACACATTGAACATATTACATAAGCATCTATGAAAGGAAATAGATCAAGGATCTCGAAGACATACCTTATTAACAACGTTCGATCCTAGCTTTGCTCGATCTTGCGCTCAATCTTCAACTTGATCTTCCACTCAGGAGACCTGCAATACAAAGATACCTTCCTCAGCGTATCTTGACTGATATAACAATGATGAAATTGAAATATAATTTAAACATCAAGAACAATCAAGAATTTAACCAAACAAACACATAATCCATTAGGCATTTGATTGGGACAGGAAGGATGTTTCAACCTTTATAGTCAAAAGCAAGTAATCAGTACAAGTTATACCTGATCATGCAGCATGCTTGTGCAACCGGATTCTGGGCTCCTGCTCTTCTCTAACTTTGGAATTATTCCAACATAACAACCCTTAATACCAGTTTCTCCTCTTGTGAATGAGAGTCTCCATATGTCTAACCCCTCTCCTCAATCCTCCTTATATTTATTGAACAAGGTAGGCAATTTAGATCGAGAGGTGGTTGAAATGGAAGTTGGGGAAGTTGCAAAACCAACTGCAACTAATCCCAATTCGTCAAATTAATATATTTTTGACCACATTTCAAGATGTGCACGAGTTTTTCACAGTGGAGTAGCACACAATATGCAACTTCAGTGCTTAACAACCAGCATTTGTAGACTTTTTGAAGTTGTGCGATAGTTTGCTGAAGTGGAGTGGCGCATACTAAGATGTGTGCGCTACTATTTAGCATGTGGAGTAGGGCATGAGTGATAGTATGCTGCAGTAGAGTAGCGCATATGTTAAAATGTGAGGTTTTTCAAGGTTTTTCAGGGTTTTTCCAGCTTGCAGAAGGGTAAGTCAGGTCAAAATATCATCTAAGGTCATCATGCTCTTCAATCAAAGTTGTCATTTTTTGTGGTCGGAAGCTAAAGGTGACCACGGACGAAGAAGTGCAGATTTGACCTATAATAGGGATTACCTTCATTAATTCACTAAGGGGTTTTTGAATCCTTCATTCAGGGATGAGGAATGGAATATTTGATTCCTAGGGATTTCCCTCTATTAGCCTCCTCTTCACTTTTCCTTCACTAATTTCCTTCTTGGCTTCCGCCTTTTCTCTAAGGATCTCTCATTATCATTTTCCTTTGTCTCAGTTCTTACGAACAATCTAAATTTGAGCTTGTTGAGTACAAGGGAGTTTGAAAGAGTACTAGTGGAGGAGGGGCCAAAGAGGGATGAGATATTTTAATTATATGGGAGGACCTGATCAATCACGTAAGGAAGAATGGGAGAACAACCATTGAAAACGCAGGAGATGGATCTTGTTGTATCTCCTTTGAGGAGTGTATGGAGGAAGATATAAGATATGAGAGGCAGGAACATGATCACAACAACTACATCATCCACTATTTATGGGGAAGAGGGGGAAGAGTACGAGGGAATCAAAAGGAATTATACTAGTAGGGAGTCAATTCAAAATATCAAAGGCACTTCTTTTCTTGGTGGTTCTTATTTTTTCTTCTTATTCCTTTTTTAAGTAATCTTTTTTTGAGATCAATAAGATATAGATGGCTCTTATGTATATGATCATTTGTCCTTTTTGGGATAGTCATGATTAAAGTTCTCATATTCATGGTAGAAAATTCATTTAAATGGTATCTTCTCATAATCTAGGTCTTGGATGTGCATTCCCATATTTAGCTTAAATATAATGGATCTGAAAAACCCTTTCTCTACATGCAGTTCAACACAAATTCCAACATATGCATGAAACTTATTTTTGGGGATCAATCTATAAACAAACAACAATTAAATTTCCAATGTAGGCTGAAAATTTATCATAAAAAAGAATTAGAGATAGTAGAGGAAGACACACCCACACTCGAAGGGTAGAGAGAGGGAATTATTACTTTTGGATCGAAATCCAAGGAACACATAGTGAAATACATTTCTTAAGGTCCCATGAAATATGGTTTTCTACAGAAAATTGGATCAAGATCCTTGTTTTTCCATTGGAAGGCATAATATCTCTTTCTTCATAAATGGTGATCTGCATCATATTTGGAAAGTCATCAATGTCGATACAACTTTGACAAGTTTCGACCCGACATGACTTCTACGGGTTTCGATTTCAACACAACTCCGATGAGTCTCGAATTCGACATATTGCGACACGTTCTGCACCTTAGACATGTTCAACAACCTCAAAGTTCGTGACATCAACAAGTAGTGTCGACATGTGACCAGTGACTGTCAAACTTCGACAGACTGTCTCTCTATCTTCCAATCGACTGTAACGGTTGAACTATTGAAACCATTCTAACTTCTTCTTTGTAACTAAACGTAACGGGAAGGCACCCAAGCATCTCAAAATTCTATATAAAGCATGTATAACATTGTAACATATATCATTTTTTGATCTATTTTGCAAGTAATAGAGAACAGTTCACATTCCTGCATATTGTATGTATCTGTTTATGTTTATTTGTGTTGCGTAATCCTGCTTTTGCTCATTCTGTTTATTAAGCTTCCGCCGTAACAAAGCCGACTCATTCAGTCGAACTGTTGTCCCCCTCGTGCTTCCTGGACACGACCTAGATCATTGGTATTAGAGCACTCAATTTTTTTCATGCTTAAGTTTTGCATATACACTTCTCTCGAAGTTACGTGACTTATGCCAGTTCAAACTCGCTCACAATCACAGCAATCCAAGCAGACGCGATCTCCAGAAATTACAGAAGAAACAGACGATAGACATGCAGTCGACGAGACAACACATCTTATTGAGCAAGCTATGGCTCGACAACGGACTGAAATTTTCACCTAGTTCAATGATATTCTCTTGTGATTCGCTTCGACATCCGGAGGATCCTCGACGAGAACTCACTCTGATAAAATCAGCTCCTTCAAAGTGCAAATGAATCTGGACATACCGAATCTTGAAAGTAAGATTGACATGGAATCCATCAACAATTGGGTGCAACAATTGGAATCGTATTACGCTGTAAATCAACTCTCTGAAGCTAAAAAAGTCACCATTGCGTCCTTAAATATGTCAACCTCCGTGCACTACTGGTGGGAGAACCTCTCGACAAAGACGGAGAAAAGCGGAGAACCCATCGACACATGGGATAAATTCGTTGAACACATCCGAAAGGAATTTTACCCGCTGAAATACCTCGAGCAGCAGTATAAGAAGTGGCACCAGCTAAGGCAATGGAAAGACCAATCAGTATAAAGTTACACCGACGAGTTCTATCGACTCATGGATAGACTTAGTGTCCAAGAAGAAGAGAAATTGCTTGTTCTAAAGTACTTTAGCGGATTGTCCCAGTACATCCAGCAGGAGTTGGAATTTCTGACTGTCAATACGCTTGTGGATGCTTTCCACTAAGCCAGCAAACTGGAAACCAAGCAGAAAGGAAAAGCACATTTTGCGGCAAAGCCAACATTAGGATGACCACCCGATAAGAAGGCACCAACTGACTTCGAGAAGTCAAAATATTCACATCTGAAACCACCAAAGCTAGACCATGGAAAGAAGCCTTTTCACAAGAGGGAACATAGGAAACAACCGTCGACCGGAAAATGGTGCGATTACCACCACTCATCTTGGCATAATATGTCTGAATGCAAAGCTCGGAAGACAGTTTTGGAAAAAGTGTCGACCTCTGACCCGTTCGACAAGACGATGGAAGAATCTGATCTAGACGCAACGACCCTTTTGACCTCGACCACTCCAGCAGCATCAACTATCATCGACGAGGAGAAACGAGAACGCCTATTCCATACAAGTATATGGGTCCAGAGCAACCCATTACATCTGATTGTGGATAATGGGAGCCAAAAGATCTTCATTTCTGAAGAACTTGTGAAGAAACTAGGTCTTGTTACCACTCTGCATCCTCAGCCTTACAACATCGGTTGGATGAAGGATGGACAAGAACTACGGATCACTCGACAATGCAGACTCACCTACTTCATAGATCCTTTTGAAGATGAAGTACTCTGTGACGTGGCACCACTCTCCGTAGCCGACGCCCTACTTGGGAAACCTTACCTCTGGGATAGACATGGAAGTTATCAGTCACTGCCTTAGAAGGTGATTGTCAGAATTCAAAACTGATGGTTAATCATACCAGAGTGTCAACCTACATTGACGGTTGCACTGATATCTTCCAAACAAACAAAGAAGCTCATCAATCATGCTCAAAAGTTCGCATTAATCATGATAAAGCCACAACATTCTAAGAAGACTGCAGCAACAAGTCGAGTCACCAACCAATGCAGTTCTCGACAGAAGCAGCAAATCGATCATATTCTCGATGAGTACTAGAATATCTTTCAAGCTCTAGACGGAGTACCTCAACATTGTCAGGTAAAACACTCCATTGAAATTGTTCCTGGTTTTTCATTTCCTAATGCTTCTGTTTACAGAAGACCCTTCTCGAAAATGAAGAGATTCGCAGACAAATCCAAGAATTAATCAACAAAGGTCACATCCAACCCAACTCATCTCCTTGTGGAAGTCCAGTCGTCCTAGTTTTGAAGAAATATGGAACTTGGCACATGTGCATCGACTACAGAGCTCTCAACAAAATATCGGTGAAGAATCGGTACCCTCTGCCGTGGATAAACGAGCTCATCGACTGTCTGAAAGATGCTAAATTATTTACTAAGCTCGACCTCAAGTCGAGATACCATCAAATTCCAATCAAGCCCTCGGATGTGTGGAAAACTGCTTTCAAGACCAAGGAAGGATTGTTCGAATGGTTAGTTGAATGCCTTTTGGCTTAACCAACGCACCTGTGACCTTCATGCGACATATGGATAACCTTCTTTGACCTTTCATCGGCAAATGGGTCATTGTCTATCTTGACGATATATTGATTTTCAGTCAATCATGGGAAGAACATGTCGGACATCTTCGACAAGTCCTCGACACTCTCCAGCAACATCGCCTCTATCTAAACATGGACAAGTGCTCCTTTGAGATGACCAGCATAAAATATTTTGGGTATGTAATTGAATCTATAGGAATTCACATCGATCCAGACAAAGTACAGATCCTCAAAGATTGTCCCATTCCTAGAAGCATTCAAGAACTAAGAAGTTTTCTTGGTTTGGCGAATTTCTATCGATGGTTCATACTCGACTTTAGTCACATAGCTTGTCCCTTGAATCAGTTGATGAACGGAAATGGGAAAACTGTCTTCCAATGGACAACAACACAACAAGTAGCTTTTGAACAGCTCAAACAAAGGCTCTGCACTACACTAGTACTAGTGTTACCTAATTTGCATCAGCCCTTTTAGATTGAGACAGACGCATCGTATTATGCCCTGGGCGCAGTGATCACTCAGTCTAGTCACCCAGTCGCTTTTCATTCCAATACTTTTAACGACACAGTTATAAGATACTCGACGTACGAAAAATAAATGTACGTTATTGTGCAAGCTCTCAAGCAATGGATGCATTACATCCTTGGAAAGGAAACGATCATTCTCACAGATCACAAGCCTCTACAGTTCACTCCGACGCAATCAAAGTTGCAAACAAACCGACAACTCAAGTGGATTAATTACCTACAACAATTCTAGTTGGTGATTAAGTATTGGAAATGCAAGGCCAATGCCGCCGTATATTTCCTCAATCGACCACCCATCACTCTCCTTTTGATAGTGATGAGTATGGAGGGATACGACATGACTACTTTGCCACAGTTGTATGAGGAAGACAACGACTTATCAGCAGTCTACTGACAGTTATATACTAACAAGTCGTCGACCTCAAACTCTGACTACTTCCTGAAAGACACCTTGCTATAAAAGCTTGGACATCTTTGTGTACCGACCGGTGAGAATTGACAGCAGCTCATTTGGGATGTGCATTATAGCAAGACTGCAGGACACTTTGGAGTAGCAAAGACACTTGCTATTCTGCAAAAGTATTTCTTCTGGCCTACACTTAAATCCTATGTCAACAATTACATTCGTTCATGCATGGTTTGCGCCATTTCTAAGCCACCTAATCGACGACAAAGATTGTACACACCTCTGCCAGTTCCTAGTCGATAATGGGAATCTATTTATATGGACTACTTGATGGGTTATCCTACTACCAGACATCAGCATGACACGATATTAGTATTATTTGACCAATTTTCCAAGATGGCCATTCTCATACCATGTAAGAAGACCACGACAGCGCAGCAGACCGCTCAGCTCTTCTTTACACATGTTTGGAAACATTTTGGTTTACCCAAAACCATCATCTCCGACCGAGATGCCAGATTTGTCATCATCTTTTGGAATATCCTCTGGAAATATTTGGACACACGACTCTCATTGTCGATATCTTTCCATCCTCAGACTGATGGACAGACGAAAGTTGTGAATCACTTGGTAGTACAACTGCTTCGCATGTACAATAACCAGCATCTACGCACATGGGATAAAAGTCTTCCATACATTCAGCACAGCTACAATCGTGCTCAGCACAACTCTATATGAAAGATTCCATTTGAGATATGTTACGGATTTCAGCCCTCAACACCTATTGACTTGATCATCTCCTCGACACAGTCGAACTCCAACACAGACCACAGCCAGCGAGAAGTTGATAAAGCAGTCAATTTTTGAGAATAGATTTGGAACATCCAGAAGCAAGCACAGGATATGTTGCACAGAGCAAATGAGAAAGCTAAGACCCTACACGACAAGCATTGTATTCCTCATACATTCCAAATTGGGGATAAGGTCTGGCTACATCTCAAGAAGGAGCGCTTCACTGGTCCTTTCAAGAAGTTAGAAACTTTGCGATATGGTCCGTACAGTATTCTTCAACAGATTGGCGAAAACACTTTCCAGCTCAACATTCCTGCATGCCTGGGTCTGCATCTAGTATTCAATGTGGATCTACTTCAACCATACCATGCACCCTTGTTGGAACATAACGACTTATCAACAGCAGCACTCGAAGACATCCATCCAGATGTTCAGGAGCCTCTTCCTTGCGACACCATTGTGGGACGATGAGTATGCCTTACAAGGACGAACACAATTCCCTTTTTTCAGGTCACCAAAGCTAGCCAGATCCCATCTCAAGGAAAGTGGTACTCTGCTATTGAAGTGTACAACAATTTTCCACACCTTCATGAGCAAACAATGGATTCCATTGTTTCTTAAGGAAGGAGGTCTGATCTACATCATAGTTGGCAAGTCATCAATGGAAATACAACTTTGACAAGTTTCGACTTGACATGACTTCGATAGGTTTCGATTTCAATACAACTCCAACGAGTCTCAACTTCGACATAATGCGACACGTTCCACACCTTCGACATGTTCAACAACCTCACAGTCCGTGACATCAACAAGCAGCATCGACATGCGACCAGTGACTATCGAACTTCGATAGACTGTCTCTTTGTCTTACAATCGACTGTAATGGTTGAACTATTGAAACCATTCTAACTTCTTCTTTGTAACCGAACGTAATGGGCAGGCACCCAAGCGTCTCAGAATTCTATATAAAGCATGTATTACATTGTAACATATATCAGTTTTTGATTTGTTTTGCAAGTAATAGAGAACAGTTCGCATTCCTACATATTGTCTGTATGTGTTTGTGTTTATTTGTGTTGTGTAATACTACTTTTACTCATTTTGTTTATTAAGCTTCCACCATAACAGAGCCAACTCATTCAGTTGAACTATTGTCCCCCTCTTGCTTCCTAGACACAACCTGGATCAAATGGATTTGAATTCTTCCATTAATCAAAACCTGCCAATGCTTGGCCATCCATGATTCCATTGATTTAGAGGAAGGATGTAGGGTTGTGCACTACCTTATTACCATCGTCTCATGGAAGGTGATTACCTTTTTCCTTGAGAATGTTATGGAACAAATTCCCTAAAATAACATAAAAATAGAAAGAAGAAGTAACTCCATCCCTTGAGAATGAAATAAAGAGAATGTATAAAAATCCTCTTCAAGGGGGAAACCTCATTTTATAATATATCAAACACAAAAGAAGATATGATCTCTAAAATTAGGTTTCTTTGTTATATATAGGAGACAAAAGGTACAATTATAATTGCAGGGTCTAGCCAACCAATAAGGAAAGCACTAATATAACAACAGAATTGTAATAACTCAATATCTAAGGCTTAACATGCTCCTCCCCTTCAAACAAGTGTTTCTCTAAAAAATATATTAGTTATGGAAGTTTTTGCATGATGAATTAATATTCCCATGCCACTGTCTAAGGGCGGGTTCTTCCATTTGATGGGGTACTCAGTAATTTCTTGATCTATGTTTCAAGTACTAGTATGATTTTCTCTTCTTCATTAATCTCTAGTAAAATAGTATAAACTAGAATCTTGATGCAAATTACCGTTTTCAAACAAGGAACATGGAAGGATATATGTATATGTGAATATGGGGGGAACTCCAATTTGTAATCCATACTTCCAATCCTATGCAATATTAAAATTTACGAGCATTGACAAAACATAAAGAAGCCACAAGATGACCAAGATTGTTTACCCTGAAAACCCTTTTACAAGAAAACCAACACCCACTAGATATCTATTATTAGCCTTAGCTAATCCAACCAAGACATGTCCAATCCATCCAAATCCAACCACTTGAGTTATTTTACAATGGATTTATTCAAACCTTTAAATAGGCTTCATCACATGCTAAACCATGGGCCCGTAAACCACCAATGATGAACCCATTAATGACCAAATTCATGTTAGTATAATTACTATTTTACTAAGTTAAGATTAACCCAACATGCCCCACTTTAAATTTAACTTGGGGAAAACACCTACCCCCCTCAAAGTTCATAATTATGTATCCAATAATACAACATGCCTCCCCTTAATAATTACATAGGTCTATGTATATACTTTACATCGACAATCCAATAAAATAGCGGCGTGCGTGCCTAAATGGGTCTTAAATTCATATTCCCATTTACATATTTGATTAAATCCAACTGCATAAAAATGCTTACAAATTATTTTGAGCATATCATACTATGAAACATCAACATGTTTTCCTTATGCTCCAAATACAATGAACCCAATTAAGTACTCCTTAACAGGGTACTCCATTTGCTATCTTCTATGTGCATTGTTCACCAATGCTTCACATCAATGCATATTCATCAAAGTCAATGTTCTAGGTATACTCTCATGAAAGATATTTACCTATACAAGCATGACTCTGATGCATTTTTACCCTATATTAAACCTTTACTGGGAAAACCAACACCCACTAGATATCGATTATTGGCCTTATTCAATCCAACCAACACTTTCCACTTGAGGCATATTACAATGGAATTATTCAATCCTTTAAATAGGATTCATCACATGCAAATACCAAGGGTTACCCAATACCATAGGCTTGTAAACCACTAACGATAAACCCATTAAATACCAAGTATTGTTAATCTTTACTATTTTACCAAGTCAAGGCTAACCCGACATGAAACACCCCATAGGGACCATAGTACTTGGGTTCTATTTATTGTCTTGCTTTTTTTTCTTAAGGGACATTTATTTGTATGGTTGTAGCTTCATAAACACCCAATCCCCAACTTCAAATTTTATTTCAATGCAATGTTGATATTCTTGTTGTTTTATCCTATTTTTTATTATAGCCAAGTTGAATTTCAATAGTTGGATAACCTCTTATTGGTGCTCTATGTGATCCTCCACTACTTAAACATCATCCTTCTCTCTCAAGGGTGATGTGATGGATGGAGGATGATATCCCTAAGGTGCCATAAATGGGGACTTTTTTTACGAAGTATGGAAGGATGTGTTTCCACCATTCTTCCAATAGAAACCACTTGACCCATTGTGCATGCTTATTATATGCAAAGAAATGAAGATACATTTCAAGATATTTATTCATAATCTCATTTTCCCAATAGATTGAGAGTGGTAATAGGAGTTGCAATCCAAATGAGTAATGTACCCAAAAAAGAAAATAATTCAATCCAAAAATTAACACTAAAGCTTAGATCTCTATCACTTATAATAATATTGGGGATTCCATGTAGAATCTGAATTCTTTCCATGAATGTTATAGCTATTGTACTTGTTTTGAAAGGATGAAAAAGAAAGCATAAATGGCATAATTTGTGAGTCAATCCACTACTTCTATAATGGAATTCTTTTCTTCAAACTTTGGTAGAGATGTGATAAAATACATTTAGGGCTCTTCCCAATGTTTCCTTGGTATGGTTAATGGTTGTAGACTACCCAATCGATTGATTGTATCTCCCTTACTCTATTGGAAAACCAAAAATTCTACCACAAAATTCTGAAAATTAGTTTTAATGCCTTCCCAAAAAAAATCCTCCTTGATCACGTGGTGAGATTTTAGGAACCTTGAATGTCCTCCTATAGGAGAAGTGTGCAATTCCAAAAGGACCTTTTTTCTAAGTTGGGAATTGTTACATAAATATAGACCTGATCTTGATACATAATGAATCATGTTTCCACACAAATTTATCTAATGCACTATGGTCCTCTTCTAGTTGTTGAAAGATCTTATGTGCCATTTGAAGGTGTTTCCATTGCATCCCTATTTCTTCCACCCAATCAAATTATGGAATGGAAATAACACAAAGTAGTCCCTTCATGTCTTCTTCTTTCCTTGAAAGTGCATCTACCACAACATTTTATTTTCCTTTTGTGTAGATATTTTCAAAATAATAACATAGCATCTTTGTAACTTAATTTTGTTGTTCTTCTAAATATAATCATTGTTCCAAAAATTACTTAAGACTATCATTATTTGTTTTTACCTTGCATTGTGTTCCTATTAGGAAATTAGGACATTGTTTCTTAAATCCATGCAATATGGCCAACATTTCATTTTCATTAATTAGTTCAAGTAAGTTTTTTATTTTATGTTGGTGATTTTGTTGGGTGCAACCCAAGTACAAGAAGTTTTGATGGAGAAATTACAAGTTAGGCTAGGCCTAACATCAAACAGTTTTGGGAGAAACAACTCCGCAATTCCCGGGAGCATGGTATGGAGCGAAGCGAAATGGCAGAAAAGGATATGTCCCCTTAATAAAGGTGAATTACTAAGGACGATCAAGGTATCTGGATTAGTTATGAATCAAGTGGTGGACTGTAAGCTACATAAGCGAAGAGTAAAAAAGCGGAATGGTGCAAAGGACATGCCATTGTAGCATCAGAGTCACGCGGTCAAAACTGCGACTGTCAGATAAGCATCAGAGCCAGAGGAAGCGATGCAAAAACATAGCAAAGCTCCAGCGAAGTAAAGAGAAAACGTGGTCAACAGGAGAACCATACCATTTTGGGTTTAAGGGTACTATGAGGCTTGGCCCATAGTTATTGTAAATATGTGACCTTCAGGCACAATTTATATAAAGGGCACTTTTGTATAAGGAAGGGTTAGAATCTAGTTGGTTGTTAGATTTTGTAAGAAGATATTGTTAGATCTATGCTAAGAGATATCTAAGATATGAAAAAGACTATGTAGCTGTTTGCACAGAGATCTATTGTAGAGAAGAGTCTGTAGTTGAGTGTGTGGACTTGAACTGTTAATCCCTTCCAAGAAATATAAGAACAATTCCCGTAGAAGTAGCTCCCATTTGGGGGGTGAACCATGTAAATACATGTGTTATGTTCTTGAATATCTTCTATATTGTGTATTGTGTTAATTTTTTAGCATTAATTCAATATACTCTAGGATCTTTACTGAGAGAATAACATGTACAGCATATCAAGTATAACAGTGCATATCAATCACACCAAGCAATCACATGAGATAATAGACACACAGAGTTTCACTAGGGAAAACCATAAAGGTGAAAAACCCCACAACTTCCTCAGATATAGAAAGAGCAATGATACAACCAAAGTACAAGAGATAGTCTTCTACTAGCAGCTACTCCTCCTCCTCAACTAGTGCGCAACTTTCCGAGTGATGTAGGAGTGAATAATGAGATGATCAAATAGAGATCTCACACTCTCTATTTATACATGTTCCGACTTGCCTAATACACTAGTAGGGATGACTTCTTTAGAAGAGTCTAATAACCCATGGTTACATTAATCCAGGCCGACCCCACACTTGGTGGTCTAATAACCCATCACAGCAAGTTACGACACTTGCGACACTTGTCAATACAAATGACGACACTTCCGTATAGAGGAATAATAACATCTCTATAGGAGTACAATATACATGGTTGAAATACATTCCAAAGTTACATATACATCAACACTCCCTCTTAACTAGGAAGGTATTTCTCGACACATATCTGCTGGCACAAGTCTTCTTCTCAGGATCATCGTCAGTGAATCATCGTCCTCGAATCATCGTCATCGTCGTTGTTGCTTCTATATCATTCATCTCCAATCTACTCGTCATAGGAAGTTCTACAGAGCCAATCCTTTTTCATACTGGATGTAGGCCCACCACCTTTAGTTCTTCATCATCACTGGCCATACTGTGGAATCCTCGGGACTGATTATGTGCATCAACAAAACCTCAAAAGGGCATCCTAGGACTGATTACGAGCTTACTGCTCAACCTATTGGATCTCCCAAGATCTTTTACATGTTGACCTTCACAAAACCTACTCATAGCATCCCAGGATGTTACGATCACACCGCTCTACCTGTCTAGATCTCGATAGAGCATCCCAGGCTGTTATGAGCACACTACTCTACCTGTCTAAATTTTAAAGGACCTTTTCTATGCTACCCATAGAAAAACCTACTCAGAGCATCCTAGGATGTTACGAGCACACCGCTCTAACTATCTAGATCTCGATAGACCATACTAGGTTGTTACGAGCACAACGCTCTACCTGTCCGGATTTTAAAGGGTCTTTTCTATGCTACTTGCACAACCTGTCCACGACCACAGAATATCAGCCCAATACTCACCATACATCATCTTGATGTACATCATCACATGATCAACCTGATCATCATTATAGCATCAACCTGATGCATATCATCTGGAGAAACATCCTAAAGCTCGTCAGCTGTGATCATACTGATCACCATCATAGCATCATCCTGATGCATATCATCTGGAGCCACATCCTGAAGCTCGTCATTTGTGATCATCTTGATCAAACAATATATCCATCTGATGCATACAAAGTATCTACCTGATACATATCATCATACATGATCTACCTGATCATACAATGCATCCACCTGATACATATACAAAAAAAATACATGATCCACCTGATCATATAATGTATCCACCTGGTACATAAATACATGGTCCACCTGATCATATCAAGCATCCAACATGACGAATATACAAATAGATCAAGCATCCAACATGATGCATATACAAATACATGATCAAACTGATCAAAACATCCAACTGATGCATATATAGAGCAGTAACTGGAGCATCGTCCTGATGCTCATCATCCAGTGCTTACATCCACAGCCATGGGAAGGATCCTCCTCTCACCATGCTTGGAATGGCTCCTGCAAATGTGTCCATCACTTCTTCCTCAAAGTGTCGTCAATTTGAGGAACACCAAGCCTCTCCCTGAAGTACTCAAACTTCACTCTGGCTAGTGGTTTCATCAACACATCTGCAACCTACTCATCCATCGCAACATATAGGAGCTTCATTGCTCCTCTCTGCATCATATCCCTGATATAGTGATATTTGATCTCAATGTGCTTCGACCTGTTGTGGAACACCAGGTTCTCAGACAGCTTCACACAACTCTGGTTGTCACAAAAGATACCAGTAGCATCCAATGGGATATCAAATATCTCAGACAGTAGCTTCCGAAGCCATACTACCTCACAACTAGCCGAACACACTGCAACATACTCTGCCTCGGCTATACTCAGTGCTACACAGAACTGCTTCCTGCTAAACCACGAGATCACACTTGATCCCATACTGAAGCAGCACCCAGATGTGCTCTTCCTATCTGCAACACTGCCTGCCCAGTCAGAATCAACATAACCCTGCAGGTTAAAATTTTGATTCACATCATACTTGAGCCCATAATCAATTGTACCCTTCAGGTACATCAGAATATGCTTTACAGCAACCAGGTCAACACCTCTTGGATCCGTCAGGAACTGGCTCAATGTGTATGGTATAGTGTTCATCAAGTACATCAAGGACCCAATCATCTGACGATACACAGTGACATCAACCGGATCAGATGAAGCAGCACACAAAAGCTTTAGGTTCGATGCCATAGGTGTGGCCATGGGCTTGCAGTCCATCATCCCAAACCTCTTCAGAATCTCTACTACATGCTTCCCTTGTCCAAGGAAGACTCTATCTGCACTCTGCCACACCTCCATGCCTAGAAAATAGTGCATCATCCCCAAGTACTTCATCTTGAACTTGGAAGCAAGCTTCCTCTTGGTATCGACAATCAAACCATCCTCACCTATTACAAACAGGTCATACACATACAGAAGTAGTATCACAGGATTTCCTTCCTCAACCTTGTAGTAAAGGTTGGAATCTACTTTACTCTTGGTAAAGTCCAAACTAGATAGAAAGCTATCTATCCTACCATACCAAGTTCTAGGAGATTGCTTCAATCCATACAAGGCTTTCTTCAACCTGCACACATATGACTCCCTATCATGTGTCGCAAAACCAAGTGGCTTCTCCACATACACTTCCTCCTCGACTACACCATTCAAGAAAGTTGTCTTGACATCCATTTAGTGTATCTTCCATTTCATCACTGCAGCCAGGGAAAGTACTGATTTGATGGAAGTGTACCTGGCTACAGGAGAAAAAGTCTCTTCATAGTCTATCCCCTCTTTCTGGGAGAAGCCACGAGCTACAAATCTTGCTTTGTATTTTTCTATGCTGCCATCTGCAGCATGCTTGATCTTGTAGATCCATTTGGAAGTCACAACCGACTTCCCTTCAGGTCTTGGGACTACATCCCAAACATCATTCTTCATGATCGATTGGTATTCCTCGACCATGGCATCCTTCCATTCTTTCTTTTCCGTTTCTTCTTCATAACTGGAAGGTTCTTTGTTCATAATATCACAGAGTAGGGAAACATAACTGGTATGTTATCTAGTCCTTTTCCTTTCTCTTTGTTCTTCTTCTGGAATGTCATATCTTTCTGCATCTTGAATGAGCTCTCTAGCCCATGCAGGATTCCTCTTGTGAGAGTTATTCTCACGGAGTGGATCTACAGGTATTTGCAGATCTTCAACTTCACGATCTGCTTTTGGAATTACTTCATTCATGGTGGTGTCTTGAAATATGGTTTCCTTTGGTTCTTCATGATCTTCAACAGGTTCCTTTATTGACTTGATGAAAGCTGAGTCTTCATCAAATGTTACATCCCTACTGACATAAATCTTCTTGAACCCTGGAAAGTATATTCTGTAAGCCTTCGAGCTTTCACTGTACCCCACAAAGATACCCTTCTTTCTTGAAGGATCTAGCTTTGTCCTCTTTTCCTTTGGAACATGTGTATATACTGGACAACCAAATATTCTGAGATGGCTGACTTCAGGTTTCTTACTAGAGAAGACCTCTTCTGGTGTCTTGTTGTCCAATATCTTGTGAGGTGTTATGTTCTGCACATATACAGTTGTCCTAGCTGCTTCTGCACATAGATGCATAGGCAGATCCTGGTCATGCAGCATTTCCCGTGTTGCTTCCATGATTGTTCTATTCTTCCTTTGTGCAAATCCATTTTTTTGTAGATTGTAGGGAGCAGTCAACTCCCTCTTAATCCCTGAATTACTACATAACTTCTTGAAATCACCTGAAGTGAATTCTCCGCCATTGTTGAATCTGAATGTCTTGATCTTTTTATCAATTTGATTTTCCATCAAGGCTTTGAACTCCTTGAACTTGTCAAACACTTCATCTTTGTTCTTCAAGAAATAAACCCAAGTCTTCCTAGAGAAATCATCAATGAAAGAGACACAGTATACATACCCACTCAGAGAACTGATGATGTTGATGTATATGTAACTTCGGAATGTATTTCATCTATGTATTTCATATATATTTATTGTACCCTTATTAGAGATGTGTTATTCCTCTATAAGGAAGTGTCGTCATGTGGATTGACAAGTGTCGCAAGTGTGTGTACTTGCCAATGGGTTATTAGACCACCATGTGTGGGGTCGGCCCTGAAATATATATTATATTGTGGATGTATCTAGATAGACAAGTCGGCCCCATAGTGTAACTGAGAAAACAGGTTAAGTATAAATAGAGATCAAGAGATCTCTATTTGTATCATTCGGTAAGTCACACTTCTCTCACTCAGAAAGTGGTGCACAAGTGAGGAGTAGGATCATCTGCTCTAGGAGACTATCTCAAGTGTATTTTGGTTGTACTTTGTTTGAGCCATTGCTCTCTCTATCTCTGAGGAAGTTGTGGGGTTTTTCACCTTAGGGTTTTCCCCACGGAAACTCTATGTCTCTTGTCTCTCATACTTCTGATTCTTGTGATGCTTGTCATACTTATTGTGATTGTTATGCATTGATATACTATATATGTTATTATCTCAGTAAAGATCCAAGATTATTATGAATTAATGCTCAAAATTTAACATGGTATCAGAGCTAACCTGAGAAGAAGACATTTTGTAGTGATGGAAACTTGAGTTTCTTGTTTATTGGGTTTCTCTCCACAAATTTTGGAAACGCAGCATAGTAGATTGAATCTACTCATCAAGGAGAATCTATCTGTCCAATCAGAATTCAATTCTGAGCATTTTCAAATTTGGCCCTAAAATTTAGGGTTTCCACAAAAATAGGAATTTCTAGAATCTGAAGACATACCTGGAAGCTCCTTGCAAAAATAGAAGTTTAGAGATTTGGATCGAGATTTTTGGTTGGGTAGATCTCTGAGAAACTCAAACCCTAATTCAGGGCTCTCCCAAGTGAACCTAGGAGAACAAAAAGGCAAATCTGAAGGGTAAAACTTTGTTGATCTCAAATTCTGAATGCACCAGGCTGATTAGCTCATCAAGGTGCATCTTTATATCCTTTCAGAAAGTTGAAATTCACATTTTGAATTTTTAGGGTTTTTCCGACAAACCCTAATCCGAGACCAGATCCAGTTTTCAACATCTCAAGTGGTAAGACCTAAATCTTTTCTATTTCCATTTGAAGTACTCTTTAAGATGTCACACCACACCAAGATTGAGTATAATCTTGAAGGGGATGATAACTCCCGAGCTTGGAAGTATAGGATTGGGTTAATCCTGGAAGAGAATGAGTTGGACTCATATATAAAAGAAGACATCCCTATCCCAGAGGATGAAGAGGCCAAGGTATTGCATAAGAAGAACTTGCTCAAGGCAAAGAGAATCATTGCTGATTCTATTAAAGACCATCTCATACCCCATGTGTCTTCTCTAAAGACACCCAAGGAGATGTTTGACTCTTTGACCAAGCTATTTGAAGGTAAGAACATAAATCGGAAGATGACCCTGCGGAACCAATTGAAAGGAGTAAAGTTTCAGGATGGAGAAACCATTCAATCTTATTTTTCTAGGGTCTCCTAGATTAAGGAACAACTGGAAGCAGTAGATGAAATAGTGGAGAATGGTGAAGTTGTCATGACCACTCTAAATGGCCTACCTAGGTCATGGGACTCCTTTATTCAAGGAATCTGTGCAAGAAATAAGTTGGTATCCTTCAACAGACTACGGGAAGAATGCTCACAAGAAGAAGCAAGGCTTGTGGCATGAGAAGAAAAGATGGGGATGGAAGATCAATCTCTTGCAGCTCACACCAAAATAAGCAAGCCCAAGAAGAAGCAAGGCTTGTGGCATGAGAAGAAAAGATGGGGATGGAAGATCAATCTCTTGCAGCTCACACCAAAAGAAGCAAGCCCAAGAAGGAGCACTCTCGCTACAAGAGATCCTATCAAAAGAATAAGAAGGATCTAAGATGCTTCACATGCAATGAGAAGGGTCACTTTGCTTTAGATTGTCCCAAGAACAAAAGGGATAATAACAACAACTCTAGCAAGAACAAGAAGGGAAGCAAAAGAAAGTTCCATGCTCATGCTGCCGAGGATGATGAACCTCCAAAGAAGAAGGCTAGGGCAGAAAGTGATGATAGTGACGATGAATCATCAAGTGAAGAAGAGTATGTTTTAATCTCTAATCTCACAGGTACTATCTCCCATGGTTGTCATGATTGGTTGATTGATAGTGGGGCTTCCAAACACATGACTGGGTTTAAAGAATCTTTTGTGAATCTATCTGAACATGAATCACCCCATAAGGTGAAACTTGGGGATGATTATCAATACCCAATCAAAGGAAGTGGTGAAGCCTCCTACAACCAAGATTCTTTAAAATCTTTGAAGATGAAAGAAGTCATTTATGTACCTGGGCTCAAGAAGAACTTATTCTCCATCTCTGCATTGGATGCAAAAGGTAAGAACATTAAGAAGGCTTTCCCAAGTAGTGAAAGCAAGGCAAAATATATATTGGAGATCATCCACTCAGATGTATGTGATCCTATGTCATCCAGTTCTCTAAGTGGGTATGTTTACTATGTCTCATTTATTAATGACTGCTCCAGGAAGACTTGGGTATACTTCTTGAAGAACAAAGATGAGGTGTTTGATAAGTTCAAGGAATTCAAAACCTTGATGGAGAATCAAACTGACAAGAAGATCAAAACATTCAGATCCGACAATGGTGGAGAATTCACCTGAGGTGACTTCAAGAAGCTTTGCAGTGATTCAGGGATTAAGAGGGAGTTGACTGCTCCTTATAATCCTCAACATAATGGAGTTGCAGAAAGGAAGAACAGAACAATCATGAAAGCAGCAAGGGCAATGCTGCATGACCAAGATCTACCTATGCATCTATGGGAAGAAGCGGCTAGAACAGATGTATATGTGCAGAACAGAACACCCCACAAGATATTGGACAAGACACTAGAAGAGGTCTTTTCTGGTAAGAGACCTGAAGTAAGCCATCTCAGAATATTTGGTTGTCCAGTATACACTCATGTCCCAAAGGAAAAGAGGACCAAACTAGATCCTTCAGGAAAGAAGGGTATCTTTGTGGGTTGCAGTGAAATCTCAAAGGCTTACAGAATATACTTTCCAAGGTTCAAGAAGATTGATGTTAGCAGGGATATAACATTTGATGAAAACTCAGCATTCATCAAATCAAGGAAGGCACCTATCGAAGTTTATGAAGAACCTAAGGAAACTATATTTCAAGACACTACCATGACTGAAGCAATTCCAGAAGTTGTTCGTGAGTTTGAAGATCCGCAAGAACCTGTAGATCCACCCCGTGAGGTTAACTCTCACAAGAGGAAACTTGCATGGGCTAGAGAGCTCATTCAAGATGCAGAAAGATTTGGCATTCCAGAAGAAGAACATAGAGCAAAGAAGAGAACCATATCACATACCAGCTATGTTGCTTTACTCTGTGACATTATGAACAAAGAACCTTCCAGTTATGAAGAAGCAGCGGAAAAGAAAGAATGGAAGGATGCCATGGTCGAGGAATACCAATCAATAATGAAGAATGATGTTTGGGATGTTGTCCCAAGACCTAAAGAGAAGTCTGTTGTGACTTCCAAATGGATCTACAAAATCAAGCATGCTGCAGATGGAAGCGTAGAAAAATACAAATCAAGATTTGTAGCTCGTGGCTTCTCTCAAAAAGAGAGAATAGATTATGAAGAAACTTTCGAACCTGTAGCCAGATATACTTCCATCAGAATAGTACTTGCCCTCAGCGATGAAATGGAAAATACACCAGATGGATGTCAAGGCTGCTTTCTTGAATGGTGTAGTTGAAGACGAAGTATATGTGGAGCAACCACTTGGTTTCGAAATACATGACAGGGAGTCATATGTGTGCAGATTGAAGAAAGCCTTGTATGGCTTGAAACAAGCTCTCAGAACTTGGTATGGTAGGATGGAGAGTTTCCTATCTAGTTTGGGATTTACCAAGAGTAAAGCGGATTCCAACCTTGACTACAAGGTTGAGGAAGGGAATGATGTGATTCTACTCCTGTATGTGGATGACTTATTTGTAACAAGAGATGACAGATTGATTGTAGATACTAAGAGGAAGCTTGTTGTCGAGTTCGATATGAAAGATTTGGGAATGATGCATTATTTCCTAGGTATGGAGGTGTGGAAGAGTGTAGGTGGGATCTTCCTTGGTCAAGGGAAGTACATAGTAGATATCCTGAAGAGATTCAGGATGATGGATTGCAAGGCCATGGACACACCTATGGCATCGAATCTGAAGCTTTTATGTGATGCTTCATCTGAGCCGGTTGATGTCTCTATGTATCGTCAGATGATTGGGTCCTTGATGTACCTGATGAACACGAGACCAGATATTTGCTTTGCTGTGAACACATTGAGCTAGTTCCTGATGGATCTAAGGAGTGTTCACCTGGTTGCTGTAAAACATGTTCTGAGGTACCTGAAGGGTACAGTGGATTATGGGCTCAAGTATGAAGCGAATCAAAATTTTAACCTGGAGGGTTATGTTGATTCAGATTGGGCCGGAAGTGCTGCAGATAGGAAGAGCACATCTGGATGCTGCTTCAGTATGGGATCAGGTGTGATATCTTGGTTTAGCAAGAAGCAGTCCTGCGTAGCACTAAGTACAGCTGAGGCAGAGTATGTTGCAACCTATTCAGCTAATTGTGAGGCAGTATGGCTACAGAAGCTACTGTCTGAGTTATTTGATCTCCCGTTGGATGCTACTAGTATCTTTTGTGATAACCAGAGTTATGTGAAGCTGTCAAAGAACCCAGTGTTTCATCACAGGTTGAAACACATAGAGATCAAATATCACTATATCAGGGATATGGTGTAGAGAGAAGCTGTGAAGCTCCTGTACATTGCGACGGACGAGCAGATTGCAGATGTGCTGATGAAGCCACTAGCCAGGGTGAAGTTTGAGTACTTCAGGGAGAGGCTTGGTGTTCTTCAAATTGATGACACTTCGAGGAAGAAGTGATGGACACATTTTCTAAATCCATTCCAAGCATGTTGGAAGGAGGATCCTTCACATGGCTGTGGATGTAAGCGCTGGATGATGTTCTGGTTTCTGCTTCGTATGATCAGTTGGATCATTTTTATATGTATGTATGCATCATGTTGGATGTTGGATATGATCAGTTGGATCATTTATATGTATATGTATGTACGCATCATATTGGATGTTGGATATGATCAGTTGGATCATTTATATGTATGTATGCATCATGTTGGATGTTGGATATGATCAGTTGGATCATTTATATGTATGTACGCATCATGTTGGATGTTGGATATGATCAGTAGGATCATTTGTATGTATTTTGTATATGCATCATGTTGGATGCTTGGACCATGTATATGTATATGTATCAGGTGGATACATTGTATGATCTGGTGGAGCATGTATGGGGATATGTATCATGTATTTGTATTTGTATCAAGTGGATACACTGTATGATCAGGTGGATCATGTGTGATGATATATATCAGGTAGATACTTGGTATGCATCAGGTAGATGCATTGTATGATCAGGATGATCATGGATGACGAGCTTCAGGATGTTGCAGTGATGTTGATCAGGATGATCATGTGTACATCAGGATGATGTATGGTGAGTATCAGGTTGATACTCTATGGCCTTGGATCAGGTTGTGTAGATGAGCATATAATTTGGCCCTGGGAGATTGCAGATAGTCTTTCGAGGTTTTTCCTATGGCATATAATTTGGCCCTGGGATATCTGGCAAATGCTCTTTTGAGGTTTTTCTCTGGGAGGACATATAATTTGGCCCTGGGAGATCTGCAGATAGTCTTTCGAGGTTTTTCCTATGGCATATAACTTGGCCCTGGGATATCTGGCAGATGCTCTTTCGAGGTTTTGTGCTATGGCATATAATATGTCCCTAGGAGATCCGATAGGTTGGGCTGTATGCCCGTAATAAGTCCTAGGATGCTCTTGCGAGGTTTTTCCATGACCACATATAATCTATCCCTGGGAGATCCTATAGGTAGAGTTGTGTGCTCGTAACAGCCTGGGATGCTCTTGCGAGATTTTGTGGTGAGGTCACATATAATATGGCCCTGGGAGATCCTGTAGGTAGAGCCGTGTGCTCGTAACAGCCTGGGATGCTCTTTCGAGGTTTTGTGACACACGTAATAAGTCCTGAGGATTCCACAGTATGGCCAGTGATGACGAAGACCTATAGGTGGTGGGCCTACATCCAATATGAAAAAGGACTGGCTCTGTAGAACTTCCTATTATGAGTAGAGTCAGATATTGGTTGAGATAGCAGCAGTAGTGACGATGATGATGACGATGATCCCGAGAAGAAGACTTGTCTAGCAGATCTGTGTCGAGAAATACCTTTCTAGTTAAGAGGGAGTGTTGATGTATATGTAACTTCAGAATGTATTTCATATATATTTATTGTACCCTTATTAGAGATGTGTTATTCCTCTATAAGGAAGTGTCGTCATGTGGATTGACAAGTGTCGCAAGTGTGTGTACTTGCAATGGGTTATTAGACCACCATGTGTGGGGTCGGCCCTGAAATATATATTATATTGTGGATGTATCTAGATAGACAAGTTGGCCCCATAGTGTAACTGGGCAAATAGGTTAAGTATAAATAGATATCGGGAGATCTCTATTTGGATCATTCGGTAAGTCACACTTCTCTCACTCAGAAAGTGGCGCACTAGTGAGGAGGAGGATCATCTACTCTAGGAGACTATCTCAAGCGTATTTTCGTTGTACTTTGGTTGAGCCATTACTCTCTCTATCTCTGAGGAAGTTGTGGGGTTTTTCACCTTAGGGTTTTCCCCATGGAAACTCTATGTCTCTTGTCTCTCATACTTTTGATTCTTGTGATGCTTGTCATACTTATTGTAATTGTTATGCATTGATATACTGTATTAGTTATTCTCTCAGTAAAGATCCAAGAGTATTGTGAATTAATGCTCAAAATTTAACAGATGACATCGGACTGCATACATCGGAGTGGATAATTTCCAAGATTCCTTTAGTTTTTCTTTCACTGCTTGGAAATTCCTTCTTAATGTTCTTTCCTTTTGCACATCCTTTGCAAACACCTTCATGCTTTGTCTTGATTTCGGGAATACCCTCTACAGCTTTGATTGCAATTGGTAGTGCTCTATAGTGCACATGTGCAAGCCTTCTATGCCAAAGTTCACTTGGCTCCATGGATTCATGTACCATGGCATGTTCAGGTTGTCCCTTCAATTTGTACAATCCTCCCTCTTGCTCTCCAATCACTAGTGCATCATCAATGGTTTTACCCTTTGGCCACATTAGGACTTGGCCATCTACAAATGCAACCCTCATGCCTTTTGCATCCAATGCAGATATGGAGAGTAGGTTCTTTTTGAGCCCAGGTACATATAGAACATCTTTCATCTTCAAGGACTTCCCAAAGTCTAGGTTGTAGGAGGCTTCACCACTTCCTTTGATAGGATATTGATAGTCATCCCCAAGTTTCTCTTTATGGGGTGACTCATGTTCAAATAGATTTATAAAAGATTCTTTAAACCCAGTCATTTGTTTGGAAGCCCCACTATCAATAAGCCAATCATTACATCCATTAGAGATAGTACCTATGAGAGCAGAGATTAGAACATATTCATCTTCACTTGATGAAGTATCACTTTCTGCCCTAGCCTTCTTCTTGGGAGGTTCATCATCCTCAGCAGCATGAGCATGAAACCTCTTCTTGTTGTACCTCTTCTTCTTGTTGAATTTGTTGTTGTTATCTTTCCTCTTCTTGGGACACTTTGAAGCAAAGTGTCCTAATTCATTGCAATCAAAACATCGAACATGAGATATATCTTTCTTCTTGTGATGAGAGTGAGAATGATTCTTGTTATGAGATCTCTCCCTCTTAAACTTGCTTCCCTTGGTGTGTGCTATGAGGGCTTGATCTTCATTCCCCATCTTTTCTTCTTGGGCCACAAGCCTTGCTTCTTCTTGTGAGCATTCCTCCCATAGTCTACTGAATGAGATCAACTTCCTTCTTGCACAGATTCCTTGGATGAAGGAGTCCCATGACTAGGTAGGCCATTCAATGTGGTCATGACAACTTCACCATTGTCCACTACTTCATCCACAGCTTCAAGTTGTTCCTTGATCTGAGAGACCTTAGAGAAATAATATTGAATGGTCTCTCCATTCTGAAGCTTTACCCCTTTCAATTGGTTCCGTAGAGTCATCTTTCGATTTATACTCTTCCCTTCAAATAGCTTGGTCAGGGAATCAAACATCTCCTTGGGTGTCTTTAGAGATGACACATGTGGTATGAGATGGTGTTTGATAGAATCAGCAATGATCCTCTTTTCTTTGACCAAGTTCTTCTTATGTAAGGCCTTAGCCTCTTCATCCTCTTGGACAGTGACCTCAGAACTTATGTATGTGTCAAATTCATTTTCTTCCAAGATTAACCCAATCCTATACTTCCATGCTCAAAAGTTATCAGCCCCTTCAAGCTTATCCTCAAGGTTGGTGTTGTGAGACTTCAAATAGAAATAGAAAATATTTAGGTATTACCACTTGATTTGCAGAAATCTCGATCTGGTGCTAGATTAGGGTTTGTCAGAGAAACCCTAAAAATTCAAAATGTGAATTTCAACTTTCTGAAAGGATATAAATATGCACCTTGATGAGCTGATCATCCTGGATATTCAGAATTTGAAATCTGCAAAGTGTCACCCTTCAGAAATGCCTTTTAGTCTTCTTGGATTCACTAGGAGGACCCTGAATTAGGGTTTGAGTTTCTCGGAGCTTACCCCAACCAAAAATCTCGATTCAAAGATATAAACTTCGATATTTCCAAGGAGCTTCCAGCTATGTCCTTAGATTTCAGAAATTCCTATTTTTGTGGAAACCCTAATTTTTAGGGCCAAAAATGAAAGTGCCCAGAATTGAATTCTGATTGCACATAAAGATTCGCCTTGATGAGTAGAGTCAATCTACCTTCCTGCTTTTCCAAAATCTATGGAGAGAAACCCAATAAACAAGAAACCCTAGTTTCTACCACTGCACAATGTCTTCTTCTCAAGTTAGCTCTGATACCATGTTAATTTTTTAGCATTAATTCAACATACTCTAGGATCTTTACTGAGAGAATAACATGTACAACATATCAAGTATATAAATGCATATCAATCACACCAAGCAATCACATGAGACAATAGACACACAAAATTTCACCGGGGAAAACCATAAAGGTGAAAAACACCACAACTTCCTCAGAGATAGAAAGAGCGATGATACAACCAAAGTACAAGATATAGTCTTCTACTAGCAGCTACTCCTCCTCCTCAACTAGTGCGCCACTTTCCGAGTGATGTAGGAGTGAATAATGAGATGATCAAATAGTGATCTCCCGCTCTCTATTTATACTTGTTCTGACTTGCCTAATACACTAGCAAGGTTGACTTCTCTAGAAGAGTCTAATAACCCATGGTTACATTAATCCGGGCCGACCCCACACTTGGTGGTCTAATAACCCATCATAGCAAGTTATGACACTTGCGACACTTTTCAATACAAATGATGACACTTCCATATAAAGGAATAATAACATCTCTATAGGAGTACAATATACATGGGTGAAATACATTCCGAAGTTACATATACATCAACATGTTGATGAATTTTTGTGCTTATATATGTGTTTTCATATGAAAGTAAATGAGAATGTTATGATAAGTAGTGGAACATGCATGTATGAACATCGCGAAGTCATGTTAGATACGATAATTGCATAGCTATAAGAGTAAAGTAACATTGATCCAGTGAATTTTGTAGGTTGTTGAGAACTGCGAAGTGCGCAAATACATGTTGGTAATAATATGTTAAGTAGATGTTGAGTAAGTTGTGCATATCAAGCTCACATAACATAACCGCGTGTCACCGAGTTGCAGAAACCTGATTTCGTAACCACCCATCTTCGCTTCGGGTGAGACTTAATCCTACTCATAGGTTGATGTTGAAAGGGCCAATGAAGGGGATTTTGTTGGGTCTAAAGTAAGGAAACTATGCAAAACCCAGGTCATCCCCATAGAAAGAGGAGGACAACCAACAAATGGTTATGTTTCCGCACTAAGTACTGGTGATATGCGAAGTTGTTATGTTATGAGAATCTGAAGAAGGAAGCGCAATAAATAAGATCCATTTCCATGATAGAATTGGTGATGTGTTATGTGGTATTTGGAAAAGAAAGAAATACAGAACTAGGTAAGCCAGACATAACTTGAGTTTGCGAAGAAAGAGAATAGACATCCGCGTCTTACCATAGAACAATGGTTGCAAATGTATATATCCAATGACCTGCATCAAATTGTATTCGCATCTTTTTCTACTGAGTTGCATGAGTGGATATCGAGGATAGCATAATGCAAAATTGTTTTCAAGGTGGAGAACCTATAGTTTGGAATCCATACTTGATTCAGAGGCTTAAATGGATTGAAAACCACATTTCAAGAGCAGTAGAATTTTGGTTGGATAGCTTACTGGAAGGCTATGTTACAGAATTTTCTATGGACACATTGAAGTCTTACACCACGACAGAAGGATATTTCTTCCAAGGATTTAGAAGTAAGTACCCGAAAAACCTCAGTTTATACATTAAAATGCTACTAGCTGAAAAAGGAGTCTTAAGAATGGAAACAGATTCGTAGGGTTTTAGTTTGTAATGTAACACAAATAGTGACACAAATTATGAAGACATTGGTATTTTGAGAAGTGGAAAGAAATATAAATTTAGCACTAGAAAGAGATCTCATGAAGACGAACCTCGCACATTCCTAGAAACTAAGTTAGGAAGTGATCGAAACTCATATCAAGTTGAGTCTGATAGTGAAACAGAACCTAGATGCATTGGTTATAATCCCATTGCTCCGCAGAAACCCATAGTTGAGGACATAAATATTACTAGTTAGTAGAATAGTAATGGTAGTAACACTGCAAGAGCAAGTACTCAGAATCAATCAAGTAGTGGTATACCTTCATCATTTCAGAACACTACACCTCCTATAAGAAGAATGGCAGATGACATTAAGCTACCTATTTTTAAAGGATCCAGTCTAGAAGACCCAGAGCAACATTCGTTTCTCTGCGAATCCATATGGAACGTTAAGCAAGTACATGATGATGCTATAAAACAAGCTTGGCTAGTTACCACATTTAGAGATATATCTCTAACATGGTTCATGAAGTATTCTGTTGGACATAAAAAATCGCTAGTCGATATTAAAAATGCGCGTATTAGAGAATTTAAGAAACCTAAGTCAAAATCTTAGTGCATCACATAGCTAAAATAAATCAAACAGAAACATAATGAGACTATGTAGGAGTTTGATCAAAGTTCAAATCATTGTTAGATCAAGTTAGCTTCGAAATATCACCGCAACAGCATCAAGAATGGTTCATACTTGCGTTGTTTCCCCACATTAGATTATCATTGATGCAACAGAAGGTAACATCGCAAACAAAAGAATTAGAGATTGCGATGAAGTTAGAAGCTTCACCCATAGGAGAAACTAGCACAGGTATGGTACAGATATAGACACAGTTAGCCAATTTGACATTACAGCTACAAGATATGAAAAAAGAAAAAGAGATAAGAGAAGAGGTTTGGTGTACAAAATGTAAAGGAGAGGGACATTCCAAGGAGCATTTCCCTGTATTAATAGGTTACATCACCAATGGAGCATCAAACCCATTGAATCAACAACAAGGACCATGGTGTGAGATTTGTTTATGTAGAGGACATCACCTAGAAGACTGTTAACTGCTTCAGAAATATGTGTAGACACCAAAGAATCTGTACTGCACATTCTATAAGTCAGTTGGCCATTATGATACCAACTACAGAGCTTATGATCTCATGATAGAAAGAAAGCATGATGTCTACAGAGTCCAAGGAGAAACACTGCATAATAATGAACATGAGCAGTATGATCAAGGCGCATATAGAGGATGTGGTGGATACAGAGGAAGAGGACGTAACACTGTCCAAGGATGAGGAAGAGTTCAGATTGTATGTTATAATTGCACTCAACCGGGGAATTTAACAAGATCCTATTAGAACCCATGCACTACTTGTAAATAATGTAAGTCATTTGACCATGTCATTGAAGCATGTCCCATTTTGTAAGGAAAAATGCAATAGAAAATACTAGAAGGACAGAACCAGAATATACAGATGATCGCAATTGAGAAAAGAAATGAAGATCGCAACATTCATGTTGTGATGCGAGTGGAGCCATGACAGGAAATGACAGGAAAAACGAAGCTTCGACCTCTGAATATCACTTAAACAGACCAAATCCTACTGATGGGCCTTGGGTAAGAAAAGCAACTAGAAAAATGCTTGTATTTAACCCTGACCAGGAGAAAAAGGCATTCATGGAAGCAAGAAAACAATTTCAGGACATGGAACCTTCGACCACAAGGACCTAATTGCGAAGTGATCAAACACCAATATTGATATGCCGATCTCGTATGATGGATCACGAACTTCACCAGAACAGATAAGTCCTATAACGCAGTTCTTACAAAGTTGCATAAAGTTGCTAAGGCATGGAAATGCTTTAGGAGAATTACAAAACCTATTGGGACATTACAAGTAGTGTAATACAGTGAATGATGCACACAGAGAAGTTCATAACATCAAGAACCATAGAAGGACATGAAGAGAAATGAGGCTAAATGTGCAAATCGGATATTGAAATGGACTAGGTCATTCTCAACCTAGGCTCAGAGGTGAATATCCTGACAAAACAAACATGTGAACAAATGGGAAAGCCAAAGTTATCTTGGTCGCCTATACAGTTGAGGTTAGCTAATCATCAAAAGGTTGATGGAGTACGAAGTAAAGAAGACTTCGAGTTTATTGAGATCATAGATGACAACAATCCTTATCCTGCATTATTGGGGATTGACTAGGTAATTGACAACCTCGCAATCAATCTCAAGAAAAAAAAAATGATATTTGAAGGACTGGATATCAGGGTCATCGCACCCTTGGATCCTTCACAAGGACCTAGATATATTGAACCAGTACTAGAAGAATGTAGAGCCCAAGAACTTGATAATATATACAAGATGACAGTGAATGAAGCAGATTACACTAATCCTATAGATGATGGAACATTGAGCTAGAGATGCGACAGTTCTTGCGTATCAGAATCAGACGCAAGAATGGAGAACTGGCAGAGCCGAATGCATGAAGTATCAACAAGATGATGTCCGAAGATAACAAAATCATTACGTTGGATTGTAATAGAGGTAAGTCCAACCTACTTATGATGGTTTAGGAAACATCCATGCATTTCTTCATGAATATTTAGTATCAGTTCCAGGAGAACATAAGTTAGCCACTCTATATATAGCATTGTGAGCTACACCTGTTAGATGGTGGGATGCGCATAAAGAGAACTAGAACACATGGGAAGAATGTAAGAACATGATGGAAATCATATTTGTAGAGCATACTGAGATAGTACAAGCAAAATACAATGGACAGACTAATCCCAGAGATCATATAGATTTTTGCTTGCAAGAATGGACATGTATACCTAAGAAATAATGGGTTCATATGTTTGTACATACATTGGATCAAATACCAAATAATTGGTATACATAATCAGAACTTCGCAGAGGCACAACAGATTGGCGCATATTGATAACCGACTTTCAATCCACTTTTATCTTTGAGGATGATTGTCCGGGTGTCAATGAGGCTCTGCAGGTCATTAAAAATAATATATTCAATGATACACTGTTACTGGTCTATAAACAACCATATTTGGAAATACAGTTTGAGCATGCCCTTTATTATAACTTCACGCTAGACGAAGATGGAGATGAAGACCCTCGCGATGTGAATATACCTGAGTCTAAAGGAAAATGCGATGTTGAAGGACCTGATTTAGAAATTCTAGACTTGAGTAATACTGTAAAGACCATAAATATCAATATCGGTACCGAGAATGAACCAGAATTTGATTCTATTGGGGATTACTGGGCTGGAGAAACTGTAGGATAGATTGCAGACCTACTGTGCGAATATCAAGATTTATTTCCTACCAAGTTTTCTGAAATGAAAGGCATTTTAGTTGACTTCAGAGTTATGAAAATACCTCTCAAGCCTGATGCAAAGCCTATTAAGCAAAGACCTTACAGATTGAACCCCATATATAAAGAAAGGGTGAAGGCATAAATTGATAAGATGCTTGAAACAAGAATTATTGAACCAGTAGAAGAATCAGAATGGATAATTCCTATGGTAATTTAGGACAAGAAAGCTAAAGGTGAAAGCAGAATCTGTGTGGACATCAGGAAATTGAATGATGCATCTCTACATGACCCATTTCCTACTTCATTCACAAATGAAGTGATAGATAATGTAGGTGGAAATGAGGCATACTCTTTCACTCATGGATTTTTTGGATATCATCATATCAGAATTGCTACAGAAGACAGACATAAGACCACATTTTCTACTAAATGGGGATCATATCAGTACACTGCTATGCATTTTGGATTGAATAATGCACCTGTTATCTTTTCAAGAGTTGTTGTATCTGCATTTAAGGATTATATTCATAAATTCTAAGAAGTTTATTTTGATGACTGGACAGTATTTGGTATATTGAAGAATTATTATGCGAACTTAAGCATGATGTTAGCTAAGTGTAGACAGCACCAGATTTCCTTGAATCTGAAGAAGAGATTCTTCTGAGTTCCCTATGGTGTTTTATTGGTACACATAATATGTAAGCAGGGATTGATGGTTGATCCAGCAAAGATCGCAATCATTGTAAATCTTCCAGTGCCTAACTCTGTGAAGCAGCTACGCACTACATTGGGGCATACAGGATACTATAGAAAGTTCATCAAAGGATATGCGCAGATCACTGCGCCTATGGAGAAATTATTGAATAAAGAAGTGAAGTACAGTTGGACTGAAGATTGTCAAAAAGGATTGGACAAACTAAAAGGGAAAATGGTCATAGCACCTATTCTACTCTTTCCTAACTGGAATAAACCATTTCACGTACATGTAGGTGCTTCATCTATAGCACTTGGAATTGTACTAGATCAACCAAGTGAAGGAGGTATTAATCATCCCATCATATTTTCGTGTAGAAATCTATCTTCAACAGAAAATAATTATACCACAACAGAAAGGGAAGGCTTAGCTATGGTATACACATTGAAGAAGTTTATACACTATCTGCTAGGTTTGCATTTATGTATGTTTACTGACCATTCAGCTTTGAAGTACTTGGTCAATAAACCAGTGTTAGGGGGAAGAATATGCAAATGGTTGTTACTGTTTCAGGAATATGATTTTGAAATCATTGTGAAACCAGGAAGATTGAACGCGGGACTTGACCATCTTTCACGAATTGAGTCAGGCGAAGAACCTAGTAATTTGGAAGATAGTCTACCATATGCGCAGTTGTTTGCTATCCATATAGCAGATGACTATTTAAAAGATAATGTAGAATTTATGACTATAAGATTAGGACCTACAGAATTTACTATGCAGCAAAAGAAACACTTAGTGGTAAGAGCAGTTGAATTTAGTCTAATTTATGGACAATTGTATAAATTGGGACCAAATGAAGCATTGCGAAGATGTGTACTAGAACATGAAAGACCTAGTATATCGGTCGAAGCACATTTAGGTGTATCTGGAGGACACTATGCAGGAAGAGATACTGTGCAGAAAATTTTGAGATCGGGACTATGGTGGGCTACAATACACAAAGACTCAAAAGAACATTTTCGGAAGAGCAATGTATGCCAAAGAATAGGAAAACCATCTCGTCGAGATGAGATTCCATTGATGCCACAAATGACACTTCAAGCCTTTGATAAATGGGCTATTGACTTCGTGGGACCTATTAACCCACCAAGAAAGTGAACTGGCTCAAGGTATATCATGACAACTACATATTATTTAACGATATGGGTAGAGGCAAAACCAATGAAGGACTGTAGCTCAGTTACCACTGCGTAGTTCATTTTTTAGAATATTTTGACAAGATTTGGTTGTCCAAATATTTTAATGAGTGGTCAGGGAACCCATTTCCTGAATAGATCTATTGCAACCTTGACAGAAGAATTTCATATCTACCATCATAAGAGCACATATCATCCACAAGCTAATGGCACTGTAGAAGCGTTTAACAAAGTCTTGGAGAATGCATTGACCAAAGTATGCAACACAAACAGGGATGATTGGGATCTTAGAATATCAACAGTATTATGGGCATATAGAACAACTTGTAAGAATTTGATAGGCCATACACCTTTCAGATTAACATATGGAAGGAAGCTTTCATGCCCATGGAATACATAGTACCAAGTTTGATAATTGCAGCATTCATAGATATGGAAGATGATTAGACAATGGAAGAAATACTACTACACTTAGTTGGATTGGAGGAATATCGCTTCATTGCAGGTTTTCACCAATAAGTGCAGAAAGACAAAGAAAAAGTATCGAATGATAGACACATCAAGAATAAATTTTTATAGGTAGGAGACCTTGTCCTCCTCTATGATAGAAAATTTATGAAATTTCCTGGAAAGTTCAAAAAGCATTGGTTAGGACTATACATTGTTAAGCATGTCACTAATGGTGGCGCAGTTCAGCTAGCCACACTACTTGGATAAAATTTGAAAGGACTCATTAATGGGAGTAGACTAAAGCCTTACAGGGATGGTCCTACTCTTCCAGATATCGGTTAAGCAATGCAAGAATATTTTAAGTGTCAAGTGAAGTTAAAATTGGACACTAAAAATAAAATAATAAGAGTCTGCACACAATTTTGGTAAAATGCGAAGTTTTCACAAAATGGAAAGATGTGCTGCGAAGGACACATAGCAAGCTGAGTTGCGAAGTAAAAGAGGAATCATGCTATGAAGTTAAAGTTAAGCAAAGGGAAATGCGCAGTGAAACTCACAATTCACCTAACCGCTAGAGAAGTAAAAGAAAACTAGTTGTTACAGTTTTGGTCGGAAAGTAGTTTTTATACAATACTTTAGGAAACCGGATGTTTCCACATTTAAGGCCTATTCGTTCGTTGAAGACACATTCAATACAGGGAAAGGACCAAGATCTAAGAAATATTTGGCCAACGGACATAGCATTTAATTCTAAGTTATCCATTTTTGGGCACCCCTTAGTGTTGCGGCGCCTAAAAATAGTAAAGACAACTTACTTACTGGTTTTATCACGAATTTTAATTTTTACTGCCTGTAATTTCCAAGTTTTTACCAGTTGAAAGCAATCGTTTGTAAAATTAGTCACTGCAGATCTAATGAACAAGTAAATCAATCACAATCGATGAAACTCAGAAAATATGGCGTAAACTGTGCATAAACTTGCATCAGTGCTCAATATCCCAGTAAGGGTGAAAATACAATACAATAATGTCACAATGAGAGAGAAATTCGAATTACCTAAGGAGTTCATTCAAATTAACTGAATGGAATAGCTTGACTCCAACTAGGAGTCCTCATAATCAATCAGTGGTGGTCATCAATGCACAAGAACCAGTCATCCAGGTGTCAATCTGAGTCTAACTAAGTGTAACTAGTGTAACTGAAGTGTGTAGCACTGATATAGGGAAGGAGGCTCGGTGGAGGGTGCATGGGAGGCTTAACTGAAGTCAGAACAAGTCATCTAGCCAATCTGGAGGTCCAACGGAGTGAAACAATTAGTCAAGAGTGAAACTAGCCTCAAATGAAGGAGAATCGAAGCTAACTGAGTGTAAACTGAGTGGTTAGGTGAGGAAGTGTGCCCTTCTCTGGCAGTAGGTGAGATGTGGGCACCTTCATGACTAGGAGAGCTAAAACTCTGAGGTAAGAAGCTCCCGGGTGCTAGAAAGAAGTGGATAAGGTGCTGGAGGCATCAACCTAGTGACTGGGATGCATGCAAACCCTATAGATTGCATGCAAACCATAATTGCATGTAAAACCCTAACAATGATGATGTGGATATCCGAACATCATTATCCGACAGTGTAGGTCTTAGCATTCGACCTTAGACAAAATATTGAGATACTTCCAACATTCTGGTTTGGAAGGAGTCATGAAGATGCCCGTGAAGCAAGCAGTACCAGAACAAGGTGGACCATCTAGAAAATCACCGAGGAATGTATCATAGCAGAAGAAGAAAGACAAGCAGAAGGCCACTGAACAAGAAAAGTCGAAGGCCGCAAGTGTTATGAATCCGTTTCCACCAGAAACACCTCAAGAGAGACCCATCCTGCTTGTTCTAGAGTCTATATCTCCAAAGAAACGATATGTGCCAGAGGTGCTTCTCATGAGGAATCCTCACTATGAGATTCTGTTGTCTCCCATGTCAAGTCATGTGCGGATTAAGGAGAATTTGCTCGGTAAAATTCCATAGTGCAAATTTGTGGACCACGACTTGCTCCAGGAAGCAAAGTACCTGCAATTCAAACCATATCAATACATGTGCAGAAGACATGATGAAGCTACCAAGCACTCAACCATTCAAATGAAAGACTGGATTGCGTCATTGCAGCCATCAGGGTTGTTGAACCTATTGTGCATCCCATACTTTGACAGGAGCCCAGATCTCACAACGATGGTGTACACACTACTTTCATGCACGCACCAGGGATACTTGTGGTTAGATTGCAAGATATACATTAACATCGATCTCATCTACCGGATCACGCACTTGAGCAAGAGAGGTGTTGATCATGCAGTTGAGTTCGTCGGCAAGAAAAAGGATAAAGAGATGGCTACAAGGATGAAGAGAGAATTTTGTTTTCTCAAAGGAATTTGTGGTTATACAATAGTCGGGATCAAGAATCAAGCCACGTGTTTCATAGTCCAGCTCCTTGCAGGAAAAATCCTAAGGAAATGCATACCGAACGAGGTGTCGACCGCTGCAATATCCTTAGCTGCGATGGCCAAGGATGGACTTCAGTTCAATTGGGCGAGCTACCTGCTAAATGAATTCCTTGATGACATCTGAGATACACACGAAAGTGGAAATTAGTTCCACTATAGTTGGTTGCTAGTACTAATCTCATTTGTGGGATGGAAGGAGCCTAGCTATCAACAGAATGTCCCGATATTCATTGGAGATTGTCGAGGATCGATTTTTTTGCGAACATGTGGGAAAAATTGAAGCCAGACCGACAGAGGATAAACAACATACAGTTGTACTCTTATTTCAAGTAATTATGTGAAGTCATTCAGAGGACTCCGCGTATCACTAAGGAAGTGAGAACTCGCTATATTCGTAAGATGACTTTCAAAGTTGGATTGCACTTTATCTAAATTCAACTGCGAGTATAGCTAACGCCTCCTTAATGGTTTGAAGGATTATATCAGTTAGACGGGCATAAAATTGATCTGATTATGGAAGACTGGTCACTGGAGTGGAAGGTTGATGCGCCAGCCACGCTGATTACCACCTCAGAAGAAAGTGAAGCTGGAAATTCACAAGACCAAGGCGATGACACAATAAGCGCGCAGAATCCAAAACCAATTCAAGGCACATAACAACAACAAGTTGTTGGTTTGTCAGCAGGAGAGAAAAGAAAGGAACCCAACACATTCATGCCAGAAGGAACGCAAAGGAAGAAACAAAAAGCAACTAAGGCTCCACTCGATGCACAGTTGCATGAGGATGACTATGATTGCATCGCAGTCCAAGTGTCGGAGAACATTGAAGAAACATTTGCATTAAAGGAAAGCAAGCAATAAACAGTCCAAGTAGGCATGATGGAGAGCCTCGCAGAACTAAAGATCCTAGTAGAAAGATTTGAACAAGTCCAGCGAGACTTGGTGAGAGAACCAGATTGTGATGATAGGGTGGGTGAGACAAGCCAAAGGAAAATAAAGGCACCTGCCTTGAGAATGAGACCTCGGCTAGTCAGACTCAAGCCGAGGAATGTCATATTCCTGACCAACAAGCTCACTGAAGGTGCAAAGCAGCTCACACATCTAGATTTTAATGTTGGTTTGTTTCCCATCGAGGGATTACATAATCCGCATATGCAGGTTGTGGAAGAAATCTGAGATAGAGACATAGTTTCTTATAACTAGCATCTGAATCTGGAGGAAAGCTACAAAGAGATAAAGGATGAAGGCGCACTAAAGATCAAGGAGTTAGCATATGTGCAGCAGAAGCACAAGAAGTTGAAGAAAGTTGTTGTCGAAGTATGTGCGAAGATCCCAGACTGCCCAGAAGATCCTGAGGTATAAGTCACTATTTTGAGGATTGGTGTTGCCGTAGACAATCTCAAATCTAAGATGGAAAACATGGAGATTGTCTATAAGGATCAGATTGTTGACTTAGAAGCTCGACAACAATCTGGCACTCTGTAGGATGTTAAAGAAGCAAGAGCCGAAGAATTGAAGGCTTCAACATAAAACATCTCCGCAGAGGTGGAAATATGTCAAGACCTACTTGATGAAATAAACAAGGTATGGGCTATGCTACAGGAAGACCCTGAGTTACAGAAAATTCAGGATGAAGTAAAGCAATGACAGAAAGATCTTGACTCTGTGAACATGGCTATGAAGGATTTTCCACCAAGGAAAAGGATCCAGAAATTTTACAGAGATGAAATAACTTCAGAAGGATTTGAAAGCTTTAAGGATGAAGGAAGATGAAACTTCATCAAAGTTACAGCCGATGTAGGAAGAGGCGCTTGCAATTTCTGAAGAAATTGAGGAGAAGTTGCGAGAACTCCGGACAACACAGAACAATGTGAAGGAGAAACTTCAAGAACCCATCTTAGAGGATATGCTCGAAACAATTAAGGAGTTTGAGCAAGAAACCAAGGAAACAGTTGTGAAGTTGAGTGCAACTTTTCAGGATTTCGCTACGAAATCAAACATCCCATGGGATGTGCAGCCAAAGCATCCCAGTCAAAGTGCTCAGGGGTGAGCCACGAGTAAGTTTTAGGGGCTTGTTGGGTGCATCCCAAGTAGAAGAAGTTTTGATGGCGAAAGTACAAGTTAGACGAGGCCTAACATCGACTAGTTTTGGGAGAAACAACTCTATAATTCCCAGGAGCAGGGTATGGAGTGAAGCGAAATGGAAGAAAAGGATATGTCCCCTTAGTAAAGGAGAAGTATTAAGAATGATCGAGGCAGTTGGAGAAGTTATGAATGAAGCGACGGACTGTCAGCTACAAAAGAAAAGAGTAAAGAAGCTTAATGGTGCAAAGGACACGCCACTATAGCGTCAGAGTCGCGCGGTCATAACTGCGACTGTCAGATAAACGTCAGAGCCAGAGGAAGCAGCACAAAAGGACATCAGATCTCCAGTGAAGTAAAGACAAAACATGGTCAACAAGAGAACCATGCCATTTGTTGTTTAAGGGTACTATGGGGCTTGGCCCATAGTTATTGTAAAGATGTGACCTTCAGGAAAAATCTATATAAAGGAAAATTTTGTATAAGGGTTAGAATCTATTTGGTTGTTAGATTTTGTAAGAAGATATTGTTAGATCTATGCTAAGAGAGATATAAGAGAGGAAAAATACTTTGCAGCTGTGTGCGCAGAGATCTATTGTAGAGAAGAGTTTGCAGCTGAGTGCGCAAACTAGAACTGTTAACCCCTTCCAATAAATATAAGAATAGTTCCCGTGGACGTAGCTCCCATCTGGGGGGTGAACCACATAAATACATGTGTTATGTGATTGAATCTCTGTTATATTGTGTGTTCATGAATGTTTATGCTTATATATGTTTTTCATATGAATGTGAATGAGAATTATATGATAAGTAGCGGAACATGCATGTATGAACATCACGAAGTCATGTTAGATATGATAATTATGTAGCTATAAGAGTAAAGTAAAAACGATCCAGCGAAGTCTGTAGGTTTTTGAGAATTGCGAAATGCGCAAATACATGTTGGTAATAATATGTTAAGTAGATTTTGAGTAAGTTGCACATATCAAGCTCCCATAGCATAACCGCACATCACCAAGTTGCAAAAACCTGATTCTGTAACCACCCATCTTCGCTTCGGGTGAGACTTCATCCTACTGGCAAGTTGATTCCGAAAGGGCCAGTGAAGGATATTTGTTGGGTCTAAAGTAAGGGAACTACACAGAACCCGGTTCAGCCCCATAGAAAGAGCGGGACAACCAACATATTTTCAAATGCAATGGGCCTTCCCTCTTGCATTAAAACTACACCATTTCCATTCCCTAAGGAATCACACTCCACAATAAAGGGTTTTGTGAAGTCGGGCATGGATAGGATAGGAGTTGTACACATAGCCTCCTTTTTTATTATTAAATATTTAGTTTCTTCTTGAGTCCAAGAAAATGCCTACCTTTTCAATAATGTTGCTAGAGATGTTGATATTTGACCATACTTCTAGACAAACTTGTGTTAATAGCCTATCAATCCTAAAAATTATTTAAGATTATCCAAGGCTTTTGGAATTGTTCATCCATCATAGATTTAATTTTATTAGGGTCCACTTTGATACCTTCATGAGATTCAATATGATACAAATATTCCACTTCTTGAACCCCAAAGGCAGACTTGGAAGTATATGCATATAGTTTTTTCTCCTCCAATAGTTTTAAGACCATTTCAAAATGTTTTTTCTCATCTTATTGAGATCTCTATAATTTGGATGCACGCTCCATGAACCTTCCTTTTTGTAAAACATCACCACTGGGGAAGAGAAATAACTTTGTCTAGGTTGAATGATTCCAACCTCTAATGTTTCTTGAATTGTATGCTCAATCTCACTATTTTCTGCATATGTGTACCTATAAGGTTTGACGTTAGGTAGTACACTTCTCGGTTGCAAGTGAATAGCATGGTCATGATATTGAGAAGGTGGAATACCTTAAGACATGTCTCCAAATACATTTTAATTATTGTCAATAAATATTTGGATATCCACATGAATAGAGGATCTAGTTGTCTAAACATCTAGTGAACACAATTGTGGAATTACACTATGGTGTCCATTTTTTTAGCAATTTTTAAATATTGTTAAAGCTTATCACTTTAGCGAGTTTCCATTAGACACCTCTGAGTTCAATTTCCTTTTATTCTAAGGAGAATATCATGAAAATTTATTAAAAATTAAGATCCACCATTCCCAATAATTGTAACCATTAGACCCCTAATACAACATCAATGATACCCATTTGGATTGGAGTAATTGAATTGTCCAATAAATAATCCCCCGTAGTGAGATTAATACTATGGCACTTTCTTGAAAAATTTATGGTACATCCATTTTCAATTGTTACTTGAAACTCTAGTGCTAGATATATAAAGCAATTGAGAAGTTTGCCTCATTTGCAATTAATGAAGTTATGGGTACTACCAGAATCAATCAACATTGTTACCTTTTTATTTTTGATATATTTTTCTATCTCAAGGCTTTGAGGAGTGATAATTCCAACCAAAGAATGGAAGGATATGCTAGGAGTAGTCTCCTTTAGTTATATATATTGAAACTATTCCAATTCTTGATCTTCTTCCTCTTCACAATTGGTGTAGAATAATTTCTTATTATTGCACTTATGCCCCTCACTATACTTGTTTTTCACAATTGAAACATAGTCCATTTTCTCTTATTTTATCTAATTTTTGAGGTTTCAACCTTGTGTGCTAAGTGAGGTTAGGAGTGGGAACATTTTCATCTCTATAGGTGTGAGTGACATCCCGTATAGTAGTCATATTATTACTTTCAACTTTCCTTTCCAAACTAAAAGCATTTTCCAATGATTTACGTTTGAATAGATGTAGATTATGTTCAATGCTTTCCTTTAAAGTGCTTGTAAATAGATCCAACAAGTAATCCTTTAGAATGTTATTCCCTCGAAGACTCGACTTTTGAAAGTGTTGAATGTGGTTTGTAATTGGACCTCTTTACCTGAGATTTATCAATTGGATAAAGAAGGTGTTGCTCTTAATATACCCATAATGTTTTATAAAGTCATCTATAAATACAAACCAAAAGAAAATAGAATCCTTTTACAATAAAAAAATATATTGGCACCACAAAAATTGATCAGGTTCTAGATACAAGGATACAACAATTACCTTTTGTAAAGTTGGTACTTGGTGCAGATCAAATAATTGATCCATATAGAATATCCATGTTATGGGATCATTACAATAAAAAAATTTCATATCAATGTTGGGAATGAAGTAGTTCCTTGGTCTCGAGTTAAACTCAAGATTATGTGGATCTCAGAATAATGAATGATTAGGTTTTTGGGATTCAAGGCTCTTGTTCTTAGTGTGATAGAATATTCTCCCAAGGTGGTTAGGAATCCACCATCTTGTTCTTTGTATCCTCTTCTCAAGTAGGTGAATTTTGGGTAATTAGGTCTCTTATATACTTGAATAGTTCCTCACTCATGTTTTAAGGCTCTTTTGAGATCATATTTGATATCCCCTTCGAAATTTTGGAATTCTTCCTTAGTTACGATATTCAAGATGTCCACCTTTTGTAGCATTGTAGATTCAAGGTTCTATAATCTCTCTCTAAACTTGGAGATCCAAAATTCCACCTCTTCATGCTCTTCTTATGTCATTTTTTGTATTACACCTATATATGATGGGCTTAGGTTTTTTTAGGCAATTCTACTAGCGAATATTAAACCTAGTGTAACTCAAAAAAATTTACACCTCCAAGTCTAAAACTTTTGGCATATAGTATATTGATATGCCCTCTCTGTAATGCAACAGGTTTTACTAAATTCATTTGTTCCAAGAAAACATTATGGTAACTTTCCCAAAACTTGTTGATTTGGGAGAGATCAAATTTATATGGATTGCCATGTGTCCAATTTTTATGTTCTGATTATGAAATTTGGGCCTAAAATACTATGGTTTGTATTATTTCCAATGCAGATGGTGGAAGTCAATTTGGATCTCACTAGAGTCATATTTTATTATTTTCCTGATAACACATGCTTGATACTAGTTTCAAGACTAGTAAAAAACCCTAACTTCCATAGCCTATAACTTTGAAACTATAATGAACTATAATATTATTTTTTTGTCAAAATGTACTTCGATAAGTTGTCTCAGTACCATGAAATTTCATTAAAAATGGTAGTGTGACTCTTTTGAAGGAGCCCAACCAAGGATCATATGCTCTGATAACAAATCATATGGAGCAAATTTCCCAAATTAACATAAAAGTAGAAAGAATAAGTAACTCCGCACCTTAAGAATGAAACAAAGAGAGTGAATAAGAAGCCTCTTCAAAGGGACAACCTCCTTTTACAATTAATCAATGCATAAGTTAAGGTTATCTCTAAAACTAGGTCTCCTTAGTAAGTATACGATACAAAGGGTACAATTACAATCAAAGGGTATAACTAGCCATTAACGGGTCTAGATGACCAATAAGAACACCACTAATACAACAATAGAAATGGAATAACCAAATATCTAAGGCTTAAAAACTACCCTATTATCACCCCCTCATGGAAGGCGATTACCTTTTGTCTTAGCATAGCAATGTTGAATACCACTATGGATATTTCACCAATGTAGGTCCATCTTAAAACCGGATCTATTAAGCACCAAGAGGGATCCAATTTCTTGTGTAATTTTTTTATCTTAAATATTTTACACATTAAGAAAAAAAATTATCTTAATATATGTTTACATCTCAAGAAATTGGATCCATCTTGGTGCTTAATAGATGCGAGTTTAAGATGGATCTATGTTGGTTTTAATTTTTTTTATTTTATGAGCCGGCATGAATTTTTTAAATACTTTTTTTATAAGTTATGAGTCAACATGGAAATGTAATGTGAAAAACGTGACAACATATCCCCCATACTGGTTTGTAATCGCCTCGCTACTCTCAGTGCAATCAAGAATTTTAACAAATTTGGATAGCTAAGGCAACAATCTTATAATAATATTATTAATTTCTGCAACCAACAATTTGAAAGAGTCAATCTCCTACTTGAATGAGAGAGGGTTGGATTTGGAAGGGCTTCACTGACAACTATTGGTGCTCCAAACCATTTTGTACTCCTCTCCAAAACCCTTAGTGATCACACCTTTAACTTCCAATTATTGTTATTAAAATGAATCCACATTGATATATTAATATTTTTCACTAAGGAAAAATACACTTCTTGTTATTCCATAGAATCAAAGAAAGAACTATTTAGATACATGTCTTTTACGTCAAATTGATTTCTCAGGGAAAAAAATATATATATATATATATATATATCACTATAGAACATAATATTCCTAGATACATATAAAGATATAGTTGTCCACTCTATGCATAATACTAACAATACTGTAAAAAATACAACAACTTCCACAATATTATCTATTTTTTTGTCCAACTATTCATGCAACCAAAGAATAAGTTGTCTAGTTTTAATATATATATATATTCATCCAAACGTTGTAACAACCCATTAGAATATATGAAGTGAACCATTTGTAACAATAACTTCTTCCTTGTACTCCTCAAAGAATAATGTTCCTTCGGGACACCCTATAGCCTTCTTAAAAATTCCATCAGCTACATAGTTAAGCTCTCTCTATATATGCTTGAAAGATATTTATGAGAAGGAAACAAATAGAGAAAATATCCTTTGACACCAATGTTTCAAAGTGATCACATGTAATTGTGAAATACCATTAGCCCAATTCAGAATCACCTTGGAATCTCCAAGTACCTGTAAAGTGGCAATGCCAATATTAGTAGCAAAATATAGAAAACTCCACAGGGACAATAACTCTACTCTTGTATTGGTCCCCAATCCACAACCCATCCAAATTCAATTAGAGCAAATTTGGGTAAAAAATGGGCCTCCTAAGGAAAATAATAAGAAAATAATAAAATAATAGTAGAGAGAGAGTAAAAAAACTACTTTTTTAGATCGTATTTTCAACTTATCTCCTTGTAGGTTTACTCAAATTTAAAGCAGGAGGACTTGTTGGATGCACAATTAAATTATGCATCCAACGAGTACCCATGTTGCATACTTTTAACAACATCCACACCATGAAAAATTAAAAATACATTAAAAAAACGTGTTTATAGTGAGAGAAAACACATTTTTAATGTATTTTCGATTTTTCATGGTATGGATGTTGTTAAAAGTATGCAACATGGGTACTCATTGAATGCATAATTTAATTATGCATCCAACGAGTCCTCCCGCTTGAAATTTGAGTAAACCTACAAAGAGATAAGTTGAAAATACTATCCAAAAAAATAGTTTTTTATTTTTTCCCTCCAATTTTTTTAGGTGCTCCCTTTTTTAATTTTAAAGCATTTTGATTGGCTAATACATGATGACATGGAATTTGTCTTATTTTTGGAAGGCCCATTTTAAATTGAAATTTCCTCTAATTGATAGTTATGATTTGCATTAATTCTTAGATATATTCCTCCTCCACACTCTCCATGTTGTGTAGCCCCATCAAAGTATCCCACAGTTGTCTCAATTGAAAGAGAAAGTTCAATTATCAACCATTTTTCCCGGGATTTTCTTCCTTGAACAATTCTCTGTATAAACCCAAGATTTTTTGTCCATTACAGACTCATTCTGTGATTTATCCACAAATAAAGCAGATTTCCTAGAGCGCCAAATACCTCAACAGATATAGGTTAACAAATCTTTGTGTCTATGAACATTCTTTACCCAATTTCCCATATTTTCATCAAGTTCCAAACGATCCCCACTCATATGATATATGTACATCATCCCTTATTTCCTTCCATATTTTTTGCAAAATGAACACTGAACAAACAAATGATAGACATAATCACTTTCAAAATGACAAAAAAGGAAACAATTTGGGCCAAAACAACCTCTTCTAATTAAATTGTCCCAAGTCAAAATACTATTTTCTAAACAAATCCAAAAAAACACTTAAGTTTCATATGCAAGTTCCATTTCCACAATATATTGTACCACCACTTACCACCAAAATCATGATTCTCATGAGAAATGGCTTCATAAACATATTTTGCACTCAACTGACCATTTGAGTTATTCCAAGACCACGCTAGTGAATCATTTACTTCAGTTAATCTAATGCCAGCTTTGTTTAGTCCCTCAATGTATGAATACCATTCCTCATACCAACACCCATGTAGGCACAAGTCTTCATAAAGTAGCCAATAAGAACCAAAGTTCCTCATCCAAAAGGGCCTTCTCACATGTTCAAGTGTATAGAATCCAAACTTAGAAAGGTAGTCAATAAGGGAAGGAGAAAGTTTGTAATAATCATCCCCCCCAATGCAAGGGTCCACCCCTACCAAGACTTGTCTACCATTTCTAACTCTCCAAGAAATCCACTTTCCTAACCAAGGAAAATCCTTAACAAAACCATTCCATAAATTTGAGACCCCATGTACAAATTCATTGGGATTTCTAATCCATTCAACCACAGAATTTCTTTTCATATATTTTTCTTTAATAACATCACTCCACAACCCATAACCAAATATTCATCTCTGGAAACTTTTCCAACCCAAAGGAAGACTGAACCAGTGGATATTTTTAATGCCCCACCCCCAAGATTTTTGGAAGTGAAATTTTCTCCCAATTTACCAAGTGATACTCATCTCTTTTGGTAGAACCAGACCAAACAAAGTTCATCATTCTCTGTCTCATCTATTTCATAATAGAAACAAGAACCTTATCTAATGATAACCATTATACTGGAATTCCAACTAATATTGACCTTACCAAGGTGAGTCTTCCCCTAGAGAGAGCATTTTGTAGAACCAATTACCTATTCTCTTCTATACCTTTTTCACTAACCACATCCGATCTACTTTTAGATCATTGTTAGGATTTAGATAATACCCCATATATTTAAAACCATTCTCTATAGGTTCATACCTGAATGGGAACAACATTGTAATTTGAGCAAAAATATCCTCATTTACTGCATTCCTCATAAAACAAGATTTGTTTGTGCTAACCTCCATAGAAAATGCTTCACAAAACAAAGATATGATCTCAAAAAAATGTTTTCCAATCCTCCACAGTACCACTACCGAACAACACCACGTCATCAACAAAAAGCATATGCGTAATGAAAAGAGAAGCAACATTTGTTATACCTGACAGTCTTCCATCCCTCTTTGCAACACCTATAATTCTACTAAGACCCTCAATAACCACTAGGAAAAGTAGAGGGGATAGTGGGAAATCTTGTTTGAGCCCTCTTGAACACTTGAAATTTTTTGAATATGAACCATTAACAAGTATTTCAAAACATGCATATGAAACACATGCCATAATCCAGTCTGTTACTTCCAAGGGTATTCCAATCTAAAGAAGAATCAATCTCAAGAAGACCCAACTCACCTTATAATATGACTTCACCAAGTCCATCTTGAGAATTAAAGCATCCAATTTTTCTGTATTGACAATATGAAGGCATTCCTGAGTGATCCCAATGGCATTCAAAAATTCTCTATTTGCAAGAAAACCAAATTTCTCCCTGGTTAGCACCTATGCCAATTTTGGCTTCAATTTGTTAGAGATAATTTTGGAAATAATCTTTTAAACAAGGTTACAAAGAGAGATAGGCCTATAGTCATTGAAAGTCTCAAGTTTGTCACATTTGGGGATTAGTTTAATGAAAATATAATTAAGAGCACCATACACATATCCCTGAGTTTTAGAATGTTCAACCACATCCAGAATGTCCTTCCCAAGTATATAAAAGAATTCAATGAAAAATTCAACTATCCATCCACCCGTCCCTGGACTTTTTGCCTTTGGAAAGTGTCTTAGAACCTCTTCTATCTCTTTCAATGTAACAACACTCCCAATCATTTGACCTTCTTCCAAAGAAAAGAGTATAGGATAATGTATGGCCACTATGAGATGTGAAAGAATATTTGATCCTCCAGAATCCTTGGAATTTTTAGGGAAGAAATCAGCAGTAGCCTTTTCCAAGTCCACTTGAGAGGTCACTAAATTCCCATGAACATCCTTGATATCCAAAATAACATTATGATTCCTTTTGAAATTAGCTTATTTATGGAAAAACTTAATGTTATTATCCCCTTGGGATAACCATATTGCTCATCTCTTCAATCTCCAAGTCTCCTCTTCAATCTTCAATAATTCAACTCTCCTAGCCTCCAGATCATCCAAAATGACTTTTTCCTCAAATGAGAAAATACCTGTCAAAGTTGCTTCATAAATTTCCTTCAATTTCTACTAGTTCTTGCTTAGATCTTTGCTTATTCACCTTTTCCCATTGTATGACCAGTATTTTGAGGACTCTAAGTTTCCCCATCAATCTATCCATGGCACAAATCCCATCTGAAACCTCAAAAGTACCCCAATTTTCTCTAACCAATTTGTGAAAATATGCATCTTCAATCCAACAATGATTAAATTTAAAAGGAGATTTGAGTTTAATTAGATCCCCATCAAGCTATAGACAAATAGGATAGTGATCATAAATACATGAATTAACAACCCGTGAACTTTACATGCTCAACAAATCTGCAAGTCTTTCAACAATCATAAACCTATCTAATCTCTTGCCCGCCCCCGCTTCACCCACCCTACCATTTCACCAGGTTGGGCATAATTTTATAGGAATAACATCTTGTAGAAAAGATTTTTGGAATAGATGCTAAAAATAATCCGAGAGAGGATCTAATTTGGGATTAATTCCCTGAGTTTCACACACAGACATCGTAAAATTTAGGTCTCCTTCCAAAATAAGACATGAATCTCATAAGATACCACTTGAATCTACAGCATCCCAAAACTCTTTATATGGCCCATAGCAATTTATTGTCCTCACCATTTAATCTAAGCTTGTGATTCTTCCTTCCAACATTATTCCAACACATGTACGATAGGGTTTTAATTCAACCACTGTAAGGTTCCAAATAGCAAGCAAACCCCCAGAAATTCCTTCAGCATCCACTCTACACACCTTCCAACCAGGAATTATTTTAAAAAAACTTCACACACTTTATCTCCCACACACATTGTTTCTTGTATCAATACAATGTCTATATTTATTAAGGCAAGCATCCTCTTGATGGCTAGAGTCTTTGAAGCATCCCCCGCTCCTCTTATGTTGAATGATGTCAGAATCATGGATCACCCAAATCCAAGGGAACATAAGCTATAAGGGCCAAACAATCAGAAACCATAGCAGCGGGAGAAACAGAAATAGAAGCATCATTCAATCTAGAAGAAAGAGGAATGTAATCCTTCTGACAATTCCTCTCAACCCCCGAATTCATACCATTATTATCCATTTTATCCTTCTTAGAATTTAATTTCCTAATAGTCACATTTTGATATTTGATGGAGTTTATAGGAGATACATCAGGCTTACTAGAAATTTTATATGTATAAAATGGAAGGGGAGTCTTAGCCATGATATCTCTAAAGGAAGGATAAATTTCATAAGTTAAAACCAATTCTACACAAAAATATTTGAACCACCATCCACAAACCCGATATTCCTTGAAACTCCCAAAAGAGGAAAATATGAAACCCTACCCAATGGGGCAGAAGAGCATATCCCATGGTCTAACCCCACAGATACATAAAGAGGGAGAGTCAAAGTCGAAACTAAATACAAATTGTCCTTAAGGTTCAAAGAAGCATTTAAACCCAAGGTCAAACCATCAGAAACTCCAGTCTTAGATATACAACCTACAATCTCTTGATTGACTATTCTACTATCTAATGAAGGACTACTCAAAGTAAAACAACTCGGCACCCCCCAATATGCTCAGTTGAATTCGAGCAAGGATGGCCCGATAGGTCATAATCAGATTTAGAAGAAATAGCTCTAAGTTTGGCTTCTTTGTAAAATTTAGTTCCTCATCAGAAAGTTGACTATAGAACATGGGATAGAGATGCTCAATCTTACCAAGAAAAGTCTCAAGAGGTGTCGCAAAATCTCGAACACGTTCATGCTCCATCAAAGGATGTTTCTCCACCACAATGCTCAAGATCATCGACCAAATTCAATGGAGCCACCACAACAGGTTTTGACTTCAAGGAGCCAAGGTCCTTATACTCCACTCCATCCATCTCTTTCTTGGGCTTTTCAAAACCCTCCATGCCCAGACAATTTTTTCTAAGGTGACCCATCTGTCGACATCGGTGACACCTAGAGGGTATTTTTTTGTAATCCAGTCTCTAACAGAACTTCATATCACCCCAAAAGATTTATAATTCTGCACTCAACCCCACGTCCACATTAAATTCTACCATAACTGATGCCACTTTCTTATCCTCCGAGCTAAGTTGTTTTTCATCCACATTGATGAACTTTCTGACAATATTAGAAACCTCCCTCAACACATTCTGAGTCCAAAGTTGTAAGGGAAAACCTGGAATTAGCATCCAAAGGTGTCGCTTCAAAATGGGTTCTTTAACCGAGTTAAATCTAGGATGCCATCACCCCAAAAACAATGATCCTTTTCCAATCACCCATGTTTTCCCCAAAATATACAATGCATCAACGATCGCTAAGAAGTGAAAGCACATCCATCCCTTAAGCAAAAAACTTACCTTTGGACAATAACCCGATAATGGTCTCTACTTCTCCACAATCCAATTATGACCTTGAACTCTCAACATAAAGATGTATCCCAGATGGTCGACCAAAGCCCGTAATGTCATACCTTCAACCCGGTCCATGTTCACATCATGACCAAGAACCATTTGTTCAGTGCTACCTTTAACCTTGAAATCCTTGCATAATCTTCTAGCTCTAACCCTATGTCCTTGTAAAATGGCACCCCTTCTTTGAGAACCCCCAAAGTAAACCCTCACATTATGTTGAGTATCTGAAAACCCTAAATCTTGAAAACCCCGTTTCCTTTCCAACGCCAAATGTGGCTCACCCGAAATGTTAAATCCACCAGAGAGCATGGAAGAGGGATCTACCCTATTTCCAATCCCTAAGACAATCGAAAAGGCACATGTCCCTGTTGCATTTAGACTTTTGTTGTGGTGTTTACGACGATGTGACCCATATTTGTCAGAGCATCCATTCGGCAACGAAAGACCGATCGCACGCGTAGCTCGGACCTTCGAATCCATCACAAATATCCAACCTGTTGTCAGCTCTAGGTCATCTTCCAACCACAAAATTGGCTCATATTCCATCATGGATCAATAGAATAGTAGCCCAATCAAGTTGAACTAACCCTCCACTCGCTAATCACCTCACCCCTATGCAGCATCCACCTGCAAAACCCTAGATCCCACCATCACCATTATAGGTTCTTCACAATTGATTTTTTTTCATTTTATGCAATAATATAAAATTAGTGCTTATATCATTTTAAAAAACTTATTTTTACATAAAAGTTGAAAATATTAATCAATTTTTTTCATAAAACACTTTAATCTTATAAAAGTATTTTTATTTTTATTTTTAAGTCATGTGAACAACAAGTTACTCAAGTAAATATAAAATGTAAATATATATTTTCATATAAAAGTTACTCAAGTAAATATAAATATAAAATGTAAATATATATTTTCATATAAAAGTAATGTTTCTATTATTCATATGTATGGATGAAAACCATTATTTTTTACTAAAAAAATTTAATCTTATAAAATATAAATAAATACCAACTTTATTTTTACTTTGAATACATGTAAATTTTAAATATTTATTATTATTATTATTGAAATGGAATTATAATCTATTAATATAAAGTTAGAATTAATACTTCAAATAAAATTTCAATATTTATTTCAATATTGAAGTTAGAATTCATTATTCCAATTACATGTGTGAATATAGAATTAAGCAAATACCACTAGAGATAAATGTGCTTGCTACTTAGATAAAGGTAAGTGTCTAAAGCATAAAGGTGAGAGAGAATGTTTTATGGTGAAAAGTAAGTGTCGGTGGTGGTCCAAATACAATGATGGAACCCTTAATCGGGTTAAATAGCCTCCTTACCAAATATTATTTTTTCTCTAAAAGTTGTCTTCTTAGATTTTGGGGTTCGTTGGCGCTTTTTCCGCATTCTTTGAACGCGAAAGCTTATATTCCTTTAAATCTTTTGAAAAGCTTAGTTTAACTATGGTTTATGGTTTACGAGTTTGTGAATAAATTAAATATGTAAAATGTTTTTGTATTCCGAGTAGTGAGGTGCTTTACAATTTAGTATGGGGGAGATGTTGTCACATAATACAATGTAACGTAATATTGTGCTGATTTATCTAAAATCAAAAGTAATTAAAAAATCCATGTCCACTCATAAAATAAAAAATTAAAACAAGCACAAATCCATCTTAAACCCCAATTTATTAAGCATGGAGAGGGATCTAATTTCTTGAATTGTAAATTTATTTTGTACATGTACAAAAAAATTAAGATAAAAAATTTACACATCAAGAAATTGGATCCCTCTCGATGCTTGATAGATCAGAGTTTATGATGGATCTATGATGGTTTAAATAATTCCACGAGTATGGTCAACTTGTTTTAAATGTCCCACTAGACAAACTTACCTTTCTTAAATAACCCATAGGTATGATAAATTTGATGTAAATGTCCCACTAGACAAACTTAGCTCTTATATAATTTAGAGTGATCACTACAACTCAAGAACTTGAGAATCCTCGGGACATAAACTCATATAAACAATTCTTATGAATGGGGTGATAGGGATGTGCATTCATTAGGGTGATAGGTATTCAATTATAGAGGCGATGTATGTTAGATGTTAAGACTAGAAAGGATGAGGAAGATGGTTGGGATTATAGAGGTCATAATGGTTTGTCTTCTAGGTGTACCCAAGTTTGATCTTTTGCAATGGATTTGTTATGATATATTTAGCATCATGGTTTTATCAAATAAAGTAATGCACTGATTTAGGTGTATATTGATGACCACCTGTGTGTTCCACTAATTCAAAATGGTTTTACATCTTAACAATTTTACTTCAGCTTATTAGGCCTCGAACTTTTGTTACGTTTTTCAAGCATTTCCCTTAGTTTTTAGCAATGTATATAGGCCACTTGTCTTTGATTATGTGGCATGCCAAACTCATGAAGCTTGAGTTAGGCTTTGTAATGGTCCAAAGACACCTGAAACAAATTTTGTATGAAAAAAGTTGTGCTCTCGAGAAGTTGACATCAACTAGCCTCATCGAGGCCTACATTCCTTTTGCCACATCATCTCTTAGGGTTAGGGTTTTGGATCTCTAGGGATTTTTCATCCTAGGACATCAAAATTTATGCTAAAAGGCACTTTTGGTCTCTTGTAATGTCTTCTTACGAATGAACATAGTCAACACATCTCTCTTTAGAAATAAGATATCATTATTCTATCTAGTTTGTATTGCTTTGCAGTGACATTATTTTTCCATTTCATTCATTAATAGAATTTGGGTTGTATTGCACTATTGTGCTTTTTGCAATATATCTATGTGTATTTCCATTTAATATTCTTACTTCATTTCATTCTTTAAACAATCCAATTTAGTGGCATCATAACAATTTTCTCTTTGTTATTTCTTGGTCCATATCGCTAATGAGGTCAGGGTATTGAGAGTTGGGTCTAAAACTAATTGAGCTTGGGGAAAATCCCTCTCATTGTCCCAAGTAACCTCACATGAAAGAAGAAAAGAGAGATAAAAAAAGTAGGGGAACATATTGAGTTGTTGCTCAAGGAAGCTAATGCATGACAAAAGAACAAGATGATCGACAAAGAAAGGATGCCCAACCTTAGGACAACCAATCTAAGACATATACAAAGAAGGGTATTGGGAAGTCAAAGAAGGACATTAGAAAGTTGTGTGAGTTCCACGAAAACCCATGACATAAAACTAATGAATGTTGCTCGAAGCAGTCATTGTTGGTTGAGTTGAAAGTCTCAGAGTTGGAACCTAGCTCAAACTCTAACTTGAAACTAGATGAGAGAAAGCATATCATTTATGAAAAACATAGTGCTTACCATAACAAACCACAAAGATCCAACTAGAAAATCCAAAGGATCTGAAGAAAGGTGAGTTATTTCACATATGTAGATCAAGGGGACTCCACTGCAATTCATTGTTGACAACAATGGCGAGAAGAACCTATTCTCATGTGAAGTCATCAAGAGACTACAACTACCAACAACATTGCACTCCCAATTGTACACCATCAAATAGTTAAACCACAAAAAAGACATTTGCATTGGTTGACAATGTTGTCTGCCTTACCACATCAAGCCTTTGAAAGATGAGGTAAAGTGTGATGTTTCCCTACTTGAAGTTTATGATTTTCTTTGAGGACAACCCTATATGTGGAAATGTCATGTTATTTATGAGTCTAGCCATCATAGCATCATTGTTACGTTAGGAATTCAACTCTACAGGATACCAAAGGTAATTTCAACTATTGTAGTTTCTTTGACCTCAACAAAATAGTGCATGAAGGTGATCTCTCAGACCATAAATATTGTCATTTTGGACATAAAACAAAACTTTGCATGGGGTCCCTATACCCACAAAAGTAGGTGGACAAGATAGTGGAAGAACACAAAAATATATTCGCTTCTCTTATAGAGATGCCTCTAGATGATCAATTCAATCATTCAATTGATTTGATACCTAGAGCTCCTTTACCTAATGGCCTAGTATACAGATTCTTTATTCTCAAGAATGAATAAATCAAATGTTAGATTCAAGAGCTCATCCAAGAAGTCACATCCTTCCAAGCTCCTTACTTTGTAGGAGCCCAATTATGTTGGTGCAAAAGAACAATGGACATGGAGACTCTATATTCATTATAGATCTCTAAGCAAATTCACATTCAAGACCAAAATCGAATCGCCTGGATTGACAATTTTCTTGATCAACTCAAGGGTGCTAAGTTTTTCAGTTATATTGATCTTAAGTCAGGCTATCATTAGGTACACATTGAGTAAATTGATGTAAGAAGACAACATTCAAGTCTAAAGAAAGCATTTTTGAGTGGTTGGTTGTAATGCCCCTCTTGCCTCTTGCATCATCTTATTATACATATTCAAGAAGGACTTCCTAGTCATTTCTGATGGGTGCTGGTACATGATTAGGATAGGTAGGAATCCTACATGATGTTTTGCACATATTATTCTATATGTTGTTTTGGACATAATATCAATTATATTTTTACATATGTATGTATACACTATTTTTTATGTCTATGGATATATTATGGTAAATTATATTGTTTGGATGATATGATAATGTATGATTGACTTGTGGATGGAACATTATGTGTACTCACGACTTGTGGATTCTAGATTAGATCTTGGACAAATTGTTAACAATATTAAAAATTACTAATGTTGTGAACCACAATGAATTGTGGAAGGGAAGACTAGACTTGTTGGTTGGTACGGAACCTTGAATGACAAAGAAAATCCACTTACCAATATTGAAGATTCAAACTAAGGATGCAAGGGAAGCATGATGTTTAGCAATAAGACTCATGGAAGAGAACAAATGATTGAGCCAATAAATTTATGTTTTAATTGATATACTTTAAATATCAATGTTTGTGTGTGTGTTGGTCACATAGCGATATCTTGACAACTTGCCAACATATGGTTGTAGACCCACAACCATGTCAGAGGCATGGAGTCTCTCTTTGTAGAATATGTGGATGAGTACTTATGTCGTGGAGATATGATACAGAATCTATCATATTTATGATCATGATTTGGGGCACGCAGTAAGAGTGTGGAATCCTTACTCCCAACAACCAGTTCTTCTATATTCAAAGCTAAAGCATGGCAGGCAACTTCAGTGACCCCATGAATAAGTTAATTTGAGAGTTTAATTACCCACTTTATAGGGGAAAACTCAAATAATATTATTTAAATCCAAAAGGGAAGGAAATAAGGAAAAATATAAAATAGGAAAATGTGGGTGAAGATACCTAAGGGGGTGATTAATCTTAATTAGATGAATTATTAAAATATTGAATTTGTGTGTAGGTGAGGCTTTGGGATAAGAGAATTCTATATATAGAGGGAGGAGCCCATGAGTTAGGGGAAAAGAGGAAAATACATGGGGAAGCTCTATCAAAATTTAGATAGAACTTAGTACTTAGAAATTTAAGTTTGAATTGGTTTGAATTGGTTGAGAATGAAGTTGGGTATACTAAGAATCCATTCACCAGTGGATTTGTAGCTTTCATGATGAACTCAGGAGGATTCACCATTAACATACAATCTACTTGAAATTGGTCAAAATAGTGGTTCTGAGCCTACACAACTCGAAGGTGTTAGGTAATGAAGTTTTCCCTTAGTAAAGCTAAAAGAAATTGAATTTGTGAGTTGGAATAGGCAAAAAGTGGAGATTGAAGCTTTTACTTGTTAGCTAAAGGGGATAAATCCATTTAGGTATAATATTTTAATTTTTCAAATAGTGTAGATGTGATTTTGACATTCATGTTGTTTTAGATTTTGAATAATTGTTACCTTGAATTGATAAGAATAACCATGCATATATGTTGGTATATAATTTGAGTGTTTATAGTTATGTGGTTGTTTTACTAAGACGGTTAATGTAACACAATGGAGGTTGGAAGGTATAAAGTCTATTGGAAAATTTTTATTTTTATTTTCTTTATGAAAATTGCCCAAAGTGGTGCGAGTAAACGTGTTTGTGAATGAAAAATTCATATTTTGATTTGGTTATTTCTATTGCTAATTCACAAATGATGTTATGAGATAAAATAGTTTTTACCAAATATTGTATTGTTATTTTTCTTAATGTAGGTATATTCCTATAGTAGAATGCATCTTCTAGAGTTAATTTCAATTTGGTTATTCATTCTCATGAATAAACAAGTTTTCAATATGTATTCCAAAAGTTTGTGAAAAATATTGAATGGAGAATATTGTCAATTAAGAACTCATAGAATGTGTGTATGATCTCTATTAGTGATTAGGTCATAGGTTCATTCTAAAAATTGTGGAAATCTACTTACATGAAATAATTGAGTTGAATCTTAGCAATTTCTTTGATCTGGCTAAATTTATGGGTGGTTGATAAAATTTAATAAAATGTAATTATAGAAAATTCTATTTAGTTTTAGATGTACATCAAGGGGTATCTGTGTAGTACAAATTTGTAACCCTAATTTTGAATCCGAATAATAGGTTTTCATAAACTGATTTCGTGATCTTAGTGGTTTTGGAAAAATATTGTTTCCTTAAGGGGTATCTACCTAGAACCTTTAAGTGTTGCTAAGTTTTTCTTTGAAATAATTCTGAGAAGGTTATATCCAAGCTACCATAGGTGGTAGTGTGGGGAAATTTTTTGTATAAATACTTGCAAGTAGAGTGTTTGAAAAAAAAATTCAACCAAAAGTTTAGTGGTTTGAATGTGCTTTCCAAGTGTCCAAATTATGTATGAACCAAAACTAGTAGACATAATTATCAGTGCTAATTGTAAAATATAGATAAGTTTACATTATTGTGAGCATGGAATTTTGAATCGATATGTGTATGATGGCATGTGAGTTGTGTCACTATTGAGGGCATTATAAATCATAGATGTGGTTTGATTATAGTGAATCTTATGGGCATAATAATTATTGTATTATTGTGGGTATAATTTCTAATTTTTATATAGATTTTCTTGGAGGAAGATAACAAGTCCTCTTGGCATAAATCATGAGTTTACAAAACTATAGTTTTTCATTTGAGAAATGCACAAATATGGTTGGTTTATTTTAGGGAATTGATAATGTTTTTGGTGATCTAGCAATGCTTGTATGTGAAATACAAATGAAACTGAATTGTATCGATTGAAAACTTGTTTGTTGAACCAGAAACATCAAGCACCATAGCATGTGGATCCCAATTGTGTGTGTGTGTGTGTGTAGTGTTGGGTCACTACATTGGCCATTCCTTTTGGTTTGATTAATTCTCGAGCAATGTTCACGAGGATGATGGGTGATATTTTGCATCTATTTACAAATTTTTTTTGTGGGTGTACATTTGGACAATATCCTCATCTTTGGGAAAAAAATTGGTAGAACATTTGCAACACAATTAATAGATTCTAAGCACCTTGTGACAACACAAGTTATATTTCAATATGGAGAAATGCTCATTCGACATGCAAAAAAATCAATATTTGGGATACATTATGGATGAGCTTGGTGTGCATCTAGATGTAGCCAAGATCCAAGTTATTTGCAATTGGCCAATGCCAACAACTCTCATAGGGCTCTGCAATTTATTGGATCTCATCAACTTCTATCACATATTCATGTTGGGTTCTCTCATATCACTTGGCCCCTAGGACAAGTGACCAAGGGTGGATCCAGAGCTAAGTTCACTTGATTTGAGTCACAAACAAAAGTAATTGAGGATCTGAAACATCACCTTTGTTTAACACCAACACTCAACCTACCATATCTACAACAACCCTTCAAGCTTTAGTAACGTTTTTTATTATGTTGTCGGTGCAGTCCTCATTCGATACGAACATCTGGCGACCTATCACAACAAGACACTCTCTAATGTAATCAGCAAGTAGTCCACCTATGGAAATTATATGTACTCCATTGTCCAATATTATTGTTAATGGAAGCATTACATTTTAGGAAGGAGACTATCATCCATAGTAATCACAAGCCCTTGCAGTTCATGCAAATGTGAGAAAGTTACTAAACAACTACCATAATAAGTGCTCCATGTACTTACAAAAATTCCATATGAGCATCAAGTACAAGAAGGGTAACATAAATTGCATTTCAGACTACCTGAACCAACCTTCAGTTGCAACATTGACTACCATGCTCAACTCTTGTAGAGATGAGAAATCCAGGTGGCCCCAATTGGATGATAGTGACCCTAATTTTGTTGTTACCTATCAGACATTGTGCACAAGAAATCATTCTAAGTCTTCCATCTCTAGGATGAAGTTTTATGTTATTTGGGTCACCTCTGCGTTCCTTCAAGCTAGCATGAGAAGTTAATTTAGGAGGTGCATTACAATTAGGTGGTAGGGCACTTCAACATGGATAATACAATGACAATGTTGCAAAATTAATTCTACTAGAAAATATTCGATAGGAAGTCAGTAGGTATATCAAATTGGGCTTTTCTTATGCCACTATCAAACATGTTATCAAGATGCAGGGGTTGTATACTCCTCTACCTTCCCCAAACAAACCTTGGAAATATATTTCCATGGATTACATGTCTGGCCTACCTTCAACCAAGCATGACAATGACTATGTATTTGTGGTTATTGACCAGTTCCCTAAGATGGTCATTTTAATTCCTTTTAAGAAAAGCATCACAACAGAGGCCACTGCTAAGCTCTTCTTCAAGCATGTTTGAATTATTTTTGGGTTCTCATGGACCATTATTTTAGATCAAGATAGTTGGTTCTTTGGTTGATGATGGACACCAACTTGACCAAATTGGTCGCCTTCCACAGCCAAATTGATAGATATACATAGATAGTTAAGCTTTGTAATGGTCCAATAAATTCATTAAATGAAGTTTGTATGCAAAAGTTGTGCCCTGGAAAATTGATGTATCAACTAGCCTTCTTGGGCCTTATATTCCTTTTGCCACACAATTTTCTAGCATTAGGGTTTTGGATATTTAGGGTTTTTTCACCCTAGGGCATCATAATTTATATTAAAAGTCACTTTTGCCTCTTGTAATGTCTTCTTATAAATGAACGTAACCAACACATCTATATTCAAAGATACGTTACCACCATTCTAATAGTTTGTATTGTTTTGCAATTACAATCTTTTTCTATTTCATTCATTACCAAAATTTGGATTTTATTGTACCATTGTGCTCTTTACAATATATTTGTGTGTGTTTCCATTTTATATCCCTACCTCATTTTGTTCTCTAAATAATTTGGATCATGCGCATAGTAATGAGGAACATGGTGACAATGACAAGGGATTATGGCTATCACCTTCACATTTAAAAGGATCTTTACCTTAGACACAAGGTAGATATTGATATCATGATTCAAAATGCTCTTTTGATAGATTTGATAGTGAGTAGAGATGTTGCTATATCAAGCTTCTAGTAATTTGAAATGGAGGCCCTCTTCAAATTGTGACTTGGGCACATCCTATGGGTTTCGGATCCTCTCCTTTAGAGGTCATTTGAGCATATAAAACATACAAAGATGCTTGGTAAAAGGCATTTAGATCATGTGGAAAGGAAAACCAAGGAAAGGTAGAGAAAAGATGTTGCCAAAGGAAGCAACAAAAACCTACCATAGTGGATTTTCTAAAGAAATCAAAAGGGTAGTGGAGGCAACTAAGGACAAGGTGGGAGAACAGAGAGTTGTGACTCCCAACGAGCATGTTGATAAAGAAAATTTGGAATGGATTCTAGACATTGGCTTTTTGAGAGGTAAAGATACCAAAATATTGAAAATTGTGGAAATCGACTAACATATGAAGACTTTCATAGACATGATAGTGAGGATAGGAAGTGCTCAGCATAATGAAATCCTCAAGAAATTGAACTAGCTAGAGGGGAAATTGGACCACATTGACAAAAAATATTGCAATCTCATCCATGAAATTTCAGATTAAAAGGCCAGAAGTGATGACATGGGAGGGGGAAAACAACCATGAAAGATGAAGAAAGAGGAGTTGGGCAATGTAGATGCAATGTAGCCTAAAGAAGCTATTTGGACGAATCCAGGAAAGGACTTACTTCCAATATTTATCACCATTAACTCAAATTATGATGATTAACCTTAGTTTTTTCAAATTTTTATTATTCCATATATTTTAAATTTATATATATGTGTGCACTTTATTTTCTAAAGAATAAACTATACAATATTGTCTTTTAAACTATTTTTATAAAATATTAATAAAAATTAACTAAATTAAAATTCATTGTAAACAACCTAACCTCGTAAGAAGAATTAATTCGTTTTGACCTTTGGTAAAAGGTTCAAACATCTTAAATACATGAAACTATATATATAATTAATAAATTCGAGATTTATAAATAATACATTTGATCTTTGGTAAAAGGAAGGTTAAATCACATTAAATAAAATATGAAAATAATTATTATATTATTTTGGATTAATTTAAATATTAGTTTAGAGGTGGCATGCATATGTAGAAGGGTTTTTTTGGTTTCGAATGAAACTTAAAATTGAATTACTCTTGGGGATTTGGGGAAACGAATAACAATTAAGCTTAAATTCATGCTTTTTTATTTTGGAATTCCACTTCCATGTTTAAGATGGATCAAATCAATGGATTTTTGGAGACTCCTCCCTAATCAATGGACTTGCCCAACATAAGAGGGACACTAGAGAATCAATAATGTCTTGAATGCTATAAAGAATATATGGTCTCGTTGCCTCTTCTGAATTAGTACACTTCTTCTACATTTAAAGGGAAAATAACTGTTATGCAAACCTTGTGGAAAATCAAGCAACATGTTTGGATAAGGGAGTTCTAGTTAAAAATGGGGGACTTGCTACACTTGCTACCTTAGTTTCATGAATAGAGTGATGCTAAATATCAATACACTTCATAACATAAGGAATTTATAGCCCAAAGGTTTAATGCATAGTCAGAAATAGTAGCAAGTGACAAGCGTACAAGGGTGGGGATCGAGGGAGGAGCAATAACTCCCCTCTGTGCCCTTTATGAGCTCTCACACTTGAGTTCTATTTCATTTGATGGAAGAATTAAAGCCAATTTAATGGCGAAGATTGATGCAAGTGGTATAATACTATATGAGGCGGTCTATATTGTTACTCTATCTAGTGATGATATGAGGTGGTTTGAACTCAAAAATTGCTTACTCATCAATTATATTGTTGGTGTGAGCACTATAATTCATGTCGGTATCTTTGTGAGGAAGGAACCGGTTTGCAAGGGACCTCGTGAGCAGCTCATTGAAGGAGTTGGCTTCTATTATTTCTTTGATAGGGGAAAGAGGTTTGAAATACCAACCTCCAATTCTTCTATGTCTCCATTTGTTTCCATTGTTTCTTTAAAATGGGTAGTCTCCCTGTGCCTTTAGAAAATGGTGGGGAAGGGTTGCATGAGATCAAGAAATTGTTGAGACTCTTAGTCAATTAATTGGAGGGTATGTAAAAGGCGATCGAGTACATAAGCATGCATTTGGAGAAACAAGTGATAAAGCACAAGGAATTGGAAGCTTAGATAGGAGACCAAAAGCTAAAGCTTGAAAAAATGGCTACTGATATAGAGATGTAGTGTAACATAATCTTGTAATTTGCATGAAGTTCACAATGCCTAGGCAAAATGCAACATTTACAGTGGTTCCAAAGACACACTAGAGAACACCATGGAAGAAGCCCACAATGACCACCTCTTTATCCAAGAATAATTTTCATATACATTGTGCATGTCTTTTGTTATTTAAGCAAGTATAGCTATAGGCTTAATAGTATACATTTAGAATTTATATGTTATAAGCATAATTTTGAAATTGACAATAATTTTCTTACTTTTAAAATGAACCCTCTATATTTATGATTGTTTATATGAAAATAAAATAAAATATTATTTTAAAAAATTAATCATAATTTACATCAAAATATATATTATAAATTTTAAAACATAAATTTTCTTTTCAAACCATATATAAAATTTTATTTTAAGTATGGTTTTTATTTTCAAACCATATATAAATTTGAAAACATATATTTTTTTTCAACAATATATAAATAAATTTTAAAACATATGAAAATAATAATATATAAAATTGTATTTTAAATATGGTTTTTCTTTTCACATTATATATAAATTTTAAAATATATAAATCTTTTTTCAATAATATATAAATACATTTTAAAACATATAATTTTTTTTCAAACAATATTTAAATTTTAAAACATAATTTTTCTTTTCAAATTACATATAGAATAATCTAAACATTCACTTGAATAATTACATTATTTACCAACAAAATACTAACTTTCAACCTTATATGAATCATCACATTGTTTAGAAGCAAAACAAAATAAAATATTGATGATTTTCTGATTCATATTATTTAAAAACAAAACAAAATATTAATGTTTATGAATCATCACATTGTTTAGAAGCAAAACAAAATAAAATATTGATGATTTTCTGATTCATATTATTTACAAACAAAACAAAACAAAACATTAATGTTTTTATAGAATATGAATCATTTAATAAAGTAAATTTTAATGTTTTATAGAATATGAATCATTACCCAAGTAAATTTTGTATAGATACTTACATTAATTTACAAACAAAACAAAATTATTTATTTACATTAGTTTATAGATAAAATAAGATCAACTATTTATTTTCTATAAAAATATGAATCGTCACACTAACTTACAATACTAAAAAAAATTCCATACATTATACACAGGCACATTAATTTACAAACAAAATAAGATTACAAACAAAATAAAATCTGTAAAAGATTTAACGTTATCATGTTATAATCTGGTTTATTGACAACCAGCAAAGTCACATTCAATAAAATAAAACTATCAAATCTGTGAAAATTGGTCTCGTTTATGACAACCAGCAAAAAAACATTGAAGCAAGATGACTTATGTAAGAATAAAACACCCTCAAAAGTGAGCAACAAACAAGCTTTATCTTTTCACATTCTGCTGCCATTCCAATTTGTCATAGTGCCATATACAATAAATTAAATTAAAGCCTTAGAATACTCAGATAGGATGGCTACTATAGATGAGAGGGTACACTGCTGAGATTCAGAACTTCGGAAATCATAAAGCATGAGAGATGTTCAGCATTGGTGATCAGTACTACTAGTACTACTACATGTTATTGCTATAATTCCGGGTATTATGAATAACTAGGTTCTTCAAAGAAACTCCAGCTTCAGTACAATAAGAAACGATAGAGAATGCTCAGAGGGCGGGGCAAAATATGGGAAAATGGTCATAATGCAAATAGTGATCTATTTGCTGCAGTCACAGGGACCATCCCAAAGATCCCATTAAAGGGATCTGTGGGATAAGCATTGATTTCATTTTCTTCATCATCCTCCTGTATAGAATACACCTAAACATGCCAACATCAATTACCATTTAGTAACAAGGAACCTGCAGAAGAACAAGTTAGATCTTCAGCCTAGTACCTATATTAGACTTTCGATGGACCTCTAATCATAATGAAAAACAAGGCTATTATTTTGTTCTCTGGAAAAATGTGTAGAGCATGGCTTTAATCTTGTTCGAATGAGTAATCAAAAAACTTGTAAAAGACAAAATATGTTTAGAGAGAATAAGGCATTTTCAGGAACAAATCATCTGCATAGAATACATTGCTCAGTTAATTCATTACTCACTCTGTTAAGTCTATATAGGCAACGAAAACATAGGACCAGACTGGAAGCAAAATTCATGAATTTCTGTATGATGCATTATGTAAAAACTGAAAACAGAAACAGCTGGTATTCCTGACTATTGTTTCATCAGACTAGTACCATTCTCAGCTATGTTTAACTTAGTACACAGGAAGATTAAAGATGGCCTCATCTTAGTTTGGAAGAAGATATTGCCCATTTTTAAATGACAGACGGTGAGAATTTGTTCTAATCATTTGAAGATGGGTGGAGTGTCCACTCAAACGTGAGCGTTTCCAAAATTCCAATACAGTGAAATTCCACAAGCTTCAACACAATAATCAGGGGTTGTTTCTAAGCTACTGCCAAGCTTTTATGAGGAAGAAAAGACAAAAACAGAGTTTAAGATAAATAAATATAAAATTAATGACTACGGTGAAAATTCATCTAAAAGACATGGTGGAAAGAGAAGTTGGCCAGCATCTGAGTTTTACTGGATGGAAAAATGGACTTATTTTCCGCATCAGCATAGACAGAAACCGTATAATTTACAAAAATGTGTACCCGTTTGGCTGTTAAGATAATCTGTTGGTCAGTCATTCTTCAAGAACTCTCAGCAAGAAAAATACCACCAGACTGACAACCCTAACCCATATAGCAAACATATATATATATATATATTAGATATGAATGAATACCAATCTCTCTCCCCGATGCCTTTTGTCAGTAAGCTTTTGGTATATCGCTGGATAAAAGAAACCATAAAGCACAGATAAGACATTACTAAACCAATTTGTAAAGGGACAAATTCCATTGGATATACTTGGAATACTGCTTACTATTTTAGAATATTCAGAGAGTATTGAAATGCAAGCATATCTAAACTTTCATGCGCAGAAAGAGAGCCTTTTTTCTTGAATCAATCCAGAAAGAAGCAGACGCAATGACTGACCGGGGAAAACCATACACAAAGTCAAATAATTGTTTTATTATATCAGTTTTCTTTACATAGTTACTGTTAAACAGTACCCAATTGACAGCCATGGTAGCTTAAATAATATATTACCTGTATAATGTCAATATAAAGCAATTTTTTCTAATATAAATTCAAAAGAGGGGGCAAGGGTGCAAAATAATCTGTATTTTTTATCGGTAGAAAAAATAGCTAAGCCTTCCCAACAGGGCCAATCGACTTGGGACCATTCACAACATGCACACCAGGCTGGAAAAATCATATTCGTCGTTTGTTTATTCGTTCAACCATATTCTCTATAGGAAAGCATAGAACCAAACTGACAAACATAAGGTAGGAAATAGGCACCGCAAAGCTATACTTGGGTAGGACACGTTTTATTTTAAGGAACAAGCAACAAGGAATTTTTCTCACAATTTAGCAAGTTTGAAACATCCACCCTTCAGAGCCCCTTTCAGATGCAATTTTGTGTGTCCAGACTCCAGAGGGCTTGTGGATATTGTTTTCCTTCCCATGAAAGTTGCATTCAAACTTTATTCATCAAAAGCAGGTTACCATCTCTAGTCTTTGTTGATTTTCTACTTAAATTTGGCAGGGTACCTTGTAATGTTTGGCTGTTACCTTTATGAGTTTGTCTAGTACCATCTACAAAAACTTTCTGTCAAGAGCACTTGTAATTATGCAATGCTCAAGATTATCAGTAGTTTAATATAGTTATGAGACAAACATTATTGCATTACTAAATAATGTTTGAATAATTCCAAAAGCCATCAGAATTATAGTCTCGAATCCCATCCTCTGGGCTTTTACAAGTTCAGCAAGACCACAGTGAGGTTCGAGTTCCATTACACATAATTCATACAATATAGCGTCTATCCATACCACTTCTTCCTGGTCTTCTTCGAGGTGTGCATTTGCACTAGGTCTTCTTCCATCTCGAGTCTTTGATGCAAATCTTCCTCTGACTCGCGGTTGATTGTCCGCTAAACTTTTCCGACATGCATACTACAAAACAAACACAAATCAATGGGTGAAAATATAAAAGCATGCTAATGATGAAGATACAGAATTAGGTCTCAGAAGACGGGGAAAAAAAACAGAAATTATCTTTAACAATAAGGAAAGGAAAGGTGAAATTGTTAATTCTACCTTGATCTTTTTGTTGAAATTTCTTTCACTACGCTTCTTCCGATATCTATGGATACGTTCCTTGCGTTCTTCCACAGTGTATTGTCCAATTCTGAATTCCTTATCTTCAAAAATTGGGCAGTTGGATTCATAAGGGATTGTCAATCCTTGATCTGACTGCATGAATCAACAGGATTGCTCTAAGAATCTTGATATTGCCAACTACAATGTAATGTGCTAGTTTTGTGTCCCTCAAGGGCTCTAAAGGGACCTATGTAAGTAATATCTTTACAATGTAAACTTTGTTCAAATTGGAGCCTTCTTTACCTTGATGTCTCCTGTACTGTACACACGCCGCATTGGCGTGAATGAAGGCCTCAGACTCCATCCTTGAAATTCTGAAAATTGGAGGCTTGGTTTTCCATGCATTAGCGAATACTGACCTAGTGCATGGCTGCTTAAGCTTCTCTGCATCTTATGGGGACTCTCCATGTATGAACTAATGGGATAACTTGAATCCCCAACTGCCATGTTTTCCTCCGAGCCTAACATCGGGACATCATTGGAGTCCTGGATTATTTGTGATAGAGGAGAAAAACATACTTCAGGGCTCTGAGAGATGGACACAAGCTTTGTATCTGAAACAACTTCTTCTGCAGAGGAACATATGAGATTCCCTGCAGGGCTACTAACTTGCGTGGCAATGAGAGAGGGGCTGGGATTAGGCTCAGTTATGGAGCTTGGCAGATCTTGTGCCCCATTGCAGGCGTACAGTAATAGATCATCTTGCAAGTTAATTTGCATGAGAGCTATTTGTTCTTCTGTCACCAGATCTTCAGTTTGAGTAGTAACATCATTGCAAATATCTGCTGAGATGGGGGCTTTGAACAGGTCACTTTCCTCAAAATCAGATTCCATCATGGTTGTGTTATCCACAAAATTTTCCTGCGCATGGCACAATTATACAATTAGAAATACCTTCTTTTAAAGAAAGAGAGGAATCCACATAAAATATATATAAAATAAATATCTTCAAACAGCAAACAGCAAACAGTGATACCCACATACTAAAATGAATTTTTTAAATCAAAACCGAGGAGCCCACTTGCAAAAATTGGTCCGGCAGAAGTACTCGCAACATTATACAAATGAACCTACTTACAGGAATTGCTCTGACAGAAGTACCCACATAAATTTTCCAATCATACAGAAGAAGCCATTTGCCAAAATTGGTCAAACAGAAGAATCCACCAAGTAAAATGGTTTTCCCCATTAAGCAGAGGAACCCAAGTACAAAAACCTATGTAAGTTCTAACAGAAACTCAGAACGCACATGCAAGGCAGGAATGAATCAAAGAAAATACCAAAATGGTACGATAAATGTCTCTCATGCAAACCAAAAAGAGAACACACCGACCAAAAATAATCAAACAGAAACAAGAAACAAGCACATAACAAACAGTGTCTGCATTTGAGCCAACAGAGGAACCCAACAGAGTCATATCAAATACTGCAAATGGAAAAATGAACTCATTAAAAAACTAAATCATCCACATGGCATATTGAATGAATTAAAAACGAAAGAACCCACATATAAAAACCGTTATTGACCAACAGTTTACACCAATTAAACCGCAATTTGAACTCAGCGCAGGCTCTTCTTGTAGTAATGGCGAAATTGGATCTTCTGATCACCCAAAAAGGTTACAAAATTTCAAAATTCCGGTCGCCCCACAGGCAGGAAAACCCAATTCTTCGAGCGCAGAAAGAAAAAAGAAAAAAAGGGCAAGGCGAACTTTTGGTACTCACAGTGCTCATGAAAATCCCTTTGCTACTCTCCTCTCCATTGCTGCGGTCCTGAAGATGAATCGGAAAGTAGGGAAACATAAACTCCATGTCTGCATACATTGTTTGCAATAAAATATATGGCAATGGCAACAAGGGCGGAGTACTTATAAAGGAAATTGAGTCCTGTTCCTCTACTTTACGAGCATTGATAACAGATTTCCGAATAATAATAAAGCCATGCCTCTTGACCCCTATATAGAGCTCTTGGCTTGAGCGCTCAGAATCTGGGAGGCGTCCGTCCGGGGTTATGTCGTCCAGCTATGGGTGCGGTAAGCATAAAATGTTGTCCAGCTAGCTGTCTATACAGCCTGTAAATTTTTAGCGTATGTATGGATGGTAACAAATATGGAGGGAGCTTCTGTCACGACAACTGACGGTGACTCGCGAATCCGAGCGTGCATCCATCTGCCGTGCCCTGCCCTGCCCTGCCCTGCCCGTTTTTGTTTCTATTTTACAGATTCGAGTGAATTTCCAAAATTTCCACGTGATAAGCTGCTTGCCGCAGTTTCGTTGTCGGACGTGGCGGAAGAAAGCGATGAGTGACTGCGCATGGCCAACCAGTGCAACGTCATGGTGGACTTGTCGACAATGGTTAATTCGTGTGTTGTGTTGAACAGAGGGCACCGGCCCCATCATCAATTGAGGTCACCAATTAGAAATGCAAGTACACAAGAACACATTCATACACCGCCCATGCTATTCGGCTTTAGGTTTTCTTGTTTCCATATATATGTTATGGCGCCTAGCCTAAACGTTCCACGATTTTGCTTTTGCTTTTGCTTTGAATCTGGTAAAAATTTTGACCAGATCTTAAGGAACAGTGTTTAAGTTCGTATAATATGTTTTAGCCTAAAGGTTCCACGATTTTGCTGGTAAAAATTTTGACCAAATCTTAAGGAAGAGTGTTTAAGTTTGTATAATGTGTTTTAGCCTAAACGTCGATTTTTGCCTTGAATCTGGTAAAATTTTTGACCAGATCTTAAGGAATAGTGTTTAAGTTTGTATAATATGTTTTAAAATATTGGAGTCGGCTAGATGGAATGGGTAAAAATTTAAAAAAAAATTAAAATTGTAAGAAACAGTGTTTAAGTTTGTATATTTGGAGGTCTTAGAATATTGGAGAATGTTAAATTTAATTATGTATTAAAAATAAGATTTAAACAACATAAAATTGGAATTTACTAAAAATAAATCATTTAATTTATGTCAAATTTTCAAACTCGTACTATGTTTTGGAATTAGTATTGTACTATGTTATAGAATTAGTGTGGTATGTGTTTTGGAATTAGTGTTGTACTATGTTATAGAATTACTATAGTATATCTAAATTTATTCATATAAAATTTAACAAAATATTTAACATTTAAATTAGCTTTCTTTTTTAATGGCAAATTTATCATAAATCAATTGTTATAGTAGTTTGGTATACCCAAATTTATTGACAAAATAATTAATAATTAAATTAACTTTCTTTCTTAATAGTAAAACTTATCATAAATCAATTGTCATGATCACTAAGGATAGTTATTGTCACTTGTTATTTGTAATGCAAATTGAATTATATCATTTATTTAAATAAAACACTTTTATATAAAATAATGTATTGATATTCATTTTAAATAAACAATATACAACTTATATTAATGTGATTAATATCAATACAAGTTATAACAACTTAACATCATTGTCTTGAAATTTGATGATCACTCCATATATATATATACATATATATATATCATTGTCTTAAAATTTGATCACTCCATACCTATCAATGTGTACTGATTTATATGTCAAAATATATATATATACACACACTGAAATATATATCAAAATATATATCAATTTGTATATCAATATTATTTTAAAATATTTACAAGTGTGTGTATATATATAAACCAACAACATCATAAAAATGAATGTGTAGGGATGTATGCTCATAGTAATGAGTGGATGGGTTACCATGTTTTTAGGACTTGGATTATAATTTAATATATAACATATTGTTTGCCATGCTTCTAAATTTTAGGTTATTAAGATTAATTCTTAATCAATAAAAAACAATCATTTTATAAATATATTATTTTTATTAACAAAATTATATATATATATATATATATATATATATATATATATTTCAATTAATTTTTATTTAAAAAAATTTCAATAAAATTTATAATTTTTTTAAAATTTTAGGTTATTAAGATTAATTCTTAATCAATAAAAAACAATCATTTTATAAATATATTATTTTTATTAACAAAATTATATACATATATACATATATATATTTTTCAATTAATTTTTATTTAAAAAAATTTCAATAAAATTTATAATTTTTTTAATATTATATTTATACTTTTTAAATTAAGTCCTCGTCAAAATAAAAACCAATCTTTTAAGTCCTTGCACTTAAAAGGAAATGACTAATTTACACAACCATGAAAGTTTAAGAGATTGATGAGGTAACTCTTAAAAGAGTTGGTAAGAAATCATTGGAAAACATCCCTTATTATTAATATATTTGTTAAGAGGTAACTCTGAAAAGAGTTTGTGAGACATCATTTGAAAACATCCCTTATTAATATATTTGTTAAAAACTATTTTTTATAATGGTTGGAAATAATAGTTGTTATTAATATATTTAAAAATTTATGAACTTTATAATGATAATGATGATGATGATAATTGTTACAATCCAATTTATTGAGGCTATGTTTTTATGTGTGAATTTTGTAAAAAAATAGTAAAGAATTAATTGGTTTACTTTAATTTTTTATGTTTAATATATTTAAAAAGGGTTTAGCATTCATAAACCTTCATGGTTTTGATGACTTAACAATTAAGGAAGGTTAGGGGTGGTAGTAGGCACATGAGAAAGGGGTTTTTTTTTACCTTGAATGAAGTCAAGAAACGTCATATGTATGGAGAATATGAGAGATTACAAACAATCAAGTTGGAGCTCTTGCCCTCTCTCAAAGATTTATGATTATGAAGTGTATGGGAATAAATAAAATAATAGTAGTAGGGGACTCAATGATCATTATTTGACACATGGTTAATATATCACTTCCTCCAAGCCCTCACATGGCAAGAACAATTCTTGGAGTTCTTTATTGGCTTAACACCTCGGTGGAAAAAATGGCCAACAAAGCTTGTAATGAACAAATTGGAAGGTTGTGAAGTGGTTGAATTCTTCCAAGTTCTTTGTTGTCTTAACACCTTGGTGGACAAAATGGACAACAAAGCTTGTATGAACAAATTGGAACATTGTGGAAAAGAGCCTGAGGAAATCAACTCTATGCCCTGTCCCTTAAAGTTAATTTATTGATCAAGTTAGTAATGAAGCCATCCAAGGAGATGGGCATTTAACAAGGATAATTTTAGGGGCAAAATTTAGCCCATGGGCTATTTTTCCATGTTTTTTTCCACAAAAAGATTCGCCAATTTGCATTTTTTGAAGCCCCATTTCACCCAATTTTGATGGGGTAAACTTTTTTCACTCTAAAAATCGTCAAATTATTATATAAACTATATAAAATCCTTATAAATTGAAATAATTTTAGAAAAATATCGCCAAATATTTTATAGTTGACATTTTAAGAATTGGTAAGATTCGCCAAGGTTTATACACTTTTAAATAAGTATGGGTCCTTAAAATTATCCATGGGCAAGTGGCATTGTAAGTGACCAGAGAATAACTACACCATTAAGAACCTAATTCTTCATGTTTTGCTCATAATAATTGTAAGGGAGGTCAAGTATTTGAAGGCTACTAGGATGGGACTACTAAAGGCATATGGGTTAAAGCCTCACCTTGGATTTCTCCCTTGCCATTTCACTTGGTTAATATTCATGGGCTACAGGAGAAAGGAAATTTCATTAATTGTTGCATGGGCATTGGCATCTTGCGTGTTGAATATTGTAACTTCTAAGAATATTATATTTGTACATTATTATTCTGGAGATGTTTCATCCCTCCGAGGTAACCCTATTATGTATCCGGAGATGATTATTCTTCTGATGGGTTGTGGTAACTAGGGTTATTAGACCCACCAGGGGGTCGGCCCTGATCTTATATTTTAGGGGTTATTAGACTTCTCCAGGAGAGGTCGGCCCCATTAGGGTTTTTAGTCAGTCGGGAACTAATATAAATAGAGGAGGTGAGCTCCTCATTAGACACACTTGTACAACTCAGAAAAGTAGCGCACTTGTTTGGGAGGTCTACTAAGGAGGTAGAGAAGGAGGGAGCACTTGTATTTTGGTTGATCATCTTATTGAGGAAAGCTTTGCTGGGTTTTCTACCCCATGAGGGTTTCCCAGGGTAAATTCTGTGTCTATCTTGTGATTATGTTTCTTTCAGTGATCTTGCTAGTCTATTTGGTTTAAACTTAACATTGCGTCTCCTTTGGACCATTCTCATGTTGGTGTCCGTCTTTTTGTTCTTAAGAATAGGTTATAGAGGCAAGTCTTGGATTTATTAGTGGGGTTGTAGTGAGCCTCTTTTGAAAGAAAACAAAGTCAAGCCTATGTTAATGCAAAACTGTTACGACCACCCCAATTGATGTGCCTTTTGTCAGATTTTTGATGTGAAGATAGTTGTTTGCATGTGGGATAGGGATTTCAACGATGATCAATAATTTCTTTCCTTATTCATGAGAAGATGGGACACTTGGAGGAAGGAATGGGATGCAAAACACTCTAGGGACATTCGATGCCTTCAAAGAAATTTCGTAAGGGTGAAAAATCCAATAAAGAAACACAAGGGTCAACTGATGCAATTGGAAATTAGGGAGGAGTGTAATAGAGACAAGTATTAGGAAATTGAAGAGAAGATGAAAGTGATATAAGATACAGTCCTAAAATTGGAGCTGGAACAAAGACCATGCTTTGAGGAGTTAAGGAAATTTGCATCCCCTGTAATCCCTATTGATTCGCCGGGTTTAGATCAAATGGTGCCATTAGAAGAAGAAACAATGCAACCAAACACAAAGTAAGCATGGATCCAAAATCTAGTAATTCTCTTTCTATGGTTGGAAGTAAAAAAAATACCCCTAGCGGATATGGTCCAAAAAATTCTAATTTCATTTATGTTTTTCAAGTCTATTTTATTGTTAAGACAATATGTAAGGCATTATACAAGTCTCTTAGTTAGCAATAGCAATTGAAATCCTAGATGGTTAGTCATAAACTCTTTTTGCATGTCATTGTGAAAGAAAGTGGTGATTTTTGTCCTCCGCCTTCTTAATATCACAAAGACGATGAATTCTTCCATCTTAAGTATTTTTAGAAATTGTCAAATACTATTTATAGCTATGAAGCTTGTGAGAGTTCTTTTTTATTTTAGTAATATTATTTTTCTTCATTAAGTTAGCTAAAACATAAATATACTTTTGATTTTTTAGATTGGAGTTGATTACTCCTTTATAATATCTTAACCTTTTTTTCCTCTATTTCTTTATCACACCACAATTTCTATCTAAATTTAGATATGATAATATTTAATTAATCAAAATTAATTTTCAACATTATAAACTTAAAAAAACAAAATAAATACTATTAAAATTTAAACAAATATTCATATTCTACATAATAAAATTAGTCATTAAGTAACTCAAAAACATGTTAGAGTTGATAAATTCACAAAAATTGCAATAAAAAGGAAATCCTTTAGTATTCTGCCGAAGAAAAAGAAATAGTATATACCAATTGACTAGGTTTATTGACATGGTTATCCCTTCCTTCGTACTTCCAATCGATTTTTATTTCAAGGTTTTACTTAATTTTTTTTTCTATTCTATTATATTTAAAAAATATTTATTTTAATTCTTTTTGTTTTACAAATTTTTTATTAACTTTATAAAAATCATCATCAAATATTAAATTTTTAAATCTATAAATAAATCATCACTAGAAATTAAAATTTTAAAATCTATAAATAAAACTCTATTTACATCCGAAAAAAAAGGCCGACACTACTTTGTAAAAACTTAGGAGAGCTACTGTAATAACTAACTATACTTGAAAGAAAACTAAGAGGCCCGCAACTTGATTTTTATTATGTTAAAGCAATGATGTACAATTGGTATTGATGGGAAACAAGGAGTTAGACACTTTAATGGGATTTCCCTATTTAAAAGAAAAAATTATATTTTAAAATAAAAAAGTAAACCTATAATGTAGAAACTTCAGGAAAAAATAATTGAATGGATTACTAACACATAGCGGGCCCTACATGAGCCATGCATATAGGCTGCTCCGCCATTTTTACTAGTTATTATTATTCTTAATATTTCTCTTGGTATCGAGATTAGATATTATTCTTAAAATAAAGTTAAAAATAATAATAAATAATTAATATTAATGTTAAATAAGGGTGTTTTATTTCTTAAGTTTTAAGGATTAGTTCAATTGATAAGACTTGTATATTTTGGTTGTTTTTAGGGGTTAGTCCTTCTGTTAGGAAGGTGGACGGTTTATCACTCTTATTATTTATGAAACATGAGAAAAAAAAAGAAAAAATATGTTTTTTTCTTTATTTTTTTGACATTTATATCGATAAAGGTAAAAGCTATAGTGATATATATAATATGAGACATATTCTTGCAAAAAAAATGTTAAAACTTTTTTAAAGTAATTTTATGTTTTTCAACATTATGTAAAAATTAAGAGTTTGCTATTATTAATAATAAATTAAAATTATGATATTAAAATATAAAAAGAGAATCTAGACAAATATTTAAGCTTGGCTTTTAATTGTTATTAACATTGAAACCATAATATTGAAAGGAGAATAAATATGTTTGAAAATTTTATTATGTAGTGGAATACATGTAGAAATGCTAAACTCTTCAACTATTATAAGGAAAAAAAACATTTTCAACAATTTAGTTACTCTACTTCTTTCAACAATTTAGTTATCCTAATTTTTTTATATAATTGTAAAGTATAGATCAACATCATCTTTAATTAGATATAAAATAAAAGTAAATAAATCCAAAAATATTTTATAACTTATAATTAAAAAAAAAACACTCATTATCCTATGTTTTATAACTTATAATTTTAAAATAAAATGGAACACTCTTACTAAAAAATTATTGAAGCATGAAGTACTTTGTTGGAATCTAAAGCTATGGTTAGATCTTTAGATTACATATGCATTTCTCACTTTGAGTAAAGATAGGCTCCTTGTTATTGTTTCTAGTAAGATCCATCGAATCTAAAGCTAGGGTTAGATCTTTAGATTACACATGCATTTCTCACTTTGAGTAAGGATAGGCTCTTTGTTATTGTTTCTAGTAAGATCCATCTTAAGCCCAGGTCCATCAAAGAAGGATCAATTTCTTGAGGTGTATTTTTTTTCTTAAACTCAAGAAATTTGATCCCTCTCTTGCTTGATAGATCTAGGTTTAAGTTTTACTTTTTTATTTTATAGGCCGACATGGATTTTTTAATTATTTTTCATATTTTTTATTTTATTTTATGAACCGACATGAATTTTTTAAATTACTTTTTTTTTGTAATATAACATTACATCATGTTACATTACGTTACCTTGCGTGACAACATCTCCCCCATACTGGGTTGTAGAGCACCTCGCTCCTCTCAGTACAATAAGCAACGACCAACTCATATGTTAGGCTAGAAATTTTGAACCTTGGTTTAACTATTGGAATATTAAATAAGAAAACCATATTAATAATATTATTTTTTACATCTCTATGAAATTTAAAGATAAAAGTTATAATTATAATGAAATCATTAATAAAAAGAATTTGAAATATTATATTTATTTTATCATTTTTTATTTATTTGATAAAAACAAATTTTTCAATATTATGAACATTAACAAAAAATATTTATATTGTTAAAATCATGGCCAATGCTCAAGATCTTGGTCATTGGACTAACCCCAAAACACCTCATTGAAAGGCTTGGGATAACTCCAATGCTTGAATGCTTATTATTAATGAGAAACACATATAAATACAACGAGATGTGACCTTTGGTTTCATCTTCCAAGAGGTCCTTTGGACTTCATGATGATTCTTCAAATTATTCCTAAGTAACTGAAAACGTGTACAATAATATAATATGTACAATTTACCATTTTCCCTAAGGATTAGGTATCTAACAATCCCCTCCCCCGCTTAGTCCAAAGGAGTGTTTGTGAGTCCAAGCATCTTTCTAAACTTTTCAAGCTTTTCTCTTCCAAGCACTTTGGTGAAGATGTATGCAATTTGCTCACTTATGGAACACTATATTAAATGAATGGTCTTTGCCTCTACATGTTGTTGAATCATATATAACTTTGTGTTCATGTGCTTTGTTCAATCATGGAATCTAGGATTCTTGGCCAACTTGATTACAACAGTGTTATCAATCAGAAGTGGAGTAGGATTCACTTGTTTCTTTTGAAAATCCTACAATATCATCCTGAGCCACACAATCTCCTTTGTTTCCTCTGCAACAACCACATATTTTTCCTATGTAATGGAACCCACTAGAATGGACTATTTATGTGATCTCTAATAAATAATTGTTTATCCAAGACTCACGAGGTATCCTGAAATAAACACTCCATTCTCCTTATCTCCATAAAATTTTGAATATGAGAATCCAATCAATTTGGAGTCCCCCACCTTAGAGTATTTGAGTCCAAAGTCTCAAGAGTCCCCTTTAACTATCTTAGAACTCTCTTTGTAGCACATAAATGCCCTTCACAAGGTTTTTGCATTAACCTAGAAAGGATTCTAGTTGCAAATGTAATATGAGGTCTAGTAGTGATAAGGTAGATAAGACTCCCCACAAGTTGTATGTATTTAGTTTCATCCTCAATCCATTCCCTTCTTTTGATGTTAGCTTCAAATTCTGTTCCATTAGAGCAAAAAGAGGATTACAATCAAACATGCCAAATTTGTTCAGTAATCCTCCAATGTACTTCTTTTGGAGATGAATATATACTTTGGATTTTGAGTCACTTCAATACACAAGTAATATTGAATATGTCGTTATTCAATATATACAACATATTCATCAACATATCATCTACATACACTACAAGATATACAACAATTTTTCCAACTTTCTTAACAAACAAAGTTGCATCATTGAGATTAAAGTGTTTCATATTCAATTTCATAAGATGTTTAGTTATTTTTTCATACTAAGCATGAGGTGTTTGTTTCAAGCCATATAAAGACTTGATGAACTTGCATTCCTTTTGTTCTCATCCCTTCACAACAAAGCCTTCTAGCTAAGACATGAAGACATTTTCTTTCAAGTCTCCATTCAAGAAAGCAGTCTTTACATCCATTTGATGAATTAACTTCCACCCATTCTGTGTAGCCAAATCCAATAGAGTATGAATGGTATCCCGTTTTGTTGTAGTGGAAAACGTCTCCTCATAGTTAGTGCGTTCTTTATGTGAAAATAATTTTTCCACAAGCCTCACCTCATGCTTGTCAAGTAATTAACCATCTTATTTGTACTTGTTCTTGTAGATCCACTTGTAGCCAATTGGTTTAGTTCCAAATGGAGTGTCCATCAAATTCCATGTCACAGTCTTGATGAGAGAATAATATTCCTTATGCATAGATTATTTGCACTCATCATGAGAAACAACTTCTTCAAAGGAAGTTGGTTCATAGTTAATGTTAAGATTCAATATGCTAAGACAGAAAATATCAGCATTGCATTTCATTTCACAACAATAGCATATACAGGAATACTGAAAGAACATCAAGCACAACATAAACACAAGAGACACAGATTTATTCTGGGAAACCCTCATGGGGTAGAAAACCCAACAAAGCTTCCTTAATATAGATGACCAGCAAATACAAAGATGTAAACCGTAGACATGAGCTCCTTCTCCTCCATAGCAGATCTCTCCCTCACTTATGCGCTATTCACAAGTGAGTGTAATGTGTTAAATGAGGAACACACCTCCTCTATTTATACACATCTCCGACTTGTCTTTTACATTAACTAGGTCAGCCCCAACTTAACCACTGGGTTAAACACCCCATTACAACTGACTGGGCTGACCCCTCTAAGGTGGTCTAATAACCCTTTGACCCACATAACACATACAAGGCTGACCCCCACTAGGGAAGTCTAATAACCCAAGTTACCACATTCTGATGAAGGAATAAACATCTTCAGATATACAATAAGGTCTTTACGGAGGAATGAAACATCTCCGGAATAATAAAGTACAAATATAATATTCTTAGAAGTTACAATATTTCAACACTCCCCCTTAATGAGAAGGATATTATAACAACATCTGCAGGAGCAAGGAGTCATCAACATCATACATGATACATCTATAAATCATTGGAATCTTTCTTTATACATCATCAGTAACTTAAGCAGTTACTGGAACATCTTCAATACTGGAACATCAACATCTTTAGTACTGAATCTTCATCTTCTACAGCACTCGAATAGCTACTACAATATCAACATTTGGATCCTCACGATCATCGGCATCGTCATCTCACCAAAAGGCCAAAAAACCATTAAAAAAGCCTCCAAAAGGCCAAAAACCCCCTTTTCCCCAAAAATAAGTTAAACTCCTCCAAAAATAGCAAAAACCCTCGAAAAAGGGAATAAAAAATACAAAAAAGGGGAAAAAGAGGGGAAAAAGGAAGCAAAAACCCTATACAGCTGACCTAAACCATATGGTGCCCAAAACCATGGGTCAGCACTCCACCACTAAAAACCTATAAATAGGTGATGGAGGCTCCCCATTTCATATCCACAGTCACCCCTATCCTTACTCTGCAAAAATCACTCTTGAAACCCTAGCTCACCCTTTTGAGTTATTTTCACATTTTAGTGCCCCTTTGGCCCATATCCAAAACCCTTTGGAGAAGGAGAAGGAACAACACTGGAGCTTGGAAGCATCCCTCCTAGACTACTGCAAGAGCTTCACCAACCTCACATTGGAGGTATAATCAATACAAAAACCATTTTTAATCTCTTTTATTGTCTCATGCACATGCTAGCTTAAATTTACTGTTTTCATTTACTATCTTGTTGTTACTGTTTTTACTGAAATACTACTAAGGAGTCCCTTCTCCTTAGTAGGTGCTCATTTGCACAAGCTAGAGTGAAAACCCTAGCTACAATCATCAGCATCGTCATCTCACGATCATCAGCATTGTCATCTCACGATCATTAGCATCGTCATCACACGATCATCAACATCGTCATCACACGATCATCACGATCAACATCATCGTCATCTAGATCATCAAGATCAACAACATCATCATCTAGATCATCATGATCAACATCATCGTCATCACGATCAACATCATCGTCATCTAGATCATCACGATCAATAGCATCGTCATCTAGATCATCATGATCAGCATCATCATCATCTAGATCATCACGATCAATAGCATTGTCATCTAGATCATCACGATCAACATCATCATCATCTATATCATCACGATCAACATCATCGTCATCTAGATCATCACTATCAGTAGCATCGTCATCTAGACCATCACGATCAACAATATCATAGCAGCATGCCCTGCAATACACATGATCCATTTAAGACACCATAACATGTCTAGGGACGATGCAGTCCACTCGTCAACTTAGACAAAGTCTAAGGAACACTTTTTCGAAGACATATGTCTACGGATCAATTCAGGGACCAAATTCCAGGGATGATGCAATCTCCTATCATCCACTAGGGACCACTTCTCAGAGATATATGTCTACAGATCAATCCAAGGACCGAAGTCCGGGGATGATGCAATCCCCTCTCGTCCACTAGGGACCACTTCTCGGGGACATATGTCTATGGATCAACTCAGGGACCGAAGTCCGGGGATGATGCAATCCCCTCTCATCCACTAGGGACCATGGAGACATATGTATGTGGATCAATTTAGGGACCAAAGTTTGGGGATGATACAATCCCCTCTCATCCACTAGGGACCACTTCTTGGAGACATCTGTCTATGGATCAATTCAGGGACTAAAGTCCAGGGATGATACAATCCCCTCTTGTCCACTAGGGACCATGGAGACATATGTCTACGGATCAATTCAGGGACTGAAGTCTGGGGATGATACAATCCCCTCTCGTCCACTAGGGATCACTTCTCTTAGACATATGTCTACGGATCAACTCAGGGACCGAAGTCCAGGGATGATGCAATCCCCTCTCGTCCACTAGGGACCACGGAGACATATGTCTGCGGATCAATTCAGGGACCAAAGTCTGGGGATGATACAATCCCCTCTCGTCCACTAGGGACCACTTCTCGGAGACATTTATCTACGGATCAATTCAGGGACCAAAGTCCAGGGATGATACAATCTCCTCTCGTCCACTAGGGACCACGGAGACATATGTCTGCGGATTAATTCAGGGACCGAAGTCCGGGGATGATACAATCCCCTCTCGTCCATTAGGGACCACAGAGACATATGTCTGTGGATCAATCCAGGGACCGAATTCTGGGGATGATACAATCCCCTCTCGTCCACTTAGACAAAGTATAAGGACCATATATCGACCTCATCGTCAGAACCGGTAACCTCATCATCGACCTTATTTTCGGAACACGTAACCTCATCATCGATACAAGTATCCACATCATCAATATAGTATCCTCATCAATACAATATCCACATCATTGATACATGTATCCTCATCAATATAGTATCCACATCATCAATACAGTATCCACATCATCGATACATGTATCCTCATCATCGATACATGTATCCTCATCATCGACCTTACCGTCGATACAGGAAATCTCATCATCGATACAGGTATTCACATCAATACCAGTATCCAAATATCATCATCGACCATATCACTCGCCCTTTCGAGAAGGGTCCTTCTGAACTCAAGCTTGTCTCGAAAATACTCAAACTTTACTCGAGACAGAGGTTTGGTCAATGTATATCAGCAACTCGAGCTTGATAGCTCCTTTCTGCACCATATCCTGTATATGGAAATATCGGATCTCTATGTGCTTTGACTTATCATGGAGCACTAGATTCTCTGCCATCTTGATACAACTCTGGTTGTCACATAGGATCACAGTGGAGTCCACCTCTAAGTCAAACCATCCTGATAACAACTTCCGAAGCCATACCACTTCACAACTAGCAGAGAAAGCAACTATATATATTCCGCTTCAGTTATGCTGAGAGTCACACTAGACTGCTTCCTGCTAAACCACGAGATCATGGCAGATCCCAGACAATAACATCCACCCGATGTGCTCTTCCTGTCTGATACACTTCCTTCCCAATCAGCATCTTGTGTAGCCATACAATCTAAAGTCATGATCTCCAAGACAACATAGACCAAATTCTATCGTACCCTTTAGGTACCTCATCACATGCTTTGCAACTATCAGGCGAACACATCTAGTTTCCACTAGATACTGACTCAAGGTGTTCACAACAAAGCATATATCTAGACTGGTATTCGTCAGATGACCCAATAATCTGTCTGTACAAAGTCATATCCACTAACTTTGAGGACTCATCAGCTAATAGCTTCAAGTTGGAGTCCATGGGAGTGGCCATGGATTTACATTCCAACATATCAAATCTTCTCAAGATTTCCACAACATACTTTCCCTAGTTGAGAAAGATTCCTTCTAGGCCTTGCCATACTTCCAGACCTAGGAAGTAATGCATCAATCTGAGATCTTTCATCTCAAATTCTATAGCTAGCTTCTTCTTGCTTTCCATGATCTATTTCTCATTCCTAGTCAGAAAGAGATCATCCACATACAGTAATAGTATGACAGGTTCATCATCCATAACCTTAAGGTAAAGGTTAGGATCAACTTTACTTTGGTAAATCCCAAGCTTGTCAAGAAGCTATCAATTCTTCCTCTGTGACTGAACATCATTCACACTCTGCATTGAGTGATCTTCTGCATATCTATCTGTGCCATCTCTCATCAGATGGGTCTACTGATATGCACCTCAAGATCATTCGAACTCTGTGGTGAGTTCCTTCTGTATATAGATACCATCTTCAACCTTGTAGCAAAGGTTGAAATCTGTATCATCCATGGTGATCATTAAGCTCATCAAATGACTATCGATCCTGGGTACCCGTACAGAGATTTCTTCAATTGAATCCTGGGAGTTTTCTCGATTCGCACTTCTTCTTCAATCACACCATTGAGAGAACAGTATTATCTAGCTACTTGAAGCAAACATCTCATCATGATCCTCTTCCTCTTTATAAGAGAATCTTCTAGCCACGAGTCTTCTATAGTATGTTTGATTTGTAAATCTTCTTGTTGAACATCCATCACTTGTTCAGTGTTCATCATTCTTCATGATCTTTCCAACAAATCAAAATTAAATACATGATTAGTAATACTTCATAATCATCAAATCATGTTGACATGATAACCTATTATGCATACATATATGATTTACATAGTTATGCTACTATCTTGACCAATACTTTGGCACAACACTTTTCCATATCCTGTATGCATACAGTGGCTATTTAGATGCCTTCCATCTCTACTAGAACATACTATTGAGAGCATGCACAGCTCTCAGCATGTTAGCAAAAAGGTTTCATTCTAGAAAATCAACAATGGAATGTTTGTCCAACTTACCAATCATATGCATATTAGTAGTATACTGTTCAATGCTATATGAGTGTTTACACTCAGCATGATATATTCTAGAAATACAAATATGCATACAACTATTACAAGCAATATCATTTACTATTTCAGAGATTCAAATAACAACTCAAATACTTATCTTTTATGCTTGTGTGGTTGCCTCCCGCTTGATCTCTATATGTCTTTGAACCTTTTATCCATCCTGGACCACTATGCATGCTCCATTGTGCACTAGTGTCATCCTCATGATCTCATACACAATCATACATTCATTAGTATACTATCAAAACATGATAATCTTAAGTATGTATGGTCATGATCATTTCATACATAGGTATACTTACCTAAGATCATAACAAAGTAGGATTCTAACTTGATATAGGAAAACATACCTGGATTATCAAGCTTGGTTATGTATTAACATACCCAAACAATATCTTCTTTGTTCTCTTCAATGATTTAGAGACCTTGTGCTAGAACCTGCATATCTCATAGGTTAAGCATAGTAGAACAAAGTCATACATACCTTGTAAGTAGAGCTTCTATGTGATTATGGATGTGTCTTTTGTCTTCATGTCATCATGGTCATAGAACTTGATTTGTCTTTCTTGATGTACCTGTATCTTGTTAGTAGACAACATCATCCTCATACAACACCACAAATGCATTAGTACAATCATAAGTTTCATAACCTTAATCAATGAATTCCTTCTATCATTCACATGCATTCATTATCAAACAATCATAATTGTACTAATCTCAATGACATGAAGACAAACATATCATAAACTTAACCATGAACAAATTTCAACACCTCCTCAAGTCTTACCTATTAGGATTGATTTTAACCCAATCCACTTTGATTTGCTGAAACTGGATTAGGGTTTGTCAGAGAAACCCTAAAAATTCAAACTTTGAATGACAAACTTTTGAATGGATGGAAAGATGCACCTTGCTGAGCTGATTAAGCTAGAATACTTCAATTTTGAAATCTCCAAAATTTGACCCCTCAAAATTGCCTTTGAAAATTCTGGATCTTCTGGACAGGATCCTGAACAAGGGTTTGATGAAGCCCACCCTTCTGCCCAATCAAAAGGTTTGATCCAAAGCTCTAAACTTCTATTTTTCTGAGGAGCTTCCAACCGTGGTCATAGACTTCAAAAATTCCAACTTTTGCAGAAGCCCTAATTTTCCACCTTTCTGATCAAGGTCCCGAACTAGGGTTTGATCAATCCCACCCTTCTGACCAACCAAAAAAATCGATCTTGGTCTCTAAATTTTGATTTTCCTGAGTAGCATTCAGCTATGGAATCCGTTTCCAAAAATTCCAACTTTCTCCGAAACCCTAATTTCCCACAGCAATGACGATTCAAGAATGAAGGTGCTCAAAATCCAAATCTGTTTTGATAGAAATATGCACTTGATTGTTTCTGGTGTAACTCCGAAATTACGAATCCAAAGGGTTTGAAACTTCTACTTGTGGTAACCCGATCTGTCCTATTTCCAACCCCACAGGTCTGACCTCAATTGGATTCTCTGAGAGAGAGATATTTTAAGTGTCGCAACGTGACCTGTTTATGGGATAAAATAGGAGAGCGAACTTGTACGGCGTGCCAAGTGTCACTTGTTCAACTTCGGTCTCTGAAAACGTTACTTGAGAAACTATAGTCCGTTCTCTACATGTCACTTTTTATGAAATTTCATTTGGAGCTTCCTAGCCCAAGTTATGACCTTTTTTCCTAGGTCACCTGATTATGACTAAGATCTGGAAGAGGCAGAAACCTCAACGAATATGAGGTTTTCCTTTGGACACAAGGTACGGGGATGTTAGCTATGACCTATAAAGGTTTCAGATCCTGAACCTTCGCCAAAATGTATTTATAGCGAAAGTTCCACGATGACTGGTTTTTGCTATACAAAACCCTAACCTTCAAATTGTCGCAAGTGAAGCAAGTGTCTTAAGTGCCATACATTGCCTTCCTTTAGGTTAGCTTTGATACCATGTTAAGATGCAATATGATAAGACAAAATATATCAGCATTGCATTTGATTTCACGACAATAGCATATACAGGATCACTGAAAGAACATCAAGCACAACATAAACACAAGAGACACAGATTTATCCTGGGAAACCCTCATGGGGTAGAAAACCCAGCAAAGCTTCCTCAATATAGATGACTAGCAAATACAAAGATGTAAACCCTAGACATGAGCTCCTTCTCCTCCATAGCAGATCTCTCCCTCACCTATGTGCTATTCACAAGTGAGTGTAATGTGTTAAATGAGGAACACACCTCCTCTATTTATACACATCTCCGACTTATCTTTTACATTAACTAGGTCGGCCCCAACTTAACCACTGGGTTAAACACCCCATTACAACCGACTGGACCGACCCCTTTAGGGTGGTCTAATAACCCTTTGACCCACATAACACATATAGGGCCGACCCCCACTAGGGAAGTCTAATAACCCAAGTTACCACATTCCGACGGAGGAATAAACATCTCTGGATATACAATAAGGTCTTTACGGAGGAATGCAACATCTCCGGAATAATAAAGTACAAATATAATATTCTTAGAAGTTACAATATTTCAGCAGTTAATGTATAAATTCAATTCGCAATCATATGAAACATCCATATTATTTACATCACTTGAATATGAATTATCTACATCACCTCCATCTTCTTGCCTTGTTGAACTTCTCGTTCCTATCTTTCCAAACTTGTTAGGATTAATACTTTCAAGTGTCTTCAAGACCCATTTTGAAAATTTCTATGAGGGCTCAAGTTTCTTAAATGATTGAGATGGTGTTGCATTCTCATGAAGATTCAATATTCCAATCCTCTCAATCACATCATCCAATTGAACCTCCCATTCTGATGAAGCCGCTGGAACTTCTTCATTAGGGAGAAATGGTGTTGTAAAAGGAGATTCCAAAGATTGATCCAAGATAGGGAGCCCCATTCAAGATGTGGAATCTCATTATCAAATTCATGACATGTTTTACATGGGTAAATTTATCCAAATAATCAAGTTGCCTCTCAACAGTCTTGCCATTTTTATTCATTTCAACAAAAAATACATCTTTGGAAAGAATAAACTCTTTTATTTACCTGATCGTAAAGATGATATGCCTTGGTGGCATTTGAGTACCCCCAAAATATGCACTTTCAACTCATTCTACCAAGTTTGTTTCTCTGTTCGTCAGGAATTAAAACATAACAGGTGGAACAAAAAACCCAAAGATACCTCACTGAAGGAGTGCAAATTCTACATTCCATATAGATTCTTGTTTCCAAGAGCACGAGATGGACTTTTGTTTCTGAAATGTAATGCACATAGAACTGCATCACTCCGAGACATCAATTTCACATTCTTGAAAAATAGTAAGGAATGTACGATATTCAAGAGTGTCATGTTCATTCTTTCTGCTACACCATTCTACTAAGGAGTATATGGAATAGTGGTTTGATGCATAATCCCTTATTGACGAAGATAGTTTTCAAATTCATTAGAAGTATATTTCCTTCCATTATCACTACGAAGAGTTCCAATACGAGATTGCGATTCATTTTCAATCCATACATGAATTTTTTTTAATGTTTCAAATGCTTTAGTTTTATGCTTCAATAAATAAGCTTACACATCTTGGTGTAATCATCAATAAAATACATGATATATTTATTTCCGTTAGAAACAACGACAACATGGGGCCACACAAATAAGAGTATATCAACTCTAGCTTCTACTTTCTCCTGAAGTTGAATCATGAAAATGTTGCTTATTATGTTTCCCAATGATACATGCATCACATTGCTTTAGATTCCTTGGAATTGTGGGAAAACCAATAGCACCTTTGTTCTTCAACAATCGAAGACTATCATAATTGATATGCCCATATCTAAGATTCCACAAGAGACTAAATGACAATGTAAATTCATCATGGTGAGAGAGGTATGCAAAATTCTATGCCCTTGCAGATGTTCATTTCATCTTCAATAATCTCTCATCTTCCCATCCTGTCATGATGACTTGGTTGTCAGAAGATATCCTTATCTCAACTTTTCCATCAACAATGAGAATGGAATGTCCTCGTTGTCAAATGAGCATAAGAGATAAGTTCCTCTGCAACTCTAGAAGATTGAGAACACCATGCAACATAGAGTCTAGGAATCTATACAAATTGAGTTTGATGGTGCCAATTCCCTTAGGTTTGAGGCTGGATTTATCTAAAAATTATACTATACCTTTTACATTATCATTCAATTATTCAAATAATCCTTTATTAATAGTCACGTGGAAGGTAGTACTAGTGTCAAGCAGGAAAGAATTTCTCCAAGAAGTAAATGAATTACATTGAACATAACTTCATTTATACCAATATTTTAATGTGCAATAATGAAATGAGAAGATTTAGGAGCTTTACCTTTTTCTTATTTATGCTGCTTCTTCTCTGTGATCTTCTCTCGTGGAACTATACATGTCTTTGCCTTCATTCTTTCCACAACAAACATAGTGAAGATTAGATCTCTCATTGTGGTTATGTATGCCCCCTCTGCCTCTGAAATTGTTTCTTCAACATCTTCTCTTACTGCCATCTCCTCTAGAATAATTATGTCATTAATTCTTCCCTTTTTGAGGGAAGCACATAGTCTCTCCAGTGGGATGAACTATATTTCTTTCATTCTGAAATTTTCTCTACCAAAGTGTCAAATTTGAGAGTCTTCAGTTGGCCACTAGCTTGAAGTGATTCAAGATAGTGGGAATATGTGGGGTATAGGAACTTGTTGAAGGGTAGAGCAATGTCTACCTTCACACTAGAGTCATAAATTTCATGCATAGTGGCTTTAATTTATGATGCTAAAGCCATGGGATCATTATCCTTCAACTCTAGGCTGAAGAGATTCAACAACAATTGAATGAGCTCCAATTATGAGTGTGAGTCATACAGATCCTTCAATTTCTTCAAAGCACCATAATAATTTGTAATAGATATGATAAATGACTCACCTCTTCACTCACTTTAGAATCAGTCAATGCATATGATTTCTTATCTTTGTTCTTCCATATTGCAAGCTCTTTGTCTCATGTAGGTTTTGTAGGATTGGCACCATTCTCTTATTCACCAATTCCATGCCACATATCATTCAATATAAGTTTATGCTTGATTTTCCTTGACCATTCTGGATAGTTCTCTTTGTCACTGAGAACCACATTGACAATAGAGAGAAGATAATGCATCTTCAAGAAAAAAATCACTTAAACAACAAAGCCAACAATGTAATATACAAGATCTTCAATACAATATACTTAATACAATATCTATAATACAAGCAATACAATAGCCATCAACAATAGCAAAATAAGGTTTATATGCTTTAACCTTCACACTACCCAACAGACCTCTTTGTTGAACCAAGGGGAAGTCATGTCCACAAGGAGAGGATTCAAGAGAGCATTACTTGAAACTTTAATATATCCTTAAGTCACGTCTACGGGGAGAGGATTCAAGACATGATTCAGTTCAATAGCATTAATTTAAACTTTAATGCCATTACTTGAAGCTGTAATATATCCTCAAGCCTTGCATCTAAGGATAGACAATAAAACAATATGCATGGACAGAGAATACATGCTACTTAAATGCTTTATGATGTTAATTTTCTTTAGCAATGAACATAATCCCAGTTTCAATCAAGATTCCAATATTAGCATAGAAACATACACATAGATGAAAGACAATGTTGAGAATTTTGAAAGCTTTTCACTTCATAACTCTTCCATCCAAATTATTGATGATACTCATTACTTACTTTGATGTAAACATCAAAAACTTATGAGATTGTATCCTATGGCACCATGTAGAGATAAACAATACCACGTAGAGGTAAAACATAGAGATAAATTGATACAATGTAGATATGTAAAATGTAGAGATAATATGATCAGATAAAGGTAATAGTAAAAGGAGGTGACAGTAATAACACACATGAGGTGAAGACGGATTTGAGAGACGATTATGGAGTATACCAACACACACAAGTAGCATGACAAAAATAATGCATAGGCAATACATAGGTTGATCATATAGGTAATTTGGGAATCAAGTAAGATGTATAGTTGGCTATTAAGGTTTCTCTAAACATCTAAATGCCTAGGAGTAGCTTGAGTGGGAGTAACAGGTTTTTGGCATAATACACAGGTACGCAAGTCTGGAATGACTAAGAGGAAATGAATGGCTAGAGCAAACTCACAGGTAATCATGGAGTTAAAAAATACCAGAGCTCTAACACCATTGACTGGCATGGGGCAACTCTAATGCTTGAATGCATTGTATTAATTAGAATCACATATAAATACAATTAGGTGTGACCTTTGGTTTCATCTTCCAAGAAGTCCTTTGGACTTCACACTGACTCTTCATATTAATCCTAATTAATTGGTGACTCTTCATATTAATCCTAAGTACTTAATTACTTTTCATGATTTACACACTTATGACAACCATTTTATACTTTTATTTAAACCATATTTAAAAATATAAACGCGTTATGAATAATATTTAAACTAATTTTTTTTATTTGTTGATAAATATTCTTTATCATATGAATTAAAAAAACATCATTTTTTAAGATGACAAAACCTATCATAACTTAGTTGTCAAATTAGCAACGAGGACAACCATCACTAGCTGCTATTCACAAATGTGAGTTGACCCATCACCATTATTCAAGGAAAACCACACCACTTGAAACCTTCCACTCATACCAAATTTCTTTGGGTTTTGGGTCATTAGCATGTTTTCTTATGTCTGAGGAAGACGAGCGCTTAGCCAATCAAAAGTAGTGTTAGGTCTTACTATAGGTCCAAAAGGGCAGTTTTAGCTCTCTATACTATCCCCAAGATAAGTAGTGTCCCCTATTCTCCATCATCACTAAGACTAGGTAGAGGTCATGTGGTATCGAGTATCCACCATGATTTAGCTATGTATATGAAGCTAAAATATAATATCTAATTACAATTTTATTTTATACCCAATACAAAAAGAAAGAAAAAATTACTCTAAAAGAAATTTTATAAATCATGATTAATAACAAAGTGGAAAATAAGTTAAATATAGATTTTGAAATTCATTTATTAACTTAACAATCATTAACTAAACTTATAATTATTTTGAATTCCTTAATCAAACTATGGTAGTCATTATTAAAGCTAGGTTAGCATTAAATTCTTGTTAGCTACCAATGGATTAAAGACCAATTTCTAACAACAAATCATCCAATCAAAAAAGTATTCCAATCAGCAACCTCTTTGAAGGAAGCATTGAATAAAAAATTCAAAGTAGTTGCCTAAAACTATGTTAAATGGGGAGCTACTTATTAGGTCCTTTTGTAGCAAGCAACCTTTTTACATTGTCAAAAAGAGAAATTAATATGTTGGAAACATGGAAAGTGAAGGGTGGGCTTATAAACATTACGGATGTTTCTACGAAGGGTGATAAAAAAAGGATATGCGTATACATTATGTTTTATGGGTGGGTGAGAGAATGAATGAAAGAATGCGAATTTAAAAATGATTGTACTATATTATTATTAATTATAATTTTATAAAATAAATTATTATAAATATGTTTGATATATGGAGTGTATTAGAGCAAGAATAAGTATAACCGAATACTATAAAAGTTGATGGTTAAAAGTGTATTTTAAATGGGATATTTCTGGCAAGAATCCTATAGAAACCATCGTTTTGGTTTGTTATACTTTGGGTCCTCATAGATGGAGATTCAATGAATATGGGTTTAGGAAAGTGAATGTCAAGTGAATGTCAGTAATGAGGTAGGAATATATCTCACTCAACTATTCATTTTTATAATTATAGCGTGCTACCTCATATAGATTTTCCAAAGTAAAGGTCATCAATCATTTGAGGTTTTATTGGTTATGTTCTTCATATGTGGATAGCTACAACATAGCATTACTTTAATGCAATATAACAATTTACTTTTATAGGTGTAGAGACATTTTAACTTTATACATTTTCTTAAGTCTTAAGCAAACTCAATTCTTTACATTGACACATTTTCATGGTTATATGAACTATGTAATTGGTGTAATCCACTTGTTTGGAGGAAGATAATGACTTTTGTTATACAGTTTTTATGATAGTAATAACTAAAAAATATGTAAAGTGATGTAGTTTAATTTTATGTAGAGCACTGCATTTAATTCTCACACATGGCACACTTAATACGTTGCCACCTATACACATACAATTTATTCTAACTTCAAATTTAACATTGTGTGTGTGTTTTTTTTATAATATAGACATAAATATCATTGTTATACAGTTTTTATGATAGTGATAATTAGAAAAATATGTAAAGTGATGTAACTTAATTTTATGTAGAGCACTGCATCTAATTCTTAGAGATGTTACACTTAATACGTTGCCACTTATACACATACAATATACAATTTACTCTAACTTCAAATCTAACATTGTGTGTTATTTTATAATATGAACATAAATATCATTGTTATACAGTTTTTATGATAGTGACAACTAGAAAAATATGTAAAGTGATGTAGCTTAATTTTAGGGAGAGCATTGCATCTAATTCTTATTTATGGCACACTTAATACGTTGCCACCTATACACATACAATATACAATTTACTCTAACTTTAAATCTAACACAAATTACAATAATACAATGCCACCTATACGCATACAACATACAATGTACTCCAACTTCAAATCTAAATAAATAATAAATAAGTTATAACCTCACCCTCCACACACATTACATGCCAACAAGCAGTTGAATACTTTGAAATAGTGGGATTAAATGGAAATAAGTCCCAGAAAGGGACAATTTGAAACATGACTCTTGTACTGCACTACATCCACCTTTGTAGTACCAAAGAATAATAGTCCAATTTCAATTAAGCCATTAGCTTTGTAGTACTATAAGAAAAGTCCAATTCCAATTCAATTCGTTGCCCATTGAGAAAAAATGGAAAGTAATGATGTCCCTACCCAATCATTGGATTGCCTTTAATGGAAAGCGATTACGGTGCATGTACCACAAGAAAACTTGCAACAATAGTCCAAACCATAATTTGTTTTCATCACTCGTTGCTTGCCACTATGATTAGAATGCAGCTTTAACTTTGCAACTTTAACTTTGTCATCCATAACAAAATTACTATTATCTATATTTTGATAATGAAATATATGGATGAATATTTACATTTTATTTGTGTATCACATAAATATTTTTTAAATAAAACATAAAAAATATTATAATAATGTTTAAAAAATTTGGAATTGGTAATAATAACTTATTAAAAAGTACTTAACATACATATAAACAAATAAATATAGAGCATTACATAAATAATAATAATAATAATAATAATAATAAGGTTTATGAGACCCCCTTGTTTGTGAGACAAGGGACCCCCTCTATACAGAGATGTAACTACTAAAGTTTACAGAGATGTATATACTTTATCCCCTCCATATTTGAACCTATAACTTCCTAGGAGGAAACATATGTTCTTAACAGTTAGAACCTATAACCTCCTAGGAGGAAACACATGTTCTTAACAATTAAGCCCACTATTATATTATAATATTATATATTAATTTATTGTTTAAGTGCCTTTTATTTTATTTTATTTTAAAGAGAAATATTACATATTGAAGAGAATAGTTGGGCAGGTTAGCTTGAGCGATTGAGTGTATTGAGATTCATGCAAGTGGTTTCAGGGTCGATGGTCCAAGCCCAGTGCCTCTATTGTGTGCTTCGCTCAATGTTCCTATTGAGTTAGGTCTTGTAATTAGTGTCAATAGGTTTGTGCTAGGTACCGTCCATGAAAAGTGGGGAAGTGCCTAGGAGTTTTCCCACAAAATTTTAAGGGAACATATTTTTAGAGGAAAAATAATTTTTGACTAGAAAAATGTATATTATAAAATCGAGATATGTCTAACATTTTTGCATCTTAGAATTGTAAATTACAATCCCTATTGACCAAGAGAAGTGATCAACACAATATATAAGATCTAATATACCAAGATCCTTATGTCAATATAGGTTAGACACAAGGATTGACTACTCCTTCTAACATAATGGTGAATTGGTTGTAGTGTAAATATGTTTGTTGTTTGACCTTCCCCTCTCTTTATGCAAAAAAAAAAAAAAAAAAGTATCACATTGACAATGCTTCAGAGCTCCCCTTTCACATATCTTCCCAAAAAGTGTTGAAATTGGCTTTATAATGTAAACATCATTTTATAAAAAAAATTACAGCCCCATATATAATTAAGACAAGTGATACATGACAGCATAAGTTCCAATATATCACAATCTTTATTTTAGTGGAGATGAACACAAAAAAGTGATACCTTATTAATATAATGATTAATTAATTAAAATGTAATTTAAGAAAAAACAAAAACATTTACATCATAAAAATGTGATTACTCATAACACATATTAACAATATAAATAAGTTTACTCTAATAAATATTAATAATATAAATAAGTTTAATAAAATTATTAACCATAAAAATAAGTTTACCCTAACAAATATTAACAATATAAATATTTAATTTTATTCAATAAAATTAAGGAAAAATTACATTTCAAATAATTTGATCCTAAAAGTGTATAATAAATTTAAATTGATAATAATATTGGTATATACCAATAAATATAATGGTAGACAAAAGGAGTAGTTTACTTACGTACCAACACTTAGATGATGAAATATATATTAATGATAATTTAAAAACGCTAATTAAGTGTCTCACTCACTCTCACATTGTGCTTGCAAGTTGTTCGTGGAATTTGTTTTAATCATGTATGAAACAAGTTATGTTGCTGTTTAAGGATATACTTTTTATTTTATAAAACGACGTTTAAGAATATGCTTTTTTTTATAAGGTAGAAAGTGATGTTTAAGAATATGATTTTCTATTATAAAACGATGTGTTTGTTTGTTTTGTTTTCTCAAATTTTTAATAATTTGCAAAAAAATTAGAATTTAAAATTAAACAGGTTAATGGTGATATTGTTAGATTTTTTTATTAATAAAGTTTATAATATGAATATTTTTATAATATATTTTATATTGAAATATAGCGGTAACAAAACTATTTTGGTTATTATGATTTTTTTAATAAGTTGGGAGGTTTTGAAAAAGGTTGGAGAAGAAGGAGAGGAGATTTATTCTAATACAAAGTGATGTTTATCATTAATGTTCTATGCATTATAAATTTTATAAATACGATTATTTCAAGGTGTTTTGGGGTCAGTCTAGTGACTGATTTCATTATGAAGGTTATGATCATTGGTTATTAACTTAGCAATAATTATTTTGATATCAAGTTCATAATATTGGAAAAATTGTTTTGATCGTTCATAGGAGGATTGCTAAAATCTTTGTAGTATTTCAACTTCCTCTTATAAATAATTCCATTATCATTCTAGGTTTTCGCTTTAAATGCCATACAGATAAATATGTGATATAATTATAAACGTGATTGTCTTCTTTCATGTTCCAATAGTTAAGCCAAGCCTTAGAATCTCTAGCCCAACTTCTTTTGAGCATATTGTGGCTACCACTCATACTAGAAGCAACAACAACATGGATCCTATCCTTGTTCTACTAGCAATTGATCCAAAATGGATCTCAACAAGTATGATATGAGTTTACTGATGCTCTAGATGTGGGATGCATTAGAATTTGAGACATCTCATAAATGATGTTTATTTTCTAAAATTTGGGTCATCAACTTTTGACATATTTTTGAGGCCCTAAACAATGTATTTGGGTCCCGTATTAGATGGAAATTGATATAGACTTACCACATCCCAATACACAATTATTCTTCTCATTGAGATCTTTCCAATGAGCTATCATGCTCCTAAAATTGAGTTCATTTGCAATAGTTATGGCCTTAGCAAGCTAATGGTCCAAATATTCCCCACATGTCCAAGTGGTGACCATGTTAGCTCACCATAATATGGGGAGTTAGTAAAGTGGGGGGATCCACTAGATACTTTTAGAAGCCTCATGTAGGTTGCAAGAGGGTTTGTAAACCCTCAACCTAACCCTAATTCTAGCTATCAAAACCTAGCAAAACGAGGGACATTAGTTCACTTTTTCAACAATTGTCGGTTGTTCCATAGTAGGAGTAGGAGTGTAGAAGAGATTCTAATAGTATCAAGAGACAAAAATATATTGTAGAGGACTATAAAATACCAAAGTGCCTCATAAATTCACAATAAGATTGGAAATATTTGTGATTTGTATTGTAATCTTCACAATATAAGGGGACGAAAGGCACAACCCTTGATTGAATGTTGGTTTTCATGTATGGATTTATAGGGAAAAAAAATTTGGATTCCACTATGACTGTCTTGATATTGTTTTCTATTTCATATGTCACAATAGTTAAAGAATATAAAGTGTATGCTTTTATTTCAACTAAAGTGTTTAAAATACACAAATATAGGTTCATAGTCTAGCATGGGTTCACTATAATCATTTTAAGTTATCTATTTTGGTAAGCTAATTATTGAAATATCCAAGGTGAATTACAAATAAGAAATTTAAATGATCGAATCATGGATTTACAGTCCTCTTAAGTACATCCTCATTCAATCAAGAGAATGTAGCAAGGAGAACTATACTACATCTTATTTTAAAATTATAGGTAATAAAACAGTTTTGGATTTGCTCATTTTTATTCCAAGTCTCATGAGAGATGTTGTATGCCCATAATTCATAGCCATAAACAATAACTATGATAATTTAAATTGAAAACGAAGTTTTTGTTATTCCAATACTTTGCCTAAAGATTCCTACATATGTTTTTAGGACCATAGTTAGCATCCATCCTCCAATGATTTTCTTCTCAACACTATGGTTCTAGTTGAAAAATGCAATTGAAATTGTTGCCTACGTATTTGTAAAATTGCACCTACTAAAGGGTTTTATCATCGTATAAAATTGGAGGATAAATTATTTGGTTAGATTTATTAGTTTTAATCTTGGTCACATCTTGGTTTTATCAAATTAATTGGCAAATCATAATTTGTGCATAAATATCAAAGAAATTTCGAGTTGCTTGTGATGATTATTAATTATTTTTGCAAGAAGAATGATATCTTTAGTATAAAAGAGAAGGACAACAATGAGCCCAACCATTTTAATATCGATGCACCCCTCCTCTTTTAAACATTGCTTGATTTTATGTATAAACATGCCAAAAAGGGTGGGAGAAAGGGGTCACCCTTGCTTAACATCAATATTATAATTAATGTGCATTGATCAATCATTATATTACATTTAATCTTAGCAGTAGCATTTTCATAGAACCTAATGAACACCTTACAAAGATAATGAGGGAAACATATTTGGTCTAATCTTTTCCTTAGCTTGGTTCTATGCACAATGGCAAAGAATTTTCTATATATAAGACATAAGATAAAAATTTTACTATACTTGTTCAAATAAATGCTATTAAATGGTAAAAACCTAGTGGATTAGCTCAATTGGTTATTATAGACACTTTCAAGGTGGAAATTGTTGCGAGGCCTTCATTTATAGTTTGGCTAAAGTTAGAGTCCAGATGAGTCCTATTGGGTTACTAATCTCTATTGTGGCTAGTGATTGAGCCACCCCCATCCATATATTTGGGGGAAGGGGAGAATCCCATAATATCTTCCTTGAAAAAAACTACTATTAAATGATAAAACATAGTTTCATAATATAAAAAAATTCTTAGAATTACTGAAGACAATAATCCAAACTAAGTACCACATCAATGATATACTTACTTTTAGGCCTTTGTTTATATTTAGTACAATAATACCATTGAAATGGGAAAAGGGAACGTCAAAGGAAATTTGGGGTTGGGTACTGATCCATAAACAAGGGGCATATAGTGTATACATTTCACCAACATAGATCCTCTATGAAATTATATTTCTAGTGTCTATTCTCAGTGTTATGTAGACTTATATGTCTTTAGTATGACCATAGGAAATTTGTTCTTGAAGCAATTCTTAGTGTAAACCTTTTTAGATACTCATCATCAATAGGAAATGCTCTATTCTCAGATTGTATCACTACTTAGTTTACTCACTATGAAAATCCAAGACCAATCCATGAAAAAACAATCAAGCTTTTGCACTCATTTTGTGCCAAGCAGTGAAATATAATAGCAACTAAAAGGATACTTAGTCTTATTGTTCATAAGTGCTTACATAATGCATCAAATATGCTTTCACAATCTCTTCCAATACTATATTCAAATTGTCTATTGAAGGTAAATTTTTCCGATCAAATGAAGTTTTGATTAGTGCACACAAACAACTATAAATCCACCTTTCATTTACCTCTTCAAGCAAATAAGAACTTTGTTATGATAGTTCCTTGTGGTCCTATATTTGCACACACAACTCCAATTGTAAACCTATCCAAGGGTAGCTATGCTATGTAGGCTTATATGAAATTGATAACTCAACTCAATTAGCCATTCATTCAATTGGTGAATGAGTCACTTCCAAATTCTCTATGCTTTTACACCAAACTCCAATCATATGTAAATATTATTGGTTGTGGAGCCTGATCTTCCAGATTCATAGGTCGTGTTTCAACCGTGTTTGGATCCCAGCACCTGACGGGGGGTGTGAGGGGCTCCCCCCCCACTACAGTCACTAGGCGGGTCCAGGGTATTGGGTAGCCTATGGCATTTACCCATGGTAATCCCTATTTAAAAGGAATGCATTGTATTGCGGCCGTGTAGTATTGTATTGTAGTACCGTGAAAAAGATCTCTGTGATTGTGTGAGAGAGACTGTGAGAAAGTGAAGAGGAATTTGCAGTGGATGTGCTACGGGTTGTATCCTTACATTTGTTGGATATATTAATAAAAGTTCTGGCAATTTCTCCATGGACGCAGCTCATATTGGGTGAACCATGTATATTGGTGTCTCTCTTGTATTTTGATCTTATGTGTTTTATTTCCACATTTTGTTTATTTTACTGCTCTACGATCCTGTTTTTCCAACAAATACCAATCAAGAAGAAACACATGAAATGACTCTTAAATCCACATACATTGAATTCCAATGAACTAAATCTTATTTAAAGTGACTTTATATGACATGGGAGATGTATATTAACTAAATGCATGAGACAACCTTTACTTGAGGCATATAAATGATGAATTCAAGAGGAGATAGAAAATCATACAACATCACTTTATGCCATATGTATTCATCCATAATATGCCTCTATGAATTGATACACTAGATGCTGACAACCACTTGAAATGAACACACAACCTCCCCTATGTGATTAAGAGATTCACTAATGCTAAACATTGAGGGAGAAGAAAGTAAATACTTTACGTTTAGATATGGTGGCTCGAATTACTGCCCATCCCACTGCCAAAAAGTTCAACAAATGTCCAAACAAGCTCACAAACCCATATAGAAATATTTGAAACCCTAGGGAGTAGGAGAAAGCCTTGTCCACATAGTGTAAGGGCTATATGGATTTTTTAGATCCCTAGGATCCTTCCAATATGCATATACATACTTCAAGGATGCTAAACTAGCATGTGTACAACCTTGGGAAAGGAAGGAATTGTTGTATATTCTCTCAACAGTTGATAAGCTTGAGAAACTATGTTAGAAACCCTCTATAATAGTGCAGTAGTTAGTGAATGAAAACCATTAATATATACTCAAAAATAAATGAATTTTGGAGAATAGAGAGATGTTGGTAGTATTTAAATGGTAAGGAGAATGAAACTATTAAGTAAAACAAAGAGCTATGAGGTTTTGGAAAAATAGATCTACAAGCTAAATGGAGAAAATAGTTAGCAATAGATATAAGAGAAAGATAACAAGTAATGATCCAAAGAATTAATCTTTATTAACAATGAATGCTCCAAGAGAGTACATGGATGAATGCTTGATTAATGAGGCACACGCCTCCACATATAGGTGATTTGGATTATTTAGAGAACAAAAGGAATGCATAAATATAAAACAAAACCACTCATAAAAAAAATGTTGCAGAGAGAACATTAGCACAATAAAACCCAAATTATATTAATGAATGATATGGAAAATGACTATAAACTGCAAAGGAATACAAACTAGCTAGAATGGTGGTAGCTTATCTCTAAAAAGGGATGTGTCAGCTACGCTCATTCACAAGATGAGAATTACAAGAGGATGAAAATGGAATTTTAAGTTAAAGTGCCAAACCATATGAGGAAAAACACTAAATATAAAAAATAATAACCGTAGGAGATGAAGTGACAAAAGGAATGTGGGCCCCGAGGAGTCTAGTTGATACATCAGCTTATCGGGGCTGCAACTTCCACATACAAAATTTGTTTGGGGCACATGATAGCCCATAGAAAAATATATCTAAGAGAAGAAAATTTTTGATTAAGGCCTGGGAAAGCTTTTTAAAACCCTAATCCATCTAAGGGCTAAAAATGTTGTTTAGGGACTCAAAGATGCCACAGAAGTTTAGGACCTAAAAATTGTAGAAAAAAATCGCTAAGACAAATAATCATTATGAGTTAGTGGAATAGGTAGGTGGCCACTAGTATCCACCTGGATCAATCATCTCTCCTTGGGAATCAATGGTCCCCATTGCGTCAAGATCCTCCATTAGATATGGAAACTTCTACTGAATCTGAATTCTGGTGAGCCACTTGCCTTGGTGAAGAAGTTGTCCTACTTTGACCACCCGATAGAGTTGTATATTGTGTTGGTGGGTTCCTTTTATTTGGTTATCCGTGATCCAATCCACTATAGATTTCTCAATGTAGGTTGATATTTGTAGGGCATAGGTGCTCTATCACCTTCGAGGTGTCCAACAGAGGTGGAAAATATCATTGAAGTAGCTCCATGTTGAATACTGGGTGTAGGAAAAGGAAAGGGAGAATACTCGATTGAAATAATTCTCACCCATTGTTGGCACAAATTCGGTCCCTATGTTCTAGAACTCCTACCAACAATAACCTCATAAACATCGATATATTCAATATTTAATACAAAATAAGGTCTCACCTGAGATGCTCATGAGAATTACTAGAACAAAACATAATAAACTAGAAACAAAAGCATAAATTCATATATTGCACATATATTCTACTAAACAATCACATAATAACTCACAGTCAAATAAGGGGGAACCAACTCATAGTCTTCTTATTCATTCCATGCATAGAGTTCATTACATCCTTAGGGTTAAACCCTAGCTTCCTCTCTTTCTCTCATATATTATCTTTCTTTACAATACTTGATACCTTATAGTCTTTGCTAGCCACCCCTTTTCTCCCTCTTAAATCTCCTTAAATACATCAATTTATAGTTATTGACCAGTAACTAAATTTAACTATCTATGTTACAATATTTAGTTACAAAAATAGATTGGTGTGTGGTAGTTATCATTTATTTACGGTGCACCATGGACCAAATAGTGGCGTGTAATGCACCCCACACATAGCGTAGTCATGTTGTGTGTAGCTCAACAATATGGTGCACATAGAAAAATTGCAAACTAGAGTGCCAACAAGCCCCCAACACGATGATTGTCATGCCATCGATACAATGAGATCCACTTCTGCAAAATAGAAGCCATGGAGGGAAGATCCATCTTCAACTGATCAATAAAACCCACACACTCTATATCTAAACTCATACCCACACACTCTATATCTAAACTCATACAAGATGTTAGCGACATGTCTAATTGTTGATTAAAGGATTGAACAAATTCTAATGTAGTTGCGTCTCTCTTGGGTTTTACCTATGTACATAACTGAAAAGTATAAAGATAATTGCTTGAATATCTACCATCTTGGTATATTTATTTTCTGTGCTTTCTTGAAACTTTTTTAATATAGTAGTTAATTTCTGCTACTCGGACCTTGTTGTTTGGGAAATTCACCCTATAGCGAGGAAAGAGACACTATCAACTTTTGGGGTGACAGGTAAACAAATTGATCGTATCACATAAGCATATATAAAGAGAAAGAGATCAAGGATCTTGAAGACATACCTTATTAACGACGTTTGATCCTAGCTTTGCTTGATCTTGCGCTCAATCTTCAACTTGATCTTTCGCTCAATAGACCTGCAACACAAAGATACCTTCCTTAGCGTATCTTGGCTGATATAACAATGATGAAATTGAAATACAATTTAAACATAAAAAACAATCAAGCATTTAACCAAACAAACACACAATCCATTAGGCATTTGATTGGGACAGGAAGGATGTTTCAACCTTTATTGTCAAAAACAAATAATCAATACAAATTATACCTAATCATGCAACATGCTTGTGCAACCAGACTCTGGGCTCCTACTTTTCTCTAACTTTGGAATTCTTCCAGCATAACAACCCTTAATGAAAATTTCTCCTCTTGTGAATGAGAGTCTCCATATGTCTAACCCCTCTCCTCAATCCTCCTTGTATTTATTGGACAAGGTAGGCAGTTTAGATCGAGAGGTGGTTGAATGGGAAGTTGGGGAAGTTGCAGAACCAACTGCAACTAATCCCAATTCGTCAAATTAATATATTTTTGATCACATTTTAAGATGTGCGTGAGTTTTTCACAGTGGAGTAGCGCACAATATGCAACTTCAGTGTTTAACAACTAGCGTTTGTAATTTTTGGATGGTGTGCGCTAGTATACTGAAGTAGAGTAGCACATACTAAGACATGTGCGCTACTATTGAGCCTGTGGAGTAGGGCATGAGCGCTAGTATGCTGAAGTAGAGTAGCGCACAGGTTAAAACATGAGATTTTTCAGGGTTTTTCCAGCTTGCAGAAGGGTAAGTCAGGTCAAAGTATCATCTAAGGTCATCATTCTCTTCAATCCAAGTTGTCCTTTTGTGTGGTCAATAGCTAAGGGTGACCACAGACGGAGAAGTGTAGATTTGAACTATAATAGATGCCCCCTAATGTGTGAGGTCAGAGGGAAACGATGGCCGAAATACATTATAATTCCAAGTCAGAGGAGGAGCAAGAAACTGTAGAACCAAGTTACAGAAACACCTGAAACACAGATCAAGGTCAGCGAGCAATTACAATCTTGACATCATATATATGTATAGTGTGATACAACATGATCTCCGAAACATAACTAGGAGATGTATATATAGCATAGCCACTTGAAATACAAATGTGGATCCATGTCAAATTGAGAGATCATAGCCATAACAACAAACTGGATCTATGTCTCATGGAGAACCATAAACGAGTGAGGCTTAGTCTTGCGCAGCTTGAGTGATAACATAATGAGGTGATGTCATCAACATCCCAAGGTCTTCATCCAAAACAACCCAAGGTACAAACCCTAACCATGTGAATAAATGAGTTGAAAGTCGAATGGGGGGTATCGTTTGATTAATGGTCCTTGATGTATACTGTTAACAAACGTGAGGGATTCCACCGATAATGATAATGGGGCCCAAGGTACCTAGTATGATCCAACAAGTGTGAATAATTGGACTTGGATTCGAACACTTGAGGAACCTATCAAATAAGAGACATTGATGTATTCTCATGATTCAACAGCGAGGAAAATTGCCACTGGTGACTCCAATATCCAAGGTACTAAGTGAAACTCTAAACTTCATTCCTAGAGCAAGATGAGTTGATGTTGATGGGAAGAAGTCTGTTGGAAGGGAGGCCTTAAGGAATCCTCCATCATCCAACATGAGGGACACTCAACTGGTATGAGTTGATATCGAGTAATACATGTAACAAGACTGACACTAGGATGGCTGACACATGAGGTCAAGGTAAACTGCAAAATGGCCGATACGGGCTATATCCTTGAACAATGAGCACGACACAAAAATGACTTAGGCAGTTTTCGACATAATGGGGAAATGATATAAGCCTGTAATGCAAGAGACATTAGCAGACCCTCCATATGGTTGGAAGAATAACCAAGCGAGGGAGTAAACAACTCGGAGATTAGGTTCACCCGAAGGTAAAAAACTTAGCCCAACTGACATGATAAACTCAAGTAGGTGCTGTGTTCAAGGATAGGACTGACTGAACTGCCTTTGAAATTGAAGATATGATACATCCTTCTTATCCCTTATTCTTTTTAGATAAAAGAATACCTTTCTTGTTGTTTTAATGAGTCCAAGAAAGAATGAAAACTCAATAAGTCCAACCATGTGAAAAGTTTAACAAGCCCATGGGAGGAAGACTCGGGACCTTCTTCATTGTTTATAGAGTTCGAAAAAGAAATAGAAGATTACTCTATATTACTGATCTCTGGATTTTAGTATCGAGCTGAGATCTGTTCTTGCTCGCCAGTGTTTTCAATTTTAAGGAGTTTGAAAAACTTAAACAATAACTCCATACACCTACTCGTGGATTTTAATATCAAGCCCAAGTAGGTTAATGCTCACCGGTGTTTTCCTGTTTATAGAGTCTGAAAAACTTAAACAATCCTTTGTTCACCCTCTCATGGATTTCACATCGAGCTCGAGTAGGTGAGTGCTCGCTTGGTGTTTTCGTATTTAGAGAGCTTGAAAAACCTAAAGAATGGCTCCAAAAGGTTCTTTTTTCGTAAAATTAGTCTCCTCCTCTGAAAAAGTATAAAATAATGGAAGAAGAACTCTTCTAGCGCATACAAGAGTATACCTAGAGTATGCCTTTTTTGTAAGTTATCCACCAAGGCCCGGAAAAGGGGTAATTCTGTACCTAAGTGGATGAGCCTTCAGTTCCTTTAACGAGCTTGAAGAGGACAAGTTTGCTCGGTGATCTTGTTTAGGTTTCAATAGTCCAAACAAGAGCTTAAAATGACTTAAATGAAAGCTTCTAGGATCACAACTCATGATCTGCCAAAAACTAGGATCTCAACAAACATGTCAGTGATCGCAACAAAAAATCTTTGATGATATGAAATTCTAACCATAAACTACTTGAAATGGTCTATCATCAAGAAATTAAGTCTTAATGGATTGGTACTACAAAAATTTAGTGAAAATTTGAGGAATATTGGTTGAAATTGCTTTACTACCATTTGTTGCTATTCAATGATTAAATAGAGCTTTTTGATGGAATTTGAAACTATAGAGTTTTTTACAAAAGTGGGTAAAAATTAAATTCCATTTCATATATATAATTTCAAATTAAAAAACTCAAATATCATTTTGGAATTGTAGGGCAAGATTTGGGAGCAAACCTTGAATTTCAATCCTTCGTGGCGATCAACTCAAGCAACCAATCGACGTTTCGCCTCCACCAAGTAAGTTAAAATCAACCCAACTTGCATTTCAATACTTTATTTGTCAAATTTTATTCTCAAAATCCATTTTAAGGGCATGATCAAAGCGTTAAGTGCATGTGCGCTACTCTGCAAGAGGCAAAGTAGGGCATACTGGAGGTATGCTCTACTATTGCTCATTCACAGTAGTGCCCATGCATGACTGTGTGGCTATAGAGTAGCGCACACCCTTGAAAATGGTAAAAAAAAAATGTCTAGACTCAAAATTTTGACCTTTCTGTGGCAGGATGGTGCTTGTTTGGAGGGAGAGAGAACATGAACAGATGGATAGGGTGGCAATGCAAGACCCAACAACTCTCCATGCAATCTGAAGGTGTGGTTTGTTGAAGTTTTATAGAACTGTAAACATGAGGGAACTCAATCGGTTGCTGCAAAGACTCGTTCAATACTGGGATGTAGATGCCAATGCATTTGATATTAGGGGAGAAACTTTGGACCTTACTGTTGATGACATATACTTTGTTACTGGTCTCTCTAGGAGAGGAGATGTGGTAAAATTGAATGGATCTTCATGCAATATGGGTGTCATTTCGGTGCAAGAATATATAAATGCATACTGTGTGGCAAGAACCGAGAAATCGGGAAGTCAAATCCTAATTTGTAGTATTGATAGCCTCCCTTTGAAGGTTATTGTAAGTATATTGAACCGTATGGGGGGAAGTGCCACACAACATTTAGCCTCAAGACATTCCATACATATTGGTATCAGGTGTTTGCAAGGTCATGTGTACGATTGGTGCACTAGTTTATTGGCAAATATGAAGCTTCAACTCACGGGTTGTAAGTCCGGGAGTATGAAGAACTTTGGATATGGCAACATCCTTTGTACCTTCTTCTTCGAGAGGGTACTTGCTCTTAGCTTGGGCATGCCCCTACCTCTAGTCAATCCTCGTCAACCAAGATCAGGTTGTTGGGGTGACATTTTTATCCGCCAGGGTGGTGGTGAAAGCCACTTTTGCTATCATACTGATGATTTCTAGGGATGGTGGGAGAGACAGAAGCCGACATTCGAGCAGTTTTCGTATGTTGGTTTTACTTCTGTCATGATCTAGAGCTGGTACTTCCTCCAGGTGGGTCCTGGGGAGATATAGGTATGTTTTTGTTTTGAGAATTATTTAATTTTTTCAAATTTTCAAGTATATGATTTTTATGATGAGTTTTTAAGTACTAAACAAGTGTCATATGCAGATATTGGACCGATTCATCCCGAGGGACATCCTACTATCTTCGTGAGGCCAGCAGATGTGGGTGCAGCTGATGCTATGTTAGGGACTATAGAGAGGAAAGTGAGTCGTTTGACTCATGATGTTCCTGCATGTCGGATCAAGCGGATACCTATTGATAGGCAGGAAGATGTAGTTGGTGTGCCCTCCGCATGGCTTACGTTGATGCGGAAAATAGCTAAATTAGTCATATGTTATCGGGAGGCAGTAGATGCCGATGAGGCCCCTCCTTCTCCATAGGAGATGGTTATTTTATGTATATTTTTGAGGACACTGAGCCCAATTTTGTATCTTATGACATGACTTGTGATAGAATTATGATCCAAAACCCATATTATATTTTTTGATACAGTATCGAATATATATATAGTATCGGTTATTTACACGTCGTGTGTTTAACTTTATGTGTGAAATGCTATTTATAGAAATGTATGATACAAATGCCAATCTAAGACATAATTTACGAATGAATCAACTAATGCATTCAAATTTCTTGGAATGTGTTGATATACAATGGAATCAAATTGTCTTTCCAATAATCTAACTTGCAAAAAATGTCGTAGCAAAACATGATCTCTAATCTGGTAAACACCCGTTAACTGAAATACAACTAGTTGCGAATCAAGTCTTACCTCCAAATGTGAAATGTCGTGAATAAGAGCATCTCCGAGAAGTTCTATAACTGCACTGTACTCAACCACATTGTTCATAGTGGGACCCAAACAAACCTCCCCCGAAGAGAACAGTTGGCCAGTTGGTGAGTAAATGACCCAAGCTGATGAAGCCAACTGTTGGGTGTGGCGATTGGCATCATCAGCAAATCATAAGAAATACTCAGTTGACATCTGATACATGAAATGAAGACATGCATAAGGTTAACTAACAAGCACAAGCAAAAAATAGCTCTACAAAATATACAGCTACGTTACAAGAAAAAGCACAAATGCCTAGGCATAGTACTTCTTCAGGTAGAAGCCATTTCTAGGCTCAGGTAGCTTATTACCTTCGTAATCTGTTAGCTCGTAAGCACCTTTCTTTAGTACCTTATAAATTATGTAAGGACTGATCCACATGGACTTGAACTTGCCAGGTCCTAAAGGTTCCTTGTCCTGATCCCAAAGTAGAACAAGGTCTCCTTCGAGAAACACCCTAGGTCTGACGGACTTGTCGTATTGTCCTTTGACTCATTTCTTATGAACTTCATTTGATGTGAGCGTGTTGTAGCGCTGCTCATCTAGATGTTCTAAATGCAACAAACGTTCTTTCAGTGCTGAAGTATCTGGTAGTAGTTGGACAACCAATTTTAATGAAGGAATCTTGCATTCAACTGGAACAACTACTTCTATCCCATGCACAAGCTGGAAGGGAGAGAACCCGGTAGCAGTATTTACATTTGCTCAGTAAGCCCAAACAGCAGGGTATAGCATGATGTGCTAGTTATTTCGACTAGCATTAATAGTTCTTTGCAAAATTACCTTTAAAGTTTTGTTAACTGCTTCGACTTGTCCATTCGCTTGTGGATAATATGAAGACAAATGTTCTTGCCGAAAACCTAACATCATGTACAAATCGATCATCATGCTATTCTGAAAATGACTGCCATGATCAGTCACAATTTCTTTGGGTATGCCAAACCTTGCAATAATTTGATTAAATACTAAATAAGCGGTAGTTTCTCCATTTTCCTTTACAGTAGGCATTGCCTCGGCCCATTTGGTGAAGTAGTCGACGACAACGATGATATAATGATGTCCTCCAACCGAAACTGGATTGCAAGTCATATAATCAACCCCCCATTTTGTGAAGGGACCTACTGTAATTACAGGATGAATAGGAGCTGGATGTGCTCTCATTTTCCTGGTGAAAAACTGACACGAACGATAGCATTTCACAGCTTCCACACAATCTTTAAAGATTGTGGGCCAAAAATACCTGGCACGCAGTATTTTCTGGGTTGTTTCCAACCTAGAAAGATGACCCCCACAGGATCCACTGTGGGCATCATTCAATACTGATTCTGCTTCTTCTAAAGTCAAACAACATCGTAAGATGGAATCTATCCCATGTCTATACAAAGTATAAAAAATGATGAGATAGTTTTTCGCATGACTTTTCAGTTTGCGTTGTTCTTCTCTAGAAAAAGTGGTAGGACAACTCAAAGTCTGGAGATATACTAAGATATCCCCATACCATGGGTTAGAGGAGGCAATAAGGAAGATATGTTCATCCGGGAATGATGATTCTTCCTCGATATGCTCTAAGTTACTTGGAAACTCTGAGATTAACTCAGTGAACACTAGTGATTTCTTCGACTTGGCCGATTGAAAGACCAAATCGAATTCTTGTAAGATTACAATCCATTTATTGTACTTACCACTGATGATGCATTGAGTGAGAACATATTGAAAAGGATTGACTTCTGCTATCACATTAGTTGTTCATAAAAGGATGTAGTGACGAAGCATTTGTACCGCATAGACCGCAGCTAGTGCTAACTTCTCAACATGCGAATATTTAATCTTAGGAGCTATCAATACGCGTGATAGATATTAAACAACATGCTCTTGGAGCGTGTCGTCCTCCTGAACTAATACTATGCCAATTGTGTAAATAGACGCCGCTAGATATAAGAGAAAATCTTTTGCATAATCAGGCGGGCTTAATAAGGGGGCTGAAAGTAGTGCCTTTTTCAAGGCCTCAAACGATGCTTAAGCAGCCTCATCCCACATGAAGTAGGTATCTTGTTTAAGAAGTCTCATAAAACCTTTTGTGATCTTAGCATAGTTTATGATAAAGCATCACAAGAAGTTAGACATGCCTTGCAGACTTTGAAGTTGTTGCAAGGTGCGAGGAGGAGGCAGATTTACAATCACCTCAACTTTTAACGGGTCGACCATTATGCCATGACTTGATACAATAAAACCCAGTAAACATCCCGATTCGATGTAGAATACGTACTTGTTAGGATTCAATTGAATCTTATATTGTTTGCATCGTTCAAACACAAGTCTCAAATGAGCTGGATGATCCCGTCTCTTTCGAGATCATGCCAGGAGGTCATCCAAGTAAGGTTCAACTATGTGCTTGATATCGTGAAAAGCGAAATTCATTGCTCACTGGAAAGTAGCTCCAACATTATTTAAGCCAAACGGCATCTTCCGATAAGCAAAGGTTCCCCACGGGAAAATAAAAGATGTTTTGTGTTGATCTTTGGGTTTGATTTGGAGTTGATTATATCCCAAAAATCCATCCATGAAAGAAAACATCTCGTGCCCCGCACATGCATCTATGATCTGGTCGATAAATGGTGTGGGATAGTTATCCTTCGGACAAGCTTTGTTCATGTCCCAGAATTCGGTATAGACTCGGATGGTACCTTGATTTTTATCAACCGAAACAGGGTTTGAAACCCATTCCGTCATGTCAATCGGGTAGATAAATCCAACTTTAAGAAATTTTTCAACCTCCGCCTTAATGGTGGCCGCTTTTCAAGGATTTACAGGATGGATCTTTTGTCTCACTGGTTTTTCATTAGGGTATGTAGTGATGACATGCTCAATGATGGCTAGATCGATGCCTAGCATCTCCTCATAAGACCAGGAAAAAATGTCGCGGAATTCTTTAAAAAGCTTGGTATACAGAGCGATCTCTTATGGAGAACAGTCTGCTCCAATAAAAATGTTTTCCATGACCCCGGGTTTGGTGGAAATATTAATCGGGATGGTTCTCGATATATTAACCATATTCCCTTTAGCATAAATAGCTCTTGAAGTAGAAGGAAAAGATGACAAATCAACAAATCCACCGGGTCTCATAGAGAATTCTCCTCTCTCTATCCTATCAAGATTTGGGAGCAGGTAAGACCTGTGATGCATATGTTCCCACGGATTGTCCAGGTCCATCATGGCTTCCAAAATGGCTTCATCAAAAAGTAAAACGGTGTCTAAACAGTCAAAAGAGTGGATAGAATCCACTGACCATGTAGGAGCATAGTCCATATCCGACTCAGCAGAGACTGGCGGAGTTGCGATATGTTCCATTGCAGTGTGTTGTGCTTCTATGTATGCTACTTCTGCAATGGTTAAAGGAACTGATGGATCTGATACAATAGGAAGGATCCACGGATCAGTCCTTAAACCAACCGTGAAAGTTTCGATAGATGTATCCACATCAGAACGCATAAAAAGAACGAGAGAGGGGAGGTCAAAAGTGCTTATTAATGATCCGTAAAGCCCTGTTCCTAAACTCTTGCTTATTGGGGCAGACTGATCAACTAAAGGAATAGTGGAATCTGATGAAGTCTAGTTGTTTTTCCGAGAGAACGAAAGTTGATCGATTGTGACGATCTTGCCTTCGTGGGGGAACATAACAACTCGAAAAACTGCCAATGTATTGGCTCGCATGGCATATGTCCAGCTCCTGCCTAATAACATATTGTAATCAAGCGGAGCATCCAGAACTTCAATCTCTACAGCCACTGTCTTACTGGCAAGTGTAATTTTAAACGATGGTAGAACTCCATGTGGATGGAAAGTCCTGCCATCAAAGGTAGTAAGCAGTGTGTTAGAGGGGGCTAACTTGGGAGAGCCCAAAGCTTTCCAGCAAGAAATGGACATCACACACATTGACACACCCTCATCTACGACAGCTCCTCTAATGGTCATAAGACCATGGACCACTTCTATCTATAGGGCGACATGGTACGACAATCGATATTTGATATCAGACATATCAAATCGCGCAGTCATGTTGGATGATTCCATACTTCCAATCACTGCTAGAAGTGCATTTCGTTGTAACAGACAACTTTGCAAAACTTCTAAGGTGGACATAGCACAAGGGGTCTGGGCTAGATCTTCAACCACATTGTAGTTGGAAGCAACCTGAGCGTTGGGATTGTGCGAGGCTCGTTTCAAGACACCTTTCGGGATCTTGGGCAACAAATCCACTGGAATGTGGAGAGGAGTGGAAGATTCAGGAATCTCTTTATCCTTGTTTTGCACATCCGGGGTATAATTTCTTGCTCGCGTTTGCAAAAGTGAATCCGCACTAACCATATTAATGAAAGTTTGATCAATTGAAGCATGAGTAGTGCCCCCAGCTTTGGAGGTGCCAGAAGCTGAACCCTGCCCCTTAGGAAATGGATATTTAAGTACGATAGGTTTCTTTTCTTGAAGTAGCTTCTGGGCTTCTTCGAGTAGAGGGCATTGGTGAGTGAGATGATTCTACTTGCAAAGCTTACAAGGGAACTTAACCTTCTTCTTTTCTTTGTTACCCTCCTCGGCATTCTCTTTGTTCTTGGGATTTTGCTGGTTCCCCTCTCCTTTCTTGCCCTTCTTTTTGTTGTTGGGATGTCGAGGGCCCTTTTGATTGTTCTAAACCTGGTTCACAGATTAAGAAGTAGAAGGAGAGGTTGTGACGGAGGTTACTTCTGCAGTCGATTGTTTGACGGATAAGGCATGAACCTACTTAGTTAATGCTTCGAAAGCTGCAGAATCTACTAAACCCACTATGCCGTCAGCATGTGGTCTAGGTTTAGGTCTGCCAAGATTAGTGTTTGATCGCGGTGCATCTGGTATAATCTCATAAAGTAGCCCAGATTGTGCATAAACAAGGTCTAGCTACTGGGTCCATAAAATGGCTTCTTCCTCTGAGGACACTCCAGAAGTAGCTACTTCCTTAGAAATGTAAGGAAGGAGTGATTTCAGATACCACTCAAGAAGAAATTCTGGAGGTATATTGGCTTTAATGAGCCTCTTCCGTCTTTGCCACTCCTGAATGTGATCAGATAAGTGAGTGGCCTTATTCTGCCTAAATGAAGACAAAAGATTTTCCCGACATCGTACTAAACAGGAAGCTGGAAGTGGTTCAGAAAAAACTGTCGTGAGATCATGAAAATTAAAAAACGTAGCTGCAGGTAACTCAATGTACCATTTGGCTGCAACGCCAGTTAAGGTTCTTTGGAAAAGTCTCAACCTAATGGAATATTCATTTAACGAGTTTGAAGAACACCATAAATGGAAAGTGGTGACATGATCACCAGGGTCCTCACCAGTTTTTCCTTCGAATTTTCGAATGTTTGAAGGTAACTTAGTAGGAACTGGTGGCCATGTCGCATTATGGTACATCGGATAATTCGTTAACTTGCAAAGATTTGGAAAATTTAGAGTTTCTAGAAATGGTAAACGAGGTCTATAAGATGGCATTTGATAAGCTAGGGTCATAAAGGGGGAACCACCCATAGGCTGGCCCATGAACTGCTGGTTGGGGTTGCCCCCAACCATCTGATGGTAGGGGTTTCCCCTAGCCATCTACTGGTAGGGGTTTCCCCCAGCCATCTACTGGTAGGGGTTGGCCCCAGCCATCTGTTGTTGTGTGAAAGTGTTGTTGAAATTCCCCCATCCAAATGAAATTGGGTTGGTACTCTGAATGTTCATCCACTGAGGCTGGGTGTTAGCCCCGCCATATTGTTGATTAAGGATGTTACCCCCTGTTAACACCTAAAAAGTGCTCACTAGCTCATTCCCTTACTCACATGACCCATTTGTCCACTTTTCCACCATCTGAGCCTCTGAAACCAACAAAAGGTCACCAAAAGACCTTAGTACACCCCTTTTTCCATTAAAAAAGATTATTTTTCCAAGAAAATCATAAAAAACCCTCAAAAAGGGTCCAAATTCCCAAAAATATTAAAAAGGGAATTAAAATATTATTTTTATTCAAAAAAGGAAAAAGGAGGGAAAAGTACCTAAACCATGTTGGTCAATACCATTTGGTTTCCACAAAACCACAAATGGTATCTCCCACCACCAAAACCTATAAAAAGGTGGTAGGGGCTCCTCATTTCACATCCTTCCATTATCTCATCCTTATGCTGCTGAAATCTCCCATGAGCACTTTTAGCCATTGAAGCAACCTTGGAGAAAGAGACCTATTGGAGTTTGGAGCTACTCATCTTGGGAGTTGCTCAACATCAACCTTCACCATTGAAGGTAATATCGCAAGCACTTGCTTGCCCCCCACTTTTCAATACAAAAATTATTTCTTATGTTTCTTGTTCTTGATTTTTGAAATATTTAAATTATTTGCTTAGATTCTTGTTTAGATCCATGAAAAGTATTGTTTATTTAGTTTATTGGTTTTATTTCTATTGAAACTGCTACTACTAGTTAGTAGGTGCCCATAGCACTAAGCTTGGTTGCAAAACCGAGCCAACACCCCCTCCTCCCGAAAATAGAGAAAAAGGGGTGTTTCCTGCAGGTACATTATTTTGATTCATGTTGTAACCTGCAAAGGTGTTAAAACCAGGGGTAGTCGAGGTGGACGGCGCAGTCATGGTACTCATGACAGGCATAGTTGCAGAGGTCTTTAGCCCTACATTGGGTGTGGAAATCCAAGTACTAGGTATATGGTATGACTATTGAGTTGCAGGAGGTGGACTGACATTCACTGTATTATTGGGTCCAAAAGTAGGAGTAGAGGTGGATGTCAAAGTTGTTGAGCTCGGCATGCCTAACGTACCAGTATTAAAATTGAAGGACGGAGTTGAAACAATGATCGACTGAGTCGAACTCGGTATAACAGTGGAGGTCGGATTTATAGTATTTGTGTTCATACCTATTATGGGAGTCTGTGGAACTCCATGTTCGCCTCCTGGATTAGTCATAATATGCTTAGGTGTGAACAAATATGCACTATAATCAGGTTGCTGGAAACTAACAGGTATCAGAAGCGGATTGTTAAAATCAGTCAAAGGAGGATTAAAAGGAGTATTAAACTCACCAGAAGTGAGATCCTCAATCTCGACTGTATTAAAAGCTTGTTGATCTGGAGTCCCAGGTTGTGGTTCCTCAGGAACCTCTATTTCACCAGTAGTTTCAAAAGGACCACTGGAGTCTATCCTCTTTCGTCCAGGTGACAGTAGTGGTTCCATTCTAAGTGGGTGAAGGTTTTGCAACCTTCGAGACCTATGAAGCTGTTGGTATTCCACAATTATATATAAAAATAAAACTAAGTAAAAACATAGTTGCCACTAAGACTAAGGGGCAAACAACATTCCACTAAAAAATCCTAAGTATGCAAATGAGGCAAACAATATGCCTTCCGGATAAGAGTCTGGGATGATGAATGCCCAGAACAGATCAATGAAGGAAGAAGAACAGTTACCCAGGGTCCACAATACAATGACTAAGGGTGCAAGCGCTGGAATCACCCAACTGCCTTCCCAAAGACCTGCAAGGGATTTCCTCGCACGTCTGTCCTAGGTACAACAGCTATAATCCTCTGCTGTCACCTATGTATGATCCTATAGGTCTGATAGTAAGGCTACCTTAAGTACAAAATATCCTGGGGATAGTCGTCAGCCTGATCAAAATGTGTGGGCAGGGTAGCAAATTCCGAAGTCTGGATGGACCCCCGTACACGAATCGATCCTGGTTTATGGTTGAAGGGAAAGTGAGGGGATATCCTCAACAAATACGGTCTTCCACGACCTTGTGCTTAGCTCTGTTTTTAGTAGAGTTTCCCAGGAATATTTGATACAGATGGGTTTACCTATATGAAAGTTGCACTATGATTTTTGAGTAATGAAACAAGCTTCGAGCAGTTTAAGGTGTTTTAAGCTCGAAACTCTAGCCTAAGCTAGTTGGTGTCGTGTATCCCTAGAAATAAAATTGTTTCTAATTGATTTTATTAAGATTCTTTTTAAGGTTACTTTTTTAGTTAGTGGGGCAGTGCATTGTGTGGTGTGGTTGCAATAGAAAGTAAAGAGCATGAAATGAAACAACTTTCAACAACAAAAAGACTCTTTTATTTTTTCCAAAATCAAGATTAAGCAAACTTAAACAAAGATTTCTTTTTCCGTTTTCTTTTCAAATTCAGAACAAAGTAAACTATGCTACTCTGCAAAGATGATAAGCCTTACTACTCTAAACTACCAAACTTATTTTGCTTTTCCTTTTATAAAAACGAAAAAGAACTTGAAAGTGGAAGCAAGTAAGACCTACAAAAGATATGCAAGTAAGGAAAAATGACTCTAAAGTTCACAATTGTCAAATCAATGATTCAACAAAGACTTGTCCTACAAAGTTTTTTTCAAAAGAAAAAAGCTTTAAACTTGGAAACATAGTGGAAAGAAAACAGGTATGAGAGATGCTTATAACCAGAAAGCAAACTTAGAAACTTGCTCCAAAGCACCAAACCCTAAACAAGAACACTAAGCGAAATAGCAGGTAGGCAAGCAAACTAAAGACGACCTTACTAGCAAAAAGACTCAAATGGGAAGCAAACTAAGGTACTTCAAACTTACTTGATACTAAAAATGACAACGAGATCAAGAAGTGTCAGGACTCAAAGAGATTTTGAAAACACCCCAAAGACTCCAAAAGATGGGCCAAACCCTAAATCAAAGGATGAGGCACCCAAAGAGCATACTAGTGTCACAACAAACAACAAGTGTTAAACACAAAGGTTTGTATACCTGCAACACACTACTAGGGTAAGGATGAGCAGCTATGTCTGCTAAGGAACAATACACGGTCTCCAAAAAGAGTCACAAACGAACAAGACACTTCAAAAGTAATCAAGTAACCAAAGGATGACCTAGGGGACTCAAGAGAGGCTAAAGAGACTCAAAGAAGGATTACAAACCTCAAAAACCAGTTAAGAAGGCCAAAAACAAAGTTAGAAACCAAACCAAACAGGTGAAAATCCAAACCCTACCTCAAACAGAGAGTTACAGGAATGTGCTCTATTGTGCAGTAGGCAAACTAGCGCACTCTGGAAGGTGTGCACTACTGTGTAGTAGGGAAAGTAGGGCACAATCTTAGGTATGCGCTACTGTAGGTACAAAAGAGTAGCGCACAAGTCAGGAAAGGTTAAAAATCAAGCTTTGCAGAGGTGTAAAAGGCTGAGTCAGACAAGGGAAAGCAGGTAGGGGTGACCTACAAGGCCTCTCAGAGGATCAAAAGGATTACAAAGTACTAGAAAGACAACAAAATGGGTTTCCTAGAGAAGAAAAACAACCGGCTCCCCAGTGGAGTCGCCAGTCTATTGTTCAGGAAATTCACCCTATAGCGAGGAAAGAGACACTATCAACTTCTGGGGTGACAGGTAAACACATTGATCGTATCACATAAGCATCTATAAAGAGAAAGAGATCAAGGATCTTGAAGACATACCTTATTAACGACGTTTGATCCTAGCTTTGCTTGATCTTGCGCTCAATCTTCAACTTGATCTTTCGCTCAATAGACCTGCAACACAAAGATACCTTCCTCAGTGTATCTTGACTGATATAACAATGATGAAATTGAAATACAATTTAAACATAAAAAACAATCAAGCATTTAACCAAACAAACACACAATCCATTAGGCATTTTATTGGGACAGGAAGGATGTTTCAACCTTTATTGTCAAAAACAAATAATCTATACAAATTATACCTAATCATGCAGCATGCTTGTGCAACCAGACTCTAGGCTCCTACTTTTCTCTAACTTTGGAATTCTTCCAGCATAACAACCCTTAATGAAAATTTCTCCTCTTGTGAATGAGAGTCTCCATATGTCTAACCCCTCTCCTCAATCCTCCTTGTATTTATTGGACAAGGTAGGCAGTTTAGATCGAGAGGCGGTTGAATGGGAAGTTGGGGAAGTTGCAGAACCAACTGCAACTAATCCCAATTCGTCAAATTAATATATTTTTGATCATATTTTAAGATGTGCGTGAGTTTTTCACAGTGGAGTAGCGCACAATATGCAACTTCAGTGTTTAACAACTAGCGTTTGTAATTTTTGGATGGTGTGCGCTAGTATATTGAAGTAGAGTAGCGCATACTAAGACATGTGCGCTACTATTGAGCCTGTGGAGTAAGGCATGAGCGCTAGTATGCTGAAGTAGAGTAGCACACAGGTTAAAACATGAGATTTTTCAGGGTTTTTCCAGCTTGCAGAAGGGTAAGTCAGGTCAAAGTATCATCTAAGGTCATCATTCTCTTCAATCCAAGTTGTCCTTTTGTGTGGTCAACAGCTAAGGGTGACCACGGACGGAGAAGTGTAGATTTGACCTATAACAGACCTAGTTGAAGCAATTTGCTTTGTAAGAGTAGAAACATCAGTCATGAGATCTTTGCATGTAGCAGGTGGAATCTATGATTAGGATTTATTCTTCTCAAATATATTCTCTTCCCACTCTCTTATTTGATCATCCTTTATGCATAATTCTAGAACTACAAGTGCATCCAAAGAAGAAATCTAGAGTTGACAAGGCACAAAATCCACTCTACACCAACCCGCGCCACTCTAGGGAACATCACTTCAATCTTCAGCTGTGTCCATTTGTTTATCCAAATTCTCTTGCTCTGGAATGGGATTTGTTTTTATTTTCTCCTTAAGATATACATTCTATGCATATAATGTTTGAACTGTATCTTGTACTTGAATAAGCTTCTGCTGCATAGTAAACTGTGAATTTCCTTTAGTAGAGGCGGTGGGAATGAGGGCGCATAATTGGTCCACTATGCTCATCAAAGAATCATTTTTAATTACTGTTTATGAGTGTCTCTATTATAGATAAACATGTTTTTGATGAACTTACAAAATGTATCTACCTAACATGCAACACCAATCATCCAACTCAGTCATAATCTTATACATATAATGATTAAATTCACAAGAGGGTACCTGTGAGAGATCAAGTTCGATCTATGATAAATGTTGAGGAACAAAACTTGATGCAAAACCATCATGCTCAAGAAGAGCCAAAGGATTGATCTGAAGAACTCTCCTCTCAACCCTACTGCCATGTTGAGTCTCTTGATCGAAACTTGGTACCGAGGTGTATCTTGTATTAAACTACTTGGAGCATGCGAAGTTGACTAACATGTTGATGAAGTAGTGCTTATTTGTAATGAAAGATGTAATTATTCTAACTGTTGAGATGAATCCCTATGTAAAATTTTCTAAGATTCTATGTTGGATTTCAATACAGTCACAATCTTGTGAACTCTCTGGGGTGTAGGGGATATTACTACACCATCTATACCTTCTTGTCACTTCTAATACTGAGTATCTGACTCTAGATCATACTACTTTGTGTTCAACATTGGACCAAAATGGCTAGAAAATATCTTTCGATTGACTGATTGTTGTGTTGTGCCATATTCATGAACTATTCTACTGGGTTATGAGTTGAAAGATTCTAAAGTGTTGGTTCCTTTTCCCTGAAATGATGATGTGGGTGACGGGGATGGACTAAGTGATGTTCTAGGGAACTTGGCCTTTTATTTTTTGATTTCGCATGCTTATCTTCATCATGCTTCCTCTTCAAATCAGATGGCATTGGGGATGTTCAAGTATTGGGAATGGATCTTAAGGCCTCACCCTCTAGTGCTTGGTTTTTCTTGGAATTGCTCTCTATGACTCCAATAATTTCAATGTCTTCATCATCAACCTTTGGTCATAGCTCCTCATGCCACTCTACAACTACAACTCGAGTATCTTCCACTATGATGCAAATGATTAAAGCCTCCACATGAACTTGAGGATTTGCACTAGGTGTTAGATATACATTATATAAAACGACTTTGAAATAAATAAAGGGATCATACTTATCTGAAAGGATTCAATAGTTTCTTGGATCATCTAAGTATGCCAGTTTTGGAATGCCACATTGGTCTCCTTCTGAACTTGCTTATTTGTGCTAAACAACCATATATTGAACTTTGGTGTAGGAAAATATGTAGTCACTTTAGTACCATAATACCTTCCTATGGGTGGATTCCATACAATCATAGCTAAGTGTAAAATAACCCAACTATAATGGAACTCCTCAGTTCCTCACTCTTATCCATCCAAACAATCCTGAAAGAATTCCTTATGTAAATAATGCACCCAACACATCTTGAATACCTTGTGCACATCGCTCAACTACATGGACCACTCTCACTGAGAATTCATCCTTTATGCATATGCACAACCACTTACAAGATAACAACTGTGTCATGAACCTTACCTATAGATCTTGAATTGCAGAAATGACCACACTAAGTAATCCCTGTTGAGTACCATAATTTTGATAGATTTCATGCACAACTACGCCACAAGCAAAAATTGCTTTGACAACATATTCACCTATGCATGCAATGCTAGAAACCATATGCATGACCTCTAGCTCCACTAGGAACACTTGGTCCAACCATACATTTCCACCATGTAATCTAACACAACTGGAAATGCTCGGCTTGCAACCAAAATGTGGTGCATTCAATAGACACATAATGCCCGACTTGTACATATTAGTTGACCATGATTTCAACATTGTATTTTCCTTTCTGTATGTTGCAACCTTCAACTCGACATAATCGAAAAACTGAAACTCTGGAAATTGTCCTTCATCTTCTAAATTATAATCCAAGCACTTGAACAAAGGAACTTTACCCAGCAACGATGAACATATATTTACTTTTTCAGGAATTTCTACTAGAGGTTACTGGGCCTCTTTCATCACCTTAGTCTTTGTTTGAAATTGTGGTCACTTGGGCATAAAAAATCTACTCTCACCTCTACAATCTTAATGTCTTCTTCTTACACTATATTGTGCTATTGGATTGAAATTTGACAACACTAATCCCATTACTACTCCAAACAATAACCACTTAACTATGTTAGCATGCAACAATAAAAAATTCATCCTGATTAGCTATCCCCAGTTCCCGAGATTCCATCCTGTAACCCAATTCCATTCTCCTTCTTAATTACCACCAAGAGAATTGAAAATATATAGATCATGGTAGTCATTAATCACCATCCACTCCTATACTTTAATGACCATATCCATCAATATTGTAATCGTATTTCCCCATCACATTAACTACATCCATCCCCTCACATTTATTTCGAAACCAACATGAATGCTTCTAATAATTGCCAAAAATTTTCATATCTTAATCCACAACTACTTACCAATTTCCAAATACTTTTAAAACATTCCATAACTACTATCGTTCTTTATTCCCTCTTATTCTACTATAGTACAGGGTTAATGAATCGAGCACCTTTATTGAGAACCATGTTGGACGTAGTATGGATTTAGTCTACTACCATTCACTAAACCTTTAATTGCTTGACCATCGAGCTCCATCAACTTGACCACACCTACTTCAATAATATATGCAATGAAAAATAGTCCTAACCACCGATCATCAACAAAATTTCCTAGATTCTTCAAAAAATGACTATCATATAGTAGAACAAGAGAACTAGGTTCCATTAACTTCTTTCATATGTTATGTCCATGCCACACTTTCTGTCACTACTTTTCTACTATCCAGAGAAATCTTGTGATAAATCTATCTTCTTCTAGTTCCAACAGGCCTGTAAGTTGTTTTTGCAAAGGTTCATGATATGAGAGCTTTGTCGTAGTTTCTATGCGTAGACTCGACACTATAAATTGCAAAGGCATAATTTCTTCGTTACCATACACCAATTGAAATAAAGTCTTTTTTGTTAATCTTTTACTTGTTGTCCAATATGCCCACAACAATGTTGAAACCCACTCATCATAGTCGTAGCGGTGCACATTGCAAACCTTGGTTAGTGCATTTTCCAAAATCGTGTTAAATGATTCTACGGTGCCATTTGCTTGTGGGTGGTATGTGTACTCTTTTGGTGATGAATCATAAATCCTTGGTTCAGTGCTGTAATCATCTTGTTGATAAAGTGTGTGCCTTGATCACTCATAAGCACTTGTGGGCACCCAAACTTCGTGATCATGTTTTCAAATATAAACTAAGTTGTTGTCCCTGCATTGCAATCCTTTACTAGCACTGTCTCTACTCAGCATTTCAAATATTCTATTGTGGCAATGATATAGCATGCGCCAGTTCTTTGTGTGGGAGGATTGATTGGAACAATTTTTTTTTCCCACTTTTCAATTGTCTCTAGTTCTACCACTAGAAACAATGGGAGATTGTCTCTTATGGAGTTTTTCCTGACCCTCTAACCTACATCACACTGCTTACAATATTCCTTTCCATCTTACTGTACCGTAAGGCACCACAATCCCATGCAAAAAAATTTATCCATTGTATCCTTCCCAACATGATGTCCTTCGACAACCCTTTCATGTGCTTCAATTAATAATGCCTCACGCTCATGTTCCAATACAAATTTAGGAAAAATACCATCTGTCCTAAGTTTATATAGTTGTCCTATGATGAACTATGCAGGTCACCAACTGTCTACATTACACATATGTTTACTTCTGGTGATTTTCCTGTTGCCAAAAACTTCACGATTTCCTTAAATTTGTATGGGATGGCCTATATCCAACATAGGCGTGCATTTGGTAGCTCATTGTTTAAATTACTGCCAATTTCTCCAGACTCTAAACATGATAAGTGGTTAGGGCCCACATTGTGCTTTCCATGCTTAACCATCACTTTAAAATCTAACTCCTGAAACAATAGCAACCATTGACAAGTTCTCCCCCCAACATTGGATTATTCACCAAGTACTTCATTGCAGAATGATCTACAAAGAAGGTGAAACTATTTCCCAAGTAATGGCGAAACTTTTGGAGAGCATAGACTATGGCCAACCCTTCTCTTTGGGTAGTTGTATAATTATTCTCTACATTACATAATTTTCTACTTGCGAATGATATTGGATGGTCTATATTACATTCACCTTGTTGCTTCGTTATTATGCCAAGAGCTATGGCTGATGCATCAACATGCACATCAAAATGCTTTGTACAATCCAAAAAGATGAAGATAGGCTTAGTCACTAGCCTTTTCTTTAGCAGATCGAATGCCTCCTGACACCCCTTCGTCCAATTATACTTTGTATCTCTCTTTAAAATATTTTCCAAGGGAGTTGTGATGTGCACATAGTTTCTTATAAAATTTATGTAGTGCCCTATATATTAAAGTGTGGTGCATAGTGTATTCACTAATGTGGGAGGAGTTAAATCTTCAATCACAATAATTTTAGCTTGGGTTACCAACAAAGATTCGTTACATACTACATGGTCCAATAGTATTGTAAAAGGTGTACATAACACACATTTCTTCACATTTAACAAGATATGTAGTTGTCTCCATCTATCTAGCATCGGTATTAGAACCTACAAGTGATCTTTCAAAAAAATGAATATCAACCAATCATTTAGATATACTTCAATAAATTTTTGCATAAATTCCTTGAATGTTGTTACTATAATGCATGAGAATACTGTCAATGCATTTTTTAGTTTGACTGGCATAAGATTATAAGCAAAATATCCCCATTCAATCGTAAAGGTATCCTTTGTTCTATCTTCTTTTTTAATTCTTATTTGATGATATCCAAAGAAATCATCAACAAATGAGTATGCTCGCATCCTCTGACATTTTCCAAAACCTTGTCTGTAAAAGGAGTAGGGAATGGATCATGAACACATACAACATTCAGTGCTATGAGATCCACACAAATTCCGATGCCTCTAGTTTTCTTATTTTGTATCACCATAAGGATGATCTAGTCTACTTCCTCCACTAGAAAAAATGATACGTACCTCCAACATCCTGTCTAGCTCTTGTTTAAATTTTTGCTTGTATTTTAGATTTAGTCTATTGGGTCGTTTCTTCGCAAGATTTTCCTCATGTTTCAATTGAATTTTCATCTCCTTTGGGGACCTTGCAATCCTTTTCACATCTTCAAAATTGACTGGGAATAGATCTTTGTACATTTTAATTAGGTACACTACCATATATTTTCACGCATATTTTTCCCTTTCAATACGTGTTGCAAGTTGTCTGAGAGCATAGAAATTAGCTCTGTATCTATGCCATCCCAACCAAGTTTCCCATAGTTGGTGAGGCTTCCAAACTAAGCACAATCTCCAATGATTCATGTTGTGTATTTACCTTTTGATGTGTAAGGGAATTGTGTAGGTGGGATAGTAATATAACAATGAACCACTCTAGATGTTGTTCTTCTTATAACTTAAAACTCAATTTTCCTAGAAGTTCCTTGAATCTCTAATAAAAATGCCATACACTCTCACCTTCTCTTTTTTTTATTTCCTTAAGCTCTATGTTACATTTCTACTCCGATTTAGGATTCTGGAACTCCTTGATTATATATTCTTTAGTTTTTGTGTTTGATTAGCAAGAATACCAGTCTTATATTTCATGTACCACTATAATGTGCACTCTTTGAATGTCGTTTCCAAATATGTTATCTTTATGTCATCCTTGGTAATTTTGTTTACTACCCATACTTATTTTCATAAAAATAAGTGCCACACCAAATTGTTGGGACATATTCCCATCATAGACATGCCATGGACCTTTATCTTGTTCTACCTAGTGTTGTTTGGCTCATTAGTGCTTAGTCTAATACCTTGGAACACATGTTTGTCCACATTTGACTACATAGACTAGTGATATGCCCTATCCACCTTGTTTTTCCACAAGTGCGCCATAGTTCCTTAGTTTTGGAATTCAAGGCACCCATTCCCTAGTTCTTAGGATGTCATTATGTCCATTTACCTGTTTTAAGGAGTCCAAGGGCGCTACATGCTCGATTTGATATTTCTAGTGTATTAATGGCCACTAGTGATCATAAAACCACTACTCCACTACTTTGGTCCACACATAGGTTCATAGTTATCCACTCAAGGCTCTCATAGAAATTATTGAACAATTAATGAGGTCCAAGTAAGAGTTGGATGGAATTAATGTCAATTAGTGGGGGAATTAGTTTAGGTCAATCCTCATTATGGTGAGCTACTCAAATTTACACTAAGTATATCTATTTTTACTCTTGAGAGCATCTATATATTGTACTCATGTTGATGAATGCTATTAGAGTGAAATTCTTCCCACTGGAGTGATTTTCCTCTAGTGTTTTGTTCAATATTTATTCTCCTTGCTATCTCTATGTGCAAATAATTCTAAGTGAGATTGTTTTTGGTATTTAGATCTAGGTTGGATTGTCACAAGTATCAAAACCTAGTGTTGTGATTATTGTACAATCTAAATTATAATACATGTCATATTTTCTAGTTCCATGAAACACCAGAAGTATTAATATTGGATTTGTTGTAGCTCTTGACAACATAAACATCAAAGTTCTTTCTACTGTAGTTTTTCTTTTATGAGCTACTTGTATTTGTTGTTGAATTGAAATTCTAACTTCTAGTTTTGTTGAATTTTCTTCTTTTATTTTTGGAGTGAACATAGGGGGGTTCAAACAAAGGATTATACCAACTCATTTCTCAAGACCCAAAGGTTTCTCCCAACCTCATCCACTATAATAGGCTTACCACTATTGTAGTATCTTCTTTACCTTCTAAAGACTCCTTCACTTTCATATTTAGTGTCACTACCATCTGAAAAGTTACTCTCCTCCTCATCTGTGTTTTGTTTGCTTCTAATTCTCCATTGGGTTTTAACATCTTCTTCATACCTACTGTTATCTTCCTCGACATTGGATGGATATGCTACCTCCTGTGCACTATCCTCTTGTAATGCTTACTTTGCGAGATCTTCTGACATGCAACTCATAACAATATTACTTTCTATTTATTCTCATATGGCCTTGTTATTCTCTTGGCCACTACTTTCTCAAATTCCTCCTCCCCTTTTCTTAGTTTTTTCGAACAAAATTTTCCATATGGTTTTGCACAATGCATTTCTTCTTTCCTACATATCTTTATATGTTTTCCTCTGTTCCTATAGGTCCATATTTCGTTTTGCTTCTTATTTCACTTCAATATTCCTTCTTCCCACCCCTCGTTGTGAGAGTTTTATGCTTCCATGCTATCGGGTCACATCTGCATCAACCCTTTATCTATGAAAAACATTTTAATCCACAATGGAATATCCTCCAATAATATTCCTCTAGGCTCTCTTTAAATTCTTTCTCTGCTATACTAAATGATGTATTATAATCGACCGCAAATTCTACCACACACCCTTCCTTTATTTTGGTAAACCAAAATTTTATGGCCTCTCAATTCCCTCTTGGTCCCATGCTACTAGTTCTTGGGATCTTGTTACCATATTAATCTCTCTTTTCTTGTTTATCCACTCATACAACATGATAGGGATTTCAACAAAAAATATTTCATGCTTGTCAAAATACAAATACACATCTTTCCACACCTTTGGGTCAATGTATTGCAATATTTGGGTATCTCTTTGCACAAATTCAACTTCCTTCTCTATCAACCAATCTTGAATTTACCTTCTTAACAACTTCCATGACATGTCCTCTCCGCTACTAGTGTACTTGTCCTATCTTGGCAATGGAACCAATTGTTGGCACACATTTGAAACCCTAGATTCTAAAACTCCTACCAACAATAACCCCATAAACATCGAAAAATTCAATATTCAACATATAACAAGGTCTCTGTTGGCTCAAAATGGAGACCATGGTTCTTGCGCATTGTCCAACAAAAGGCAACTGCTGTAGTCTAGTGTGCTGGAATTTTTGGGGAAGGTCTCACCCGAAGCACAAACAAGAATGGCATAGAATAGGGATTATTTTAATATATGGTGGCGATGGGGGTTTACAACAACAAAAATTACAATAGAATTTTTTATATCACAACAATGCCTAAGCAGATTCACCATTCATCCATTGAAATCAATATCGTAAATAGAAAGGAAACATCACAAAGAAATGTATAATACAAAATTTAAGGGAGGGAAAACAATCTCTTTGATTATATCAATGGATCTTCACTACAACAACAATATTACGACCTCAATCCTTACATTCACCATGGAATTGCACATCACGAGATACATACTTATACAACAAAACCCAAACTTCCATTACAAAACCCATTCCATAGATATGTCTAAGTCTGTCTCCAACTAACTATTTTGATGCTTGGGTCTTCATCCTTTTGTGCATGCTCTTATCTATCTCTTATATTCATCTTTTTCCTCCTTTTATACTTACACAATGGGTCCAAAATAGGTCGAAAGAGGTTGCGGTTGTTACCTTTCTTCTGCAATTTCTAGTACTTTTTGCTACTTCCACGACTTCCTTCCTTTCCACAACTTTTGGTTGAGATTTCGTCTTCCACTACTTTCTTCCCTTTTGCAACTTCTGGTATTCTTCTGCTACTTTATTCCTTTGAATTCTCTTCTTCAACTTCCTTCTTGGTCCACTTCAAAACAAAGGAGACAACAATCCTTGATCACAAAGTTTGACTCGCCCTCAAGTCAACTCTAATTTGCGAGTGATTTTTGAACTTCTTCAACTATTGGTCCTTCAAATGAAGAAGCCAAATATGGTACTGACCAACGTCGGTTTATCACCTTTGGTACTAAAAACGATCAGGATTTAGTCTGTGTTTTAGTTACACAGAATAAAATTGTTGGGTGCTACCTGAAAAAGAAGTTCCTAGAATTAAGACGACTATCTGCTCTGCTGGGGTGAGGTTTAAAACAAACTCAACAGATGAGCTTTTATCTTCATAATATTTATTATTGAGGACTCCATTGTAGGAAATAAACTGCAGTATCTTTGTTCAAAAATCAACCATGGTTCAAGTAGCATATTCCTACAAATCAATGAGACTAAGAAACAAAGATGAAGCATGGGCATTGATACCAGCGAGGTGAGTAGCTTCATCTTGGCTTGCGGGGCATCCCTCTCTCAAAATTACATATTATTTAGTGGTGGGTGAATGGGGCATGAGAGTGTGGCACGTGGCAGATATCCCAGGGGCAATCCATGTTCTCAGAATATTGATATCTATTGAAATGTTGAGATAATGTGGGCCTTGGTATTCCTGCCGGGCATGGAGCATCAAAATGTTTAGATAATGTAAACATGTCTTGGGAGCGATCAATGGGGTGCTCAACTTGGTGATTGAATGAGAAAATATTAAATGAGAAAGGCATCTCATATAGTAGCAAGGGAATGGGCACCAGGGATGGTGGAACTATCTGCATGGCTACACAAGGACAATGCATGGAGAAAGAACTATGAGTGACAAGGGATATTACATATTATTATATAGTGGAGGGACTATAATGGGGTGGATGTTTGCATGGAATAGATTGGATATGAATGTTACACCAAAATGTCTTCACCCTTGTGCAAGTGTCGCAAGTGTCGTCATCATGACCTAGTGTCGTCACCATGACCGTTGCAAGTATCGTCATTATGAACAAGTTTTGTCATCATGACTGTTGTGATAATGTCGTCATCTTGAACATTGTGTAAAATCTTTGCTCTGACCCCTAAACTCATTCTGGGCTAAAACACATCCAACTGAGAGATTTCCTTGCCTAGTTGACTTCTTTGAGTAAGCTGTCGAACTTATCCTTCATCTAGGGTGTGACATCGCAGTTTCTAGTCAACTAGGGTGAGACACTGTCGCACTTTGTCTTCCTACAGATTGTGATGACCCCCCTATGTCGCTCTGTGTCCTCTACCAGGGTGCGACGAGGTTGGTTAAAGGCTATTTTGGGGAGTCTCGAGGTCTTTCTAGAAGTTTGTTGAGGTGGAGGCCTATCCCTAGGCTCTAGGTGAGGTGGCATTTCGGTTCCTAACCTTATGGGAAGATCCCTTAACCATCTCCCCCTAATCCTCAACCTATCCTATCTCTTTAGCCCTATATAAACACCCACTCTCTCCATGGGAGGGGGGAAGGTCTATGGTACCCTTATGCTGGTAGAACCCATATTGGTGATTGGGAAGTTTGTACCACCTTGGAGGCTTGGATTGGACATGTTGGATGGAGGATGCGACGTTGAGGCTTTGGTTGTATCTTTCTCCTTTCTATGTAATTCCCACTTTTGATACAGTTAATATAATCTCTTTCCATAAACTATTGTCTCATTGATGATGATGTTTAGAGTTTTCTTCCTTAACTGTTAACTTAGATCAATCATATGAAATGTATGCTTTCACTATTTGTTAGTATCTATATGTTCAACAGGGTCTTGCAGCTGGAGATCTGACGACGCTGGAGCATTGGATCAACAAAGAGCAAAGGGATATGCAAATCTAAGGTAAGCTATCTATCCACTAGTTTGCACTTCTATTGATATAGGAAAGTAGATCTATATTCTGTTTGATTTGTTCTATACTTGCATTAAGATAGGGAGATCACGCCTTAGATTCGTCTTTGGTAGATTGTCCGTTAACAAATTTGGCGACTCCACTGGGGAATCAACATAGTTTTAGTTTTCAATTTGAATTCCAGTTTCAGTTGATTGCTTTTCCAAGCCATCTAATTTGCCTCCTAAGTCTCTTTCACCATCAGATCTTCACTTTGAAGCATCTGATTACCTTCCTTTGAGTTTGTACTCCTCATTTTTAGACCATTTCATTGCTCATTGTCTAGAGAATTGGTTCATTTTTGAACTTAGATCTCGCCTGTCGCACCTGGTCAATGTACTCAGAGCGACATTGTGTCTTTTGGCTCTCTGTTCTTTGTCTGTTGGCTTCTCGTCGCAACCCTTCCATTGGTATACTGTGACATCGTCGCACTTCTCGCATTGGTGAACTATGACGTCGCACTATGCACAAGCACAGAGTGCGCCGATCTGCCAAAAATACCTTACATGCATTCCTTCTCCATTTCTGATTTGAGTTTTGGTTTGTGTACAGACTCCTCTGCACTGTACCTTCCAAGCAGAGACCCTTTTGTCCAACAGTGTTTTGTTTGGCTTATTTGTATTGGTTTTTGGGTCTTTTGAGATTTGGATTCATGTTTGGCCCTTTGAGTCAAAACTAGTGTTTTGCTTGAGTTTTGACCCATCTCAAGGTTTTGAGATCGTTTTTGGTTTGGCATGATTGGCTTGTTTTAAAGAATTGAAGAGTGTGGGATATCCATGTCTTTTTGAGCCTCTTTTTCTTGGGGTATGCATCTTGTTTCCCTTACATACTGAGCTATTCAATCATTTTTTGGGAAGATTGATTCTTTCTCTCCACTTTAGTTCAAATAAAAGCTTGATTTTGTCACTGTTTTGCTATATTCACAAACTTGGAAAACATAAATATTCTTCTTACTTTATTTTTTATCATTTGATATTCTTGGTCTTACCATCATAAGAAGAAGAAAGGCTTGTTACAGATTTGTGTGCATTTGAGTTAGATAAGTTTGTTAAGTGCTTATCTTTGTCTTGCATTTGATTGGAAACGTTTATGGAATCCTTCTTTCCGTAGCTTAGATGTGTCTTTTTCAAGTGTAAAATGATAGGAAATGAGTTATAATTATTACATTTGGTATATTTTGAGCCTTTCTTGAGTGCCTTTGAGTTATTTGGGTGCTTGCCATTTTTCTTTGGGAATTTCTGAATGATTAAAGAGTGTTGTAGATATTCTCTCACTTTCTGTAAATAGATATGAAAAGCATTTAGTTATCAAATTCCATTTTTGATACATGCATTTGAAAATTGAAAGTGCTTCATTATTTTGTCTTATACATTGTTAAAATTAGCTGCATCTTTCATTTTCTTTGTGCTTTTCAGCTGATTATTGTAAAAAGCTAGAGTTATTGCACTCTAGGAAGGAATTCTTCTTTTCGTTACTACTTCAATATTTTTGGTTTGAAAGAAAGAAAAATATCTCCTTACCTTAAGTAGTTTTCATTGAAAAGAAAAGGAAAATGTGCATTATCATGTAGTTGACGATTGCATTATGTTTACCTTTATATACTCACCTCATGCATCCACCTAACCGGACAAGATAAAATTAATGCTATCTTAGGTTAAAATCATTTAGTAACTGTGTGTAAGTTAGAGATGTGTTCCAGCGTCGTTAAGCGTGGTAGCTATCGTTATTTTTCAACACTGTATCTCGGGGGTATTGTAGTCTTCCACGTACTTATTGGTATATCGAGCTCCTTCACGTACCCACCAAGTACCATAATCTGTACTTGGTGTATATCGAAGGGTGTATCACGTACTCGGTAGTATATCGGAAGGTCTCTTGCCGAACAGTTGTGCATTAGACAGCACCACTATGGATTTGATCTCCCACGTACCTTGTGTATATCGGGAGACACCACTAGGATTCCTGAAACCAACTGAGTTAACCATTTGGCTATCTTGGAAAAACAATACACCGAGAACAACACTCGGGGAGATTAACACACACGTACTGTCACATACCCACCCACGGACCCAATTCCGGGAAGGGAACATGATGCCAAATTCTGGGCTTTCACATAATCTCATCCCACTCATTAGAAGCATATGAATAAAAATATTTGTGTGCAGATGCAAATAAATCAAATATGCACAGCAGAATTAAAATATCCACACACATTACTCATGCATACATCATATCAATAGTAATCAAATTAATGCATTGCAGAAGTAAATACATAGACAGAAAAACACTTATCTTCATTGTGCAATTGTCCCAGACAACTAGCTATGTTGCTGCAATGTTCCACCTAACCATAGGCCAGTTGTGTTCATCAATCTCTCAACACAACTGCCACCCCCCGAGCTGGGCATGATTCTTACAAGGAAAAAAGGGACATTCAAGCTCAGTCACAGCCAATTCATCATTCCAATGGAGCCAAGCTATTCCACAGCTGGGTTTATTAGGCTACACTTGAACCCTGGATGCTTACACTCAAGTTCAAGCCAAAACAATAGATTACCAATAGGATGGCGATGGGTTTTCCCAAATCGTTTATAGTCAAAAACAGATTGAGGGATGGGAAAAACAATCACAGGGAGGAAAATGAATTCTCCTCCAGCTAAGCATTCAACATCCCAAAACGGACTCTATGGAATCCCCAAATCAATTCCTCTTCTTCCCCACTAGTAGACAACACAAAAACGCCCTTCTCCCAGCTGAGAAACAAGGAAAAACAGAAAAATGTGGCTGCAAAACGCCCAGGTAGCTCCAAACTCGTGAGGGAGAGCAACTGGTGGATGGATAATGGCTTGGGGAGCAATTCATGGCTCTTTTCTTGCCCAAGAAGCAAAATGCTATTTTCCATGCAGGGTGGCTTGCCCATACTCAAATTTGGACAGCCATACCTCCCATTCCCCAAGGCATTAACTACCTCAACCAACTCTTGGGAAAAATCAATGATTGGGTACAAAAGTCAACATGGGTAGTTGAGGGTTTGATGGGTTCTCTCATTGACACTTGGGTTGACTTGATTGGCTCAAGGGTTTGAATGTTTTCCCTTCCAATTCCTTGTAAAATCATGCCCCCAACTCTTTGTTGCATTGCATAGCTAGTTGTGGGTATTTTATTAAAATGCATATTTACATGATGTTTGAATTCCAATGTGCCTGGCAAGAACACAAACCTTATGCATCAATAAATCGATGGCGGGGCCTTGGCCTTGAGCTCCTCACCATGATTTTATAACAATATTACATCATTTACATTTTAATGCAGTAGGGTCAAGGTGGGGATGTGACATACCCCTCCCCTTGGAATAACACCGTCCTTGGTGTTCCAACACTTCGAAATAAATACCCACTTTACACATGTCCAAAATTCACAAAATGTGGCAGGTTTGCCCTGCGTTTCATCTTTTTCTTTGAACCTTCAGGGACAAGTACTTATTAATTTTTGAGCATTAATTCAATATACTCTAGGATATTTACTGAGAGAATAACATGTACAGTATATCAATGCATATCAGTCATCATAAGATGCAAACATAAGAGACAATAGACACACAGAGTTTCCATGGGGAAAACCCTAAGATGAAAAACCCCACAACTTCCTCAGAGATAGATAGAGCAATAGTACAACCAAAGTACACAAAGATAGACTCCTCTTAGCAGTTGATCCTCCTCCTCACGTGTGCGCCACTTTCGGAGTGAAGGAAGAGTGAGTTATGAAGTGATCCAAATAGAGATCAGGAGATATCTATTTATACTTGTCTTGACTGCCCAATAAACTTATGGGGCCGACTTGTCTATCTTGGTACAATAACCCAATGTTAACTTAATCAGGGCCCACCCCACACATGGTGGTCTAATAACCCATCGGCAAGTTACGACACTTGCTACACTTGTCAATACAAATGACGACACTTCCGTATAGAGGAATACTAACATATCTATAGGAGTACAATATACATAGATGAAATACATGGGTGCAATACATTCCGAAGTTACATATACATCAACACTCCCTCTTAACTAGGAAGGTATTTCTCGACACAGATCTACTAGCACAAGTCTTCTTCTCTGGATCATCATCAGCAAATCATCATCCTCGAATCGTCATCATCATCACAGCTGCTGCTATCTCAATAAATCTATGAATCTACTCGTCATAGGAAGTTCTACAGAGCCAGTCCTTTTTCATACTAGATGTAGGCCCATCACCTGTAGGTCTTCATCATCATTGGCCATACTGTGGAATTCTAAGGACTTATTACGTGCGTCAAAAAACCTCGAAAGAGCATCCCAGGAAGTTACGAGCACACAGCTCTACCTGTCAGATCTCCCAGGGCTAGTATTATATGTGACTGTCACAAAACCTTAAAAGAGTCTCTTGACTAGCAAGAACCCTAAAGAGAATCTGAGGCCTTTTTCATCCTATCCATATCTCCAAGACTTATTACATGTGACCCCCACCACAAAAACTTAAAAGAGTCTCTTGACTAGCAAGAACCCTAAAGAGAATCTAAGGCCTTTTTCATCCTGTCCAGATCTCCAAGACTTATTACATATGACCCCCACCACAAAAACTTAAAAGAGTGTCTTGCCAAGCAAGAACCCTAAAGAGAATCTGAGTCCTTTTTCATCCTGTCCAGATCTCCAGGACTTATTACATGTGGTCATGGAAAAACCTCGAAAGAGCATCCCAGGACTAATTACGAGCACACAGCTCAACCTATCGAATCTCCCAGGGCTAGGATTACATGCCATAGGAAAAAACCTTGAAAGAGCATTTGCTAAATCTCCTAGGGAGCTATTATATGCCAGCGGCAAAACCTAGCAAGAGAATCTGCAAACCTCCTAGGGATAGGATTATATGTCCTCCAAATCAAAACCTCGAAAGAGCGTTTGTTAGATATCTTAGGGCCAGTATTACATGCCATAGGAAAAACCTCGAAAGACTATCTGCAAACCTCCCAGGGCTAGGATTATATGCTTTATCTGCACAACCTATTCCACGACCATAGAGTATCAACCTGATACTCACCATACTTCCCTTGCTCAAGGAAGATACCATCTACACTCTGCCACACCTCCATGCCTAGAAAATAATGCATCATCCCCAAGTCCTTCATCTCGAACTCGGCAACAAGCTTCCTCTTGGTATCGGCAATCAAACTATCATTACCTATAACAAACAGGTCATCCACATACAGGAGTAGTATCACTGGATTTCCTTCCTCAACCTTGTAGTAAAGGTTGGAATCTGCTTGACTCTTGGTAAAGCCCAAACTGGATAGAAAGCTATCAATCTGCACACATATGACTTCCTTTCATTTGTCTCAAAACCGAGTGGCTGCTCCACATACACTTCCTCTTCAACTACACCATTCAAGAAAGTAGTCTTGAAATCCATCTGGTGTATCTTCCATTTCATCACTGCATCCAGAGCAAGTACTGATCTGATGGAAGTGTACCTGGCTACAGGAGCAAAAGTTTCTTCATAATCTATTCCCTCTTTCTGAGAGAAGCCACGAGCTATAAATCTTGCCTTGTATTTCTCTATCTTGCCATCTGCAGCATGCTTGATCTTGTAGATCAATTTGAAAGTCACAATAGACTTCCCTTCAGGTCTTGGGACAACATCCCAAACATCATTCTTCATTATTGATTGGTATTCTTCGACCATGGAATCCTTCCATTCTTTCTTTTCCGTGGCTTCTTCATAATTGGAAGGTTCCTTGTTCATGATATCATAGAGTAAAGCAACATAGCTGGTATGTGATCTAATTCTCTTCTTCGCTTCGTGTTCTTGTTCTGGAATGCCATATCTTTCTGCATATTGAATGATCTCTCTAGCCCATGCAGGTTTCCTCTTGTGAGATTTATTCTCACGGGGTGGATCTATAGGTTCTTGCGGATCTTCAATTTCACGATTTGCATCTGGAATTGCTTTAGTCATAGTAGTGTCTTGAAATCTAGTTTCCTTAGGTTCTTCATAATCTTCAACAGGTGTCTTCCTTGATTTGATGAATGCTGAGTTTTCATCAAATGTCACATCTCTGCTGACATCAATATTCTTGAATCCTGGAAAGTATATTCTGTAAGCCTTTGAGCTTTCACTGTAACCCACAAAGATACTCTTCTTTCCTGAAGGATCTAGTTTGGTCCTCTTTTCCTTTGGGACATGTGTGTATATTGGACAACCAAATATTTTGAGATGGATGACTTTAGGTTTCTTACTAGAAAAGACCTCTTCTGGTGTCTTGTTGTCCAATATCTTGTGGGGTGTTCTGTTCTACACATATATAGCTGTCCTAACTACTTCTGCCCATAGATGCATAGGTAGATCCTGGTCATGCAGCATTTCCCTTGCCGCTTCCATGATTGTTCGATTCTTTATTTCTGCAACTCCATTCTGTTGTGGATTGTAAGGAGCATTCAACTCCCTCTTAATCCTTGAATCACTGCATAACTTCTTAAAGTAGCCTGAAGTGAATTCTCCACCATTGTCGGATCTGAATGTTTTGATATTCTTATCAGTTTGGTTCTCCATCAAGGTTTTGAATTCCTTGAACTTATCAAACACTTCATCTTTGTTCTTCAAGAAGTAAACCCAAGTTTTCCTGGAGAATTCATTAATGAAAGAGACATAGTAAACATACCCACTCAAAGAACTGGATGACATCAGACCGCATACATTGGAGTGGATAATTTCCAAGATTCCTTTTGATTTGCTTTCACTACCTAAAAATGCCTTCTTTATGTTCTTTCCTTTTGCACAGCCCTTGCAAACACCTTCATGCTTGGTCTTGATTTCAGGAAGACCTTCTACAACTTTGCTTGCAATTGGTAGTGCTCTATAGTGCACATGTGCAAGTCTTCTATGCCAAAGTTCACTTGGCTCCATGGAATCATGCACCATGGCATGTTCAGGTTGTCCCTTCAATTTATACAATCCTCCCTCTTGCTCTCCAATCACCACTGCATCATCTATGGTCTTTCCCTTTGGCCACATTAAAACTTGGCCATCCACAAATGCAACCCTCATACATTTTGCATCCAATGCAGATATGGAGAGTATGTTTTTCTTGAGCCCGGGTACATAAAGAAATTCTTTCATCTTCAAAGACTTTCCAGAATCTAGGTTGTAGGAGGCTTCACCACTTCCTTTGATGGGGTATTGATAGTCATCCCCAAGTTTCACTTTATGGGGTGATTCATGTTCAGATAGATTTATAAAAGATTCTTTAAACCCAGTCATGTGTTTGGAAGCCCCACTGTCAATAAGCCAATCATTACAACCATGAGAAATAGTACCTGTGAGAGCAGAGATTAGGACATACTCTTCTTCGCTTGATGAGTCATCATCATCACTTTCTACTCTAGCCTTCTTCTTGGGAGGTTCATCATCCTCAGCAGCATGAGCATGATATCTCTTCTTGTTGTTGTTCTTCTTCTTGTTGAAGTTGTTGTCTTTCTTATTCTTGGGACAATTTGCAACAAAGTGTCCTTTCTCATTACATGTGAAACATCTCATCTCTTTCTTATTCTTATGATTAGTGTGAGAGGATTTCTTGTAATGAGAGTGTTCCTTCTTAGGCTTTCTTCTTTTGGTGTGAGTTGTGAGAGCTTGATCTTCATTTCCCATATTTTCTTCTCGGGCTACAAGCCTAGCCTCTTCTTATGAACATTCCTCCCACAATCTACTGAAAGAGATTAATTTCTTTCTAGCACAGATTCCTTGAATAAAAGAATCCCATGACCTAGGTAGTCCATTTAGAGTAGTCATAACCACTTCACCATTATCTACTACTTCATTGACAGCTTCAAGTTGTTCCTTGATCTAAGAGACCTTGGAGAAATAAGATTGAATGGTCTCTCCATTCAACAACTTGACCCCTTTCAATTGGTTCTGCAGAGTCATCTTTCGATTTATGTTCTCCCCTTCAAATAGCTTGGTCAAAGAGTCAAACATCTCCTTGGGTGTCTTCAAAGATGACACATGTGGTATGAGATGGTCTTTGATAGAATCAGCAATGATTCTCTTTGCCTTGACCAAGTTCTTCTAATGCAATGCTTTAGCTTCTTCATCCTCTAGGACGGGGACTTCAGAACTCATATATGTATCCAATTCATTTTCTTCTAGGATTAACCCAATCCTATACTTCCAGGCTCGGAAGTTATCAGCCCCTTCAAGCTTATCCTCAAGCTTGGTGTGGTGAGACATCTTTAAAGAGTACTTCAAATGGAAATAGAAAATATTTAGGTCTTATCACTTGAATTGCTGAAAACTAGATCTGGTCCTAGATTAGGGTTTGCCAGAGAAACCCTAAAAATTCAAAATGTGAATTTCAACTTTTTGAAAGGATATAAAGATGTGCCTTGATGAGTTGATCAACCTAGTGTATTCAGAATTTGAGATCTGCAAAGCTTCACCCTTCAGAAATGCCTTTTAGTCTTCCTGGGTTCACTAGGGAGGACCCTGAATTAGGGTTTGAGTTTCCCAGAGATTTACCCAGCCAAAAATCTCAATCCAAAGCTTAAACTTAGATTTTTCCAAGGAGCTTCCAGCTATGTCTCCAGATTTCAGAAATTCTTATTTTTGTGGAAACCCTAATTTGTAGGGCCAAAACTGAAAGTGCTCAGAATTGAATTCTGATTGGACAGAAAGATTCACCTTGCTGAGGAGAGTCAATCTATCATATTACTTTTCCAAAATCTGTGGAGATAAACCCAATAAACAAGAAACCTTGGTTTTCATCGCTGGACAATGTCTTCTTCTCAGGTTAGCTTTGATACCATGTTAATTTTCGAGCATTAATTCAATATACTCTAGGATCTTTACTAAGAGAATGACATGTACAGTATATCAATGCATATCAATCATATCAAGCATATCAATCATCATAAGATGAAAAAATAAGAGACAATAGACACACAGAGTTTCCGGGGGGAAAACCCTAAGATGAAAAACCCCACAACTTGCTCAGAGATAGATAGAGCAATAGTACAACCAAAGTACACAGATATAGACTCCTCGTAGCAGCTGATCCTCCTCCTCACATGTGTGCCACTTTCCGAGTGAAGGACGAGTGAGTTATGAAGTGATCCAAATAGAGATCAGGAGATCTCTATTTATACTTGTCCTGACTGCCCAATAAACTTATGGGGCCGACTTGTCTAGATTAGAACAATAACCCAATGTTAACTTAATTAGGGCCGACCCCACACATGATGGTCTAATAACCCATCAGCAAGTTACAACACTTGCGACACTTGTCAATACAAATGACGACACTTCCGTATAGAGGAATAATAACATCTCTATAGGAGTACAATATACATCGAATGAAATACATGGGTGAAATACATTCCAAAGTTACATATACATCAAGAGTACTTTGGCTTCCTCAAGCTTCTCCTGCTTGCTTTGAACTTCCAACTCTACAGGTGGGCATTGCTCCACAACAATCCCTTCCCTTTTATTTACCTTCCAGCTGATCTACAAGTTTGGAATTTCATGGATGCCATCTTTCTTCCTATCCTGGAAACTATCTGAGGAATATTTTTAGCCAAAACAAATAGCTTTTGGTCTGCTTCTAGGATCAAGGTGCACAAATGGCTATCACTTTGCTCACTAGCAACACTTGGCTGGTAACAGCTGCAACCAATGGCATTCAATTTCTCACCTGTGAGACTCATGATGACAATTCCTGTTAGGACAAGCATAACACAATATTAAAATTAGTCAATTATTTTCCCAATTGACATGGATAGTCCATTATTCACTCATGAGACTTCCACACTTTTCATGTTTTCCCAACATACACATGAACTCATTCATGTTCCTCTTTTCACAGGAAATTAACTATTTCAGCATTCACAATTCATTTCAAGCAATTAAACACAATCTATTTTCATCTATGACATGCACTCAACAATCATTTGTTTCTAAGATGCATCAGTCAAAAGGAAAGAGAAGAGTAAGAGTTCCCCCTCTTAGTCTTGTTCCAATTCGGAGCCACACCATCACTTGTGGTTTCATGCTCCTTAGCCTCTTACACTTCAATGTGAATGCTTGACTTGCCCTTTCTTGGCTATGACACTTTAGTGTATAAGGTCTGTCTCATGCTTTTCAGCTAGGGAACCCTTCCCCATTGTTGCTTACAGAACCTTTGGTTGCTAGGACCCACACATGTCCACTAGCACCATCTTTCATTACTGCTCATACTGAGCTCTCTTTAGGACGGTCTCATGTCCGCATGCATCCTTCAGATGCTTTCATAGTCCTTGCTTCTAGCAATACCTACACTCAAACATTGAATCAATTCACATTTTTAGTGTATTTTCATAGGGTTTATCTCTAGACAAGAGTTTAAGAAATCATAATCAAATCATATATACATGTATATTCATAAGCAAGAAGTTGCAATATAACCAAATACTTATCTGTATTGGATGTCTTCACTTTATTCCACAGGATCCTTCTTTGCTTTCCAAGCATTGGATTTCCTATGGATACAATAACGAATGTTGGGCCAACATGCAGGCTACTCCACAACCATTCGATTAGGCAATGCCAGGCCAGTACGCCGACTGGGTTTTATCAATTAATTAAGGAATGTTTGGTCAGCACACCAGCTGCTCCACAACATCAAGTGGTTAATGTTCCCACCAACTATTCTCTGAATTTATCGAGCATTAGTTACTCTCTGGATTTCCAAGAATTTTATAGTGCACAACCAGTTACTCTCTGGTTCTACCATGAATTGTGGTTCTTTTAGGGTCCTTGCTTCCTGCAATGACCAAGGTTTCCAACAATTAAACAATAGTGTATCAACTTAGTTGTTAGAATGCTTATACCTGAAATATTCATTATTCCAAACACGAACTAAATGAAAATGAATACTTATCTGTATTGTTCATTTCCTTTCTGGTCCACAGGATCCTGCTTTGCTTTGCAAGCCTTGGGATCGCCTATGGACTTGGATGTTTGGCCAACACGTATACTGCTCCATAACATCAAATATTTAATGCCCAACCAGTACACCTTCACGCCTACTGGGTTTACCAAGCATTTGTGGTGCCCAAGTAGTCCCATACCTGGTTGACCCTCTCCATTGCCAAGCCAACACATTCATCTGGGTCATCGACCAATGGAAGGAAACTGTGCCACCGACCATTATAGGTCAAGGCTCTACCACTCTGCCGTAGGCTTGCATCAGCCTTTCACACGTGTCACAACTCTCCATGTGCATAACAATTATTCACCCATACAAGGATGGCACTCCTTCTCTTGTGCAAAACCGGTGGTTCCCTTTAGAAACTCTTAAGGTGACTTTCTTAACTATAGGCCAACATGGCCCCATAATAACCACAACATCGAAGCAAATAATGCCAAACTAGTGCATCAACTGGGTTTATTAGTGTTAAATTTTCAGAATTTACTTCAATCTGATCTAGGATCTTAACTGAGAGAACAACATGTACAGCAAATATACAGCATATCAATCATGGACACAATAATGCAAGCACACAAGAGACACAAAGTTTACTTGGGGAAAACCATAAAGGTGAAAAACCCCAATAACTCCCTCAGAGATAGATAGAGCAATGATACAACCAGAATACAAGAGATAGTCTTCTCCTAGTAGTAGAGCCTCCTCCTCCACAAGTGCGCCACTCTCCAAAGTGTGAGTGAGAGAATAGAATGTGTAAAATGAGAGAGACACACTCTCTATTTATACACTAACTTGAATTGACCTTTACTTAACTAGGTCGGCCTCAACTTAACCACTTAACATAATGTTGATTGGGCCGAACCCCACTAGGGTGGTCTAATAACCCTTTGACCCACATGGCCAACCCCCAATAGGGTGGTCTAATAACCCTTTGACCCACATGACTTATACAGGGCCGACCCCAACAAGGTGGTCTAATAACCCATCAAGTATAAGTTACGACACTTCCGTATAGAGGAATAATAACATCTCTATAGGAATACAATATACACATATGTGAAATACATTACAAAGTTACATATACATCAACACTCCCTCTTAACTAGGAAGGTATTTCTTGACACAGGTCTTCTAGCACAAGTCATCTTCTCTGGATCATCGTCACTGGATAATCGTCATCAAGTCATCATCATCGTCATTGCTGCTGCTATCTCAATCAATCTTTGAATCTACTTGTCATAGGAAGTTCTACAGAGCCAGTCCTTTTTCATAATGGATGTAGACCCACCACCTATAGGTCTTCATCATCACTGGCCATACTGTAGAATCCTCAGGACTTATTACGTGTGTCACAAAAGCTGGCTGCAGCATCCCAGGCTATTATGAGCACACAGCTCTACCTGTCGGATCTCCCAGGAGCACATTACATGTGACCCATCACAAAACCTGGCTGAAGCATCCCAGGTTGTTACAAGCACACAGCTCTACCTGTCAGATCTCCCAGGAGCACATTCCATGTGATCTCACCACAAAACCTGGCTGAAGCATCCCAGGCTGTTACGAGCACAGAGCTCTACCTGTCAGATCTCCCAGGAGCACATTACATGTGGTCCACCACAAAACCTGGCTGAATCATCTGAGGCCTTTTTCATCCTTTCCAGATCTCCCAGGAGCAAATTACATGTGGTCATGGCAAAACCTGGCTAAAGCATCTGAGGCATTTTTCATCCTGTCCAGATCTCCCAGGAGAAAATTACATGCCATAGGACAAAACCTCGCAAGAGCATCTCAGGATGTTATGGGTACACAACTCCGACCTGAAATCTCCCAGGGCACACATTACATGTCCTCCTAGAGCAATGTCTCAAAAGAGCATCCCAGGCTGTTACAGGTACACAACTCTGACCTATAGGATCTCCCAGACATGCTCATATGCACAACCTGATCGACGGCCACAAAGTATCATCCTGATACTCATCATACATCATCCTGATATACACATGATCATCCTGATCATCATCACTACAACATCCTGCTGCATGTCATCTAGAGAAACATCTTGAAGCTTGTCATCTATGATAATCCTAATGCATACCAAGTATCTACCTGATACATATCATCATACATGATCTACCTGATCATACATGATCTACCTGATCATACAATGTATCCACCTGATACATATCAACATACATGATCTCAGTATCCACTTGATACATATACAGATACATGGTCCAAGCATCCAACATGATGCATATACAAAATACATACAAATGATCCAACTGATCATATCCAGCATCCAACATGATGCATACATACATAAATGATCCAACTGATCATAACAAGCATCCAACATGATGCAATGATCCATATACAAAGTAGTAACTGGAGCATCGTCCTGATGCTCATCATCCATGATCCTCCTGATCATCATAGCATCGTCCTCTTCAGATCATCTCATCGTCCACGAAGCACAGCCCAGATGCACATCATCCATCACTTACACCACCGACATGGGAGAACACATCTACCACCATTTGGGGAATGCTCCATCCCTTACTTTTTCACCATGGGAGAACACATCTACCACCATGTGAAAAATGGCTCAGCAATTACATCATGACCAAGGGAGAACACATCAACCATGTTAGAAAAGCTCATGTGCATCTGCATCTTCTGGACTCATCACTTCCCTTTGGAAGGAACCTCGATCTGAAGTGCACTAAGCCTATCTCTGAAGTACTCAAACTACACTCTGGCCAACGGCTTGGTCAATACATCTACAACCTGCTCATCCATCGCAACATACCATGCTTCGGCTGTACTTAGTGTTACGCAGGACTACTTCCTGCTAAACCAAGAGATCACACCTGATCCCTATTTGCAGCACTGCCTGCCCAATCTAAATCAACATAACCCTACAGGTTAAACTTTTGATTCGCATCATACTTGAGCCCATAATCAACTGTACCCCTCAGAATATGCTTCAATACAACATTTATCCATAGTCCGTAACTTTCTAGATGCCTTCCAATATCTACCAGAACATTGTTAAGAGCATGCACAACTCCCAACATGTCAGCAAAGAGGTTTCATTCTAGATAAGTAGCAATGGAATGTTGTACAATGCCATAGGCCACTTACCCATGTATATTAGTAGTATACTGTTCATCAATGCAACTATTCTAATATGCATAATACACAACCTAATTCTAGGAACATAAGCATATACATCATTGAATAACATTATTTAAACAAACAACTATGTAAGAAATGACAATTCAAATACTTATCTTTGTTTGATTGTTGGGTTGACTCCCTCTTAGTCTTTGCTTTTTTTCTACAACTCCATTCTGATGTGGATTGTGAGAAGTGGTCAACTCCCTCTGAATATCTGCATCCTTGCAGAAACTACTGGAGTGTGCTCCCTCTTGATCTTTGTTTCCTGGATTACCTATCCTTGAACTTATATTCATTCTCGATCCCTATGCATGCTTGTTAGTATCATCATTGTATTATTCTCTAGGTCTCATACATAATAAAAAATTCATTAGTATAATCTTAATATTATCAAAACACAATAATCTAAAGCATGTATAGTCAGGATCATTTCAAACACAGATAATAAACATTAGTATTCAGGGTTTCAGGGAAGTCTTCTTTTACTCATGCATATTCTTATTTTATCATAGGACTCTTCTGGCTAGTTAAATCATTAATCAAGATAAGAGATATAATATGCACAAAACCCGTGATTACTGAAACCTATACCTTCATGATTCTTCTGGTTAGTAATATCATCAATTATGGTAAGAAACATAATATGCATACAACCATGACTATTCAAACCTATGATTTCATGAATAATCATTATCAACAACACAACAGTATAAGATCCTAACACAAGGTAGGATTCTAGCTTGATATAGGAAAAACATACCTGGATTAGCATGCTAGCTAGTTATGTCTAACATACCCACATAATGTCTTCTGGTTCTCTTCAATCACTTGTGCTAGTAACCTGTATGTCTCATAAGTTATCCATTGTAGAACCAAGTTATACATACCTCGTAAGTAGATTTTATAAGTGATCCATGATAATGGATGAATCTTTGTCTTCATGTCATCATGATCATATGTTCTTGAACTAGAACATGATTTGTATTTCTCGGTGTACCTTTCATGTTAGCGAACAACATAAACCTCATACAACATCACAATGCATTAGTACAATCATAACTGTCAAAACCTTAATCAATGAATATCTTCTATTAAGGTAATACGACAAGTCTAGTAATTAATCAAGATTGTACTGTAATGATATGAAGACAAACATATCATAAACTTAACTATGAATAGAATTCAAAACATACCTGTAAGCCATACCTGTCAAGATTGCTTGTAATCTTCTTATGGAAGGCCTTAGCCTCATCTCCCTCTGAAACAGGAACTTCTTCACTTATGCAGGTGACCAATCCATCCTCTTCTAGGATTAACCCAATCCAGTTGATTTGCAGGAATTGGATTTGGAGCTGTAATAGGGTTTGTCAGAGAAACCCCAAAAATTCAAACTTTGAATTTCAAACTTCCGAATGGATATAAATATGCGCCTTGATGAGCTAATCAAGCTGGTATATTCAGAATTTGAAAACTGCAAAGTTTCACTCCTCAATTTTGCCTTTGAAACTTCCCGATTCACTAGACGTGACCTCGAATTGGGGTTTGATGAAGCCCACTCTTCTGCCCAATCAAAAGGTTTGATCCAAAGCTCTAAGCTTCTATTTTTATGAGGAGCTTCTAGCCATGGTCATAGATTTCAAAAATTTCCATTTTTGCAAAAGCCCTAATTTTCAACTTTTCTGATCAAAGTCCCGAACTAGGGTCTAATCAAGCCCGGCCTTTTTCCAAACCAAAAATTCTGATCTTTGTCTCTAAATTTCTATTTTCATGAGTAGCATTCAGCCATGTCTCCGAATACAAAAATCCCAACTTTATCCGAAACCCTAAATTCCAGAAGCCATGAATGAAGGTGCTCAAAAATAATTCTGTTTTGACAGAAATATGTACCTGATTAATTCTGGTTTAAATCTGAACTTTTCAATCCACAGGGTCTGAAATTTTTTTCTGAGATATCCCGACCTGTTGTCTTTCCATCTCGATAGGTCTGACCTCAATTGGATTCTCTGAGAGAGAGTTATGCCAACTGTCGCAATGTGACCTTTTTATGGGATAAAACAGAAGAGTGAACTTGTACGGTGTGCCACGTGTCATTGGTTAAACTTCGGCCTCTGAAAATTTTTCCTGAGATAGTATAGTCTGTGTACTACCTGTCACATTTTACAAAATTTCATTTGGAGCTTCCTAGCCCAAGTTATGAGCTTTTTTCCAAGGTCACCTATTTTTGACTCAAATATGGAAGAGGCAGAAACCCTATATTGTACAGATCATGAATCACAAAGTACAATGAATTAGAGGTTTTCCTTTGGCCACAAGGTACATGGGGATCTGATCTTTGACATGTAAAAGTTTCAGACCCGAAAACTTTGCCAAAACTGATTTATAGCGAAATTTCTATGATGACTGATTTTTGCTATATCAAGCCCTAGCATCGTAAGTGCAACAAGTGTCATACATGCCATATCATGCCTTCTTTCAGGCTAGTTATGATACCATATTAAATTTTTAGAATTTACTTCAATCTGATCTAGGATCTTAATTGAGAGAACAACATGTACAACAAATCTACAACATATCAATCATGGACACAATAATTCAAGCACACAAGAGACACAGAGTTTACTTGGGGAAAACCATAAAGGTGAAAAACCCCAATAACTTCCTCAGAGGTAGATAGAGCAATGATACAACCAAAATACAAGAGATAGTCTTCTCCTAGCAGCAGATCCTCCTCCTCCACAAGTGCACCACTCTCCAAAGTGTGAGTGAGAGAATAGAATGTGTAAAATGAGAGAGACACACTCTCTATTTATACACTAACTTGACTTGACCTTTACTCAACTAGGTCGACCTCAACTTAACCACTTAACATAATGTTGACTGGGTCGACCCCCACTAGGGTGGTCTAATAACCCTTTGACCCACATGGCCGACCCCCAATAGGGTGGTCTAATAACCCTTTGTCCCACATGACTTATACAGGGCCGACCCCAACAAGGTGGTCTAATAACCCATCAAGTATAAGTTACGACACTTACAATATAAATGACGACACTTCCTTATAGAGGAATAATAACATCTCTATAGGAATACAACCACTTCCGTATAGAGGAATAATAACATCTCTATAGGAATACAATATACATATATGTGAAATACATTCTGAAGTTACATATACATCAACAATTAGGCATGTAACAACCCTTCATCAATACCTCCATAACAACCATTCATTATGCTTTTCCTGTGTGCAGCACCAATTGCATCTGTGTAAGCTGGTAGCACAAGAAAGATAAATAGACTCATCAGTATTGCTGCTCTAAAATTCGAAGCATAATTCATCACATTCTCTATCAAGTATTGAAACACCAGGAATGCAATCATTCCCTTAGGGTGTAGTCAATATTGACAACCCTATCATAACCCAGCACCAGAAAGGTGTGCACTCCCTTTCGGATGTGAGACATGTAGGCCCTAATCATACTCACACAGTATGGAATAATAATGAAATAATAAAACATGCTCTGCATATTAAATCTAATAAACAGACATGTACATTATGAGTTAGGATTACAGAATACTTATCCCTTTTCGGATGTATCTTTTCTTCATTTGCAAAGAATGGGGGCTCCCTTCTCTGAGTCAATAGTACTTCGGTTTTCCATCCCAATATTTTCACGTTCCATAACCCACACATGCCTTCTTGGCATAAGTTTACAGTCTCACTCACATGCAGTGCAGCTGAGGTATTATCAAAATTCACAATGGCGTTTCACCCGAAACCCATTTCCAAAGGATGGGGTCCTTCCCATCTAGTTCAGCTTCTGCAGGCCATCACACATTGTCTTCCTGGCAAACTTATCAAATAGCCAAACAGTCAACAACATTTAACAATAAGCTTCAAATATGATTGTTCCATAACCAATCAATGTCATTAATAATTAAATTCAATATGTGTTTGCAATTCTGTCTACTATAGAAATTGACTTGCTTAGTCACGAGGTTATCCTCATATTGTTTGGCTCTCATAAGTGGTATCACTCTGTCTATTATGGTTTCACCCTTGCGACCATACATGAACATCCACCTACAACATGTCCTCCTGACATAATTTTATATAAGACAAACAGTGATTAGCAATTATAAGCAAATTCTCAAATCTGAAATCTACAAATCTGTTTTCCTACAGAAATTAGATTTGCAACCATGAGATTATTCTCACAAACTTAAATTAGAAAATTTTCAGATTTGTTTCATGCATAAGTTACAACCATGAGAACCTTCTCATAACCTTTGGCTTCTACACATGGAAGATCCCGGTCTTTACTATGGACTTATCCTTATTGCCATACACAAGACTTTTCTACCTGAAAACTAAAACTTCAATCAGCCAAACACGTTGTGAGTATCTATGCATATAATCCTTTCATTGCCACAACAACCACTGAAGTGATCTCAGAATTATAACACTCAATAATTCAAACACCTTCAGCTGTTAACATTTGAAATGCAATGAAATATATACATTTCTATATATGCATCATTATCACAATAAAATTGCAAGACATAGTCACATTATCCATGCAATTTAAACAAACTGTAAATACTCATTACTTCACATTCCATGCAACTCTATCCTTCCAACAGAGTGCTCTGGTATCCCGTCACATGTCTACCTTCTTCATGCAGTCTTTCCCCTGCATTCTTAGCAGCTGATGAAATGGTCTTAGGATTAACAATATTCCACCATTTCATCTATTATCTAACTGCATTTAAACATATATATGTCACACCCATGCATTCACACAATGCATCTCAACATGTGCTCCCACACATATGCATGCACATTCACAACATTTATATAATATTTTCAAGTGCATTCACCCAATGCATATCCACAAGATTTACAAAATCCTTCAAGGCATATCCGCTCAATGTCACTTTGCATTGATCTGTGCATACTGTACTATCATGCCATGCATTCCAGCATATTATGGCCTGACCATGGCTGTCTCATGTGGCATGTACTACCATAACATGACTATAAGTCTTTACTTTCTTTGGTTGTTAATTCACAACCAATATACACAAATGGCATGATATAATTTCATATGAATGCTTCGAGGTTTCTAAGAAACTATAGGGTGTAAGGATCCCTGCCTTCACTTACCCACACCTCACCATACTTGGTAGATTGACATTCACATTCAGGCGCTCAATACCACATGCAAACCAAATCATCATAGTTTAAACATAGTTGAAGGGTTCTTACCAAATATTCTTTCAACATTCATGCAATTAAGCACAAATAACCATTACCTGCATGGTTGTTATTAACATCGCTTGATGTTACCTGATCAGTTGGCCTCTTACCAAGGCTACACAGTCCTTTTGCCAACCTCATGATCACATATTTGTTGCACCATCCTTTCCTCATAAGGTTGTTGGTCATATGCAACAACATCATCCACATCCTTAGTCATGCTTCAGTTTTCTTTGGTCCTACAGCCAATGTGAACACAATTATTTATTAGCAACCACAATAATTATCTTAAGTGGTTCATTGCATATGTAAAACCTCACTATTTTACCAATATGCAATATCATATACATTCACTGTGCAATGTTTATTAGTATTCCAACTAGTGCATATTCATCTCATCTGTCTAATTTCTGGCATTTTTCAATCATGCTTCTATGATCTGGTTCCTACAACATTAGTTATCATCAACCATAGGAAATACCATTAGTCGACTATTGCATGTGTAACTTCACTACCTTTACCCATATGCAACATCATGTTCATGCATAAGCAATTCACTTGCATTATGCAATGACTCTCTAATCATGCCTACTAATTCATATGCATTATTCACTTGCATTTCCAGCATCCCTATGCCATAATTTCCAGTATATAAACTCGGGAAATATAAATACAATAGAAAGAGATGAGTTAAGGAATTCTCCCTTTCCAATTCCTCATTATGAGATGGAGTTCTTCCTCCACATCATAGCTGATCCTTTTCTTGGCTTTCCTACCAAGCATACAAGCAATCATTAGCTATGATCTTCTCATGAATTAGCAATTCAACATATACATACGTGTATAACATTCATTTTTGCTATTTCCCAAACATACAATTCTTATGCTATAAACATAAATAGTTTAAGGTGAGGAATCTCCCTCTTATTGACATTACCTTGTTGCTCCCATTTCTATTTCGCAATGCATATTACAGCCAATTATTCTTAATAAGGCTTCCACAACCTTTTATGCAATTCCTTCTTCTCATCCCAAGCATAGAGAATGCATTTCACACTTTCAACGACTGTCTCCGGGGGAAGACGGGGGTGAAGGGGGCTTACTCCCTTGTGGCTTGCTTGCGCCACTGCAGGGCGGGTCGAGGGCAGCGCCCTCACTTTTTTTTTTTGTAAATCCTTTGATTTCGCGCAATCTGGCGCATAAGTTTCATGGCATTTCTCAACTTTCGGCACCTGAAAAATCTCCCTAGAAAATAGCTGAAATTCCTTGTTTCAGAGGATTTATCGTTTCTCCTCCGACCCGTGTTGGACCAACTCATCGAGTTCTTCCAATCCATTTTGGACCAACTCGCCGAGTTCTTCTGGTCGAAACTCAACTTTTCCTTCCAATCCGTTTTGGGCCAACTCATCGAGTTCTTCCGGTCGACGAACTTAAAAATTTTCGGCTGACCATTTTGGCAAAAACTCACCAGTTCTTTCCGCTATTTCGGCGAAAACTCACCAGTTCTTTCCACCATTGCGGACCAACTTGTTGAGTTCTTCCACCATAAAACACTTAGAAAAATTTTTCGGACCAACTCACCGAGTCCTTCCGCCATTGCGAACCAATTTGCCGAATTCTTCCATCGTTGTGGACCAACTTGCCAAATTCTGCCACCAAAAGACACTTAGAAAAATTTTGAAAATTTTCTTCCTTTCCCTAGGCATTTCCGAAACTTCGTCGGTGCAACTTAGCCAAATTTTCTGACCATGTTGGCTCCACTCAGCGAGTCTCGCTGAAACGTATCGGCTCAACTCCACGAGACTCACCGAAACAGTTAGCAAAACACTTAGAATTTTTTTTTGAAATTTTCAAAATTTTCTTAATGGTCTGTGCGGCACAGGAAGCATACTTACCTCTGCATGTTTCCTGATTTGTCCCATTTAGGCCCAATGCTACAACCATTGCTCTGATACCATTCTGTCACATACCCACCCACGGACCTAATTCCGGGAAGGGAACATGATGCTAAATTCTGGGCTTTCACATAATCTCAACCCACTCATTAGAAGCATATGAATAAAAATATTTGTGTGCAGATGCAAATAAATCAAATATGCACAGTGGAATTAAACTATCCACACACATTACTCATGCATACAGCATATCAACAGTAATCAAATTAATGCATTGCAGAAGTAAATACATAGACAGAAAAACACTTATCTTCATTGTGCAATTGTCCCAGACAACTAGCTATGTCGCTGCAACGTTCCACCCAACCATAGGCCAGCTATATTCATCAATCTCTCAACACAACTGCCACCCCCGAGCTGGGCATGATTCTTACAAGGAAAAAGGGGACATTCAAGCTCAGTCACAGCCAATACATCATTCCAATGGAGCCAAGCCAGTCCACAACTGGGTTTATTAGGCTACACTTGAACCCTGGATGCTTACACTCAAGTTCAAGCCAAAACAATGGATTACCAACAGGATGGCCATGGGTTTTCCCAAATTGTTTCCAGTTAAAAACAGATTGAGGGATGGGAAAAACAATCACAGGGAGGAAAACGAATTCTCCTCCAGCTAAGCATTCAATAGCCCAAAATGACCTCTATGGAATCCCCAAATCAATTCCTCTTCTTCCCCACTGGTAGACAACACAAAAACACCCTTCTCCCAACTGAGAAACAAGGAAAACCAGAAAAACATGGTTGCAAAACGCCCAGGTAGCTCCAAACTCATGAGGGAGAGCAACTGGTGGATGGATAATGGCTTGGGGAGCAATTCATGGCTCTTTTCTTTCCCAAGAAGCAAAATGCGATTTTCCATGCAGGGTGGCTTGCCCATACTCGAATTTGGACAACCATACCTCCCATTCCCCAAGGCATTAACTACCTCAACCAAATCTTGGGAGAAATCAATGATTGGGTACAAAAGTCAACATGGGTAGTTGAGGGTTTGATGGGTTCTCTCATTGACACTAGGCTTGACTTGATTGGCTCAAGGGTTTGAATGTTTTCCCTCCCAATTCCTTGTAAAATCATGCCCCCATATCTTTGTTGCACTGCATAGCTAATTGTGGGTATTTTATTAAAATGCATATTTACATGATGTTTGAATTCCAATGTGCCTGGCTAGAACGCAAACCTTATGCATCAATAAATCGATGGTAGGGCCTTGGCCTTGAGCTCCTCACCATGATTTTATAACAATATTACATCATTTACATTTTAATGCAATAGCATCAAGGTGGGGATGTGACATGTACTGTCCAGGTAATCGGGTATGTAGGCAAGGGTACGGTCCCAATCCTCCTTGTCGCGTCATATTGTTGGACCCTACAGTATATAGCGGTTTGCGATGCCTTGATAATCCTGTGAGGTTCCAGACTTTGAATCCACTCCTATTCACACAGTTTGCTTGTTGCTTTTAGAGTTGAGTAGTGTTTGATTTGTGTGGTACTTTTGAGACTCTTAGGAATTTTAGATATGGAATATTCTTTCAGGACTACTAACCAAGGCACCCCTTTCCAAGGTATGCCATTTGTTATTCCCCCTTGTGGAACTGTTGGTCCTCCCTTTATGGATATGTTGAGTCTTCCTGGATTGACAATAGGATTACCAGTATGGTTATTCTCCAATCCGATTACACCATGTGCACCAATTGTGTCAAACCTAGGTCCTTCACCACATGAGCATCAATCTCATGGTGACCCTTCTCCTTCTCCGTTGAAAGTTGAATCGGCTTCCATCTCTTCCTCTTTTCCTACTGAAAACTCTGATGTTAGTAAGAAGGCGGGTGTGAAGAAGAAGAAAGGGAAGATTAAGAAGAAGAAGGTTAAGAAAGAGACCACGCGTCAACCATCTCCCTCTGATGGCACTCATTCTATGAGAACACGTCGCAAGCCAAAGTTCCCTTGAAAACTTTGCAAGGGTGATCACCTTCTCAAGAATTGTCCCAGTCTTTCCCGTGTGTCAAAAGTGTGGTCTAAAAACCCCAAACCGCTTGTATCATCAACCTCTGACCATCATGTTGATGATGCCCCCTCGACCAATGACCCATTGGTGAAAGGCAGAAGAGTAGAGCTGTAGAACCTTGCTGGCTATGCAAGGGCATGCATCGTACTTACCTTTGTCCAAGCATGGATGAAGCTTCGCGGTGGTTGGAAGATATTACTAGTTCTCAACAGGTGCTTCCAACAAGTGATAGTAAGTTGTCCCTCGACCCCCCACTGGTTGACCAATTCAGTTTCATCTGTAATCGATCCCACTCTTCCTTCCAAGAGTGAAGTGATCGAGTCACTGTTAGCTCCACTCGATCCTGCTCTTTCATTGGAGAAAGTCCAGACTGAAGCAGTCACCATGACGCAATCTTCGTCTCATTCTTATCTTTCAAGTGAGAGTGAATTGGAAACCGCTAATGTTTTCTTAGTCAGTTCAAAATATCCTAGGCAAGGGGAAACCTTGTTCATTCCTACAGGACCCCCCCAAGTACTAAGGTCATTTCCTTTGATTGGAATGGTTTAATAGAATCTTGTCTTTCTTCGAGTATTCCTTTTCAAATATTTGTAGGAGTTTCCAATAAAGAAATATTCCATACGATAGTTGATGAGGGAGCTTCTGTTAGTATTTTATCCTCAACTACTTGGCAAGCTATAGGTTCTCCTCAGCTTGTGCCCATAATTGACCAGATTTTGGCTTTTAACAGAAGGCCTACCGAACCTTTAGGGATTCTCCCGCAGTTACCTGTCACGTTGAAAGGTAAAACTGTTTATGTTGATGTCATGGTTGTCCAAGGTCCTTTAGATTTCAATCTACTCCTTGGATGTGATTATGTCTATGCTATGAGAGCTGTAGTGTCCACACTCTTTAGAGTGATGTATTTTCCTCATCATGGGAATATTGTGACCATTGATCAGCTTTCCTTCGTGACACCCACTCATCATATGACTCCTAGTCATCAGACTTCCCTGAATGTTCCACATGTTTTAGTGGTTTCTTCCCCCCAAGGATGGGGGATACGAGCATGGTTTATGTTATGTTTCAAGCTCGTTAAAAAATGAAACCAAATGGTACGAGCACGGTTTATGTTATGTTTCAAGCTCGTTAAAAAATGAAACCGAACACCCTAGCATAGTTTCCCTTTGGTTTCAAGCTTGCATAAAAATGAAACCAATCCACTGTACGAGCATGGTTTATGTTATGTTTCAAGCTCATTAAAAAATGAAACTGAACACTCTAGCATAGTTTCCTTTTGGTTTCAAGCTTGCATAAAAATGAAACCAATCCACACGAGCACAATTTATGTTATATTTCAAGCTCGTTAAAAAATTAAACCAACCACTCTAGCATAGTTTACCTTTGGTTTCAAGCTTGCACAAAAATGAAACCAATCCACTCGAGCATAGTTTTATTCCATTTCAAGCTCGTTAAAAAATAAGATGGGCCCCCTCAAGCATAGTTATTGTCTATTTAAGGCTTGTGAAAAAATGAAATAGATCTCCCTCCCATCGGTTCGAATCTCTCGTTATAGTTAGAACTTGAACCTTCATTTCATCTGATTCTCGTTTTCCCCCCTTGGTGAACATTTTTCATATTAGTAGCTAGGTTGGTAGTTGGATTAGCAAACAACATTTTTCAGACGAAATGAAGCTTGGGGGGCATGCCACATGCTGTACCGTCAACAATCATGTTGATGGAACACCACCATGTTAAGCCGCTAGCAATCATGCTGGGGGCATTTACCAACCTATGGGAATCATGTTAGGAAGGAACCCATCAATGGACCTTAACCATGAGCATAGTTCCCGTTCTATGTCAAGCTCATTAAAAAATGAAATAGGTTCCCGTGAGCATAGTTCCCGTTCAATGTCAAGCTTGTTAAAAAATGAAATAGGTTCCCATGAGCAGAGTTCCAATCTTGTGTCAAGATCATTAAAATATGAAACAACTCATTTTCCATTGAGTTGAGTCTTCCCATTAACTTAGTACATGAACCTTCTTTTCATCTGCCTAGGGCTAGCTTAGGTGAATGAAATGAAGCTTGGGGACATCTCTTCAACATCTGGACGTTATGTTGAAGTCAACTCGATTGCCTCTCCACACCACGTTGGAGTTAAGTCACTTACTTCTAGCAATCATGCTAGGGGCATGTACCAGAATTTGGTTTTCATGATGGGAAGAGTCGACCAATAGGAATATTTTTGAGCATACTTTCCTTCTTTAGGTTTCGATCTCATTAAACCATGAAAATTATCCTGAGCATAGTTAATTTTCTGTTACAAGCTCGTTAAAAAATGAAGCAGACATCATGAGCATTCTTCCAACCTATCTTCGAGCTCATTAAAAATAGTAAGATGGCTTTTGAGCTTACTTTTCACTTTTTTCGTGCTCTGGTTAAAACATGAAAAGTGGTTCGAGCTTAGTTTTTAGTTTTTTGTGCTCTGGTTCAAACATGAAAAAGATTCTGAGTGCTTTTGATACCATTATCATGCTTGTTAAAAATTTGAGTAAAAAGGTGTGTCTAACGAGTATAGGTTTATCACTTTAACAAGCCTCCCTAGACTATTTACGGAAAAGGAACTGTACCGAGTTTACTTTTCCTTTGTCATACTTGGTTATCAACCATGAAAAAGTTGTTCATGGAGTCCTTTTTAAGCTCTTTTCAGACTCCCTAAATAGGAAAAGATTGCCAAGCGAACTTGATGCTTTCATGCTTGTAAAAGCATTTGAATGATTGTCTTTCTGGTGATAGTTTACCCCTTTTTCGGACTAGGAAGCACTATTTACGAAAAAGGAATACTCCAACCAACCATGGCTAGAAGAGTCCTCTCCTGCATTATTTTACCCTTTTTTTGGGTGATGAGGCTAACTTTACGAAAAAGGACCTTTTGGAGTCTTCTTTAGTTCTTTTCAGACTCTCTAAACATGAAATGATATTGAGTTTTCCTTCTTTGGACTTGTTAAATTTTAAAAATTGAAGGGCCCATTATGGGACAAACCCCTCCTTTTCGATGTTCGTAAAACGTCTAGGATTGGACACATCTATGAGATGAGCTATACTGAGCATCTGTTTAGCCTCATCAAGCTCGTCAAAAACACATGAGGCACTCATCAATCATGATGGGGAAAAAGGGAATATTTTGTGTTACATCTTAATTACGGCAGTACATAGTCACTCTTGAACATGGAACTCGTTTGCATTTTCATTCAGTACTTGGGTAATCTGTTTGTCCTTGATTCTTGTCAATTCCATGAGTCACATCGCTCCTTTGGGTCAGCCAAAGAATGCTTCCACCATCAGTTGCATTAGGGGTTGGTATCATTCTTGTCATGTCAATACTGCCAATTCATGCCATTCCCATGTTCAAGAGACATTTTTTACTCATCCTTTGCAGTCAGTATACCTTCGATCATGTTGGTCTACCTTGAGTTTAGTCTTGCACATTAATCTACCGTCCAATCTACACCAAACATATATTATCGAGTTTCATGTTGATGATGGGGGATTTATCATGGCCCTCCTTCGACGGGTTCATCCTCGTCGACTTCAAATCATCATCCGAGGATTGAATCTAGAAACCAACCAAGTACCTTGGCCGTGCATGCCTCAATGGCAGGTTACCTCGCTTTCAACATGAGTTTACATTATTGACTCCTGATTGAAATATTCCTTTAGGCATTCAACTTCTGCTCATTGATTCACGCTTGATGGTATGTACTGTGATACCTTAGGTATCATTGACATTAATGGTGATTCCCCTTGCACTTGTTAACGGTATACATTAATGACCGGTAATCAAGTGATTTCTACCATGTTCGACTCCAAAACATTGTATTCACATGGATAGATTCGTATCATTGCGGGTTCATCTTGAAGACCCTAGGGAAGTTCTTGCTTACCTAGGTTGCGATGGAGATTGTTTGGTACACACAAATCCACTTTGTATTGGTTGTGGCTGTGTTGTCAGTTCAGAGTTACATGGATCCACTTTTGTATTGGTCGTGGATGTGTTATCATCTCATCATGGATATACGATTGTGTTTAGTAGCCATGATTGTGTTCAGCCGGTCTTTACTATCATCGATCTGCAATGTATTGGTTGGCAGCCATGTTTTGAGTTGTATGAGACTTGTGGATCTCAGGTCATTTCTGCAGCAGCTCCTTCCAACCAGCAAGTCCTTTCCATTTTTCTTACTACAAAGCATTTCACCTGTCTCATTCTGTCAGCTTCATGCTTTGGGGGGAATTTTGTTACACCAAAATGTCCTCACCCTTGTGCAAGTGTCGCAAGTGTTGCAAGTGTCATCATCATGACCTAGTGTCGTCACCATGACCGTTGAAAGTATCGTCATTATGACCAAGTGTTGTCATCATGACCATTGTGATAATGTCGTCATCTTGACCATTGTGTAAACTCTTTGCTCTGACCCCTAAACTCATTCTGGGCTAAAACACATCCAACTGAGAGATTTCCCTGCCTAGTTGACTTCTTTGAGTAGGTTGTCATACTTATCCTTCATCTAGGGTGCGACGTCGCAGTTTCTAGTCAGCTAGGGTGAGACACTGTTGCACTTTGTCTTCCTATAGAGTGCGACGACCCCCCTATGTCGCTCTGTGTCCTCTACCAGGGTGTGACGAGGTTGGTTAAAGGCTATTTTGGGGAGTCTCTAGGTCTTTCTAGAAGTTTGTTGAGGTGGAGGCCTATCCCTAGGCTCTAGGTGAGGTGGCATTTTGGTTCCTAACCTTATGGGAAGATCCCTTAACCATCTCCCCCTAATCCTCAACCTATCATATCTCTTTATCCCTATATAAACACCCACTCTCTCCATGGGAGGGGGGAAGGTATGTGGTACCCTTATGCTGGTAGAACCCATATTGGTGATTGAGAAGTTTGTACCACCTTGGAGGCTTGGCTTGTACATGTTGGATGGAGGATGCGACGTTGAGGATTTGGTTGTATCTTTCTCCTTTCTATGTAATTCCCACTTTTGATACAGTTAATATAATCTCTTTCCATAATCTGTTGTCTCATTGATGATGATGTTTAGAGTTTTCTTCCTTAATTGTTAACTTAGATCAATCATATGAAATGTATGCTTTCACTATTTGTTAGTATCTATATGTTCAACAGGGTCTTGCAGTTTGAGATCTGACGACGCTGGAGCATTGGATCAACAAAGAGCAAAGGGATCTACAAATCTAAGGTAAGCTATCTATCCACTAGTTTTCACTTCTATTGATATAGGAAAGTAGATCTATATTCTGTTTGATTTGTTCTATACTTGCATTAAGCTAGGGAGATCACGCCTTAGATCCGTCTTTGGTAGATTGTCCGTTCACAATGAAATGATCCATGGGGGATCTGGGTATGGAAAAGGGATCTTAATGATGGCCATTGCAAAAGTCAAGGGTAACTGTTTAAGGAATTAATCGTGTGACACCAGGGTAATGATGGCTGGAAAATTGTATGGGTGGGACAACTAGGTGGTAGGGGCTATGGTGGAGCTTCACACGACTAACCATAGATATTTTGGAAAATATGGCTGTACTTTTGTAAAAAAATACTGACAAGGGATAACTGTGACTGTGGGTCCCTCCCCAACCACAATGGTGCTGACTAACTTATGAATGAAAGAAAATGTTGAAACAAACTGAAGACTTGGAAAAGAAACATCATTGAATTGAAAATTAGAAAAAGAAAAACTCTATATTCTAACTAACCTACTCTTGGAGTAGGAGTGGTTTCTTGTAGAATGATTGATCGAAAAAATAGTGCTTCAAGCGTGCGCCAATCACCCATCCTAAATGCAAAATACCATCAAGCTTCACAAGTTTCACAATGTCTCATTATTTAATTTATACAACAAGGAAAGGCCCCAACCAATGCATTGACAACTTCCTTGGGTGCTTCATGAACTTGCTGTCATACAATAACACTTTTTCACCTATAGAAAACTGTCTCTTCTTAATGTGGTAATCGTTCCATGCCTTATGTCTCCCCTTTTCTACTGTTGTGTGGTATTCTACCAGAAACTGTTATTCTTCGAGTTTCATGATTTTCGCAAGAAGTTTTTCAACCGATTCATCCTCTATCATCTAAATGGCATTGCAATGTATAGAATTTGAACGATGAACTCAGCAAGAACCACTGATTCTTTGCCATAGACCAAATGAAATGGATTCTACTCGTGAAGTCTCTTAGAGGTAGTTCTATAAGCCCATAGAACATATGGAATCTTCTCATCCCAGTCATCCCTATATGTGCAACAGACTTTGGTTAATCCTATCTCAAAAATATTGTTTAATGCTTTGACCGTGCCATTCGCCTAAGGGTGATATGGATTTCTCTTATGGTTCTGAATCAAGAACTTAGTTGTCAATTCTTCAATTGTATTATTGAGAAATTTTTCCTTGATCACTTGTGAGACTTATAGGGGATCCAAAGCAAGTTATAATATTTTCATGAATGAACTTAACAGTTGTTTTTGCAGAACAATCTCAGATTGATGCATCTTTGACCCTTTTGGTTAAATAATTTTTCATGGTAATAATGTACCGGGATTTGTATGAGTGGCCTAGATTCCGCAACTGGTCAATAAAAGATGCACCCTTGATAGCTATCAATACTTTTGTGACCATGCCAGTTGTTGCAAAGAAGGAAAATTCTTAACAAAACTTTACACGCAACTTATTCCAACAATCAGTTTGCATTCATGTCTCTTCGTGTAGATACCAAGCCTTTGGGATCGGTCCAATATCATGGAAGATTTGGTGCACATAGAACTACTCCTCTTGATTCCTACTAGTGCTCACATATTTCAATATGCTAATAAGGATAGAATCCCTCACGCAGAATTTTTTTACCATGTTAGTGTGCAAGGATGGATTAAACCTTATCATGAAAGTAAGTTGCGTGGTATCCCACCGAGGTAAATAATATTTATGCAGTGCCAATCATATCATAAGAGTGCCTCTAAGAACTATATATTATACATGCATGCAGTATTGTTCCTCTACCGTGGCTTTCATATCCTTTAATAATGTATCTAGCCGATTGGTTCCATCATATGTTGGTGCTTGATTGATTTCTACACCGATCCATCTGATAGAATTCACCATGGCACAGTGTTTGGATGAGAGTTCATGACTTTTGTTTTTCTAGTTGTCCCGAGAATCCTCAGAATCACTATCAAAGGAATGAATACTTTTGCATCTTACAAAACCTTCTGTGGTTGGATTCACAAAGTAATCTCTCTGTCCTACAGTTAGAGAGTATATCACATCTAAAACATCTCATTCCATGTTCTCCTGAAAGGGCTTGATGTACTATGGACCTTGGTGTGGGTCTAATGGATGGGTCACCTTCATACCATCTGCCTCGAAGGTCATCATTTTGTTCTTTAGATAAATTATGCCATAGTTCTCATCATCCCATTCAATATTGAGCAATGCTGGATAAGGATCTATTTCCCCCATGATATCAATAACTTCAAAGTCCATGGTTTTCTTGACACTGCTCAAATCTACTTTAGCATTCTGTAGGAGACCAATGGGGAAGATACAATATTGGTTTTCCATCAGCAGCTGAATGGGGGAATAGACAAGCTTTGGGGAGCCCATTTCTTCCCATGAATTCTTTGGTAATATTTTTACATCAAAACCGAGGTCCAACATCACATTTTTAATATAATATCCATGTACTTATGCGTTCAGACACAATTATCGGCTCATTAGCTTCCTCTTTCGTTGTCACACCAACTAGATATTTTGCTTTGGAAGCAAAGCATAGATTTATTCATCATTTTCCGCAACATCAAGTAGGCCGTGGAGTGTACTTCGTAGTTTCTAGGTAGATTTCTCATATGCTAAAATAATTTTAAGCAATTAAAACCATAGAAAAACAAAGTCTTTTGCTTGATCAGTACCTGAAATATCACCTTGAGCTTTGATGTTGTCTGGTTGGCATTGTTGATGCAGTATTTCACCCTCTCGAAATGGAGGGGTTGGTATTTGACCAACCATATTTGTAGCTTCCTTGCATATCTCCTTTTGCTGCACTAGAATGTATTTAGTCCTTATAGGGTATCCTTCTAGATCACTAGGGAGTTGGTCATTTTTTATCTACTCTAGATTTCCCTCCTACCCGAATGACCACAAAACTACTAGTGTGCGACCTTCTCGAGGTTCACAATTTATGAAATTGGTAGGCCTTCTTGTGCGATCCTCCAAATTAGTGATGAGATTAGGGAATTATTGTATTGCATGAGTGTTGGGGTAGTAGTAGGTACACCATGGTCTTATGGGAAAAGGACAATCACAGGCTAGATGACCCACTTCATTGCAATTGTAGCATCATAGTGGCCCTGTGAAACCAGCTCCTCATCTGTATCTAAAACCCCCTCTTCTTCCAATTCTAAACCCCCCTCCTCATCCTTATCCTCCTGTCCCTTGGGATTGATTTGCTACTTGAAAGATAGATCAGTCCAAGCTCTCTGTGAGAGCATCCAAATCTCTACACTTCTCAGTACTGTGTGTAGTAGATTCGAAGAATTCACAATAGACCATGTTAGGTACCATTAAGTACTTCTGGAATAGAGTATAAATTCATGAGTGATGAACAAATGAATTACTGATTTCACAGTAGTCATTAGGAGAACCAGTTGGTGGCTCTAGATATGATGGTTTTCCTAATGAATGAAATCGATTCTCCATAGCGAATTTCACAACTATTGCACTAGGTCCTGTGTTGAATGGTCCTCATGGTTGAACATGTCCCCCTATTGTCTGCGAAATTTTTGAAGGGCTATGTCCTTCAGTTAGGAATCCAGTGCACCATCCTTGTGGTTGTTGTGCCTTTGGTGTATTCAGGTCATGTATTCTCTCAATTATTGTTACACACCTATTTATCACACTTAAGTGTTGCACTTTCATCACCACATGGAAGTCTTTCGCATAAACCGTAGGCGTGATTGGAAGGGAATTAACACATACTTTGAATGTCGAAATGTTATATTTTATCCTAATTTTTTGTCCTTTTTCCAATGTCATCGACCCCCTTTTCATACAAAGGGATGGATGATCTCATGTCATCCTCCTTTTCGCTATTCTGAGGGAGTGATGATGTTGTTGCAACCACTTTTTCCTTATTTTAGAGTCAATATCCAGGAAAATCTAGTTGGTTTGGTCAAGGATTCGAGCCACCTCTATCCTCTCTATCCCAAGTAAATCCAAATACCAACTTGATGAGCCAAATCCTCATTTGATCCTATCCTTTTCCCAAATTACCTTATGTCTGTTATACCTTTCAACTCCTATATAATGGAGGCCATTCTTGGGTGAACAAGAGGATAATTTTAGAGCATCATACTTATGATCTTGTAACACTCTAGGGGATGGACATGAGAGCTTGGAGGAGTTGCTGCAAAATCAAGGCTAATTTTGTAAGTGCTTCTTATGTATGCTTTCCATATTTATCAATAAAACTTGGCCCATTATCTCCAATTCGTGTTTCTTATGTTTAATCTATGAAATGTTTATCATTCTATGGTTTGGTAATTAGATATATTTATGCTCAATATACATATTGCATAAGAAAGGAGTTTATCTTTGTTTCTTGTAGGCTCTGATACACACCATAACCTACTTCAAATCTAGGAGCTGAGGTAATTAGGAGTAGCGAGGACAACCATCTAAAGAGAAGTATGCCATCTACTCCCATTTTCCTTTCCCTTGCTTTGTTTTTTTGTATTTGAGCTAGATCTAGGTAGAAGTTAGTGTCCATTTGTTATCTTTTGTCTTGGATTAAAGGAGTCTCAATCCAAGGGAGGTCTCATATGTCCATAGGGGAAAATTTTCCACAATAGAAACTGTCGACTCCACTGGGGACTGATTTATATAAACCATTCCTCAGTTTCTAGCCCTTTGGATTCTTGCTTTTTTCTTGATATTTTCAAAGTGTTTTTATTTTCTATTGAATTCTCCCCTTCCCTCATCATCATCGGGAAGCTCTATGAGTAAGCAATCTGACCCTTTCTCGGATATGGGAAAGGCTTGTGTTTTTTCAATACTTTCTAGACTTCATACCTCCCCTATAAGGGATAACAGAGAGACCATACTCCTCTCTCAATGTCTGGGGGAGCGATGAAATTGATATCATCCCTGTGTCTATAGTGTTATGGGGGCGATGACCTTCTCTTTGAGTGGATTTTTAACCTTGACTTGCTTGATTTATGTCAGATATTTTTCTTAGGACCTTACATCAGATTCGTTCATCCATGATTGTGTCTTTGATTGATTAAAGTTTAGTGATTATCAGAGTTGTCATCTCCTATCAATTTCTAAAGTGTACATGACTGTCCTAGGTTATCTCGATCCTTTGGCCAATTTTAGGTCATCAACAATTTTATCCTTATTAGCTGTAGGCATTCAAACTTATGTCACCTTGATTCAAAATCATTGTAGGTGTTTTACTTGTTTTCTTTTGGAGTCCTTCTCATTGATCTGGGGGATTGTATATGTTGCATCAAGCCTTATTGTTGAGTTTCTCGCGCTTATCCTCTCAGGAAAACTTTCGATCTGTTGAGGGTAATACTGAACTCTTTGGACTTGCTACAACTTTGATTTGATCTTTTATATTAGTTACTTGAATTTTGAGGTTTTAAAAAGTGGTTTTCCCTCACTTTACATTTTTAGGTTCTAGTTTGAACATGTGATGGAAGCATTCTTGCATTTGAATTATTTGAGTTCTTGTCAACTTTTGAGTGCATGTTTTTCTTTCATGTTTTTGCTTCGTGATTCTTTGCATCGTCATTGAATTCTTTCATTTTGTTTGAAAGTAAGGAAGCAAAAAGAGTTGCATTTTAAGTTATTTCATTTAATTTTTGAAAAAAAACAAAACAAAATCTTTTATTCTAGTTAGTGGGTGGATTATATTCAAACTTTCATTTTAGAAGGAAGTAAATTGCATTGGGAATATGCATTTGGGAAAGCAAAATACTCTCATCTTTACCATAAATAACATTCATTGAAAACAAAAACCTTGTATTTCATTTTTGTGCATGGTTTAGAGTCATCAAAACACCATCTGGTCCACTTCCTCTTACCCCATTGAGTAACAAACAACCATAAAAATAAATAAGGAACACAATCTAAAATCAATTAGAATTTCTTTTCTATTTTATATAAAACTTACAAGTCTAGGATTTTAGGGCCTTGATAGTAGGGTCAAAATTTAACTCTTCAAGGCCACAAAAATGAGACTAAAGAATACAAGAGAGTAAAAAAATCCAGTTGTAGCAATTGGCGTTAGTCGGGAAAGATCCTCTCACACAGGAGTCAAACATGAGGTCAAGCAAAGCAAGCGGTTGAGATTTCCCCTCTTCTATAAACCTAGCAGGAATACCACAAGTTTGGGGCTTTGAAGAGTGGTAGATCCTTAGGGTGACGCCACTTCTTCTTAGTTTTGGGTTGTGGATTTGTGTCCAGCATTCCCATGCCCATTTTCCAGTCTTGACTGTTGACTGTACCCCCCCAACTGTTCGTTGTGAATTGGTAAACATAGTAACCTATCCTAGGATTCCACATAGGTGACTATGAGGGGGGTTCGTTTTGTAAGGAAGGTTCCTTTTGGTACCTGCTACATACATTCAATCTCCGCTTCAGAAAATACGGGAGGGTATTTTCCCGTGGGATCTTACTTGCACCTTGGGGGATTATTTGTGACGATTATCGTAATTGTTTCTCATTTCTTCATTGACGACCTCATCTCCCATCTCCAAAATATCCTTACTTCCTTTATTCCTGCCATAAGGGAGTTGTTTGCTTGCTCTTATCTTATATGGACTTTGGTAGTGTGTGATTTTTTTGATGTTTTGCATTCCCTAGGTTGAGTCTCTGTCTATGACAACAATTCCTGAGGCTACCAATCAAGGGACCCCTTTGCACAGGGAACCTCATGCTTTTCCATGTTTTGGAAATGTTGGTCCTCCCTAAATTGCCACATTGAGTATGCCCAAATTGACTATTGGGTTACCAATATGATTATTTTCCACTCTAGTGGTCCTGAATTCCCCTAATCGCTTCCCAAGAAATCTCTCTACATAAAAAAAATCAGCCTCCCATTGAGACTTTGCTTTCTTCACCTGTCACGTCTTCTTCCCTTCCTAGTGAAATCCTTGATGCTAGTAACGAGGAGGCTAAGAAAAAATAGAAAAGGAAGAACAAGAAAAATAAAAATAAGCAAGAGGGAAATCAACCAGTCAGTGTTGAGAGCATTGAGAATGTTGAGAATCCTACCAACATAGGTCACAAGCCCAAATTCCCTTGTAGGATTTGTAAATGTAACCACCTTCTTAACCATTTCCATAGTATTCCCATAGTATTAGAAGTGTGGTCCAAGGTTCCCAAACAACCCGTATTGCCAGCCGTTGTAAGCCATGCTAGTGACATTGCATCAACCAATGATCATAAGGTTGGGGGAACAAGGGGTAAATTCAAGTTTCCTTGTTGGTTATGCAGGGAAATGCATCTCACTCACTTTTTCCCTCGTATGGATGAATATTCACAATTGTTGGAAGACATTGTTGATTCCCAGCAATAACCCTCAATTAATTCCCATGAGTCTTCTCCCAACCAACCATTGTTTGATGAAGTGGTTGATCTGATTCAATCATTGATCAATCTCTCAATTTTCTCAGAGATTTAAGCAGATACCACATAGGTTTTTTTTATCACTTCAGATCCCTCTGGTCAAGGGGTCATTTTTCCCATTTCGATGGAACCCTCTTTGAGTACTGAGCTTGTTTCCTTTGATTGGAATAGGATGGAAAAACCTCATCTTTATTCTTGCATGCCTTTCTAAATCACTATGCAGGCTTGCGATAATATCATACATCACATTATTGTCGATGAATGTGCTTATGTTAGCATTCTATCCTCAACCACTTGGAAAGCTATGGATTCCCCTCAGCGTGTTTCGGTTAACCATTGTTGGTAAAATATATGATGCTTAAATCAACACTTAATTGTCAACCTAGAGCTCATAAGCTTTGAGGTGTCGACACTGTATGTGCAGGATTGAAGGCTACATAATCTAACCTGAGCTAGCCTAATGTTGACAAACAAGTTCAAACTTCAAAGTTTCTCATTACAAAACTACAACTAAATTAAATTAAAAAAGATCAAATAACAATTGTTCTAACATCTACTTTTAAAACTCTAGAAACAAATTCATACACATCTACATTAAAGAATTAACAAATAAAACTACTCTCTATACCTACTCTATTAATCAAAACACTAAATTCAGAGCAATCTAAATTATAATTTACAAAACAAAAGCGAAACTAATTAATCCAAATAAAATGATTACAAACTAAACATCACAAACTAATTGATATAAATTACAACTAAATAAACTAAACTCGCTAACTAAACTAATATTCCAAACTAAACTAAATTAGGTTACAGACTAATACAAATTCTTATAGATTACAAATTGATATTACAAATTAAAAAATTCAAATGAAAGAAAAATGCTAAAGCAAAGTTATAAATTTCAAATAAAGAATAAACTAAATTTTACAATGCCAACTTAAAACTTTTAATATATATATATATATATATATATATATATATATCAAACTACAATCAACGATTTATATGTGCATTGTTTTAATACCCATACCATTTGAGCTTTAATTTAAAACCATGTGAATAAACTTATGAATAAACTGGATCATTGTTTTATATGAATCATTAAATGCCACAAACTAAGATTTATGATGGTTCGACTCAATATAATGTATAACAAGCTTAAACGTTCAGCATATGAAATGAGATTATCCAACATTTGAAGCCACAGACGAAAGCAACAAACATCTTTTAATTTACAAGTAGTAACATCTCGAATGTCAATACAGAATCGATTGTTGATTACAAATCCGATTGCAGAGCCAAATCCCAAAGTAAAGATGGCATTACAAAAAAAATAAAAAAATAAAATTTACAGCTAAAAGATATTCTACAGGCAGCTCGTTAGCGAAATGAACAAAATAATCTTAAACTACAGCTGCGTTAAGCAACCAAAAATTTCAAAAGAAAATCCTACAATAATTATACAGTCTTACACAAATTGCAAGAACGAATTTGATCGCAATTCAAAGGATGGCCACTCCTGAGAACTGCACAAGAATCACCAGAGACAACATACAGGATCTCACTTCCGGAAATTCAATCCTTCATGAAAAGAAATTGAGATACAAAATGATAAGCTTGATTACGATTACAGACTCAAATCTCCTCCCCGTGCAATTACCAGCTATTGTGTTTATATAGTTTTTACATAGGTAATGAATCCAAGGGTTCAGTTCCCGGAAAGTTAATACAATATTCTAAAAATGAAAGCCGTTCAACTGCTTGACTCAATTCCTGGAAATTGTTGAGCCCGTTGTTAATGAATTTCACACAATATGATGAATCCGGTGATAGAATTGCTGGATTGATTGTTGGTTGGGTCCTATTTTGTTGATACCTCCGCGTGATCTCCATGTGAACCGTTTTATTGAATAAATTTTTTGTGTGTTAAATTATCAGTTATACAAAACACATTCTTGGAGCGAACCGAGTTTCTTGGTGATTTTCAATATCACCTGCGTGCTGTCCTCTGCGCGGTGGGATCCTGCTGGTTCATCTTGCCATGACTCTTGGAGGGGGCCCCGAGGCCCCTCCTCTTCCTCTCGAGCTAGCAACATTCAAGAGTTTGGTGGCTGCCTGTGGAAAACGTCCAACTAGTGAGCAACAACAAAAATTTGTGAAAAGATTGGCCAGCATTCCCTCTGTTTCCCTCCCGATTGAAGACCCTTGCAAATCTGTCCTGAATCTTGCTGAACTAGGCCTCATCGGGCAGTTCACCGGCCTATGGCCTTCGCCCAAAGCTGTGGACTGTTGATATATATGTAACTTCGGAATGTATTTCACATATATGTATGTTGTATTCCTATAGAGATGTTATTATTCCTCTATAAGGAAGTGTCGTCATTTATATTGTAAGTGTCGTAACTTATACTTGATGGGTTATTAGACCACCTTGTTGGGGTCGGCCCTGTATAAGTCATGTGGGACAAAGGGTTATTAGACCACCCTATTGGGGGTCGGCCATGTGGGTCAAAGGGTTATTAGACCACCCTAGTGGGGGTCGGCCCAGTCAACATTATGTTAATTGGTTAAGTTGAGGCCGACCTAGTTTAGTAAAGGTCAAGTCAAGTTAGTGTATAACTAGAGAGTGTGTCTCTCTCATTTTACACATTCTATTCTCTCACTCACACTTTGGAGAGTGGCGCACTTGTGGAGGAGGAAGCTCTGCTGCTAGGAGAAGACTATCTCTTGTATTCTGGTTGTATCATTGCTCTATCTATCTCTGAGGAAGTTATTGGGGTTTTTCACCTTTATGGTTTTCCCCAAGTAAACTCTGTGTCTCTTGTGTGCTTGCATTATTGTGTCCAAGATTGATATGCTGTAGATTTGTTGTACATGTTGTTTTCTCAGTTAAGATCCTAGATCAGATTGAAGTAAATTCTGAAAATTTAACATGGACAATTGGGTGCATCGAAACTCGAGATATTTGAGTCAAGATGGCATCAGAAGCTATCTAGTTGGTAAGGGCTTCTTTGTATTTGTTTTTGACAACGCTGAGGATAAGAATCTCATCTTTAGGAACAATCCTTATTTTATGGGCCCTCAGGGGCTGTATCTGAATACCTCAGGGGCTGTATCTGAATAAATGGACGCCGGACTTCAATATGATGCAAGATGTGCCCTCGGTAGTCCCAGTTTGGGTACGCTTGCCTCACTTGCCTTTGCATTGTTGGAATCCAAAATCTCCAGAAGCCATTGGGAATAAGCTTGGAAAATACATAGAACGTGCAGAGTGGAAGAATCAGTATACCTACGCACGAATTTGTGTAGAGGTGGATTTGGAGGTAGGACTCCCTGAAGCAATTAAACTCATGGTGGCCGATTGGTCATACATTCAGAGCTTGATTACGAGCAACTGCCATTTAAATGCCGATATTGCCATGGTTATGATCAATTTTCCAGGTACTGTAAAAAGAAAGGAGATGAGGATGTAGAGAGATTGAAGGTTGATCAATGGCCTATGGTCCAGAAACCAAACTCCGCAAAATAGAACAACAGATCAAAAGATAAAGGAGCACCCATGGGGAGTGAATTCCTCCCTCTGGACAGCTTCAAGGTGAAGGTAGTTCAGCTCCTTCAAGAATAGAGATAATTAACAATCCTTTTGAGACTCTTAGTACTCTAGATGACCAGCCAGTTTTAGTGGTTAATGAGGTGGAACAACAACCCAGAAATATTGTTGAAGAAAAACATATGGAAGAAATTGACCCTATTCAATCCGAAATCCCAACAAGATCACCTACCCCACTCTCCTATGCATAAATGGGAAGGAAGAAGTCTCCAGAGATTTCAAGATCCTCAGATGATGAGACCTTTGAGAGGCCATCAAAAAGAGTCGAGAGAAAATCTCATAGGGAGACACAAGCAGAAGAAGCTGAGAGGCAAAAAATGAAAGGCAGCCAGTCTACGATCGATTTGTCCATAGGCAGAAATACTAGAAACATGCCTCCCAAGGGAGGAGCTTCTCCCTCACAAGCTATTAAATAATGCGTCTAGTCTCTTGGAATTGCAGAGGCTTGGGGAATCCTTCAAAATCCGAAGCTATAAATAATCTGTTGAATTCAGAAAATCCTGAGATCCTCTTGCTCCAAGAGACTAAAATTGGATTCAAAGCCCTTCTTGAGATCAACAATTTGAAGTGGAAAAAAAATGACGGGAAAGCAGTAAGTGCAAGGGGCTCTTCCAGAGGGTTGGCTACTCTATGGGAGGATAAAAAATTACACCTAGAAAGCTCCTTTGAGACACAGCATTGGATCTTCACCGAGCTTCGTCATGCTACAAGTAAGATGACCTTTGCTCTTGTCAATCTGTATGTTCCAGTTCTGTATGTAGAAAAGAAAGATTGTTGGCGTTCTTTGTTTGAATTTTTAGAGCTGCGCTCTCCCAAGAATTTAATTCTTGCTGGAGACTTCAATTTAGTTTTTGAACCTAAGGAGAAGTGAGGAGGAAACACGAGCAGATATCATTTTCTCCCATTTGTTGAAGACCTTATTCAACGGCGCAATTTGTTGGACTTCAAACCAAAAAAAGGGCTCTACAGCTGGTCAACTATCAGAGTTGGGGGGTCACACATTTCAGCTCGGTTGGACAGATTCCTATTGCAAAGTACCTTTCTGGCAGAAAAAAAATATTATATTCACCAAATTTATGCAAAAAATGACTTCTGATCACAAGCCTATCTTATTACAGTTCGAAGAAGAAGTAAATCTGGGACCCATCCCCTTCCGGTTCAGCCCCCTTTGGGCCGAAAGAGAAAGGTTCGTTGACACTGTTTTGAATGCCTGGAGCACTCCTGTCATAGGCTCACCCAGCTTTGTTTGGGAACATAAATTAAAAGCTACCAAAGTGGCCTTGAAAAAATGGTTAAAAAATCCCACTATCTCTCCTTCTAGTCGTTGAAAGCAGACTACCAATCAGCTGTTAGAATTGCAATTTGAGTTGGAGAATAAAGACATTATCCTCTCAGGCATACAGAATGAGCAAACCACCCAACTTTCCACCTTTCACTCTTACAGGCAGGAGGAAGAGCATTGGAGGCTTAATTCCATAAGCCTTTGGCTCAAGTCCGACGACATAAATACTATCTTCTTTCATAACCAATTCAAAGCCCGTCTTTCTCGTAATCACATAGATGAAATCCCGTCTCCTGACGGTGTTTTTCACAAAGACTTAGATCATTTAAAAGAGGATGCAACTTCCCATTTCCAGTAGCTCTTCAATAAAGAAGGCATGGACTCTAAGGAGGAATTCTCAGCTTTTCTTAATCACATACCCCAACTGGTTGAAGAGGAGGATAATTCTAGTCTTTTGCAGCCTTTCTCTGAAACTGAAATCTGCAATGTTATCTGGTCGATGGAGCCCGACAAAGCACCAGCGCATGATGGCTTTTCCATTCATTTCTACAGAATTTACGGGGACATAATCAAGTTGGACTTATACCGGATGATAAAAGGCTTCCTTAAAAAGGCCAAGGTTGGAGGCAGCACAAATTCTACCTTCCTAGCCTTGTTCCCCAAGGAATCAAACCCTGGGACTTTTGAGCGTTTTAGCCCTATATCGTTGTGCAATGCTTCTTATAAAATTCTGTCCAAGCTTCTGGTGAACATAATAGAGCCAATGCTGGAAAAAAATATCTCTCCCAGTCAAGGTGGCTTTGTCAAAGGCAGACATATTATGGATAATGTGGTTCTTGTGCAGGAAACCATCCATTCCATCTACCAAAGGCAAGAGCAAGGGATGCTTATAAAGCTTCATATGGCTAATGCCTTCGACCGGGTAAGACACTCATTTCTCTTTCAGATTCTCCTATCTTTTGGATTTAATTCTGAATTTGTAAGGCTGATCAAAGCTTGTATAGGAAAGCCTTGGATCACCCCCCTGGTAAATGGTAGGCCAACCAATTACTTCCAAGGAACGAGGGGCATTAGGCAAGGTTGTCCCTTGTCCTCCTTCCTGTATATCTTGATGGTAGACTCTCTTAGACGAAAATTGAAAGGAGAGAAATTAGCAGGGACAGCTCCAGGCATTCAAGTGGTGAAAGAGTTAGAACCTTTAAATAATGCCCTGTTCGCTGATGATTCTCTCCTATTGGGAGGTTCCTCTATAAAAATAGCAAGGGATTTCAATGAAGTTATCCAAAGTTTCTGCAAAGTCTCTAGAGCTCTTATTAATAAGAGAAAAAGTGTTGTGTATGGCTGGAAGGTATATCAACCCACCATCCTCCGTATTTACCACTCCTTAGCTTTCATGGGTTACACAGTGTGGGATTCCATCAAGTATTTAGGTTTGCCTTTAACCCTGGGCAGCACGAAGGCATCTCAATGGTTCGAAATCCTCAGCAAAATCAAAGAAAAATTGGCAACCTGGGGTGGACAGTGGCTCACCACCGCTAGAAAGTTCACTCTCATCAAGTCAGTTATCTCATCTCTTCCCAATTATCAGGCTTCATTTATTCTAGCTCCAAAAATGATCACCGAACATATGTCTAAGCTTATTCAGAATTTTTTGTGGCAAGGAGGCAAGGGGAATCATAAAAAATTTCATCTTCCCAGTTTGGACATTGTGAAATGACCTTTCTTTGAAGGCAGACTCCAGGTAAGAGATCCAGGGCTAGCTAATTTGGATATGGGAGGAAAGATTCTATGGCAGCTTTTCTCAAACCAAAGAGATCTAGTAAGCCAAGTTCTCATTAAAAAATGTCTGAATGGGATTTATTTGTCTAGCATGGATGATGGCATATCTAGCAAAGGCACCACACTCTGAAAGCTGTGCAGTCGAGGGTGGGAGTTCTTTAAAGCTCACCTCTATCGAATTTCTGGCAATAGAAAGAACATATGGCTGTGGGATGATAATATAATGGGAAAAGAAACTCTCAGGTAGTCAACCAATTTTGCTGAGTTACGTGACTGGCTCATTCAGCGTGGCATTCTAAAACTGACAGACATATCTATCTGGGATCCTAATGGTAATTGACACGCCTAGTATTTACCACGACCTCCAGAATAGATGAAAAATCAAGAACGGACTCTGCTCGATGCGCTTTCTGGGCTAGCACCGGTGCACTCTCTAGCTCAGGACAAATGGGGATGGGGACTGATAGGAGTTTACATAGCTTCCAGTGGATTTTCTATCCTTCAACCGCATCATACTTTGACTCATACTGCCGCTTTGTGGAAGCACGTTTGGGATCCCTTCAACATCCCTAAAATTAATTTCTTTAGTTGGGTACCCATGCATAGAAGAATTTTGACAGGGGAGAACTTAGTTAAGCATGGTCTTATTGGGCCACACAGATGTCCTCTCTTTTGTATGGCCCAGGAAACAATAGACCATGTATTCATTGATTTCCCTTACACGCAGGAAGTGTGGAAGTATGTTTTTCAGGGGTTCAACACTAAAATTCCTTCGTAGAGCACTATTGTCATTTTATTTTCTACCTGGAAAGACCGATACCCCCATGTGATTAAAGAAAATCCATTTGGTAAAAAATATGGCTTGCACTCCCAAAATACATTTGCTGGGAAGTGTGGTTAGCAAGGAATGAAGGTATATTTCAAAACAACTTGTGCTCCCCCTCAACGGTGGTTGCAAAATCCAAAGCATTGCTGGTAGAAACAATGGATAATCGCCCCTCTAAACAAGATTGTAAATTTTTCGATAATTTCATTCCATTATCATAAGGATCTCTAAGAGAATAACATGTACAACATATCTCTACATCATATCAATCATAGACATAAAAGCAATCACACAAGAGACATAGAGTTTCACTGGGGAAAACCAAGAAGGTGAAAAAACCCGCAACTTCCTCAGAGATAAGATAAGCCCCAAACAAGATCACAAGGATCAAACCCAATAAGATGTCTCTAGCAGATTCTCCTCCTCCTCCACAAGTGCGCCACTTTCTCTCTTAGCTATGCGAGCTTGAGAAGTGAGTGAATGATCTAAATGAGAGACACAACCTCTGTATTTATACACTAACTTGACCTGCCAATAATCCATTGGGGCCGACTTGATAATCAAGCCTAATAACCCAACCACGTGTGCTAACCAGGGCCAACCCCACACTGGTGGTCTAATAACCCGTCAATACAAATGACGACACTTGTCGATGCACATGATGACACTTACAAATACAAATGACGACACTTCCACTTAGAGAAATAATACATCTCTGTGGGATATACAATAAAGTACAAATGTAATACATAGAAGAATATCTTCCGAAGTTACAAATACATCAACACTCCCTCTTAACTAGGAAGGTATTCTTTCGTCATAGGTCATCAATACATATTGGCACAAGTCTTCAATTCTAGAGCTAGATCAACATCACTGGATCACAGAGCATCATCATCATCACTGCTGCTATACTTGACATCTCGATCATTGGGCTGTCTCTAAAATCTGCTCATCATAGGAAGTTCTACAGAGCCAGCCCTTTTTCATGCTGGATGTAGGCCCACCACCTATAGGTCTTCATCATCACTAACCATACTGTGGAATCCTCAGGACATATTACATGAGTCAACAAAACCTCGAAAGAGCATCCCAGGACTGATTATGAGCACACAGCTCAACCTATCGGATCTCCCAGGACCTTTTACATGCCACTGCACAACATGTCCATGGCCACAGATTATCATCTTGATACTCATGATCATACTGATCATAACATCGTTCACGAAGCACAACCCAGATGCACATCACACAGCACTTACATTCACCGACACGGGAAGACACACTTCAACCATCCGTGAAAGGCCCAAAACTTATATCTATGCCATGGGAGAACACATCTACAACCATGCGAGAATGGAACAACACTTATATCGCAGCCATGGGAGAACACATCTACAACCATGCTCGAATGGCCCAGCACTTATATCACAGCCATGGGAGAACACATCTACAACCATGCTCGAATGACACCAACACTTATATCACAGCCATGGGATAACACATCTACAACCATGCTTGAATGGCCCCAACACTTATATCACAACCATGGGAGAACACATCTACAACCATGCTCGAATGGCTCTGGAAATTACATCACGACCATGGGAGAACACATCTTCCACCATTTCGAAAAAGCCTAGCAATTACATCGCGACCATGGGAGAACACATCTACAACCATGTCCGAAAATCTCATGTGCATCTATGTCTTCGGAACTCATCACACATAGTCCAACTGATTATGTAATGTATCCACCTGATACATATCATCACATATGATCTTCTTGATCATCATCATAGCATCATCCTGATGCATATCATCTAGAGTATCATCCTGATACTCATCACACATGATCGTCCTGAACATCATCACTACATCATCCTGATGCATATCATCCATAGTATCATCCTAATACTCAACATATATTATCATCCTGATCATCGTCACTGCATCATCCTGATGCATATCATCTGGAGCAACATCCTGAAGCTCGTCATCCATGATCATTCTGATCATACAATGCAACCACCTGATGCATACCAAGTATCTACCTGATACATGAATATATGATCCAACTGATCATACCAAGCATCCAACCGATGCATATACATATACATGATCCAACTGATCATACCAAGCATCCAACTAATGCATATACATATACATGATCCAACTGATCATACAGAGCAGTAACTGGAGCATCGTCCTGATGCTCATCACACAACGCTTACATCCACAGCCATGGGAAGGATCCTCCTCTCACCAGGCTTGGAATGGCTCCTGTAAATGTGCCCCATCACTTCTTCCTCGAAGTTTCTTCAATATGAAGAACACCAAGCCTCTCTCTAAAGTACTCAAACTTCACTTTGGCTAGAGGTTTCGTTAACACATCTGCAACCTGCTCATTCGTTGCAACATACAGGAGCTTCACTACTCCTCTCTACACCATATCCCTGATACAGTGACATTTGGTCTCAATGTGCTTCGACCTGTCATGGAACACTGGGTTCTCTGACAACTTCACACAACTCTGGTTTTCATAATAGATACAGGTAGCATCTAACGGGAGATCAAATAACTGAGATAGTACCTTCCTCAGCCATACTGCCACATAACTAGTTGAACAAGCTTCAACATACTCTGCTTCGGATGTACTCACTGCTACGCAGGACTACTTCCTGCTAAACCAAGAGATCACACCTGATCCCATACTGAAGCAGCACCCAGAAGTGCTCTTCCTATCTGCAGCACTGCCTTCCCAATGTGAATCAACATAACCCTCCAGGTTAAACTTTTGATTTGCATCATACTTGAGCTCATAATCAACTGTACCCTTCAGGTACCTCAGAATATGCTTTACAGCAACCAGGTGAACACCTCTCGGATCTGTGAGGAACTGGCTCAATGTGTTCACCGCAAAGCAAAATGCTTGTCTCATATTCGTCAAGTACATCAAGTACCCAATCATTTGATGATACATCGTGACATCAACCGGCTCAGATGAAGCATCACATAGAAGCTTCAGGTTCGATGCCATAGGTGTGGCCATGGCCTTGCCGTCCATCATCCCGAACCTCTTCAGGATCTCTACTGCATACTTCCCTTGTCCAAGGAAGATCCCATCTGCACTTTGCCACACCTCCATGCCTAGAAAATAGTGCATCATCCCTAATTCCTTCATCTCGAACTCGGCTGCAAGATTCCTCTTGGTGTCGACAATCAACCCATCCTCTCCTGTAACAAACAGGTCATCCACATATAGGAGTAGTATCACAGGATTTCCTTCCTCAACCTTGTAGTAAGGTTGGAATCTGCTTTAATCTTGGTAAATCCTAAACTGGATAGAAAACTGACCATCCTACCATACCAAGTCCTAGGAGCTTGCTTCAAGCCATACAAGGCTTTCTTCAACCTGCACACATATGACTCCTTGTCACGTGTTTCAAAACCAAGTGGCTGCTCCACATACACTTCCTCTTCGACTACACCATTCAAGAAAGCTATCTTGACATCCATTTGGTGTATCTTCCATTTCATCACTGCATCCAGAGCAAGTACTATTCTGATGGAAGTGTATCTGGCTACAGGAGCAAAGGTCTCTTCATGGTCTATTCCCTCTTTCTGAGAGAAGCCACGAGCTACAAACCTTGCCTTGTATTTCTCTATGCCACCATCTGCAGCATGCTTGATCTTATAGATCCACTTGGAAGTCACAACAGACTTCCCTTCAGGTCTTGGGACCATATCCCAAACATCATTCTTCATGATCGACTGATCATGGCATCCTTCTATTACTGCATCCCATATCTTGGGAACTTCAGATTCTTCAATATCTTCAATAGATAGATTTAAGCTTCGTTGCTGGAAAAAATGTTGTAGTTTTTCTTTTGTAGGTGATTGTACATAATCTTTCCTACAAAACAAGTTAAATTGCATGATTAGAAACATCTCATAGTTTTCAGAACAAATTCTTACACATAAAGAAATATGTCACACAGTCATGCAATTATCTTAGCCAATGCTTTAATACAACATTTATCCATATCCCGTAACTTTCTAGATGCCTTCCATCTCTACCAGAACATTGTTAAGAGTGTGCACAACTCCCAACATGTCAGCAAAGAGGTTTCATTCTAGATAAGTAGCATTGGAATGTTGTACAGTGCCATAGGCCACTTACCCATCACATGCATATTAGTAGTATACTGTTCATTAATGAAAATATCATAATATGCATAATGCACATCCTAAATCTTAGAAACATAAGTATGTACATAACTGTACAACATCATTTAAGTAATCATATAATAAATGACAATTCAAATACTTATCTTTGTTTAGTTGTAGGTTGGACTTCCTCTCAATCTTTGCTTTCTTTCAGGAACTACTGGAGTGTGCTCCCTTTTGATCTTTGCTTCCTTGTAGGAACTACTGGAGTGTGCTCCCTCTTGATCTTTGCTTCCTGGATTACCTGTCCTTGAACTTATATTCATCCTGGACCACTACATGCTTAAGTGTGCGCTAGTGTCATGATTGTGCCATCCTCAAGATCTCATACATAATCATACATTCATTAGTATAATCTCAAAACAATGTATTTTTAAACATGTATAGTCATGAACATTTCAAACACATATAATAAGCATTAGTACTCAAGGTTTCAAGGAAGACTTCTTTTACTCATGCATATTCTTATTTGACCATAGGACTCTTCTGGTTAGTCATATAATTAGTCAAGGTAACAGACATAATATGCATAAACCCTTGATTACTTAAATTTCTAACTTCATGAATAATCATATACAAAAGTATAGGATCCTAACATAGGGTAGGATTCTAACTTGATATAGGAAAACATACTTGGTCATCACATTGGCTAGTTATGTCTAGCAATGTTTTCTTGTTCTCTTCAATGACCTGCATAACTCATAAGTTAACCATTGTAGAACCAAATTATGCATACCTCTATGTGATCCATGACTATGGATGAGTCTTTGTCTTCATGTCACCATGGTCTTGATATAGAACTTGATTTGTACCTTTCATGTTAGCGGATAACATTCTCCTCATACAACACCACAGTGCATTAGTACAATCATTATACAATCATAAGTGTCATAACCCTAATTAATGAATGTCTTTTATCATGCAAATTCATACTTTTACTAGGGTGATAAGACATGTCTAAAATTAAACAAGATTGTTACTAAGCTCAATAACATGAGGACAATCATATTATGAACAGATTTCAAAACATACCTATAATTCACACCTGTCAGATTGCTTGTAGTAGTAGTTGTTTTTGTTCCTTTTGTTCTTAGGATAATCTAAGGAAAAGTGTCCAATTCTTGGTATGTGCTGTGAGAGATTGATCTTCATTCCCCATCTTTTCTTCTAGGGGCCACAAGCCTAGCTTCTCCTTGTGAACATTCCTCCCATAGTCTACTGAAAATAGATCAATTCATTTCTGGCACAGATTCCTTGGATGAAGGAGTCCCATGACCTGGTTAGGTCATTCAATGTGGTCATTACAATTTCTCCATTCTCCACTACTTCATCCACACCTTCAAGTTGTTCCTTTTATCTAGGAGACCCTTGAGAAATAAGACTGCATAGTCTCCGCATTTTGGATCTTGATATTCTTCAATTGATTCCCCAAAGTCATCTTCCGATTTATATTCTTCCCTTCAAATAGCTTGGTCAAGGAATCAAACATATCCTTAGGTGTCTTCAAAGATGACACATGTGGTATGAGGTGGTCTTTGATAGAATCAACAATGATCTTCTTAGCCTTGACCAAGTTCCTCTTGTGTAAGGCCTTAGTCTCTTCTCCCTCTAGGACAAGAACCCCTTCATGTATGTAGGTGTCCAACTTACTCTCTTCTAGAATTAACCCAATCCTATACTTCCATGCTCGGAAGTTATCAGCCTCTTCAAGCTTATCCTCAAGCTTGGTGTGGTGAGACATATTTAAAGAGTACTTCAAATGGAAATAGAAAAGATTCAGGTCTTACCACTTGGTTTGTAGAAATATGGATCTAGAGTTGGATTAGGGTTTGTTAGAGAAACCCTAGAAATTAAAACTTTGAATTTCAAACTTCTAAAAGGATGGAAAGATGCACCTTGATGAGCTGATCAAGCTGGTGTACTCAGAATTTGAAAACTACAAAGTTTCACCCCTCAAAATTGCTTTTCAAACTTCTGGATTCACTCGGGAGGACCCTGAATTAGGGTTTGATTTTCCCAGAGCTTCATCCATCCAAAAAGTTCGATCTTGGTCTCTAAACTTTGATTTTTCCAAGGAGCGTCCAACCATGGTCTCAGATTTCAGAAATTCCAACTTTTGTAGAAACCCTAATTTTCGGCTTCACTAGACAGGACCCCAAACTAGGGTTTGATTTTCCTGGAGCTTCACCCAACCAAAAAGTTCGATCCAAATCTCTAAACTTCGATTTTTCTGAGGAGCATCCAGCCATGGTCTCAGATTTCAGAAATTCCTATTTTTGTGGAAACCCTAATTTTTAGGTCAAAAACTGAAAATGCTCCGAATTGAATTTTGTCTCGATAGAAAGATGCACCCTTCCAAGGAGAGTCAATCTAGCTTTCTGCCTTTGATGATCTGTGAAGAGAAATCCAAATATTAAGAAGCCCTAGCTTCTGCAGCTGCATAATGCCTTCTTCTTAGGTTAGCTCTGATACCATGTTAATTTTTCGATAATTTCATTCTATTATCATAGGGATCTCTAAGAGAATAACATGTACAACATATCTCTACATCATATCAATCATAGACATAAAAGCAATCACACAAGAGACACAAAGTTTCACCGGGGAAAACCAAGAAGGTGAAAAACCCCGCAACTTCCTCAGAGAAAAGATAAGCCCCAATACAAGATCACAAGGATCAAACCCAATAAGATGTCTCTAGAAGATGCTCCTCTTCCTCCACAAGTGCACCACTTTCTCTCTTAGCTATGCGAGCTTGAGAAGTGAGTGAATGATCTAAATGAGAGACATAGCCTCTCTATTTATACACTAACTTGACCTGCCAATAATACATTGGGGCCGACTTGCTAATCAAGCCTAATAACCCAACCACATGTGCTAACCAGGGCCGACCCCACACTGGTGGTCTAATAACCCATCAATACAAATGGCAACCCTTGTCAATGCACATGACGACACTTACACATACAAATGACAACACTTCCAATCAGAGGAATAATACATCTCTATGGGATATACAATAAATTACAAATGTAATACATAGAAGAATGTCTTCCGAAGTTACAAATACATCAACAAATATAATATGCTCCTTTCTGAAGAGATTGGCTGGCTTGGAGTACCCTTGCAGGGAACTAGGAACAAGAACTATCTGTGTCTTATCAGCAAACCTGCGTGGCGACTTCAGAGTCCTGAACTAGAATTCCAGCATTGGTGGCAGAATCAGGATAAAGTCACGATTTTATTTGATGGAGTAGCTAAAGGAAATCTAGGGATAGAAGGATCTAGAGGAATCATCTACGGTCTGGACGGTCATAGTAAAGACACATTCAGTTGGGGCCTTGGTCAAAGCACAAATAACCAGGCTGAAATTTTAGGACTGCTCAAAGCTTGCCAGCTGGCCCAAGGGAATGGTGGCCAAGCCATTCAAATCTTTGGGGACTTGGAAATCTTAATTAAAATATTAATCACAGAAGATAATTTTAAGAACTCGGTGCTCAATAAGATCTTACAAAGGGTTCGTAATCCGCTGCAAAATTTCAGCTCCATCTCCTTTTTCCATATTCTCTGGATTCTTAATAAGGAAGCAGATGCAATGGCCAATTAGGGCTATCTCTTAGCTCATTCTGAGATGATCAAGAATGATGATGATTCACTTTGGTCTCCTATTATGTAGAAAGGCAGGTTCTAATCAATTTTGTAATAGATGGAAAATGTACTTTTATACAAGTGACAAATTGTAAGAAGGGTTGATTAAGCTATGACCCAACTATGTTAAGTCCAAATAAAATATAACCATTTTTGTTAAAAAAAAAATTACCAATTATATCATCTGCATATAAGCCGCCGATCCACGATGCATAGATCCATGATTCCTCTTCACGTGAACCTGCATACAATGAAAAAAAGCAAGACTTAGTTACGGATGGATGATAATCAAACGAAAATTATTAAAACGTGGTTTTTTTAGAAAACAAAACATTTGTTTTATGGTTCGACTTTATGTTTTAATAAAGTTTAAAATATGTTTTATATTTTATTTGTTTTATGTTATGACTTGTTTCATCTCTTTTTCTTTTCTCTTTACTTGGTTTAACTTTTTATGATAATTATTTATAAATATTTTAAAGTTAAACTAATTTTTATTAAAAGGATTAGTATATTAATTAAATAATAATAACCTTTTTAATATCTTATTAATTAATGATTTTACATATTTGTTTAAATTTGAAACAATGTCAAAGACATATTATTAACTTGAGGTTTTAATTTGTATATGCAGATATTATGGAACCAACAAGAATCGTAGGAAAAAGGTAAATCAAGATAGTGAACTAATAAGAAATATGCTATCAAACCTAATGTGGAACTCAGAATCAAATGAAAGGTTTGATGAAGGGTCGGATGGAGTACCGAAATGCTTATTATGTGTTCAATATTGCGTTTAATACATTAAAAATAATAAATTAGGCATTTATTTATGTTTTAAGAGTTTTTATTAATAAAATAAAGTAAAGATAGCCTCATCAAACATAGATGTACTAAATTATGGTAGATGAGTTAGGAAAGTAGCGAAAATGAAGTCATGAAAAATGGACAATTTTCGGATCCCAACAACCATCATCTTTTAGATTTTAATAGAATATCCTATGAACCTTTAGGGATCCTTCCTCACCTGCCCATCCCCTTAAGAGGGAAGAATGTCTGTATCGATGTTATGCTAGTTCAAGTCCCTTTGGATTTTAATTTTCTCCTTGGGTGAGACTATGTCTATGCTATGAAAGCTATTGTGTCCACACTGGTTTAAGTGATGCATTTCGCTCATAATGGAAAAATTGTAATTATTGAACAACTTTCGTTTGTTAGTCCTGATTTGATTGCTGACCATACAAATTCCCAGAATGTTCCTTATATGTGTGGTATCCATCCCACCACAGGTTAATTATGTGGAATCATGTCCCATGCCCTCAACTGGTAATGATAAGGGGCCTCTCACTGCATGCTCGCCTTATTGAGTCTTAGATCTAGTAGTTGACATCATGAACCCTTCAATGGGGCCATTAGAGCCTGATATCCCACATGTTACCTCTATCAAGTCTCTTGACATGCATTCTTTCCAGAGCATCATTCTTCCATCATATGAAGACTTCTTGGAAGCTATGGCCAATAGCCACGATCATAGTTCACTTTCTGTGTCAATCTCATTAAAAAATGAAACCGATAACCATGAGAATAGTTCATTGTCTGTGCCAAGCTCGTTGAAAAATGAAATTCTCCCCCTCACATTGAGTCGAGTCTTCCACCAGATCTAGTACCAGAACCTTGATTTCCTCCACTTGTGTCACTTGATCCTTTTTCTTCCTCCCTCTCTGGTGAACCTATTCCTATTAGTAGCCAAGAGTCTAATTGGTTGCAAAAGAAGAATTAGTGGATGAAATGAAGCTTGGGGGGCATGTATGCAACCTTTGGGCATCGTGTTTGGAAAAAACCTTCCAATGGGTATCAATCAAAGTACCAACCTTTGGATATCATGTTGGGGATAAACCTGCCAATGGGTATCATTCCAAGCAAAATTTATTTTTGGTTCCAAGCTCCTTAAAAAATGAAAGAAGCGCTCCAAGCACAGTTTCATTCTCTATTTCAAGCTCATTAAAAAATGAAGCAGACACCTCGAGCATAGTTTATTTTTTTGTTTCAAACTCGTTAAAAAATGAAGTAGACACCTCGAGCGCAGTATCATTCTTTGTTTTAAGCTCATTAAAAAATGAAGTAGACATCTTAATGTCTGCTAGTTAATGGTTGCACTTACTTATTTTTGCTTATGCCTTGCTACTTATCACTGCCTCGCTGCTATTTTCCATTTCACTTGTTTAATGCTGTCACAGTTACACTTGACACTAGTCGTTTTCTTTACATTGCTACTCTTTCATAGTTACCCTCCGGAGAAACACGATGCTATGTGTGATTTCGATCACATGCCTATTTGAAGATATTGCTTAGGATTGGTTCTGCACACTAGAACTTAGTTGCATGCCATTCGTTCTCTTTAGATGAGCTTAGTATTTGTTTCTTCTTGTGATCATAAATACATGAGAATAAATTATTGAGCATTCTTTCCACCTATCTTCAAGCTCATTAAAAACAGTAAGAGGAGTTGATATTACTTTTTACTTTTTCATGCTTTGGTTAAAACATGAAAAAGATTCCTCCGAGCTTAATATTAATCTTTGTCATGCTCGGTTACCAAACATGATAAAGGTGTCTGGCGAGTATAGGTTTATCTCTTTATTCATCCTTGGTAGACTATTTATGGAAAAGGAATTACACTAAGTTTACTTTTAGTCTTTTTTCGTACTTGGTTATCAACCATGACACAGTCATATTTCGAGTGATCGTTTATCCCTTTTTTGGTTTCGTGAGACTAACTACAAAAAATGAACTCTCTGGAGTCTCCTTTATGCTCTTTTATGACTCCCTAAACATGAAAAGATTGTCGAGCAAGCTTGTTTTTTTTCATGCTTGTTAAAGGATTGGAAGGAATGTCCGTCCAGTATAATTCTAACCTTTTTTCAGGCCGAATGGACTAGTTACGAAAAATGAATGCTCTAGTCAACCTTGGATAGAAGAGTTCTTCCTTGCATTGTTTTATGTTTTTTTTGGGAGAGGGGACTAAATTTACAAAAAAGTACAACCCTAGAGTCTTCTTTAAGTTATTTTCAGACTCTATCAACTTGAAAAGAATGTCGATTTTATCTTCTCCGGGCTCATAAAATTATACATTGAAGGGAACATATGGGACTGAACCCATCCTTCATCAACTTCATTAAACATGTAATGAGCTTCTCATTAAAGATGAGTTATACCGAGCATATTTTATCCTCCTAAAGCTCATTAAAAAACAAAGAGGTACTCACCGATCATGGTGGGGTAAAATTTTAGGGAAGTAGGTCAATTTTTGGAAAGCATTATGGCTGTTGTTTGTTGTCACCCTTGAACATGGAACCCGTTAATTTCTTGTTTTACAGTTGGGTAATTTGCTTGTCTATGAGTAATACAAATCTTATGAATCATTATACTCCTTTGAACGGCCCGAAGAGTGTCCCAGTTATCGTTTCACTATGTTTTGGTCCATATCTCTTCGCGTTATTGCTTCCAAGTCACTTGTCACGCCTCACAATGTTCAAGGGAATTTTCAATCTATATCAACCACTCAACAGTATTATCAAATATCATCCTTGTGTTAGTCTGTTCTCATTTCATGCATTATCTTACATCACTTTCTTGTGTTAGTTTCATGTCGATGATGTGGGACTCATCACAGCCTTCCTTTGATGAGTCTTTTCCTATCGACTTCAACACATTATCCGAGAATTAGACTTAGAAACCAGTTAGTAACTTGTAACTTGCATGCCATAATGGAAGGTCTTCTCATTTTCGACAATGGATTTACATCATTGGTCTCTGATCGAATGATTGCATGATTGTTTGAATTCAGCTCATTTATTTTCATTCACTGGAATGTACTAGGGTGCCTTGGCATTCATTGTCATCATTGGTGATTCCCCTCACACTTGTTAATGGTATACATCAATGACCATTAATAAAGTGTTTTATACCATGTTCAACATCAAAACATCTTTTCACATGGAAATAACTGTACCATTTTGGGATCGAGATGAAGACCCTGGGAACCTCTTAGGCACCTACCTTTGCTACATGCTTTTCCCAGGTTGTGATGGATATTATTTGAGTACTAAGAAGATTCCAGTATAGTGATCATGATGGCGATCTCATTGATGTATATGCTGTCACATAGATCCACTTTGTATTGGTTCATGGCTATGTTTTTTTCATATGGTATCTCCAATGTGTATTATTTTGTGGCTACTACATAATTGAGTCATGGAGGTATGGATCCACATTGTATTTTTAGTGGCCATATCCTTAGTTAGTGCTTTCATGGATAAAAAGTGTATTGGTCGATGACCATGCTTTGGGTCATTTTATTCCAAGCATGGTTATTCCTACCTTAAGGATGATACATATTTACTGTTTGATGTTTGTTCACAGCTTTTGACCAAATATCCTATTCCAACACCCTTGTACACATATTTTTGTAAAGTGTTTCAACCATCAATATTTCTTCTAATCTCACACTTTAGGGGGCATTTGTTACACACCTATTTGTCACACTTAAGTGTCACTCTTTCATTACCATGTGGAAGTCTTTGCCATAGTCACTAAGCATGATTGGAAGGGAATCAAATTCTTTGAAGGTCAAAGTATTATATTTTAACCTAATGTTTTGTCCTTTTCGAATGTTATCGTCCCCCTTTTCATACAAAGGGAGGGATGATCTCATGTCATCTTCCTCTGCCATATTTTGAGGGAGCGATGAAGTCCCATTTCATCACCCTATGCATAGTGTTAGGGGAGTGATGATGTTGTTGCAACCACTTTTTCCTTATTTTGGATTCAATATCTGGGAAAATCTAGTTGGTTTGGTCAAGGATCCGAGCCACATCTATCCTCTCTATACCAAGTAAATCCAAATCCCAACTTGATGAGCTAAATCCTCATTTAATTCTATCCTTATCCAAAATTACCTTATGGTTGTTATGCTTTTGAACTCCTATATAATGGAGGCCATTCTTGGATGAAAGAGAGGAGAATTTGAGAGAATCATACTTATGATCTTGTAACACTGAAGGGGATGGACAAGAGAACTTGGAGGAACTGCTGCAAAATCAAGGCTAAGGTTGTAAGTGCTTCTTATGTACTCTTTCCATATTTATTAATATAAACTTGGCCTATTGTCCCTGTTATCACCCAAAAAGTGCTCACTAGCTCATTCCCTTATTCACATGACCCATTTGTCCACTTTTCCACCATTTGAGCCTCTAAAACCATCAAAAGGTCAATAAAAGACCACAATACACCATTTTTCCCCTCAAAATATATATTTTTCCTCAAAAAACACAAAAACCCTAAAAAATGGTCCAAAATTCCCCAAAAATATTAAAAGGGAATAAAAATATAAAAAATATTCAAAAAAAGAAAAAGAGACCTAAACCATGTTGGTTAATACCATTGGTTTCCTCAAAACCATAATGGTATTCCCATCACCAAAAATTATAAAAAGGTGATAGGGGCTCCTCACTTTCCATCCACATTTCATCCTATCCTTATGCTACCAAATTCCTTTTAAGAGCCATTGCCTCCTATTGTGAGTTTGAAGAATCCCCATTTCAGCATCTTGGAGAAGAGACCATTGGAGCTTGGAGCACCTCAACCTTGGAGCTCCTCAACACCAAACATCCTCACCTTTGAGGTAATACAAAAAATCCATTATTTTTTATCTTGTTCTTCCATGGATCTATTTGCTTATTGTTCTTAATCTTGTTCTTGTTTATTTACATATGTTTATGATAATGTTAGATTAGATTTATAATTGTTATTTGCTTTTCATTGAAACTGCTATTACTTTGTTAATAGGTGCATCTCTTGCACATGCTTGGTTGAAAAACCAAGCAACAGTTTTTGGTGACTCCGCTTTGTTTTGAATTTTAAATTTTTGCTTTAGATCTTATTTTTTTACTTGTTTTTACCATTCCAATAAGCAGTTCTTCCATACTAGACAACATATTCATTGTTTTCCTAGCTGTTGGCCTTTTCTGTAGCCTTTAACAGAACGAAATTTCATTTTTCAGTTCCGCTTCCGGCGACCTTTTTTTTTGTTTTCGCATCGCGGCTTTTCGCCCGACAGTCGCATGGCTGATTGCGACCTCACGACAGTTTTCCGTGCGGCGCGCCGCAGCTTCGTGGCCTTTTTCTGCGCTGCACATCACGGCTTCGCGGCCTTTTTCCATGCTGCACATCGCGGCTTCGTGACCTTTTTCCGCGCTGCACATTGCAGCTTCGCGGCCTTTTTCCGCATTGCACATCATGACTTCACAGCTCAAACCCGCGATGCACATTACGGCTTTTTCCCTAAAACCCGTGATGCTGTTATTTTTCATTTGGCCCAATTTTTAGAAAATTTTTTGCTGCATTTTTTGCCCATTTAGCCTATTTTCCAGCATTAATTTTTCTGTATTATTACAGCAATAGTAAATCATTTTCTATTCCATATGCTCCATTAAAATCTTTTTAAAAATTTTTAGCAAGTGAAAGAAAGCTTTTTTAAGCACTTTGTTTAGATCATAGATTTCACTTCAAATTTGCTCAATAGTTTTTCCCAAGCAAACGTTTAGAAATCCATTAATTTCTTGCAAATTTTATGTTATTTGCTTTCCTTTTAAAAATTATTTCAAAAGTCCATCATTTTTGAATTATTTTTATTAAAGCATTTACATTTCAGAAAACGCCTTTATTTTTTGCAAATTGGAATCGTTTTGTTTTTAATTTGTAATCAATCGCCCAAGCAAGGAAAATTCATTTTCAGTTAAATAATCACACTTGCACCCAATCTGCCACATTTTTAATTAACTGAGCCTTAAAATCTACCTAAACTCAACAAACACTTTAACCCCACTTGGGGAACACTTGAAGAATCTTGTAGCTGGGTAGGATTGGAGGGATAGGTGTTTCCAATAACACCCCTCAATTATTTACATTTGAGACATAGTGTTTTGACTTTTAGGGTCCGAAAAATCCCTTATTATCTGTTGACACGGTTATACACCAATTTATCGGGAAGGCCTCTCCCTTAGGAGAGTTGAAGTAGCCAGACTGGTTCCGGAAGCCTGAGTGAAATACCACAATCCATTTAGTAACCGAAGGATACCTTTCGCAGTTCTCGGTGTACTACCCATATGGGAGTACAACAGTGATAGAACCAAACTATAGATTCACCCAACTGAACGTGTCATGAATGGGGTATCTCATTGACCAATTTTTAGGATTGTCTACCTGGTGTCCCTCCCGGTAGGGGGATATCTAGCCTTTGATTCCACTACCCATATTGTCTGACTTGGATTTCATCACCTTGTAGAGGATATGTTTAGTTGAGTCATAATACCACTTTTAGTTAGGTGTTTGCATGCTCTGCTACCCCCCTTGGTCTAGTAAGCGCCACCTTTTTTTTCTAGGAACCGTTTGATTTTTGGTATTCTGACCACTATTCTTGATTCCTCCACTTATTATAGCACATCTGTTATAATAAGCACTTTTGAGGTTGGTTGTTGGCCTGAGAGCCATTATTTTTCACTCCCCTTTTGCACACATCGTGGCATTAGGGTCTTGAGTTTTTTATCTCACCACCATCCATTGGCATTTCTAGACATTTCTCACCATTGAGAACTTAAGACGATCCCGCCGTTTTCAGGGTGAACCCCCTTAGTTCGGTACAATTGACTCTACACGTCATAGACGTAGAGCGTTATCCCTTGACTCCACACTTCATCGGCATAGAACCTAGTCATCCGATTCTGACGTGCCACATTTTACGTGCCTCATTTTACATCTGACTCTGAGGATGAATCCGAACACCCTACTGAGACATCACCAACCAACCCCATGGCTGGATCACAATATGACCCCCTTTTTACGAGTGCTGTTGGAGCTACATCAACAAAACCCACTACTACTGTGCCAACCACGGTAGCCACAACCCCCTTAGGCATGCCTAACATGGGGGCCACACCCTCTCTAGGCATGCCCAACACAGGACCACCACCTATTTTAGGTATTCCCAACATGGGCGTCACCCCCCCCCTCATCACCACTACCCAAATCCTAGTGATTACTGGAACCATTCCTAACCCATCTGCAACCCATGTTGCACTTGTGAGCGCAGGCCCCTCCCATACCACATCGGCTGGAGGACATATCCCTTTCACACCTTGCATACCCTTGGGGGGCACTAGACCAAGCCATAATGCTACCATTAGCAATTATACCCCAGCAACGATGCTACACCCATCTCCCAGTCTTCCATACATGGCTAGTCTAAACTTACTAGAGCTGGCAAGGTTAACCAACGACCCTATCAGACATGACCCTACATGGCCCCCCATGCCCACAAAGATTCCCTCAGATATCCCAAAATTTGAAGGAAAAGCTGGGGAAGACCCCCAAAACCATATCATGTCGTTTCACCTATGGTGTTCCTCTAACTCCATAGTAGATGATTCCATCAAACTGAGACTTTTACAAAGAACTTTCACCGACTCTTCAGCCAAATGGTACATTGAGCAGCCACATGGGACCCATCGCACTTTTACATCCCTCACATCAACGTTCCTTCAGTTCTTTCAACTACCTATACGCTATGATGCAGGAGTGGAAATACTTTTGTCTTATAGACAGAACACCGCTACACACATCACTGATCATATCCATGAGTGGCGTAAGTGCCGTAGCCTCTACAAGATAAAACTTGACGACCGAATCTTTTTGGACTGGTTCCTCAAATCACTCCTCCCCCTCATGGCCAAAGATGTAGCTTTAGAACGACCCTAGTCGGAAGAAGAATCCATCTTAAAAGCTCAGCAATTCAAACTCATATATTCCCAGTTAGGATATATATACACTATTTTACCTGATGCCCCATGCGGCAATCCATCCCTCCATGATGCACTGGGGGCATCCCATGCCGTCGATGGTATTATTGGCCAGGTTATGGCGCAAAAAAAACCTTTTACCATGATGAATACAAACAATGCCCCAGACCTTTCTATGGCTTCATCTCATTCTGGAGCTACAAATTCATATGCTCCAGTAACTCACACCCACCACAATCAAGGACCCTCATGTCCACCACAGTGTTATGGGAAAGCACCATCAGCTTATGCACCACATTCATACTATAACCAGCAGGCCCACCAGACTCCAGTTCAGCCACAAGCCCAAGTGGCTTATTATCCTCAACAGGCAGCACCTCTTGCTCCAACACTTCCAGCAGCTCAAGGTTACCCACAACCACAACAAGAAACAGGCCCACCTCATCACGCACCTTCAACCTATCCACCTCTGGTTTCACCCCCTATGTATTACCATCAGCAGGACACACATGCTCATGTTCACTCACAAGCCCCAACAGCTTATTACCCACCACAGGCAGCGCTTGCTGCACCACAACCTCCAGTCGCTTAGACTTATCCTCCAAACAACAACAACGCTACCCCCGCCAACCAAAACCCTGATCGACCACCGAAACAAGGTAAGAACCCCAATTTACAAACAAACCACCCGTGTTCCATATGCGGAGTATACGACCATTACACACACACTTTCCCCGATACCTTGCCTACTCATCATCATTATCATTCTCGTCGACGATACTGGGGGCATCCACCCCGCAAGGGGAATCCCCCATCATCATATCATCACTTCGGCATGCCACCATGGCCCACAGCCTCATGGTACACCCGCCCTCCAGTAGTTGGTCAATTCCCTGTTGATTCCTCTCTAAAACAACATTTGCACCACATTGACACCTCTGAGTTCGAGGGAATAATAGATTATCTCGAACCTGGGATAGGGTGCGTGATCAATAATTTTGACCCTACCCCATCACCTCTATCTCAACACCTCAATGAGCCCATCGTTCAAACCAACACATATGTGATCCACAATCACAAACCCCATGCACATCGTATGGAGGCAGGTCATTAACCCTGCTCACTTTTTCACATTCGTGATCTCAACCATTTTTGAGGTCACGTGTCACTTGGATATTTGAGTTGATTTGATACACATAGTGTTTCGCCCCCACGGGTCATCATTTCTCCCCAACACTGCATGCTTGGCTTGGTAGGCTCACCTTCATTTATAGCTATTTTTTAACCTCGTTTTTTTTCTTTTGACCATTCCAGAGTCATTTGAACTCCATTTTTTGCACCCTATGCACCGCCAGATTCTTATTTCCACGCCCGTGATGATGCTTGAGATCATTTCTCGCTCTCATCCCCAGATTTTTTGAGCATTTTTTCCCATGCCCCTTGTCGCCTCGATTTGCGTGCCACATCGGCCATCGTCTATTTTTGACGAGTTTTATATAGTCGGATTTAGTTTTCTGCACTTGTGATGATGCTTGAGATCATTTCTTGCTCTCACCCCTAGATTTTTTGAGCATTTTTTCCACGCCCCTCGTCGCCTCGATTTGCGTGCCACATCGGCCATTGTCCATTTTTTATGAGTTTTATATCGTTGGATTCAGTTTTTCACGCTCGTGATGATGCTTGAGACCATTTCTCGCTCTCACCCCAATAATTTTTGGGCATTTTTCAAAATGCCACTCATCGCCTCAGTTCGCGTGCCACATTGGTCGTTGCCCATTTTTTATGATCTTTATGTCGCTGGATTCAGTTTTTCGTGCTCATGGCGATGCTTGAGATTATCCCTTGCACTCACCAATACCTTTTTGTTTGGTATAATTTTATCCCTTTTTCGGGCCAAGCAATTCCTTTACAAAAAAGGCACTTAGGGAGTTTCTGTTAAGCTCTTTTCTGACTCCTAAAACAATGAAAAGATCGCCGATCAACCTTGCTTCCTTTCATGCTCGCTAAAAGTATTTGAAAGGGCGTCTACCTGGTATAAGTTTACCCCTTTTTCGGACCTTGTAGACTACTTACGAAAAAGGAATACTCTAGTCACATTGGCTAGAAGAGTTCTCCATTTGTATCATTTTATGCCTTTTCGGGCCTTGGAGACTAACTTACAAAAAAGAACACCAATGGAGTCTACTTACCACTTTCAAACTCTCTAAAAATTGAAAGCAACCATGAGCAATCACCGTCTTGGGCTCGTATAAATCCACAGGATGGTACTCCACCACCATTGCAGAGTCTTCTTATCGTTTTCAGACTCCTTAAAAATGAAAGCACTTACGAGCATGAACAGTCCTGGGCTCGCACAAACCCACGGGATAGTACCATTTCAGAGCACACTTTTATCCCTTCGTGGAGCTCATTAAAACTATGAAGAAGGATCCAATGGTGCTTCTCGGCACCACAACAGATCATGTCTACCCATATGGCAGCTTCCCCATTTTGGTCACCTTTGTTCAGAGTATTCTACAGTATGCCACCCTGATACTCCCCCTACAACATACATCAACTGGACCCCCCTAGATCACTCAAGTCTGCCATACATACCCCTAAGCTATGATTCCCACACCTAAAAATCAGTTCCATATGCTGCTAGGTCAACCATGTCATCATGCTCTGAACAAAGGAAGTTTGAGTCAACCCACTCCATTACCCCAGTTATTTCCCATTCCCACAGTATGACAGTCCTTCCATCAGTACTATCACATATCAGTTGTCCACCTCGCACTCCTATCAAGGAAACATCATTACCTTGGTAGTTTCTAGCCTCCCTTTGTCGACACCAACCAAATATATTCCATAGGATAGACCCAGAGGTCCTTGTGCCTTGGACTCATCACCATTTATGACGAGTGCCTATGGATCATTTTGAAAGCAGTCCTCAGTGCCTCTCCAAATGATTGTTTCTCACATGCTCGACTTCAACACCTTGATCGCATCGTTGAGACTTGTACAGAATATCAATCATTTCAGTTATTTGTTGAAGACCTTGGATATCATCTGACTCTACCACATATGTGAGTCTAATTAAGGATACAACCAGTTACATTTTCCTATGGATATTCGGGTTGCGTTTATCGACAGTTTTCAGATGCACCCTGCGTTTGTACTCCCTTGAGTATATAGTTACACTCCTCAGAGTTGACTCATAGTTATTGAGTCCCTACAGATGTTGGACACCTTCAGTTTCAGCAGTTCATCAACCCTTCTGACACCTTATTTAGAACGGTTGTTGCTTTTTCCAGTGTATCAGTTATTCGAGATTAGTCATACATGATCATGAGTACGTCCTAGATTTGTGTCCCCTCTGGACCATTATGATGTACCAAATTTTTTTTATATTTTATAAAGGTCCCCCTTCTTGGGCATAATTGTTATGTATATGTCTTGATATGAGCATGGGTATGCCCGCCTCGTCATCATCAGAGATTACTCCTCATTCATTTTGAGGCCATGTAATATTTTTTGTTTTTTGTAGCTTCTAAGGAGCCATTGTTCCAATCTCCAAACGGTCTCTTCTCTTCTCCAAACCCCAGGAAAAAGACAAAAGAACTATGATGTCTATCGGTCATACGATGAGTTCCTTCCCTCACACATCAGGGGGCAATCTGTTAACACCCAAAAAGTGCTCACTAGCTCAGTCCCTTATTCACATGACCCATTTGTCCACTTTTCCACCATTTGAGCCTCTAAAACCATCAAAAGGTCACCAAAAGACCACAATACACCCTTTCTCCCCTCAAAATATATATTTTTCCTCAAAAAACACAAAAACCCTAAAAAAGGGTCCAAAATTCCCCAAAAATATTAAAAGGGAATAAAAATATAAAAAATATTCAAAAAAGGAAAAAGAGGGAAAAAGAGACCCAAACCATGTTGGTTAATACCACTGGTTTCCTCAAAACCATAATGGTATTCCCCATCACCAAAAACTATAAAAAGGTGATAGGGGCTCCTCACTTTCCATCCACATTTCATCTTATCCTTATGCTGCCAAATTCCTTTTGAGAGCCATTGCCTCCCATTGTGAGTTTGAAGAATCCCCATTTCAGCATCTTGGAGAAGAGACCATTGGAGCTTGGAGCACCTCAACCTTGGAGCTGCTCAACACCAAACATCCTCACCTTTGAGGTAATACAAAAAATCCATTATTTTTTATCTTGTTCTTCCATGGATCTATTTGCTTATTGTTCTTAATCTTGTTCTTGCTTATTTACACATGTTTATGATAATGTTAGATTAGATTTATAATTTTTATTTGCTTTTCATTGAAACTGCTATTACTTTGTTAATAGGTGCATCTCTTGCACATGCTTGGTTGAAAAACTAAGCAACAGTCCCCAATTCATGTTTCTTATGTTGAATCTACAAAATGTTTATGATTCCTTGGTTTGGTAATTAGATCTATTTAAGCTCAATATACATATTTCATAGGAAAGGAGTTTCTCTTTGTTTCTTGTAGTCTCTCATAGACACCATAAGCTTGGACTTCAAATCTAGGAGATGGGGTAATTAGGAGTAGTGAGGATGTCCGTTTAAAGAGAAGTAGGCCATATACTCCAATTTTCCTTTCCATTGCTTTGCTTGTTTATATTTGAGTTAGATTTAGGCAGAATATAGCATCGATTTGTTAACTTCTATCTTGGATTGAAGGAGTCTCGATCCAAGGGAGGTATCACTTGTCCACAGGGGAAAATTTTCCACAACAATTATCCCTACTAGCTTACAATGTACTTGAACTATCTCACTATTTGATGATGAGGTTCTGATTCCCCCTCCCATTCCCATTGAGTTTGGATAGTGAGCCATGGATTCAATATTCATTGCTTGTTCTAGACTAGTTTTGGGTGAGTCGATTGCTTGTTGCGATAGGGGCATATTTGTTAGAGGCAATAGAACCTGAATGAACCACTCCTTATGGTGGGATTCATGTACTTGATATGTAAGCTTTGATATCATGCCTATGAATATCTGTGCATATGCGCATGTGAATTCTCCAGGAATTTGTCACATTTATCTTAGTTCCACAACACCCTACTTTTTAGATTTTGGCCATGCAAATTCATCAAGAAACAGATTCTTAGTTTCCACCAAGTTAGGGGCCAACGCATTTGGAACTCATCTTTCGACTAGCCTCATGTACCACTAGAATGCCCTCCCGTGGAGGGTTGTTTGAAATTCCACCAACTTGGACGTTGCTAGGGTTTCCCCAACATTCCATATGGATTCACTGAGAAACCAACGTTGAGCTATATCATCTTCTTCGTTTCCAAAAAACTATGGGAATATTAAGGGTAGTCTTGATGGTTCCCATGCCATTGGTGTGGCTGGAGTATTTACTAAAACAAACCCTTATGGTCCTAATTGCGTAATAAAATTGCTACTAGTTTGTTGAAAACTACTACTTCCTCCTATTAACGAACTAGTTTGAGAACTATTTCTAATACTATGAATCTGAATATACCAAGGTAGTTGTAACACAATATTTTGTTATTTTCTTACTAGATTTTGCAGGGGTACCATGGGTTCAGTCAAGGGGGTGTTTGATTTGTTGCTTCCAGTTCCTTGTTCAATGAGGGGTTCAATTTCTGGAGTACATCCATTTTTTGCAGGTCCTGATAGTTCTTGGTGATCCTCTCGTGCATTTAGGGATGATTATGGCGTTTGATGAAACAATTTGTTACACAATGACTAGTCATCATGATACTTCCTCCCACTTGTTCCTCCCCCCAGATTCCTATTAATAGGATATCTGGCATGTCCATCCCATGCTCTCTTAATTTAGTGCTAGTAAGTTCCTCTCTCAACTTCATCTGATGTAGCTCCTCTTGGATTTCTTCACTATTATCCACATTCCTTATATGTTCTTCCAGTTGAGCGCTATTCCTCCTTGCTTCTACCAAATGGTATTTCAAATATTTTTCTTTAATCGATGCTCTTCGTTTTTCTCGCTCAACCCCAGATTTAGCACTATTAATCCCCTCAATTGATGATAGATCTACCTTCTACAATGTATAAACAACACCGCAAATTCCTCCTGAGCATGAGGGGGTTACTCCTCCATTCCTATCTAGTCTAAAGGAAGAAACCCAAATTCCACTAACTAGGTCTTGATCCATAGGGGAACTTCTTTCAGTAGTCTTCCACATGCTCCTCTCTTGAGTTCATATTCATGTTTTAATGCAGATTGATTATTTTTAGCTGCAAATTCCAAAGTATAGCCAAACAAAGTGATTTCTACCTAGAAATCAAGAGCCCTAGTCAGGGGCTAGTCTAGCTGATTTAAACAAATTAGATCTCTTACAGTCCACACCACAATTTTCCTTTGTCTATTGCGATACTCAGGTGCTTCCGCAAATCTCCACAACCACTCTGCTAGGTTCACGAGAAGCTCAACCCAAAACAATTTGTATTGATCTAGAAGTGGTCCTCCATAGAAAAGGTATTGTCTAAACTTTGTTACTTCCCACCACTGTAGTTTAGCTTCTTGGGTTGCGAAATCCGAGCTTCTTTTCCCACAAATCCAGAATCTGAGTTGTTATCACCAATTCAACCATAAAATTAATAAAGTCTTGTTTAAGAACTAAGTCTTGGAAATGGAACCATTTGTTGGAAAAAATGGAGACCATGGTTCTTGCGCATGGACCAGGAAAATGGCGTTGTTGTAGTCTAGTGTGCTGGAATTTTCAATCCCCTTAAGGGGGAAAGTCTCACCTGAAGCACAACCAAGACTGATGTGGAATATGGATTAGTTAACTGTATGGTGGAGATGGGGTTTTACAACAACAAACATTAAACAACATTCGTTATATCACAAGAATACTTAATCAGATTCAACATTCATCCATTGAAATAAATACTATAAACAAAAAGGAAGCATCACAATGACATGTATAATACAAAATTTAAGGGGGGGGGGGACAATAAATTTAATTATATTAATGGATCTTCATTATAGCAACAATATTACAACCTTAAGCCTTACATTCACCACAAAATTGCCCGTCATAGGATACATACTTGTACAAGAGAACCCAAAATCCAATTACAAAACCTAGGCCTTAGATCTCTCTAACTCTGTTTGCAACTAACTCTTCTGATGCTCGGGTCTTCTTAGCTTGGATCCTTTTGTGCATGCTCTTATCTCTCTCTTGTCTTTATCTTCTTCTTCCTTTTATACTTGTGGATTGGGTCCAAAACAGGTCCAAAATGATTGTGGTTGTTACATTTCTTCCATAATTTTTGGTACTTTTCCCTACTTATGGTACTCTTCCACGAATTCCTTCCTTTCCACGGATTCTAGTATTCTTCCACTACTTCCTTCCTTTCCACAAAGTATAGTATTATTTTACTACTTTCTTCCTTTGAATTCTCTTCTTCCACTTCCTTGGTCCACTTCAAAAGGAAGGAGCCAATCGTCTCAATCGAGATGCTCATGAGAATTACTAGAACAAAAAATAATAAAATATAAATAGAAGCATAAATTTATATATGTGCATGCATTATACTAAACAATCACATAATAACACACAATCAAATGAGAGGTATCCAACACATAGTATTCTTATTCATTCCATGCATTCCTCTCTTTCTCTCACATATTTTCTTTCTTTACAATACTTGATACCTTATAATCTATGCAAGCCACCCCTTTTCTTGCTCTTAAATCTCCTTAGATACATCAATTTACAACTATTGATAAGTAATTAAGTTTAATTATCTATGTTACAATATTTATTTACAAAGATAGATCATCGCATGGTAATCATATTGCATGTGGCTCAACAATATGGCATGCATAGAAAAACTGTAAAATAGGGCACCAAAACACACAACCTTTGTGATGGTGTAAGGCACATATCAAAGTGGTATAATATTTCTGTAGGGGCATATGAGGCACTTTTCTTGCAAATGCATCCATAATGTATCTCCCACCTAGAAATTTTGTGGAACCTGATGTTGATCATGATGTTACTTGTACTTAGCATTGAATTTATAGAAAATATCATGAACTTGTTATTGGAGATCCTTGATCCATTCAACAAATTTGGTTTCCTAATCAACCTCGATGTGAGCATGGGAGGATTCTTCATGGGAATTGTTACATTAATTGGGGCTAATGGATGGAACCCCAAGCACACCTAGAAAGGGATGTGACAAATAGAACTATGATGGGCTCTGTTGTAGCTATATTTAACATAAGGAATACTTTCATCCCATGTGCATGGATGCGTGGATTTGTACATTCTAAGGATATGCACAATCATCCTTTTGGATATATCTATTTTTTCCATCAGTATGTGGGTGGAAGACTGTCAGTTTGGTCAGTATGGTGTCCATCATCAACCATAGGATGGACCAGAAATAACTTAGGAACCTACTTTCATGATCTAAAATAATGGTTTGTGGGAGACCAAAATGAACCCAAACATGGTCAAAGAATATATTAGTGGTGGAATTAGCTATGATTCTCTGCTTAGAAGGAATGAAAATGAGCATATTAGATAATTGATCGAAAAACACAAATACATAGTCATTTCCATGCATTGTTGAAGGAAGGCCATACATGTAGTTAATGGAGACAGACTTCCAATGCTTGTCATAGGTAGGTATAGGTGTGTACAATCCTTTTTTCTTGATGGCATGTTTGGAAATGGTACAAGTAGTGCACAATCTGATATACTTGCAACCATCCCATAGGATCTTTTTCCATAGAAGTACCTTTGGAATATTTCCACTTTATTTTATGTGTCAAAGTTCCCTACCACTTGAATTTATTGTGCCTTTGAAATCATCATCTCATGCTTGATTGAAAGAACATAGAGGTGGACTAGATGGCATAAAATTTCATCCTAGATATGGAAGTATAAGACTAGTTTTCCTACATGCAATGTCTAATAGGTAATAGAAAAGTTGGGGTCATCACCATACAATTGAGGCCACCTGACGGTCCTATGTCCACAAAATTTGAGCACGGTAGTTAGCGCTATGACCATAGGTTGGTTGATGTAGTCTACAACACGATTTACGGTGCCCTTCTTATACTTGATGTTTAGGTGTAACTATTGTAGGTGTGTGGACCATTCCCATGTTGAAGTAACCTACCACTCGAATGTAATGTGAATCTGAAATCATCATATCATGCTCGCTTGAAAGAACATAGAGGTGTCCCAAATGGCATAAAATTTCATCCTAGAGATGGAAGTCTAGGATTGGTTTTCTTGCATGCAATGTCTTATAGGTAATATCAACGTTGGCGTCATCATGATAGAATTGGAGCCACATGGAGTTATCATGTCCACAATTGTTGAACATATCGTCAGTGCTATGATTTGAGGTCAGTTGATGCAGTCTACAATGTGATTTAGGATGCCCTTCTTATACTTGATGCTCAAGTGAAACTATTACAGGTGATGTTGATCATTATATAACTTCCTCTATGTCTACATGAATTGCAAGGGCTTATGATCAATGTGGATAATCATATCCTTCCCTAGGATGTAATGTTTCCAGTAGTGATATGCCTACACAAAGGAGTACGTCTCCTTGTCATAGGTTGGATACTTGTGAACCACATCAAAGTGTTGATGTATATGTAACTTCGGAATGTATTTCACATATATGTATATTGTATTCCTATAGAGATGTTATTATTCCTCTATACGGAAGTGTCGTCATTTATATTGTAAGTGTCGTAACTTATACTTGATGGGTTATTAGACCACCTTGTTTGGGGTCGGCCCTGTATAAGTCATGTGGGTCAAAGGGTTATTAGACCACCCTATTGGGGGTCGGCCATGTGGGTCAAAGGGTTATTAGTCCACCCTATTGGGGGTCGGCCCAGTCAGCATTATATTATGTGGTTAAGTTCGAGCCTACATGAGTTAGGTAAAAAGGCAAGTCAAGTCAAGTATAAATAGAGTGCGGGAGGCACTCTATTTGCTCACTCACTTCTCACACATGCTCTCAAGGAGGAGAGGCGCACTTATGGAGGAGGAGGATCTGCTTCTAGGTTATGTCTATCTCTTGGTTGGTTGTATCATTGCTCTATCTATCTCTGAGGAAGTTATTGGGGTTTTTTCACCTTTATGGTTTTCCCCAAGTAAATCTTTGTGTCTCTTGTGTGCTTGCATTATTGTCTCCATGATTGATATGCTGTAGATATGCTGTACATGTTGTTCTCTCAGTTAAGATCCTAGATCATATTGAAGTAAATTCAGAAAATTTAACATGGTATCAGAGCTAGCCTGAAAGAAGGCATGATATGGCATGTATGACACTTGTTGCACTTACGATGCTAGGGCTTGATATAGCAAAAACCAGTCATCGTAGCACTTTCGCTATAAATCCGTTTTGGCGAAGTTTTCGGATCTGAAATTGTTACAGGACGAAGCTAAAATCTCCAGGTACCTTGTGTCAAAAGGACAACCTCTAATTCGTTGTACTTTGTGATTTATGATCTATACAATATAGGGTTTCTGCCTCTTCCAGATCTGAGTCAAAATCAGGTGACCTTGGGAAAAAGGTCATAACTTGGGCTAGGAAGCTCCAAATGAAATTTCGTAAAAAGTGACAGGTATTACACAGTCTGTACTATCTCAGAACACTTTTTCAGAGGCCGAAGTTGAACCAGTGACACGTGGAACACCGTACAAGTTCTCTCTACTGTTTTATCCCATAAACAGGTCACGTTGCGACACTTGGCATAACTCTCTCTCAGAAAATCCAATAGAGGTCAGACCTGTCAGGATGGAAATATAACAGGCCAAGATATCTCAGAAAACTTTTTCAGAGGCCGAAGTTCAAACAGTGACACGTGGCACGCAGTACAAGTTCGCTCTTCTATTTTATCCCAAAACAGGTCACGTTGCGACATTTGGCATAACTCTCTCTCAGAGAATCGAATTGAGGTCAGACCTGTCAGGATAGAAAGGTAACAGGTCAGGCTATCTCTGGAAACTTTTTTCAGACCCTTTGGATCAAAAATTTTAGAGTTACACCAGAAACAATCAGGTACATATTTCTGTCAAAACAGAATTATTTTTTGGTACCTTCATTCATGGCTTCCGGAATTTAGGGCTTTGAAGAAAGTTGGAATTTTTGTAATCCGAGACCACGGCTGAATGCTACTCATCAAAATAAAAATTTAGAGACCAAAATCAGAATTTTTGGTTGGGAAGAAGGCCGGGCTTGATCAGACCCTAGTTCGGGACTTTGATCAGGAAAGTGGAAAATTAGGGCTTCTGTAAAAATGGGAATTTTTGAAATCTGAGACCACGGCTGGAAGCTCCTCAGAAAAATAGAAGCTTAGAGCTTTGGATCAAACCTTTTGATTGGGAAAAAGAGTGGGATTCATCAAACCCCAGTTCAGGGTCACGTCCAGTGAATCCGGAAGTTTCAAAGGCAAAATTGAGGAGTGAAACTTTGCAGTTTTCAAATTATGAATATACCAATTTGATCAGCTCATCAAGGCGCATATTTCTATCCTTTCGGAAGTTTGAAATTCAAAGTTTGAATTTTTGGGGTTTCTCTGACAAACCCATATCCAGCTCCAGGTCCAGTTCTTGCACATCAAGTAGATTGGGTTAATCCTAGAAGAAGATGGATTGGTCACCTACATAGGTGAAGAAGTTCCTGTTTCAGAGGGAGATGAGGCTAAGGCCTTACATAAGAAGATTACAAGCGATCTCGACAGGTATGACTCATCGAGGTATGTTTTGATATTTGTCCATGATTAAGTTTATGGTATGTTTGTCTTCATGTTATTACAGTTAAGTACAATTTTGTTTTTAGATTTGTCGTATCACCTTAACAAAATTATGAATGCATGATAGAAGATATTCATTATTTAGGGTGTTGACACTTATGATTGTACTAATGCATTATGGTGTTGTATGAGGTTTATGTTGTCTACTAACATGAAAGGTACACCAAGAAAGACAAATCATGCTCCAGTTCAAGAACATATGATCATGGTGACATGAGGATAAAGACTCATCCATTGTCATGGATCTCATAGAAGATCCATTTACGAGGTATGTATAACTTGGTTTTATAATGGCTAACCATTGAGACATGCAGGTTACTAACACAAGTCATTGAAGAGAACCAAAAGACATTATACGGGTATGTTAGACATAACTAGCTAGCATGCTAATCCAGGTATGTTTTTCCTATATCAAGCTAGAATCCTACCTTGTGTTAGGATCTTATACTATTGTGTTGTTGATAATGATTATTCACAAAGAGTCATAGGTTTGAATAATCATGGTTGTATGCATATTATGTTTCTTACCATAATTGATGATATGACTAACCAGAAGAATCATGAAGGTATAGCTTTTATTCATATTATATCTCTTATCTTGATTGATGATTCAACTAACCCGAAGAGTCATAGGTTTGAGTAATTACAGGTTTAGACATGTTATGTTTCTTATGATTTGACTAACCATAAGAATACTACATAAACCTTGAATGCTAATGCTTATTATTTCTGTTTGAAATGATCATGACTATACATGCTTGAGATTATTGTGTTTTAATAGTATACTAATGAATGTATGATTTTATATGAGTTCACAAGGATAACACAATCATGATACTAATAAGCATGCATAGGGACCAAGGATGAATATGAGTTCAAGAACAGGTAATTTAGGAAGCAAAGATCAAGAGGGAGCACACTCCAGTTGTTCCTGCAAGAAAGCAAAGGAGCACACTTCAGTAGTTTCTGCAAGGATGCAGATATTCAGAGGGAGTTGACCATCTCTCTACATTCCACAATAGAAAGGTGTAGAAGAAGCTACTTCAGATTAGGACTCGAGCAGCTCCTGCAAGGAAGCAAAGACTCAGAGGGAGTCCACCCAACGAACAAACAAAGATAAGTATTTTAAATTATCATTTCTTGCATATTTGTTTGTTTAAATAATACTGTTCAATAATGTATACACTGATGTTCCTAGAATTAGGTTGTGTATTATGCATATTAGAATAGTTGCATTGATGAACAGTATACTACTAATATACATGGGTAAGTGGCCTATGGCACTGTACAACATTCCATTGCTACTTATCTAGAATGAAACCTCTTTGCTGACATGTTGGGAGTTGTGCACACTCTTAACAATGTTCTGGTAGAGATTGGAAGGCATCTAGAAAGTTACGGGATATGGATAAATGTTGTATTGAAGCATTGGCTAAGATAATTGCATGACTGTATGACATATTTCTTTATGTGTAAGAATTTGTTCTGAAAACTATGAGATGTTTTCTAATCATGCAATTTAACTTGTTGTGTAGGAAAGATCGTATGTCATCTCCTACAAAAGAAGAACTACAACATTTTGTTCCAGCAACAAAGATATCTATTGAAGATATTGAAGATATTGAAGTTCCCAGGATCTGGGATGAAGAAATGGAATGCCATGATCCGTCGATCATGAAGAATGATGTTTGGGATGTAGTCCCAAGATGTGAAGGGAAGTTTTTTTTATGACTTCCAAATGGAACTATCAGATCAAGCATGTTGCAGATGGCAGCATTGAGAAATATAAAAGCGATAAAATAGAAGATGCACCAGATGGATCTCAAGACAGCATGGTGTAGTCATATATGTGTGCAGAACTTGGTATGGTAGGATAGACAGCTTTCTATCCAGTTTGGGCGTTACCAAGAGTAAAGCAGATTCCAACCTTTTCTACAAGGTTGAAGAAGGCAATCCAGTGATACTATTTTTTTTATGCAGATAACCTGTTTGTTACAGGTAAAGATAGATTGATTGCCGACACGCAGCGGAAGCTTTCTTCCAAGTTCGAGATGATGCACTATTTGTTTTTGGCATGGAGGTGTGGCAGAGTGATGGAATCTTCCTTGGACAAGGGAAGTATACAGTAGAGATCCTGAAGAGGTTCGGGATGATGGACTGCAAGCTATGGCCACACCTATGGCATCGAATCTGAAGCTTCTATGTGATGCTTCATCTGAGCTGGTTGATGTCTCCATGTATCGTCAGATGATTGGGTCCTTGATGTACCTGATGAACACGAGACCAGATATTTTCTTTGCTGTGAACACATTGAGCCAGTTCCTGACGGATCCAAGGAGTGCTCACCTGGTTGCTGTAAAGCATATTCTGAGGTACCTGAAGGGTACAGTGGATTATGGGCTCAGGTATGAGGCGAATCAAAAGTTTAACCTGCAGGGTTATGTTGATTCAGATTGGGCTGGCAGTGCTGCAGATAGGAAGAGCACATCTGGGTGTTGCTTCAGTATGGGATCAGGTGTGATCTCTTGGTTTAGCAGGAAGCAGTCCTGCGTAGCACTGAGTACAGCTAAGGCAGAGTATGTTGCAGCCTGTTCAGCTAGTTGTGAGGCAGTATGGCTACGGAAGCTACTGTCTGAGTTATTTGATCTCCATTGGAAGCTACTGGTATCTTCTGTGATAACCAGAGTTGTGTGAAGCTGTCCGAGAATCCAGTGTTTCATGACAGGTCGAAACACATAGAGATCAAATATCACTATATCAGGAATATGGTATAGAGAGGAGCTGTGAAGCTCCTGTATGTTGCAACGGACGAGCAGATTGCAGATGTGCTGACGAAGCCACTAGCCAGGGTAAAGTTCGAGTACTTCAGAGAGAGGCTTGGCGTTCTTCAGATCGAGGAAACTTCGAGGAAGAAGTGATGGACACATTTGCTGAAACCATTCCAAGCATGTGGGAAGGAGGATCCTTCACATGGCTGTGGATGTAAGCGCTGGATGATGAGCATCAGGATGATGTTCTGGTTTCTGCCTGGATATGATCAGTTGGATCATTTATGTATGTACGCATCATGTTGGATGCTGGATATGATCGGTTGGATCATGTGTATGTATTTTGTATGAACGCATCATGTTGGATGCTGTTGGATACATTGTGTGGATCATGTATCTTTGTATGATCAGGTAGATCATGGATGATGATGGATACATTGTGTGGATCATGTATCTTTGTATGATCAGGTAGATCATGGATGCTGATGGATACATTGTGTGGATTATGTATCTTTGTATGATCAGGTAGATCATGCATACTGATGGATACATTGTGTGGATCATGTATCTTTATATGATCAGGTAGATCATGTATGCTGATGGATACATTGTGTGGATCATGTATCTTTGTATGATCAGGTGGATCATGTATGTTGATGGATACATTGTGTGGATCATGTATCTATGTATGTATCAGGTGGATACTTGGATGATCGTGGATGACAAGCTTCTCCAGATGACATGCAGCAGGATGTTGCAGTGATGATGATCAGGATGATCATGTGTACATCAAGATGATGTTTGATGAGTATCAGATGATACTTTGTGGCCGTGGATCAGGTTGTGCAGGAAAGCATGTAATTTGTGCCCTGGGAGATTTGCAGATGGTCTTTCGAGGTTTTGCCTATGGCATGTAATTCGGTGCCCTGGGACATCTGGCAAATGCTCTTGCGAGGTTTTGCTTGGGAGGACATGTAATTTGTGCCCTGGGAGATTTCAGGTCGGAGTTGTGTACCCGTAACATCCTGAGATGCTCTTGCGAGGTTTTGTCCTATGGCATGTAATTTGCTCCTGGGAGATCTGGACAGGATGAAAAAGGCCTCAGATGCTTCAGCCAGGTTTTGCCATGACCACATGTAATTTGCTCCTGGGAGATCTGGACAGGATGAAAAAGGCCTCAGATGCTTCAGCCAGGTTTTGTGGTGGACCACATGTAATTTGCTCCTGGGAGATCTGGATAGGATGAAAAAGGCCTCAGATGCTTCAGCCAGGTTTTGTGGTGAGATCACATGTAATGTGCTCCTGGGAGATCCGACAGGTAGAGCCGCGTGCTCGTAACAGCCTGGGATGCTTCAGCCAGGTTTTGTGATGGGTCACATGTAATGTGCTCCTGGGAGATCCTACAGGTAGAGCTGTGTGCTCGTAATAGCCTGGGATGCTGCAGCCAGGTTTTGTGACGCACGTAATAAGTCCTAAGGATTCCACAGTATGGCCAGTGATGATGAAGACCTGCAGGTGGTGGGCCTACATCCAGTATGAAAAAGGACTGGCTCTGTAGAACTTCCTATGACGAGTAGATTCAGAGATTGATTGAGATAGCAGCAGCAGTGACGATGATGATGACTCGATGATGATTATCCAGTGACGATGATCCAGAGAAGATGACTTGTGCTAGAAGAACTGTGCTGAGAAATACCTTCCTAGTTAAGAGGGAGTGTTGATGTATATGTAACTTCGGAATGTATTTCACATATATGTATATTGTATTCCTATAGAGATGTTATTATTCCTCTATACGGAAGTGTCGTCATTTATATTGTAAGTGTCGTAACTTATACTTGATGGGTTATTAGACCACCTTGTTTGGGGTCGGCCCTGTATAAGTCATGTGGGTCAAAGGGTTATTAGACCACCCTATTGGGGGTCGGCCATGTGGGTCAAAGGGTTATTAGACCACCCTATTGGGGGTCGGCCCAGTCAGCATTATATTATGTGGTTAAGTTCGAGCCTACATGAGTTAGGTAAAAAGGCAAGTCAAGTCAAGTATAAATAGAGTGCGGGAGGCACTCTATTTGCTCACTCACTTCTCACACATGCTCTCAAGGAGGAGAGGCGCACTTATGGAGGAGGAGGATCTGCTTCTAGGTTATGTCTATCTCTTGGTTGGTTGTATCATTGCTCTATCTATCTCTGAGGAAGTTATTGGGGTTTTTTCACCTTTATGGTTTTCCCCAAGTAAATCTTTGTGTCTCTTGTGTGCTTGCATTATTGTCTCCATGATTGATATGCTGTAGATATGCTGTACATGTTGTTCTCTCAGTTAAGATCCTAGATCATATTGAAGTAAATTCAGAAAATTTAACACAAAGAGTGTCCCATGTTCACCCATGATGGATCCCATATACTAAATTATTTCCATGTTGAATGAGTATTTCTCTAAATTGGAGTATAAATTGTGTTGTTGTAGGGTGCTTAGGATCTACTAATTGTGATGCAAATTTTCTATCCAAGTCCTACTAAAGATGAGGATGTTGTCCAAATATACAACCATAAAAGAGTTTGTGAATGGGATCAATATATCATCCATCATTCTTGTGAATTTTTTTGGAGCATTAGTCAATCCAAAAGGAATGTCCGACCACTCAAAGAGGCCTTATTTAGACTTGAATATTGTCTTCCATACATCAGTTTGTTCAATTGGGACTTGGTGGTACCCTAACTTCAAATCAATATTACAAAAGAACTTGGCACCCTAAAGCTTATCAAGAAGACAATCAATCTAGGGGATTGGGCACTTATTCTTTATGGTGATATTTTGCAGGGTTCTATAATCAATACAAACCCATCATGTCCCATCCTTCTTATACACCAACACAATTGGGATCCCACAAGGTGAGGAACTTGACCGAATGTGGCCCTTTTGGATGAGATTTTGAATCTGACATTTTATTTCCTCATTCTCCAAAAGAGAGAATTTTTATATGGAACCATTAGGTAAAGAAGCACCAAGTATCAAATGAATGAAATGATTGACCTGATAGTGTAGAGGAACCCCTTCAGGTAAGGTAAAGATGTATCGATATTCCTCTACAATATTTTCAATCTACTTCTGTTGTGCAAAGAGCCCTCATTCTTAGGCCATGGTGGTCACAACGACCTTCTATTTTCCTTTAGACAAAATTATGAAGAGGACACATTTCTTGGTTTGGGAGTGACTTCCGTCACAACTTTTCCTAGATCAAGGAAGTTATGGCAGTCATAACTACTTTAGGTACCCTATAGAGTTGGCCTCCCAAAGTAACAATGCCACTTTGGGGGCTGGAATCATAAACGACATGGCGTTTACACATTGAGGGTTGTCCTAAAATAACATCAAAAAATTCAAGTGCGGAAACATCAGATAATACCTCATATTTGAAGGAGTTTATGTCGTAGGACATACAACATTGTTAACTAATGTGGATCTATCATCCCTGGCTCAACTAATCGATGGTGTATGGTTTGGGGTGTGGCATTGTCAGAAACTTAAATCTCTTGATTATTTCCACTAATATCAGGTTCTTCTATCTATTGTTGACCACAATGAAATGTAGTGGATTCCTCTTCACCCACATTTTTAAATGGAAGAGGTGATCCCCTTCCTCCAACTCCTTTGCCTCTTCTTGTTGGATATTTGTAGTTGCTATGGTGGCACTAGATTCCACATCAATGATATTCTGTCCCTTCTCTTGCTCTGAATACAAGTGCAAGCTAGATTCTGGATATGAGGATTTCATTTCATCCAATAATAATTGTTTCGAGAGAAAGTCATCAATGTTGTGCCAATGACTTTTGTGGAACTCACACCACTTTCCAGTGTCCTTATTCGACTTCCCATTGCCCTTCTTTATCTATTGATTGGATTTATTGTCACAAGGTTCACTGTAGTTTTTCTTTCCTTCGTTTTGTGAGTTAGGGACACCTTTGCAAGGCTTATGGTGCAGTTTATTCGCATACCCAAACTCCTTCTTATTCTTCTTCTTAAATGTTTGCTCGATTTTGAAAACATATTGATAAGTGACTCCCAATGAAGAGATGTTAAGAAAATCCATCTTTGTTTTGATGTACACATATGCTATTGTAGTATTTTAGGAAAAAGTCTCATTCTGAGTCTTTGATACCCAACTTTGAGTGTGAGGTATGGAATATATTGGTGAACTTTGGAATAGTCTAGTTTCTATCCTATCACAAAATTGTCGATCTCATGTACTAGTCATCATAGTTTCCGACAGAGTAGAATTCCTCCTTAAGGGCATATAAAAATTACACCCAAGTGGGTTTTGTACCATATTTGTAGACTCGTCTCCAACATATCTCTCCCAGTAGTCATCTCACTAATATTTGATACAGGGGGGGGACTTAAGGAGTGCAAAGTGTTATAAAAACAGGATCGCAGAGCAATACAAATAAACAATATGCAAATATAAATCACATAAAAATCGTTACAAGAGAGACACCAATATAACATGGTTCACCCAAAATGGGCTACATCCACACATAAATTTCTAGTCCTTATTATTATACCATCCAACAAATTAATGGATACAACTTGCAACATATATGCTGCAAATTCCTCTTCACTCTCTCACAGTATCTCTCACACAATCAGTGATATTTACAATGCTACAGTATACAACCGTATTACAATGCCTTCCTTTTAAAGAGAGAATACCATGGGAAAACACTATGGAACACCCAATACCATGGACCCATCAATCATCCATTATTGACCAAGTCATGAATATGAAATTACAACATTTTACAAGGCATTTTTTGTCATGTTCCAAAATTTTCCTATGGTCCATGGGGATGATTTTAGCCTAAGTCACCTAGGCATTAATTAAATAATTAATGGATGGATGAAGGAAGATTCCTAAGGGTGAATTTGAAGAATTAAATGGATAAGGAGGCCCCCCCATGAAGTTATTAACCCCAATTCAAGTGCTAAGGTGATTTATTAATTAATTGAGAAATTAATTAATGGGGGGAGTTTTGAGGTAATTACACCATAGTAGTTAATTAATTACTGGATAATTAATTAATTGCTTAGTTAAATTATTTCTGAGTTGTATTATTGTCATTTAAATGTTTATTACTAATAAATGTGCCAAGTGGTTGATGACTTGGATAGGAAATTCGAATTGGTCAAGTAGGCCACACTTGCTTAAGTGATAAACTTCAAAAAAGCTAAGGAATCTAATGGAGACAAGTTGGCAAGGTGAACCAAGAAGGAAACTGACAAAAGCTAGAAAAATCAGACAAAAGCAGAAAAGAGGAAAGTGAATAAAGTGGAATAAGACAAGAAAAATAGTCAGAAAGGAAAGTAGCAAGTGCAGAAAAATCTCCCTAGGGCGCACTTGCCAATTCAGTGAAGGAATGTAAAAGCAGGAAAGTGGAGAAAGCATAAAATTTTCCTTTCTCCTCAAGGAATGCACCCTCATGGCTTTGGAGTAGAATGGGAAAGTGGGTAACCTACTGTCAAAGGTCACCAAGCCAAGAAATTGCTCAGCACGTCATCATGATGTTTATAAAAGAATCCAACCAACTCCATTTGACAACTTTTGATCATTTGTAATTTGTGAATGAGAGCTCTGAGCTACTCACATGTTGAGAGATGTTCCTCAACAATTCCTCTTGGGTGATGTGCCCCAAGGCCCTATGAGTTTACTATGAGTATTATGCAGGTCCAACAAGCGATATTACACCCAGTAACATTCAGTACAGTTCAAGCGTGAAGATCTAATGTCAGATTGAAGAGGAGGCTACAATTGGAGGAGATTCACAACTAGATTTGGTGGAAGAACACTGGTGGAAGAATATAATTATGGAGAGATGTTCTTAGGCACTCCAGTGAAGTGTATCAGCTAAAGTTGTAGAGATTAGTTTCTGCTATATTCTAGATTTCAAGATCAGATCGAGTTTCCACTCTTCTCTTACTCCTACTCCTCCCAAAGCCAGTTTTGGAGGTGATTTCCCTAAAGGAGAGAACTGGTGGATGATGGCTCCCATTGAAGACAAAAATGTTAGGAATGCAGCAAGTTCAGCCATTTAATCAACATATGGACTGATAATGACCTCTAGTATAGATCCAAAGTAACTTCTTCCTTCTCTTCTCTATTCTCCCATTGTTGTAACAAGAAACTAGCCTGTGAGGCACTATCATTTGAAGAGCAAGCAGTAAAATAAAGGAGGAATGTTCTGAATGAAATATTTTGCATTTTATGTATTGAATATCTCATATCAGAGTTAAATAATCATTAGATCAGAGTTTTTGGTTTATAAATACAGTTTATCAATTTAAAATTCAAGACTAGCTAGATTGATGCCAATTCTAGACTAGTTTCACCACTTTCACTGCCAAATCCATTCTAAGCACTATTTTTACAGTATGTCAATTGGAACAAATCCTTAACTCAGTCTAGTATCCATATCAGTCCTAAAAATCAGAATTTGGAAGCATTTCAACCTTGTCTAGAAAGTTGAGAAAAATATTAGTTCAGCAATCCCGGGAGAGACCAAAAACCCCAATTCTTCCCAAAATTTTCCAAGTCTGCAAATGTACCTTCCTAAAAGTAACCAGAACTCATTTGAATGATATAACCTCTATTATTAACTCCCAGAACCCCCACCTGTCTAGTATACATATGCCAGCTACCCAGGAAGCCTCGAAGTAGGCAATAGACTAGCTCTATTATTGAAAAGTGAAAGGTACTGGTACATGGTGCATAGGACATCACCGATATCCACCTTGTGACCTGCTGCTGCACCTTACCTCATATATTTTCCATAATTAAATATTCATCCCGGCATCCTCATTCCTCACCTCAGTACCCCTCACTTACCTCCTGCACTGTTTGAAGGAATTGACATAAATTTTACTAGTAAAAATTTATAAATTTTTTGAAGTTGAGTTAATATCGTGGTTGAAATTTCCCAAGGATATTACAGTGGTATAATAGCACTTTCCTCCACCCCTGTGGAAAGAAAAAATCTCACTGATGGAAGGAAGATTGAAGATCTTCTCATAGAGGCAAAATGTGGCTCCTACGAGTCAGTGAAGAAGAAGAATTTATTTTCGAGCCATATGAAGAGAAGCCTTTAACCCTTGTTGGAAATCCTTATTTGCACAAAGTTGAACATGATTTCGTGAATGAATAAATGTTTGAAGAGAGCATAGGAAATGACCTACGTATGACTAATTCGGATTGTGAAGGAATACTCCGAAGAGGTAACCCTAAGAAATCCTATGAGTACTTCATGGAGTACTATGCCTTGAAGAAGGAGGTTCAGAAGACCCTGACCTTTAGAGACTGTTGTGATTTAGAAATTCAAAGTTTGTTCAAAGACCCCTACAATAGTGATAGCAAAAGAAGGATTGCACATATGGTTGAGGGTGTGTGCAAAGAAGCCAAGGAAAGATCTTTACCCCTAGGAGCTACGATAGAAGGGAGGAATAAAGATGTGTCCACACAGCCAGGAAAAATCAAAGGAGGAAACCAAGAGCCACCTACTTCTTTGGGTGGAGAAGAAGCCAGAAAAAATAAAGATGAATTTGCAGCCCTACATATGGATCCATCCCAATATCAGGGAAAAGGAATCAAGAAGGAAGTTTCATCAAGGCCACTTGCATGGCCAAGCATTGCGCGACTGTTTTGTTTTTCTTCAAGATGGAAGTTCAAAGGTTGTGATTTTAGCACCACACAATGTGGAGAGACATCAAGTTTCTTGGAAAGAAATGACCAAGAAGACCTTTCCAGTGCCCCATTACTCAAAGAAGTGGATGAAGAAGGTCAATGCACAATAGAAGATCCATCAATCAAACACTTGATTGTGGGAGATGATGGAAGTAAAATCACTCTCGATCTTTTAATGGTTGATTTCAAAACAAGTGCAGAAGAAATGGGATAGACTGATGAAGGTGATACATCTTTTGGATCCGATCCAAAGGAAGAACATAATTCAGATTTACACTCACCCCTGGAGCACCGCCAAGAAGCAGAAATTGAGCACATCTCAGTAGGGTGTGAAGCATATAAATGGGTGGATGAACACGCCATCAAAATTCCACCACATAAGGAGGAGAAAATGACACACGGTGAATTAGTAAATTCTGATTTTTATGTGCCATTATGTCAGTTTGATATGGCAGCCATTTCCATTGAAAAATTTAGAATGGTTGAACCCCATAGTGATGAGGTTCAGAATTCTGGTGTTAAAAAGGAAAGCAGTATGAAGGCTGAAACTTTAAGGGAATATCTTTCTGTCGCATCAAGGATGAATGAGCACTTATGTTGCAGCCCAAATTATGTTTTTAAGGACCTAAAAGATGAAAATATTGCAGCAGAAACATATACATCAGATTTCAAAAATTCAAGTGCACCGCATGAAATTGATCTTGTGATGGGAAATGAAGAGGAGAAACATCTGCAAGGTCCTCATCTTCTTGCAGGATCTTTAAAGATGGATGAACAAAAGATCCAAGAATTCCTTCAAACTCTCAATTACACACATTCCTTAATGAACAACCTTTGTTGGAATTTCAGGGAGTAGTCTTCCATGAGAGACATGGAAGAATTTCAGGAAACCATGGCAAGCATAAAAGGTAAATTCCTGAACCTGCTTTCTGATAGAGATAGTTTAATGGAGCTTGTGGAATTGTTTCATGGTACATCCTTGAGGGATGATGGAGAGATTAGAAATCTCAATGATGAATGAATGGCCACCCAATATTCTTTAAGAAGCGCTCAAAGTTCCCTCCAAGAATCCAAGACAGAAATAGTGCAGCTTCATGAAAAGTTGCAAAGATCCCCCCTACCCTCCTACACACTATTAAGTCAACTTCATTCGGCTGAAAGAATTCTTGAACATAGGGAGGAACCTCATGAGATGGTGGATCATGAGGATCATTCATTTTTATATGTGCTTGAAGATTCTGCAGAATAGCTTGATGAGAACCAAGCACAGGATTTTTTTCCAAGGGAACTTGAGCTGTTCCTTGAAGAAAAATACTCTCACACGAAAGATTGGGATGAGAGCACCCGATTTGGGACATCCAGTAATGAAGAATTTGCAGCCATAAGTCTGATTACTAAATGTTGCAGATATGCAAAGAAGGTTCACAGTTCTTTTCCACATGTCCTAGATTCAACAACACCAATGGGTAATGAGCAGTGGGTGAAGACATTTTTCTGGTTTGTGTCACATGTTTAGTTGGAGGATCATGATCTGTCCCCATGGGAGATAGATCCCATTGCAGAAGAGATGGCTGATTATAGCTCATATAAATCAGCAAGTAGGATCTCTGATTCACCCACTAGATGGATGGATAGAGACCTCACTAGAAAAGAAAATCTGGAGGGTAAAAAGTTCACTTGTTTCTGCAATAAATTTCTTATTATAACTGACATGGTCTTGAATTGTGAGCAGCAACAAAAGTATATTTTTCAGCCATTTGATGTCACTCATCCACATATGGATTGGGTGAAGGATTACCTGGAAAGCATGAAACTTCCTTGCAAATTTTTTTATGCTTATGGTAAAGGGAAGGCAGCTAAACATGCAAGTTACCAAGTTAAATTAATGGAACATTTTACTTGTAGAGATTGTCCTATGTGGAGGGAATCCGCATGCTGGGAGGGATGCCTGAAATTTTTCTCCAATGGCAGAGAGTCGAGCCATTGGATGTTTTCGCTGGAAGAGACACTCTGCTCCCCAATTGGTTTGGTTGGAGGCAATGCCCTAGCAGTTATTCCCTGGATGAAAAGGCACATGTTTGATGACTGATTCTTTAAAATTATTCTGATGATGGGGAAAATGTAGTTGATACTTTGGGATCCCGACATAAACTTGAGTGACAGATTGCTAAAGATGATAGGATAATTCTGCTCCTTGTAGAAGAAACAGTGGGACCCAGGAATTCTACTCAGTTATCCTAACTGGGTTAAACTTCTGTTCATTTGTTGGCTAATGGCAGTTATAAATTACAGTACAGTTTGTTTTACATAGACATTTTTTCCTGAGGGCCCAAGTTTAATTTACAGATTGTTCAATGGATGGGGACAATGATAATCAGAGTTGGTGTAGCAGAAGCTTGGTGGGATCCTGACATTGCTTGAGGACAAGCAATCTTGGGAAGGGAGGACTGTCATGTTCCCAAATGTTCCTATGGTCTATGGGGATGATTTTAGCATAAGTGACATAGGCATTAATTAAATAATTAATGGATGGATGAAGGAAGATTCCTAAGGGTGAATTTGAGGAATTAAATGGATAAGGAGGGCCCCCCATGAAGTTATTACCCCAATTCAAGTGCTAAGGTGATTTATTAATTCATTGAGAAATTAATTAATTGGGGAAGTTTTGAGGCAATTACACCATAGTAGTTAATTAATTACTGGAAAATTAATTAATTTCTTAACTAAATGATTTCCGAGTTGTATTATTGTCTTTTAAATGTTTATTACCAATAAATGTTCCAAGTGGTTGATGAGTGGGATAGGAAATTCAAATTGGTCAAGTAGGACACACTTGCTTAAGTGATAAACTTCAGAAAAGCTAAGGAATCTAATGGAGACAAGTTGGCAAGGTAAACCAAGAAGGAAACTGACAAAAGTTGGCAAAATCATACAAAAGCAGAAAAGAGGAAAGTGAATAAAGTGGAATAAAACAAGAAAAGCAGTCAGAAAGGAAAGTAGCAAGTGCAGAAAAATCTCCCTAGGGTGCACTTGCCAATTCAGTGAAGGAATGCAAAAGCAAGAAAGTGGAGAAAGCATAAAAGTTTCCTTTCTCCTCAAGGAATGCACCCTCATGGATTTGGAGTAGAATGGACAAGTGGTTAACCTACTCTCATAGGAAACCAAGCCAGGAACTTGCTCAGGAGGTCATCATGAGGTTTATAAAAGAATCCAACCAACTCCATTTGACAACTTTTGATCATTTTTAATTTGTGAATGAGAGCTCTGAGCTACTCACATGTTGAGAGATGTTCCTCAACAATTCGTCTTGGGCGATGTGCCCCAAGGACCTATGAGTTTACTATGAGTATTATGTAGGTCCAAAAATTGATATTACCGCCAGTAACATTCAGTACAACTCAGGCGTGAAGATCTAATGTCAGATTGAAGAGGAGGCTACCATTGGAGGAGATTCACAGCTAGATTTGGTGGAAGAACACTGGTGGGAGAATATAATTATGGGGAGATGTTCATAGGGCCTCCAATGAAGTGTATCAGCTGAATTTGCAGATATTAGTTGCTGCTATATTCCATAGTTCAAGATCAGATAGAGTTTCCACTCTTCTCTTACTCCTACTCCTCCCAAAGCCAGTTTTGGAGGTGATTTCCCTAAAGGAGAGAACTGGTGGATGATGGCTCCCATTGAAGACCAACATGTTCAGAATGCAGCAATTTCAGCCATTTAATCAGTATATGGACTGATAATGACCTCTAGTATAGATCCAAAGTAACTTCTTCCTTCTCTTCTCTATTCTCCCACTGTTGTAACAAGAAACTAGCCTATGAGGCACTATCATTTGAAGAGCAAGCAGTAAAATAAAGCAGGAATGTTCTGAATGAAATATTTTGAATTTTATGCATGGAATATCTCATATCAGAGTTAAATAATCATTAGATCAGAGTTTGTGGTTTATAAATGCATTTTATCAATTTAAAATTCAAGACTAGCTAGATTGATGCCAATTCTAGACTAGTTTCACCACTTTCACCACTTTCACTGCCAAATCCATTCTAAGCACTATTTGTACATTCTTTCAGTTGGATCAGATCCTTTACTCAGTCTAGTATCCATATCAGTCCTAAAAATCATAATTTGGAAGAATTTCAACCTTGTCTGGAAAGTTAATAAAAATACTAGCTCAGCAATCCCGGGAGAGCCCAAAAACCCCAATTCTTCCGAAAATTTCCCAATTCTGCAAATATACCTTCCTGAAAATAACCAGTACTCATTTGAATGATATAACCTCTGTTATTAACTCCCTGAACCCCCACCTGTCTAGTATGCATATGCCGGCTACCCAGGAAGCCTCGAAGTAGGCAATAAACTAGCTCTATTGTTGAAAAGTGAAAGGTACTGGTACATGGTGCATAGGACATCACCGATATCCACCTTGTGAACCTCTACTACACCTAACCTCAGACATTTTCCATAATTAAATATTCATCCCACCATCCTCATACCTCACCTCAATACCCCTCACTTACCTCTTGCACTGTTTGAAGGAATTGACATAAATTTTACTAGTAAAAAATTATAAATTTTTTTAAGTTGAGTTAATATCTTGGTTTAAATTTCCCAAGGATATTATAGTGGTATCAGAGCATTTTCCTCCATCCCCGTGTAAAGAAAAAATATCACTGATGGAAGGAAGATTGAAGATCTTCTCATAGAGGCAAAATGTGGCTCCTACCAGTTAGTGAAGAAGAAGAATTTATTTTCGAGCCATATGAAGAGGAGCCTTTAACCCCTATTGGAAATCCCGATTTGCACAAAGTTGAACATGATTTCCTTAATGAAGAAATGTTTAAAGAGATCATAGGAAATGACCTACCTATGACTAATTCGGATTGTGAAGGAATACTCAAAATAGGTAACCCTAAGAAATCCTATGAGTACTTCATAGAGTACTCTGCCTTGAAGAAGGAGGTTCAGAAGTCCCTGAACTTTAGAGACTGTTGTGATTTAGAAATTCAAATTTTATTCAAAGACTCCTACAATAGTGATAGCAAAAGAAGGATTGCACATATGGTTGAGGGTGTGTGCAAAGAAGCCAAGGAAAGATCTTTACCCCTAGGAGCTAAGATAGAAGGGAGGAATAAAGACATGTCCACACAGCTAGGAAAAATCAAAGGAGGAAACCAAGATCCACCTAGTTCTTTGGGTGGAGAAGAAGCCATAAAAATTAAAGATGAATTTGCAGCCCTACTTATGGATCCATCCTGTTAGTGATCAAAATGCACTTGTATTTTGATGAGTGTTGTCATCACTCTTCACTTGATTTATCGTTTTCTTCAGTCTTTTGGCCGGTTTCTTAACCTCCATATTTTTCATCAAGCTCCCGATTGATTACTTTTGCCCAAAAATCCTTTGGCTTCATCCTCTTGACCTACGAAGAAATGGTTAGAAATCTCATTCGAACTCTGCACAACCTATTCTTGAGTTTGATGTATTCCTAGTTTCTTTTCTTTGAGTTCTTATTAAAAGAGGAGCATGCTTTTAAATGGCTTTATCCTAAACTAAGTCTAAATTTCTAAGCCCAAATCTAGCCATCATCCTAAGTATAAATCTATGCTAAGGTCTACAAAATTTGGGCTTTGAAGATTTGACCAAACCTTTGGGGAAACCACAGGCCCAAGCCACCTGATAACTCATAAGCCATCCCTTGAATCAAGCTATCAACCTGCGAAAAGTCTTGTGTCATGTCCATATGTCACACCATTCTACATGTTAATCACGCATTTAACTAAGTCGAAGCTAGGCCATGAGTCAAGCCTTAAGGTTTTCTAGCTATGAGTCATACCACACAATGCATAGGTCCAAGCCATGGATTCACCCACAGTCTCAAGTCACAGGCACATGCCATGAGTTAAATCTCAACTTGGTTACATGTCGATACATTCATCAAGCATAAAAACTGGAGTTCCACTTCATTTCTGTCATCATGATGTATCCAAACCCATGTACCAGTATGGCCCTGTTTCGATGGCTTTCTCAGTTCGCAGCGTTTATATGATTTAGATTATCATATAATACATTTGTAGATATGGAGAATCATGTACTACAAAGACATGAGTTGTTGTTTCAGTATTCGGAGATTTTGAAGGGTATTAATAACTACAAAATCGGGTTTCTCTTTGCCTCTGTTACATTAGGAGGAAATGATGACAGTAAAATACCAGCGACCATGTCATTAGATCTGTATATAATCTTCAATGAAGGTCAAGGACAGTCTTTGCAGATCTATAACTTTCACTTGATAGAAGAAATGGACATGATTATGCTGAAGCACATTCGTGATGACGATTTCAAAGAACTACAGAGTGGGTGCTGACCTTATGGATTTAGAAATTTGAAGACTTATGGAGGTTCATTACAGCTACACCACATTTAAATAAGATGGAACATGAGCAGCATATCTTTTTGCTTTTTCTTATTTTGACAACGATGGAAGCAGGTTAATTACTCTGGATGAGCTTCAATGAATCTGCCAGGAATTTGGTATTATTGAGCTTGAGGAAATGATCAAAGAAGTTGATCAAGATAATGATGGGAATACCCATATGCCCTAGAAAGAAGATCCTTCTTGCGCTGCTATCAAATTTCAGCCATAAATAACAGTAGTTGTTATTATAGCTTGAAATGACACCTCTCCATCTGTGACGACACTTGCTTCCCTTGGTCGCATGACGACACTTCTTGAGATCAAGTTTAGTCACACAATAGGACATTTGTGGATGGAGGAGTCATTTGGGACACTAAAAATGGTTGAAATTACCTCATTATTGACCCATTTGATGATTAAAACCCTTGGGAACATTTTTCCAGACCAAACCATCTCCTAAAAATGAGCAGAAAATCCTGTTTTTGGCCATTTTTCACATGAGCGCTGCTCTACGTTAACAAACTAGCGCTTGTACCCTACTCCAGTGTACAATAGTAGTGCTCAACCCCTCATGGGAATTACTCCTCTTCAATAGAGTAGCATACAACATTTAAAAACTGATGAGCGCTAGTTGTAAAACACTATAGTAGCACCCTGGGCGCTACTCCACTGTGAAATAGTAGCGTACATTCCTGTACAAGTCAAAATCTCAAAATTTTGGGAAGTTAAGTTGGTTGGGGAACCTCCTACTCGGTTATAACTTCTTTTCCTATCCTTCACTGACTATATAAGGAGGGTATAAGGGCCATGTGAGGGGGACCAAGCTCAGAACATTGTTATGCTGGAGGAATGGAGACCCTCATCCCCCTCTCTTGTGCCTTAGTTTTGATAAACCCTAGCACAGTTGCTTAGAGGTTGGGATCCTTGGAGAATAGAAGTAGGAGACCTTGAATATAGGTTTTGTGAAGTGCTAAGCTTGAAGGAAGGTATAATCTTATGTACTTGATTTCATTCATTAATAAAGATCAGACGTTCTTCTCTTTCCAAATATGACCTATTAATGTGTCTTAGATTTGATTACAGTTTGCTTATAATCTAATGTCTTCTTCTATCATGAATATCAGTCTTATGTATGTAGTCAAATGTATTTGAGAAAGGTATCAAGTTGTTTTGCAGGTCTGGGCATTGCGACATTGGATAAGCTTTGAAGAGCGAGGGAGGCAAAGCTACAATCAACCTTCTGAATAAGGTGCATACATCTCTAAACCCTAATCTCTTCACTTATTTGTTGTACTTGGAGAATGCTTGTAAGTCTATCTTTATCACCATAAGTTGGTAGTTTCTCCCCTGAACTATAGGTGCATTTTCCCCACAACAGAATGGCTACTCTGTTGGGGAAATCCTAATTGCTTAGGGGTATCCAACGTCATTTCTTCAATCTTGTTTGATGGTCTTTGTTCATTTCTTGATTAGGATTAGTTAGTAGGCTCTATTTGACCCTCTTTGGCTCTTATAGACCCTTCCTAGCCCTTTCAGACCCTGGTGGACCCAAGTTGGGGGGTTTTAACCCCATTTTTTCAACTTTTCCCACTTGTACGCTACTGTTGTGAAGCACAGTAGCGCCCATACACTATTTTTCCTCTACACAGTAGCGCCCATCCTGCTATGGGCACTAGTATACCTCATACATAGTAGCGCCCACAATCTGGGTTTGATTTGTTTTTAGTTTTTGGGTTGTGGACCCAAATCTGGGGGCCGTGGCTGCATTTTTTGGGGTCCCCGATGACCCTAGGTCTGAGTTAAACCACTGTAAGTGGTCTCCCATCCTTATACTGATCCTACATTCATGATTTGAACCTCTTTTGATCAATTTGGGCTTGTTTGGAAAGTTTTGGGGCTTGTTGACCCAAGTTGGGGGGTTGTGGACCCGTTTGGTGTTTTGTACCCTAATTTGAGTCTGACTGAACTTGCTTGCCCCATTTCCATTGGATTTGAAACCTCTTGAGTCTTCTTGACCCTATTTGTATCTTTTTGAGTGAAATTTCTCTTTTAGATTGGTTTTTTATCCTTCCTTATGCTTTTAGTTTTCTTTTGTAGTGAAAGCTCAAGTGTTTTGGCTGTTTTTCAAGACCTTGTTTGCATTGTTTATGTGCACACCTGACTTTACCAAACCATACTTCTTCATAGGTCATTTGCTTCGTTTGGGTCTAAAAGTAGTTTTTGTACTCTTTTCCCAATGTTTGGCATGCTTACATCAATAAGAATTTGAAAGTCATATTTGGTAGCTTTTACTGTTTCAATAAAGAAAATCTGAAAGTCTCTTTGCTTTGCTTTGATAGTTGGTTAGTTTCAGTTTTGTTTCTTACCTTTGGAAAGCATAAAGAATTTTGATTAATTTTCTGAATAGAGTACCTTGCAAGTGGCTTAAAAGATTTTAGAGTGCTTTGTATACCTAACCAAGTTTATAAACAAGTTTTCTTTTGCATACCTATTTGTTTGAGTAGCTGCATTCTTAGGTTTTGAGATTAATTTTGTACATTTAGACTTTATTTTTACCTTTTTTGCATTCGAAAGATTAAAAATCGCATTTTCATATGCATTCTAGATCATAATTTTAAGACTTGCATTGTAAAGAAAATATTTGATTGGTGGTAAATATTTCATTTTCAGTACTCTATCTCTATTATAACCACTCTCACACACCCACTACCTTTTTGAGTAAGCAAGTAACCTTTAAAATAAACCCTAATAAAATGTACTAGTAACATTTTCTTTTCTAGGTTACACTACACCAACTAGTCTTGGTTAGGATCTTGGGTTTAAAACACCTTAAACCACCCAAGATCACACATTACACAAAAATCGTAGTTTGACTATCGAAGGTAAACCCACTTCATTCAAAGCTTGCCTGGGATATATGCAGTAGGTCTTGTGAGATCAGATTGTTGGGAATAGTCCTCCTACTTTCTGTTTCAAGCATATACCACTATTGGATCACGTTTGGGGACTCTTTTGAGTTTCGGGCTCAATTACCCTGCCCATGCCTTCTGATTCGACTAGAGACTGTTACCCTAGGAGTTTTCAGTGTGGTGGTATCCTTAGTATCTGACCATAGGTTCATACACAGGTGACAGTAGAGGGTATATCTGCTATACCTAAGACAGACGTGGGAGGAAATCCCTTGCAGGTCTTTAGGAGGGTGGTTGGGTGATTCTAGCGCTTGCACCCTTAGTCATTGTATTGTGGACCCCGGGTAACTGTTCTTCATCCTTTGTTGATCTGTTCTGGGCCCTCATCATCCTAGACTCTTCTCCGGAAGGCATCTATTTTCCTGGTTTGATTTACTTAGGACCTTTTTTTAGTGGTGTGCTCTTTGTGCTACTTGTCTTAGTTTGCCTTAGAGAACTTCTTGTTCATTTGAGCAGGAAACTATGACTAGCGTTCCGGTGAGTGACAATCAAGATACCCCTGTTCTGGGGGATCCTTGTGCTGTTCCATTCATTGGAAACATTGGCACTCCCTTAATGGCTACTCAGAATCTTCCTGGATTCACTATTGGGCTGCCGGTTTGGTTGTTTTCCACTCTGAATGCCTTGCATGCTGCTGACACTTCTTTTGTGAGCACCTCAAATCAAGAGCATCAGAACCCTGGGCCTTCTTTGCCAACAACATCTTCTCCTCCTCATTCTACCTCATGTGGCGAAAGTAGCAATACTAGTAACCAGCAGTCTAAAAGGAATAGACGGGGGAAGAATAGGAATAAGATGCTAAAACAAGGGGGCAACAACCCAGCCTCTGCAAGTCATGCTGGGGGCAAGCACCCTGCCTCTACAAATCATGCAGGGGGCACCTACCTAGCCTCTTGAGGTCATGCTGGGAGAAAACTTTTAGTCATTGAAAATCACACTGAAAGTTTGTCTTCAACCACTATTAGTCATGTTGAGGACATGTCATTGATCACTGCTAGTCATATTAATGACAAGTTACTAGTTCCTGTGAGTCATACTGGAGACACCATATCAGCCGCTGCAAGTCATGCTGAGGGAGTTGACATTGTCGACAAACCAAACAAACAGAAGCTTAAGTTCCCTTGTAAGTTTTGCGAGGGAGACCACCTTACTTACTTGTGCCCTGTACTTCCAGAAGTGCAAAAAGTGTGGTCCTTAGTTCAAAATTATTTTGCTTTTGAGCAACTAGCCACTACAAGTCATGCTAGGGGAAAGATGTTAGCCAATGCTATTCATGCTGAGAGTACTGACGTTGTAAAGGAGTCTTGACATATAGGACGAAAACCAAAGTTCCCTTGTAAACTTTATAAGGGAGATCACCTTACTCACCAATGCCCTGCCATTCCAGAGGCACGAAGAGTGTGGTCAATGTCTGAAGGAACCTCTGTTCCTGAGTTGTCTATAGATTCCCTACAGTTACATCAACCTTTGGTTGATAAAGTGGTTGAACCAATGCAATCTTTGGTCGACCCCACTCTTCCTTCGGAGAGTGAAGTGATCGAATCGATGCAATCTTCGACTGATCCCATTAGTCCTTTGGATACTGATGCACCTGTCCCGGAAGTCTTCTGCATTACCAGTTTGGATGTTCCTTAAAAAGGGTGTACTTCATCTGTGCCATGTGAACCCCTACCAAGCCCTAGGATTGTTTCCTTTGATTGGAATAGTCTAGCTGAGCCTCGTCTTCCTTCTTCAACACCTTTCCAGATAAAGGTTGATATTGGAAACCATATGGTTGATCGATGCATTGTTGATGAAGGAGCTTCTGTTAATATCTTATCCTCTTATGCTTGGAGAGATTTGGGTTTCCCTAACGTTATTCCAGTTGTTAATTAGCTGTTGACCTTCGATAGAAGACCTAGTGAACCATTCGGATTCCTTCGTCAGGCACCTGTTACTTTGGGTGGAAAAATAGTCTTAGTTGATTTTATGGTTTTAAAGGACCCTGTGGACTTTGATATGATCCTCGGGCATGATTAGGTTTATGCTATGCATGCTATGGTGTCTATGCTCTTTCGTGTGATACATTTTCCTCATACTGAAAGCATCGTCACTATCGACCAGCTTGCATTCGTTGATCCTCCTTATTACCCAGCTGTAGACTAGTCAGATCCCTCGTCATTAGGCACTACTATGTCAAATGGGAATTTTGTGGCATATTGTTCTTTGAGTTCAACGGATACTGAGAAGGAGTCTCTGAGTTCATGCTTACCTTCTCGGGATTTAGTCCTAGCTTTTGAACAAGTGACACTTCCATCTGAATGTTTAGATATGTGTTCTATTTGGGATGATATACTTCCTTCCGATGAAGTTTTCCTAGAGTCCATAGTACAGTCTTCCATTCATTTGGATGTTGATCCAATCGCAGTTATGTCCAGCCCTGGTTTGACCTTAAAGTATGATCTTCCTACTGTTGAGTCTTTGGACTCTCCTATAGATCCGCAAATCGGTGTTCCTACTGAGTTTGATTCTGCTTCTAGAATTTTCAACTCCCGTGATGATGAATTTGTTTCTGCAGATTCCATCATGTCCTTCAACTTTGATCTTCATCCTGAAGTCGATATTGTTGATTGTAAGTCCTCGGGCTTGGGTACCATAGAGTCTTCATTTGAAAACTCTGCCTTGTTTATGCCTATTGTTGATGATAGTGAAGTTGAAAGTATTTCTACCACAGTGACTTGTATTGGGTCTTTCTTTACATATGTTTTAGATATGATCTTGGTACTGATGTTTCTTGGAGACAGGATTCTTAGTTGGATGTATACTTGCTTACTGGTCCTTTTCGACACCTTGTGCGACCATGTCAGGTATATTCAGAACCTTGCATGTAGGTTTAGGCTTCTCCGCTGTTATGTTGCATTTGAACCTTTTGCCATCTGAATTCACCATAGGGTTGAACCTGTTGGATATTGGTGTGTTAGCCATCTCTTTATGCATCATGCACCAGTCCGACAGCAAAGCCTACCTAACATGGGTCACCCTAGTCAACACCTTTATGCCATTCTGGTGCCCATGCTGATTTTTTCTCATAGGCTTGGGAGCCTTTTTAGATTTACCATGACTTTGAGAAGAAGCCTCATATCTTTCTTCCTCATATATTTCTGGCCATCCCTGATAAGGCTCCCATCTTTGTGTTTAAGTTGCATATGCATCTGTTATGATCCCTCTTGCTCTAATGAGCTTGATGCCAACTTCCACGCTTTTAGCTCGTTGGATAAGCCTCCATCTCTGATCTCATTTGCTAAGCCCTGTATCATTTTTCCTTCGTAGTTTGACACCTTTTACCTAGAGGAGACACACCCTGAGTGTCTTTATCTTGCTCATGTTCCTTGCATTAGGCATAGCTTTGTTCCATGTGCTTGGAGCTAGTTTCGCATGTCCCTGACACTTGTCTCCTCCCATTACGAGCATTCTTCCACTTTTACTTCGAGCTCATTAAAAACAGTAAGTAGATTTCGAGCATTCTTCCACCTTCACTTCGAGCTTGTTAAAAATAGTAAATAGGTTACGAGCATTTCTTCCACCCTCACTTCGAGCTCGTTAAAAACAGTAAGGAGGCTTTGAGCATTCTTCTTTTACTTCGAGCTCGTTAAAAACAGTAAGTATTTTTTGAGAATTCTTCTACCTTTACTTCAAGCTCGTTAAAAATAGTAAGTAGGTTTCGAGCATTCTTCTTTTACTTCGAGCTCGTTAAAAACAGTAAGTAGATTTCGAGCATTCTTCTACCTTTACTTCGAGCTCGTTAAAAATAGTAAGTAGGTTTCGAGCATTCTTCTTTTACTTCGAGCTCGTTAAAAACAGTAAGTAGATTTCGAGCATTCTTCCACCTTTACTTCGAGCTCGTTAAAAACAGTAAGTAGGTTACGAGCAGTCTTCCACCTTTCCTTCGAGCTCATTAAAAACAGTAAGGAGGTTATGAGCATTTCTTTCATCTTCACTTCGAGCTCGTTAAAAACAGTAAGGAAGTTATGAGCATTTTCCTATCTCCTTTGAGCTCATTAAAAACAGTTAGGAGGTCATGAGTTTACTTTTCCGGACTCGTTAAACCTTTACAGAAAAAGATCCCTATGGAGTTCTTTTAAGCCTTTTTCAGACTCCTTAAATAGGAAAAGTTTGCCGAGCATAGTTGTCTTTTTGGGCTTGTTAAAATAACTGAACCAACATCCACTTAGGTATAGAATTACCCCTTTTATGGGCCTTGGTGGATAATTTACGGAAAAGGTATACTCTAGGTATACTTTAGTATGCGCTAGAAGAGTTCTTCTTCCATTATTTTACACTTTTTCGGGGAAGGAGACTAATTTTACGAAAAAGGACCTTTGGAGTCGTCTTTAAGGTTTTCAGACTCTCGAAATGTGAAAACACCAAGCGAGCATTCACCTACTCAGGCTCGATGTAAAATCCATGAGATGGTTGATAGAGGACTGTTTAAGTTTTTCAACTCTATAAACAAGAAAACACCGCCGAGCACAGACCAATCCGAGCTCGATATAAAATCCACGGATAGGTGCATGGAGTTTTCTTCTAGATTTTTCAGACTCCTTAAATATGAAAATAACGTCGAGCATGCTTTAGTTCTTTGTCAATCTCATTAAAAAAGGAAAAAGGAAAGGGAAGGGAAGAATGTTCAAATATCTTTCAATATGATGGCAGCAAGTCAACTATCTCCTTGAACAAAGCACCTGTTCTTCTAGATTTTTCAGACTCCTTAAATATGAAAATAATGTCGAGCATGCTTTAGTTCTTTGTCAATCTCGTTAAAAAATGAAAAAGGAAAGGGAAGGGAAGAATGTTCAAATATCTTTCAATATGATGGCAACAAGTCAACTATCTCCTTGAACAAAGCACCTGTTTTGAATCTATCAAACAAGTTGGGTACTAGTTTTGGCCTTAGGATAAACCTCATATCAGAATTCTTACTCCTTCGTCTGGTTAGTCTTCCAATCATATGGAGAATCTGTTAATGTCTCCTACATTGCATATTTGTATCGTGGTCACTTTGTGTTCAAAGCTGCCTAAGTCACTCTTGTGTCATGCTCACAGTTCAAGGATATAACCTGTGTCGGTCATTCTGCAGTTGCCTTGACCTCATGTGTCGGCCATTCCTTGGTGTCAGTATGTTTCATCATGTGTTCAGTCCTAATCCAAATCAGCTCATACTTGTTGAGTGTCCCTCGTGTTGGATGATGGAGGATGCATTAAGGCCTCCCTTCCAATGAACCTCTTCCTATTGACTTCAACTCATTGTGCTCTGGGAATGAAGTTTAGAGTCTCGGTTAGTACCTTGGGGATTGTAGTCATTAGTGGCAGTTTCCCTCGCTATTGGATAGATGGGAATACATCAATGTCTCCTATCCGATGGATTCTTCAAGTGTTTGACGGCAAGACCATTTATTCGCACTTGCTTGAATGTACTAGGTACCTTGGGTTCCATTTTCATTATTGGTGGACACCCTCGCGTTTGTTAACGGTATACATCAATGACCGGTAATCAAACGATACCTCCCATGTTCGACATCAACTCATTTATTCGCATGGATAGGTTTGTACCTTGGGTTTTTTTTGGATGAAGACCTTGGGGTCCTCGATAGCATCACCTCATTTATGTTATCGCCCAAGTTGCACAAGACTGAGCCACACTCTTTTTGGGCTCTTGATGAGACATAGATCTAGATTGTTCTCTATGGCTATGTTCTCCAGTTTTGACATAGATCCACCTTGTATTTATGTGGCTATGTTTACACTTATGTTCCTCATGGATCCACGCTTGTATTCTAGTGGCCATGATATATGCATCAGTATTTGGATCATTATTGTATCCTCTTGGAGGTCATGTTCCACCATTTGAACATGGAAAGTTACCCCAAGGATAAGTTTGTTTGACATTGCCTTTGCTTTCAGGTACTTCATTTGAGCCTATGATTCTTGGTTTCTCCGTTCCTCTATGATTCAACTCTTTGTTATTTATAATGTATTTCGACCATCGTTTCTCGCACTCCCTCTGACCTCATACATTAGGGGGCATCTGTTATAGCTTGAAATGACACCTCTCCGTCTGTGACGACACTTGCTTCCCTTGGTCGCATGACAACACTTCTTGAGATCAAGTTCAGTCACACAATATGACATTTGTGGATGGAGGAGTCATTTGGGACACTAAAAATGGTTGAAATTACCTCATTCTTGACCCATTTGATGATTACAACCCTTGGGAACATTTTTCCAGACCAAACCATCTCCTGAAAATGAGCAGAAAAGCCTGTTTTTGGCCATTTTTCACATGAGCGCTACTCTACCTTAACAAACTAGCGCCTGTACCCTACTCCAGTGTACAATAGTACCACTCAACCCCTCATGGGTGCTACTCCTCTTCAATAGAGTAGCATACAACATTTAAAAAGTGATGAGTGCTAGTTGTGAAACACTATAGTAGCGCCCTGGGCGCTACTCCACTGTGAAATAGTAGCATACATTTTTGTACAAGTCAAATCTCAAAATTTTGGGAAGTTAAGTTGGTTGGGGAACCTCCTACTCAGTTATAACTTCTTTTCCTATCCTTCACTGACTATATAAGGAGGGTAGAAGGGCCATGTGAGGTGGACCAAGCTCAGAACATTGTTATGCTTTAGGAATGGAGACCCTCATCCCCCTCTTTTGTGCCTCAGTTTTGATAAACTCTAGCACAGTTGCTTAGAGGTTGGGATCCTTGGAGAATAGAAGCAAGAGACCTTGAATCTAGGTTTTGTGAAGTGCCAAGCTTAAAGGAAGGTATAATCTTATGTACTTGCTTTCATTCATTAATAAAGATCAGACATTCTTCTCTTTCCAAATATGACCTATTAATGTGTCTTAGATTTGATTGCAGTTTGCTTATAATATGATGTCTTCTTCTATCATGAATATCAGTCTTATGTATGTAGTCAAATGTATTTGAGAAAGGTATCAAGTTGTTTTGCAGGTCTGGGAATTGCGACACTGGATAAGCTTTGAAGAGCGAGGGAGGCAAAGCTAGGATCAACCTTCTGAATAAGGTGCATACATCTCTAAACCCTAATCTCTTCACTTATTTGTTCTACTTGAAGAATGCTTATAAGTCTATCTTTATCACCGTAAGTTGGTAGTTTCTCCCCTAAACTATAGGTGCATTTTCCCCACAACAGTTGTGTATTTCGATTTCTTTTTGTATGCTCTGCAGCTGTGGTATCATTGCTTAAATTATTTCAATATCTCTAATTTTTCCTGGCTTACATAGCACATTGATTCTTGAATCAAGCATTGTAGGTCACCTGAGGTTCAAACATCAAATGTCCACAACACTTTATTATGCAGTTGCTGAAGAATCTAACACTCTATGCAGGATCATTGCTACTCTGCATAATTTTCTTCTCAAGATAAAACAGAGAGTATCTTGTATTTTAACGCACAAATGAAGTTGGTTTGGTGACGGGAGTTATAAGAATGGTACATATATGTAGCAGCTAGTTGGATTAAGATAACTTGGTATGTATCTGGTCATTAGAATGATGTTGTGAAAGCCTGGCATATGGTGCATGTCACTGAGGACATTGTTCATAGTGGAAATCAAGCGCAGTTTCGATATCTATCAAATAATGATATAGTTGCTAGAAACAAATTTCCAAGAAGGTCTCGCTGGCTTAGGTGAACGGGATGAATTGTTCATTAGCCACCGAAAGTAGGGCTTTCAGTAGCTAATAAAATTTAAACCCAGCCTTTCCAGCTATTGAAAATACAGGATAACGCAGAAGGATTTTTTTTTTGCACCAAACCTGACTTTTGCTGATCCAAGCACCTTGAGGGAATTTTCTAATGATGGATAAACGTTTAAAAGCATCATGATCAAATTTCTGTTCCAGGATGAAGGGCGCCAACAAGGTAGAAAGAGGAATATTCTTGCCTACTTTGGGAAAAGACACCTACAAGTTTTCCAGGCAATGGTTACAAACTCATTCTCCAGCTCCCGGAGGCTCATTTCAGCTGTCAAATATAGGAGTATCAGCAAGATATCAGTTACTTGGATCATAGGACGCTATCATATCTTTCATAAAACTGTTTTAATTACTATGTTTAGCAGATTCGATCCATCTTTTTAGGATCTCAAAAAACTTTGTAATGGATATAAAGCCCAGAACTGAGGTAGAAGGGGGGTTCGATTTTGGAGAAACTTTGCTTAACTTTGTATTATCAGACCTCTGGTTACATATCATTTATATAAGCTTTTATACTTGTAGTGAAATGTCTATTTCCTGAGTTTTCATTTGTCTATGCCAGATAGCTGTAATCCTATCTTCGTATTGAGAACTGGATGTTCAGTGCCCTTTTGCTTATCATGATTTTCCATTTATAAATATATGTTGTATGTGTGAGTTTGCTAGCACGATAAGAGTTCTTCTTCTATCTTTTACAAACTTCCTGAACACCAGTGGCTAAAGCCTTGTTATCTGAATGTATCCCTGTATGTTTTGAGCATATGAGTTTTGATCTCAGTCATCCAACTTGATCCACATTTACCCCATCCTTCAAGATAAGTTTAAGTTACCAGGCTCTTCCGAGTGCAACCTAGGAAGACTCCTGGAGGGATAACACATCCCAATCTCAAGGAAAAGGAGTCAAGAAGGAAGTTTCATCAAGGCCACTTGTAGGGCCAAGCATTGCGAGACTGTTTGGTTTTTCTTCAAGAAGGAAGTTAAAAGGTTGTGATTTTAGCACCACACAATGTGGAGAGACATCAAGTTTCTTGGAAAGAAATGACCAAGAAGACCTTTCAGTGCCCCATTACCAAAAGAAGTGGATGAAGAAGGTCAATGCACAGTAGAAGATCTATCAGTCAAACACTTGATTGTGGGTGATGAGGGAGGTAAAATCACTCTCGATCTTTTAATGGTTGATTTCAAAACAAGTGCATAATAAATGGGACAGACTGATGAAGGTGAGACATCTTTTGGATCTGATAGAAAGGAAGAACATAATTCATATTTACACTCACCCCTGGAGCCCCTCCAGGAAGCAGAAATTGAGCACATATCAGTAGGGTGTGAAGCAGAGAAATGGGTGGATGAAGAAGCCATCAAAATTCCACCACATAAGGAGGAGAAAACGACACATGGTGAATTAGTAAATTCTGATTTTTATGTGCCATTATGTCAATTTGATATGGCAGCCATTGAAAAATTTAGAATGGTTGAGCCCCATAGTGATGAGGTTCAGAATTCTGGTGTTAAAAAGGAAAGCAGTATGAAGGATGAAAATTTAAGAGAAGATCTTTCTGTTCCATCAAGGATGAATGAGCACTTATGTTGTAGCCCAAATTATGTTTTTGAGGACCTAAAAGATGAAAATATTGCAGCAGAAACATATACATCAGATTTCAAAACTTCAAGTGCACCACATGAAATTGATCCGGTGATGGGAAATGAAGAGGAGAAACATCTGCAAGGGCCTCATCTTCTTGTGGGATATTTAAAGATGGATGAACATAAGATCCAAGAAGACCTTCAAACCCTCAATTACACACATTCCTTAATGAACAAACTTTGTTGTAATTTCGGGGAGCAGTCTTCCATGAGAGACATGGAAGAATTTCAGGAAGCCACGGCAAGCTTAAAAGGTAAATTCTTGAACTTGCTTTCTAATAGACATAGTTTATTGGAGCTTGTGGAATTGTTTCATGGTATATCCCTAAGGGACAATGGAGAGATCAGAAATGTCAATGATAAATTAATGGCCACCCAATATTCTTTAAGAACTGCTCAAAGTGCCCTCCAAGAATCCAAGACAGAAATATTGCAGCTTCATGAAAAGTTGCAAAGATCCCCCCTACCCTCCTACACACTATTCAGTCAACTTCATTTGGCTGAAAGAATTATTGATCATAGGGAGGAACCTCATGAGATGGTGGATCATGAGGATCATTCATTTTTATATGTGCTTGAAGAGTGTGCAGAACAATTTGATGAGAACCAAGCACGGGATTTTTTTCCAAGGGAACTTGAGCTGTTCCTCGAAGAAAAACACTCCCACGTGAAAGAGTGGGATGAGAGCACCCGATTTGGGACAGCCAGTAATGAAGAATTTGCAGCCATAAGTCTGATTACTGAAGTTTGCAGATATGCAAAGAAGGTTCACAGTTATTTGCCACATATCCTAGATTCAACAACACCAATGGGGAATGAGCAGTGGGTGAAGACATTTTTCTGGTTTGTGTCACATGTTCAGCTGGAGGATCATGATCTATCCCCATGGGAGATGGATCCTATAATAGAAGAGATGGATGATTATAGCTCATATAAATCAGCAAGCAACATCTCTGATTCACCCACTAGATGGATGGATAAAGGCCTCACTAGAAAATAAAATCTGAAAGGTTAAAAGTTCACTTGTTTCTCCAATATATTTCTTATTATAATTGACATTGTCTTGAATTGTGAGCAGCAGTAAAAGTATATTTTGCAGCCATTTGATGTCACTCATCCACATATGGATTGGGTGAAAGATTACCTGGAAAGCATTAAACTTCCTTGCAAATTTTTTTATGCTTATGGTCAAGGGAAGGCAGCTAAACATGCAAGTTGCCAAGTTAAATTAATGGAACATTTTACTTGTAGGGATTGTCCTATGTGGAGGGAATCTGCATGTTGGGAGGGATGCTTGAAATTTTTCTCCAATGGCAGAGAGTTGAGCCATTGGATGTTTTCATTGGAAGAGACACTCTGCTCCCCACTTGGTTTGGTTGGAGGCAATGCCCTAGCAGTTATTCCCCGGATGAAAAGGAACAAGTTTCATGACAGATTATTTAAAATTATTTTGATGATGGGGAAAATGCAATTGATACTTTGGGATCCTGGCATACACTTGAGTGACAGATTGCCAAAGACGACAGGATAATTCTACTCCTTGCAGAAGAAACAGTGGGACCCAGGAATTCTACTCAGTTATCCTAACTGGGTTAAAATTCTTTTGATTTGTTGGCTAATGGTAGATATAAATTACAGTACAGTTTGTTTTACATAGACATTTTTTCCTGAAGGCCCAAGTTTAATTTACAGATTGTTCAATGGATGGGGACAATGATAATCAAAGTTGGTGCAGCAAAAGCTTGGTGGGATCCTGACATTGCTTGAGGACAAGCAATCTTGGGAAGGGAGGACTATCATGTTCCCAAATTTTCCTATGGTCTATGGGGATGATTTTAGCGTAAGTCACCTAGGCATTAATTAATTAATTAATGGATGGATGAAGGAATATTCCTAGGGGTGAATTTGAGGAATTAAATGGATAAGGAGGCCCCCCCATGAAGTTATTAACCCCAATTCAAGTGCTAAGGTGATTTATTAAATAATTGAGAAATTAATTAATTGGGGAAGTTTTGAGGCAGTTACACCATAGTAGTTAATTAATTACTGGATAATTAATTAATTGCTTAACTAAATTATTTCTAAGTTGTATTATTGTCATTTAAATGTTTATTTCTAATAAATGTGCCAAGTGGTAATGAGTTGGATAGGAAATTCGAATTGGTCAAGTAGGACACACTTGCTTAAGTGATAAACTTCAGAAAAGCTAAGGAATCTAATGGAGACAAGTTGGTAAGGTGAACCGAGAAGGAAACTGACAAAAGCTGGAAAAATCATACAAAAGCAGAAAAGAGGAAAGTGAATAAAGTGGAATAAAACAAGAAAAGCAGTCAGAAAGGAAAGTAGCAAGTGCAGAAAAATATCCCTAGGGTTCACTTGCCAATTCAGTGAAGGAATGCAAAAGCAGGAAAGTGGAGAAAACATAAAAGTTTCCTTTCTCCTCAAGGAATGCACCCTCATGGCTTTGGAGTAGAATGGGAAAGTGGGTAACCTACCCTCATAGGTAACCAAGCCAAGAACTTGCTCAGCAGTTCATCATAAAGTTTATAAAAGAATCCAACCAACTCCATTTGACAACTTTTGATCACTTGTAATTTGTGAATGAGAGCTCTGAGCTACTCACATGTTGAGAGAAGTTCCTCAACAATTCCTCTTGGGTGATGTGCACCAAGGAACTATGAGTTTACTATGAGTATTATGCAAGTCCAGCAAGCAATATTACAGCCAGTAACATTCAATACACTTCAGGCGTGAATATCTAATGTCAGATTGAAGAGGAGGCTACCATTGGAGGAGATTGACAGCTAGTTTTAGTGGAAGAACATTGGTGGAAGAATATAATTATGGAGAGATGTTCTTAAGTCCTCCAGTGAAGTGTATCAGCTGAATTTGCAGAGATTAGTTGCTGCTATATTCCAGAGTTCAAGATCAGATCGAGTTTCCACTCTTCTCTTACTCCTACTCCTCCCAAAGTCAGTTTTGGAGGTGATTTCCCTAAAGGAGAGAACTAGTGGATGATGGCTCCCATTGAAGACCAACATGTTCAGAATGAAGCAAGTTCATCCATTTAATCAGTATATGGACTGATAATGACCTCTAGTATAGATCCAAAGTAACTTCTTCCTTCTCTTCTCTATTCTCCCACTGTTGTAACAAGAAACTAGCCTATGAGGCACTATCATTTGAAGAGTAAGCAGTAAAATAAAGGAGGAATTTTCTGAATGAAATATTTTGTGTTTTATGAATTTAATATCTCATATCAGAGTTAAATAATCATTATATCAGAGTTTGTGGTTTATAAATGCAGTTTATCAATTTAAAATTCAAGACTAGCTAGATTGATGCCAATTCTAGACTAGTTTCACAACTTTCACTGCCAAATCCATTCTAAGCACTATTTTTACATTCTGTCAGTTGGAGCAGATACTTAACTCAGTCTAGTATCCATATCAGTACTAAAAATCAGAATTGGAAGCATTTAGACCTTGTATGGAAAGTTAAGAAAAATACTAGCTCAACAATCCCAAGAGAGCCCAAAAACCCCAATTCTTCTGAAAATTTCCCAAGTTTGCAGATATACCTTCCTTAAAATAACCAGCACTCATTTGACTAAAATAACCTCTGTTATTAACTCGCTGAACCCCCACCTGTCTAGTATGCATATGCCAACTACCTAGGAAGCCTCGAAGTAGGCAATAGACTATCTCTATTATTGAAAAGTGAAAGGTACTGGTACATGGTGCATAGAACATCACCGATATCCACCTTGTGACCCATTGCTGCACCTAAAATCATACATTTTCCATAATTAAATATTCATCCTACCATCATCATTCCTCACCTCAGTACCCCTCACTCACCTCCTACACTATTTGAAGGAATTGACATAAATTTTACTAGTAAAAATTTATAACATTTTTGAAGTTGAGTTAATATCTTTGTTGAACTTTCCAAGGGATATTATAGTGGTATCAGAGCACTTTCCTCCACCCCTATGGAAAGAAAAAATCTCACTGATGGAAGGAATATTGAAGATCTTCTCATAGAGGCAAAATGTAGCTCCTACCAGTCAGTGAAGAAGAAGAATTTATTTTCGAGCCATTTGAAGAGGAGCCTTTAACCCTTGTTGGAAATACTTATTTGCACAAAGTTGAACATGATTTCCTTAATGAATAAATGTTTGAAGAGAGCATAGGAAATGACCTACGTATGACTAATTCAGATTGTGAAGGAATACTCAAAAGAGGTAACCCTAAGAAATCCTATGAGTACTTCATGGAGTACTCTGCCTTGAAGAAGGAGGTTCACAAGTGCTTGACCTTTAGAGACTGTTGTGATTTAGAAATTCAAAGTTTGTTCAAAGACCCCTACAATAGTGATAGAAAAAGAAGGATTGCACATATGGTTGAGGGTGTGTGCAAAGAAGCCAAGGAAAGATCTCTACCGCTAGGAGCTAAGATAGAAGGGAGGAATAAAGATGTGTCCACATAGCCAGGAAAAATCAAAGGAGGAAACCAAGAGCCACCTAGTTCTTTGGGTGGAGAAGAAGCCAAAAAAAATAACGATGAATTTGCAGCCCTACATATGGATCCATCCCAATCTTAGGGAAAAGGAATCAAGAAGGAAGTTTCATCAAGGCCACTTGCAGGGCCAAGCATTGCGAGACTGTTTGGTTTTTCTTCAAGAAGGAAGTCCAAAGTTTGTGATTTTGGCACCACACAATGTGGAGAGACATCAATTTTCTTGGAAAGAAATGACCAAGAAGACCTTTCCAGTACCCCATTACTCAAAGAAGTGGATGAAGAAGGTAAATGCAATGTAGAAGATCCATCAGTCAAACACTTGATTGTGGGTGATGAGGGAGGGAAAATAACTCTCGATATTTTAATGGTTGATTTCAAAACAAGTGCATAAGAAATGGGACAGACTGATGAAGGTGAGACATCTTTTGGATCTTATCCAAAGGAAGAACATAATTCAGATTTACACTCACCCCTGGAGCCCCACCAAGAAGAAGAAATTGAGCACATCTCAGTAGGGTGTGAAGCAGAGAAATGGGTGGATGAAGAAGCCATCAAAATTCCACCACATAAGGAGGAGAAAATGACACATGGTGAATTAGTAAATTCTGATTTTTATTTGCCATTATGGCAGTTTGATATGGCAGCCATTTCCATTGAAATATTTAGAATGGTTGATCCCCATAGTGATGAGGTTCAGAATTCTGGTGTTAAAAAGGAAAGCAGTATGAAGGCTGAAACTTTAAGAGAAGATCTTTCTGTTGCATTAAGGATGAATGAGCAGTTATGTTGCAGCCCAAATTATGTTTTTGAGGACCTAAAAGATGAAAATATTGCAGCAAAAACATATACATCAGATTTCAAAACTTCAAGTGCACTGCATGAAATTGATCCGGTGATGGGAAATGAAGAGGAGAAACATCTGCAAGGGCCTCATCTTCTTGCGGGATCTTTAAAGATGGATGAACAGAAGATCCATGAATCCCTTCAAACCCTCAATTACACACATTCTTTAATGAACAACCTTTGTTGGAATTTGGGGGAGCAGTCTTCCATGAGAGACATGGAAGAATTTCAGGAAGCCATGGCAAGCATAAAAGGTAAATTCTTGAACCTGCTTTTTGATAGAGATAGTTTATTGGAGCTTGTGGAATATTTTCATGGTACATCCTTGAGGGACGATGGAGAGATCAACAATATCAATGATGAATTAATGACCACCCAATATTCTTTAAGAAGCACTCAATGTGCCCTCCAAGAATCCAAGACAGAAATATTGCAGCTTCATGAAAAGTTGCAAAGATCCCCCCTACCCTCCTACACACTATTCAGTCAACTTCATTTGGTTGAAAGAATTCTTGAACATAGGGAGGAACCTCATGAGATGGTGGATCACTCATTTTTATATGTGCTTGAAGAGTGTGCAGAACAGTTTGATGAGAACCAAGCACAAGATTTTTTTCCAAGGGAACTTGAGCTGTTCCTTGAAGAAAACACTCCCGCATGAAGGAGTGGGATGAGAGCACCCCATTTCAGACAGCCATTAATGAATAATTTGCAGCCATAAGTTTGATTACTGAAGGTTGCAGATATGCAAATAAGGTTCAAAGTTCTTTGCCACATGTCCTAGATTCAACAACACCAATGGGGAATGAGCAGTGGGTGAAGACATTTTTCTGGTTTGTGTCACATGTTCAGCTAGAGGATCTTGATCTGTCCCCATGGGAGATCGATCTTATTGCAGAAGAGATGGCTGATTATAGCTCATATAAATCAGCAAGCATGATCTCAGATTCACCCACCAGATGGATGGATAGAGGCCTCACTAGAAAAGGAAATCTAGAAGGTAAAAAGTTCACTTGTTTCTGCAATAAATTTGTTATTATAACTAACATTGTCTTGAATTGTGAGCAGAAGCAAAAGTATACTTTGCAACCATTTTTTGTCACTCATCCACATATGGAATGGGTGAAAGATTACCTGGCAAGGAAGAAACTTCCTTGCAAAATGTTTTATGCTTATGGTCAAGGGAAGGCAACTAAACATGCAAGTTCCCAAGTTAAATTAATGGAACATTTTACTTGTAGAGATTGTCCTATGTGGAGGGAATCCACATGCTGGGAGGTGTTATCACTCCAGGTGTCTTTCCCAGACTGTGAAGAGAATGAGCCTGGTAACTTAAATGCTCAATAATATAAAGGATGAATCGAGTCAAGTAACTTGCTCCCAAAATCAAACATTAAGACACGCATGAATATACTTAGACAAACGAGGCTTTCTACTACATTTTCTAGATGATTTAAGTATATAATGGATATATGAAGAATACCTATTATACTAGTAGAAAAACATACACAGAGCATATGCGAATGACCAGTTATAATAAGGAAGAAACACTTATGAGCCCATTCTATCAATGAAGAGACAAGAAGACAGTTATCTGTCATAGATAAACATGGATAAATGTATATAACATCACTCACAAGCACATAAAAGATAGAAGAATGAAGATCTGCAAAACATAGTGAAAGAATCTCGTATCTTGATATATACTCAAAATATCTGTTTACAAAGAGTTGGGCAAATTCTCAAAGTCGAATCATAGTCCTCGGGACTGCTCCCTTCTTTCTCTCAAGATCTAGGATTTTATAGCCTTTAAAACACCTTCCCCCAGCTCCTAAGAAGTTGGATTCAAAATCCTAAAGGTAGAAGATGAAAACCGTTTCTTAACAAACCAGGAAAAATTATTTTTTAACTTGGCCAAACTGCTGAGAAATGGGGCTTAGAGATGGATTCGATTCTCCCACTCTGTGACACCTGTAGGAAAACTGAGAGAGCTTATTGTTCATTGACTGATTGTGAGAAAAAACCTCCCTCAGATTATTGAAATTCGCTTTCATTTACCTGAGACCTTCATTTCAAAAACATGTGTTAAACAGGCAGATTCTAGGATCTGAAAATTGGGGCTCAGTGACGGATTTGATTCTCTCAATATGCAACACCTGTAGGAAATCAGAGAGAGTTTATTGCGCTCTGACATGTTAGGAACAACAAATTCCCAGCGTTTTGCAAAATGACTCCCCAGTCGCTCAGAATCGTCATTTGAAAATGATGACTGTTCACAGTAAAAACACCAATTTTTTGCAATAAACATTTTTGCCTCCATCTTTATAGTCCTCATGACCTCGACAGTTGTAACAATCCTTCAAAGACTGATGAGTAACGTTGAAACTGCCGCCTGGGGAATTGACAGGCCATCTTTTGCCCAAAATAGACAAGAAGATTCCTCTTCTTACCTGTTGGCACCTTTCAATCTGGAACAACATCTCGAAACAGATCTTATCAATTAAAATCTTCACTTTGAAACCATCCTCGTCCTCTTTGGAATTACAAGACTCGAGTCTGTGCAGGAGATGTAATTTTGTCTTGTTTTGTGCTTTTGGTGGATAGGAGAGCCAAAATACAAGCCCGTAAGCAACCGAAAGCTCTGTTTTCGGTGGCTTAAGACAGCTATGAAAGCCTGTATTAGCCATCGAAAGCTCTGTCTTGAGATAACTTTCATTACTCAAACATCAACTAAATGATAATCCTTGAGCTTTACCCATCATCTGGGTTATAAGTCATTACTCTCTCTTTAATATGCTGCATGCAATTAGTATTTCCTATAGCATCCATCGAAGTTTTCACAGTCAAAATGTTCGTGGCTGGATGCATTCATACCCCTGCTTAAATCAACTAGTGAAAGTTTGCTGTATTGACCAACAATGAATTCATAGTTGAAACTCTCCAATGAAGTTTCCATAAATAAATGATCCCAACAATAAGCGTGCTTTTGATAGAAAAAGTTCTATCATATCATTGATTATCTCTGGATTGCTTTCAAAGGGCAGAAGTAATCTCCCAAAACACAATTGTTGATGAGTTCACAGTCTAACCTTCCTCAGTGTTCCAATATTTGCTAAATACTTGTGGAAAATTCTTCTGTCCACAAGATCTCTGCCTGTGCGCCATATGAATTTACAAAGGGTTTATTGAATGGTGAATAACTCAACACTTACAGCTTGGAATAATTAACTTTAATCTCTTATAGCTTGATGTAATAGATTTCAAACTTTGCAAATAAAACCACTTGCTGCAATCAATTTGATATTGGAATTGATCTCTTGGCCCCTATAACATTTTTCGAACACATGGTATTGGAGCTTCCTCCTCATGGCATCTAGGCTGCACTTTGGTAGTTCAAGCTTTGAAATGATCTGCTTTCGTTTCAAAATTTCCTTTCACTTTCGGTAGCTAGGAGAGCCTCGACAATTTTGATTAAGCTGCCAAAAACAGAGCTTTTGGTACGTTAGGGACCGTTTCAAATAAGCACTTAGCTACCGGAACCTGTTTTTTGAGATTTTTTACAAATGAAGAGATGACTCAAGAGCTCTTATAAACTATAAGTCCAAATCTCTTCTAAAAGACTCTTTAAAATTTATTAATGCTTCCTCTAATGACTTTCTTATCACTTAATGAAAGTAAATTGAGAAAATTTATTTGAGGAGATAACATCTGGCTCCTACTCAGGGATGGAAACCTCCCTGTGAGGTTCCAAGAACCACAAATACAATGCCTTTCCTGTAAAACAAAATTTCAAACCTGTCCTCTAGTGTTCCATTGGGTTATGGAGTCAGTAATACAACCACCCTCTGAACACCTTTCAAGAGCTATCTTTATTCACACAAACTAACTGTTATTTCTGATGGAAACTGGAAGAAAACAAAATGCTTGGGCAACGAGCTTATTCCCTACACTAGTCTACTCTAACTGGATCTGCAATCGGGTTAGGTGAATGCTGATTTCCATAACAACAATTCAAACAATTTAAAAACTGAAGAAATCTCATCTTTATCACTGATTAGTAGTTGATGTCTGAAATGTAACAGTAGTGATAAGAACTTATCCAGGAAACCATTCTTACCCATAAACAATGGCAAGCTAAGGAAATCTGAAATCTTCAGGTTTTCTGAAATGTATAACTCCATGAATGCTGCCACTAGATCAGAAACATACTGGTCTTCTAGAAACAGCTGCACATCTATGGCAGCCTCTTTCTCGTCCATGACAGTTCCCCTGTTAGAGGACTGACCACCTTCATGTTCCCTTGAGCTCAGATCTTGTTTATTAATCATCACAACTTTCTCTTCAGAAAAGTGCTCAGAAGCTAATGATAAAACAATGTTAAAATCATATGAATAAGGATCAGTTAAAAACATATAATTGCTTATGCAATCTTCAGTTGTCATAGGCTCATCCAGATTAGCAAACTGCTCATAACATTCTAACTCATAACTGTCTCTATAGCACTCAGCAGATGCTGAAGGAATTGATTCACAATTTGAAATATATTTAGCTGCTTGCTGCTGCCCTGAAACTACCTCATAGTCATTACCTTTCTGCTAAAAAATGACTGCTCCTATGCTAGAAGATTGATGCCCTTCTTGTGTTTTTTAGAGCAACTTGTGATCATCCAAAATAGCAGTCTTTTCCTTTTCAAACTCATCATTTTCTTGTTCAAAATCTGAAATGTACTGACAGTTCATTTGTTCATGTGCTTACAGATTTTCAGAGTCAACCCGCATTCGGATCAGCCTGGATGCACGGATATTTTCCTCAACCTCTTGAACATCTTCGAACAACTAGATTAAGGATGAAGACTTCCTTTCTAGGAGAAGAAAAATGAGTTATGAATAAAGACCCATAACATAATATATCATGGCAGCTGTCTCTGTAGCTCGGACCTCCAAAGGCATGTCATGGTAGATACTGTAAAATCTTCGATTAAAGATGGACAAATCTTCACCCTACTCTCTCTTCAAAGCATAAAAATCAGCAAGATATGAATCTAGTGAATTGTACTCACCCCAATACTTCATGAAAGCATTAGAGAACTCGATCCAAGAGCCAATAGAATCAACTCTCAGACCCTTAAACCCTGCATCAACATATCTGATCAAAGTTTTAGAGAAAAGTCTCATGATCACATCTTCATGAACAAACTCGAACTGATCAATAAAATTCTCAAAGGATTGCAAATGCCTCTCAGCTGAAACTTGGTCTTCTCCAGAAAACCAAGGGAGATATTCATAATAGTCAACAGGATAAGGATGAAGGGGATAGGGTAGCTTCAAAGGCTTAAACATCCTATTTCTGATTTTGACTTGAAAAGCAGTGGGCTGATCATGAGGGTTAATAGTTTGACAAGGAGGATCAGTGATAAGGGCAGAAGGTGCTGTGATCTGCACAGGTTTTGAAACAAGTTTTGCCTCCTCAAGGTTACATGGATGCTCAATAGAAGGAATTTGGATACAAAAGTCATTTTTATAAATGAGTTGAGGCACAAAGACTGATTCAACTTCTACAATACAAGCAGGTTGCAAAGCTTCTTCTAAAGATGGATTTATAAAAGATGGCTGATAATCTTTAGAATATACAAAATAGAGGATAATTCTTTTAACATGTGAAGGGAAAAGTATAAAGGAGTTGATAAAGAATAACAACAGTTCATAAAGTAAACTTATGAACTGGTACCTAGATTTTGAATTCAGCCTCTTCATCTTTTATCAACCGGGTCCTTCCCAGTGGAGTCTTTAATGTGGAGTCGCCAGGCAAATGATTACAGTCGAAAATTATGTCTATCTCTTGTCTGCCATCAAGAAACAGATCTATGTCGTTCTCCCAGGGAAACTCTGCTTTTTACTTTCGTTCCCCGGCAATGGCACCATTTTGTTATCACTCCAGGAGTCTTTCCTAGACTATGAAGGGAATGAGCCTAGTAACTTAAATTCTCAATAATATAAAGGATGAATCGAGTCAATTAACTTGCTCCCAAACTCAAACATTCAGACACGCATGAATATACTCAGACAAACAAGGCTTTTTACTACATTTTCCAGATGATTTAAGTATATAATGGATGTATGAAGAATACCTATTATACTAGCAGAAAAACATACACAGAGCATATGCGAATGGCCAGTTATAACAAAGAATAAACACTTATGAGCCCAGTATATCAATGAAGAGACAAGACGACAGTTATCTGTCATAGATAAACATGGAGAAATGTATATAACTTCACTCACAAGCACAGAAAAGATAGAAGAATGAAGATCTGCAAAACATAGTGAAGGAATCTCGTATCCTGATATATACTCAAAATATCTGTTTACAAAGAGTTGGGAAAATTCTCAAAGTTGAATCACAGTCCTCGGGACTTCTCCCTTCTTTCTCACAAGCTCTATGCTTTTATAGGCTTTACAACACCTTCACCCAGCTCCTAAGAAGCTAGATTCAAAATCCTAAAGGTAGAAGATGAAAACCGTTTCTTAACAAACCAAGAAAAATCATATTTTAACTTGGCCAAATTGCTAAAAAATGGGGCTTAGAGATGGATTCGATTCTCCCAATCTGTGACACCTATAGGAAAAGGAGAGAGTTTATTGTGCTCTAGCATGTTAGGATCAAAAACCTCCGAGCGTTTTGCAAAATAACTCCCCAGTCGCTCAGAATCATCTTTTGAAAATGATAACTGTTCACAGTAAAAACGCCAATTTTTTGCAGTAAACTTTTTTGCCTCCATCTTGATAGTCCTCATGACCTCGACAGTTGTAACAAGCCTTCAAAGGCTGATGAGTAATGTTGAAACTTCCGCCTGGGGAATTGACAGGCCATCTTTTTCCCAAAATAGACAAGAAGATTCCTCTTCTTACCTGTTGGCGCCTTTCAATCTGGAACAACATCTCGAAACAGATCTTATCAATTAAAATCTTCACTTTGAAACCATCCTCGTCCTATTTGGAATGACAAGACTTGGGTCTATGCAAGAGATGTCATTCTGTCATGTTTTGTGCTTTTGGTGGATAGGAGAGCCAAAATCCAAGCCCGTAAGCAACCGAAAGCTCTGTTTTCGGTGGCTCAAGACAGCTATGAAAGCCTGTATTAGCCAGCGAACGCTCTGTCTTGAGATAACTTTCATTATGCAAACATCAACTGAATGATAATCCTTGAGCTCTACCCATCATCTGGGTTATAAGTCATTACTCTCTCTTTAATATGATGCGTGCAATTAGTATTTCTTGTAGCATCCATTGAAGTTCTCACAGTCAAAATGTTCATGGCTGGATGCATTCATACCCTTGCTTAAATCAACTAGTGAAAGTTTGTTGTATTGACCAACAATGAATTCATAGTTGAAACTCTCCAATGAAGTTTCCATACATAAATGATCCCAACAATAAGCGTGCTTTTGACAGAAAAAGTTCTATCATATCATTGATTATCTCTAGATTTCTTTCCAAGGGAAAAAGTAATCTCCCAAAACACAATTGTTGATGAGTTCACAGTCTAACCTTCCTCAGCGTTCCAATATTTGCCAAATACTTGTGGAAAATTCTTCTGTCCACAATATATCTGCCTGCGCGCCATATGAATTTACAAAGGGTTTATTGAACGTTGAATAACTCAACACTTACAGCTTGGAATAATTAACTTTAATCTCTTATAGCTTGATGTAATAGATTTCAAACTCTGCAAATAAAACCACTTGCTGCAATCAATTTGATATTGGAATTGATCTCTTGGCCCCTGTAACATTTTTCGAACACATGGTATTGGAGCTTCCTCCTCATGGCATCTATGCTACACTTTGGTAGTTCAAGCTTTGAAATGATCTGCTTTCATTTGAAAATTTCCTTTCACTTTCGGTAGCTAGGAGAGCCTCGACAATTTCGTTTAAGTTGCCGAAAGCAGAGCTTTCGGTAGCTTAGGGACCATATAAAATAAGTGCTTAGCTACCGAAACCTGTTTTTTCATATTTTTTACAAATGAAGAGCCGACTCAAGAGCTCTTATAAACTATAAGTCCAAATCTCTTCTAAAAGACTCTTTAAAATTTATTAATGCTTCCTCTAATGACTTTCTTATCACTTAATGAAAGTAAATTGAGAAAATTTATTTGAGGAGATAATAGGAGGGATGCTTGAAATTTTTCTCCAATGGCAGAGAGTTGAGCCATTGGATGTTTTCACTGGAAGAGACACTGTGCTCCCCACTTGGTTTGGTTGGAGTCAATGCCCTAGCAGTTATTCCCCGGATGAAAATGCACATGTTTGATGACAGATTCTTTAAAATTATTCTGATGATGGGGAAAATGCAGTTAAATCTTTGGGATCCTGGAATACACTTGAGTGACAGATTGCCAAATATGATAGGATAATTCTGCTCCTTGTAGAAGAAACAGTGGGACCCAGGAATTCCACTCAGTTATCCTGACTGGGTTAAAATTCTGTTCATTTGTTGGCTAATGGCAGATATAAATTACAGTATAGTTTGTTTTACATAGAAATTTTTTCCTGAAGGCCCAAGTTTAATTTACAGATTGTTCAATGGACGGGGACAATGATAATTAGAGTTGGTGCAGCAGAAGCTTGGTGGGATCCTGACATTGTTTGAGGACAAGCAATCTTGGGAAGGGAGGACTGTCATGTTACCAAATTTTCCTATGGTCTATGGGGATGATTTTAGCCTAAGTCACCTAGGCATTAATTAAATAATTAATGGATGGATGAACGAAGATTCCTAAGGGTGAATTTGAGGAATTAAATGGATAAGGAGCCCCCCCCATGAAGTTATTAACCCCAATTCAAGTGCTAAGGCGATTTATTAATTAATTGAGAAATTAATTAATTGGGGAAGTTTTGAGGCAATTACACCATAGTAGTTAATTAATTACTGGACAATTAATTAATTGCTTAACTAAATTATTTCTGAGTTGTATTATTGTCATTTAAATGTTTATTACTAATAAATGTGCCAAGTGGTTGATGAGTTGAATAGGAAATTCAAATTGGTCAAGTAGGACACACTTGCTTAAGTGATAAACTTCAGAAAAGCTAAGGAATCTAATGGGGACAAGTTGGCAAGGTGAACCAAGAAGGAAACTGACAAAAGTTGGAAAAATCATACAAAACAAAAAAAGAGGAGAGTGAATAAAGTGGAATAAAACAAGAAAAGCAATAAAAAAGAAAAGTAGCAAGTGCAGAAAAATCTCCCTGGGGCGCACTTGCCAATTCAGTGAAGGAATGCAAAGCAGGAAAGTGGAGAAAGCATAAAAGTTTCCTTTCTCCTCAACGAATGCACCCTCATGGCTTTGGAGTAGAATGGGAAAGTGGGTAACCTACTCTCACAGGTAACCAAGCCAAGAACTTGCTCATCAGGTCATCATGAAGTTTATAAAAGAATCCAACCAACTCCATTTGACAACTTTTGATCACTTGTAATTTGTGAATGAGAGCTCTGAGCTACTCACATGTTGAGAGATGTTCCTCAACAATTCCTCTTGGGTGATGTGCAAAAAGGCCCTATGAGTTTACTATGAGTATTATGCAGGTCCAGCAAGCAATATTGCAGCCAGTAACATTCAGTACAGTTCATCCATGAAGATCTAATGTCAGATTGAAGAGGAGGCTACCATTGGAAGAGATTCAAAGCTAGATTTGGTGGAAGAATATAATTATGGAGAGATGTTCTTAGGGCCTCCAATCAATTCTATCAGCTGAATTTTTAGAGATTAGTTGCTTCAATATTCTATAGTTCAAGATCATATTGGGTTTCTACTCTTCTCTTACTCCTACTCCTCCCAAAGCTAGTTTTGGAGGTGATTTCCCTAAAGGAGAGAACTGGTGGATGATGGCTCCCATTGAATACCAACATGTTCATAATGAAGCAAGTTCAGCCATTTAATCAGCATATGCACTGATAATGACCTCCAGTACAGATCCAGAGTAACTTCTTCCTTCTCTTCTCTATTCTCCCACTGTTGTAACAAGAAACTAGCCTGTGAGGCACAATCATTTGAAGAGCAAGCAGTAAAATAAAGGAGGAATGTTCTGAATGAAATATTTTGCATTTTATGTATGGAATATCTCATATCAGAGTTAAATAATCATTAGATCATAGTTTGTGTTTTATAAATACAGTTTATCAATTTAAAATTCAAGACTAGCTAGACTGATGCCAATTCTAGACTAGTTTCACCACTTTCAATGCCAAATCCATTCTAAGCACTATTTTTATATTCTTTCAGTTGGAGCAGATCCTTAACTCAGTCTAGTATCCATATCAGTTCTAAAAATCAGAATTTGGAAGCATTTCAACCTTTTCTGGAAGGTTAAGAAAAATACTAGCTCACCAATCCCAGGAGAGCCCAAAAACACCAATTCTTCCCAAAATTTCCCAAGTCTTCAAATATTCCTTCATGAACATAACCAAAACTCATTTGAATGATATAAACTCTATTATTAACTCCCCGAACCCCCACCTATCTAGTATGCATATGCTAGCTACCCAGGAAGCCTTGAAGTAGGCAATAGATTAGCTCTATTGTTGAAAAGTGAAAGGTATTGGTACATGGTGCATAGGACATCAACGATATACACCTTGTGACCCACTGCTACACCTAACCTAATACATTTTCCATAGTTAAATATTCATCCCACCTTCCTCATTCCTCACCTCAGTACCCCTCACTTACCTCTTGCACTATTTGAAGGAATTGACATAAATTTTACTAGTAAAAATTTATAAAATTTTTAAGTTGAGTTAATATCTTGGTTGAAATTTCCCAAGGATATTACAGTGGTATCAGAGCACTTTCCTCCACCCCTGTGGAAAGAAAAAATCTCACTGATGGAAGGAAGATTGAAGATCTTCTCATAGAGGAAAAATGTGGCCCCTACCAGTCAGTGAAGAAGAAGAATTTATTTTTGAGCCATATAAAGAGGAGCTTTTAACCGTTGTTGGAAATCCTTATTTGCACAATGTTGAACATGATTTCCTTAATGAATAAATGTTTGAAGACATCATAGCAAATGACCTACCTATGACTTATTCGGATTGTGAAAGAATACTCAAAAGAGGTAACCCTAAGAAATCCCATGAGTACTTCATGGAGTACTCTGCCTTGAAGAAGGAGGTTCAGAAGTCCCTGGCCTTTAGAGACTGTTGTGATTTATAAATTCAAAGTTTGTTCAAAGACCCCTACAATAGTGATAGCAAAAGAAGGATTGCACATATGGTGGAGGGTGTGTGCAAAGAAGCCAAGGAAAGATCTTTACCGCTAGGAGCTAAGATAGAAGGGAGGAATAAAGATGTGTCCACACAGCCAGGAAAAATCAAGGGAGGAAACCAAGAGCCACCTAGTTCATTGGGTGGAGAAGAATCCAGAAAAAATAAATATGAATTTGCAGCCCTACATATGGATCCATCCCAATCTTAGGGAAAAGGAATCAAGAAGGAAGTTTCATCAAGGCCACTTGCAGGGTCAGGCATTGCGAGACTGTTTGTTTTTTCTTCAAGAAGGAAGTCCAAAGGTTGTGATTTTAGCACCACACAATGTGGAGAGACATCAAGTTTCTTGGAAAGAAATGACCAAGAAGACCTTGCCGGTGCACCATTACTCCAAGAAGTGGATGAAGAAGGTCAATGCATAGTAGAAGATCCAACAGTTAAACACTTGATTGTGGGTGATGAGGGAGGTAAAATCACTCTCGATCTTTTAACGGCTAATTTCAAAACAAGTGCAGAAGAAATGGGACAAACTGATGAAGATGAGACATATTTTGGATCTTATCCAAAGGAAGAACATAATTCAGATTTACACTCACCCCTGGAGCCTCGCCAGGAAGCAGAAGTTGAGCACATCTCAGTAGGGTGTGAAGTAGAGAAATGGGTGGATGAACAAGCCATCAAAGTTCCACCACATAAGGAGGAGAAAATGGTACATGGTGAATTAGTAAATTCTGATTTTTATGTGCCATTATGTAAGTCTGATATGGCATCCATTTCCATTGAAAAATTTACAATGGTTGACCCCCATAGTGATGAGGTTCAGAATTCTTGTTTTAAAAAGGAAAGCAGTATGAAGGCTGAAACTTTAAGAGAAGATCTTTCTGTTGCATCAAGGGTGAATGAGCACTTATGTTGCAGCCCAAATTATGTTTTTGAGGACCTAAAAGATGAAAATATTGCAGCAGAAACATATACATCAAATTTCAAAACTTCAAGTGCACTGCATGAAATTGATCCGGTGGTGGGAAATGAAGAGGAGAAACATCTGCAAGGGCCTCATCTTCTTGCAGGATCTTTAAATATGGTTGAACAGAAGATCCAAGAAGCCCTTCAAACCCTGAATTACACACATTCCTTAATGAACAACCTTTGTTGGAATTTGGGTGAGCATTCTTCCATGAGAGACATGGAAGAATTTTAGGAAACCATGGCAAGCATAAAAGGTAAATTCTTGAACCTGCTTTCTGATAGAGATAGTTTATTGGAGCTTGTGGAATTGTTTCATGGTACATCCTGGAGGGATGATGGAGAGATCAACAAGCTCAATGATGAATTAATTGCCACCCAAGATTCTTTAAGAAGCGCTCAAAGAGCCCTCGAAGAATCCAAGACAGAAATATTGCAGCTTCATGAAAAGATGCAAAGATCCCCCTACCCTCCTACACACTATTCAGTCAACTTCATTCCGTTGAAAGAATTCTTGAACATAGGGAGGAACATCATGAGATGGTGGATCATGAGGATCATTCATTTTTATATGTGCTTGAAGAGTGTGCAGAACAGTTTGATGAGAACCAAGCATGAGATTTTTTTCCAAGGGAACTTGAGCTGTTCCTTGAAGACAAACACTCCCCCATGAAAGAGTGGGATGAGAGTACCCGATTTGGGATAGCCAAGAATGAAGAATTTACAACCATAAGTCTGATTACTGAAGGTTGTAGACATGCAAATAAGGTTCACAGTTCTTTCCCACATATCCTAGATTCAACAACACCAATGGGGATTGAGCAGTGGGTGAAGACATTTTTCTGGTTTGTCAATGTTTAGCTGGAGGATCATGATCTGTCCCCATGGGAGATGGATCCTATTGTAGAAGAGATGGCTGATTATAGCTCATATAAATCAGCAAGCAGGATCTCTGATTCACCCACCAGATGGATGGATATAGGCCTCACTAGAAAAGAAAATCTGGAAGGTAAAAAGTTCACTTGTTTCTACAATAAATTTCTTATTATAACTGACATTGTCTTGAATTGTGAGCAGCAACAAAAGTATACTTTGCAGCCATTTTATGTCACTCATCCACATATGGATTGGGTGAAAGATTACCTGGCAAGAATGAAACTTCCTTGCGAAAATTTTATGCTTATGGTTAAGGGAAGGCAGCTAAGCATGCAAGTTTCCTACTTAAATTAATGGAACATTTTACTTGTCGAGGTTGTCCTATGTGGAGGGAATCCACATGCTAGGAGGGATGCTTGAATTTTTCTCCAATGGTAGAGAGTTGAGCCATTGGATGTTTTCACTAGAAGAGACATTCTCCTCCCCACTTGGCTTGGTTGGAGGCAATGCCCTAGCAGTTATTCCCCGGAAGAAAAGGCACATGTTTGATGATAGATTCTTTAAAATTATTCTGATGATGGGGTAAATGGAGTTCATACTTTGGGATCCTAGCATACACTTGAGTGACAGGTTGCCAAAGATGACAGGAGAATTCTTCTCCTTACAAAAGAAACAGTGGGACCCACAAATTCTACTCAGTTATCCTAACTGTGTTAAAATTCTGTTCATTTGTTGGCTAATGGAAGATATAAATTACAGTACAACTTGTTTTACATAGACATTTTTTCCCAAAGGCCCAAGTTTAATTTACAGATTTTTCAATGGACGGGGACAATGATAATTAGAGTTGGTGCAGCAGAAGCTTGGTGGGATCCTGACATTGCTTGAGGACAAGCAATCTTGGGAAGGGAGGATTGTCGTGTTCCCAAATTTTTCTATGGTCCATGGGGATGATTTTAGCCTAAGTCAACTAGGCATTAATTAAATAATTAATGGATGGATGAAGGAAGATTCCTAAGGGTGAATTTGAGGAATTAAATGGATAAGGAGGCCCCCCCATGAAGTTATTAACCCCAATTCAAGTGCTAAGGTGATTTATCAATTAATTGAGAAATTAATTAATTGGGGAAGTTTTGAGCCAACTACACCATAGTAGTTAATTAATTACTGGATAATTAATTAATTGCTTAGCTAAATTATTTCTGAGTTGTATTATTGTCATTTAAATGTTTATTGCTAATAAATGTGCCAAGTGGTTGATGCCTTGGATAGGAAATTCAAATTGGTCAAGTAGGCCACACTTGCTTAAGTGATAAACTTCAGAAAATCTAAGGAATCTAATGGAGACAAATTGGCAAGGTGAACCAAGAAGGGAATTGACAAAAGCTAGCAAAATCAAACAAAGGCAGAAAAGAGGAAAGTGAATAAAGTGGAATAAAACAAGAAAATCAGTCAGAAAGGAAAGTAGAAAGTGCAGAAAAAGCTCCCTAGGGCGCACTTGCCAATTCAGTGAAGGGATGCAAAAGAAGGAAAGTGGAGAAAGCATAAAAGTTTCCTTTCTCCTCAAGGAATGTGCCCTCATGGATTTGGAGTAGAATGGGCAAGTGGGTAACCTACTCTCACAAGTCACCAAGCCAATAACTTGCTTAGCAGGTCATCATGAAGTTAATAAAAGAATCCAACCAACTCCATTTGATAACTTTTGATGATTTGTAATTTGTGAATGAGAGCTCTGAGCTACTCACATGTTGAGAGATGTTCCTCAACAATTCCTCTTGTGTGATGTGCCCCAAGGCCCTATGAGTCTACTATGAGTATTATGTAGGTCCAGGAAGCAATATTACAGACAGTAACATTCAGTACAGTTCAGCCATGAAGATCTAATGTCATATTGAAGAGGAGGCTACCATTGGAGGAGGTTCATAGCTAGATTGGGTGGAAGAACACTGGTGGAAGAATATAATTATGGAGAGATGTTCTTAGGGCCTCCAGTGAAGTCTATCAGTTGAAGTTACAGATATTAGTTGCTTCTATATTCCAAAGTTCAAGATCAGATCAAGTTTCTACTCTTCTCTTACTCCTAATCCTCCCAAAGCTAGTTTTGGAGGTGATTTCCCTAAAGGAGAGAACTAGTGGATGATGGCTCCCATTGAAGACCAACATGTTCAGAATGCAGCAAGTTCAGACATTTAATTAGTATATTGACTGATAATGACCTCCAGTACAGATCCAAATTAACTTCTTCCTTCTTCTCTCTACTCTCCCGCTGTTGTGACAAGAAACTAGCCTGTGAGGCACTATTATTTGAAGAGCAAGCAGTAAAATAAAGGAGGAATGTTCTGAATGAAATATTTTGTGTTTTATGTATGGAATATCTCATATCAGAGTTAAATAATCATTGGATCAGAGTTTGTGGTTTATAAATGTAGTTTATCAATTTAAAATTCAAGACTAGCTAGATAGATGCCAATTTTAGACTATTTTCACCACTTTCACTGCCAAATCCATTCTAAGCACTATTTTTACATTCTTTCATGTGGATCTGATCCTTAACTAATTCTAGTAACCATATCAATTCTAAAAATCAGAATTTGGAATCATTTCGACCTTGTTTGGAAAGTTAAGAAAAATACTAGCTCAGCAATCCCGGGATAGCCCAAAAACCCCAATTCTTCCCAAAATTTCCCAAGTCATAAAATATACCTTCCTGAACATAAACAACACTCATTTGACTGATATAAACTCTATTATTAACTCCCCGAACCCCCACCTATCTAGTATGCATATGCCAGCTACCCAGGAAGCCTCGAAGTAGGCAATAGACTACCTCTTTTGTTGAAAAGTGAAAGGTACTGGTACATGGTGCATAGGAAATCACGGATATCCACCTTGTGACCCACTACTGCACCTAACCTCATACATTTTCCAGAGTTAAATATTCATCCCACCATCCTCATTCCTCACCTCAGTACCCCTCACTTACCTTCTGCATTGTTTGAAGGAATTCACATAAATTTCACTAGTAAAAATTTATAAAATTTTTTGAAGTTGAGTTAATATCTTGGTTGAAATTTCCCAGGGATATTAAAGTGGTATCAGAGCACTTTCCTCCACCCCTGTGGAAAGAAAAAATCTCACTGATGGAAGGAAGATTGAAGATCTTCTCATAGAGGCAAAATGTGGCTCCTACCAGTCAGTGAAGAAGAAGATTTTATTTTTGAGCCATATGAAGAGGAGCCTTTAACCCTTGTTGGAAATCCTTATTTGCAGAAAGTTGAAGATGATTTCCTTAATGAATAAATATTTGAAGAGAGCATAGAAAATGACCTACCTATGACTAATTCGGATTGTGAAGGAATACTCAAAAGAGGTAACCCTAAGAAATCCTATGATTACTTCATGGAGTAATTTTCCTTGAAGAAGGAGGTTCAGAAGTCCCTGACCTTTAGAGACTATTGTGATTTAGAAATTCAAAGTTTGTTCAAGTATCCCTACAATAGTGATAGCAAAAGAAGGATTGCACATTTGGTTGAGGGTGTGTGCAAATAAGCCAAGGAAAGATCTTTACCCCTAGGAGCTAAGATAGAAGGGAGGAATAAAGATGTGTCCACACAACTAGGAAAAATCAAGGGAGGAAACCAAGAGCCACCTAGTTCTTTGGGGGGAAGAAGCCAGAAAAAATAAATATGAATTTGCAGCCCTACCTATGGATCCATCCCAATCTCAGCGAAAAGGAATCAAGAAGGAAGTTTCATCAAGGCCACTTGCAGGGCCAAGCATTGCGAGACTGTTTGGTTTTTCTTCAAGAAGGAAGTTCAAAGGTTGTGATTTTAGCAGCACACAATGTGGAGAGACATCAAGTTTCTTGGAAAGAAATGACCAAGAAGACCTTGCCAGTTCCCCATTACTCCAAGAAGTGGATGAAGAAGGTCAATGCATACTAGAAGATCCAGCAGTCAAACACTTGATTGTGGGTGATGAGGGAGGTAAAATCACTCTTGATCTTTTAATGGTTGATTTCAAAACAAGTGCATAAGAAATGGGACAGACTAATGAAGGTGAGACATCTTTTGGATCTGATCCAAAGGAAGAACATAATTCAGATTTACACTCACCCCTGGAGCCCTGCCAGGAAGTAGAAATTGAGCACATCTCAGTAGGGTGTGAAGCAGAGAAATGGGTGGATGAACAAGCCATCAAAATTCCACCACATAAGGAGGAGAAAATGACACATGGTGAATTAGTAAATTCTGATTTTTATTTGCCATTATGTCAGCCTGATATGGCAGCCATTTCCATTGAAAAATTTAGAATGGATGACCCCCATAGTGATGAGGTTCAGAATTCTGGTGTTAAAAAGGAAAGTAGTATGAAGGCTGAAACTTTAGGAGAAGATCTCTCTGTTGCATCAAGGATGAATGAACACTTATGTTGCAGCCCAAATTATGTTTTTGAGGACCTGCAAGATTAACATATTGTAGCAGAAACATATACATCAGATTTCAAAACTTCAAGTGCACTGCATGAAATTGATCCGGTGATGGGAAATGTAGAGGAGAAACATCTGCAAGGGCCTCATCTTCTTGCAGGATCTTTAAAGATGGATGAACAGAAAATCCAAGAAGCCCTTCAAACCCTCAATTACACACATTCCTTAATGAAAAACCTTTGTTGGAATTCGGGGGAGTAGTCTTCCATGAGAGACATGGAAGAATTTCAGGAAGCCATGGCAAGCATAAAAGGTAAATTCTTGAACCTGCTTTCTAATAGAGATAGTTTATTGGAGCTTGTGGAATTATTTCATGGTACATCCTTGAGGGATTATGGAGAGATCAGCAAGCTCAATGATGAATTAATGGCCACCCAAGATTCTTTAAGAAGTGCTCAAAGTTCCCTCCAAGGATCCAAGATAGAAATATTGCAGCTTTATGAAAAGTTGCAAAGATCCCCCCCTACCCTCCTACACACTATTAAGTCCACTTCATTCGGCTGAAAGAATTCTTGAACATAGGGAGGAACCTCATGAGATGGTGGATCATGATGATCATTCATTTCTATATGTGCTTGAAGAGTGTGCAGAATAGTTTGATGAGAAACAAGCACAGGAATTTTTTGCAAGGGAACTTGAGCTGTTCCTTGAAGACAAACACTCCCCCATGAAAGAGTGGGATGAGAGCACCCGATTTGGGACAACCAATAATGAAGAATTTGCAGCCATAAGTTTGATTACTGAAGGTTGCAGACATGCAAAGAAGGTTCACATTTATTTCCCACATGTCCTAGATCCAACAACACCAATGGGGAATGAGCAGTGGGTGAAAAACAAATTTCTGGTTTGTGTCACATGTTCAGCTGGAGGATCATGATTTGTCCCCATGGGATATGGATCCTATTGCAGAAGAGATGGATGATTATAGCTCATATAAATCAGCAAGTAGGTTCTCTGATTCACCCACCAGATGGATGGATAGAGGCCTCACTAGAAAAGAAAATCTGGAACGTAAAAAGTTCCCTTGTTTTTGCAATAAATTTCTTATTATAACTGACATTGTCTTGAATTGTGAGCAGCAGTAAAAGTATATTTTGCAGCCATTTGATGTCACTCATCCACATATGGATTGGGTGAAAGATTACCTGGAAAGCATGAAACTTCCTTGCAAAATTTTTTATGCTTATGGTAAAGGGAAGGCAGCTAAGTAGGCAAGTTGCCAAGTTAAATTAATGGAACATTTTGCTTGTAGAGGTTGTCCTATGTGGAGGGAATCCGCATGCTGGGAGGGATGCTTGAAATTTTTCTCCAATGGCAGAGAGTTGAGCCATTGGATGTTTTCATTGGAAGAGACATCCTGCTCCCCACTTGGTTTGGTTGGAGGCAATGCCCTAGTAGTTATTCCCCGGATGAAAAGGCACATGTTTGATGACAGATTCTTTAAAATTATTCTGATGATGGGGAAAATGCAGTTGATACTTTGGGATCCTGGCATACACTTGAGTGACAGATTGTCAAAGATGACATGAGAATTCTGCTCCTTGCAAAAGAAACAGTGGGACCCAGGAATTCTACTCAGTTATCCTAACTGGGTTAAAATTCTGTTAATTTGTTGGCTAATTGCAGATATAAATTACAATATAGTTTGTTTTACATAGACTTTTTTTCCTGATGGCCCAAGTTTAATTTACAGATTGTTTAATGGATGGGGACAATGATAATCAGAGTTGGTGCAGCAGAAGCTTGGTGGGATCCTGACATTGCTTGAGGACAAGCAATCTTGGGAAGGGAGGACTGTCATGTTTCCAAATTTTTCTATGGTCCATGGGGATGATTTTAGCCTAAGTCACCCAGGCATTAATTAAATATTTGATGGATGGATGAACAAAGATTCCTAAGGGTGAATTTGAGGAATTAAATGGATAAGGAGGCCCCCCCATGAAGTTAATAACCCCAATTCAAGTGCTAAGGTGATTTATTAATTAATTGAGAAATTAATTAATTGGGGAAGTTTTGAGGCAATTACACCATAGTAGTTAATTAATTACTGGATAATTAATTAATTGCTTAACTAAATTATTTATGAGTTGTATTATTGTCATTTAAATGTTTATTACTAATAAATGTGCCAAGTGGTTGATGAGTTGGATAGGAAATTCGAATTGGTCAAGTAGGCCACACTTGCTTAAGTGATAAACTTTAGAAAAGCTAAGGAATCTAGTGGAGACAAGTTGGCAAGGTGAACAAAGAAGGAAACTGACAAAAGCTAGCAAAATTAGACAAAATAAGAAAAGAGGAAAGTGAATAAAGTGGAATAAAACAAGAAAAGTGGTCAGAACGGAAAGTAGCAAGTGCAGAAAAAGCTCCCTAGGGCGCACTTGCCAATTTAGTAAAGGAATGCAAAAGCAGGAAAGTGGAGAAAGCATAAAAGTTTCCTTTCTCCTCAAGGAATGCACCCTCATGGCTTTGGAGTAGAATGGGAAAGTGGGTAACCCACTCTCACAGGTCACCAAACCAATAACTTGCTCATCAGGTCATCATGAAGTTTATAAAAGAATCCAACCAACTCCATTTGACAACTTTTGATCATTTCTAATTTGTGAATGAGAGCTCTTAACTACTCACATGTTGAGAGATGTTCCTCAACAATTCCTCTTGGGTGATGTGCCCCAAGGCCCTGTGATTTTACTATGAGTATTATGCAGGTCCAGTAAGCAATATTACATCCAGTAACATCCAGTACATTTCATCCATGAAGATCTGATGTCAGATTGAAGAGGAGGCTACCATTGGAGGAGATTCATAGCTAGATTTGGTGGAAGAACACTGGTGGAAGAATATAATTATGGAGAGATGTTCTTAGGGCCTCCAGTGAAGTCTATCAGCTGAAGTTGCAGATATTAGTTGCTGCTATATTCCAGAGTTCAAGATCAGATTGAGTTTCCACTCTTCTCTTACTCCTACTCCTCGCAAAGCCAGTTTTGGAGGTGATTTCCCTAAAGGAGAGAACTGGTGGATGATGGCTCCCATTGAAGACCAACATGTTCAGAATGCAGAAATTTAAGCCATTTAATTAGTATATGGACTGATAATGACCTCCAGTACAGATCCAAAGTAACTTCTTCCTTCTCTTCTCTATTCTCCCAATGTTGTAACAAGAAACTAGCCTGTGAGGCACTATCATTTGAAGAGCAAGCAGTAAAATAAAGGAGGAATGTTTTGAATGAAATATTTTGTGTTTTTTGTATGGAATATCTCATATCAGAGTTAAATAATCATTAGAACAGATTTTTTGGTTTATAAATGCAGTTTATCAATTTAAAATTCAAGACTAGCTAGATTGATGCCAATTCTAGACTAGTTTCACGAATTTCAATGCCAAATCCATTGTAAGCACTATTTTTACATTCTGTCAGTTGGAGCAGATCCTTAACTCAGTCTAGTATCCATATCAATCCTAAAAGTCAGAATTTGGAAGCATTTCAACCTTGTCTGGAAAGATAACAAAAATACTAGATCACCAATCTCGGGACAGGCCAAAAACCCCAATTCTTCCCAAAATTTTCCAAGTATGAAAATATACCTTCTTGAACATAACAAGCATTCATTTGACTGATATAAACTCTATTTTTAACTCCCCAAACCCCCACCTTTCTAGTATGCATATGCCAGCTACCCAGGAAGCCTCGAAGTAGGCAATAAACTAGCTCTGTTGTTGAAAAATGAAAGGTACTGGTACATGATGCATAGGACATAACCGATATCCATCTTGTGACTCGCTGCTGCACCTAACCTCATACATTTTCTAGAATTTAATATTCATCCCACCATCCTCATTCCTCTCCTCAGTACCCCTCACTTACCTCCTGCACTTTTTGAAGGAATTGACATAAATTTTACTAGTAAAAATTTATAAAAATTTTGAAGTTGAGTTTATATATTGGTTGAAATTTCCCAAGGATATTACATTTTTTTTCTTAAATTTTTCGTTACGGGGCGTTGCTCCTGAACCCACGTTGGGGGGGCCTCCCAAACTAGTTTTCGCCTACCCCCCTGGACCCACATGGAGACTATTTTTGGGGGGAAAGCACCCCCAGACCCCCCCTTGATGGGATGGGATCCAGAAACAGCTGAAACATGACCTCTAAATAAGGAATATCAGGCTCGGCAACCAACAATCTCCCACTTGGAGACTGATCACAACAACTCCACCGCTGCTGCACTTGCTGGTCTACGCTTTGAACCTTGGATCTGGAAAATTTCTCATCTTCACCTTCATGCTTGAAGGCCAGCAGAAAATAGAGTAGGAACTCAATTTTTCTCTGGTTACCACATTTGTTAACATGTTTACATGATTCTGGCTAGTGTGTATCTTTTCCAGCTTCAACAATTCATCTTCCAGAACAAACTGTATGAAATGGTACTGGAGCTATATATGTTTAGTGTTAGAATGGAAGGATGAGTTCTTTGCAATAAGAATGGAACTATGGCTTTCACTGTACAACCTTCTATTCTTCTACTTCTTACCTAATTCCTCCATGAACCTCTGTAACAAAATCATCTCTTTACTAGCCTTTATAGTAGAAACATAATCCGCTTCCATTGTTGAAAGTGAAAAAACCTTTTGTGGCTTCGAAATCCAACTTATTGATGTTCCACCTACAATAAAGACATACCCTGTGGTTCTCCTCGTGCTATCTTTATCACCTACCATATCTGCATCAACATATCCCTATAGAATAGTGTATGAACCTTCAAAACATAATTCATGAGTGGTAGTACCTCTCAAATGCCTAAGAATTCACTGTACTTCCTTCCAATGTTCTTTAACTAGATTGTTCATATACCTGCTCACAAATCCCATAAAGTGTGAAGTATCTGGTATTGTGCACACCATGGCATACATGAAGCTGCCAACTATTGATGAATAGGGAACCTTGAACATGTAATCTATCTCTTCCTGTGTCTTGGGACAAATGTCCCTACTGAGTTTGAAATGGCTGGCGAAAGGTGTACTAAGTAGTTTTGCATTCTGCATTCTAAACCTCTCCAACACCTTTTGTATGTACTCACCCTAAGACAATGTCAATTTGCGATTTTTTCTATCTATTGTTATTCTCATACCAAGGATTTGCTTCGCAGCACCCCAATCCCCCATCACAAATGAATTAGCTAACTTCCTTTTGATCACATTTATATCCTACATGTTAGACCCCACAACAAGCATGTCATCCACATATAATAACAAGATAATATATCTTCCATTATCTAGCCTCTTGAAATAAACACAGTGGTCAGAATGACATCTACTATAACCTTGTTCTGTTATAAACCTGTCAAATTTCAAATACACTTCCTTGGAGCTTTCTTCAGGCGATACAAGATCTTCTTCAACTTGCATACCAAATTCTCCTTCCCTTTGAACTCATACCCTTGTGGTTGCTGCATATAAATATCTTCCTCCAAATCCTGATGGAGAAAGGTTGTTTTTACATCTAACTGTTCAAGATGCAAATATTATACCACCACTAGACTTAAAATAGTTCTAATTGAAGTCATTTTAACAACAAGAGAAAATATTTCATCAAAATATATACCTTTCTTCTATGCAAACCCCTTTACAACAAGGTTGGCCTTGTACCTCTTATTTCCTCCATCTTCTTCCTTCAACCTATAAACCCATTTATTCTGCAATGCTCTTTTACCTGTAGGAAACTGAACCAAATACTAAGTCTAGTTTCCTACCAATGAGTCCATCTCCTCATTCATGCCTTGCTCCCACTTCTTTCTAGGTTCCACCTACATTGCTTCTTCACAAAATTTTGGTTCACTAGAATCAATCATCAATAAATAATACATTGAAGGAGAGAATCGTTCAGGGGCTCTACTTAACCTCGTAGATTTTTTGACAATTGCAGGAGTTTGAGGTACCTGCTGCTATTCTTCATTTTTCAACACCTTTGGAACTTCATTTTCTTTGATTTCATCAAGCACTGTGTACTCTGTGTTTTCCTTTTCTTGTTTCTTTCCCTCCAACTGATCTTTATACATGAAATTTTAATTGAATACCACTTCTCTACTCTTAATGATTTTGTTATTTTGATAATCCCATAAGATATAACGAAAATCATCAACGCTGTATCCAATAAAGGTACATTTCTTGATTTATCCTCAAGCTTTGTTCTATTTTCTTTATCAATATGGACAAATGTTTCACAACCAAAAGTTCTCATAAAAGAGTAGTTTACCTTTTTAACTGTCCATGACTCCTCTGGAATACCACCATCCAAATCACTTGAAGGCCCTCTGTTTATTAAGTAAACAACAGTATCTAGAGCATCTACCCAAAATTGTAAGGGAAACCCTGCATGCAATCTCATACACCTTGCACGCTCCATGATTGTTCTATTCATCTTTTCTGACACAACATTTTCTTGTGGTGTTCCTGGGACTATCTTCTCTCTACAAATCCCATGGTATTAACAGTGACTATCAAACTCCTTGCCGCAATATTCACCTCCATTGTCATATCTGAGACACTTCAACCTTTTTCCTCGCATTCTCAACCAAAGCTTTCCATTACTTGAAAGTAGAAAAAACATCAAATTTATGTCTAATGCAATAAACCCAAGTTTTTCTAGTTGCATTATCAATAAAAGTAACATAATAACGAGATCCACCAAGAGATTGTACCTGAGCGGGTCCCCATACATATGTATGTACAAGCTCTAACTTTTCATGCTTCTTTTGTTTCCCAACCTTGAGAAATATGAATTTCTTCTATTTTCCATAAACACAGTTCTCACAGAATTCCAAACTTACCTGCTTCAGATCTGGAAGTAGCTTTCCTTGAGTGGAGAATCTACATCCCCTTCTCACTCATGTAGCCAAGCCTATGATGCTACAATGCTGTATGCGTTCCCATGGAAGCTAAAGATATAGAAAATTCAGTATTATGAGGACATAAATACAACCCACCTATCCTTTCTCCTTTTGCTATCACCATTGATCCTTTAGTGATCTTCCACCACGTTTATCCAAATGTAGATAAACTACCACCATCTCCCAACTACCTTGTTGAGATCATATTTATTTTCATAGAAGGAATATGCCTTGTGTCTTTCAGAATCCATTCACCATTCCTTAAATTGATTCATACCTTACCCATTCCAACAATTTTACATGGTTCATCATCACCCAATAAAACATGTCCAAAATCGCCTGGAACATAATCATGAAAGAATTTCCTATGGGTGTAGCATGACATGAAGCCCCTGAATCTAATACCTAGTAATCACTAGTATTATCTAATGCAAGAATCAAAGCATATTGTAACACATCACCTTCTACATTTGTTTGCTAAGTAGTCTCCTGTTGTCAATCTCCTTTCTTCTTTAGAGATATGTAGTATTTATTTAGATGTCCTTTCTTTCCATAGTTCCAGCACTCTATCTTTTCCAATCTGGAATTGGATCTTCCCTTCCTAGACTTGCTGCGATTACCTGGTATCTTTCCTCTCTCCCTTTGTATTCCCCTTCTATCCATGGTCAATGCATTACCTTATGTCTCACCTGTGCTTTTCCTTCGTATTTCCTCGTTAAGAATAACACCAACAACATCATCAAATTTCAAATTGTTTGAACCAAAGACGTAGTTACTTACAACCATGACCAAGCCGTTCCAACTTTCTGGCAATGAACACAAGATTAGAAGAGCCCTAAACTCATCATCAAATTTCACTTTTACATATTTTAGCTGATTTGTAATTGTATTAAATTCATTTAAATGATCAACAATAGATCCACCTTTTGACATCTTCATATTAAATAAACACTTCGTTAGAAATACCTTGTTGGAGGCTGAGGTTTTTTCATACAGCTTACCCAATGCATTCATCATAACCTCTATTGTATTTTCTTTTGAAATATTGAAAGCCGCTGACGAAGCCATGCACAACTGTATTGTTCCCAGTTCTTTTCTATCAAGAACCTCCCATTCTTTGTCCTTCATAGTCACCGATTGTTTTGCTTTTCCTCCCAACCGTAGGAATATATCCTTCTGGTACAGATAGTCCTCCATTTGCATATTCCATAAATAGTATTTTTGGCCATTAAATTTCTTGAACTTAACTTTCATTCTTCTGCCATTTCTCCCACTCGTACCAAGAACCCTTCTTTCTCGCCAGTTTTGTTAAATTTTCAGAATTTACTTCAATCTGATCTAGGATCTTAACTGAGAGAACAACATGTACAGCATATCAATCATGGAGACAATAATGCAAGCACACAAGAGACACAAATATTTACTTGGGGAAAACCATAAAGGTGAAAAACCCCAATAACTTCCTCAGAGATAGATAGAGCAATGATACAACCAACCAAGAGAGATAGCCATAACCTAGCAGCAGATCCTCCTCCTCCATAAGTGTGCCACTCCTCCTTGAGTGCATGTGTGAGAAGTGAGTGAGTAAATAGAGTGCCTCCCGCACTCTATTTATACTTGACTTGACTTGCCTTTTTACCTAAATCATATAGGCTCGAACTTAACCACATAACATAATGCTGACTGGGCCGACCCCCAATAGGGTGGTCTAATAACCCTTTGACCCACATGGCTGACCCCCAATAGGGTGGTCTAATAACCCTTCGACCCACATGACTTATACAGGGCCGACCCCAACAAGGTGGTCTAATAACCCATCAAGTATAAGTTACGACATTTACAATATAAATGACGACACTTCCTTATAGAGGAATAATACCATCTCTATAGGAATACAATATACATATATGTGAAATACATTCCGAAGTTACATATACATCAACACTCCCTCTTAACTAGGAAGGTATTTCTCAGCACAGTTCTTCTAGCACAAGTCATCATCTCTGGATCATCGTCACTGGATAATCGTCATCGAGTCATCATCATCATCGTCACTGCTGCTGCTATCTCAATCAATCTCTGAATCTACTCGTCATAGGAAGTTCTACATAGCCAGTACTTTTTCATACTGGATGTAGGCCCACCACCTGCAGGTCTTCATCATCACTGGCCATACTGTGGAATCCTCAGGACTTATTACGTGCGTCACAAAACCTGGCTGCAGCATCCCAGGCTATTACGAGCACACAGATCTACCTGTAGGATCTCCCAGGAGCACATTACATGTGACCCATCACAAAACCTGGCTGAAGCATCCCAGGATGTTACGAGCATGCAGCTCTACCTGTCGGATCTCCCAGGAGCACATTACATGTGATCTCACCACAAAACCTGGCTGAAGCATCCCAGGCTGTTACGAGCACACAGCTCTACCTGTCGGATCTCCCAGGAGCACATTACATGTGGTCCACCACAAAACCTGGCTGAAGCATCTAAGGCCTTTTTCATCCTGTCCAGATCTCCCAGGAGCAAATTACATGTGGTCATGGCAAAACCTGGCTGAAGCATCTGAGGGCTTTTTCATCCTGTCCAGATCTCCCAGGAGCAAATTACATGCCATAGGACAAAACCTCGCAAGAGCATCTGCCAGATATCCCAGGGCGCTATTACATGCCATAGGCAAAACCTTGAAAGACTATCTGCAGATCTCCCAGGGCACCGAATTACATGTCCTCCCAGAGCAAAACCTTGAAAGAGCATTTGCCAGATGTCCCAGGGCACCGATATTACATGCCATAGGCAAAACCTCGAAAGACCATCTGCAAATCTCCCAGGGCACCGGATTACATGCTCATCTGCACAACCTGATCCATGGACACAGAGTATCAACCTGATACTCACCATACATCATCCTGATGTATCCATGATCATCCTGATCATCATCACTGCAACGTCCTGCTGCATGTCATTTGGATAAACATCCTGAATCTCGTCATCTATGATCATCCTGATCATCATTGCAACATCCTGCTGCATGTCATCTGGAGCAACATCCTGAAGTTCGTCATCTATGATCATCCTGATCATCACTGCAACATCCTGCTGCATACCAAGTATCTACCTGATACATATCATCATACATGATCCTCCTGATCATCAATGTATCCACCTGATACAAATACAAATACATGATACATATCACCATACATGATCCACCTGATCACACAATGTATCCACCTGATACATATACGGATACATGGTCCAAGCATCCAACATGATGCATACATACATACATAAAATGATCCAACTGATCATATCCAGCATCCACATGATGCATACATACATACATAAAATGATCCAACTGATCATATCCAGCATCCACATGATGCGTACATACATTAATAAAATGATCCAACTGATCATATCCAAGCAGAAACCAGAACATCATCCTGATGCTCATCATCCAGCGCTTACATCCACAGCCATGTGAAGGATCCTCCTTCCAACATGCTTGGAATGGCTTCAGCAAATGTGTCCATCACTTCTTCCTCGAAGTGTCCTTGATCTGAAGAACGCCAAGCCTCTCTCTGAAGTACTCGAACTTCACCCTGGCTAGTGGCTTCATCAGCACATCTTCAATCTGCTCGTCTGTCGCAACATATAAGAGCTTCACAGCTCCTCTCTGCACCATATCCCTGATATAGTGATATTTGATCTCTATGTGTTTCGACCTGTCATGAAACACTGGATTCTCGGACAGCTTCACACAACTCTAGTTATCACAGAAGATACCAGTAGCTTCCAACGGGAGATCAAATAGCTCAGACAATAGCTTCCGTAGCCATACTGCCTCACAACTAGCTGAGCAGGCTGCAACATACTTTTCCTCAGTTGTACTCAATGCTACGCAGGACTGCTTCCTGCTAAACCAAGAGATCACACATGAACCCATACTGAAGCAACACCCAGATGTGCTCTTCCTATCTGCAGCATTGCCAGCCCAATCTGAATCAACATAACCCTGTAGGTTAAACTTTTGATTCACCTCATACCTGAGCCCATAATCCACTGTACCCTTCAGGTACCTCAGAACATGCTTTACAACAACCAGGTGAACACTCCTCGGATCCGTCAGGAACTGGCTCAATGTGTTCACAACAAAGCAAATGTTTGGTCTCGTGTTCGTCAGGTACATCAAGGACCCAATCATCTGACGATACATAGAGACATCAATCGGCTCAGATGAAGCATCACATAGAAGCTTCAGATTTGATGCCATAGGTGTGACCATGGCCTTGCAATCCATCATCTCGAACCTCTTCAGGATCTCTACTGCATACTTCCCTTGTCCATGGAAGATCACTCTGCCACACCTCCATGCCAAAAAATAAATAGTGCATCATCCCCAAGTTCTTCATCTCAAACTTGGAAGTAAGCTTCCGCCGCATGTCGGCAATCAATCTATCTTCATCTGTAACAAACAGGTTATCCGCATACAAAAGTAGTATCACTGGATTGCCTTTCTCAACCTTGTAGTAAAGGTTGGAATCCGCTTTACTCTTGGTAAAGCCCAAACTGGATAGAAAGTTGTCTATCCTACCATACCAAGTTCTGCACACATGTATGACTACACCATGCTGTCTTGAAATCCATCTAGTGCATCTTCTATTTCATCACTTTTATATTTCTTAATGCTGCCATCTGCAACGTGCTTGATTTGATAGATCCATTTGGAAGTCATAACAAACTTCCCTTCACGTCTCGGGACTACATCCCAAACATCATTCTTCATGATCGACGGATCATGGCATTTATTTCTTCATCCCAGATCCTGGGAACTTCAATATCTTCAATAAATATCTTTGTTGCTGGAAAAAATGTTGTAGTCCTTTTGTAGGTGAAGATATGCGGTCTTTCCTACAAAACAGGTTAAATTGCATGATTAGAAACATCTCATAGTTTTTAGAACAAATTCTCACACATAAAGAAATATGTCATATAGTCATGCAATTATCTTAGCCAATGCTTCAATACAACATTTATCCATATCCTATAACTTTCTAGATGCCTTCCAATCTCTACCAGAACATTGTTAAGAGTGTGCACAACTCCCAACATGTCATCAAAGAGGTTTCATTCTAGATAAGTAGCAATGGAATGTTGTACAGTGCCATAGGCCACTTACCCATGTATATTAGTAGTATACTGTTCATCAGTGCAACTATTCTAATATGCACAATACATATCCTAAGTCTAGGAACATGAGCATATACATCTTTGAACAATTTTATTTAAACAAACATATATGCAAGAAATGATAATTGAAATACTTATCTTTGTTTGTTCGTTGAGTGGAATCCCTCTGAGTCTTCGCTTTCTCGCAGGAGTTGCTGGAGTCCAAATCTGCAGTAGCTTCTTCTACACCTTTCTGTTGTGGAAAGATGGTCAACTCCCTCTGAATATCTGCATCCTTGCAGAAACTACTGAAGTGTGTTCCTTTGCTTTCTTGCAGGAACAACTGGAGTGTGCTCCCTCTTGATCTTTGCTTCTTGGATTACCTGTCCTTGAACTTACATTCATCCTTGGTCCCTATGCATGCTTATTAGTATCATGATTGTGTTATCCTTGTGAACTCATATAAAATCATACATTCATTAGTATACTATTAAAACACAATAATCTTAAGCATGTATAGTCATGATCATTTCAAACAGAAAATAATAAGCATTAGCATTCAAGGTTTATGTAGGATTCTTATGGTTAGTCAAATCATAAGAAACATAACATGTTTAAACCTGTAATTACTCAAACCTATGACTCTTCGGGTTAGTTGAATCATTAATCAAGATAAGAGATATACTATGCGTAAAACCTGTGATTATTCAAACCTATACCTTCATGATTCTTCTGGTTAGTCATATCATCAATTATGGTAAGAAACATAATATGCATACAACCATGATTATTCAAACCTATGACTTCATGAATAATCATTATCAACAACAGTATAAGATCCTAACATAAGGTAGGATTCTAGCTTGATATAGGAAAAACATACCTGGATTAGTATGCTAGCTATTTATGTCTAACATACCCGCATAATGTCTTCTGGTTTTCTTCAGTGACTTGTGCTAGTAACCTGCATGTCTCATATGTTAACCATTACAAAACCAAGTTATACATACCTCATAAATGGATCTTCTATGAGATCCATGACAATGGATGAATCTTTGTCCTCATGTTATCATGACCATATGTTCTTGGACCAGAACATGATTTGTCTTTCTTGGTGTACCTTTCATGTTAGTAGACAACATAAACCTCATACAACACCATAATGCATTAGTACAATCATAAGTGTCAATACCCTAATCAATGAATATTTTCTATCGTGCATTCATAGTTTTATTAAGGTGATATGACAAGTCTAAAACCAAGATTGTACTAACCGTAATAACATGAAGACAAACATACCATAAACTTAATCATGAACAAATCTCAAAACATACCTCGATGAGTCATACCTGTCGAGATCGCTTGTAATCTTCTTATGTAAGGCCTTAGCCTAATCTCCCTCTGAAACAGGAATTTCGTCACTTATGCAGGTGACCAATCCATCTTCTTCTAGGATTAAACCACCACTTGATTTGCAAGAACTGGACCTGGAGCTAGATATGGGTTTGTCAGAGAAACCCCAAAAATTCAAACTTTGAATTTCAAACTTCCGAAAGGATAGAAATATGCGCCTTGATGAGTTGATCAAACTGGTATATTTAGAATTTGAAAACTGCAAAGTTTCACTCCTCAATTTTTCCTTTGAAGCTTCCAGATTCACTGGACATGACCCTGAACTGAGGTTTGATGAAGTCCACTCTTTTGCCCCATCAAAAAGTTTGATCCAAAGCTCTAAGCTTCTCTTTTTCTGAGGAGCTTCCAGCCATGGTCACAGATTTCAAAAATTCCCATTTTTACAGAAGCCCTAATTTTCCACTTTTCTGATCAAAGTCCCGAACTAGGGTTTGATTAAGCCCGGCCTTCTGCCCAACCAAAAATTCTGATCTTGGTCTCTAAATTTCTATTTTGATGAGTAGCATCCAGCCGTGGTCTCCGATTACAAAAATTCTAACTTTCTCCAAAGCCCTAAATTCTGGAAGCCATGAATGAAAGTACCAAAAAATAATTTTGTTTTGACAGAAATATGTACCTGATTGTTTCTGGTGTAACTCTGAAAATTTTGATCCAAAGGGTCTGAAAAAGTTTCTTGAGATAGCCTTACCTGTTAGCTTTCCATCCTGACAGGTCTGACCTCAATTGGATTTTCTGAGAGAGAGTTATGCCAAATGTCGCAACGTGACCTGTTTTGGGATAATACAGGAGAGCGAACTTGTACGGCGTGCCATGTGTCACTGTTTCAACTTCGGCCTCTGAAAATATTTTCTGAGATATCTCAGCCTGTTATCTTTCCATCCTGATAGGTCTGACCTCAATTGGATTCTCTGAGAGAGAGTTATGTCAAGTGTCGCAACGTGACCTGTTTATGGGATAATACAAGAGAGCGAACTTGTATGGCGTGCCACGTGTCACTGGTTCACCTTCGGCCTCTGAAAAAGTTTTCTGTGATAGTACAGTTTGTGTACTACCTGTCACTTTTTACGAAATTTCATTTGGAGCTTCCTAGCCCAAGTTATGACCTTTTTCCCAAGGTCACCTGATTTTGACTCAGATCTGGAAGAGGCAGAAACCCTATATTGCACAGATCATAAATCACAAAGTACAACGAATTAGAGGTTGTCCTTTGGAAAAAAGGTACCTGGAGATTTAATCTTCGTCCTGTAACAATTTCAGATCCGAAAACTTCGCCAAAATGGATTTATAGCGAAAGTGCTACGATGACTGGTTTTTGCTATATCAAGCCCTAACATCGTAAGTGCAACAAGTGTCATACATGCCATATCATGCCTTCTTTCAGGCTAGCTCTGATACCATGTTAAATTTTCAGAATTTACTTCAATATGATCTAGGATCTTAACTGAGAGAACAACATGTACAGCATATCTACAGCATATCAATCATGGAGACAATAATGCAAGCACACAAGAGACACAAAGATTTACTTGGGGAAAACCATAAAGGTGAAAAACCCCAATAACTTCCTCAGAGATAGATAGAGCAATGATACAACCCACCAAGAGAGATAGCCATAACCTAGCAGCAGATCCTCCTCCTCCATAAGTGTGCCACTCCTCCTTGAGTGCATGTGTGAGAAGTGAGTGAGTAAATAGAGTGCCTCCCGCACTCTATTTATACTTGACTTGACTTGCCTTTTTACCTAACTCATGTAGGCTCGAACTTAACCACATAACATAATGCTGACTGGGCCGACCCCCAATAGGGTGGTCTAATAACCCTTTGACCCACATGGCCGACCCCAATAGGGTGGTCTAATAACCCTTCGACCCACATGACTTATACAGGGCCGACCCCAACAAGGTGGTCTAATAACCCATCAAGTATAAGTTACGACATTTACAATATAAATGACGACACTTCCTTATAGAGGAATAATACCATCTCTATAGGAATACAATATACATATATGTGAAATACATTCCGAAGTTACATATACATCAACAAGTTTATCTACCAAATAGACCTTTGGCTCTGATACCAATTGTTAGAAAAAACAATATTGCAGAAAAATAAAAATAAACAAGATGCAAATATAAATCCAATAGAACACATTACAAGAGAGACATAAATATAACATGGTTCAACCAAGATGGGATTGTAATATCCTTGGGAAGATTTAACCAGGATATTAACTCAACTCCAAATTTTTCATAAACTTTACTAGTGAATTTTCTGTCAATTTTTTCAAACAGTGCAGGAAGTAAGTGATGGGTACTGGAGTAAGGAACGAGGATGGTGGGATGAATATTCAATTCTGGAAAATATATGGATTGAGGTGAAGCAGTAGGTCAGGAGATCAGATCAGAGTTGTCTTATGCACAAGGTACCAATACTATTCACTTTTCAGCATAGAGAAAGTCTATGCTTACTTCAAGGCTTCTTAGGTAGCTGGTATATGCATACTGGACAAGAGGGGATACTTGAAGTTAATTGTAGAGGTATTATCAATCAAATGAGTATTGTTTATGTTCAGGAAAGTGTTCGAGCAGACTTGGGAGAGTTTAGGAAGAATTGGGGTTTCTGGGTTCTCCTGGGATTGCTGAGCTAGTAATTTTCCAATCTTTACAAATAGGGTCTAAAGGATTCCAAGTTCTGAATTTAAGAACTAATATGGATGCTATAATGAGTCAATGTCCTTCTCCAATTGACAAAATGTAAAAATATTGCTTAGAATGGATTTGGCAGTAAAAGTGGTGAAACTAGTCTAGAAATGACATCAATCTAGCTAGTCTTGTATTTTAACTTCACAAACTGCTTTAAATATCCAAAAAATCTATTCTGATGATTATTATAACTCTGATATAATATTTTCCATACATAAAAAATTAAATATAGCATTCAGAACATTCCTCCTTTATTTTATTGCTTGCTTTTCAAATGACAATGCCTCATAGGCTAGTTTTATGTTACAATAGTGGGAGAATAGAGAAGAGAAGGAAGAAGTTACTTTGGATCTGTAATGGAGGTTATTATCAATCCATCTACTGGTTAGATGGCTGAACTTGCTGCATTCTGAACATGCTGATATTCAATGTGCGCCATCATCTACTGGTTCCCTCCTTTAGGAAAATCACCTCCAAAACTGGCTGTGGGAGGAGTAAGAGTAGGAGAAGAGTAGAGATTCGATCTGATCTTTGAATTCTGGAATATAGAAGCATTTAATCTCTACAAACATAAGCTGATAGAATTCACTGGAGGTCCTGAGAACATCCCTCCATAATTGTCTTCATCCACTAGTGTTCCTCCACTAAATCTAGTTGCAAATCTCCTTCAATGGTAGCCTCCTCTTCAATCTATCAGTAATTCTTCAAGGCTGATCTGAACTGGATGTCACAGTCTATAATATTAGTTGTTGGACCTGCATAACACTCATAATAAACTTACATGGCCTTGGGGCACATCTCCCAAGCATAACTTGTTGAGGAACAACACTCAACTAGAGGGCTTAGAGCTCTCATTCACAAATTCTAATAATGATCAAAAGTTGTCAAATGGAGTTGGTTGGCTTCTTTTATAAACTTCATGATGATCTGCTGAGCAAGTTCTTGGCTTGGTGACCTGTGAGAGTAGGTTACCCACTTTCCCATCCTACTCCAAAGCCATGAGAGCACATTTCTTAAGGATAATAGCAACTCTTGGCTTTGAAAACTTTCTTTCCTTTGCCTCCCTTCACTGAATTTGGCAAGTGCGCTTTAGGAAGCATTTTCTGGATGTTGCTACTTTCATTCTATCTACTTTTCCTATTATCTCCACTTTCTGTACTTTCCTTCTTTTCTGCTTTTGCCAGTTTTTCTGTTTGCTTTTGCCGGTTTCTAATTTGTTCTTCTTGCCTTCTTTCCTCCATTGGATTTCTTGACTTTTCTAAGACTTTCCATTAAGGAAAGAGTGGTCCACATGACCAAATTCGACCTCCTAGCCACATTATCACCACTTGCCAATATTTATTAATAAAAATATTCCAACTCAGAATTAATTCAAACTTCAGCATTTAATCAATTAATTAATAATTAATTAATTCCTGTGGTACAATTTCCTCAAAAATACCCCCTACTCCATTTTGGAAACATATTCCACATGGGTTCCCTCTTGGCCCACTTGCTCATTATCTATTAATTTTATTTATCAAAATTACCTTTAATAAATAAATTTGCCAATTTGTGAGACTTAGGCTAAAATTAATTCTAAGCAATTAGAATTAATACCATTTAATTCCCTTAGGGGTTGATCTTGACCCCTTTCAACCATGGTACTGGATGAGCCAAAATTGGGGACATGACAGTCCTGCATTCCCAAGATTGCTTGTACTCAAGCAATGTTAGGATTCCACCCAGCTTCTGCTGCACCACTCTGATTATAATTGTCCCCATCCACTGAACAATCTGAAAGTTAAACTGGGGGCCTTCAAAAAGATATAAAAGAAATGCAATATGACTATGAAGAATAAACTATACTGTAAAATCTATATGCATTAAATCATGAACAAAAATCTTAACCCAGTTAAGATAACTGAGTAGAATCCCTGGATCCCATTGCTTCCTTGGTAAGGAGCCAAGTTTTTTTGCCCCCTTTGGAAATTTGTCACTCCAAGGAATGCCTGGATCCCATGGTCCCTACTGAATACCATCCATTATCACCGTTACTTGTGAAAACTTATCACTCCAGGGTATGCTGGGATCCATCCACCATGCTAGAAGTGTGCCACTCCCATTGAAAAACTGAGTAGCTATGTGACTTCTCCACCAAACATAGAGCTTCTTGAGAGCATGCAAATCAGAATACATCTCTTGTGCATGTGCAATGGAGACATCTAATGGATGCAAAATACATTTTTTTCTATAGTTCATATGTCAAGACAATGTCAGTTATAACAAAATATTTACTGCAGAAAAAAAATAACCTTTTACCTTCCAGGGTCTTCATTATGTTGCATCTACCCATCCAGCCAATGGATTGTAATGTCCCCTCTATCATACCAGCTTGATAGAGGGGATCATTGTGCTAAATACGGGCAATTAGACCCATATCCATTAACTTAAAGTTATTGATACGAAGACATGTATATGTGCATGCTATAGAACTCAACGGAAATTAAATTAATCCTGTTGATATCTAATATACATTCAAGCTATTCTGTGACAGCCATTGAAATAAATATCTTTGCAGAAGTATAAAAGATCATATGGAAATGCATAGTCATTTGAATACACAGCGGAAGCAAATTTAGTAGCAGATCCATGATACATTCAAAATATTCATCAAATGATAATTGCAAGTTCAACACAAGAGAAATACTTATCTCAATAAGGTAGTCCCACGCAACTGGCTATGCAACTGCAACGTTCCACCCAACCGTAGGCCAGTGTGCTCCTCAATCTCTCAGCACCATTGCCACCCCCGAGCTGGGCATGATCTCTACAAGGAACCAGGGAACAGCAGACTCACACATATCCAAGCATACACCAAAATGATCCAAGCCAATCTACAATTGGGTTTATCAGGCTGCTAGGAGATGTAAAGGAAGAGTTGCTAAGCTAGTGAGCTCCAACACAGAGCCAGGGATAAACTTGCAAGATCTATCTAGCTTGGCACCCACAATACCTACACACCCAGCACAAGGAAGTATTCTTTTCTCTGCTATACAGTCCCTCAAGCCATACCTTCCCTATCTAGTGCTCTCAGGGTATGCATAGAAGAGTAACCAAAGCCCTTTTGATCTTCTTGAGAGGTTGTCTCCCCCACTAGGTTTATCAAGCTACTTCTGTCCACTACCACCCCAAAACTTCAATTCACAGGTTCAAACCAAAAAGAGGATGCACACAATAGCAGAACCCAATTATGGGGCAGCATAAAACGTTTTTTACAGTGAGAGGCATGAGATGGGGTTTCAGCTAACTCAGGAAAACGTGGGCACCCACAAAAATGAAATGGGAAGTTGGTGAACAACCCAGGAAGCCAAATCTATTTTTAGAAAAACGTCCTTGGACATTCAGGGGCAAAAACGACCTCCCTACAGTCCCCAAAACGTGGCCCTTCTCTCCCAGGCTACTGCATATGCAAAAAACGAACTCCCAGGCATGGAAAAATGCAGTATTTGGATGAAAAACGTGAAGGGAAAGACCCAGCTAGCTCCAACTGCGTGAATGAGTGAAGACTGACCATTCAGAATGGCTTTGGGCACCATTTCGTGGGTGTTTTCTTGCCCAAGGAGACAAAACAAGAATTTCCAGGTTGATGGCTTGCCCATGCACGAAATTGGCTGCCATACTTCTTCATTTCCAAGGCAATAACTGCCCCAACCAATCTTTGGAAGAATTAAATGATTGGGTGCATGAGACAAAATGGGTAGTTGGTGGTTTTATGGGTTTCCCCATTGACACATGGATTAAGACCATTGGCTCAAGGGTTTGAATAATTTCCCTCCCTTTTCCTTGTAGAAATCATGCCCCATCTCTTTTGTTGCATTGCATAGCCGGTTGTGGGTTTTTCATTAAAAATTCGTAATTACATGATGTTTTATATACATTGTGCCCATCTAGCACAAGAGTCATAAGCATCTAGTTTAATTGCCGATACATAAACGCTAAATCAATGGTGGGGCCTTGGCCTTGAGCTCCTCACCATGATTAAATATCAATATTTACATCATTTACGATTTAATACAAAGGGGGTCAAAATGGGGACATTACATTCCCCTCCCCTTACATTAGCACTGTCCTCAGTGCTCATCAAAATTGAACAAAAATGGATATGCCACCCTCATGGCATCCTCCAGCTCCCATGTAGCCTCATTGGGACCATAGTGCTTCCATTGCATCTTTACCTGTCCGATGGCTCGGTTCCGGAGCAATGTTACTTTCTTGTCTAGGATGCACAATGGATCGGTTTCGAATTCTCCCCCGGGTTCCACCTGGATCACATCCCAATTAATCACATGGTTAGGATCATGTACATATTTCTTAAGCAAAGAGACGTGAAAAACATTATGAGCTTTAGTGCTAGCAGGCAATGCAAGTCTATATGCAACTGGTCCTATTCTTTCAAGCACTTCAAATGGCCCACAATATCTAGGCGATAGCTTGGCACAGCTCCCAAGCTTCAAGGAACTCTTCCTTGATCTCACTCGAAGATATACATGATCCCCAACATTGAATTCCCTATGCACTCTATGTTTATTTGCATAGCTTTTCTGTCTATCCTGGGCTGCTTTTAAATTTTGCCGGATCTTTGCCACCTCTTGTTCCATTTACTTAAGCAATTCTGGCCCAAGTACAATTCTGTTCACTGGATTGTACCAAGTCACTGGTGTCCTACACCTTATGCCGTACAAAGCCTCATAAGCACTCATTCCCAATTATGCTTGTTTCCCATTGTTATATGCAAATTCTACCAAGTGTAGATAATCCTCCCACTTGGATGGTTTGTCCATTACATACATGCGGAGCATGTCTTGAAGCACCCGATTTACTCTTTCAGTTTGACCATCTGTTTGAGGATGGTATGTGGTACTAAAGCTTAGTTGTGTACCCAAATCTGCAAAGAGCCCTTTCCAAAAATTGGAAGTGAACTTGGTATCCCTATCAGAAATTATTGTCTTAGGCAGCCCATGTAATCTGAAGATTTCCTTCATGAAAATATTTGCAATGGCATCGGCTTTATGTGTGGATTTAACCGGTATGAAATGTGCTGCCTTTGTTAACTTGTCCACCACAACCATGATGGAATCATGTTGTCTCTTAGTCATTGGCAATCCTGTAATAAAATCCATGGATATTACTTCCCATTTCCATTCTAGAATCGGCACTGGAAGCAATAAACCTGCTGGATGTTGGTGTTCACCCTTCACCAGTTGACATTCCATGCACTTAGAAATGTATGCAGCGACATCCTTCTTCATGCCTGGCCAGAAATAATATTTTCTTGCTGTAGCAATTGTTTTCTGATATCCTGGGTGACCAGAGTATGGAGCTTTATGAATCTCATCCATAACCATTCTCCTCAAATCTGCCGCATTTGGAATATAGACTCTATTCTTATAAGTGAGAAGTTCTCCTTCTTCCAAATGATAGCCCTCATACTTCTTTTCAAGGTTTTGCTGCTGCAATTTGCCCTTTATCTGCTCATACACTTCATCCTCAACCATATGGTTAACAATCTGTTGCTTCAAGTCTGGCTGGCAAGTACTAAGCGCTGCCACATACATTTCATGTACCTTCCTGCTGAGTGCATCAGCCACCTTGTTTTCTTTCCCTTTTATGTGTTTGATTTTAAAATCAAATTCACACAGAAATTCCAACCATCTAGCTTGCCTAGCATTTAAAGTTGGCTAATCAAATAAGTATTTCAAACCACAATGGTCTGTCCTTAACTCAAATTTTCTTCCCATTAAGTAATGCCTCCACATCTTCAAAGCATGTACTATGGCTGCAAGTTCTATATCATGAGTAGCATAGTTCTTCTCGTGCTCCTTCAACTTTCTTGACTCATAGCATATCACGTGGTTGTCTTGCATAAGAACTCCTCCAAGTCCCTGATTGCATGCATCTGTACAAACCACAAAGTCTTTTTCTGGGTCTGCAATTTTCAAAATTGGTGCACTTGTAAGAAGATTCTTCAACCGTTGAAAGCTTTCCTCACATCTTGGTGACCATTCAAACTTTATCCCCTTCTTTTGCAAAGAAGTGATCGCGTTTGCAACCTTGGAGAATCCTTCGATAAACCTCCTGTAGTAACCAGCAAGGCCCATAAAAGATCTCACATCAGTCACATTCCTTGGAGTTGGCCAATTCATAATGGTTTCAATATTTTCAGGGTCTACAGATATTCCCTCGTCGGAGATGATGTGACCTAAGTAATGAATTCTATCTTTATAAAAGTCACATTTGCTCAACTTTGCATACAGCTTATGCTCCCTTAGTAACTGCATTGTCATTCTCAAATGTTCTTCATGCTCTTCTTCATTCTTAGAATATATGAGAATGTCGTCTAGGAACACAAGAACAAACTTGTCCAAATATTTGCTAAAAACATTATTCATGAGACACATGAATGTAGCTAGTGCATTTGTAAGACCGAATGGTACCACTACAAACTCATAATGTCCATACCTTGTTCTAAAGGTTGTCTTATGAATATCTTCTTCTTTGATTCTTACCTGATGGTAACCAGACCTCAAGTCAATCTTTGAAAATACCTTTGCTCCTCTCATTTGGTCAAAAAGGTCATCAATTCGGGGCAATGGGTATTTTTTCTTCACAGTGACTTTGTTCAACTGCCTGTAGTCAATACATAACCTGAGTGTTCCATCTTTCTTTTTCACGAATAGAACAGGTGCTCCCCACGGAGACACACTCGGCCTAATATATTTCTTTTCTAGCAACTCTTGTAATTGCATTTTCAATTCTAGCAATTCCGGTGTACTCATCCTGTACGGTGTTTTAGACACGGTGCCGCTCCCGGCACAAGCTCAATTGTAAAGTCAATGTCTCTCTTTGGAGGGAGTCCTAGAATCTCATCGGGAAAAACATCCTTGAATTCTTGCAATACATGATAGTCCTCCAATTTAAGAGTTTCATTCTCTGCTGCCTCTAAAACGTGGGTTGCATACAATTGACATCCCTTCCTACAGAACTTCTTCAACTGCATGGCTGAAATCTGTCTAACAGAAGTCACCTTTGGAACGCCTTTTACAACCCTCGGGTTTCCTTCCTCGTCCATGCATTCAAATGTCTTATTGTAGCAGTCAAGTTTAACCCTGTGTGCTTCTAACCAATCCATTCCAATGAGAATATCATAGGAACCAAGTGGCAAAATATTCAAATCTGCATAAGTGAATAGCCCATCCATCTCTAATGGACATTTCTCTACTATTTCACTAACTTTTCTCTTGGTTCCAGTGGCTAGTTGAACTAACCATGATTTACTATGCTTTAATTTCTTGAAAGCACACATCTCAACAATTCTAGGAGTGACGTAACTGTGAGTAGATCCAGGATCAATCAAAATAGAAACAGATTGCTTATCAATCTTACCTTCAACTTCAACCACAGTTGACTGATGATCTGCTTGGTGGTCGTCTAGTGCTGCATAGATTCTAGGGATTGTCCTCGCCACTTGACCCACGGTTTCAACTCTCTGGATGTTGTGGACTTGATTTGCATTCCCACTCCGATGTGGACAGTTCCTAAGCATGTGGTCTCCTCCACAACCCCAAAATTGAAGTGGTTCTCTTGGCTCCTTTGGATCTCTTGGCTTGTCTCCCATCATCCTAGTTGGCTTAGTCACAACTTGCGATGGTTGCCTTTGCTGATTCCTGAATTGAGGAGGCTTGAACCCCTTCTTCCTTTGATCAAACTTCTCATTTTTCTTATCCTTCCATGCCTTATGGAATTCTGGTTTGCTTCTGTTTTGATCAAAGCAGTACTTGGCCTTTCTTATGGCCTCCTCTAGAGTTCGAGGTTCATCAAAATCAATTCTATCTTTATATGACTGGGGCAATCCACTTAGGAAACGCTGAATTTTTACCTTATCGTCTCGAATATACTTGACATACCTCAGTAGCTCCAAGAACTTGTTTGCATATTCTTCCATGGTCGATTGTCCCAACCTCAGCTCATGGAACTCTTTGATCTTATCATCATAGTACCTATCAGAGAGGTACTTCTGGTTGAAGTATTTCTTGAACTGCTTCCACACGATCTTCCGTTCGTTGATCCTCTTCACTTGCCTGGTGTGTTCCCACCATATAGATGCTCGTCCATTCAAGTTGAAGATGGCTACCCTTGCCTTCATATTTCCCGAGTAGTCTTGGACTTGGAAATAATTTCTCATCCCAAGAAGCCAAGCCTCATCTTCTTGTCCGGACTTTATCTCTCCATCAAAGGTAGGAGGTTTTGCCTTCTTAAATTCCCCATGTGAATTGTTCTTGTAGTGCTTCTTCCTCCTACTCCTGTGAGATGAAGAACTTGAACCCTCATTGGATTCTTCAGAGTCAGATGATTCATTAGAAGATATTTCTGAAGTATATGTTCTGTCTGTAGAAACTCTTCTTGGGCTACTGCCCCTCTTGCGGGATTTCCTTCTAGAGCTACTCCCACCTCTTTCGGGATTTGATATCTGATGCCTAGAGTTTATTTGCCTTTGGATGTCTGTCAAACTCTGTAGCATGGCTGCATTCAGTTGATTTTGTTCTTCATGAGCTTTGATCATCCTTTCATTATCTTTCCTATAGCTTTGCAACTCCACCCTTAGGCTTCTTGTGGTGGCTGCAACATCTGGAGGGGTCTCTTGATTTCTTCTCCCATTAGATTCTGTTTCAGCATTCTCAACCTGTATGTTCTCCCCCATGGCATCTGTATCAGGTTCATAGGGATCCTGTGCATCATTCATGATGTTCATTTCTTGGCCCAACCAAGACCCAAAACTTTCCAACTGTATTATCTAGAGTGCTACCCTGCTGTAACTGTCACTCTGTGAAATGTGTTCATCCACACAATTGTTAGCTGCATTACATTCTTAGGAATTCATAACTTACTTTATGCACATGGAAAATGCCATACTAACAACTCATCAAATCACAAACAACGACATATGAGGGGGAAAAAGAAAAAGGGGGTCAAGGGGGCTTGCCCCCTTGTGGCGCGCCACTGCAGGGCGGGTCGAGGGCAGCGACATCTTCCCCAATGGGCGGGGTGATTGGCTGAAAGCTTCCGCAATGAGCGGGGCAATTTGCTGAAAGCTTCTGCAATGGGCAGTTCACGGCTTGCCTCCATTGTCGGGCACTTCACTGAATCCGGCCGCAATGGCGGTTCTCTACACACTCCCAAAATTGCGGGGCGCTTGGCTGTAGCCTTCCACAATAGCGAGGCGGTTCGGCGACGGCTTCCGCAATTGCGGAGTAGTTCGCCAAACGCTTCCGCAGTTGCGGAGCAGTTCGCCGAACGCTTCCGCAATGGCGAGGCGATTGGCTGAAGCCTTCCACAATTGCGAGGCCATTCGGCGAAGGCTTCCGCAATTGTGGAGCCATTCGGCGAAGGCTTCCGCAGTTGCAGAGCCATTCGCGGCTTGCCTCCGTTGCGGGGCGGTTCACCAAACACTTCCAAAATTTCGGGGAGGTTCATGGAAATCTTCCGCAGTTGCGAAACGATCTGGCGAAATCTTCCGTAGTTGCGGAACGATTCGGCAAAGTCTTCCGCAGTTGCGGAACGATTCGCCGAAGTCTTCTGCAACTTCGGAACGACTCGCCGAACGATTCGTGGAATCCTTCTGAAATATCGGAAGAGAATTCCTTCCGCAATTTCGGAAGAGAATTCCTTCCGAAAAATTTTCGTTCGACGCCGACACTTAGAAAATTTTTCACTTAAAATTTTTCTCCGCTGTTTCAGAGCCATTGGCTGAATTCTTCCGCAATTGCGGGAAGGTTCACCGAACGCTTCCGCAATTGCGGGAAGGTTCGCAGAACCTTTCCGCAGTTTCGGGATGACTTTCCGAAACGGACTTAAAACCAAAAAATTTCCCAAAAACAGACTTAAACCAAATTTTTTTTTTTCAAAAACTCTTAAGAAAAACTTAACTTCTTCTCTTCTCTTTTACTATTAGTTTTGGTCCATATCGGCCCAGTGCTGCAACGCAGCTCTGATACCAAACTGTAATGCCCCCTCTATCATACCAGCTTGATAGAGAGGATCATTGTGCTAAATACGGGCAATTAGCCCCATATCCATTAACTTAAAGTTATTGATATGAAGACATGTATATGTGCATGCTATAGAACTCAACGGAAATTAAATTAATCCTGTTGATATCTAATATACATTCAAGCTATTCTGTGACAGCCATTGAAATAAATATCTTTGCAGAAGTATAAAAGATCATATGGAAATGCATAGTCATTTGAATACACAGTGGAAGCAAATTTAGTAGCAGATCCATGATACATTCAAAATATTCATCAAATGATAATTGCAAGTTCAACACAAGAGAAATACTTATCTCAATAAGGTAGTCCCACGCAACTGGCTATGCAACTGCAACGTTCCACCCAACCGTAGGCCAGTGTGCTCCTTAATCTCTCAGCACCACTGCCACCCCCAAGCTGGGCATGATCTCTACAAGGAACCAGGGAACAACAGACTCACACATAGCCAAGCATACACCAAAATGAGCCAAGCCAATCTACAATTGGGTTTATCAAGCTGCTAGGAGATGGAAAGGAAGAGTTGTTAAGCTAGTGAGCTCCAACACGGAGCCAGGGATAACCTTGCAAGATCTATCTAGCTTGGCACCCACAATACCTACACACCCAGCACAAGGAAGTATTCTTTTCTCTGCTATACAGTCCCTCAAGCCATACCTTCCCTATCTAGTGCTCTCAGGGTATGCATAGAAGAGTAACCAAATCCCTTTTGATCTTCTTGAGAGGTTGTCTCCCCCACTAGGTTTATCAAGCTACTTCTGTCCACTACCACCCCAAAACTTCAATTCACAGGTTCAAACCAAAAAGAGGATGCACACAATAGCAGAACCCAATTATGGGGCAACATAAAACGTTTTTTACAGTGAGAGGCATGAGATGGGGTTTCAGCTAACTCAGGAAAACGTGGGCACCCACAAAAATGAAATGGGAAGTTGGTGAACAACCCAGGAAGCCAAATCCGTTTTTAGAAAAATGTCCTTGGACATTCAGGGGCAAAAACGACCTCCCTACAGTCCCCAAAACGTGGCCCTTCTCTCCCAGGATACTGCATATGCAAAAAACGAACTCCCAGGCATGGAAAAATGCAGGATTTGGATGAAAAACGTGAAGGGAAAGACCCAGCTAGCTCCAACTGCGTGAATGAGTGAAGACTGACCATTCAGAATGGCTTTGGGCACCATTTCGTGGGTGTTTTCTTGCCCAAGGAGACAAAACAAGAATTTCCAGGTTGATGGCTTGCCCATGCACGAAATTGGCTGCCATACTTCTTCATTTCCAAGGCAATAACTGCCCCAACCAATCTTTGGAAGAATTAAATGATTGGGTGCATGAGACAAAATGGGTAGTTGGTGGTTTTATGGGTTTCCCCATTGACACATGGATTAAGACCATTGGCTCAAGGGTTTGAATAATTTCCCTCCCTTTTCCTTGTAGAAATCATGCCCCATCTCTTTTGTTGCATTGCATAGCCGGTTGTGGGTTTTTCATTAAAAATTTGTAATTACATGATGTTTTATATACATTGTGCCCATCTAGCACAAGAGTCATAAGCATCTAGTTTAATTGCCGATACATAAACGCTAAATCAATGGTGGGGCCTTGGCCTTGAGCTCCTCACCATGATTAAATATCAATATTTACATCATTTACGATTGAATACAAAGGGGGTCAAAATGGGGACATTACATGGATGGAAAAGCACTTTCTTTTGCTGAACCATATGGAATGTGATCAGCCATATGTACGTCCTACTCAAATGACTAGATCTCATGATCTCTATGCAACTCCACCAGTGCTCCCCTCTTCATCCAATGGCTCAACTCTCTACCATTCATCCAAGGGTGCAAAACTCCATCAAATGACCCACACTTTGGAAGCAAGCGTAGATTTGATTTCTCCTTGTCAAAAGTGGCTGCACACACTTGGATGGGATGCCTCTAGGGCGGTGGTTTAAGGAACATGTCATCGGCCTCAATTTTAGGATCCTCCTGCTCATCATGTGACACCAAGAGGAAAAATCCTTTTACCCAATTTTCATTCTCAAAATTTGTGGCTGAATGTGAAGTGGGGAATGAAGGATGGTGAGCCATGCTTCTAAACATTTCATCCGCTGAAGTTGTGGATGTACCCTTTCCATTGATTGTTGATCCATATATGGTGTACTCATCTGGCTCTTCCTTGGAAGAGTGACTTTCTTCAATGAACCTCTCAAGTTCATTCTGGAAAAGGTCATGTGCTTGTTTTTCATCAACTCGGTCTGCACATTCCTCAAGCACATACCACACAAATTGTTCCTCATGATCCACCAACTCATTAGGTTCCTCCCTTGGAACATGAACTAACTCATCCATGTTATTATGACTTTGTGAAATTTGGGAGGTAAAAAGTGATTTTGGAAACTTTTCATTAAGCTACTCAATCTAATCCTCATATTCTTGACAAGCACCATGAGTACCAATCAGAGAATCCTGGGTGGTTTCCAACATATGAGTGAGCTTTCTGATCTCCTCATCATTCCTTATTGCAGCATTGTAGTACATAATCACACTCTCCAACAAGTGATCTCTATAAGAAAGCAATAGAGAGAAATTTCCTTTTAGGCTTCCTACTGCTTCCCACATGTGCACAAAATTCTCAACAGGCAGTTGCTCCGCCATTGATACAGTTCTCCAATAGCAGTGAGAGATCAAAGCATTAAGTTCATGGAGGTTCTTCAGTTCCTCCTTGATTTTCTCCTCACTCATTTTCAATGGTCCAATCAAGGTAAGAAGTTCTAGTTGGTGAACCTCCTCTTCTGCTTCTTGCAATTCAGCCTTCTCCCAATTCTGAATTCTAACACTAGAAGGCTCTTCTAATCCATCATCCTCATTGGAAGTGGCTGCCATCTTGGGCTGCAAAAAAGGCATGCAAAAATCAGAATTGCAGCCATACCTTTGTGCCCAAATTTCGTCCTCATGTGCTGTTTTTATGGTAGCATGTTTCTTTCCAAAATTCCTTATTTTACACCCAACTAATTTGGGCTTGTCTTCCATCTCAACCTGAAGTTCCAATGATTATTTCAGATCTGATTGATGTTCTTTTGGTTCTGATACAAAATATGTCCTACCCTCATCAATATTCCACATATCTTCTGCACTTATCTTGAAATCACCCATGAAGAAATTGTGAGTGATTTCACCTTCCTCATTGCCAACAATTGAATGTTTAACTGTTGGACCTTTAGTTGTGCATGGATTTTTTCCTCTCCTTCGGCGAAGGATTTGGTGAATCATCATCCTCATGGATGCTGCAAGTATGCTGATATATAAGCATGGTATTCCCTCTTTCTTCCACACCTTGAGGGTCTCCTGATGTTCCCATAGTCACTCATTTATGAGGAGCTAAGCATTGAGAATTAAATTCTTCATTATGGGGAACTAGTTTCTCAACATCAGGGAACACCTTATGGACAATGTATTCTATGTTATTCTGCTGATTTCCAAAAAAAACATGGGTAAAAAAATCTGATTGAGGTCCATACCTTTTCATCATACTTCTCCCTTCAAACAACAGAGTTATGGTTCCTTGTTCTGCCACCCAATCTCCAGGTTCACATCCAACTGATGTGTGGTCATCTTCTGCTTCACTATGTTTCTCATGTGCTGACTTTGGACCTGATTTAGGTTGTTATTTTGGATCTAATCCAAAGTATGTCTTATCATCCTTAAGCTTACCAAGATCCTCTGAGCTGATCTTGGAATCCTCTACATAGAATCTTGCAGTAGATTCTTCTCTCAATCTATCAACATCCTCATGATTAGTGTTTGGGTCTTGCTTCCCCAAACAAAATAATGAAGCTTCTTCCTTGGTTTTTTTAGGTCAGGATTCTTGGAGGCTCTTTTGGAAGAGGATCCAAACATTCTTGTGAGGTGTAAATAACATGCATCCATTGAAGCTCTCGCTTCTTTTAGGTACTCTTCATAAGTAAGTTGATATTTGGCTGTGGAACATGCAACCTTTTCTTGCATATAGCTATTGGAATAACCATAGCCTCTTTTGCCAATCATGATTTCATGGGTCATACTTGTATAGGGTGATTCTTGGAATTCTTCTTCCTCATACTGTCTACAATACTCTTCATACCGCTCAACAAATTCATCATCATATTGCTCATGAAAATCCTCATCAAAGTCAGAATCTACTTCATTGAATATTGACATGACTACCAATTCATTAAATTAAGGGTCTTCTTTCCACAGGAGTAGAGGAAAGAGCTCTGATACCACTGTAATATCCTTGGGAAGATTTAACCAGGATATCAACTCAACTCCAAATTTTTCATAAACTTTACTAGTTAATTTTCTGTAAATTTCTTCAAACAATGTAGGAAGTAAGTGATGGGTACTGGAGTAAGGAATGAGGATGGTGGGGTGAATATTAAATTATGGAAAATGTATGGAATGAGGTGCTGCAGCAGGTCAGGATATCAGATCAGATTTGTCTTATGCACAAGGTACCAGCACCATTCACTTTTCAACATAGAGCAAGTCTATGCCTACTTCGAGGCTTCCTGGGTAGCTGGCATATGCATACTAGACAGGTGGGGATACTGGAAGTTAATAGCAGAGGTATTATCAGTCAAAAGAATGCTAGTTATGTTTAGGAAAGTGTTCAACCAGAATTGGGAGATTTTAGGAAGAATTGGGGTTTATGGGATCTCCTGGGATTGCTGAGCTAGTAATTTTCCAATCTTTATAAATAGGGTCTAAATGATTCCAAGTTCTGAATTTAAGGACTGATATGGATTCTATACTGAGTTAGTGACCTTCTCCAACTGAAAGAATGTAAAAATATTGCTTAGAATGGATTTGGCAGTAAAAGTGGTGAAACTAGTCTAGAAATGACATTAATCTAGCTAGTATTGTATTTTAACTTCACAAACTGCTTTAAATATCCACAAAATCTGTTCTAATTATTATTATAACTCAGATATAATATGTTCCATACATAAAACATGAAATATAGCATTCACAACATTCCTCCTTTATTTTATTGCTTGCTTCTCAAATGATAATGCCTCACAGGCTAGTTTTCTGTTACAATAGTGGGAGAATAGAGAAGAGAAGAAAGAAGTTACTTTGGATATGTACTGGAGGTAATTATCAGTCCATCTACTAGGTATATGGCTGAAATTATTTCATTCTGAACATGTTGGTATTCAATGGGCGCCATCATCAACTGGTTCTCTCCTTTAGGGAAATCACATCCAAAACTGGCTGTGGGAGGAGTAGGAGTAGGAGAAGAGTAGAGATTCGATATGATATTTGAATTATGGAATATAGAATCATTTAATATCTTCAAACATCATCTGATAGACTTCACTGGAGGTCCTGAGAACATCTCTCCATAATTGTCTTCATCCACTAGTGTTCCTCCAATAAATCTAGCTGCAAATCTCCTTCAATGGTTGCCTCCTCTTCAATCTGTCAATAATTCTTCAAGGATGATTTGAAATGGATGTCACTGGCTGTAATATTAGTTGGTGGACCTGAATAAAACTCATAAGAAACTCACATGGCCTTGGGGCACATCTCCCAAGCATAACTTGTTGAGGCACAACACTCAACTAGAGGGCTCAAAGCTCTCATTCACAAATTCAAATAATGATCAAAAGTTGTCAAATGGAGTTGGTTGGATTCTTTTATAAGCTTCATGATTCCCTACTGAGCAAATTCTTGGCTTGGTGACCTATGAGAGTAGGTTACCCACTTTCCCATCCTACTCCAAAGCCATGAGGGCGCATTTCTTGAGGATAATAACAACTCTTGGCTTTGAAAACTTTCTTTCCTTTGCCTCCCTTCACTGAATTTGGCAAGTGCGCTTTAGGAAGATTTTTCTGGATGTTGCTACTTTCATTTTGGCTGCTTTCCCTATTATTTCCACTTTCTTTACTTTCCTTCTTATCTGCTTTTGCCAATTTTTCTGTTTTCTTTTGCCAGTTTCTAATTTGTTCTTCTTGCCTTCTTTCCTCCATTCGATTTCTTGACTTTTCTGAGACTTGCCATTAAGGCAAGAGTGGTCCACATGACCAAATTCGACCTCCTAGCCACATTATCACCACATGCCAATATTTATTAGCAATATTTATTAATAAAAATATTCCAACTCAGAATTAATTCAAACTTCAGCATTTAATCAATTAATTAATAATTAATTAATTCCTGTGGTACAATTTCCTAAAAAATATCCCCTACTCCATTTTGGAAACATATTCCACATGGTTTCCCTCTTGGCCCACTAGTTCATTATCCATTAATTTTATTTATCAAAATTACCTTTAATAAATAAATTTGCCAATTTGTGAGACATAGGCTAAAATTAATTCTAAGCAACTAGAATTAATACCATTTAATTCCCTTAGGGGTTGATCTTGCCCCCTTTCAACCATGGTACTGGATGAGCCAAAATTGGGGACATGACAGGGATACATCCACACAGAAATTGCCAGTCCTTATTATTATACCATCCAACAAATGAAAGGATATAACCTGCAACATACCTGCTGCAACTTCCTTTTCACTCTCTCATAGTCTCTCTCACACAATCATAGATCTTAAAATGATACAATACACATATGTATTACAATGCCTTCCTTTTAAAGAGAAATTACCATGGGAAAATACTATGGAACACCCAATACCATTGGCCCATAAATATCCCATTATTTACCAATTCATGACTATGAAATTACAACATTTTACAAGGCATTTTTTTCTTCTTCTGAAAGTTTCACTACAGGGGCGTTGCCCCCGAACCCCCTCCAGGGGGGGGCTCCCAAAATAGTCTCTGCCCCCCGTTGGAACCCCCATGGAGACTATTTGGGGGGGGGGGAGGAGAATCCCCCCCAAACCCCTCCGTCATGGGATGAGATCCAGACACGGATGAAACAAGACCTCTAAATAAGGAAGATCAACCTCCACAACTAACACAAAGGTGATATTTTTTCTATCAAGAATGTTTTGATTAGGGTTATTACCATCTAATAAACTTAACCATTTCACTAAAGCATCTCCATCCATTTTGATTTCAGATAAATTATTGTAAAAGTTAACTTGTACCTTGAAGAATATTGTGCCTCTGAAATATATGCTAATTGAAGGTGTATCTATAGTTGTCGAAGGATTTGGATGAAATTATCCATCATCTCATTCCTTTGTTGTGCAAGGAATTCTTCAAGCAATACATTTAAAGGATCTATTGCTCCATCATATATGTTTTATTCCTCCATGTGAGTCTAATGGGGTTATCAAGAGAGGTATTCCCAAGCTCAGTTACTTTAAGAACCAACTCTCGATACTTGGATCGCGCCAAGGTCATGCACCGATAAACAACAAAGAGCATATTGCTATGATTCCATTAATATGGATTATTTAGAGAATGAAATGAAGGAAGAATATAAAATGGAAATACTCATAAAAAAGATGTTGCATAGAGAACATTAGTATAGTAAAACCTAAATTCTATTAATGAATGAAATCGAAAAATATTGTAAACTGCAATGGAATATATACTAGCTAGAATGGTGGTAGCTCATCTATGAAGAGAGATGTGTTGGATACACTCATTCGTAATATAGCCATTACAAGAGGATGAAAATGAAATTTTAACATAAGTGTGAAACCCTATGAGGTAAAAACCTTAAATATACAAAACCCTAACCCTAGGAGATGAAGCGACAAAATGAATGTAAGCCTCAAGGAGTCTAGTTGATATAACAACTTCTTGGGGCAGCAAATTCCACATACCAACTCCATTTTGGGAACACTATATCTCACTAGAAATATATCAAGGAGAAGAAAATTTCATTCAAGGTTTATGATATTCTTCAACAATCCTAATTCATCATAGCACCAAAAAATGTTGTTTAGGGCCTACAAATGACCCAAAAGTCTAGGACCTGAAAAATTTTAGAAACAAAACTTCGAAGGTGGAAAACCATTATAAGTTAGTGGAATAGGTGGGTGACCATGAGTATCCAACTATATCAATTGTTCCCCCTTGGGAAGAAATGGTCCCCATCGCGTCAATTTCACTCATTAGATGGGATTTGTTTTTCTAAATATCACTTCTGGTTAGAAACTTTCCTTGGTGAAGAAGTTGTCTTACTTTGATCACCCAATAGAGATGTATGCTCTATTTGCAGGTTCACCTCATCTATATGTCCATGATCCTGTGCACTATATATTTCTAAGTGAATACAAGGTTGATATCTATAGGGTCTGGGTTCTCTTACACCTCTATGGTGTCCAATAAATGCAACAAATATGCTTGAAGCAACTCCACGTTGAATATTGGGTGCAGGCCAAGGAAAGGGGGGATAATCAATTCAAAAGAATTCTTACCCACATATGTTTTGATGTTTTAAGGCACATATCAAAGTGGTATAAGATTCATGTTTGGGATTATGAGGTGCTCTTTCTGCAAATGCAATAGTACCTTAATATCTCCCACATGGAACTTGTGTGGAACCCAATGTTGATCATGTCACTTCATGTACTTGGCAATGGATTTATGCAAAATATCATGAAATTATTGTTGGGAATATTGGATCCATTCAAAAAATTTGGTTTCCTGATAAACCTAGGTTTTATCATGGAGGATTCTTCATGTGCAGACATAATGTACATTGCTACATCAGTTGGGTCTAATGACTAGAACCCCAAGAACACCTAGAAAGGGACATTACCAGTAAGGGCTATATTGTAGCTATGTTGAACATAAGTAAGGATCTCATCCCATGTGTGTGCATGTTTGGAGTCATACATTCTCAATATATGCAAAATCATCATGTTGAATACCTTTCTTTGTTCATCGATCTACAGGTGGAAGGAAATCGATTTGGTCAACTTGGTGTCCATAATCTACCATAGGATATACTAGAAAGTACTTAGGAACCTATTATCTCAATCTAAAATAATACTCTATAGAAGCCCAAAATGAACTAAAACATTCTCAAAGAAGAGCTTAGCAATGTATTTTATTGTGATTCTCTTCTTACAAGGCGTTAAAACGACCATCTTACAGAATCCTTCAACAACCAAAATTACACGATTGTTGTGATGCTTAGTTGAGGGAAGATTGAAAATGTAATCCATGGAGAGAAAATCCCAATGTTTGTTTGGGGTAGGCAGAGCAGTGTGCAACCCTTGTTTCTTTATGGTAGTTTTGGAAATGGCACATGCAATGCATGATCTGATATACTTGTAGACATTCTATCAGAGCTTTGGACACTAGAAATACCTTTGTAATAATGCCATTATTTTCTCTGTGTTGAATTTCCCTAGAGCTTGATTGTAATGTGCCTCCCAAATAATATTCTGACACTCACTTGAAGGAGCGAAAAGGTGGCCTAGATGGCATAAAATTTCAACCTAGAGATGGAATTCTATGACTTGTTTTCCTGCAGAAAATAACTGATAGGAAACAATAAAGTTGGCATTTCTATCATATAATTAGGGCCACCTTGAGGTCTCATGCCCACAAGAGTCGAGAAATGTAGACATGGCTATTATTAGAGGGTGGACGAGGAAGTTTGCAACATTATTTATGCTTCCCATATTATATTTGTTGTTCAAGTAAAAATGATGGAATTATGTGGACCACTTCTGATGGTAATCATTCTGTAACATCCCTTGTGTCTCCATGAATTGTAGGGGCTTGTGATCATTTTTAATGATCATGTCATTCCTTAGGATGTAATGTTTTCATTGGTGACAAGCATACACAATGGAGTACGTATCCTAGTAATAGGTAGGGTATCTATGAATCACATCAAAGAGTGTCTCTCTATCATAGGCCATCAGATGTTTGTATTGAGTGAGGACCACATCGAAAACATAATTAAAGGAATATATATAAATCTCAAAGGATTTTTGTAGGTCTAGTAGGGTGAGTACCAATTCCAAATAAAGATGATGTTTTAGATCCTTGAATGATTTATGTTGTGACTTAGACCAGATGAAATTGGATTTTGTGCCACCTTTTTTCACTTGGGTTTGGGTCCAAGTGATATGGGATAACCCTAGCATGAACCTATGATATAAGTTGGTTGGAAATAAGAAGCTATAGAGCTCTTGTAGAGTCATCAAGGATGGCCAATTATGAAAGACTTGGATCTTTGCTAGGTCCACATGCACCACATGTTAATCCATGATGTATCCTAGATACCAAATTCTCTCCATGATGAATGAGCATTTCTCCAAATTGGAATATAAATTATGTTGTCATAGGGTGTTCAAGTTTTTTCGGATGTGCAACAAATATTCTTCCCAAGTTCCGTTGAAGATGAGGATGTTGTCCAAATATATGACCACAAAATTGTTTGTGAACGACCCCAATATATTGCCCATCATCCTCATGAATGTTTATATAGAATTAGTCAATCCAAAAAGCATGAAACCACTCAAAGATGCCTTCTTAATACTTGAAGGTTGTTTCCCATACATTGGTTTGCTTAATAAGGACTTGGTGGTAGCCCGACTTCAGATCAATTTTACTGAATATATTAGCGTGATTAAGCTAATTATCATGAAGATTATCTATCTAGAGGATAGGTATCAGTTCTTGAGTATGATCTTGTTCAAGGATATGTAATCAATACAAAGTCACCATTTCTCATCCTTCTTCTACACCAACGCAATTGGATCCCACAAGGTGAGGAGTTTAGCCGAATGTGGCTATTTTGGATGATATTTTGAATATGATGTTTTATTTCCTCGGTCTCTATAAGACATAATATATATATGGGACTATTAGGTAAAGCAGCACTAGGTATCTAATCAATGGAATGTTTGAATTTCTAGTGTAGAGGTACCCCTAGTTTAGGTGAGGGAAATATGTCTCTATATTCCTCTAAAATATTGTCCTGCTACTTTTGTTGTGGAGAGAAGCCTCTTGCTAAGGCCATGGCACTTGTAGTGAACTTCCATTCACCTTTGGACTAAACCATGGACATGAAAAATTTCATTTGAGAGAATACCTTACCTTCTAGCACTACTTTGTTGAGATAAAAGAAGTTGTGGTAGTCAAAACTAATTTAGGCACCCTATAGAGTTGTCCTACCAAAGTAAAAATGAAACTATAGGGTCTAGACTCATAAAAAAAATGACACTTTGACATATAAATTTGTCCTAAAATTTTAATTTTTTTATCTTAATGCAAAGTTATAGTAGTACTTGAAATCAATGAATAATAAAAAAGCATAAGCATTCACATGAAACACAGTATTTACCCTAGGGAAACCCTCTAGTACTTAGGGACATAATCCCAACAAAATATTCCTTATAATATTGATAGATAGCAAAGAATGTATTTACAATGAGAAGATTTACATCAAGTACCCCTGGTTCATTATCAGAGAGAAATAACAATCACCCTTGGTGCAATCATAGAGCAAGAGAGATGATGGAAGAATAGACCTCGGAATAATATCCTGCACAAAACCAATTCACTGATCTTGGTCACATGCACAATGAATGCATATTACCTTCAAGAGAGAAGAGAATTCGATCTCACAATGAATTCATCAATCCTGCATAACATATATATACCTTACTTCTCATGCTTTGGATTCTATTTTTACCTTCTGACTACAAGATGAACTCGCCCTTCATCTGGATTCTAAGTCACTTAGTTAGGTGGCTAACTCAAGTGTCATATTTTAGTTCAACTTACGTGTTGTCTTTTAGTTTAACTCAAGTGTTGACATGCACAACACTTAACTATATATGATTTATTAACACTTAGTTAACTCTTTTAACTGAAGTCCTTGTTGATAACATTACTGAAGTGAACAATTCGAATTCTCCTTTAATTAACTGAAGTCTTTATCATTACTGAAGTGAGAAAATCAAGTTCTCTCTTATCTTATCACATATTATATTTATATCTTGTCTTATCTGCATGGTTCATATGTTCCAAATTTAATTCAACTATCATATCAAATATACTAAAGATATTTTTCTAAATATGTGATCATCTTGTTATACTATTTTTCCAAGTGGTCATATGCTAAATTAATTCACTCTAAAGGTGGCCAGTCTCTAGACGAGACTTAATAGCTCAACCATGGTTAGTAGTACATCAAACATCTTTCATGCTTTGACATGCAAAGCATTACCTCAACACATGAGGCACCACCAAAACACATGATGATCCGTATTGACACACAGGACCTTAGTATTGACAAACAAGACTGTACAACACCATCACTTTGAAATACAAATCACTTACCTCAAAACTTGAGGCTTATTCATTCTTGAGTCCAACTCAAGATTATTCTCCAAGTTTCCTGAGTCCAACTCAGGCTCCTATAAGGCACTACCTCGAAACATGAGGCTCAATCATGGCACACAAGATTGAATTGAAGAATGACTCATGATGCTATAAATTTAACACTCCCTTTCAGGGAGGGAGGCACTCTCTGCCATGCCAAGCTTGTCTCATAAGTACATTTACTTTGTCAAGGACAAAGGCTTTGTAATACCCCAGTTGTTAAACCCAGACTATCAATATTTTATGTGACTATGGACATATGTTATTTTGCATGTTAATATGATTATGGACTTATGATATTTGTTTGATAGTAAGACTTTGGACTTTGGAACTATTATTATTAATGTTATTATTGGCATTGTTGCTATCTTTGAATGTTGTTGTTATTGATTAATTAAACAATTGGCTCAACAAGGGAAACTAAAAGAGTATGGGAGACCATGGATCTCACAATGTGAGGGGGAATGGGAGATATCCCTATCACTTTAGAACTTTTTCTTGGATGGTAGTTGTCCATCCTAATTCATTTTGTGCCTTGGTGACTTTAGTAGTGTTGGTCACCCAAACATTATACAACAGACCCCATTTTTTATTTTTTTATGGACTATGGAGTTATTATTGCACCTTATGCATACCTTAGTGGGTTCCTCTTTAATATTCCATTATTTGAATAAATTCCCTCCTATTTATATTTTTTTTTCATTTATGAGCCCTCTCCCTAGATTCTAGGAGATGTAAGCTAGAATTTAGCTTCCATCTCCTTGATTTGTTCCTCCACCTCCACAAGTGTGCCCCACTCCATTCATCCCTAGTTTTGAGCTTTTATGATATTTATGACCCTATTGGATCCCCTCTCTCACCTAATGTTCCCTCCTTCATATTTTGTCACCCCCTTATGCATTAGTTCACCTCCTTGTGCTCTTCATGGCTCCACTCCTTGGTTTTTGGTAACTCCTCCTCATGGTGCTAATCCGTGAAAGGGAATATCCTAACTAGGCCACCACTCAAATAATTTGTGGTAAGTCTCCATTATGAATCCCAACCACATTCAAACCAATTCTAGTTTTCCACCTTGGGTTCGAATTTACTTCCTTGAGCTATTTATACATGTGCGCTCTCCTTATTGAAGCTAATATTGAGCTTTGGATCACTTGACTTGTGCTATCTCACAATGTTGGGAATGTTGATAGTATTGAGAGTATGTAGAGAATTAGAGTTAGTCTAGTTGTTTCCCTTTGCTTCATTTATATCACTCTACTAGTCCATGTTCTCGCACAGGAAGCCAGGAAATGGGTTGGTGAGAGGAGTCACATACCATAGGCAGTTGAGGCAGACATGAAAGTATTAGTGAGAAGCATTCTGGTTCTCAGAAGAGGTAGTTATAAGAGTTTCTATAATAAGTGTGCCTCTACCTATGGATCCATGGCCCCTAATCAGGGGTGACCTGTTCAAGCAAGGAAGGCTTGATTGTGTCTACGGATGGGAGGAAAGTGTTAGAAAAATAGGATCACAGAGCAATAACAAGAAACAAGATGCAAATATAAAATACACAAACACATTACAAGAGAGACACCAATATAACATGGTTCACCCAAGATGGGATATGTCCACAAAAATTGCCAATCCTTATTACTATACCATCCAACAAATGAAGGGATACAACTTGCATCACATCCGTTGCAACTTCCTATTCACTCTCTCTCAGTCTCTCTTCTTGATCTCATAGATCTTTACAATGCCACAATACAATACATAGCCATATTACAATGTATTCATTTTAAAGAGGAAATAGCATGGGAAAATACCACGTGCTACCCAAAACTATGGGCCTGTAATCTGTTGGCCAAAAAACAACCCATAACCCCTTGAACCTCCCGTTGCATGTGCTGGGATCATAACCAAACCTGGGGTACAAACACAGCTGAAACACCACCATCTATGAAACTAGAAGATTAGGCTCCACAACCAACATAAATTTGTCCTGCTGTAGCCAATTGCCCATATCTTGAGATAAGTATTTCACATATTATTTAATTTATGTTTTAACATATTATTATGATGATTGTGTGCAATAGTGGATAAGCTGATTTATTTTTATGATTGATTATTATATTTCGGGATTTGGTTATAGGAAGAATCAACTTTGTAGGATTCGAATCTGAGATGCTATTCATTATGATCTTCTTTCTCTTCTTAAAAAACTTTAACTGTGACTCTACGGTATTAAGAGGGGAGAAACCATATGATATGGTTCACCAATGTATTCCAATTTATGTGTTGTGTGATCTCTTCCATTGAGTCCATAACAACATTTCTAGTAAGGACTGCCTTTCTTTTTGTCTAAAAATATTTCTGGATGACCAAGATATGTCCATTTTGGTCCAACAATTTTCTCGTTGCCAGGATGAGCGCACCAGTTGTTTGATTGGGAAGGTTCTATGCATGGATATGCTCCGATTTTCATATCTAAGTTTGAATAATGTAATCTGAATGTAAAATTTATTGATGACTGAAGGGCGGAATCCATACAATCTGAAATATATTAGTGAAAAATGGCTGTAGGGGATAACCATCAGGAGCTAATTTTGTGGGTTGTGATTGCAGCTGGTGCCTTCTGTTCACTTTGGTTGTGGTGTGGTTGTAGGCTAATGTAATACCCCAATTTTGGCCTTGTGAAATATTGGCTTTTAATGTAAATATTGTATACATGCGATGTATGTTTCCCCTAGTGTGGATCTCAAGCCCAAGGCCCCGCTAGTGTATGTATGAATTTTATTTAGAATGGACAAGCATTTGAGATTTTTCTACCCATGTGCTATTAAGCCATGGAATATTGTAAATTGATGTAAATATTTAATATTGCAATAAAATACCAAAACTGGCTATGGGAGCAACGAATGAGAAGGGGCCATGTGTATCCACTAGGGAGTGGTGAAGGGGTTGTGGGGATTAGCCATATGTTACCAAATGTCATTCTGAGAACCCATTTGACTTTCCTTGATTACATTTATTTCTGTTGTAAGGAAGTTGTTGAAGATTTCATCCCATGGCTTCAATGGAGCATGGGCAGCCCATAAATTTGTATTTGCAGGTATGGGCTCTGTTTTCTTGTACCACAAGTCACTCTACCTCATGGGAGTTGCTTCATTCTCATTCCCATTCCATTGTGGAAGAACCCAACATCATTTCCCATCCAAAAACGAATTGCCAGTAGTGAGAAAAACCAAAAATCGCAACTTTGCAAGAACCCACATTTTGAGGAGCCATAAATGCCTAGATTTGGTATTTGATAGTCAAATCCAATGGGGGATCCATAGATATGAATCTTGGGGTGAATTTGAGAGTATTAGATACCCCAAAATCCATTGGAAAACCCAGTTTTTATAGCCCAGAACACCAATGATGGGATTGAGTTATTTAATGAACAGAATTGTGAGAAATCCAATTGTGAATGATTGAGCAGAGGTTGGGTTTTCTTGATAAACCCAGTGAAGGATAGAATCTCAAGAATTAACAGTTGGACCTTTCTATGCCCACCCTGAAGAGCACTGGAGGGAGGGGACGCCTGAGGGACTGTGCAGCAGAGAAGGGGACCTTCCTTGTGTTGGGTGTGGTAGGTATTGTGGGTGCCATAACTGTTGAGTTTAGTTGAGATTCCTGTAGCTCTGTGGATGAGCTCAATGGCTTAGCATTTCCATCCTTTGTCTTCTGTATGCTTGATAAACCCAACTGTGTGTTGACAGTGAAATTCAATGGGGGAACCATATATATGAAACTTTGGGCGAATTTGAGAGTATTAGATACCCCGAAATCCATTGGAAAACCTAGTTTTTATAGCCCAGAACACCAGTGACGGGATTTAATTATTTGATGAACAGAATTGTGAGAAATCCAATTGTGAATGATTGAGCAGAGGTTGGGTTTTCTTGATAAACCCAGTGAAGGCTAGAATCTCAAGAATTAATAGTTGGACCTTTCTATGCCCACCCTGAAGAGCACTGGAGGGAAGGGACGCCTGAGGGACTGTGCAGCAGAGAAGGGGACCTTCCTTGTGTTGGGTGTGGTAGGTATTTTGGGTGCCATAACTGTTGAGTTTAGTTGAGATGCCTATAGCTCTGTGGATGAGCTCACTGGCTTAGCATTTCCCTCCTTTGTCTTCTGTATGCTTGATAAACCCAACTGTGTGTTGGCTTAGCATAGCTATAGAGTGAAACCATGGCTATGAGTGAGCAAGTTTAGTTCCTCCTTAGTGGATACACAACCCAACTCGGGAGTGATCTCTCAGTTGAAGGAATATAGGCTAGACAAAGATCTATGGTTGGGTGGAACGTTGCTCTCACATAGCTAGTTGTTTGGACAGCTTCATCTTCAAGATAAGTGTTCTCTGTGATGTACATTATATGCATTATATGTTTTGCAGTGTGTTAATACTGAATGTTAATTGCCCATGTTAATGAAACGAAATGATTGTCTTAATGAAATCGATATGAAGTCTGTCCATAGCATGAGAATGAGACTGAATTCTCTACATGATGAGCCATCATATGCCTGTGGTAGATATGATGATGCATTACTGTTTGTGTGCTTGTAAATATGTTTATTTCCACTGTGTTTATATTGAATATGAGTCTACACAGAGAAGTTTTTAATTGTTATGAATTGTGAGTAATGTATGGGGCCGAAATTACCAATTAATCCCTGGTATGTTAGTCATGTTTCCCTCCCTTGCACCGGATTTGATGGAAGGGGACATTATAGTTAAATCCTACATATGTTTCTTGATGTGTTATTTTCTTACATTTCATCCTCACCAAAAACACACACATAACATTACCATAAACTAAGTTAGTTTGCGGAAAAACCGATAACAACAATAGTCAACTATTTAACAATTATGTTTTCAGCATTAAAAAATTTTATAATGTATGAATGGGTTTTAGGACCTTATTCTCACTAAGGATTATGAATAATATTCCTTAATCACATTTTTTTCGCAATTATGACCTTTGTTAATTAACTTAATTAAGTGTCACAATTATTTTAATTAAGTGTCGTAATTATCTTAATTAAGTAATTAATTAAATACCACAACTTTAATAAATAATTTGACTCTAAAATCATTAGTTTGATTATTTGAAGTGTTGGATAACCATATTTTGTCTCAATATGCTACGCTTAAACGTAACTTAGTATTAATATTATCACCCTTAACCTTAGTTAAGTGTCGAGGACATTACCAGTGGTATTAGAGCCAAGTTTCAACACTGCGACTATTGGGTCTTCTACGAAGTTACAAGTCACTCTGTAAACATGCATTTGAATTAGACAACTTGGATACATGCACCTTAATATAGTTTCACATGTGAGTTAGTTAATTAAACTGTTACCCTGGGATCGATATGGACTTGAATTCCACCCAGTAAGGAGAAATCTTAGAAGGATTTCTAGCTCCCCTTTTCCAGTTAGGCAGATAGTAACTTGGAAAAGTTAGATTATTACTTTATAACTAAGAAGAATTAGTAGTTTGAATAATAATGAACTTATGCCAATGTGTAGTTTTCTAACAAATGGTTTATAATGAACACATTCTAGTTCTAGTGAATGATTGTGTCATGTCCCTGGTCACCTTGGTGTCCTTCAGAGGCGATGGGAGACCCTGATACATTTTTTTTTCAACAATTCCTTCCATTTTTACATGCAGCTGCAATGGCCTTCAATCCGCAATCCACAATGGCATCTGATCCACAGTCTGCAATCGTAATTCGGAAGTCGGATTGCCAAAATTACCCTTCTACATAAATTGTGCTCCTGAATTCCACAATTCGCAATGCAGAAGTCAAAAGTCGGAAGTCAAATTGTCATCCTGAAAAATTTACCCCTCCGAATTTTGCAATCCACAACTTGCATTGCAGAAGTCGAAAATTGGAAACCTCCATTCGTAATCCCAGGAAAAACCACCCTCCACAGTCTACAATTTGCTTCCGGATGCAGAAAGGTGGAAATCTAATGTGCCAATCCCGTGGAAATTGACCTTTCGACTTCCGCAATCCGCGGTCCTCTTTGCGGATGCGGAAAGTTAGAAATCCCACCCACCATAACAATGGAATTCACCCTTCCGAATTCCACAAACCGCAATCCACTTTGCGGATGCGGAAAGGCGAATGTCTAGCCACGCAACTCCAACGGTCGGTCCCCGACCTCCGCAATCCACAATCCGCATTGTGGATGCAGAAGGTCGGGACCACATATCCCTGCACCAACAACCATGGAAAATTTTAGGGGCTAATCTTAGCCCATGGGATAAATTTAGGAGTTTTAAATTTTTAATGGGATAATTTTTTATTAAACACCCGTTGAGTATGATTAGCCCAAATTTTATGTATTTATTTTTAATGAATAGGAGGTTATCCCCATTGAATTTAAAAAAAGAATCCAAGATAACAAAATTTGCCCCTCTAAAAATGGATTTAAACCTTTGTTCGCCCATGAAAATCACTAGCCAACTCCCATTTGCTTCCAATTTCTAGAAATGGTAGTTGGTAAGGGCTCTTTCGCCTTCTATCAATCATGGAAATTGAAGTTGGAGTTACATTCATCCATATTTTATGGGTTGAATCTCATTTTACAACTTTTTTGATGTGCACATGAGAAGGGCAATTGATATTTACTATTAGGTCTTATAGAAACCCATTTTTATCTAGGGGAGTTCTAAATACCATCAACTCAAATCCAAATTTTCCCCAAGAAACATGGGGATTGTGAATCTTGTGATTGACAGTGCATAAATAATTTTTTTGTGGATGTTTGGGGAATAATACCTAAGGTTTGGGTCTTCATTCATAGCCACATATTTGGGCATGTTGGGGGCTATAACTTTCCAGGGGGAAACTTGTCGAAATTTTTTCCAAGACTTCACAAGGTTTTATAATTTAGTAAAATATTCTGCAAGATTTTACAAGGTTTTATAGTTTAGTGAAAGATTTGCTAAGATTTTACAAGATTATATAATTCAATGAGAGATTCACCAAAAAATTATATATACATAATATAACATTGATAAAATAGCCTTCATATTTTCCTATATATCATGGGGATTCGCCCATTTATTATACATAGAAATTTAGGGGGGGTTCTTAAAATTTTCCTTGCCAGCAACTTCACCTATAAAATTCTTAGGGTGATAATTCCTCCATCCTTGGACCAAATTGGACAAGTACGGTACTTTTGAAAATCTCTTGGAGATGTCTATCCATTGGTGTGATTCCCCACCAGATCTGAGTAATCTAACCTTGTCATTTATCCAACTGAAGTCTTACCTAAACTCCTTCAATACATCATTACCCTTCCGTAAGAAAATCTGTTTTTCTTCTGCCATGGCTTATCCCTTCACTTGACCCATAGAGGGTCACTAATCACAACATAGGGATGTCTACTTCCTTTCTCCAAGTCCAGATGAATCCAAGCAGTCCCTCATAAAGGTGAATGCAATGCATAACTAAACAAATATTATGGAACTAAAACTAGTCAATGCATCTACAACCTACAAGGTTAGCATTACATTAAACTCATGCAATTGATGAAGCATTCAAACATGAACTCAACCTCATACTCAGGCTTATACATAGTTCCCTATTGATCAATTCCATGTAACCATTCATTCAAAAACTGGAACATAGCAAGCATAACATAACATAGAGAAACTAACATCATTTTACACCACAGAAAGAACTTATCTTGGAAATGAAGTTGCCCAAGCAACTGGATAAGTGAGAGAAACGTTACACCCAACCATAGGTCTCTGTCTAGCCTATACTCTTTCAGATGAGAGGCCACCCTCGACTTGGGATTTGTGTCCACTAAGGAGGGATAAATATGCTCTCTCATAGTCAAGGCTTCTCCAAAACACACATGCTAAGACAAAACTCATAGTTGGGTTTATCACGCATTCAAGAACCAGTAGGGGTGGATGCTCAGCCAGTGAGATCAACCTCAGAGCTGCAGGCCTCTCAATTCACACTCAAACAATCTTGGAACCCATAATATCTACCACACCCAACACAAGGAAGTATTCCCTTCACTGTTATACAGTCCCTCATCCCACACCTTCCCTCAAGTTCTCTTTAGGGTGGGCATAGAAAGATCCAAACTTATGGATCCTTGAGACTCTATCCTTCATTGGGTTTATCAAGCAACCCTACCCTCTCTCCTATCCTTTCTTTGTTCTTTTCACTTAGGTTTTTCTTCACTTTCTATGGCCAAACAAATATATCCCACAACTGGGTTCTCGGCCACAACCACAGGGTTTTATTCATGATTTTTGGATCATTTCACACGCTCCAAAATATACCTAGGCTTTAGATCGACAGATCCTTTGCTAGATTGAGCTTCCCGTACCAATTTATGAGTGGATTCGACACTAAAAAATCAGGTTTTCTTAGAAATCATGATTCTCTTCTTGCCCACTGTTCAACTCTCTGTTCCCTCCATTCCACACTTTGTTGATTCTGCCTAATCGAATGAGAAATAGGGAATACGAATTCCTAGGGTAGAGTGGCATGCAGGTCAAGGAAAAATAGAGCCATACCCTACCATATGGGTTGCAAGGCCACTCCATACTCCATCGACCTCATGGGAAGGTTTTCTCAACCACCTTCTTATAGTATAATTAATGTCAGCATGGGGAGTCAAATGGGTTCACAGATTGACATGCGGAAGCATGGGTTCCAATCCCACAACCCCCTCACCTCTCCATAGTGGATACACATGGCCCCTTCTCATTGGTTGCTTCCTTAGCCATTTTCTTGGTATTTTATTACAATATTTAATATTTATATCATTTACAATATCTCATGGCTTATTAGCACACGGATAATCAAAATGTCAAATACTTGCCTTTTAAATAAAACCTGAGCATCCTCTAGTGGGGCCTTGGACTTGAGCTCCACACTAGGGAAAATAGACATTGCATTTATACAATATTTACATTGAAGATAATAAATGCTAACAATCAAAATAAGGGTATTACTATTCCCTCCCCCTTAGAACAAAACCATCTTTGGTGTTGTCAAAACTGAACAAAAATGGGAATGCCTCTCTCATGGCATCCTCCAGCTCCCATGTAGCCTCTTTGTGTCTAAGGTGATTCCATTACACCTTCACCTATCCGATGGATCTGTTCTAGAGCAAAGTGACCTTCTTGTCTAGGATGCGCATAGGCTCCACTTGGAACTCTCCCTCTGGTTCCACCTGTATCACATGCCAATTAATTATGTGATTAGAGTTATGTACATATTTCCTAAGAAAAGATACATGGAAAACATTATGATCTCTCATGTTAGCAGTCAATGCAATCGTATATGCAACTGGCCCTATCCTATCAAGGACTTCAAATGGTCCACAATATATTGGTGCCAACTTGGCACAACTCCCCAACTTCAGGGAAATTTTCCTTGGTTTCACTCTTAAGTAAACATGATCCCCAATATTAAATTCCTTATGCACTCTTTTTAGATCTGCATTAACTCTTCTTCCTGTCCTGTGCTACCTTTAAATTTTTCCCGATCTTAACAATATCTTACTCCATTTCCTTGATCATCTATGGTTCAAGAACTACCTTGTTCACTGGGCTGTCCCAACTCACTGGAGTTCTGCATCCCTTTCCATACGATACCTCGAAATGACTCGTTGCCAATGATGCTTGATGTCCATTGTTGTATGCAAATTCTACCAAGTGTAGATAGTCATCCCACTTGGATGGTTTTTCCATCACATACATCCTCAACATGTCTTCAAGAATCCGATTCACCCTCTCAGTATGACCATCTATTTGAGGATGATATGTTGTACTAAACTTCAGCTGAGTCCCCAATTCCTAGAATAATCCCTTCCAAAAATTGGATGTGAAATTTGTATCACAATATGAAATTATTTCCTTGGGAAATCCATGCAATCTAAATATCTCCTTCATGAATATATTTTCTATGTCATTGGTCTTATGAGTGGAATTGAATGGAATGAAGTGAGATACCTTTGATAGCTTTTCCACCACTACCATGATTGAATCATGCTTCCTTACTGTCATTGGAAGACTTGTTATAAAATCCATAGAAATTAATTCCCACTTCCATTATGGAATGGGAAAGGGCTGCAACAATCCTGCTAGATGTTGATGTTCTACCTTGACTTGTTGGCACTTTTGAAACCTATCAATGTACTTTGCTATGTCTTTCTTCATCCCATGCCAAAAGTATTGCTTTCTTGCTGCTGTTATAGTCTTCTGATATCCTAGATGTCCAGAATATGGAATTTGATGTATCTCATCCATCACAAGCCTCTTTAAATATTCACAATTTGTAATGTACAAGCTAGTACCCTGATAAATGAGAGCATCATATTTACCCAGTTGATATCCAACACATGTTTCATCCACATTTCCCTACTGCAGTTTTTCTTTGATTTGAAGATAAGCCTCATCATTGGTTTGAGCTTCCAAAATTCTTGCCTTAAAATATGATTTACACATAGTCACTACTGCAACATAAAACTTTCTGCTAAGAGCATCTGCAACTTTATTCTCCTTACCTTTGACATGCTTAATTTCAAGGTCAAATTCACAAATAAAATCCAACCATCTAGTTTTCCTATCATTCAAATTTGGATGGTCAAACGAATATTTCAAGCTCATGTGGGCTGTTCTGAGCTCAAATATTCTTCCCAACAGATAATGTATCCATCTCTTGAGAGCATGAACTATGGATTCTAGCTCTAAATCATGTGTGGCTAGTTCCTTTCATGCTCCTTTAAATTTCTTGACTCATATCAAATTAAAAATCCTTCTTGCATGAGCACTCCATCAAGCCCTTCAATGCAAACATTTTGTGCACACTACAAAATATTTCTTTGGATTTGCAATCTTCAAAACATGACAGCTGGTAAAACTATCCTTAAGCTATTGAAAGCTCTTCTTGCATTTTTCAGACCATACAAACTTGATATTCTTTCTCTGCAATGATGTAATTGGATGAGCTATTTCGGAGAATCCTTCAATGAACCTTCTGTAATATCCTACAAGACCCATAAAATATATAACATCTGCAACATTATTTGGAGTAGGCCAATCCATTATGGCTTCAATATTTTCTGGATCCACTGCAATTCCTTCTTCTGAGATGACATGACCCAAATACTGTACCTTCTGCTGATAGAAATCACACTTTCTCATCTTTGCATACAGCTGGTGTTCTCTAAGGACTTGCAACACCATTATTAGATGTTCATTATTCTCTTCTTCATTCTTTGAGTAGACAAGAATGTCATCCAAGAACACAATAATTTTTTTTTCCAAATATTTGCTAAAGACACTATTCATAAGACACATGAATGTAGCAGGTGCACTAGTAATACCAAATGGTACCACTGTGAATTCATAATGGTCGTATCTTGTCTTGAAAGTTGTCTTGTGAATGTATTCTTCCTTTATCCTCACTTGATGGTATCCAGACCTCAAGTCAATATTTGAAAACACTCTAGCTTCTTTCATTTGGTCAAACAAGTCATCAATTTTTGGCAATGGATACTTGCTCTTAATTGTCACTTTATTGAGCTGCCTGTAATCAATACACAACCTCAATGTCCCATCCTTCTTGTTAAATAACACCTATTATCACCAAGGAGATACACTCGGTCTGATATACTCTTGTCCATTAATTCTTGTAGATGCATCTTCAACTCTATCAATTATGGTGTGCTCATTCTATAAGGAGATTTGGAAATTGGTGCTGACACTGGAACAAGATTGATGGAAAAATAAATATCTCTCTTGGGTGGTAGTCCTAGCACTTCATTTACAAACACATCTTGTAATTATTGCAACATCTGAAAGTATTCTATCCTTGTTCCCTTATATTTTGATGAATATGATATGTGGACTACATATAATTGGCAACCTTTCTTATAAAAATTTCTCAACTGTAGGGTTGAAATCTTCCTTACTGAAACTTGCTTGGGAATTCCTCTTACCAATCTTTGCATTCCCTCTTCATCAATACATTCAAGTAGTTTCTCATAGCAGTCTATCTTGTATCTATGTCTTTCCAACCATTCCATACCTATTAGGGCATCATAAGATCCTAATGGTAGGACATTTAAATTTACATGTGTGAGGAGTCCATTCAACTCTATGGGAAACTCCATCACTACTTCAATCACCTTTCTCTTGGTCCCTATGTCTATTTGAACTAGCCAAGCCTTACTATGATTTAATTTACTAAGAAAAAAACCTTCAACCACCTTAGGAGACACATAACTATGAGTAGATACTAGATCCATCAAAACAAAAATAGATTGCTTAACAATCTTACCTTCAACTCCCACCACTGTTGATTGATGGTCTCCCTGATGATCATCCAATGGTACATAAATTTGAGGTGCTTCCCTTTCCATATCTTCCACTGTAGTTGCTTCCTCTAAGTTGTGAAAGCTTCTGGGATTCTGCCTTCGATGTGGGAATTCTCTAAGCACATGGTTTCCTCCACATCCCAAACATTGAAGCGACCCTTTTGGTTCCTTTTATGCTGCTACTGCTGGCTTGAATCCTCTTTGTGCTTGTTGGCCTTGTGGAAAATTTCTGGGTTGATTTCTGAATGGTGGTTTAAATCCATTTTTCCTTTGTTCAAACCTCCCTCTGGGATTTCCTTTCCATGATGGATTAACCTCTGTTTTACCGTTACTCTGCTAATAGCAATGCACTGCCATCCTAATGGCTTCATCCAGACTTGGTGGATTGAAAAACTCAATCCTATCTCTGAAATTTTGTGGTATACTACCAAGGATACATTGGACCTTTACTCTTTCATCCTTGATGTAATCTACTTACCTCAACAACTTGAAAAAATTGTGGACATGCTCATCCATAGAATTCTTCCCCAACCTGAGTTCATTGAATTCTTTCCTCTTGTTATCATAATAACTAGCTGATAGGTATTTCTCCTTGAAGTAACTTTTAAACCGCTTCCAGCTGATTCTCCTTTCACTGATCTTCTTCACTTGCACAAGGTGTTCCCACCAAATTGAAGCTCTACCACTTAGATTATAAATGGAAACTCTGGCCTTTTCATTTTGTGAATAATCATGCATTCTGAAATACTTCTTCATTCCAAGAAGCCATGCCTCTTCCTCTTGACCTTTTTTGCTTTCTCCATCAAAGGTGGGAGGCCTTTCCTTCCTAAATTCTCCTTGTGGGATCCCTCTTCTTTTTAATCACATAATTCCTTCTAGGGATTGGATTCCTCTTCCTAGAGTGGCCTCTAGAGCGACAACCTGCATTTTGTTCTTCTCAGCCCTCGTTGCTTTGGTTAGAACCACGATTTATCCTCTGATGCATATTTGTGAGGCTTTGCAAGATGTTGGCATTGAGCTGGTGCTGCTCTTCTCGTGTCTTCATCAATCTCTCACTGAATCTCACCATGGTCTTAGCCAAGTTTGGGGGAGTTACTTGCTCCCTTCTTCGATTAGATTTGGTTTTAGTATGTACTTCTTGCACATTCTCACCTAGAACGTCTTCATCATGCTCGAAAGGATCATGGGCATCGTTAATGGTCACCATTTTCCTGCTTTCCTGTACGTTGCACCTGCTGTACGATTAAAATACTACAGCTGCAATCACTGTGCATTATAGAGACATTTATTAGAATTGAGAATGCATATAAAACACAAGCATCCATACAAATTTGGAATTTATTCATTGGACAACAACAACAACAATTTTTTGTCAAAATGGCTCCATAGGCCCTTCTCTTGCTATAAATTCATTCATGGTTCGGCCCAAGCGGCCCCAGTGCTACAATGTAGGCTCTTATACCTCTTTGTCACATCCCTGGTCACCTTGGTGTCCTTCAGAGGTGATGGGAAACCCTGATACATTTTTTTTTCAACAATTCCTTCCATTTTTACATGCAGCCACAATGGTCTTCGATCCGCAATATGCAATGGCCTCTGATCTGTAGTCCGCAATCGTAATTTAGAAGCTAGATTTCCAAAATTACCCTTATAAATTACGCTCCTGAATTCCACAATCCGCAATGCAAAATTTGGAAGCCGGAAGTCAAATTGTCGTCCTGGAAAATTTACCCCTCCGACTTCCGCAATCCGCAACTCGCGTTGTAGAAGTCGGAAATAGGAAACCTCCATTCGTAATCATGGAAAAAACCTCCCTCCACAATCCACAATCTACAATCCTCTTGCGGATGCAGAAAGGCAGAAATCCAATGCACCAACCTCGTGGAAATCGACCTTCCAACTTTAGCAATCTGCAGTTCGCTTTGCGGATGCGGAAATTCAGAAATCCCACGCACCATCTTTATGGAATTCTCCCTTCCAACTTCCACAACCCGAAATCCGCTTGTGGATGCAGAAAGGAATAATTATAGCCAACCAAATCCAACGGTCGGTCCCCGACCTCCGCAATCCGCATTGCAGATGCAGAAGGTCAGGACCACATACCCTTGGACCAACAAATTCACTTGTAAACTTCTTAGGGTGATAAATCCTCTATCCTTGGACCAAATTGGACAAGGCCGGTACTGTTGGAAATATCTTGAAGAGCTCTATCCACTGGTGTGATTCTCCACCATGTCTGAGTAGTCTAACCTTTTCATTTATCCAACTAAAGTCTTTCCTAAAATCCTTCAATACATCATTACCCTTCTGCAAGAAACCCTATTTGTCCTCTGCGATGGCTTCTCCCTTCACCTAACCCATAGAGCCTTTCCCCAATTCTAGATGAAGCCAAGCAGTCCCTCACAAGGGTGAATGCAATGCGTAACTAAACAAATATTATGAAACTAAAACTAGTCAATGCATCTACAACCTGCAAGGTTAGCATTACATTAAACTCATGCAGTTGATGAAGCATTCAAACATGAACTCAAACTCATACTCGGGCTTATACATAGTCCCTATTGATCAAGTCCATGTAATAATTCATTCAAAAAATTGAACATATAAAGCATACATAACATAGAGAAACTAGCATCATTTTACACCACATAAAACACTTATCTTCGAAATGAAGCTGCCCAAGCAACTCACTAAGTAAGAAAAATGTTACACCCAACCATAGTTCTCTGTCCAGCCTATACTCTTTCAGCTGAGAGACCACCCCCGAGCTGGGTTGTGTATCCAATAAGGAGGGATAAATAGGATCTCTCACAGTCAAGGCTTCTCCCAGAGACACATGCTAAGACAACACTCACAGTTGGGTATATCAAGCATTCAAGGACTAGTAGGGGTGGATGCTAAGCTAGTGAGCTAAACCTCAAAGCTGCATGCCTCTCAATTCAAATTCAGACAGTCTTGGCACCCACAATACCAACCACACCCAAAACAAGGAAGTATTCCCTTCACTTCTATACAGTACCTCGGGCCATACCTTCCCTCCATTGCTCTTCAAGGTGGGAATTGAAAGGTCCAAAATTATGGATCCTTGAGACTCTAGCCTTCACTAGGTTTATCAAGCAACCATACCCTATGTCCTATCCTTTCTATGTTCTTTTCACTTAGGTTTTTCTTCACTTTCTATGGCGAAACAACTCTATCCCGCAGCTGGGTTCTCGGCCACCAACACAGGATTTTATTCATGGTTTTCTGAGCATTTCACACACTGCAAAATATACCTAGGGTTCATACCAATAAATCCTCCGTTGGATCAAGGTTCCCATACCAATTTATGAGCGGATTCGGCACTCAAAAATCGTGTTTTCTTAGAAATTGTGATTCTATTCTTGCCTAATGTTCGACTCTCTATTCCCTCCATTCCAAACTCTGTTGCTTCTACCTAGTCGAATGGGAAACAAGGAATACAAATTCCCAAGGTAGAGTGGCGTGTGAGTCAAGGAAAAATAGAGCCATACCCTGCCATACGGGTTGTAGGGCCGCTCAATACTCCATCGACCTCATGGGAAGGTTTTCTCAACCACCTTCTTATAGCATAATTAATGTCAGTATCTGGAGTCAAATGGGTTCACAAATTGACATGCAATAGCATGGATTCCAATCCCACAGCCCCCTCACCTCTCCCTAGGGGATACACATGGCCCCTTCTCATTGGTTTTCTCCTTAGCCATTTTTCTTGGTATTGTATTGAAATATTTAATATTTACATCATTTACAATATCTCATGGATTAATAGCACATGGATAATCAAAATGTCAAATACTTTCCTTCTAAATAAAACCTGAGCATCCTCTAGTGGGCCCATGGCCTTGAGCTCCACACTAGGGAAAACACACATTGCATTTATACAATATTTTACATTGAAGCTAATGAACCCTAAGGGTTAAAATAGGGGTATTACAAATTGAGCAAGCAGTGTGGCCACTAAATTGAGATTTTACTTAAACATGTGAACACTAGAGATTCAAAAAGTACAAGTTCAATAGTAGGAAGTCAGATATTGGAGATGGATTTTGAGGAAGACCATACAGTCTTGAAGAGGATTTTGTTGAGGGAATAAGTTCAAATAGGCATAAGAGGAGAAATGAACTGTTAATCTCGGAGGACTCAGCGAGGAAGTGTAGGGAGGATAATGAAAGGATAATTCATATATAAGAGAAGATTATGAATGATCTAAAATCATTGAATACCATTCAAAAAACCATTGAAAAGAGTCATAAAAGAGGTTATATGAGGTCTATATCATCTTCAAGGAGACCTAATCACTCAGAGAGGAGGTAGGAGTATGCATCAATTAGTACGAAGAGTAGTCTTGAAATATCTTCGGTGAGATACAAGAAGAGGAGGTCTTCCCAGGATGAACTAGTAGGAGAGCTAAGAAGAATGAAGCCCCCAACTTTTGATGGAGAAGTAAAGCATGGAAAATATGCTAAATCATGGTTGTTAGGACTCAGGAAGTTCTTCCAGTTGCACCAGTACACACCTAATATGGAAGCACGAGCAACCATATACCATTTACAAGGTAAGGTATATATTGGGCGAAATCAACTAGTTAAGCTAAAAGACATCGATGAATACATAATCTCTTGGAATAAATTTAAGAATTACTTCCAGAAGGAATACCTCTCTGATCATTAGTATGACAAAAATATGGAATATTTCTTTGAGCTTAAATTGGGAAGCATTACTATGGAGGCCTGTGAGAAGATGTTTCTGGAACTTTTGAAGTATGCGAACTTCATAAAAGATGAGAAGGTAAAGATTCAAAGGTTCCGAAGTGGTATTCCTGAATCTTATAGAGACAAAATACAATATGTTAGACCAAAGAACCTTATGGATTCCATATGGAAGGAAAAACACTTATATGCACAGAATTAGAGAAAGGCCCCATATCAAAAGAATTGGAAGGATATGAAGAATAACGAACAAGAGCATCGAAATAAATGTTTCCATCCTTCAAAATTCAGAAAAAATAATTCTTATCAACAAGGATAGCCAAGGGAAGAGCCTTCATGGAAAATACCACCTGTGGAATGTTCGATATGCAAGGAAAATCACTTTGCCATTCAATTCCTGTGTAAGAAAAATAACCTTCACAACATTCAAGAGGATTCAACTATTGGATATGTAGGTGGAAGTGTTCAGAGGATCTATGTGGCCTTGGATGGGAGGCAAGATGACCACTAGTCCTTAATGATTTAGGTAGCATGTAACATTGCTAATAAAACCATATCTATTTTGATTAATTCAGGAGATAGCAATAGTTACATTACACCTAATATAGTTGAGACATGTCATTTTAAGAAAAGTAAACTTGAAACAACAAGTCTAGTATAGTTAGCTACATGATCCAAGAGGAAAAGAACATAATTTGTAAAAGTGTGTCCTTTAGAAATGAATGGATTGAAAATCTTTGCAGAATTAAACATAATACCCTTTGGGTCATATGATGTATTGATTGGCATGGATTGGTTGGATGCACACCATGCCATACTATATTGTCGTAATAAAACTTATACTTGTTTGGATGAATAAGAAAACCAAGTGACAGTCAAAGGTATACCTAGACCCATATCGCTGAGGCAGGTGATAACTCTACAATTGAAGAAATGTCTCAGAAAGGGATGCCAGTTATATGCAATTCATGTGGAAGAGTCAAAAGAAGGAAAATATCTAGAACTGTAGGATTATCCAGTACTACAAGAGTTTGAAGATACGTTCCAAGGTCTTCCAAGAATGCCTCCTAAGAGGGACATTGATTTTTCTATCAACTTGGTGCTAGGAACAATATATTCATCTAAAGCACCTTTGAGAATGAGCACTCCAAATTTAAAGGAATTACAGATGCAGTTAGAGGAGCTAGTAAAGAAATGTTACATAATGCTATTTTTCTACTTGTTTAGCATATTAACATTAAAAAATCTATCACTGAAAGAAATACAAGCACAACAAACACAATGAACACAATATTTATCTTGGGGAAACCACAAGGGAGAAAACCCCAACAAACTTCCTCAATATAGAATTCACAAAGTACAAAAATATACCCCAAGACAAAATCAACTTCTCTTCCACTTGTGCGAACTTCTCTCTCTCTCCTCTGCAAACTTGTGTGAGTGAGATGAGTGTTGCAAATGAGAAACTCAATCTCCTATTTATACTTTAAATTTGACTTGAACTCTTACTAACTAGGTCGACTCTAACTCACCTAACTAGGCCGACCTGTATTCTTTACGATAAAATATTATTTCTAGATCTTTCTAGGCCGACCTAATCAGTTAGGGTTTTACATTGACTGTTTTAATGACTCTTACAATATCAATTACATCAATGACATCTCCCGAAGGAGGAATACAATAATACAATAGAAAAATACATCTAGAGTATATTACGCAATTACATTTCTTTAAAACTCCCTCTTAATTAGGAAGGTATTCTATGGGTAACATCATAGCTGCACAACTGACTTGTGAATCTCTATATGTCATAGGAAGTTTTGGATCATCATATGTATGGGGTATCATTTGTTGGAACATCCTCATCAGCATCATTATCATCGTCTATTGGAATATCATTATCAACATCATCATCATCATCAACAACAAAATCCTCTTGCTGGAACATCATCATCAGCAACATCATCTACTGGAACATCATCATCAGCAACATCATCTACTAGAACATCCTCATTAGAAACATCATCTGCTGGAACATCATCAACAACAACATTATCTACTGGAACATCATCATCAATAACATCCTCTTCTCGAACATCATCAACAACGTCCTCTTGTGGAACATCATCATCAACAACATCCTCTACTACAACATCATCATCAAAAACATCCTCTAGTGGAACATCATCAACATCATCCTCTACTGGACCATCATCAACAACATTCTCTACTGCAGCATCATCATCAACAACATCCTCTGTTGGAACATCATCTACAACATCCTATGATGGAACATCATCAGCAACATCCTCTGCTGGAACATCATCAACAATATCCTCTGCTGGAACATTATCATCAACAACATCCTTTGCTGTACCATCATCAACAACATCCTATGTTGGAACATCATCAGTAAACAAAATACTGGAACAACAATATCAATCATCAGTAAACAAAATTCCGGAACACTATCAGTCATCAAGTATTGATCTTTAGTCACCCCTGTACCGACATCAGTCACCTAAGGACTAGAACTCTATCAGTTGGCAATTATTGATATTCAGTCACCCTTAGAATGAAATCAGTCACTTTGGATCGACATCAGTCACCTAAGGACTAGAACTCTATCAATCAACAAGTATTGATCTTTAGTCACCCTTGTACCAGCATCAGTCACCTCTGGACCAACATCAGTCACCTTTGGACCAACATCAGTCACCTAAGGGTTGGAACTCTATCAATTGACAAGTACTAATATTCAGTCACCCTTGGATCGTCATCAATCACCTCTGGACCGACATCAGTCACCTAAGTACTGGAACTCTATCAGTCAAAAATTACTGATATTCAGTCACCCCTAGACCGACATCAATCACCTAAGGACTAGAACTCTATCAATCGGCATGTACTGATATTCAATCACCCTTGCATCGACGTCGGTCACCTAAGGACTGGAACTCTATCAGTCGACAAGTAATGATCTTCAGTCACCCCTGGACCAACATCAGTCACTTAAGGACTGGAACTCTATCAGTTGGAAAGTACCAATCTTCAGTCACCCTTGGATCGGCATCATTCACCTAAGGATTGGAACTCTATCAGTCGACAAGTACTGATATTCAGTCACCCTTGGAAGGGCATCAGTCCCTAAGGACTGGAATCTACTCCCTCTTTCGAGGGAGGTCCTTTTGTACCCCACTCATTATTTGGAAGGAGCTCCAATCATCATCATCACTCCAGGTGACCATCCTATCCCATAGGTTCCTTTTGAGCCCGTACAAATTCTTCTTCAATATGAACACATGTGGTTCTGTATAGAGAGTCCTGAGTCCTGGAGGTTGCTCGATATTGTTTTCTACTTCTATTACACCATCTAACTGGTGTAATATCCACCACTTTGTTTGGCCACTAGAGAAACATCTTGCCATAGTCAACTCCCTCTTTATGAGAGAACCCTTGGTTTGTACTTCTTGATTTCATAAGTCTTGTTTTACAAAAATCTCATCATTCTTCATTTGTAGGTGATCATACATGATATTTTTCTACAAGTCAAGTTCAGTTTCATGGTTAGAAACATTTCATAGTTTCCAAAACATATTAATAATGACAAATTCACACATTCATGCAACTATCTTAGCCAATGCTTCAACACAACATTCAACCATATCCCGTATTCATACGATAACTCTCTAGATGCCTTCCATCTCTACCAGAACATTATTAAGAGCGTGCACTACTCCCAATATGTCAGCAAAGAGGTTTCATTCTAGATAAGTAGCAATGGAATGTTGTACAACACCATAGGACACTTACCCATCACATGCATATTCTGTTCATCAATGCAAACATTCTAACATGCATGATACACATATTAAATATAGGAACATAAATATGTTAACAACAATTCAAATACTTATCTTTGTTTGTTTGGTAGGATCTCTCTTGATGCTAGGCTCCTTCCAGGAGACCCTAATAGTTTGCTCCACTCCATTATGTGGGTTTTTCTACATCAAGGCTACATAACTGGAATATGGCCTTGGTCTCTTGCTTCCTTATGGAGCACCATATCTTCCTACATCTTGTATTATTTCTCATACCCAAGATGGTCTTCTCTTTCATGAATTCTCTTCACGAGGTGTCTCCTTAGGTCTATGAGGTTCTGTCATATCATTATCTTTTGGAATAGGTTCTTCTTCAACATTTCTTTCTTGTACATTGTTCATTTCAGTAACTCTAGGATATTCATGCTCCACTTCATCCTCATGAGTTTTATTAGACTTGTTGAAGGCTGTGTCTTCATCAAATGTAACATCCTGGCTGAGCTCAATCTGGTGGAATCCCGGGATGTAGATACGGTAAGCCTTTGATTTCTCACTATAACCCACAAATATTCCCTTCTTTCCTGAAGGTTCCAAATTCAATCTCTTCTCTTTTGGAATGTGGAGAAAGACTGGACATCCAAATATCTTTAGATGACTAACTTCAAGCTTCATATTGGTAAACATGTCTTCTGGGTCTTGTTTTCAAGAGGACTGTGAGAGATTTTTTTCTATACATATACTACGGTTCTAGTTTCTTCTTCCCATAGATGCATGGGTAAGTCTTGATCATGGATCATGGACTTCACTGCTTCCATGATGGTTCTGTTCTTCCTTTCAGCTACACCATTTTGTTGTGGATTGTAGGGAATAGTAAGCCTCCCTCTTAATCCCTACTTGTTTACAGAAATATTTGAAATCGCCTGAAGTGTATTCCCCTCCATTATCCATCCTTATAATATATATTTTTTTTTCAGAGAGGTTTTATACAAGATCCTTAAAATCCTTAAACTTTTCAAAGACTTCACTCTTATTTTTTAGAAAATAAATCCATATTTTGCGGGAGTAATCATCAATAAAAGAAGTATAATAAACATACCCGCTTAATGAAGTGGTGGACATAGGTCCACAAATTTCTGAGTGAATAATATCCAGAATACCTTTTGCTTTGTTGTCGCTGCTTGGAAATGGCTTCTTCATACTCTTTCCTTGAGCACATCCTTTGCATACTCCTTCATGATCAACTTGGATTTATGGTAGTCCAGTCACCACCTTACTTACTATTAGTAAAGCTTTGTAGTGTACATGAGCTAGTATTCTATGCCATAGTTCACAGGGGCTCATGCGACTAGTCATCAGTGTTGCATCTACATGACCCTTAATCTTTTAAAGTTCTCCTTCTTCCACTCCAATGACTACTGCATAATTGATAGTCTTCCCCTTTGGCCACATAAGAACTTAACCATCTATAAATGCAATTCGAAGACTTTTCTTATCTAATGCTAAAATAGATAGAAGGTTCTTCTTCAAACCTGGTACATAAAGTACATCCTTCATGTTTATGGAATTTCTAGAGACCAATTTGCAAGAGGCTTCTCCCATTCCTTTGATGGGATATTGATAGTCATCTCCAAGCTTTACCTTATGTGGACATTCCTTTTGTATGAGATGTGAGAGGGATTCTTTGTATCTCGTCATATGTTTTGAAGCTCCACTATGTACTAGCCAAGTATCACTTCCATGAGATACTGAACCAATGAAGGATGATATTAGTACATATTCTTTACTGGAGTCTTCATCTTCTTTGGTTTTTTATTGTTAATCAGACTCACTGTATTCCACTGCATGAGCATGAAATCTCTTCTTCTGCTTCTTATGTTGTCTAGATTTGAGTGAACAATATTTCACAATGTGTCCTGTCTTGTGACAGAATTAACATTCAACTAAAGATAGGTCTCTCTTGAAATTCTTTCTCTTTTGAGGTCTTTGATATATTATTGGAGAGTCCTCATGGGAAAGTACATTGTTCTTCATTTTCCTTCCACCTTTCACATGAGTTTCCAAATCTTGATCTTCATTGTCATTTAGTTTCTCCTCTCTTATTGCTATTCTCTCTTCTTCTGGCACACACTCTTCCCATAGTTGTTTGAAATGGATCAGTTTATTTCTATCACATATGCCATGAAAAAATGGTTCCCAATATCTGGGGAGACTATTCAGAGTGGTCATCACAACTTTAGCATCTTATACAGTGTCTCCAATAGCTTCTAATTTTTATTTGACCTGGGACACTCTGGAGAAGTATGAGTGCATGGACTCAAACTTCAAGATCTTCACTCCCTTGAGTTGATTTCTCAAGGTCATCTTCCTATTAATGTTCTTTCCTTCAAATAGGTTGGTCAATGTTGATGTATATGTAACTTCGGAATGTATTTCATCTATGTATTTCATATATATTTATTGTACCCTTATCAGAGATGTGTTATTCCTCTATAAGGAAGTGTCGTCATGTGGATTAACAAGTGTTGCAAGTGTGTGTACTTGTCGATGGGTTATTAGACCACCATGTGTGGGGTCGACCCTAAAATATATATTATATTGTGGATGTTCCTAGCTAGACAAGTCGGCCCCATAAGGTCACTGGGAAAATAGGTTAGTATAAATAGAGATCAAGAGATCTCTAGTTAGATCATTCGGAAAGTCATCTCTCTGTCACTCAGAAAGTGGCGCACTAGTGAGGAGGAGGATCATCTACTTCTAGGAGACTATCTCAAGTGTATTTTGGTTGTACATTGGTTGAGACATTGCTCTCTCTATCTTTGAGGAAGTTGTGGGGTTTTTCACCTTAGGGTTTTCCCCACAGAAACTTTGTGTCTCTTGTCTCTCATGCTTTTGATTCTTGTGATGCTTGTCATGCTTATTGTGATTGTTATGCATTGATATACTGTATATGTTATTCTCTCAGTGAAGATCCTAGAGTATTGTGAATTTATGCTCAAAATTTAACATGGTATCAGAGCTAACCTGAGAAGAAGACATTTTGTAGTGACAGAAACTTCAGTTTCTTGTTTATTGGGTTTCTCTCCACAGATTTTGGAAAAGCAGTATAGTAGATTGACTCTACTCATCAAGGAGAATCTATCTGTCCAATCAAAATTCAATTCTGAGCATTTTCAGATTTGGCCCTACAAATTAGGGTTTCCACAAAAATAGGAATTTCTGAAATCTGTAGACATAGTTGGAAGCGCCTTGCAAAAATCGAAGTTTAGAGCTTTGGATCGATATTTTTGGCTGGGTAGATCTTCGGGAAACTCAAACCCTAATTCAGGGCTCTCCCTAGTGAACCCGGGAGGACAAAAAGGAAAATCTGAAGGGTAAAGCTTTGCTGATCTCAAATTCTGAATACACCAGGTTGATCAGCTCATCAAGGCGCATCTTTCTATCCTGTCAGAAAATTGAAATTCACATTTTGAATTTTTAGGGTTTTTTTGACAAACCCTAATCTGGGACCAGATCCAGTTTTCAGCATTTCAAGTGGTAAGACCTAAATCTTTTCTATTTCCATTTGAAGTACTCTTTAAGATGTCTCACCACACCAAGCTTGAGGATAAGCTTGAAGGAGCTGATAACTTTCGAGCTTGGAAGTATAGGATTGGGTTAATCTTGGAAGAGAATGAGTTGGTCTCATATGTAAAAGAAGACATCCCTATCCCAGAGGATGAAGAGGCTAAGGTATTGCATAAGAAAAACTTGGTCAAGGCAAAGAGAATCATTGTTGATTCTATTAAAGACCATCTCATACCCCATGTGTCTTCTCTAAAGACACCCAAGGAGATGTTTGACTCTTTGACCAAGCTATTTGAAGGGAAGAACATAAATCGGAAGATGACCCTGCGGAACCAATTGAAAGGAGTAAAGTTTCAGAATGGAGAAACCATTCAATCTTATTTTTCAAGGGTCTCCCAGATCAAGGAACAACTAGAAGCAGTGGATAAAATGGTGGAGAATGGTGAAGTGGTGATGACCACTCTAAATGGCCTACCTAGGTCATGGGATTCCTTTATTCAAGGAATTTGTGCAAGGAAGAAGTTGATCTCCTTCAACAGATTGCGGGAAGAATGCTCTCAAGAAGAAGCTAGGCTTGTGGCTCAAGAAGAAAAGATGAGAAATGAAGATCAAGCTCTCATAGCACATGCCAGGAAAGGCAAGTCCAAGAAGGAATCATCTCATAACAGAAGATTCTCCCACCACCATTATCATAAAGATAAGAAAGATCTCAGATGCTTCAATTGCAATGAGAAGGGACACTTTGCTTCAGATTGTCCCAAGAAGAAGAAAGACAACAACAACAACTTCAATAAGAATAAGAAGAATAACAAAAGAAGATATTATGCTCATGCTGCCGAAGATGATGAACCCCCAAAGAAGAAGGCTAGGGCAGAAAGTGATAGTGATGATGACTCATCAAGCGAAGAAGAGTATGTTCTAATTTCTGCTCTCACAGGTACTATCTCCCATGGTTGTAATGATTGGTTGATTGATAGTGGGGCTTCCAAACACATGACTGGGTTTAAGGAATCTTTTGTGAATCTATCTGAACATGAATCACCCCATAAGGTGAAACTTGGGGATGATTATCAATACCCAATCAAAGGAAGTGGTGAAGCCTCCTACAACCTAGATTCTGAAAAATCTTTGAAGATAAAAGAAGTCCTTTATGTACTTGGGCTCAAGAAGAACTTACTCTCCATCTATGCATTGGATGCAAAAGGTATGAGGGTTGCATTTGTGGATGGCCAAGTCCTAATGTGGCCAAAGGGAAAGACCATAGATGATGCAGTGGTGATTGGAGAGCAAGAGGGAGGTTTGTACAAATTGAAGGGACAACCTGAACTTGCTATGGTAACATGAAGACAAAGATTCATCCATAGTCATGGATCACATGGAGGTATGTATGATTTGGTTTTGAAAAGGTTAACTTATGAGTTAAGCAGGTCATTGAAGAGAACAAGAAATCATTGCTAGACATAACTAGCAAATATGGTGAACATGTATGTTTTCCTTATATCATAGGATCTCTTATATAAGTATGCATGGCATGATTGATGATGATTGTTCATAAAGACATAGGCTTGAATAATCATGGGTATATGCATATTATGTGTCTTACCTTAATGATATGACTAACCAGAAGAGTCATAGGTTCGAGTAATCATAGGCTTTGACATGTTATGTTTCTTATGATATGACTAGCCATAAGAGTCCTATATAAACCATGAATGCTAATGCTTATTATTTCTGTTTGAAATAATCATGACTATACATGCTTGATATTATTGTGTTTTGATAATATTAACATTATACTAATGAATGTTTGATTATGTATGAGACCTCGAGAATAACACAATGATGATACTAACAAGCATGCATAGGGATCGAGAATGAATATAAGTTCAAGAACAGGTAATCCAAGAAGCAAAGATCAAGAGGGAGTACACTCCAGCTGCAAGGATACAGATATTCAGAGGGAGTTGACCATCTCTCTACATTCCACAATAGAAAGGTGTAGAAGAAGCTACTTCAGATTAGGACTCTAGCAGCTCCTGCAAGGAAGCAAAGACTCAAAGGGAGTCCACCCAACAAACAAACAAAGATAAGTATTTTAATTATCATTTCTTGCATATTTGTTTGTTTAAATAAAATTGTTCAATGATGTATATGCTCATATTCCTAGACTTAGGATATGTATTGTGCATATTAGAATGATTGCATTAATGAACAGTATACTACTAATATGCATGTGATGGGTAAGTGGCCTATGGCACTATACAACATTCCAGTGCTACTTATCTAGAATGAAACCTCTTTGTTGACATGTTGGGAGTGGTGCAAACTCTTAACAATGTTCTGGTAGAGATTGGAAGGCATCTAGAAAGTTGTGGAACATGGATAAATGTTGTATTGAAGCATTGGCTAAGATAATTGCATGATTGTATGACATATTTCTTTATGTGTAAGAATTTGTCTAAAAATTATGAGATGTTTCTAATCATGCAATTTAACTTGTTTTGTAGGAAAGACCGTATACCTTCACCTACAAAAGAAGGACTACAACATTTGTTCAAGCAACAAAATTATCAATTGAAGATATTGAAGTTCCCAGGATACGGGAAGATTGCCATGATCCGTCGATCATGAAGAATGATGTTTGGGATGTAGTCCCAAGACCTGAAGGGAAGTTTTGTTATGACTTCCATATGGATCTATCAGATCAAGCATGCTGCAGATGGCAGCATAGAGAATATAAAAGTGATGAAATAGAAGATACACCAGATGGACTTCAAGACATCTTCCTTGAATGGTGTAGTTGAAGAAGAAGTGTAGGTGGAGTAGCCACTTGGTTTTAAGACACATGATAGGAAATCATATATGTGCAGAACTTGGTAGGATAGACAGATTTCTATCCAGTTTGGGCTTTACCAAGAGTAAAGTGGATTCCAACCTTTACTACAAGGTTGAGGAAGGGAATCCTGTGATTCTACTCCTATATGTGGATGACTTATTTGTAACAAGAAATGACATATTGATTGCAGATACTAAGAGGAAGCTTGCTACCGAGTTTGATATGAAAGATTTGGGAATGATGCATTATTTCCTAGGTATGGAGGTGTGGCAGAGTATAGGTGGGATCTTCCTTGTTCAAGGGAAGTACATAGTAGATATCCTGAAGAGATTTGGGATGATGGATTGCAAGGCTATGGCCACACCTATGGCATCGAATCTGAAGCTTCTATGTGATGCTTCATCTGAGCCAGTTGATGTCTCTATGTATCATTAGATGATTGGATCCTTGATGTACTTGATGAACACTAGACTAGATATTTGCTTTGCGGTGAACACATTGAGTCAATTCCTGACAGATCCGAGGAGTGTTCATCTGGTTGCTGTAAAGCATGTTCTGAGGTACCTGAAGGGTATAGTGGATTATGGGCTCAAGTATGAGGTGAATCAAAAGTTTAACCTGCAGGGTTATGTTGATTCAGATTGGGCTAGCAGTGTTGTAGATAGGAAGAGCACATCTAGGTGCTGCTTTAGTATGGGATCAGGTGTGATCTCTTGGTTTAGCAGGAAGCACTCCTACATAGCACTGAGTACAGTGGAGGCAGAGTATGTTGCAGCCTATTCAGCTAGTTGTGAGGCAGTATGGCTATGTAAGCTACTGTCTGAGTTATTTGATCTCCCGTTGGGTGCTACTGGTATCTTTTGTGATAACCAGAGTTGTGCGAAGCTGTCTGAGAACCCAGTGTTTCATGACAGGTCGAAACACATAGAGATCAAATATCACTATATCAGGGATATGGTGCAGAGAGGAGCTGTGAAGCTCTTGTATGTTGCGACGGATGATCAGATTGCAGATGTGCTGACGAAGCCACTAGCCAGGGTGAAGTTCGAGTACTTCAGAGAAAGGCTTGGTGTTCTTCGGATTGATGAAACTTTGAGGAAGAAGTGATGGACACATTTGCTGAAGCCATTCCAAGCATGTTGGAAGGAGGATCCTTCACATGGCTATGGATGTAAGCGCTGGATGATGAGCATCATGATGATTTTCTGGTTTCTGCTTTGTATGATCAGTTGGATCATTTTTATATGTATGTATGTATGCATCGTGTTGGATGCTGGATATGATTAGTTGGATCATTTATATGTATATGTATGTATGCATCATGTTGGATGCTGGATATGATCAATTGGATCATTTATATGTATGTACGCATCATGTTGGATGCTGGATATGATCGGTTGGATCATGTGTATGTATTTTGTATATGCATCATGTTAGATGCTTGGACCATGTATCTGTATATGTATCACGTGGATACATTGTATGATCAGGTAGATCATGTATGTTGATATGTATCATGTATTTGTATTTGTATCAGGTAGATACATTGTATGATTAGGTGGATCATGTATGATGATATGTATCAGGTAGATACTTGGTATGCATCAGGTAGATGCATTGTATGATCAGGATGATCATGGATGACGAGCTTCAGGATGTTGCTCCAGATGACATGCAGCAGGATGTTGTAGTGATGATGATCAGGATGATCATGTGTACATCAGGATGATGTATGGTAAGTATCAAGTTGATACTCTGTGGCCGTGGAACAGGTTGTGTAGATAAGCATGTAATTTGTTCCTCGGGAGATTTGCAGATAGTCTTTCGAGGTTTTTCCTATGGCATGTAATTTGTACCTTGAGATATCTGGCAAATGCTCTTTCGAGGTTTTGCTTGGGAGGACATATAATTTGTGCCCTAGGAGATCTGCAGATAGTCTTTCGAGGTTTTTCCTATGGCATGTAATATGTGCCCTGGGATATATGGTAGATGCTCTTTTGAGGTTTTGTCCTATGGCATGTAATTTGTGCCCTGGGAGATTTGATAGGATGAGCCGTGTGCTCGTAATCAGTCCTGGGATGCTATTTCGAGGTTTTTCCATGACCACATGTAATTTGTGCCCTGGGAGATCCGATAGGTCGAGCCTTGTGCTCATAATCAGTCCTGGGATGCTCTTTTGAGGTTTTGTGGTGACCACATGTAATTTGTGCCCTAGGAGATCCGATAGGTTGAGCCTTGTGCTCGTAATTAGTCCTGGGAGTCTCTTTCGAGGTTTTGTGGTGGGGTCACATGTAATAAGTCTTGGAGATCTGGACAGGATGAAAAAGGCCTCAGATGCTCTTTGGGGTTCTTGCTAGTCAAGAGACTCTTTTAAGGTTTTGTGATGCACGTAATAAGTCTTGAGATTTCCACAGTATGGCTAGTGATGATGAAGACCTGCAGGTGGTGGGCCTACATCCAGTATGAAAAAGGACTGGCTCTGTAGAACTTCCTATGACGAGTAGAGTCATAGATTGGTTGAGATAGCAGTAGCAGTGATGATGATGATGACGATGCATCGATGATGATGATCCCGAGAAGAAGACTTGTCTAGTAGATATGTGTCGAGAAATACCTTCCTAGTTAAGAGGGAGTGTTGATGTATATGTAACTTCGGAATGTATTTCATATATATTTATTGTACCCTTATTAGAGATGTGTTATTCCTCTATAAGGAAGTGTTGTCATGTGGATTGACAAGTGTCGCAAGTGTGTGTACTTGCCGATGGGTTATTAGACCATCATGTGTGGGGTCGGCCCTAAAATATATTTTATATTGTGGATGTGCCTAGCTAGACAAGTCAGCCCCATAAGGTCACTGGGAAAACAGGTTAGTATAAATAGAGATCAAGAGATCTCTATTTAGATCATTCGGAAAGTCATCTCTCTCTCACTCATAAAGTGGCGCACTAGTAAGGAGGATGGTCATCTACTTCTAGGAGACTATCTCAAGTGTATTTTTGTTGTACTTTGGTTGAGCCATTGCTCTCTCTATCTCTGAGGAAGTTGTGGGGTTTTTCACCTTAGGGTTTTCCCCACGGAAACTCTGTGTCTCTTGTCTCTCATGCTTTTGATTCTTGTGATGCTTGTCATGTTTATTGTGATTGTTATGCATTGATAACTGTATATGTTATTCTCTCAGTGAAGATGCTAGAGTATTGTGAATTTATGCTCAAAATTTAACAGTCAAGGCATCAAAAATTTCTTTTGGAGTCTTCTTTGAGGACACTTGAGGGATCAAGTGATATTTGATGGAATCATCTATGATCTTCTTTTCCTTTACCATGTTATTCTTATGCCTTGCTTTGGCTTCATCTCCCTCTGGTTCTGTAAGTCCTTCCTTTATAAAGTATTCTAGGTCATGTTCTTCAAGAATGAGCATGACTCTATATTTCCATGCGCTGAAGTTCTCATATCCCTCAAGCTTCTTATCAATATTTGTATTGTTTGTCATCTTGATAATATGAGAACCTAAAATGGAAATAGAATAGATTTGAGACTTACCAAAAAAGTTGTCCTTCTGAAAAATTGCTTCTACCTTGACCTAGGGTTTGTTAGAGAAACCCTAATTTTCCAACTTCGGGATTTTGGAAAACTGATTGGATGAGAAAATTTGCCTCCTTAAGGAGACTTGAGAAAAGTGACCCTTCTCCTAATTTTGTGATCATATGATCCAAAAACTTGATGCCCTAGTTCTCTCCTAGGCTGCAGTGGGGGACCCAAAAATGAAAATTCTTGGAATTGAATTTTGTTTCGACAGAAAGATGCGACCTAATGAGGTGATTTAGATGAACCCTATTTTTCAGCTAATCTGTGGAGGGATCTCTAGGAACAAGACGCCATAGTTTCTGCAGTTGTGAAGGCTACACAGTGTTTTCTTTCAGGCCCGCTCTGATACCATGTTTGTTTTTCTACTTGTTTAGCATAATAACATTAAACAATCTATCACTAAAAGAAATACAAGCACAACAAACAAAATGAACACAATATTTCTCTGGGGGAAACCACAAGGGATAAAACCCCAACAAACTTCCTCAATATAGAATTCACAAAGTACAAAGATAAACCCCAAGGAAAAATCAAATTCTCTTCCACTTGTGTGAACTTCTCTCTCTCTCTGATATGCGAACTTGTGTGAGTGAGATGAGTTTTGCAAATGAGAAACTCAATCTCCTATTTATACTTTACATTTGACTTGACGTTTTACTAAATAGGTCGGCTCTAACTCACGTAACTGGGCCGACCTGTACTCTTTACAATAAAATATTCTTTTGAGATATTTCCAGGACGACCTAATCAATTAGGGTTTTACATTGACTCTTTTAATGACTCTTACAATATCAATTACATCAATGACATCTCCCGAGGGAGGAATACTATAATACAATATACAAATACATCTAGAATATCTTCCGCAATTACCTTTATTTAACACATAAGACCCAATGTTTCACCTTGGGGAACCTCTTTGTTATTTGTAAAGAAGAAGGATGGAACTCTAAGATTGCATATATTATAGATAGTTGAAAAAAACAACGGTTGAAAAAAGTACCCCTTACCAATAATTGATGACTTGTTTGATCAATTGAGAGGTGCCAACGTGTTTTCAAAAAAATATTTTAGGTTGGGATACCGCCAAATTAGAATTAAGAATGAGGATATCTATAAGACAACATTCATAACAAGTTATGGACATTATGAGTTCACAGTGGTACCTTTTGGTTTAAAAAATGCACCAGTAGTATTCATGTGTTCAATGAATGGAGTCTTCAGAAAGTACTTAGATAAGTTTTGTGATTGTATTCTTGGATGAAATCCTTGTCTATTCCAATATAGAAGAAAAGCACGAGGAACATCTAAGGTTAGAAATGCAAGTGGTTAGAGAACAATATCTGTATGCCAAGATAAGAAAGTGTTCTTTTTATCAAGGAAGAATTCATTACCCAGGGCATATCATATCTGAAGAAGGTGTTTCAATAGATATTGAAAATATAAGAGCCATTATGGAATGACCAACACCTAAGAATGTATCAGAAGTAATAGATTTCATGGGATTAGCTAGGTAATCCAAAAGTTTCATCGAAGGATTCTTGAAGTTAGCTCATCCTATCACATCTTTGCATAAGAAGGGCATGAAGTTTGACTGGAATCCTAAGTGTGAAGATAGTTTTCAAAGACTTAAGGAAATGATTAGTAGTGCACCTATTCTAAAGATTGCAGATCCTGAAGGAAACTTTGTTGTGTGGACGGATACATTAAGCAAGGCATTGGTGGAGTATTGATGCATGATGGACATGTGATCAGTTATGAATCTAGAAAGTTGAAGGAACATGAGCATAAATATGACACCCATGACTTAGATCTTGCAACTATCATCCATTCTTTGAATATGTGGAGACATTATCTGATTGGTAAGAAGTTTGAGTTAAGAACTGATCATGATGGGTTAAAATACTTGGTTGAGCAACCCAATTTGAATGCAAGACATAGGATATGGATGGAGTTATTATGTGAATATGACTTTGACATCAAGCATATAAAAGGTAAGGAAAATAAAGTAGCTAATTCACTTAGTAGGAAGATACATGTGATGCATGTAGCAATTATCAACACTAGTACATTGGATTTAAAGGATAAGATCATTCAAGCCAGTGTTACAGATGAAATTTATCAACATGTAAAAGAAGGATTGCAACAACAGAAAATTCCACAAAAAAATGATAAGTATAATTTGGAAGAAAATGGGATCCTCATGCACAGAGATAGAGTTTATGTGCTCAATGTTGGAGATATAAGGAAGATGGTTCTGAAGGAAATGCGTGATGTTCCTTATGCTGGAAATCCAGGTGTTACACAGAAATCTTCCACCCTGTGAGCATCAACATTCTTTGTCCTGTAGGATCCATTTCAGTGAATCAGATCCATTTTTATCCTTCAGTGATACCAGTTTTCCCTATTTTTATTCCTACCATTCACTATAGCAAGCATACCCGCGAGTTGCATCTTTATAGCCCGCGGGTATTAAGTAAAATGGTAAAAACCACTATTAATTACTTTTTACTCCCAAAAAGTGGTCATTGGGTGACCTTTGGCTCTCCATCTGCCCAAATAATGCCTCAATGTGTCCTTTCACATAACTTTGAGAGGACTATATATTGAGCACATATGGCTTATGGACGGGAGAAAAAGAAGAGAATAGTAAAGGCATTCTAGTGTATTTTTGCCCTATCTTGAGTCTGCACTCATTGATCCTTGTAGTTGTGAACCATTTATGTTCACCTTCCAAACTCCTTCCTAGTTTGAGTTTTCCATTCATGGAGGATTGAAGTGGTGGAGGCACAAATGGATTGATCTAGATCTTGGTTCAGATTGGTTTCTGGCAAGAGGTCGTATCACTTTGTACTTCTTCTTGTTCATTAATAGAAATACTCATATTCTTGTCCATTCATGGTGTGAATGTCATTTATTATACATTGGGTTACATTTGCTTATGATATTATGGACCATTGTTATTGATAATGTTAATGTCATTTATATATCACATGTACTTGTTAGATATTGGCTGTCAAGACTAATTTGCAGATTACAAGTGCTTGGATGTGCATGGATTGAAAGCTCCAATGGGGATCTACATCAAACGTTGGATCGAGGTTGGTTACATTTCTCCATTATTTTAACATTGTCATTTATAATAGCATTGCTTTGAGAATTGAGTAGATTTCTGGTAGTCATCTATCTGTTGTGGTATTCCCAAGCCATAGTGAGTTTTCTCCAATACAGAAATGGCGACTTCGTTGGGGAAAACATCCATGTTTGGGAAATTGTTTGAGCATTAGTCCATAATTAGAGTTGTTGTTTATCGAAGCTCTATGTCACTGATTGGCCATTAAGATACACTGTAGAAAACTTGATTTTTCTGAGCCTTTGGACTCTCTGTTTGCCCATTTTCCTTTCCTCACCCGCGGGCTAGCTTAGTTGTAGCCGCGTCTACCCGCCTCTATTTACTCTACTGCTCGCGAGTACCCGCAGGTATTCCTTCGACAGTAGCGTGTAACTCTGGCTTTTGCTGGTTTATGACTATTGGTTGTTGCTGGGTGAGTTTGGTTGGTTCCTGAGTCTTTGTTGGCCTCTTTCTTGACTGTTTCATGCCTTGGTTGTGACCAGATCTCTTCGTTTCTCTTGGTTGAGCATTTTTGGTTTTTTACCAATCTTTGGTTTTAACCTCTTGGATTCTTCCTTTTGAGCTCATTCCTTTGGCTGAGTCTTGCTGTTTAGGATCTGCTGGGTTGTCTTAGTGATCTTCTCGGCACTTCAGTGACTGAATAGTAGGATTTTGCTTTCATTTTTTCATTTCATTTATATTCAAAAAATACAAAAGTATTCATTTACTTTTTTGCATTTTCCTTTCTGTTTATAAGAGAAAATACAAAAATATTTTATTTCCATGTATTGCATTTTGCATTGAGTGCTTGTTGCCTTCATTTTAGGTTCTGCTTGTGCATTGAAAAGATAAAGGATTGCATATTTATTTCGGAATTGTTGGTTGATTTTGCATATTAGTGACATTGTTTTATTGGATAGCTGAGTCTAGGATTAGACGATGTTGCCTACTATTGAGTCTACACATCACTAGTTTCACGACCATTTCCCTTGAGTAATCACAGCCACTAAAATTAATGCTTAATCATAAAATTGATTAGACTGATTTTATTTATAGGGTACACCAACTAGCATAGGTTTAGAGTCTTGGAATAGATCATTGTGAGTTTACAATCCAAGACTACTAGACAAAAAATTAGGTGTCTGACTAGAGAGTGGAGGAATCCATGGTATAGATCGGTGTTCTCAGGAAGCTCTACTCAATCCATAGTTAAGCACAAGGTCACGGGAGGTTGGTTGAGGAGATATCCCTCTAATACCGACTGAACGTGGGAGATATATCTAGGATTTGTTCGTATCTGGGGGTACCGGAGGTTCGTCCTCTTGTGGTTCAGGGTTAGCTACCCTGCCCATATGACGGGTCCCACCTGCGACTGTCCCCCTGAGCATTGGTTATATTGTGGTGAACATAGTTGCCTTACCTAGGTACCGCACAGGATACTTGTAGTGGTTATGTTGTTTGTGTCCTGAGTCAGATAAGGATTGGACAACATAGTTGTGTTCATGTAGTGGACTTGACCCTGTCGACACAGTGAAGCCTAGGTGTCTCTATAACTGATTCTGTTACCTCGGGCTATAGTTTGGGAGTCTCAAGCCTCTCCTAGGTGAGACATACCAGCTCTAGTGTCGGGATCTCATTTAGCCACTCTGTTTGATTGCTCTTGGCTGTAGTTTCTCTAGGTGTGTGCTTTTGATTTACTGTTTTTGATCGATAGTTGGCCTTTAGGAGATGCTGTGTCTCTCTCTGGAGAGAACGTGGCACAGAGCCCTACTCTCTGCCGGTCTCGTCGTTTGGCTGGTTTAAAGCCACTCGAGGTTACACATCGTACTGCTAGAGGACGCCGAAGGGCTCCCTTTGAGTCTTCGAATTCTTACGTGACTTACGTTGAGGACTACATGGCTGCATATCCCAATATCGGGCAAGACCCTTCTACTCCTTTGGGTAGAGAACATACTTATGATCCCCATACTCCTCGTGAGGATTGGGGAGGTGATCCACCTGAGACTCAACCTGGTCCTATTTGGCCTAATCCACTTGATCGAGATCCGTTTGATCCTTCGAATCCTAATAATTATCTTTAACGGATGCTCGACTTACCCGAGGAGGAAGAACAGGACGAGCCTTTCGTTCCGTCATTTCCACGCGATTATAGATACAGGAGACCTAAGACTCATGATGATACTAGCCCTATGGTCAACCCCACCACACTCTCTTTTGGTATGCCTAGTCACACCACTGTCGAACCTTCCACTATGGTTGGTACTCATGCTGGCACTAGTCAAAGTGTTAGCCATACTATACCCACTGGGGGCACTACCCTCGCTGGGGGCACTACGTTGTCCACCCACTCACATAGTATGGGGACTGGTCAGATTCCTAACCATGCCAATGTTGGAACACGACCACCTCCTAAGAATAGCCAACCTAGTCGGAATGTTGTTTGAAACACGACTCGCCATCCACCACCTAATACACATGTCGCTACTCGTCAACCCAGGACTAGTTTTGCACATGATACCGTTCCTCCCAACCATGGTGGTGGACACATACCCCATACTTTTGCATCCACTGCCGCCACTAGTAATGCTAATGTAGGAGGTGGAAATATTTCCTATCCACATGGACATCACACCACTTACCCTGCTACTAGTCACGCCCATATTGGAGCTGGGAATGCTTCTCATGCTTCTGGTCACCACACGACTGCTCAAGCTAATCCTAATGTTGGGGGTGGGAACATACCATACCATTATAGTCAATACAACACGATTCCCACTATGAATAGTACATACATGCCCCATACTCATGGTGGCAACCCTTACTACAACACAGTCAGTGCTGGCCACCAGTATCACCCACCACCCCAATATGGTGCTCAAAACATGCATATACCTGCTTACTCTCCAATGGGTCAGGTAGGGGGAGGTTATCCATCTTATGGCCATGGGTAAGCTTATGAGCCATTAGGTCCTCATTATCAGCAGTGTAAGCCTCATGGTCAAGATTTTGGTCCATCTTATAACACAGTTCCGTTTAACCAACCTTTTATGGGAGCTTATAATCAAGCTTTCTAGCCACAACTCCCATTCCTTGCATGCTTGAATCTCCTAGATCTTTCGAAGCTCACGAATGATCCAGTGTCTCATGACCTTACTTGGCCCCCGGTCCCTACCAAGCTCCCTTCAGACATTCCAAATTTTGAAGGGAAAGGTGGTGAGGACCCGGGAGATCATGTCACGATGTTTCACCTTTGGTGCTCCTCCAACTCTTTGAATCATGATTCCATTCGATTACGACTATTTCATCGCACCCTCACAGGGGCAACTGCGAAGTGGTATGTGGAGTTGCCTGGAAACACCTATAGGGGATTCAACGAGATTGATTTGGTTTTCTTAGACCATTTCCAGTTGCCAGTTCATTATGATACTGGTATTGAGTTGTTGTCCACCATCCATCAGAATAAGGCCACGCATATTTCTGACCACATTCAAGAGTGGCATTGACGGAAGAGATTAGTGAAAGCCAACATTCCTCCAGAGTTCCTGCTGGAATGGTTCCTTAAGTCTTTACTCCCATACATTGCTAAGGATGTTTCGATGTACGGCATTGTGACTGAGGAATAAGCTATCTTGAAATTCTAGCAGTTAGATCTACTTTATTCTCAGTCTGGCATTTTGTATGACATTATTCATGATGCATTGAGAACAAGACATGAGCCCACGTCAGTTCTTGGACCACATGCCGATGGCATCATGGGGTCTGCATGCACTCACCCTGTAGACTTGGTAGCTAATCAAATGCAAAATTTGTTGCTAAACCAGTATGCTCCTAGACAGGTTCACACCTTTTCCACTTCCACTCCGTCATCTAATGTACACAATGTGCAATCAATGAAACCGTCGGGTAACCAGCAACCCGGTGGTAAGAAAAAGGGGAGAAATAATCGTAGGGGTGGAAACAATGGAAGTAATAATAATAGCAATCGTAATACTCCTCGTAAAGAGAATGCCAACCCTCCTCGGGAAGGCGGTAATGCTGGCGAGGATTGTAAACCTAGGCATAAGGTGAAATTCCCTTGCAAGCTTTGTGGGGAGGATCATCTTACTCACTTATGTCCTCAAATTGAAGAAGCATCGAAGCATTTGGCATAGAGCCCAGCTATGTTGAAGGATCCCCTTCCTCATCATCAAAACATGGCTTCGCATGCTCCCACCACTGGTTATGGTACTAATGAAATGGCAACATCTTTTTCCAATACTAGTGGTTATCGATGTGTGAATATGGTTCAGTCGGAGGTTTGTGTTGCTACTCGTCAACGTGATTATGGTGCACCACAATCGAATTTGGGGAATGAGCCTCCCCCTCCTCCTGCTAATTCCTTGCATATTGAGAAGCCTTCTATTATGCTGCAGATACCGAAAGGTGTTCTTAAGCGCTCCACGCATAATCCTAATGCTTGAGCCACCCAGAACTACTCCATCGTACAAGATTTGGGCCAAAATCCGTGTGCCATGTCGGCTCTTGAGGTTTTGCAAGCCTGTCCTTCTCAGAAGCATGCCCTTTTGAGTGCGTTAGGAGTTCAGGATGGGGGAAGTCCTAGTGTTATCAAGTTTGACACTACTAATGTCCAGCCTCACTTACCTTACCATGTGGATTTTCAAATCCAGGTGGTTTGCCTTAAAAGCTTCGTCAAATGTACTATGGTTGATGAAGGTGCTTCTGCGTCAGTAATGTCATTGACTTGTTGGAAAGCTCTTGGCTCTCCTCCTCTACTTGCGTCTAGAACTACACTCACTGCATTCGACTGTAGGTCTTTTACGCTACATGGAATTATCCCTTCCCTTGTTGTCTCCTTGGGAGGTAAGTCCGTGTCTATTGAATTCGAAGTGGTTGATGTGCCCATCGACTACAACCTTTTACTAGGTTGGAACTAGATGTACGCTATGAAGGCTGCCGTGTCTACTGTGTTTCAAGTTATTTGCTTTCCCCATGAAGGAAAGATTGTGACGATCGATCAACTAGATTATGTTGGCACTCCATCCATAGCATCAACAATATCTGTAGTCCCGCAAGTTTCTGATTCTCAGTCGGTAACTAGGAACATAGGTGTTGGGATGTACCCCTCATTGATGGGAACTTTTAACCATTCTGCACCTGTGAATTTTATTGGAACCATTTCTGACAGTGCACCTCCTCCTTCAAATCGTATGCCATTCCAGACTTCCTGTTGTGATGATCCATGGATTTTACCATCCACGGATTCTATGTCTGGAGACATTGCGCACGTCGGGATGTCTATGCCCTTATCTGTAGCGGAGCTCACTTACGATCATATCCAACAAACCACTACGGATCCGGATCTCTCTTCTTCCCAGACAGTTGAAGAAGATCCTGTTACGCTGCCAGTTTGGGTAGCCAACTCATCTTGCTCTCACGATTGCCTCGATGATACTTTTCCATCTGATGAAGCTATCCTTGAAGCCATGTATGGTAGTGAGAGGCCTTGGGAACATATGCACCATCGCTCTTATTTCCTTCCCAAACTTGAGCTCATTGAGCAAGAGGAGTTTAGGATGACTCTAGCTGAGATGGTTGGTCACCCTGTGGCTCTTTTGCAGTCGCATGATGTTTCTTTGGAGGGGAATATGGCCAGTATTTCCCCAACCACTTCGATCAACATCTCTCATACTCCCAAAAATATTGAGAATGTTTACGTCGGTGCCGATTGCACTCCTGAGGAGATTGCTATTTACACTGATTTGTTTACCTAACTCCGGGAAGCTTTCACCTGGTCATATGAGGAGATTCCAGGAATAGACCCCCACATTGTTGAACACGAGATTAGAACATATCCTGATGCTAAGCCGGTTCGACAACGCTTACGTGTTGTGAACCCTAGGAAGGCAGTTGCTATTAAGGCAGAGGTGGAGAAACTGCTCAAAGATGGTTTCATCTACCTCGTTCCCCTTACCGAATGGGTGTTAAACCCCGTTCCTGTGGATAAGAAGCTGGGAATGATCTGTGTATGCACTGATTTCAGAGATTTGAACCATGCATGTCCGAAATACAACTTCCCCACGCCATTCATTGAACATATATTGGATGCTTGTGCGGGGAGTGAGATTTTTTCATTCATGGATGGATTCTTGAGTTATAATCAGATTCAAATTAAACTTGCGGACCAACATAAAACGGCATTTATTTTGTCCATGGGGAACATTTGCATACCGAAAAATGCCCTTTGGCCTCAAAAACACCGGAGCTACTTTTCAGGGAGCCATGACCTATGCCTTTCACAATCTTAAGATGATTAGGGAATTTTTCTTGGATGATCTTGCTGGCCATTCTCACAAGAGAGTGGACCGCCCCAAGCACCTCCGTATGATTCTCGAATGATGTATTCACTACAAAATTCGATTGAATCCAAAAAAATGCATCTTTGCTGTTAGGATTGGTTTCCTTCTAGGATTCATAGTTTGAAGGGAGGGTATTAGAGTTTATCCTCTCAAAGTTGAGGCAATACTTCAGTTGCCTCCTCCACGTAATCTATTACAACTTCAGAGCCTCCAAGGGAGAGCTACTTTTCTGCGTCGGTTTATAATTAACTATGCTAGTATTACTAAAGGTTTCGCACGCCTATTGAAGAAAGACACACCATTTATCTGGGATGAGCGAGCCCAGCAATCTTTCGACACCCTTAAGAAAGCTTTGGTATCGGCCCCTGTGCTTAGTCCGCCGGACTTTACACAAGATTTCATTCTTTACGTGGCCGCGTCTCAAGAGACTATTGGCATGGTCTTGGTTCAGGTAGATGATGCGCTTGTCGGGCATGTTATCTATTACCTTAGTCGAAATTTAGTAGCCGCTGAGCTAAGATACACCCATGTAGAAAAGATGGCACTTACGACTGTTCACGCAGTCCAGTGGTTACGAGATTACATTTTGCTTCAAAAAACCACTATTGTAGCTCATATCAATCCGTTTCAGTTCGTGCTATCACGATGCCTTATCGGGGGTAAGTATAATAAATGGATTGTGATCCTTCAGGAATTTGATCTCGATTTTGCTTCTGCAAAATCAGTGAAATCATTGGTGTTCGCTGAACTTATGTTGGACCTTCCATGGCTTGATGAGGATGTCATTCATGAAGATTCCTTTATGGATGAACACTTATTTCGTATCTCGATCGAGGACCCTTGGTATGGGGATGTCATTAGATATCTCCAAACTTTGAAGTTTCTTCCGCATTATTCACGAGACGAGTGACGGTGTGTGAGACATCACGCTAAAGATTATACTATCGTTGGTGACACTTTGTATCACTGAGGAAAGGATTCCATTCTCCATCATTGTTTGACTCACGAAGAAGCGGATCGGGTACTTAATGATTGCCATGCGGGCGCATGTGGTGGTCATTTATCTGGGCTTGCTACAGCCCAGCGTATCATGCGAGCTGGTTATTTTTGTCCTACTATCTTTAAAGATTGTATTAATGCTGTGAAGAGATGTCACCCTTGCCAGGTGTTTTCTCGGAACATACACTCACATCCAGTGCCCCTCCATTCGGTCGTCACTATCGGTCCCTTCACTAAGTGGGGGGTAGATTTCATGGATTGCAAACCATCTTTGGCTAGGGGGCATCACCATATTATCATGGTTGTGGATTATTTTTCCAAGTGGGATGAGGCCATGCCTATAGTAAAAAATGACGGTGCTATTGTAGCCCATTTCATGTTCAACCAGATTATCACTCGATTCGGTATCTCGAAAGAGATTGTCATTAACCATGGCAGTCACTTTCAAAATAAGATGATGGAGGATTTGTCTCTCAAGCTTGGGTTTCATCAGGAACACTCGTCTTCCTACTATCCTCAAGCGAATGGTCAGGTTGAAGCAGTAAATAAGTCTTTGAAGACCATTCTCCAATGTACCATCCAACAAAGCAAGACTAATTGGCAGATCATGTTCTATCCTGCTTTGTGGGCATACCGAACCGCAGTTAAGACTACCACCAGGTTCTCACCATTCCAGTTAGTTCATGGTGTGGAGTCACTTTTACTAATTGAATGCGAGATCCCTTCACTCAAGCTAGCCATAGAGATCCTCCCTGATATGATGGAGATTGAGCAACGTTTAGTACACCTCGAGCAACTTGACGAGCACCGTCCAGATGCTGTTGTGGCCATTGATGTTAACAAGCGTCGTTTCAAGGTTCAATATGATAGGTCTGTCCATCCTCGACAATATGCTAAAGGTGACTTGGTGCTTTTGTATGACCAAGCTAAAAACCCCTGGGGGTAGGCAAGTTCAATCCCATGTGCCACGCTCCTTACATTGTGAGGCGTGTCCTTGAAAAAAGAGCTTATGAGTTAGAATATTATGAGAAAGTTGTCTTGAAGGAGCCTAGAAATGGGCTCTACCTCAAGCGGTATTATGCTTGAACCTCTAGTTTAGGCTGATACTTTTGTACACTATTGTATAGTTTTTCTGTACATAGTTTAGATTTTCTTTTGATTTTCGGGTCTGCTGATTAGCCTTTGTTTGATTGACATATGTCAACGGGATGTCCTACATTCTCAAGTTTCACGGATGGTGCTAGCTGACATACGTAGCAGCTTGCTTCTGCTGCCTGGGTTATTTTCTCACCTGACCACCTAGTTGTGTCGTCAGGAGGTGCTTGCTTCGGTCCTACATCTAACAATGTGGCTGAGTATAGTGTTGTTGTTGAGCTACTTCGGGATGCCATTTCACATGACATCCAGTCTTTAGAAGTCCGCCTGGATTCACAACTAGTTGTGTCTCAGTTGAATGGGCAGTACCATGTACGAGACCCTACATTACTACGGATATTCCTTAAGGTACGACTCTTGGAGAGACATTTTGTTTCAATTGCATATATTCATATTTTGAGAAGTCATAATTATATATCTGATGCATATGCTAACTACGTATTAGATTGGCATTTTTCACATTCATCATGAGCACATAAATACAAATACATTCATACATTTGTACATACACACGTGTAGTAGAACTAAGAACCAAAGTTGTATATATATATATAAATATGTCCAAAAATGGTAGTGTCATACAAAACTGGAGCCCGTGGCCCTCAAAAATATACATATCGATACAAAAAATAATGAGACCTTGGGATATATACTCCCTCCGAGGAGGTCTAGCTGCCGCCTCGACGGGATGTGTCTCATAGTAGTACTGTACTGCGTTGGCCATCCACTGCAGTAGCCGCACCCACTCCTCGGGAACACCCACTACCTGGTGCTACATAGCCTCAGGTAGTCGGGCTAACTCTATCAGTGGTACCCAGGAAACCATCCGTGATTTGTTGCGCCGCAACGTTTGGAGTGTGCGCCTTGCTGTAGCATCTGCTACCACCTCATCTCTACCTCGATGACCATGTCTCGGGAAGCCCTCTGGTCTCAATGGGCCTTTGTCTACGAGCAAACAGTCACCCATTAGCACATGACATTACCACCAAAAAGATTTTTTGCATTTCAACTATAATAAAAAAATCCATAAAAATTTAAAAAACACAAAACCAAAAGAGTACTCACCGATGTCTCCGAAAGATGCACCTAGTGGGAGCGGCATGTCACGATCCTATCTGAAGTCTATCCCCGCATAGGGATAGTCCTCTATCGTGATCACCTATCGGTTCCACCAGTGGAAGAACTCCTCAGTATATGGTGACACCAGATGGCCACCACCCTGTCGTGTCAAGATCTCAGCCCACCGGATCAGGGCTGGATCACGGAGACTGTGAGTAGGGACATCCACCCTCGGGCTAAGTCCCGAAACCCTCTCAAAGAAGAAATTGCAGAGGATGCTACCATACCCAAATTTTTTGGCCTTACCCTCTTTGCATTCCATCAGTTGTGTCTTCATAGACACCAGTAGAGTAGTACACCAGTCGAATATAGTAGGCTACAAGCATTGTGATGCGTAGAACATCATCGATCTGGATGCCTGATGTAGTGCTTTGGATCCCATGATCTGCACTAGAGTAGCCACAATGATCTTTGTACTCGGATCCGTTATGGCATTGACTAGCACTTGACTTCCCACCGGTCGTGTCTTGGCGGGACAATACCGTACTATGTAGTCTTGCACAGTGATCCCCCCACTGACGGTCCATGATCGAAGACTAGTCACTTCCCCTCTATGGGACAAACTGGTAATAAAATAGATATCCTCTACATCTAGTGTCATTGTTTTCCCGTTGAGGATGAAGTGTTGAGCATCCACATCCCAGTAGTTGATCAAATGACGGAATAGTAGGTTTTGGGCCCTTAAACCCCCGAGACTCTAGTATTTATATAAGCCACATGCTTGCAATGCTTGTTGTGATTGCAAATTGTTGCGCACGGCCTCATCTACCTGGTCATGCTCTCTTTCCTTCCACTCTAGAACCATCTTGGAGTGCAAAGCAAGAAATTTTTAGTCAATTTCATGTTTAAAAACTTCTTCACGGCCGTACCCGCGGGCTAAATTGTAGATAGTTGCGGGTAGACGCGGGCAGTTAGTTTTTTTACTGCACGTTTGGTGCCCTACCCACGACCCGCATACTTATAGCCCGCGGGTAGCGCTGAAGCCATTTAGGGCTTGTCCAAACAAAAAATATCACCGACCAAAATTGAAATAAAAGCACTTAAATGAAAGGTATGGCAGTGACAACTAACCTACTCCAGATGGTTTGTTGAACGGTCGCTTGTAGCTCCCACGATCGGCGCTCGAAGTTTCAGGTGAAAACTTACCACTAAAATCCAAAATGGTGAATAGTGCAAATGAACTGAAAATTATTAAATTTTATTACTATTTATAATTTTCTGGACCCACTTTTCTATAGTTTTTTCCATTTTGAGCTGTTATGAACTAATATCGTGTCATGGAGTAGTGTTTTTTCAATATATTTCCTCGGCGAGAGTTGTTCTGAACCATTTCACACCTACGGCAGGTACATTTCACACCTGGCATATAGGTTAGATGCCATTTTCACATGCATTATGCATTTGACCTGTTGACCATTTTCATTAACCCTAGGTGTGACCTCGCTTCGTGACTAACACAGAACCTTCACATTGCTATAGAAGTGTCGTCATGTGGCGGTAGGTCTTTCCCGAACATGGGTACCCTAGTTAGAACCCCGTTATACATTCTGGTGCCCATGCCATTGTTTGTCCTTAGGATTGGGAGTCCTTCGTAGTTACGCCATGACATTGCGATAAAGACTCATACTCTACTTTGTCTTATGCTGGCCATCTCCCTTAAGGAATCCCCTCAATTATATCATGTTGTGATTGTATTGCATCATCCTGCTTGCCACTTGAGCCTTGTTTCGGCTCCCACTTACTCAATTGTTAGCCTAGTGCTTGAGCACTTTTCCCTGTCAAGCCCTGCAGAGCTTATATATTTTCCCTTCACAATTTGATGACCCTTTGACCCTGAGGGAACATACCCCTGACTGTCCACATCCTGCATGCACTTCCTTGCATTGAGCATAGGTATGTTCCACTGCTTGGGACTAGTCTGCTAGCTATTTGACACTCGTTCCCTCACTTGTTGTACTATAAGCAATTTTATTCCTTTTCAAGCTTTTCCCAAATATGAAAAAGACCAAAAAAATCAAATATTCCAAAAAGCCGGATCGGACTATGGTCACTTTTCTTGTTGGAAACTGTTGTGTCGCCTTTGAACAGAGCATTCATTCCACTTCGTACATTATGAGTCAGGACTATAGTTGGGCCTTAGGAGCTGTACTTGTCTCTCAGTTTTCTCCACCGATTGGTTAAGCTTCCAGTCATTATGGAGCCCTTTGTAATGCCTCCTGCATTGCACAGTTTATGTCAAGTCTATGCTCTCTGAGTCTATCCATCTGCTCATGCTCTTGTTCAAAGGAAGTCCTGAAACTAGTGTCGGCCACTCCTCAGTTCTCTTGACTATTGCATGTCGGCCATCCCTATTGAGTCAGTCCGTTTCACCTGAGATCTTCCAAATCTTTCAGCATTGCTGGTACCTCATGCTGGTTGATGGGGGATGCCTTAATGCCCTCCTTCCAACGAGTCTCGTTCCGTCAACTTCAACTCATTTATTCTAGGACTTGAGGATTAGAGTTTAGTTGAGTACCTTGAGGCTTGCAGTCATTAGTGGCAGGTTCTCTCACCATCAACAGTTTTGGGAATACATCAATGTCCCCTGATCGATGGATTCATCCTAGTGTTTGACTTCAACCCATTTATTCACACTCTGATGATTGTGCTCTATGCCTTGATGCCCATTTTCATTATTGGTGGGTCATCTCGCGTCTATTAACGATATACATCATTGACCGGTAATCAGATGCTGTCTCATCAAGTTCGACGCCAACTCCTTTTATTCACTTGATGGGACTTGCACTGTCGAAGACTTGTGTAGAAGACCCCAGGTGATTGTGGCATTCAGTATGCTACATATGGCTTTGACTTTACATCTGAGATATCACCTCTCAGATTTCAGCAGTTTGTACCTCCAGTTTGCACTAGTTGTCTTTTTTTCAGCAGAACACCATATCTTACTGTAGAGGGATCATGGCTATGATCGCTTATGACATGTATCCATTATGTACTGCCAATTCATGGCCATTGTATCAGATTGTTGTACTATACCGACATGTATTCAGAGATACTATTGTATTATGACGAGTGAGCCATTCTTTCCACTTGTGTCTCCATCACTCCACTTCTGAGTTTTATAATGTATTTCAGCCATTGTAGCACTTTCAGTCTCTAACCTCACACATTAGGGGGCATCTGTTACACAAAAATCTTCCACCCTATGAGCATCAGCATTCTTTGGCCTGTAGGATCCATTTCAGTGACTCAAATCCATTTTTATCCTTCAGTGATACCAGTTTGCCCTATTTTTATTCCTACCCGCCTATTGCATCACTATAGTAGGCGTACCCGCGATTTGCATCTTTATAGACCGCGGGCATTAAGTAAAATGGTAAAAACCACTATTAATTACTTTTTACTCCCAAAAAGCGGTCATTGGGTGACCTTTGGCTCTCCATCTACCCAATTAATGCCTCAATGTGTCCTTTCACATACCTTTGAGAGGACTATATATTGAGCACATATGGCTTATGGAAGGGAGAAAAAGAAGAGAATAGTAAAGGCACTCTAGTGTATTTTTGCCCATCTTGAGTCTGCACTCATTGATCCTTGTAGTTGTGAACCATTTATGTTCACCTTCCAAACTCCTTCCTAGTTTGAGTTTTCCATTCATGGAGGATTGAAGTGGTGGAGGCACAAGTGGATTGATCTAGATCTTGGTTCAGATTGGTTGCCGGCAAGAGGTCGTATCACTTTGTACTTCTTCTTGTTCATTAATAGAAATACTCATATTCTCGTCCATTCATGGTGTGGATGTCATTTATTATACATTGGGTTACATTTGCTTATGATATTATGGACCATTGTTATTGATAATGTTAATGTCATTTATATATCACATGTACTTGTTAGATATTGGCTGTCAAGACTAATTTGCATATTACAAGTGCTTGGATGTGCGTGGATTGAAAGCTCCAACGGGGATCTACATCAAATGTTGGATCAAGGTTGGTTACATTTCTCCATTATTTTAACATTGTCATTTATAATAGCATTGCTTTGAGAATTGAGTAGATTTCTGGTAGTCATCTCTATGTTGTGGTATTCCCAAGCCATAGTGAGTTTTCTCCAATACACCGGGTTACTAGAAAATTGTAGCAACAGTAAGGAAACAATACTATTGGCCAAGGAAGAAGAATGATGTTGAATAATATATAGCTAGGTGCATGGAATGTCAAAAATTTAAAACTGAGCATCAACATCCAACGGGATTGTTGTAGCCCTTTCCAATACCAGAATGGAAATGGGATGTAGTGACGATGGATTTAATCTCCAGGTTTCCTAAGACGAGATTGTAAAATGATGCTATCATGGTTGTGGTAAATAAGTTGAATAAGGAAGCACATTTCATTCCAGTAAAGACAACTCACAAATAGGCTAACATTACAGATATCTACATGAAAGAAGTAGCCAGATTGCATGGTATTCCCAAGTGTTTGCACAGGATTAGTCTGTAGGAAGTGCAGAAGCCGACAACTGCAAAAGGGATGATCCGCAGAAGAAAGGGTCATTCACGGAGAATGCGGAAGTGCGGAAGTAGATAGTTAGTTAGATAAGGGTCATGTGGACCATTTTGTAACCACTTAGCTTTGTATAAATAGGAGAATGATTATAATCCTAAGGGCATCCATCGACAAATAGAAAAATTGACCTTTTGAGCTCTGATCCGATTGTTGATCTCTTTTGTATCCATGATATGATGTATTGACTATTTCTGCGAAGGTCATTCCAAAGGTTTTAACGAATGAATGAAGATGTTCAATTATGGTTCTATCTTTGTCTTTGTTTCCATGAGATGATGAATGTGAATGTTTAATGCTCTATGGGTTTGGTAATTGTTGTTCATGTTAGATCATGTTGATGTGAATGTTTATTATGTGTTGATGCTGCGATTGATGAATATGTGAATTATGAAATGTTAGTATAGTGTGGAATACATAATCTCTTGTTGCTGCAAGTGCAATGTGTGGTTAATGCATGTCCTCAACTCCACTGTGAAAACTTGGTTCCTGCAGCCCCCTTGTGCATCTCGGGTGAGACCTCACTCGCTCTACGAGTGTTGCTGGAAAAGGTAAAACCTTTTTGGGCCGGTGCGTAAGGGAGTTTCATTGATGGTTTGTTGATGACAGTGTGAAGTGAACCCCTGCTGACAGTCGATGTGTCAACAAATGGTTTCGTTGCTGGGACCCTAAAGAGGAAAAGAAGAGGATATGCTGTGGCACCTGACGAAAATGGAGATTCAAGAGTGGTTTGACAGAAAGACAGAAGAATTCATAGAAGGAGAAAAGCAAAACCCAAGACAGAAGGTAAGTGTTAGGAACCCATGTCTTTACTTTGTTAGTATATTGTTGTTGGACGCATATGCTTTCTAAGTCGTCCCATAGTCTTTGTTGATCCATGGTTTATATTATCCCATAGTATTGATCCATAGTATTGGACACATATGCTTTGCAAGTCGTCCCATAGTATTATATGTCCCATGGTTTTGACTCATAGTATTGGCGCCTAGACTTAGCCCATGGTTTGTATCGACACATAGTATTGACCCATGGTATTGGCGCCTAGACTTAGTATATAAGTGTGTGTTGAGGCCTATGAAGGCACCATGAAGTTAATTGTATTGAGCTTGCTCAAAGGAGGTTGCTCCCTCGAAGTGGCCCATGATCAATATAAAAGTGATTCTGAGTTCAATTATTTCTGATATCTCATGTATTTGCATTAATTAATTATTGCAGGTTCTTCACATCTAGTATAAGAGCACTTTCTTGGGCTCGTTGGGTGGAATTTCTACCAATTTTTTTTTCGCATCTGTTGCAAATTCAGATCTAGGGATAACCCCTATCCGTTTAACTATGGGAAGTACTTGGGCATAATCCCTAAACTCATTGTGAGGAGTACCACAGGAACCCCAAAGTAGTTGGCCCATTGAGAGGACCTGCCAGGGAAAAGGGCAACGACCCCTACCTGATTGACTAGTTCCCACCCGTGAGGTAAGCCAAGAGCTGTCCTTTGTGGAAAAGCGGTTATAAGTTTTACCTGAGCCGTGGAGTGAGGGGTACTACCCCAATATGCAAGCCGTCAGACAACATTGGCGGTTGAGTGAATCCCCTGAACCGATAGGAAGCCACACATACCTGGGGTCCATATCTATTTTCAGCTGAACTGTTGTCGATCCCTCTGTTTCTGCTCACTTCCAGGCCGTTGCAGATAATCCCATTCTGCATATTTCATTCCTGAGGACCTTATCCCCAATTCCACTTCCCAAATCCCAAAATCCCACATTTGTCTATTTTTAGGGTTTGCCATAACTTCCTCATATTTCACCCAATCACCTTCAAATTTTACCATAGAGTTCCTTTCCGAATTCTGCTTCTTTGTCCCCCTCTACCAAATTTTTCCATTCTTTCACCCCGCTTGTGAAATCCTCATTTTTTGCTTCCTTGTCTATTTGAGAGTGTCCAAAACCTATTCAAACCCCAATTACCCTTCAGATTTTTTCCCAAATCCAGATTTTCCTTTACTGAAGCAGTTTCTGTTTTTGTTTTTCTACCCAGTCAACCAAAAAAAAAAAAAAACTCCTGGTTATGGTTGTCACCTGTGCAGGAGCAAAAACCATGGAAGAAGCACTTGCAACCGTCCAAGCCAAACTCCAGGATCTGGATGAAAAATTTCTCAGCCTCCATCTTCAGCATTCAACCATGAACAATAACCAATAGCCAGAATCTTTTGCAGCCACCCGGTTCTCTTCTTCCAACAATTTTTGTGGGCTGAAGCTTGATTTTCCTCACTTTAATGGTATTAATCCGACTGGATGGATATACCGAGCATAACAATATTTCAGTCTACATAATACTTTTGATGTCCAGAAAGTTTCACTTGCATCCTTTCATTTGGAACAGGAAGCCCTTCAATGGTACTGTTGGTACATCAAAGCTCATCCCGAGCCAAACTGGACAGATTTTTGCCAACTCCTTTTGCCACGATTTGGTCCTAGTGCTTTTGACAACTTCACAGGAGCACTCACTAAACTTCACCAAACTGGCACAGTGAGAGAGTATCAGATGGAATTTGAGAAACTAGCCAATCACATAGAAGGATTGTCTGATGAATTCTACAGGAGTTGTTTTATCAGTGGTCTCAAGGATTAAATCCGCTCAGAGGTCAAAATGTTTTGTTCCAACACAATGATGGAAGTCCTAGGGTTGGCTAAGCTGGCTGAGGACAAGATCGCAGTTCAACAATGCTCCAAACCCACCTTTGTTCCCTTCAGAAATATGGGTTCCCAATGACCTCCCATCACGCCTGCTCCTCAACCAACTCCTATCAAGCAATTGTCTGAAACAGAGATGCAGGCATGCCATGAAAAAGGGCTTTGTTATAATTGTGATGAGAAATTCACTCGAGGACATAGATGTGTTCAAAAAAAGCTCTATCTATTGGATGTGGATTCTCTGCCTGCCTCAGAACTTGATGAAGAATCTCTAGATACAGTAGATGATCGGGTCGACATTCAACACCCGCCTGTTGACACCCCATCTCAGGACGACCCGCCCGAGATCTCTCTCCATGCTATAACCAGCGTCACCACCCCACAAACAATGCGAGTCAGGGGATACTTCAAGAAGCTCCCTCTTACCACACTCATTGATTCTGGTAGCACTCATAACTTCATTGATCCTCGGATTGCCAAACAGGCTGATTGTTTTGTCCATCCTTGCTCCAACTTTGAAGTCATGGTTGCCAATGGGGGCACCTTACCTTGCAAGGGGAAGTGTCACAATGTGCGTATCTCTATGGAAGATTATAACCTGCGCTCTCACATGTTTGCCTTGTCCTTAGGCGGATGTGATGTGGTTTTGGGCATTCAATGGTTACGCACACTTGGCCCCATCTTATGGGATTTTGCTGAACTTTGGAAGTAGTTTTCAGTTAATGGGGCACAACACAAATTTATGGGCTTACAACCAGGGTCTCTCTGCATCATCAGTTCACATCGCCTGGAAAAAGTACTTAAGAAGAATTCACATGGTGTCATCGCTCAGCTCCATTCCATTCAGATGCACCCATCAACAGTCTCCACTACTTCCTTGGATAGATATGCAGGTATCTTTGCTGAACTAATGAGCTTGTTGCCTTCAAGAGACCTTTCCGGTAAGAATTTAGCTGCATCTACCTCTCAGCAGAAAATCATGACTATTTTGCATACAGTACAGAAGTGGCAGCCATCCCTATTGGGGAATTATTTCTACATCAAGACTGATCTCCAGAGTCTGGAAACTTTCCTGGAACAACGAGTCGCTTCCCCAATAGACCTAAAATGGGCTATCCAACTCATGGGTTATGACTATGCGACCACTTACCAGAAGGGTAAGGAAAATATGGTGGAACATGCTCCTCCTCGCATATTTGATGACCCAGTTTCTCTTACAGCTATTTCTCTGCTTGTTCCAAATTGGTTGCAATCTGTTCAACGGGGCTATCCCTTCTATGAACTCCATGCTTCTTCATCAATAAGGCACTTTGGGTTCCTCAAAATGTATGACTAGGAACAATGTAACTTCTTTTGGCAGGGACTCAAAAGGACATTTCAATGGATGGTGGTTGACTGTGATACTTTCCAGGTCAACAAGGGTGAAATGACCCTCCTTTCAGGATTGCTCGAACCCTTGCCCATCCCTCCACAGATTTGGACAACTATTTCTATGGATTTCCTAGAAGCGCTCCAGTGGTATAGTACCACATCTCAAAGGACACCATATGAAGCAGTCTCTGGACAGGCACCACTAGTTCTTCTTCCGTACACCTTCAGCAGCTCCCCAGTTCAGGCAATTGACTCAATTCTTCGAAACCGTGATTAGCTTCTTCTCATTATGTGGGACAATTTTCACATGGCAAGAATTCGACTAAAACAACAAGCCGATCAACACCGTTCTGAGCGCACTTTTCACATCGCTAATATGGTTCTTCTTCGTCTACATCCTTCCATGCAATCCTCCCTGAAAATCCAAAGGTGCCAGTGGCTCGGAATGCAACCCGAGGAAGATACAGGGGACCCACTCCTTCAGATTTTGCATCAATTTCCACATCTCAAGCTTTGAGGACAAAGCTTTTTTCTAAGGGAGATGGGATGTTAGGAACCCATGTCTTTACTTTGTTAGTATATTGTTGTTGGACGCATATGCTTTGTAAGTCATCCCGTAGTATTTGTTGATCCATAGTTTATATTAGCCCATAATATTGACCCATAGTATTGGATGCATATGCTTTGTAAGTCGTCCCATAGTATTATATGTCCCATGGTTTTGACTCATAGTATTGGTGCCTAGACTTAGCCCATGGTTTGTATTGACACATAGTATTGACCCATGGTATTGGCGCCTAGACTTAGTATATAAGTGTGTGTTGACGCCTATGAAGGCACTGTGAAGTTAATTGTATTGAGCTTGCTCAAAGCAGGTTGCCCCCTCGAAGTGCCCTGTGATCAATATAAAAGTGATTCTGAGTTCAATTATTTCTGATATCTTGTGTATTTGCATTAATCAATTATTGCAGGTTCTTCACAGTAAGCAGTTGGTTACATAGGTACATTTATTCAGATATCCACAAAATATTTTTTTGCGAATTCCCAGTTTTGCTTCACAAGTGGTTAGCGCAACTAACATTTCAAAAGCACCATTTCCAAAAGACTGAGCCTGACCATTGGACAGCAAAATTGATTCGACAGCTGAAATGTGTCGACAACACAATATCAAGGGCTGTCGATTTATGGGTGGATAGAATCCTAGAGGGATATATTACCGAGTTTGCAGTAGACACAATCAAATCATATAGCGACGCGGAGAGGAATTTCTTCAATGGGCCAAAGGGAAGGTTATGCGAAAAGGGCATATTGAGGATGACTTCCAATGAGTAGAAATATCAGTGTGCGGAGGTTATAGGTATCGCATGAATGCAGATCCGATAGAAAGGTGTGGGGTAGATGGACATGAGCGACGAGGAGTTTCTAAGGGTTGCTGACAAAGAGTGTGGTACCTTGAGGAGTGGGGTGATATTCCAACGTCCTGAGAAGAAGAGGAGGATTGAGAGAGAGTCTCCTGAGAGGACCGGAACATAAGACTGCGAAATAGGACCACGAGGAAGAAAGAGACCCTATTGCGATGAAGATAGTGACCAGGATACCCTAGAAGTAGAAGAGGGATGGATCGTAAGTTACAACATACCTGCAACCCCGCACACTACCTAGAATTTTACAGGCAGAAACACAAGATATTCTCAAAGTTTCCCTATGTGCAGCAGTAAAAGTAGCGCATCGATAAATAATAACAATAAGAATATTAGAATGGAAAATGACACAAAAATGCCCACTTTCTAGGGGAACGGGACTGAGGATCCCAAGAAGTTTTGGTTTCTGTGCGAAGCAGTATGGACCATGAAGCAGGTCCAGGATGAGGATATTAAAAAGGGACAACTAGCAATGAACCTTAGGGGCCGTGCATTAGATTGGTTCATGAAGTTTACAAAGGTTTTGGCGAGAACACTAGCCAAGTCGTTGGCACAGATCAAAGTAGGAATGATCGATGAATTCAAGAAGCCAAATTCATAATCGCAATATGTCACTGAGCTCAAAGAAATCAAGCAATACCCAAATGAGTCGGTATGGGAATTTGATCAGCGATACAAAACACTGATAGCGAAGGTAATTTTTGGGATAAATGATATGTAGCACAAGGAGTGGTTTATCGCAATATTGGTACCACACATCCGCGGACCACTAATGCAACAAAAGGTTGAGACCTAGGATGAAGCATTAGAGATTGTGATGAAGCTGGAGGCTTCACCAATCGGTGAAATAGGGTTGGGTATGGATCGAATACAAGCGCAACTGGAAAAATTGATGATCCAACTGCAAGACATAAAGAAGGGAAAGAGGCCCATAAAGAGGTCTGGTGTACCAGGTGTAGGATAGAGGGACACCACAAGGATCAGTGCCTAGACTTCCCAAAGTATTTCCAATCCGGTGCACCAAATCCCCTTAGTCAGGGAGGGCTACCTTGGTGTCATATCTTCGAAATGAGAGGCCATCAACCATAAGAGTGTGTTTATCTGCAGAAGATGGTGTCGAAACCAGAGAACTTGTATTGCAAGTTCTGTACATTGGTTGGGCACAATGAAAACAACTGCAAAGCTTATGGCCTACTCTAAGAGAGGACTGCAGCCGCATATTTCATGGTAGGGGAAGAACAGGCACTGGGTCAACAACAACACCAATATAATCAACCGCTGACCTAGTATAATAACCAATCGCAGCAGTATGATCAAGGACAGTATGGGAAACCACAGTATGGTCAACCACATTATCTATCACTGCAGTACCCACCATATGGACAACCGTAACAGCCGTAGTATGGGAAACCGCAGTACCCACCATATGGCCCACCACATGGAGGGACTAGAGGAGGATTCCGTGGAGGTCAAGGTGCTGGCGTAGGACAAGGAGGAGCTATTGGACGAGGACAAGGAACGATTATATGCTACAATTTTGGGAAGCAGGGGCACTATCAGAGGGATTTCCTGAATCCAGTGCCACAATGCACTTATTGCAGCATTGTGGATCATGGCATTGAAGACTGTCTACAGCCCATCGCAAAATGATAGACTAAGAATCTGCCACCACCTCCATAGAACCAGAATCAGAATCCACCGGTTGTACAGATGATATCAATGGAGGCTCGAAGACACTAGGCGATTGTTGGGGTAGTGACACGAGGAGGAGCTGTGACAGGAGCCGATGGGTCACAAGCTACTGTCCGAGCAACAGTATGGAAACATGTCACCTTTGACGCGGAGGTCGAAAGGGATGTTTTCTTGGAAGCGCATGAGGAGATGAGACAAAGGAGGAAGTAACCTCTTCAGGAAAAAATTACCTATGACATTCCACCGACGTTCGATGCAATGGAGTCATAGGGAAAGGATAACACCTTAAAAGCCTTCTTGAAGAGTTGCCTAGAGTTGAAAAGGATCAAGACGTGCTGGAGGAGATATCCAATCTGTTGAATCGATGGGCGGATGTATGCCAAGAATAGAAGGTCAATCGCATACACAAGAGGAAGACCGGGAGAGAGATGCAAATGTCGACACAAATTGGAGCATTTGATGTCGACTCAATTATCTTGGACCTAGGGTGAGACGTCAACATTCTGACCAAGCAGACATGGGAGACAATGGGGAAACTACAGTTGGCCTGGTCACCAGTATAGCTTTGATTAGCAAATCAGAGTAAGGTTACTCTACTTGGTCGAGTGTACCAGCTTCCAGTCAAGATTGAGGGTCTTAAGACTTATGAAGATTTTGATGTAATTGAAATCGTGGACAATACCAGTGCCTACCCAGCACTGCTAGGGATTGACTGGGCAATCGATAACTTAGCGGTTATAAAATTCAAGAAGCAGACTATGTCGTTCGAGAATCGCAAGATGAGGGTCGTTGCACCTCTGGACCCTGCGGAAGGGCAACGATACGTTGAACCAACAAGAGATGAATTTATGAAGGGATGAGATAGTGTATACAACATATTCAAGGATTACATTAATCCTACCGTAGACAGATAATTGGGTTGGCGCAGTGTCAGTTCAGCCTCATCAGATTTGGATGAGGTGCTTGAGAATTGGCAGAACCAGATGCATGAAGTGTCATTTTGAAGGTGTGCTCAGATGACACAGTCACTATGATGGGTAGCCATAGAGGAGTGCAAGCTACCAACATATGAAGGCTTTCCCAATTTGGCTATATTTCTCGCAGAGTTTGAGGAGAAAGTGGCAGAACCGAAACGTCTAGTGGCCTTGGATGAAGCCTTGAAGGCTACTCCTGCACGCTGGTGGGTGGTGCATAAGTCTAATATCACAAACTGGCCACTATGTTGACACCTCATAGAGGTTAGGTTCAGCGATGCGAAAGGATATAACAGAATGAAGTTCGATGGTATAAGTGACCCAAAGGCACATTTGGCTGAGTGCGAAAGCAAATGGCGATTACGAGCAAAAGAAGAATGGGTCTATGCATTTGTTCACACATTCGATGAAGTACCGTAGAGTTGGTATGTAACAGCAGAACTGCAACGCGAAACGAGTTCTTGGGAGCAACTAACACTTGGCTTCATCGAAACGTTTTGTTTCTTAGATGAGAACCCCTTTATCCATAGTGCACTATAGGTGATCTATGAGAAGATATTTGAAGCAGTGCCAACAGAGCAACCATTAGAACTTCGGTGGACTATGACACTAGAAATGATGATGGAGTGCTATAACATCACAAGAGATACAGATGATGAGGATGATCCGAGGGTTACACATGTATCGGATTCGGAAGGAAGTCGCAGTGTTGAGGCACCCGAAATACCTTCCGAGAAATTCCAGCAACTGCTGAAGATCAAGAAAGTAAACATTGGGTCGGAGGAGAACCCGAAGTTTGCAAGCATTGGGGATTATTGGGATGATTCCACCATTGTGAAGATGACTGATTTGTTGCATGAGTTTCAGGATCTGTTCCCAATGAAATTCTCAGATATGAAAGGAATTTTTGGGGACTTAGGCAAAATGAAGATCCCCCTAAAACTCGATGCGAAGCCAGTCAAGCAGCGGCCCTACCGATTGAATCCAAGGGACAAAGAGAGAGTAAAATCCAATATTGAAAGGATGTTGGGAGCATTCATTATAGAACCAGTAGAAGAATCCAAGTGGATCAGCCCGATGGTGGTCCATGAGAAGAAAACTGGCAAAGTCCGAATTTGTGTTGACTTGCAGAAATTGAACGATGCATGCTTACACGACCCGTTCCTGACACCATTCACAGATGAGGTGCTCGAAGGTGTTGGTTGTGGAGCCATATATTAAAATATCATAGATGATATTGCCTCAGCTGTCTACCCCAGCTTTATATGATATACAAAAAGACTGTACACCCATTCCCCAACAATTTACGGGCCCATGGTTTTGGGTAACCCGTAGTATTTTTCCATTGTATTTCCCCTTTATAAGAAAGACATTGTAATATGGCTAGGGATAAGGTATTAGGTATTATGCATTGTAAATATCTTTGAGATCATGAAGAGAGACTGTGAGACAGTGAAGAAAAAGTGCAACGGATTTGCTGTAGGTTGTATCCCTTCATTTGCTGGATGGTATAATAATAAGGACTGGAAAATTTAGTGTGGACGTAGTCCATCTTGGGTGAACCACGATATATTGGTGTCTCTCTTGTAATGTTTCTATGTGATTATATTTGCATTTATGTTTATTGTTATTGCTCTGCGATCCTATTTTTCTAACAATTGGTATCAGAGCCAAAGGTCTATTTGGCAGATAAACCCATAGGAAACTAGGGTTTCTGGTTCGAGTGGGAGCAATGGCGAAAGAAGGAAAGTTTAAGGTCGAGAAATTTAATGGCCAAACCTACAAGTTATGGAAGATGCAAATGGAGGACTATCTGTACTAGAAGGATCTATTCCTACCATTGGGAGGAAGATCAAAGCAATCGACGACTATGAAGGATGAAGAATGGGAGGTTCTTGACAGAAAGGCAGTGGGAACAATATGACTGTCCCTGGCTTCATCGGTGGCTTTCAGTATCTCAAAAGAAAAGACAATGGAGAGTTTGCTGAGCACATTGGGTAAGCTGTATGAATAACCCTTAGCCTCCAACAAGGTATTTCTAATGAAATGTTTATTTAATATGAAGATGTTTGAAGGTGGATCTGTTGCTGATCATTTAAATGAATTTAATATGGTTACAAATCAACTAAGTTCTGTAAGTGTGAACTTTGATGATGAGGTTAGAGATCTTCTAATCTTGTGCTCATTACCAGAAAGATGGAATGGCTTGGTCATGGTTGTAAGTAACTCTGTTTCTGGTTCAAACACCTTGATATTTGATGATGTTGTTAGTGTTATTCTTAGTGAGGAAATGCAAAGAAAAAGCACAGGTGAGACATCAGGTAATATGTTGACCATGGAGAGAAGGGGAAGACAAAGGGAGAAAGGAAAGAGCTAAGGTAATCGCATCAAGTCTAAAACGGGAAGATCCAAGTCCAGACTGGGAAAAATAGAGTGCTAGAACTGTGGAAAGAAATGACATCTGAAGAAAGTCTGTAGATCCTTAAAGAAGAAAGGAGATGGACATCAGGAAACTACCCAGGAAGCAAATGTAGCAGGTGATGTATTACAAGATGCTTTGATTATTGCATTAGATAACACTAGTGATTATTGGGTAGTAGATTCAGGGGCTTCATGTCATGCTACACCCCGGAAATATTTTCATGATTTTGTTCCAGGTGATTTTGGACATGTCTTATTGGGTGATGATGAGCCATGTAAAATTGATGGAATGGGTAAGGTATGGATAAAATTTAAGAATGGAACTGAATGGTTACTAAAAGATGTTAGTAGGTTATTTTTTAAGGATTGTAATATTATACCTAAGTATAGTATTCTAGGCGATTATTTTGGATTGAAAAAATCATATATATAGATAGGTAGGCGAATATTAAATATCAAACATACATTTTACTACCGAAACTTGCAAATTTTGGCAAATATTATAGTAAAAAAACATATTTTATGTAAATATAGGCGATATTAGGGCTTAAAAATGACCAAACAATGAATTTATTTTTTGAAAAAAGCCCCAAGAATAGCCAATTGGCGAAATTTCGCCTCTAAAAATTTCCCTGGATGTTAGGCATATTCCTGCTATGAAAAGAAATATGATCTCAACAGGGCAGTTGGGAAATGGCGGCTGTCTATATACGTTTGGAGAAAGGTGGTGGAAGATCACTAAAGGATCAATGGTGATAGCAAGAGGAGATATGGTAGGTATGTTGTATTTATGTCCTCATAATACTGACCATTCTATCTCTTTAGCTTCCACATGAACAGATACAACATTATGGCATCATAGGCTTGGCCACATGAGTCAGAAGGGGATGCAGATTCTCCACTCAAGGAAGTTGCTGCCAGATTTGAAGCAGGTAAGTTTGGAATTTTGTGAGAACTGTGTTTATGGAAAACATAAGAGAGTCATATTTCTCAGGGTTGGGAAATAGAAGAATAATGAAAATTTAGAGCTTGTGCATACAAATGTATGGGGACTGGCTTAGGTACAATCTCTTGGTGGCTCTCATTATTATGTTACATTTATTGATGATGCAACTAGAAATACTTGGGTTTATTGCATTAGACATAAATATGATGTGTTTGCTACTTTTAAGAAGTGGAAAGATTTGGTTGAGAATGAGATAGGAAAAATGTTGAAGTGTCTTAGATATGATAATAGAGGTGAGTACTGCATCAAGGACTTTGATAGTTACTGTTCATACCATGGGATTCATAGAGAGAAGATAGTCCTAGGAACACCACAAGAAAATGGTGTGTCATAAAGGATGAATATAATGATCATGGAGCGTGTAAGGTGTATGAGATTGTATGCAGGGTTGCCTTTACAGTTTTGGGCAGATGTTGTAAATACTACTGTTTATTTAATAAACAGAGGGCCTTCAAGTGCTTTGGATGGTGGTATTCCAAAGGAGACATGGACAGGTAAAAAGGTAAACTACTCATTTCTGAGAACGTTTGGTTGTGAAGCATTTGTCCATATTGATAAAGAAAATAGAACAAAGCTTGAAGCTAAATCCAAGAAATGTATCTTTATTGGATATGGGGTTGATGACTTTGGTTATCGCTTATGGGATTATGAAAATAACAAAATCATTAGGAGTAGAGATGTGATATTCAATGAAAAGGTCATGTATAAATATCAATTGCAAGGAAAGAAATAGGAAAAGGAAAACACAGAGTACACAGTACTTGATGAAATTAAAGAAGATGAAGTTCCAAAGGTGCCAGAAAATCAAGAACAACAACAAGTACCTGAAACTCCTACAAGTGTAAGAATATCTACCAGGTTAAGTAGACTCCCTGAACGATGCTCTCCTTCAATGTATTATTTATTGATGACTGATTATGGTAAACCAGAATGTTATGAAGAAGCAATGTAGGTGGAAACTAGAAAGAAGTGGGAGCAAGGCATGAATGGGGAGATGGACTCATTGGTAGGAAACCAGACTTGGGATTTGGTTAAGTTGCCTGTTGGTAAAAGAGCATTACAGAACAAATGGGTTTACAGGTTGAAGGAAGAAGAAGGAGGCAAGAAGTAGTACAAGGCCAGACTTGTTGTAAAGGGATTTGCACAGAAGAAAGGTATAGATTTTGATGAAATATTTTCTTCTGTTGTTAAGATGACTTCAATTAGGACTATTTTAAGTCTAGTGGCGGTAGAAGATTTGTATATTGAATGGTTAGATGTAAAAACAACCTTTCTCCATGGGGATTTGGAGGAAGAGATATATATGCAGCAGCCACAAGGGTATGAGATCAAAGGGAAGGAGGATTTGATATGCAGGATGAAGAAGATATTGTATGTCTTGAAGCAAGCTCCAAGGCAGTGGTATTTAAAATTTGACAGGTTTATGACAGAACAAGGTTATAGTAGATGTCATTCTGACCACTGTGTTTATTTCAAGAGCCTAGACAATGAAAGATATATTATCTTGTTATTGTATGTGGATGACATGCTTGTTGCAGGGTCTGGCAAGCAGAATATAAATGTATTCAAAAGGAAGCTAGCTAATTCATTTGCGATGAAGGGTTTGGGTGCTGCAAAGAAAATCCTTGGTATGAGAATAACAAGAGACAAGAAAAATCGCAATTTGAGATTGTCTCAGGGTGAGTACATACAAAAGTTGTTGGAGAAATTCAGAATGCAAAATGAAAAACCAGTTAGTACACCTTTGGCTAGCCATTTCAATCTAATTAAGGAAATGTGTTCCAAGAAACAGGAAGAGACATTTTACATGTCCAAGATTCCCTATTCATCAGCAATTGGCAGGTTGATGTATGCCATGGTGTGCACAAGACCAGATATCGCACATGCAGTGGGACTTGTGAGAAGATATATGAACAATCCAGGTAAAGAACATTGGAAGGAAGTACAATGGATTCTTGGGTATTTGAGAGGTACTACCACTCAGGGATTATGTTTTGGAGGTTTAGACACTGTTCTACAGGGATATGTTGATGGAGATATGGAAGGTGATAAGGATAGCAGGAGGAGCACCACCGGGTATGTGTTTACTGTACGTGGAACAACAGTAAGTTGGAATTTGAAACTGGAAAAGGTTGTTGAACTTTAAACAACAGAAGCAGAGTATGTTATTGTTACAGAGGCTAGTAAAGAGATGATTTGGCTGCAGAGGTTTATGGAGGAATTATGTAAGAAGTAGAAGGATAGCAGGTTGCATAGTGACATCCAGAGTGCCATTCATCTTGCAAAAAACTCAGCATTCCATTCCAGGACTAAACATATACAGCTCAAGTACCATTTCATAAGCTCTATTCTGAAAGATGAACTGTTGAAGCTAGAAAAGACACATACTAGAAAAAATCCTGCAGACATGTTTACAAAGGTAGTGACGAGAGAGAAACTAAGTTCCTAATTGGTTTTAGTTGGCCTTTTAGCGTGAAGGTGAAAATGAGAAATTTTCCAAGTCCAAGATCCAACAAGTACAACAGTGGTGGAGTTGTTGTGATCAGTCTCCAAGTGGGAGATTGTTGGTTGTGGAGCTAGATCTTCCAGTCTCATAGATGATATTGTCTCAGCCGTGTACCCCATCTTTATATGATATGCAAAAGGACTGTACACTCATTCCCCAACCTTGGGGTTTGGGCCCATGGTTTACGGGTAACTCGTGGTATTTTCCCATTGTATTTCCCCTTTATAAAAAATACATTGTAATACGGTTAGGGATAAAGTATTAGGTATTATGCATTATAAAGATATCTGAGATCGTGAAGAGAGACTGTGAGACAATGAAGAGGAAGTGCAGCAGATGTGCTGCAGGTTGTATCCCTTCATTTGTTGGATGGTATAATAATAAGGACTGGCAATTTCAGTGTGGACGTAGCCCATCTTGGGTGAACCACAATATATTGGTGTCTCTTTTGTAATGTGTCTATGTGATTATATTTGCATTTTTGTTTATTGTTATTGCTCTTCGATCCTATTTTTCTAATAGAAGGAGTAGGAGGTCAGGAGATCTACTCATTTACGGATGGGTTTTCAGGCTATCACCGGATCAAAATTGCAAAGGAAGACCGACATAAGACTACATTTGTCACAGAATGGGGCTGCTTTTAGTATACATTGATGCCATTTGGATTGAAGAATGCTCCATCAATTTTTTCAAGATTATAGTTTTGGCATTCATAAATTTCTCCTCATCTATATGGACGATTGGACAGTGTATGGGTTGGTCAAAGATCACGTTGCAAACCTGAGGCTAATGCTAGAATGATGTCGGTAGTACTAGATTTCATTGAACCTGAAAAAGTCATCTTCTGTGCTCTATTCAGTATTTTACTGGGGCACATTGTCTGTAGGGAAGGAATGCTGGTAGACCCTACGAATATTGCAATTATTGTCGACCTCCTACCGTCGACGACAGTCAAGCAATTCTGAGCGACGCTAGGCCACACAGGCTACTACAGGAAGTTTATAAGAGGGTATGCAACAATCACAACACCAATGGAGAAGTTGTTGAAGAAATACGCCAAGTTTGATTGGAATGAAGACCTCCAGAAGAGTCTGGACATATTAAAAGCAAAGATGGTTGCCACACCTATATTGGAATTTCCATATGGGACAAAGGAGTTTCACGTTCACGTCGATGCATCATCAGTCTCATTAGGAGTCATCTTGGCCCATGTAGGAGAAGGCGACATCGACCACCCAATAGCCTTCGCAAGTAGGAAGTTTTCTACACTGGAGAAGAATTATACCACCACGGAGCGAGAAGGGTTGGCGATGGTCTAAGCCTTACAAAAATTTTGACACTACCTATTAGGGGCCCAATTTAAAATGTTCATCGATCACTCAGCATTGAAATACCTGGTCAACAAGCCTGTGTTTGGGGGGAAGATATGTCGTTGGTTATTACTATTTCAATAATTTGATTCTGAGATAATTGTAAAGCTAGGATGACTGAATGCAAGTCCATACCACTTGTCACTATTGTAGATATTTCTCCCTATGGATAAAGAGAAATTATCTTAGGATAAAGTAGATTAACCTAGCTCTAAGCTAAGACAAGAATGAAACAAATGTAATCTTGAATCCTAGATTAAACTAGTATTTCAGAGATTTTACATTAGAAGGAAAGGAAGAAAGGAACTCACCTCCATTGTTCGCATTTTTCCTGCTTGTAATTATGATCTCAGAATCTTCGTAATAGATCTGTGGAGACAAAACAATACACAAGCACATACAATCTTCCAATGTCTTTGAATTACAAGTTAGATACACAATCTATATAGACATAATTCATTAAATTGAAACATAATCAATACACACGAACTAGGAAACAGGCAAGTTATATTATTGAGGAGCTTGAAAAGTGCTTACGAAGGTTGCTTGATGTCCAAGCCAATCTTCCAGCTCCAATTGCTTCTACCTCTAGCTATCTCCACAAAATGTTTGTGATCATAGGTTTGATGCCCCAAAAGTCCTCCCTTGGCTCATGGAAGAACTCTCTCTTATAGCATGTGGGAAGGTTAACCAACACGAGAGAAGTGTGGATCTATGGAGTGTTTAGTGGATCAAGCCAGCCAAACAGGGAGAGGGTTAGGATCGACTCAAAGGTGGTGATCCTAACAGAATCCCTCAAAGGTTGAGATCCCAAGATCCATGGAAAAAGGCTATAACTGGACTACCACGCCACAAAGTCTAAGAATAACACAGTAGTACCGCGTCCCAGGAGAGGAGCAACACGCGGTAGTGAGGACTACTGCACCTGTATAGATGTGTAAGGCATGGTAATGCTTGCAAAATAAAACTGATTTGGGTTGGTAGGGGATAGGAAAAGAGTTTGTCTTTAGTAGTCAATCATTGGTCTTCTTATATGGGTGTTTAGTTAGTAGGGGGAAGTGTCGTCAGTGTAATTTAGTGTAAAGATGTGACACTAGATTGTTAGGTGCAATATTGAGGTATAACAGTCATGGATTGAATCAGGGGAAGAGCCAAGGAGCATTGATGAAGGATTGCAGGATGCTCAGTTGTTTAGGGTTGGAATGGTCGATGACCATTACGAACAAGTCATTTAGTTTTTGGAAATAGGGGAGGCACTTGCAGGCTTCACTACTCATCAAAAGAAGCAGCTAGTCGTCGGAGCTACAGACTTTCAATTGATTGTAGGACAATTGTATAAAATGGGTCCAGATGAGATACTTCGACGATATGTCCCTTCGCACGAACACGAGAGGATTCTTGTAGAAGCTCATGACAAGATTGTTGGAGGACACTACGGAGGATGTGCCACTGCGAGGAAGATCCTGCGAGCAGGACTATGGTGGCCTACAATGCATGGAGATGCCGCGGACTACGCTAAAAGTTGCGATGTCTGTCAATAGATAGGTAAGCCATCACGAAGGGATGAAATGCCTCAATTAACACTATTGGATTTTGAAAAGTGGGAAGTTGACTTCGTGGGACCCATCAACCCACCTGGAAAAAGAACGGGGTTGCGCTACATCATTACTGCTATGGACTACTTGACGCAATGGGAAGAAGCAATGTCGGTAAAGGATTGCTCAGCTACGATGGCAACAAGATTCCTCTTCGACAATGTGGTCACCAGGTTCAAGTGCCCAAAAATAATAATGAGTGATCAAGGGACTCATTTTGTTAATCAGACAATTGCAGCGATGACAGAGGAATTTCAAATACAACACAGGAAGAGAACCCCTTACCATTCGCAAGAAAATAGAACAATGGAGGCATTTAACAAAATACTAGAGCATGCGCTCATGAAGGTCTGCAACATGAATCGGGATGATTGGGATTTGAATATCCCTGCGATACTTTCGGCGTATCGCACAACTTGCAAATATTTGACTGGCCAGACACCGTTCAAACTCGTCTACGGGCATGAAGCTGTAATGCCGATGGAGTATATCATCCCCAGTCTTCAGATTGCAGTTGTCACAGGAATGAGTGACGATGGAGCAATAGAAAAACAATTGGCACAATTGGTATAGCTCAATGAGGACCAGTTCATCGCGGGATTTCATCAAAAGGTAGAAAAGGACCGATAGAAGGCTTGGCATGATAGCCATGTTAAACAAAATCACTTTTAGTGCGGGGATAAAGTTCTGCTATATGACAGTAAGTTTGCTAAGCACCCAGGTAATTTACAAATGCATTGGTTAGGTCCCTACATCATAGATTTTGTTACTGACGGAGGAGCGGTGCAGTTGAAGATTTTAGATGTTGCCTAAGCTAGTAAATGGGAATTGGTTGAAACCATATCACCATGATTAGGCACATAGTGGTTGAGAAACACAGTTCAAAAAAAAAAAACCGTTGATGACAAAAAGTGGAAAGCATGCAGGAAGCATGACCAGCCAGGTCGCTCGTCGATGCTTTGCATGGTTTAGCACGCGAGAGTCACATCCGAGTATGATCACTGTGGATCAGCATCACCAAATGATAGCGGAGAAGTATGATGCCAGATTCAGTTGGTTGTGGATAATATTTTGAAAATGATGAGCAAGTGTCACGAAGAAAGCATAAATACTGGTGTAAGGATTGCAAAATGCAAGTCAAAGTAGGGAGAATCCGAAGAGGCCGATTAGTGCATTGTATGATGCAATTCAGTAAGTTAGATGCAGAGAGTTAGGAAATTGGGTGAGCAAGCCCAAGGAATTTGTGGAAAAGGGAAGTGAGATAGTTTCCATGGTGCACTTCATTTTGAGCGGGAGCACTCCAGGTGCGTTAAGAACAAGAATGATGACCATGCATGAACAACTAGTGAAGGAAGCAGCGTGGACACTCGGGCAGAGCAGAGATGAGTTATCACCCGAGATGTCTAAGAGTGCAGCAGTAGTTATAAGGGTCGGGGTTTCACCAACCACTAGAACACCAGGGGCGGAGTCCCGTTGGCTCCAGCAGTGGATGGTCAAATGTGCAAAACAGATGTGCCAAAGCAGCTGGCTTCTTTCACAATTTGGAAATGACAACGAAGTTGCCCACAGGTTGCAGCAAGCCTGGAGCGCCTAAGCAAGCACAACATGGGTAGATGATCAAGTTTTCAAGAGACTGGTGGGCGCGTTCAAGGTAGATGATCAAGGTTCCAAGAGACTGGAGGATGAGTTCGAGAAGTACATGACAGCGAGCTCCAGACGTCAAGAATAGCTTCATAAGTTTACCACAGTAACAGATGAGACAGTACCAGTGATGTCCAGCTGAGATGGCTCGAGGGCGAGCCACAAGTTTGTGTTGGGGACCTGTTGGCACGGGATTAGTCCGCAGGAAGTGTGAAAGCCAACAGCTGTGAAAGGGATGATCCGTGGAAGAAAGGGTCATTCGTGGAGAACACAGAAGTGGATAGTTAGTTAGATAAGGGTCATGTGGATCATTTTGTAACCATTTAGTTTTATATAAATAGGAGTATGATTGTAAGCCTAAGGGAATCCATCGACGAATAGAACAATCGACCTTTTGAGCTCTGATCTGTTTTTTGATCTATTTTGTATCTGTGATATGATGTATTGACTGTTTTTGCGAAGGTCATTTCGCAGGTTTTAATGAATGCATGAAGATGTTTGATTATGGTTCTATCTTTGTCTTTGTTTATGTGAAATGATGAATGCAAATGTTTCTGAGATGTTTAATGCTTTATGGGTTTGGTAATTTCTGTTCATGTTAGATCATGTTGATGTGAATGTTTATGGTGAGACCTCACTCGCTCTGCGAGTGTTGCTGGAAATTGTAAAAAATTTCTGGGCCGGTGCGTAAGGGAGTTTCATTGATGGTTTGTTGACGAAAGTGTGAAGTGAACCCATGTCGATAGTCATTGTGTCAACACCAAGCCTATAGTATCATATAGAGATTCAAAATTTACTTCTAACTTTTGGAAAGGATTATTCAAAGGACTTGGCATAAGTCTAAACATGCGTAAAACTTACCACCTTTAGACAGATGAATAGACAGAAAGAGTTAACCAAGTGATTGAAGATATGTTAAGGATGTATGTGGTGGATCATCTATCTAAGTGGGAATATTATTTACACTTAGTGGAATTTGCTTATAATAATGGATGTCATGACTGATTGAAGATGAGTCCTTTCGAAGTTATGTATGGAAGAAAGTGCAATAATCCCATCAGTTGAGATAATCCAATATATAGAGTTATTGTTGGGACAAAATTATTGAACGATATGGAGAATCAGATGGTTAATATTAAGAAAAAATTGAAAGTAGATAAGATAGGAAGAAAAGCTATGCAGATCAAAACAGGACTGCTGGACAGTTTCAAGTTGGAGATCATGTGTTTTTGAAAGTTAGACCCAAGAAGAACTCCTTGAACTTGAGAAATTTCTCCAAGATAGCTACTAGATACTGTGGAAATTTTGAGGTCTTAACTAATATATGAGGTGTTTCTTAGGAGATCACTCTACCCACTAGCATTAGAGTACATCATGTGTTTCATGTGTCTTTATTGAAAAAGTATATACTTAATGCTAACCATGTAATTGATTGGAATGTGATCCAGGTAATTAGAGTAATTTTATTTTCTTTATTGATATATATATATGTACATGGTACTAATAATTTGATTGAATGGATAATGATCCTGTTGGAACCGAAAGAGGGTTTTCCAGTACAAACTATTGCCATTTTGGGCAGCAAGGTCAAGCTGCTTCAGAATCGAGAAATCAGGCAGGTAAAGGTCCAATGGACCCATTACAGCCCTAAGGATGTGACTTGGGAGTTGGAGGATGGCATGAGGGAAGCATACCCTCATCTATTTTAAAATTTTGTGGCATGTATGTAATATGCATCGAGGACGATGCATTGTTTAAGGGGGAGGGGGATGTAATACCCTAGTTGTTAAACCTCAGACTTATGATATTTTATGTGACTGTGGACTTATGTTATTTTGCATGTTAATGCGATTATGGACTTATGATCTTTGTTTGATAATAAAATTTGGACTTTGGAACTATTATTAACATTAATGCTATTATTGGCATTGTTGCTATCTTTGAATGTTGTTGTTATTGATTAATTAAACAACTGGCTCAACAACGAAAACTAAAAGAGTATGGGAGACCATGGATCTCATGGTTTGAGGGGGAATTGGGGACATCCCTATGTAATATCCTTGGAAAGACTCTACCAAGATATTAACTTTACTTCAATTTTTTTATAAAATTCACTGGTTAAATTTTTGACAATTTTTATGAACGGAGCAGGAAGTAAGTGATGGGGATTGAGGAAAAATATGAGGATGGTAGGATGAACAATCAATTCTGGAATTTGTATGAGGTGTGTGCAGCAGAAGAAAATCAGATCAGAGTGAAATTCCTAAGCACAAAGCACTGGGGCCATTTGTTGGTCACCCTATATGCCAATTAATTACAACTAACACACAAGATGCTCAATATAAATTGTCAACCCAAGGAAGTCTTTTATTTCAATGGAAATAAGCACAATCTATGCATAAACATTTCCAGAAGTTGATTGAGTGAATGGAGATGAATGATCCTACCTATCTACTCAGCCAAACTCATTCCATAAAGAAACTAATATAACTCATACATCTAGGAATTCAAAGTGCAACTACCTTCCTACAGAAATCAACCTAGCAATTATTGATATAAGAATATAAATGAACTAGATTACTTTTGCAAGAAGTTAAATCCTATAATTATCAAACTACAGTATTCAATCTTTACCAAAATGATTCATCTAGCAACTACTGAACTCAATCATAATCTGGCTAATCTATGAATTCAATAAAGATACAAGAGCAACCAAAATTAGAAAATAAGCTTGAACTCTAAATTGATAAATATTGGAAATCCTAGAAAGCATAAATAACTGAAAGGAATGGAATATGAGCTTGGCTGTAACAACTATTGAACACACATGCATAATAAAAAATAACCTACATAGTTGACTGTCACACCACATAGTTGCAACTATTCAGAATGCAAATAATCAAACTACCAAGAAAAGAACGCAATTGTAATTTCTCTGTTGCAGCTACCAGTAACATGCCTAATGCAATTCCACAAACACACAACAGGAAATAAATCTAACTACCTACTTAATTCGGCAATCTCTGTGAGAAGGCGGGCCCTGGACTTCTAACAGAGGCGCTGTGAACTACCACAAATTAAGACACAAAAATAGAAATAACTCTGATCTTCATTAAAGATGGTACCACAGTCTCAGTTCTCTGTTACAACCTGTAGCAAATGATAATTAACCAACCTCGGAATCTTAAAGCCTTCCCATATTTATACATGCAAAATACAGTTCGTGATCCACTATTTTCATGCAGCAATGAAGATCTTTGATCTTCGTGCTGTAGAGTTACAGCTAAACTGTTACAACCATAATGAATGAGGCCATTAATCATGAAGGATGTTGTTACTCTGGCAGTCAATGGATCAATGGTTTAACAAATTGAAAGGCATCCTGTCTGTTGCAGCTATGCTATGTTTTTGCGACCTGTTACAGCTTCACATGGAGAGATGTGTTGTCCCTTGGAATATGAGGAATCAAATCAGAAGAGTAACAGCTGGCACCACGTATGATTCTTTCCCAAGGCATTGCGATTGATACACCTGTGCTTTGATCTTAACTTAATGAAATCATCACAAGTTAGCATAAATCGAAGGCTAGAATTCATAACCGTAACAAATTAGGCATTTAATTAAATGAAGCAATAATAAATTATAACTTGTCAGGATTGCTGATTGTTCTGGAAAAGGCATGTATATGGTTTATGAAAGTAGGGTGTAACTGGGAAAAATGATGAAATAGGTATGGTAAAAAAGGGGCATTTCCAGGGCCCAACATCTCCCCTCAACTATCCAATTGCATGTACTCATGCAACAACTTCCACTAGTCTGAATCTGAATCTAGACTGAACCTGTGAAGATTGGTAAGATTGTAGGAAAATTCCATTGGTTCCCCATGATGCACAAATCCCTAACAGGAAGCCCATTTCTACCAACACTACTTCTCCTCCTCTTTAGTCAAAACATAACTATTTCTATAAGGACTCACACACATCCATATGAGAGGAAACTTGAATCTTAACCCAAGCCACCCAGCTCCACACTTTTTCATGCACTGCACATACCCAAGCACCCTTGCTAAAGCCTTCTTAAAATTCTCAAAGCAATATGGATCCCCTTCTTTCAAGGCTGTAGAGGAATGTAACCTTCTGTACTCACTAATCTACAGGGAATGCTGTTGATTACTAGAAATTATCCCAACATAGGAAGTGATGATTCTATCTTGCAAATTCTCCAAGTGTTGAACAATCTCAAGAAATTCGAGGGCCTTTGCATACCTGGCCTTGAGTCCTATTGGAAGCCGAGGTTCATTTCTAATCCAAAGAGTGGCATTTTCCTCATTCTTTGTGATGGTTTGGAAGGCATCTCGCCATTTTACATGCTTGATGACAAAAGAATCAAATGCTCTTAGCTAAATATCCCCCAAATGGGGAACAGGATTGCAAGGGATTCGACATAGCAGGCTTTATCATGTAAATATAATACACACAACAGATTTTGCTCCTCATCATTGCTTGCCAGGAAAGTTTCTGAAAACTGGGAGGTTTTTATTAGCTCAAATGGGCTTCCTTCTTTTAATGCCCTCATCTTGAATAAAATTGTCTGTTTGTAAAGAAAGACAGGGTAAGAAGGGGATGGAGCCCTACAACTTAGTAATTCCTGGGAAAGAGTATACAATTGATGATTTTCTTGTTGTATGGACTTGAATTTCCTCAATTCTGCCAATTCCTTTTGAACATTTTCCCACTGGACTTTCTGGAAGAACAATTCCTCAACCCATTTCTCTCTCAATCTTCTGACAGTATTTCTATATTCATGGAGGGGGACCATTCCTTCTCTGCACTGAGCAATATATTTCTTCCATTTATCTAGCTCAAGATTTAGTGAGAAAATATTTTTCTCCAATCGCTGAATTCTTCCATCCACTACATCTTTTTCATCATCATAATATAAATTAATGATGCCTTGACATGGTAGCATTCTTACCTTATCACCAGATGTTCCAACTTCCCTATTTTGGATTGACAGTGTAGCAGCCTCATCCTCCATTGGTGTTGAAGTGACCTCTGTTTGTATTAAAATCTCAACAATTGATTCTGGAAATGCTGGTTCTTGTGTGACAGCATCCTTTCTCTACATTTCAACCTCTTCCACCTCGGTTTGAGTTGAAACCTCAACAAACATTTTTGAAGATATTGGTTCTTGTGTAACAACATTTTCTCCTTGGATTTTACCTTCAACAACTTCAGTCCGAGTTGCAAATTCAATAAATATTTCCAAGGGCATTGGTTCTTGTGTAACAACGTCCTTTTCCTTAATTTATCCAAGTTGTTGAGAAGGTTCCTAGACTACCTCAATGTCTGCTGAGCAATGAGATTGTTCCATGAGTAATTATGTATCTCCTGATGGATGTGTTTTCATATCTTCTTCTTCTTCTGGTTCCAGATCCAGGATTAATTCTATTCCTGGATTATTTCCCCCCATCAGCTCAAATGCGGGAACTTCTCCTTCTTGCTTTGTCCATTCAGGTGCTTGTGCAACAAGGTCCACCAATATGACTTTATGCCCTTCCAATTTATATATGTCTCCACATTCTGAGCATATCACTTTTCCCGGCTCTTCATGGATCAAATAAGGGAATGAATTTTCCACTTGGTCTGTAGCTTCCACCAATATATCCAGACTCCTCTTTTCTTGTTTCCTGCTTATTTTCTTCCATTTCTCCAATTCATTTCTATTGGGCCTAGCTCAGATGGGGCATTTTTTAACAGAAAGAATTTTGAGAACTGCGGAGCTAAGCACAGTTAAGTTTGAACAATTTTGGGATAAGTTTTGGTATGCTGCGAAGTTGCACACCGCATAGTGTCAGAGGAGCTGCAAGGTCGGTGATGCAAGGAGTACAATGCCACGATGTGCCATGTCAACAGAGATCCAGCTAAGCGGAGCATGAACGGATGAAGGAAGTTATTTTGGTTAGGTCACAGAAGACCTATTTTTGGCAAAGATCGTCGATCACTACCAAGCAATGGGTAGGTGCAAATCGAAGGTAGGTGACTGATCACAACAGACATAAGACTACTACTACTCGAACCAGTCATCTAAGGCCGGAAAAGAAGGAACAGATCGGTGGAAGTAACTTGTTGGCACGTGCGTGACAGAAGATCCATTGCCAGATACTAGTAGTTCGGGTTTGGGAAAATGTAGCTAGGGTTTTACCCCTAGCTTGTTCAAATGAGCACCTACTAAGGAGAATGGACTCCTTAGTAGCAGTTCAGTAAATGGAAATAATTAAGCTAAAACAAAAATAGAAACTACTCTAAACATGTGCATGAAAAATAAACAACAATTTGTAAACAATGGTTTTGTATTAATATTACCTTCAATGTGAAGGTTGATGAAGCTCATTGCAATATCCAAGAGGGTTGCTCCAAGCTCCAATGTGCTCCTTCTCTTTCTCCAATGGTGGGAATGGGCCAAAAGGGGCTCTCAAGGTGAAAGTAGTTCAATGGTGAACTAGGGTTTCGAGAGAGATTTTGGCAGAGTAAGGGTATACTTGATTGTGGATATGAAATAAGGGATCTCCATCACCTATTTATAGTTTTTTGGTGGTGGAGTGCTGACCCATGGTTTTGGGAACCATATGGTTTTGGGCAGCTGTATAGGGTTTTTTCCTCCTTTTCCTCATTATTTTATATTTTTTATTCCCTTTTTAGGGGATTTTTGCTATTTTTAGAGGAATTTTGGATATTTTTGGAGGAAAAGGGGGTTTTTTAGCCTTTTTGAGGCTATTTTGATGGTTTTGTGTCCTTTTGGAGGCTTTTTAATGGGATTTTTTGGGATTTTAAGGGAAATATGGTAGGAAAATGGACAAATGAGCCATGTAATGTGGTAGATGAGGTAGTGAACACTTTTTGGGTGTTGACATAAAAGTGTGATAGTTTTGTAAACCTAAGGATTCTGCCTTCGTAAATGTAAAGACATGACCTACGGGTCTTGATCTATAAATAAGGTAATTTTGTAAAGGAAAGGGAGAAATCTCATTTTTGTTGATATTATTGAATATTGTGATATCTGTTAGATAAAATCATTGTAAAGGATCTGTAGTTGAGTGCACAGAGACCTAATTTAGAGAGAGAGAGAGAAATAAGAGCATCTGCAGCTGAGTGTGCAGACGAAGAACTATTGTACCCTTTCCGAGATAAATAAACAACATCTCTTGTGGATGTAGCTTCCCATCTGGGGGGGTGAACCACGTTAAACCAATGTGTGATGTGATTACTATGTATGATTGTCAATAGTTGTTATTTAATTTACTTACAGTGCATGCATAAGTTACTATTATCTTATACGTGTTTATTTTTATCTATATTCACCGCGGAAGATATGGAATAAGATGTTAATAGTTTAGGTATGGATGAATATTAGCAAGAAAGCACCTATAAGTCTCAAATGAATGGATCGATGAGATAACCACACACTTAATTGTTAAGGATTGAATCGCAGTATCAAAGCACAGAGCACTACGTATCTCACTTATCTGCATAATTCATGATGTTTCTCAATCTGAGTAATGATGAATGCTTAAGGATTATCGAATAAGATTGAGTAGAAGTGATTAAGTATCATAAACCCCACTACGTGACCCATGGACGCGCTGAGGGTGCGAATATCTTTGTTCCTGAATATTCACGATGCGAAGTAGAAGACTTTGTGCAGTCACTAAACGTAGTTGCACAGTCCGTCACCGCACTGTGCCTTAATTAGTTGAATCACTCACTTCACAAGGTTTTGTAAACCTGCTTCTGCAACCACCCCCTCAACTTTTCCTTGGGTGAGACCTCAGGCTGCTTGTAGTTTGTTGCCGAAAGGGCCAGTGAATAGGGTTTTTTGTTGGTATCTGGTACCACAAAGAACCTGGGTCTACATTGGAAAACCTCTAGAACAGTGCTGTGACCAACAAATGGTTCCGTTGCCACTCTAAGACCAGTGATGCGATAGTGTATTCAGAAAAGTAATGTCCAACAGTTGGCATCTAGAAAAGAAAGAGATCTGGGCTTGGTGCGATAAGATTGAAAGAGACTTCGCAAAGAAAGAAAACAGACATCCACGAAATTTTTTGGGCGTCATTTCCAAACGAGCTACATGAGTGGATATCGCGCCTAGAAGAAAGAAAAAATTGTTCCCAAGGTGAAGTACCTACAGAGTGTAGTCCGGAGCTTACTAAATAGCTCAAAGCAATCGACAGCCCACCATTGCAAGCAGTTGACTTCTGGGTCGATAGCATACTACAAGGTTTTGTGACTAAGTTTGTTGTAGATACGCTGAAATCATACAGCCAAGCTGAAGCATACTTTTTCAAAGGATTCAGAGGTAAGTTCCTGAAAAAATTCAACCTATATATTAAAATGCTTTTAGCTGAGAAAGGTTTTTTAAGAATGAAGCAATAATTCTAAATCTGTCATGGTAGAGAATACATACATTGATTCTGACGAAGAAAACCATACTTTGATAAGTGGAAAGAGATACAAACTTACTAATGAGAAGAAACCCACATCCTCTAGAAATCGTATAGATACCGAAATTCCATGTGATCCCAATAATATGAACACTCAGTTATCAGCCACAATCCAATGCATTATACCTCAGAGTCAATCAGTCTAGAACCCACCCACTACGAGTGTTGTGCATCCCATTCCACATATCAATAATACTAGTAACACCACAAGAGCAAGTGCTCACAGCACTACGACTTAGACTATTCTGCAGAATACTGTCCCTAGCACAATCCAGTAGCCTATGTCTACTTTTTCACAAGGATCAGTTCCAGAACAGTACACAATCCAGAAGGAGAATGACAGATAACGATATAAAACTGTCGATATTCAAAGGAACGGGTCAAGAAGACCTTGATCAACATTGGTTTCTATGCGAAGCCGTGTGGAGTTTTAAGCAAGTGACAGATGATCTTATAAAGAGAGCGCAACTCATAACTACTTTTAGAGACAGAGCGCTGCACTGGTTTATGAAGTATTCTCAAGCACAACAAAGAACCTTAGCAGACATCAAGACCACGATTGCAGCAGAGTTTAAAAAGCCCAAATCAAAATCACAGTGCATAACAGAGTTGAAAGAAATCAAGCAGAAACCTACAGAATCAGTATGGGAATTCGACCAAAAATTCAAAACATTGTTGGACCAAGTGAATTTTGTGATAGCTCCGCAACAACATCAAGAATGGTTCATTACTGCATTGTTGCCCCATATCAGACAACCATTGATGCAACAGAAGGTTGTATCTCAAGCTAAGGCCTTGGATACCGCAATGAAATTGGAAGCCTCACCAATTGGAGAAAGTAGTTTTGGGATGATACAAATCCATAACCAATTGGCTACCTTGACATTAGAATTATAAGGTATGAAAAATGGAAAAGAACAACGACATGAACAAAGACATGAAGTTTGGTGCACAAGATGCAAAGGGGAGGGCCACACTAGAGAACATTGCCCCTTATTTCAATATTATCTTAATAGTGGCACACCAAACCCAATAAATATGAATCAGAACTAGGCGCCATGGTGTGAAATTTGTAGAACTAGAGGACACCGGCCTGAGGATTGTTACCTCATACAAAAATATGTCAAAACATCTAAAAACCTATACTGTAATTTCTGTAAATCAGTTGAACATGATGAGTCCAACTGTCGTGCATATGAATTAATGACTGAAAGAAAGAGAGATATGGAAGCAATGCAAGGTGATGGAATGTACTGCATCCAAGAGGAAAATCAACCAAAGCAAGAAAACACCCATTATGATCAAGGAGGATATAGAAGCCATGGTGGTGGATGTCGCAGGAGAGGAAGAAATACTGGTCAAAATCAAGGAAGAGGAAGAGGCCAGGTCATATGATATAACTGTGGTTGGCCAGGTCATGTATCAAGAGAATGTACTAATCCATGCACCACATTCAATTACTGTAAATCATTTGATCATGTGATTGAAGATTGCCCCGTGCTTGAGGTAGAAATGCAGAAGAGGAGAATAACAGAAACACCGAACCCTAACATCTAGTTGTTTGCATCAGAAAACAGACCTACAGGTCAGAGCGTCAATGCAGTAATGCAAAGTGGCATTGATACAGGAAAACACAACAGCGCAGAAGCCTCGACTTCTGGGACAAGTGATCCTAAGAAGAACCCTAGAGAAACAGTAGGAATTAGAAAATCTCCTGGGAAAGCACCTCCATTGAATTTACATAAAAATAAGGAAATATTTAAAGAAACGCGGGACATGTTTAAACAACCACCACCTACTTCACCAAGGATCTTGTTGCAAAGTGAAGTACCACAAATAGAAGATATGCCATTGGCATATGATCAAATGCGCACTGCACCAGATACATCTATTTTTTTTGCGCAGTTTCTACAAAGTTGCATCAAGTTATTAAAAAATAAAGACACTCTAATGGAATTTGAAAAACTAATAAATTAGTATGAATCATTTAGTAAGAAAGGAATAACACATGGCGCAGTACATAACATTAGAAGTCCCAAAAGAACCGGTAGGGAAATGCGGTTCACTGCACAGATAGGATATTACTTGATGGATGAGATCATTCTTGATCTCAGATCTGAAGTAAATGTCTTGACCAAGAAAACATGGCAAGCAATGGGAAAACCAAAATTACAATGGTCACCTATACAGTTAAGAATGGCTAATCAAGGCATAGTTATACCGCTGGGAAGGTTAACCAATACCATTGTCGACATTGATGGAGTGTGGAGTTATGCAGACTTCAAAGTAATTGAAATTGTAGATGATAGCAATCCTTATCCAGCATTGCCAGGCATCGATTGGGTAATGACGAACTCCACTGTCATCAATCTGAAAACAATGAAAATGATATTTGAAGGTAATGACATAAGGGTTGTCGCACCATTGGATCTTTCACAGGGGGAGCGATATGTTGAACCTATTCAAGAAGAGTACAGAGCTCAAGACCTTGACCATATCTATAAAATGACAACAAATACTACAGATTATACTCATCCCACCGTAGATGGAACGCTCATTTAGCGTTGCGATAGTTCTTGCATCTCAGACTTTGACACAGGATTAGAAAACTGGCAACACAGAATGCATGAAGTATCTGCCAAGAGATGCGCGACAATTACAAAGTCACTTCGCTGGATTGGAAAATAAGTAAGTCCAATCCCCACTTATGATGGTACAACTAATGTTTATTCATTTATCAAATAATACATTGTAGCAGTTGCAGATGAACATCGCATCTCAGCGTTAGACATGGCACTCCGTGAAACACCTGCTAAATGGTGGACCACACATAAAAAGACATTGACAACCTGGGACAAGTGCATAATCAAACTACAGATCAGATTCACTAATAAGGCAACACTACCATTTGAGAAATATAATGGCCAGACAGATACAAAGGATCATATTAGAGCATGTGCAAAAGCGTGGGAAGAAAGACCACAGATAGAATGCATACATCTATTTGTGCATACATTGGAGGAACCTATTCCAAAGAAATGGTACCTCGAGGAGGAACTGTGCAGAGGAACAACGAAATGGTCTGTCCTTACTATGAGTTTCCAAAAGGACTTTAGTTTTGAAGACAACCATCCAACTATCCAAGACGCGCTGCAGCTTATCAAGGAAAAGATATTTACACCAGATCCCACGGAGGAAAACATAACACCAGAAGAATTTTTTGAAGCAAACAATGTACTTGCAAGTCTACAACCAGATTGGATAGAAAAAGTAGAGCAAGTCATTGGCTGCTATAACTTAGCTGAAAAAGATGAACATAAGGAACACAATGATGACGAGGACTCATGCAATATAAATATCCCTGAATCTAAAGGAATGCACGAAGTAGAAGGATCTCCATTAGATATTCTTGACATGAGTGGACTAGTCAAAACAAAGAAAGTGAACATCGGTACTAGTGAAGAGCCAAAGTTCGCAGCAATAGGAGACTACTGGGATGATGATACAATTGTGGATATCGCAACTATATTACAGGAATATCAGTAAATATTCCCAACGAAATTCACAGAAATGAAAGGTATTCTAGGAGACTTAGGAGTGATGAGAATTCCTCTTAAACCTGGATCAAAACCTATTAAGCAAAGACCATATAGACTGAATCCGCGCTACAAAGAACGAGTTAAGGAAGAACTTGAAAAGATGCTCGATGTAGGAATCATTGAGCCGATTGAAGAATCTGAATGGATAAGCCCAATGGTCATCCAAGACAAGAAAACAAAGGGTGAGATTAGGATCTGTGTTGATCTCAAAAAGTTGAATGATGCCTCTATGCATGATCCATTTCCTACACCCTTTACCGATGAATTACTTAATAACGTTGGAGGGAATGAAGCATACTCTTTTACTGATGGATTTTATGGATACCATTAGATAAAAATTGATCCAGTCGATAGGCACAAAACCACTTTTGCAACAGAATGGGGGTCGTTCCAATATACAGTGATGCCTTTTGGCTTGAAGAATGCACCAGCCATATTTTCAAGAGTGGTGATCGCAGCATTTAAAGAATTCATCCACAAGTTTTTAGAAGTTTACTTTGATGATTGGACCATTTTTGGGTTACTGAAGAACCATGCCGCGAACCTCAAAATGATGCTGGAAAAATGTAGACAGCATCATATTTCATTGAATTTAAAGAAATATATTTTTTGTGTTCCTTATGGGATTCTACTGGGACATATCGTCTGTAAGCAAGGATTGATGGTTGATCCTGCGAAGATCACAGTTATTGTAAACTTGCCTACACCAAATTCCATTAAACAATTGTGCACTACACTAAGCCATACCGGATACTATAGGAAGTTCATAAAGGGGTATGCATAGATAACTGCAGCAATGGAGAAGATTTTAAAAAAGGATGCACCATTCAATTGGAATGAGGACTGTGAGAAAGGATTCGACACATTGAAAGAAAAAATGGTCACTACATCGATCCTAATTTTTCCAAACTTGGAAAATCCATTTCATGTACATGTTGATGCTTCATGTATAGCATTGGGTATTGTTCTCGTGTAGCCAAGAGAAGGAGGAATTGATCATCCCATTGCATTTTCGAGCAGAAAGTTGTCATCTGTTGAGAAGAACTATACCACTACTGAAAGGGAAGGACTTGCAATGGTATATGCACTACAAAAGTTTAGACACTATTTGCTTGGTGTGCACTTCTCAATGTTTACTGACCATTCTGCATTAAAATACCTGGTCAATAAGCTAGTGTTAGGGGGGCAAATATGCAGATGGCTCTTTTTCTTCCAAGAGTATGATTTTGAAATAGTAGTTAAACCAGGAAGATTAAATTTAGGACTTGATCATCTATCAAGGATCGAGTCAGGAGAGGAACCTACGAATCTAGAAGACAATCTGCCTGATGTGCAATTGTTTGCTATACAAATTGCCGATTATTATTATCAGGATATCATTGACTTTTTAACTACTGGGTTCGCACCTACAGAATTCACTACACAGCAAAAGAAACAACTTGTAGTCCAAGCCATATACTTCACTATTATCGTAGGACAACTCTACAAGTTAGGACCTGATGAAGTGCTGCGACGATGTGTATTAGAACATGAGAAGCAATTTATATTAGCTGGTGCACATTTAGGAGTCGCAGGAAGGGCTACTGCAAAGAAGATATTGTGCATAGGGCTATGGTGGCCCACAATTCATAAAGACTCCAAAGAATATTGCCAAAATTGTGATGTCTGTCAGAGGATAGGGAAATCGTCAAGAAAAGATGAAATGTCATTGTACACTCAGCTGACTTTGTAGGCATTCGAGAAATGGGAAATTGATTTTGTGGGACCTATTAACCCACCGAGGAAAAGAACTGGTGCGAGGTACATTATTACAGCAATTGATTACCTCACCAGATGGGTAGAAGCAAAACCAGTCAAAGACTGTAGCACAGCTATAGCTGCGCAATTTATTTTTGAGAACATCCTTACACGATTTGGATGCCCAAAAATTTTGATGAGTGATCAAGGCACCCATTTTCTAAACAGAACTATTGAAGCTTTGACTGAAGAGTTCTAAATCCATCATCAGCACAGTACGCCTTATCACCCACAAGTGAATGGCACTGTTGAAGCATTTAATAAAGTACTTGAGAATGCGCTAACCAAGATATGCAATGTAAATCGTGATGACTAGGACCTGTGCATTCCATCTGTATTATGGGCGTATAGAATGACATGTAAGAAATTAACTAGACATACAACTTTTAGATTGGCTTATGGACAAGAAGCAATAATGCCAATGGAGTACATTATACCCAGCTTGAGAATAGCCACATTTACAGGGATGGCAGATCTGTTGAAATATTGTAACTTCTAAGAATATTATATTTGTACTTTATTATTTTGGAGATGTTACATCCCTCCGAGGTGACCCTATTGTATATTCGGAGATGTTTATTCCTCCGATGGATTGTGGTAACTAGGGTTATTAAATCTCCCATATGGGGGTCGGCCCCGAGTTAACTTATTAGGGGTTATTAGACTCTCTTAGGAGAGGTCGGCCCCATAGGGTAAAAAGTCAGTCGGGAAACAAGTATAAATAGAGGAGGATGTTCCTCACTTAGCTCACTCATCCATCACTCAGAAAGTAGCGTACAAGTGAGACAGAGGTCTGCATAGGAGGTAGAGAAGGAGCTCTAGTCTTGGACTACATCTTGTATTTGGTTGATCATCTTATTGAGGAAAGATTTGCTGGGTTTTCTACCCCATGAGGGTTTCCCAGGGTAAAATCTCTGTCTATCTTGTGATTGTGTTTCTTTCAGTGATCTTGCTAGTCAAATTAGTATAAACTTAACAAGATCGCGTAGCACTAGAAGAAAGACTGTTACACTTGGTTGGGTTGGAATAAGAGCGCTTTATCGCGGGATTCCACTAGCAAGTGCAGAAAGAACTAGAAAAAGCATGGCATGATCGCCACATCAAAAATAAGTCTTTTCAGGTAGGCGATCTAGTCCTACTATATGATAGTAAATTCATGCAGTTTCCTGGAAAATTTAAAATGCATTGGCTTGGACCATATACTGTAATAGATGTTACTAACGGTGGCGCAGTCCAGTTAGCTGCTTTAGCCGGTGATACACTACTCAATTTGATAAATGGAAGCAGACTAAAGCTTTACCGCGATAGTCCTACTCCACAGCATCCAATATGACCATAATGAAGGAAACGTTTCTAGGTGCAAAATATAGTCGAAATTGGGCACTAGAAACTGTGGAAAAGTCTATACATAGACTTGTAGAGATAGATCTATACAGCACACTGCGAAAAAAAAAAATTATATACCACGAAATCACTATGCAAAACCAAAGATTGCCTACCGCGCAGTTTGAACGCAAGGCTCCAGAAAATAGCCGCTATAGTGTCGATTGGGAATATAGCCATTATACAGTAGTTTCCTACCGACCGCTTGGGCATTTAAAGCACAGATAGCCGTTCTGAGCACAATTTTGAAAGACAAGACACAAGAAGTAGCGGATTTCGCCAACGGATACCACCATTAAATGGATATCTATCCGTTCAAGGGCACGGAGGAGGGTCCGTCGCACCTATAAATAACACTACATATCGTCTCGTGGGTGTATCAAACACTTAGAATTTTCTGTAAAAATGTCTGTCTGAGCTAGTTTTCGTAAGCCGTCTACAACCGTTGAAAGTATTTGCATGTCTAAGAGATTTTCATTTGAAGAAGAGTTCACGGTTGAAGAGACTGTAAGGTTGTTCCAACACGGAGGAATTGATGAATTAATGAGAACCCCAAACAAGAAAATCATTATAGAATCAGAACAAAATCCAAGAAGATCACCAAGACACAACCCCTCAATGCAAGACAAAGGGAAAAATCCAATAGCGCTGAGATCAAAACTACCGAAGACAAGTTCGGTAGGGCCAAATAATCCCCTTTCCGATAAAGAGATACCTTTAACTATGACTCCAAACTACATCTCACCGCGTACAGTGGATGTGCTGACCATTAGACTGCTGAAGAGTCCAAAGTATGAGATACCACTCTCACCAATATCGAAGCATGTTGAGGTGGACAAAAATCTGTTAGGAAAGATTCCAGAATGCAAATGGGAGGACTATGATCTGTTAGCAATGCAGAAGGAGAAGCCAACTCAACCAAAGTTCCCATAGTTCCAGCCTGACAAATACATGTGCTGGAAGAAGAATGCAAAGGGTGATCTCACCTTGGTCACCGAGAGTTGGTTGTTCGGAGTAGCCAAGTCAGGGCTACTCAACCTGTTAAGACTCCCACATTTCGACAGTTCACTGCAGCTCAAAGCGGTGGTAAGAACTCTTATGGATCACATCCACGAAGGATATTTATGGCTAGACCAGAATATCGACTTGACAATTGACTTAATCCACCGTATAACAGGATTAAGCAAAAGGGGAGAAGACCCAAGGAAGTTTTTCCAAGGGAAGACAAAGGATAAAGAGTTAGCAACATTGATGAAGCAAACACAATCTGTGATAAAAGGGAAGCGAGGCTTCCAGACGGATGACATAAAGGATGAGGCAATAAGGTTTGTCATGCAGATTTTAGCAGGTAAAATCTTAAGAAAGTGCAGATTGTTAGAAGTAAACATAGGCACAGTACTACTTGGAACTGCAGCTGCCGAAGGACAAGAATTCAATTGGTGCCAATATCTATTAAATGAGTTCTTTGAAGAACTGAATGATACACAAATCAATGGTGGAAACTTCCACATCACCTGGCTCATCATATTGATTGGCTTCCTATGGTGGAGGGAATCGAAGCACTATGTCGGAGTGGTCACAAACACTTCGGACTGCAGAGGTTCTCGATTTCAAAATCTATGGGCAAACTTGAATCCAGAAAGACAGCACAAGACAGCGCTGGTCTTTTACACATATTACGACCAGCTGTGCGGGGCCATCATGCTTACACCTCGCATTCCAAAGCAAGTAACAAGCAAATATATCTGCATTATAAATTTTTATGCTGCGATGAAATGCATATCCATTTCAGCCAAAACGTAGAAAAAGAATGTTGATTGGTACCCGGGAAATTACCATATGTATGAGGAAGATATTGAGAATATCATGAAGGAATGGCTAGTTGAATTCCGAGTTGAGGTCGTAGATATCCAAAGTGATTCTGGCAAGGATAACCCTATCCCGTGTCCCATAGTAGAAGATAAAGATTCAAGCAAAAGGAAGGATGTTGGAAGTCCTTCGGGGCAAAAGGAAAAAAGGAAGAAACATAAAGCAAACAAAGACCAATTAGACACAGTGCTTCGTGAAGATGATTATTTAATGATTGACCAATTAGTGATTTGGTCAATAGCCTAAAGACAGAGAAGGAAGACATGGAGATTCTCCATGAATCTGAAATTGCTTCCCTGAAAGCGCAAATCAACCCACAGACTCCACCAGGTGAACAACAATTGAGAGAGGGAGTAGTGAAGACCGCGGCACAGAATATTGCCATTGAAGTGACTAAGTGCCAAAGTCTACTGGAAGAAGCATTGAAGGAATTTAATGCCCTTGAAGAAGACCAACAATTGCTCGAAGTAAAGAAGGAAGTGAAAGAAAAACAAGAAGCACTAGAAAAGATGGGTGAGGAAGCTAAGGCATTACCAGCAAGGGAGAAACTCCAAAAATACAGAGAAATCAACACCCTAAAGAAGGAAGTTAAAGCTTTGTGAGAGAAGGAGATAGAAATGGGCGGTAAGCCGCAACCATTATTAGAGGACGCCAGCACGATCTCATAGGAGATTGAAGAAAAGTTAAAGGAGCTGAACAAGAATCAAGAGCAGGTAGAAGGCTAGATCGGCTAGGAGATAACACTTGAGATGATGGCTATTTTGCATGCAGTACAGAAGTGGCGCCCATACCTATTAGGGAATCATTTCTACATCAAGACTGATCATCAGAGTCTGAAATATTTCTTGGACCAGCGTGTCTCCTCCCCGGCACAATAGAAATGGGTTAGAAAACTCATGGGTTATGACTATGAGATCACTTACAAGAAGGGTAAAGACAATATTGTGGTAGATGCTCTTTCTCGCACATTTGATGCCCAAGGTTCTCTTTCAGCTATTTCTATGCCTGTTCCAAATTGGTTGCAATCTGTTCAACAGGGTTATGTCAATGACTCCTCCTTATCTCAAATCATCTAATGCTTGACCAACAACCCTTCTGTTGTACCACATTACTCTTGGGATGGTGCTTCTCTGCGATACAAGGGTCTTCTGGTGCTTCCCCAGAGCACAGATCTTCAACAGGCTGTCTTCTATGAACTCCATGCTTCTCCATTGGTAGGGCACTCGGGGTTCCTCAAAACGTATGAACGAGCACGGCGTAACTTCTTTTGTCTGGGCATGAAAAGGACAATTCAACAGATGGTGGCCGAATGTGATACCTGCCAACGCAATAAGGGTGAAACAACACTCCTTCCAGGATTGCTTGAACCCTTGCCCATACCTACACGGATTTGGACAGATATTTCTATGGATTTCATTGAAGGGCTCCCTAAATATGGCGGGAATACAGTGATTCTCGTTGTGGTTGATTGCCTCTCCAAATATAGTCATTTTTGTGCTCTCATCCATCCCTATAAAGCCTCCTCCGTCGCTCAAATTTTTCTGGACCAGATCTTTCGTCTTCATGGCATCCCTTCTTACATTGTCTTGGATCGTGATGCGACTTTCAACAGTCATTTTTGGACAGAACTATTTCGCCACACTGGCACCAAACTGAAGACGAGTTCAGGGTATCACCCACAAACAGATGGTTAGACTGAAATTGTCAATAAATGCTTGGAAACTTATCTTCGTTGCTTCACCTCGGAACAACAACATTAGTGGGAAAAATGGCTCCCTCTCATTGAATGGTGGTACAATACCTCTTACCACACTGCCTCTAAAATGAACCCATATGAAGCAGTCTATGGTCAGGCACCTCCATCTCTTCTTCCATACACCCCCACCAGTTCACCAGTTCAGGAAGTTGACACGGTCCTTCGAAACCGCAATCAGATTCTTCACATTTTGCGGGACAATCTTCACATGGCAAGAAATCGCATGAAGCAACAATCTGATCAACACCGTTCTGAGCGCACTTTTCAAGTCGGCGATATGGTTTTTCTTCGTCTCCAGCCATACAAACAATCATCCTTGAAACTTAAAGGGCGTCATAAGCTCACTCCAAAGTTCTATGGGCCATATCGGATTCTTCAGAAGATTGGGTCCGTTGCTTATAAATTGGAACTTCCTCCTTCTTCCCGCATTCATCCAGTCTTTCATGTCTCTTGTCTGAAGAAAGTTCTTGGCACCAACATCAGTGGACAAACGATTTTACTCGAACTGGATAATGAAGGATCCATCCTTTTGGAGCCAGAGGCCATCCTCAATCGGCGCACGCGTCAGCTTCGCTCTCGCTCTATCATAGAGGTCTTAATTCAATGGCATGGCATGCAACCAGAGGATGATACATGGGAACCACTCCTTCAGATTCAACAACAATTTCCACATCTAAAGCTTTGAGGACAAAGCTTTTTTTTAAGGGGGAGGGGATGTTAGGAACCCATGTCTTTACTTTGTTAGTATGTTGTTGTTGGACGCATATGCTTTGTAAGTCGTCCTGTAGTATCTGTTGATCAATAGTTTGTGTTATTGTTGTTGGCGCATATGCTTTGTAAGTTGCCGTAGTATTGTTGATCCATAGTTTGTAACGGCCCATGGTTTTGACCCATAGTATTGGCGCCTAGAATTAGTATATAAGTGTGTGTTGAGACCTATGAAGGCACCATGAAGTTAATTGTATTGAGCTTGATCAAAGGAGGTTGCCCCCTCGAATTGGCCTGTGATCAATATAAAAGTGATTCTGAGTTCTGTCATTTCTGCTATTTCGCATATTCTTGTTAATTAATTGTTGCAGGTGCATCACAGTTATTTTGGTTAGGTCATAGAAGACCTATTTTTGGCAAAGATCGTCAATAACTACCAAGCAGTGGGTAGGTGCATGTCATGTCCCAAATTTGGAATTGGGTCACAATGGCCTAATCACATTGGCCATATTCATTAGAGTTTGTAAAATTGATGTTAAAAGTCAAATAATTGCCAAGGAGAAAAATTACTAGTTTCCTAGGTTTGGGGTGGAAGCTTTGGGATTTGGAATAATTGGGATAATAAATGATGTTTGAACATTAGAGTGGCATAAATATTTAATAAAGGATCTAAATAAATATATACAAGTGAAAATCAAAGTGGCATTTGATCATGAAGACACATGGAGGAAGTGGGACCCACATATGGCTAGATTTCCCCACTACACTTGGCATCATTCTCTCACCAATTCGAATTCAAGGTGAATGGTAACATACTTGGGGGAGTCCAAAAGGTATTATTCATGGCATTAATCATCCAAGGTCTAAATATAGAGGAAGAGTAACTCCCATGGAAGAGGAAGAGGCAATTTGGAATTAGTGAGACACTTGGGCTAGATTCCCTAGCTCTATGACAACAATGATGAAGATGCTATGACACCTATGACACAAATCAGACCTGAAGGCTGACATATGACATATATGACATTTCAGGGCTAAAAATAGACTCCAAGAGGGCGCTCAATGGTGTTAGGGTAGCTAAGATGATTCCACATGTGATTTGGTGGAAGTGGGAAACTAGGAATTGTTGTACAAGTGGCGTTCTTTGGAATCTCTTCCCAACTTGAGTTGGAATGAGTCTCTTGGAAGGAATTCGAACCATGGAGGACATTAGAAATTTATAAATTTCAATAACAAATAATGAAATCAACTTTTGATCATTTGTAGAATTTGCAATTGCATTTGTGAAGAGGGAGAGCTAGTGGATGACTAGTTTCTTTCCTTAGCCAATTTTGAGGGTGAAAGATTCCCATCCAAGTTGGTAATTGGAAAGGCCATTTAGACCTTTCATTTGGAGCTTTAATGGAGTATTTATTTTCAGGTGTAAGCTACAAGGCAGCTCATGGTTTCTTCTATTGCAGCTCACTCCTTCAACCATTTCCAGTTTTGATGGCATATTCTTGATCCTTGAGGGAGGGCGTTTTTGGTGAGCTATTGTACTCTTTGGGGAAGCTTTAAATGCCCCATTTATTTTGTAATATGAATTAAATACTCTTTTCTTCATCTCCAAAAATTTTTAGGTCGAAATTCCAAGTAGAAATGTATAAATCTCATTTTTAATGGAAGAACAATGCCATTTCCCCACTACCTTGTTGTGAGCCAATGTATTGATGATGATTTCGAATGAATGGATGATTCTCTGATATATTTGTGATCAATATACTACCATGGATGTCTTCTACAAGTTTCCTGTACTTTACTTGAGCATTTGAAGCATTTTTACTCATTTTAGTTGTATTGGGAGGTGAAATAGTGCCATTTCCCCAAGGGTCGAATTGGGGATTTTTGCAGTTGAATGGGAGAGGGTGAGAACAGTTGTAATAATTCATTAATGGTGCATATGAGACTTTAATAAAATATTTAACACATTACATACCTCTGTTCATAAATTTGAGTGGGTTTGGAGGCATTTGGGAAGCCATTTTCAGTACTTACCCCAGGGGGATTTGAACCCCAAATTACTAGTAAAATTGCATAATTGGTCCAGAATATTAAGAGAGTTTGTAGAGGTATTTTGGTGGACATATTTCATCCATAAAAATCATATTCAAGTTATAATATCATTCATACACCTTCCTTGAATATTTGAAGGCATTTGGAGTCAATTTGAGACCTAGAGACCAATACTAGTCAAAGGGAAATCACTAGTAAAGTTACCTACATTGATCAGAATTGAAAGAGGATTTGCAGAAGTATTTTAAAGGTCCAAAGGCATCCCTGAAACATGTATTTATGTTCTAATATCATTCATACACCTTGTCAGAAGATTTGGGATCATTTGGGGCAAATTTGGGACCTAGAGATCAAAACTAGTCAAAGGTCGAACTAGAGAAAAAAAGTGGAAAATTGCAATTTTAATAAAATTCCTAATAAGGGAAATTATAGTGGTATCATAGCATGGTCTTGGAACCTGATGTGGTAGAACATTAATGAAGACCAGGAGTCAAATAAATAAGCCACCACCATTAGAAACTGAAACTGGATGTACTTTGGTGAAAGGGAAGAAATAGGAGAAGAAGTGCATTCATTGGTCACCATGAGTAAGAATGAGAAAGGAACCTTAGAGGAGAATGAGGAGTTTAGAAAATTATTGGAACCTTCCTTTGAAGACAAGTGGAGGAAATACTTTCAAGAGTTCAAATTGTTTCTTAGTGAAATTGGAAGCAACTCGGAAAAAATAATGAGCAATGGTTCTCTTTTCAAGAAAAAAGATGAAACAATTTATGCCACAAAAGAGGAACCTAATGTAATTGTGGAACATGAAGTACATGTTGATATGCAGGTTCTTTAAGATGCTACACTAAAACAAGAAGAAGGACAAGCACTTGTCCTTGTTCAAAGGGATTATGAGTTGCCTCATGGAGAGAGTTGCAAAGCCTTGGAAGAGGTACATGATCTCACAATAGTTGGACCAAACAATTATGGAGAATATGAATTAAATATTTCAATGGGTAAGAGTTTTAAAGAATTAAAGTTGGTTCACAATTCCTCACCCCACACTTCTTTTCCAACCACATCACTTTGGGATGAAAATTGGGTGAAAGGTTTTTTTCTAGTGATGCCACATGAGGGGTACGAAACTCCTACCTCTCCTTTTGATGATGACATGAATAGAGTACCTCATTATTTAGAATTGCAGCAGCATATTGCTTTACGTTATGATGATACATATCCTCATGGATGTATGGATGAGACTTCTTTGAGTCCTTTGAAGTCTCCTTGTGTTTCCTGCTCATTATTTGGTTCAGATTTTAGTGGAGTTTCTTCATTCACTTCTTGGATGAAAAAATGCAGGGCTGAATATTTTGATGCATATCACGTTCTTTTGGAGCAGCACTATCGGACATGGGATCCTCACCTATGTCATTGGAGCAGATTTGATTGGTCACTTGAAGATTGTATGCACCTAGCAAATGGTGGTCTACTTACTTGGAGGTATAAGCACTTTCATGACTCTTTGATGAAGCATATCCTTGATGTACATTTTCATTATGTTGTTATGTACTTTGATGATATATATTTGGTACTTATGATGTTTGGAAGGATGCATACAAGAAAATGGGATCCAGGAATCCTCTTAACTAATGGTGTGGTTTGGAGAGCACTCTTAATTATTGGGGTGCAATACAAGCAATGGGACCCTGGAATAATTTTTATCTCATTGGTTTCAAATTTTTTTGGGAAACAAGCAGTATGGGAGATGGATTTCCCCACTTAATAAAGTGATTTTTATTAGATTAGTGCAGCAGAAAGCATGGTGGTTCCTCTCTAAAATCTTCAAGGAAACTCAAAGACTCAAGGTTGGGCAATTCAACGGCAACTTCAAAGAATTATACAGGAAGCAGGTTCTTCAACACCCATGTTTGAAATTGCTTGAGGACAAGCAATATTGGGAAGGGAGGATTTTTCATGTCCCAAATTTGGAATTGGGTCACAATGGCCTAATCACATTGGCCATATTCATTAGAGTTTGTAAAATTGATGTTAAAAGTCAAATAATTACCAAGGAGAAAAATTACTAGTTTCCTAGGTTTGGGGTGGAAGCTTTGGGATTTGGAATAATTGGGATAATAAATGATGTTTGAACATTAGAGTGGCATAAATATTTAATAAAGTATCTAAATAAATATATACAAGTGAAAATCAAAGTGGAATTTGATCATGAAGACACATGGAGGAAGTGGGACCCACATATGGCTAGATTTCCCCACGACACTTGGCATCATTCTCTCACCAATTCGAATTCAAGGTGAATGGTAACATACTTGGGGGAGTCCAAAAGGTATTATTCATGGCATGAATCATCCAAGGTCGAAATATAGAGGAAGAGTAACTCCCATGGAAGAGGAAGAGGCAATTTAGAATTAGTGAGACACTTGGGCTAGATTCCCTAGCTCTATGACAACAATGATGGAGATGCTATGACACCTATGACACAAATCAGACCTAAAGGATGACATATGACATATATGACATGTCAGGGCTAAAAATATATTCCAAGAGGGCGCTCAAGGGTGTTAGGGTAGCTAAGATGATTCCACATGTGATTTGGTGGAAGTGGGAAACTAGGAATTGTTGTACAAGTGGCGTTCTTTGGAATCTCTTCCCAACTTGAGTTGGAATGAGTCTCTTGGAAGGAATTCGACCCATGGAGGACATTAGAACTTTATAAATGTCAATAAAAAATAATGAAAGCATCTTTTGATCATTTGTAGAATTTGCAATTGCATTTGTGAAGAGGGAGAACTAGTGGATGACTAGTTTCTTGCCTTAGCCAATTTCGAGGGTGAAAGATTCCCATCCAAGTTGGTAATTGGAAAGGCCATTCAGACCTTTCATTGGGATTTTTAATGGAGTATTTATTTGCAGGTGTAAGCTATAGGGCAGCTCATGGTTTCTTCTATTGCAGCTTACTCCTTCAACCATTTCCAGTTTTGATGGCATATTCTTGATCCTTGAGGGAGGGCATTTTTGGTGAGCTATTGTACTCTTTGGGGAAGCTTTCAATGCCCCATTTATTTTTTAATATGAATTAAATACTCTGTTCTTCATCTCCAAAAATTTTCAGGTCGAAATTCCAAGTAGAAATGTATAAATCTCATTTTTAATGGAAGAACAATGCCATTTCCCCACTACCTTGTTGTGAGCCAATGTATTGATGATGATTTCGAATGAATGGATGATTATATGATATATTTGTGATCAATATACTGCCATGTATGTCTTATACAAGTTTACTGTACTTTACTTGAGCATTTGAAGCATTTTTACTCACTTTAGTTGTATTGGGAGGTGAAATAGTGCCATTTCCCCAAGGGTCGAATTGGGGATTTTTGCAGTTGAATGGGAGAGGGTGAGAACAGTTGTAATAATCCATTAATGGTGCATATGAGACTTTAATAAAATACTTAACACATTACATACCTCTGTTCATAAATTTGAGTGGGTTTGGAGGCATTTGGGAAGCCATTTTCAGTACTTACCCCAGGGGGATTTGAACCCCAAATTACTAGTAAAATTGCATAATTGGTCCAGAATCTTAAGAGAGTTTGCAGAGGTATTTTGGTGGACATATTTCATCCATAAACATAATATTCAAGTTCTAATATCATTCATACACCTTCCTTGAAGATTTGAAGGCATTTGGAGTCAATTTGAGACCTAGAGACCAATACTAGTCAAAGGGAAATCACTAGTAAAGTTACCTACATTGATCAGAATTGAAAGAGGATTTGCAGAAGTATTTTAAAGGTCCAAAGGAATCCTTGAAACACATATTTATTTTCTAATATCATTCATACACCTTCTCAGAAGATTTGGGATCATTTGGGGCAAATTTGGGACCTAGAGATCAAAACTAGTCAAAGGTCGAACTAGGGAAAAAAAGTGGAAAATTGCAATTTTAATAAAATTCCTAATAAGGGACATTACAGTGCAGATCAAAGACAGGTGACTAATCACAATAGGTGGAAGACTACTACTACTCGAACCAGTCATCTAAGGCCGGAAAAGAAGGAACAACTTGGTGGAAGTAACCTATTGGCGTGCGTGTGACAGAAGATTCGTTTCTAGATACCAGTAGTTTGGGTTTGGGAAAAGTGTGATAATTTTGTAAACCTAAGGGTTCTGCCTTCGTAAATGTAAAGACATGACCTACGGGTCTTGATCTATAAATAAGGAAATTTTGTAAAGGAAAGGGAGAACTCTCATTTTTGTTGATATTATTGAACATTGTGAGATCTGTTAGATAAAAGCATTGTAAAGGCTCTGCAGCTAAGTGCACAGAGACCTAATTCAGAGAGAGAGAGAAAGAAGAGCATCTGCAGCTAAGTGCGTAGATGAAGAACTGTTGTACCCTTTCCAAGATAAATAAACAACAGTTCTTGTGGACGTAGCTTCCCATTCGGGGGGGTGAACCACATTAAACCATTGTGTGATGTGGTTGCTGCATATGATTGTCATTAGTTGTTATTTAATTTACTTACAGTTCATGCATAAGTTACCGTTATCTTATACATTTTTATTTTTATCTATATTCACCGCGGAAGATATGGAATAAGATGTTAATAGTTCAGGTATGGATGAATGTTAACAGGAAAGCACCTATAAGTCTCGAATGAATTGATCGATGAGATAACCACACACTTAATTGTTAAGGATTGAATCGCAGTATCAAAGCACACAACACTACATATCTCACTTATCTGCATAAGTCATGATGTTTATCAATCTGAGTAATTGTTGGTTGTGGAGCCAGATCTTCTAGTCTTATAGATGATATTGTACCAGCCGTGTTTGTACCCTAGTTTTATATGATATGTAGGTGGATTGTACAGTCACCCCAGCGGGGGGGTGTGGGGGGGCATCGCCCCCCCAATGGGGTTCCAAGGGGGACTATCCCCCCTGGTTGGGGGGTCTGGGGGTTCGGGGGCAGTGCCCCCGAGAAATGGGGGTTTGGGGGCAACGCCCCCGAAGAAAAATTTTTGGGCTGTTTTCACCAGCTGTTTTGCGGGCCCATGGTTTTGGGTATCCCGTGGTATTTTCCCATTGTATTTCCCTTATAAAATAAAGACATTGTAATACGGCTAGCAAGGATGATGTATTAGGTTTTATGCATTGTAAATATCTCTGAGATCAGGAGAGAGACTGTGAAACAGTGAAGAGGAAGTGCAGCGGTTGTGCTGTAGGTTGTATCCCTTCACCTTGCTGGACGGTAATAATAATAAGGACTGGCAAATTCAGTGTGGACGTAGCCCAAGTTGGGTGAACCAGAATATATCTGTGTCTCTCTTGTAATGTGTATGTGTGATTATAGTTGCATTTCTGTTTATTGTTATTGCTCTGCGATCCTGTTTTTCTAACAGTAATGATGAATGCTTAAGGATTATCGAATAAGATTGAGTAGAAGTGATTATGTATAATAAACCCCACTACGCAGACCGTGGACGCGCTCTAAGGGTGCGAATATATTTGTTCCTAAATATTCTCGACACGAAGTAGAAGACTTCGCGCAGTCACTAAATGCAGTTGGGCAGTCTGTCACCATACTGTGCCTTAATTAGCTGAATCACTTGCTTCACAAGGTTTTGGAAACCTACTTTTGCAACCACCCCCCTCAACTTCGCCTTGGGTGAGACCTTAGGCTGCTTGCAGTCTGTTTCCCAAAGGGACAGTGAATAGGGGTTTTTGTTGGTATCTGGTACCACAAAGAACCTCGATCTACATTGGAAAACCTCTAGAATAGTGCTGCGACCAACAATTTTGAAGTGTTTGCACTTCTTCCTTTAACAGTTCATTTTCATATAGGAGATTTTCAATCTGGGGTTTGTTCACAGCAGGTTCCTGTGTGTCAGCAGGTGTTTTGAGATTTGAGGTAGGGATTTCTATGCCTGTCCCTACTACACATGCTACTTCTGCTAAAGGTACTTCAATATTTTCCCTAATTTCACCTACTATCTCAGCTAAGGTTAATTCAATATTTTCCCCAATTTCACCTACTGTCTCAGCTGAGGGTAATTCAATATTTGCTCGAATTTCACCTATTGTCTCAGCTGAGGGTAATTTAATATTCGCCCCAATTTCACCTGTTGTCTCAGCTGCTGCCATAGATCGTGTCCTTCTTCTCTTCACCCCTTTCGATGGCTGATCAACACTGCTTGCTGCCGCTACCGTAGCAGCTCTGCATCTTCTCTTCCTTGCTGAAGTAGCTGTCTGACCCTTATTCCCTATTCTTTTTCTTTTCTTCTGTGACACAGGGTTTTCCAAATTTTTAGAGGGAAAATTGAATTCCTCCTCTTCCACAATAGTTCCCTTGATTTCTAGGGAGGATGCAATATCCAACACTTCCATATTCCCTTCCTCTGCTGCCTCTTCCTGGTACTCTCCTTCTTGCATTGCCACTTCCGCAGTTGTAGCTTCAACTGTCGTAGCTTCAACAACTGCTCCAGCATCAACTTCTTCTGCTGTAGATGATAATGACGCCATTTCCACTGCTTTAACCACCACCCTTATTGCAATTTCAATCGGGTATGTTTCTTCCCCTGTAAGGTTTGATGCTGTTGTTGCCTCATCTTCCCTGACTTCCATCAGTATCTCCTCATTGACAGGGTTCGCTACTGTCGCAGCCTCCCCTATATTTTGATTTTACGATACCCCATCTATACCAAGGTCCGCTGCTGTCGCAGCTTCCCCTATGTCTACTTCCCCTTCCCTTTTATTTAGGTTTCCATCCTCCCCCCAACTAGATTTGAGGAGCTCTGGTCCTCATCTCCTTCTGCAATACCCCCCAATTCCAGTGCAGGTTCTCTAACTACCCTAGCTCCAGCAAGAAATTGAACCCAGGTCAAATTATGATGTGCAATGGCCCTCAAGATAAGCAATTTAATTAGGCCATGACTGGTGAGGGAGGAAAATGGGTGTTGGGATGTTCTTGCATAACCAGCCATATTTTGTAGGGTCTTAAAGAGATAAAACGACATGTTAACTAAGTTGCCATGGTGTAGATGAGATAACAAAGGGAATTCAGAAAAATAGACAGTTTGATACCTACCTTCACAGGAGATATATTTCTTCAGAAAAATTGCCACTTGATCCGAGGGACAAGGTAACGAGTCCAATGCAATTCCATGACCTTTTGGACGAACATTTTCCCCGAATGCAAGAAATTCCCTTATTGTAGTCGCATTCAGCACTTTCTGTCCAAACAATTTCTTCCCAACTTGGGGTAAGCCAGTAACCTCAGATATAATGGATTCTGTAACCTCAATGCGTACCCCCTTGACTTCAAAATGAGTATAAGTCAAGTTAAAAACAAACTGTAATGCCATTTCGATGTGGAAACCATTTAAACATTGGAAATACTCGATCCAGCCAGCTGCTACAAAAATGGTGAAAACTTCCGCATTGGCATGCAAAGCTTCCATATTTTCAGGTTCATGCCTAATCGGGTTACCCATATCAACCTTCTTTCAGAATTCAGACAATGAATACAGCGGTTATCAGTTCAGATGTGGAAGTTGCAGCCTTCGAACATTCATGGAATAGCAAGAATTTGAAATTGGGTATTTTAGGAAAGATGGCGCAATTTTCAACCCGCAGTAAGATGATACAGTTAAGGAAAAATGGCATAATTGGGAAATTTTGGTACGAATTGGGTAAAGTGATGGTTAGGTTGTTAATCCTGACACATTCCTTGGCGATTAAGTGTGTACAAAAGCTGAGGGTGACAAAAGACAAGACATGATCATCATTGCCACATTTAATTTGATGCTTAATCATGTAAAAGTCCAGAATTCGTACCTTCGCATTGTACGCTCAGCCTTAAATTACCACCATAAACCTACTTCGTCATTACTTCAATAAGAGATCATGAATGCGCATGTGCTGAGATGAGTTGGCGATCGCCAACCAAGCTGATAAGTACATTCACGCTAACAGGTAAGCAAGATGGCCCAATAATTTCCTTCGATCTTGGCAGACTGTGATTGGAACTGTGGAGTCATCATTTAAATGAGAGCCAGGTCAAATCATTAGCGGCGAGACTTGAACATAGTTCGGAGAAATGTGGGGGAGTCACAGCTGATAGGCTTGGCAGAATAGGCAAAAATAGCAATGTTGCAGTTGCTAAACTTGGCAAAATAAGAAAAAGTAGTGGAGTTGCAGGTGTTTGCAAAAGGCAAAATGAATGAAAAGCTAGCAGAGTCGCAGCTGCTAGAATTGGCAGAATAGGAAAAAATAGTGGAGTCGCAACTGTTAGACTTGGCAGAATATGCAAAAATAGCGGGGTTGCAGATGCTGAAAAAAGGTGAAATGGATAAAAAATAATCGGAGTTGAAGCCACTAAACTTTGGCAGAATGACAAGAATAGCGGTGTCGCAGCTGTAGAAAAAGATGAAATGGATGAAGATAGCGAGGTTGCAGCTACGAATTTTGGGAAAAAACAGGTGAGAACAGCGGAGTCACAGCTGCGAAAATTGAGAAAATGAGCAAGGCAAGGGGTCTCAGCTGTGAAAAATGGAGTAAAAGGCGTATTTTTCAGCTGGCTGCTAAAAGCTAACAAATCATCTCTTATGGCGAGAGTGCTCCTTCTTGGGCTTGCTTCTTTTGGTGTGAGTTGCAAGAGCTTGATCTTCACCTCCCATCTTTTCCTCATGAGCTATAAGTCTAGCTTCTTCTTGAGAGCATTCTTCCCGCAATCTATTGAAGGAGATCAACTTCTTCCTTGCACAAATTCCTTGAATAAAGGAATCCCATGACCTAGGTAAGCCATTTAGAGTGGTCATCACCACTTCACCATTCTCCACCATTTCATCCACTGCTTCTAGTTGTTCCTTGATCTGGGAGACCCTTGAAAAATAAGATTGAATGGTTTCTCCATTATGAAACTTTACTCCTTTCAATTGGTTCCGCAGGGTCATCTTCCGATTTATGTTATTTCCTTCAAATAGCTTGGTCAAAGATTCCAACATCTCCTTGGGTGTCTTAAGAGAAGACACATGGGGTATGAGATGGTCTTTGATAGAATCAACAATGATTCTCTTTGCCTTGACCAAGTTCTTCTTATGCAATACCTTGGCCTCTTCATCCTCTGGGATAGGGATGTCTTCCTTCACATATGAGTCCAACTCATTCTCTTCCAGGATTAACCTAATCCTATACTTCCAAGCTCAGAAGTTATCAGCTCCTTCAAGCTTATCCTCAAGATTGGTGTGGTGAGACATCTTAAAGAGTACTTCAAATGGAAATAGAAAAGATTTAGATCTTACCACTTGAAATGCTGAAAACTGGATCTGGTCCCGGATTAGGGTTTGTCAAAAAAACCCTAAAAATTCAAAATGTGAATTTCAAATTTCTGAAAGAATAGAAAGATGCGCTTTGATGAGCCAATCAGCCTGGTGTATTCAAAATTTGAGATCAGCAAAGCTTTACCCTTCAGATTAGCCTTTTTGTCCTCCCAGGTTCACTAAGGAGAGCCCTGAATTAGGGTTTGAGTTTCCCGAAGATCTACCCAGCCAAAAATCTCGATCCAAAGCTCTAAACTTCGATTTTTGCAAGGAGCTTCCAGCTGTGCCTTCAGATTCTAGAAATTCCTATTTTTGGGGAAACCCTAATTTTTAGGGCCAAATCTAAAAATGCTAGGAATTGAATTCTGATTGGACAGATAGATGTGCCTTGATGAGTAGAGTCAATCTACTATACTGATTTCAAAAATCTATGGAGAGAAACCCAATAAACAAGAAACTCAAGTTTCCGTCACTGCAAAATGTCTTCTTCTCAGGTTAGCTCTGATACCATGTTAAATTTTGAGCATTAATTCACAATAATCTAGGATCTTTGATGAGAGAATAACATATACAGTATATCAATGCATGACAATAACAATAAGCATCACAAGCATCACAAGAATCAAAAGCATGAGAGACAAGAGACACAGAGTTTCCGTGGGGAAAACCCTAAGGTGAAAAACCCCACAACTTCCTCAGAGATAGAGAGAGCAATGGCTCAACCAAAGTACAACCAAAATACACTGAGATAGTCTCCTAGTAGCATATGATCCTCCTCCTCACTAGTGCGCCACTTTCTGAGTGAGAGTGAGTTACTTTTCTGAGAGTGAGTAAAATAGAGATCTCCGATCTCTATTTATACTAACCTGTTTGCCCAGTGACCTTATGGGGCCGACTTGTCTAGCTAGGTACATCCACATTATAATATATATAATTCAGAGCCGACCCCACATGGTGGTCTAATAACCCATCGGCAAGTACACACACTTGCGACACTTGTCAATCCACATGACGACACTTCCTTATAGAGGAATAACACATCTCTAATAAGGGTACAATAAATATATATGAAATACATAGATGTAATACATTCCGAAGTTACATATACATGAACATCCTCTATTGACTTGGGTATCCTATCACCTACTTTTGCACTTTATTGTCTTTCTCCCACACCACATGCTCAAATTAAGAGAGGGTGTTGAAATGATGATAATATTCAGTTGTGGTTACTTGACACTATGGATAAGTGCCCTCATTATTGTGTTACTAGGTTATGCTTTACTAGCCAACATTAGTTTATATTATTCTAGGTGGCTAAGGCCAAATTAGTCATTTATGCGGGTCTATAACGCTTAAGCCCCTCATGGGGAAAGTGCCCCCACCTCTTAAGTTTTGTCTAAATATACAACTTATGAGTCTTTGTACTACTATCACAAATTCATTAGTGATTGATTATTTTGCCTAAGTGCACTATATCTCTTGTGTTCTAGTTCAAAAGCTCACTTCTCTTTATGTGATATGTTTCAAGGTTTATGTTCCCATGGCCATGTCTCTATCTATTTCATTCTTAGCTTTTCATAATGCAAGGGCAGAAATTCTAATAATAGACGTGTTAAAATGAATACTTGAAGGAAAGCTACCTTATTTGGCTGCATTTGTGGTCCTGTGGACATTCAAAAATCTTTGAGTGGAGTTTCAAAATTATAGCCATTTAATCCAATTTTTTTGCTAAGGCCTAGCCAAGTATTTGGAGCACGATAGTTGAAGATAATGTCAAGATCTCTTGCCAAATGTATTAGTCTACAAATCCTCTAGTAAACATTAGTTGAATTTCTAGTAAGTTATTTCTTGTTGTATCACACAGATATGAATGGTTATCACCCCTTGGTTTATGGATATCAGCAGCCATAGGTACTCTTCCAAGACATGTATGTGTGCTATATATGTTGGTTTAAATCATAAGAATATTATACAATATTCATGGTCAAGACTACCAGGAGAAATGTGTCAGTGATAACACAATTGCTTCTAGTTTATGTAACAAAAGCTTTAATGCAGAACCTCCATAGGATCAATTTAACAAAAAAGTGCATAGATCTATTTGTTCTTATGTTATGGTGCCATTTTTTTATATAGTTGTGTTGTTACATGAGAAATGCAATTTAGTTCAACTGGGATCTTAAACAACTATGTTTCTTATCAGGATAGGGAGATGGATGTCAACACCCACAACTATGTTGCATATGGAGAACCCCACAGGCCGTCATCCTAACTCCTAGATGAGTTGGGGGGCCATACTTTACACTTGAAGCACATTTTCAGATTCATTTTATTCCACTACATGATCTGCAAAACTGGTAACTCAATCACTCATATGGCCTGTGTGTAGCTAAAATGACATCATACATACCAAGTCCATCCAAACCTACAAACTAGCAAAGGTTTTTTTTCATCTATTTCTTTTTTCCAATTCTTAACAATAACAACAACATTAGGTAGATAGTCATCAAACACAAGAAAGAAGTTCTTGATAAAGTAAAATTTTAAATTAGGGAAACCCTTGAATTTTGTAGGCTAGAAGCATAATGGGAATAGAGCGAGCAAATATGAAAGAAAATACAACACACAGTAGATTTTGAACTAACTTCTAATATAAAAGCATAAATATATGACAGAAATGGAAGATCCACTATGAAGGTTTTCCAAACTTATCCACTAGAGCTGAGACAAATCAATGAAAGCACAAATTCAAATTTAAATCATTTGGATATCGATTAAAAGCACAAATTTCATGGGATCCACTTCATTTTTTGTAAAGTGGTATAAACAATGGTTATGCAAAAATATACAAGTACTAGAACCCAGAAAACCCCCTATCAAGAAATGAACACTAACCTCAAGCTGTCGTCCTCTGGTGTGTGCTTTTGAAACTGCCATCCACTAGTGTGTGCTCAGGTTTTTCTCGGCAAAGCTATTGGAAAAAATAGAAGAAGAGGGAGACTAGCTTCCTCTGTCCAAGGATGATGATTTTGTCCCTCATTTAGGAGAATACCAGTTCAAATCCCCTCCACTTGGGGATTTTTTTCTTGAATCTCGCCCCATCTGCACTTCAAATGAATTCTCCTTCAAATTATCTCCCCTGTTCTCCACCACGAACTCCTAAAAATTCAAGATCCTTCCCAACAATACGCATTTTCATGTATGCCCCTGAAACTCATAAGTGCGCCAAACTCATTAATTTTCATCAGACTACAGAGTGATTATTTGCAATGGCCAAACCCCAAATTAGTGATTAACTTGACAACTACCTGGATGAGTGGATGTGAGGAATAGATGGGTAGGTGGCGCTCAATATGGGAGGAACCGTTTCAACACTACTTCGACTATGACTTCTTGGACTATGATTTCTTGAACTGAGCAGGATTTCTATGGATTTCTTGGGTTTTGGCGGGTTTTGGAATATATATCAATGAAATTTAGAAATTCCAAAAAATAAAACACAAACACAAATATATATAAAACATATATAAGAAAATCAATTAAAACAAAGGTATTCAATTACAAATTATAGGTTTAGGGATAGAATAATGAAATTTGGCGGGAAAATAATTTTTAATGGTGAACTTAAATGACATCCATGAGAATGATAAATTTTATACTAAATTTTTTTATTATGTTCCCGTAGGGGACTATTATTTTTCAGTTAGTCTTATTAATAACTCAGTACACTATTATTTTTTGGTCAATCTTAATAATAACCCAGTACAGGGAAGAAATATCATTGTTTTCTTAAGTTTATGTCAAAGTTACAATTTATGATATTAAATATATTTTTTAAAAACCATTTATCTCAATGCTCATTGGTCATTGCTTGCTGATGTTGATCTCGATATTTGGTGCTCGGGCCTCAGCGGAGGGCAAAATTCTTCAAGGTGTGCTAGTAGCAGAGCGCATTCTTGGGCAGAGTGGAATGAGTTGAATCCGCATTTGTGGATCTGCTTATTTTAACGACTTCATTTTAAATGAGATGGGCCATGCCCATGATCGGTCGGCCAACATCTATTGTACCAACGTCTGTTGTACTGTACAATATATCAGCGTGGAGTTCCCTTTAGTTAACAAAGGCTTGTTCACTGCAGCGGCTCAAACTATGCAAAGAATGCAAAGATTACTTCAATTCCAATGGGGACAAAACCACTAATCACATGGCCTAGTGAGTCTTGTTTAGCTACGAGCCTCGTTAGATCGATCACCTTACCCACCCTTAGATTATCTACAGATCGGAACAACTCAATGAACTTATATTTTTATACCCCTACCCGTCATCGGTTTGATAGCCCTTACCCTTGCAATCATGAGCGAAGAGAAATAATATCATCACCAAATAAAAGTTAAGATAATCATAGTGCTAAGTCACTCATCTTTAAGATTAAGATTATTATTTTTAATAATTTAATAAAGGTTAAGATTATTATTTTTAATAATTTAATTTTTTTTATTCATGAGAAATAATATCACCACCAAATAAAAGTTAAGATAATCATACTGCTAAGTCACTCCTCTTTAAGATTAAGATTATTATTTTTAATAATTTAATAAAGGTTAAGATTATTATTTTTAATAATTTAAGTTTTTTTATTATTAAATTTAAAATAATCAAAGAGTGAAATTGAAAAATGGATTTTTTTTAAGATAATGATGTCATGATTGTTGATGACTTTGTTATTAGTTTATGACATGGATGTATTAAGTTTAATTTATAGAAATATACTTATATAATAAGTCTAATGTGGACACACATATATATGGTAAGGATGGAAGTGGATTTTGTGTGCAAAATTTTTATTTTCATAGAAACTCTAAGATCAATGTAACAATGATTAAATTCCTTTTTTTCTTCTTCTTTTGATTAGATCTCATTTCAACTATAACTTGATCTTGATTGACATGACAATACCCTTCAAACCACATCCCCTCATTGAGAGGAACTTCACAAAGGCTAAGTGAACAATCATAGAAAATGCAATAATCCAAGTGACATCATTCAAATTTCTATGCTTTTACTCATTTAAGGGCGCAGGGCGCACACATATTTCGCTCTGCTAAACTACAATATAGGCGAATAATTCAATGTTAATAAATATTTTAATTATTAAGTTTATTTTTTAAATTGGTGAAGGGTTTGATGACGATTCTTTAAATCACAAAAATTTCATACTCCAATTCACACTTTAGTTATGATCAATCAATGGTTAGTAAGATTATAGTTTAAAAATAAATTATTATTATAAATATCACATCAACTATCTAAATTTTTTATTAAAACACCAACGCAATATAAAATTACTCAGATTTCAATTCAATCCAATATATCATGGTATAAATATCCCAAAAATAAAGTGTGTTGGGATAGGTTAAGTGCAAATTTTATTTTTTAATAAAATTATGGTTTAATAAATTGATTTGAAAGAAGCAAAATTTACTTAATATATCAAATTATGATAAAATTTTAAGTCCCATCATCTTATTCATTGTGGGAAACTTGAGGTTCGTTGGCTAAGTAGTTTTGTGGCAAACTAATTTTTTTTCCTATTACAATTTTGTGGCAAGAGTATCATATTTCTATAGCTTTTGTCTTATAGCAATAGTTGTTACTACTATTAGCAACTACGGGGACATTGCCACCTTGTGGCTCTTGTTAGGTTAGTAATGCATTAAATCATATAAGATCATTTATTTATGAGTCTATTTTGAGTGCACATGATGATGACAATGTATCACTCCTATTTATGAGTTCTTCTAAAGTCGAGATGACAGAATGAAGGGAAATATTGAGTCACTATTTCATGAAAGGAGACTAGACGCTAGACACATCATCAATTTGGTGTCTCGCTACGACATCATAATCACTAGCACTAAACTGATCTATATATATTTAGACTCCCTTGTAAAAAAATGCAATGTTTTCCATTGTCGAGCTATGACACGTGAGGGGGTCTCTAAATCCAATATCTACATTGTTACAATTTATTAAATGTTAACACTATAGATGGATTCAGAGACCCCTTAAGGGATATCTCAAACAATCTGCTAAGGGGACTTTGAATCCATCTGAAGTGTTAAAATTTAGCAAATTGTACAAATTCATTGCCAAATTGTAATTTTCCATTGCCGGGGTGACACAACTAAAAATGACTAACATAAACGACTAATTCATATTCTTAGTATTTCTTAGTTAGTCATATTTGTACTTCTATGACTAAATTAGTTGTTTATGTTAGGCATTTTAATTTTAGTCACTTGTTATCTAGTCATATATTTTATCCCGTGACTAAATTAGTTGTTTATCTTAGTCATTTTTAGTTGGATCACTTAAAATTGCTCAATTTTAGTCATTTATCCCTTGAAAAAACTATGGTGACTAAAAATTTTAGTCGCTTAGTCACTTATCTCCCATTTTGTACTAGTGACCCTATGTTATCTAGCACCAACTGGAAGGAGGCTATGAACCCGTTCTCCTTTCCCTGCCCTTCCACCCAAATATAAAAAATAAGATGTTGCTTTGAAATAATTCCAACATGTGCACACTTATGATCTTCTAATGTTCATTATGTTGTGCACACCTTCTATATGCAATCGTATTGCTACCACTTCCATGCATACATCACTTGACTTCTCATTCCACTCAACACTTCACTTCTGCTTATGACTCACTTTATGTACAATGTGCTACTTCAACTGATCTTGCAGTATGTGTCAATGTTACTCTGTCGTTCTGCTACTGTGCAACTGCACTCACCAACTGATACCGTGCTTCAATTGATAGCTTGCTTTTATGGGATTACATACCGGTATCATATGGAATTGCACACTTAATAAGATGTGTCCGTTCAATTTAAGTGCCACAAAATTTTATAAAATGTGTGATGAACTGTGCATCATATGGTTCATCCTTTCGATTTAACACACTTGTCTCAAATCATCTTCATCATGATGCGCATACTATATTATGTTACTATTTTGTCATCGTGCATCTGATGGAATTCTCTACTTTGCACACTTTACTTCAACCTTCGTGCATCAGCAAAACTTTTGCGCATATTCTGATATACTTCAATTCTATCTCTGAGCTTCTTTCTTAAAAAATTTGTGACTCTTTGCGTGATGTCTGCAATATTTTCATTCAGTTCTCACGCACTTGTGCATCCTCTGCATTCTTCCTTTCTGTCTTTGCGCAACCGTCGCAAGTATACAACATCATTCTGCGCACCATCAACTATATCATTCCTCTGCTTGTGCGCACTCGTCTCCTCACTAGATCATGTTGTTCCATGCTTCTAGACCTTGATGCCCAAGATATAAATCTATATCTTCCACTTAGAATCTCTTCATCCTTGCGATCAAGCTTACGTCAAATATCCAACTTGATTCCTTGTTTATACATGTCCTGCATGGATTATATGTCGACAAGGTGGTTGTGGCATTCCTTCTTCCTTGCTTCAATGAATTGTGATTCTTCCACATGTCATGTTATACACTGCTTATGTGTCCTTATTTTGTGGGTTCTGCGCATACATAGTCCTCGATTTGGTGGGAATTTCACCCTTGTTGTACCATCACTTGTGGGTCTTGCACAATTGATGTTTCAGTTCTTTGCAGAGCTTGCACATACATGATCTTCGACTTGGTGGGACTTTTACCCTTGCAGTACCATCACTTGTGGGTCTTGTGCACTTGTTGTGTCATCGGTTGTGCAATTTGTGCATATGATGACTTCAACCACTACACCCTTTTTGAAACTTGTGCGCGCTTCAACAACTAAAAGCTTCTTCTGATTGGTGATGACTTGCGTGCTTTCAGGACTTGCATAACTAGTCAACCATCTCTTTTTCCATGCTGCTTACGCTCCTCTTGACTTAATATCACTCTCTTGAATGTTCTCTTGACTTTCTTGAGCACAGTAGACTTTTCTCTTGACTTGCTTGTGCATGCTTCAAACTTCTGTCTAACTAACACTTTATCTTGTACCTTGAAGGACTACAACTAGATGGACTTGTGACCTACTCAAGTACATGTTCTTTATGTACTTATTCAAACTAGATATGCATGATGTACCCCTAGACACACTTCTTCAAACTAGATGCAACATCTAGATATACTTCTTCAGACTAGCATCCATATCCTTTACCACCTTGCTTGTGCATATACTTCTTCAATGTGGATTTTCCACACTTATTCAAGCTGGCATGGGAATACTGAATCCACTTGAATTCAATTGACATAAATGACTTAAGCTGAATCAGTTGACATCCTCTTTGACATTAGTTGACATCATTGACAACCAAAGTTCAATAATCTCCCCCTTTGGCATTGATGTCAACACCTTATGAAGCTGAGCATAATAATATTCTTGTACTTGTATGCTTCATCTGTACTTGTCACATTACTCCCCCTACGTTCTTTTCCAGTTTGATCCTTTGACATCTATGCATTCTACTACTAGTGCTTCTTTTGCTTTATGTTACCTCTGCACATATTGCATGCTTTATGATTATCTTTACTACTCGTTTGCACGCATCATGGTTAACTTCATCTTCATGTCATTTATCCAATAATTTGCTTCATGTATTTGCTGCTGCATGTTGCTGATTCTTATATTCTTGTTGTTTCTTCTCAACTACAATACTTCTCAGCTTCATGCATCTTACTTCTCAGCTTAATGAATCTTCTCCCCATTTGAAATCATTGGAAAAGATATGCCATTACTTGCGCAATTACTGGTTTTTTATTTCTTTTTTTTTTGCACCTACCTTTACCTATCTGCTTACAAGGATAAATCCCCCTATCTTCATGCTTCATTTCTTTTGCTGAAATTTATGCGCTAGTATCCTACAATATGTATATTTATTTCATAAGTATATTTGATTGCTTTCCTTGTACAAGTTCCATATTACTCCTTTATCTTGATCTCCCATTCCTGTCACACTACTTCATCATTCTTTGCGCAGTGGTCCATGCAATTATCCTTTGGTTCCAGCTGCGTAGTGCCGAGACACATCTGGATTCATGCCTCTTTATTTATGTTCTCATTATGTTGCGGGTTGAGAACGACACCCAATTTTTCCTTGAGATATTCCAACGTACTTTGTGGAAGAGGTTTTGTAAATATATCCTCAATTTTCTCCTTAGTATCAACATACTCTAGTCTGATAACATTATCAGTAACCTTCTTGCTTACAAAGTAATACTTGTTGGGAATGTGCTTAGTTTTACAATTTATAACAAGATTTTTGGAGATATTGACTGCACTTGTATTGTTGCATAAAATATGTATTGGATGATATATATCTACTTGCAGATCCTTCATGGTTTATTTCATCCATAAGACTTGTGCGCAACATGAAACTGCTATAATATATTTTTTTTATGCCATGTATAATGCGACTGATAGTTATTTTTTGTTGATCCACGATACAAGACAATTTCCTAAGAAAAATGCAGTTCCACTAGTACTTCTGTTGGGATATTCCTCTACTCCATCCTAGTCCTAACAACATTTTCCATTTTTTCATTTTCAACCATGCATGCATCCCAGTCATCAGTCCCATCACCTAGCCCTCAGTTAGTTATCCCCGGGAGCTTCTTTCTGATCTGTTTTAGCCCTCCTAGTGCTTAGTGTGCCCTCCTTTCACCTACCACTTGTGAAAGGCGCTCTCTCTCACTTACCACTCAGTTTCACTTCAGTTAGTTGATTTATCTTTAGATCTTTCCTTGATTTAATGCTAGATTGACTCCTCAACTAACTGTATCACTCCGATGGACCTCCAGTGAGACTAGACTACCTATTCTGACTCCAGTTAGCTCCTCATGCACCCTCCACTGAGCCTCCTTCATTCAGTTAGTGCCTCCATGTTCTAGTTACAAGTACCACACTCAGTTAGACTCAGTTTGACATTTGGTTGACAGTTACTTGTGCATTGATGACTCCACTGATGATGATCAAGAGGGCCTACTTGTGCTTTGATGACACTCTACTGATCTAATGATTACCTCATGCAGGCTAATTCGAATTGCCACCTTGGCATTCGAATCCTCTCCACCATTGTATTATTTATTGTTCATATTATGATTAATGAATTAGTGTATGATGTTATTCTGCTTCTATCCGAGTTCTACTGTATCATAATTTTGTTGCTCCTTTGCACTGCATGACCACTCTTCTTCTATTTTCCTTCTTAATCTTTCTTGTGAGGTATACATCATCTCTTAGATCTGCTGTGAGGATTTTCACATGGTATCAGAGCATGTTGAGAGTATTGTCTATCTCCATTCCTGAGATTTTTTTGCAGGTTATTATCAAGATTTCGAGTGCAACAGTTTCTGCACTTTTACAGCAGTAGTGTTAGGATATTCCTATACTCCATCCTAGTCCCACCAGTATTTTGATCTTTTACATTTTCAGTCATGCATGCACCTTTTAGGGTTTGCATGCATTCTAGGGTTTGCATGCATTTTGCATGCATCCCAGTCATCAGTCCAGCACCTATCCCTCAGTTAGTCAGCCCCCAGGAGCTTCTCACTATTCAGTTTTAGCCCTCCAGTTGCTTAATGCGCCCTTCTTCCTTGATTTTAGGGAGCAACTCGCCCTTCTTAACCTACCAGTCCAGTTTTCACTCAGTTACACTCAGTTACAGTCAGTTACAGTCAGTTACACTCAGTTACACTCAGTTACATTGAGTTACACTCAGTTACAGTCAGTTACAGTCAGTTACATTCAGTTACTCTTAGTTACATTGAGTTACACTCAGTTACACTTAGTTACACTGAGTTACACCTACCAGAGTTAGTTTGACTGATGGTTGACAGTTACTTGAGCATTGATGACTCCACTGATGATGATGAAGACTTACAGTTGTGCTCCGATGATCATGAGGACACCTAGTTGTGCTCCGATGACACTCCAGTGATCCTTTGATCACTCCATGAAGGCTAATTCGAATTGCCACCTTAGGCATTCGAATTCCTCATGCATTGTATTATTTATATTTCCATTTGTGATTAATAATCTAGTGTGTGTGAAGTATTATTGCTTCTATCTGAGTTCTACTGTACCATATTATTTTGTTGCTCATTATACTGCATGTATCACTCTTCTTCTATTTTCTTGCTTAATCCACTATTCTCTTGTAAGGTATACATCATCTCTTAGATCTGCTGTGAGGATTTTCACATGGTATCAGAGCATGTTGAGAGTATTGTTTATCTCCATTCTTGAGAGTTTTTTGCAGGTTATTACCAAGATTTCGAGTGCAGCAGTTGCAGCAGAATCTGCATTTTTACAGCAGTAGCAGTTGCAGTTATTCTATATTGTTTTTGCAGGTCCTCTATAGCTTCTATGTATTCATCAGGAATTACTCCTCTTGATCCACTCAACTATGATGAATGGAAACCAAGAATGATAGCAGACTTGAAGATCCATGATCTTTTTGATTGTTATTTTGAAAGAGAGTTCGAATCCCCTGAAGAGAAGATTGAATGGTTAAATAAAAGAGACATGCACTTTGCAGCAATAATGTTTTCTTTGTATGCATACCAGAGATTCCAATTCAAATACCGTGATGGTGTTGAAATTCCAAGAGAGTTATGGACTCCAAAAGAGATATGGGCTCACCTGGATGGAAAATTTGGCAGAGAGAATGAAGGACTTAGTCCCAACCCATTCGAAAGAACAAAGTGATGCATTCGCTCCTCTTGATGGTCTCTCAGATCATGAACCAGTATCATCTCATATTGAAGTTGTTGACAAAGAACTTGCAGATTCTCCGCTCATGCTCAAACTTTCTTCTCTTTCTGTGCCAACTCACACTCTAGATATTGCAGAAGGTCCTAAATCCTCTCTTGCACCAGAGTCTGTTGGTTTGCATCATTATCACATGATTATTTCAGAGGTCAAATCAGCTAATGGAGGTAATGCATTCGCTCCTCTTCAGCAAACATCTCTTTTATACTACTATATGATCATAAATTCATGCTTTCAGAAGGTCATTGAAGAATATGGCCATTGCCATTCGCTTGGGATAATTTCTCATGCATCTACTGGTTTTGATCTCACCTCTCATGGTTCAAAGGAGATCTCAAGAAGCCATGATTCAAATCTTGTATCTAATTTGGGTTCTAAGCAATTACTGCTTGGGAAAATTTCTCATGCATATGATAGTTTTGATCTCACCCCTGCTGGTTCAAAGGAGATCTCAAGAAACTGTTTTGAAAGTCTTAAATCTGATTTTGATTTCAAGCAAACATGTAATATTTCTTTTTGGCATAATCTCACCCATGGTGGTTCGAAGGAGAAGACAAAGGACTATATGCACATTCAAAAATTTGATCCTACCTCAGCTAATTCGAATCACAGGTTCAAGGATCATTCTAATACTGTTGGATTTGTTCTCATCACATTCAATCTGAAGAGCAAGTACAAGCACATGCTTTTTGAGCATGATCCACTTCTTCCCAAGAAGAAGATACCTCCAGACATATGACCAAGCATCACATATGCTTGAGTTTGGAGCAATTATTTTTATGTGTGCCTTACAGTCTATTTTTTGAGGAGGGGGTATGTTTCCCATGAAATTTTTCCACTTCCTTGGTTTATTGATTGTTATTATTCATTGTATTGGGTGACCTTTGGTCTTAGTTACCAGGGCCCAGGATGGATTAAGGGGGGGTGTTAGGATATTCCTATACTCCATCCTAGTCCCACCAGTATTTTGATCTTTTACATTTTCAGTCATGCATGCACCTTTTAGGGTTTGCATGCATTTTGCATGCATCCCAGTCATCAGTCCAGCACCTAGCCCTCAGTTAGTCATCCCCCAGGAGCTTCTCACTATTCAGTTTTAGCCCTCCAGTTGCTTAATGCGCCCTTCTTCCTTGATTTTAGGGAGCAACTCGCCCTTCTTCACCTACCAGTCCAGTTGTCACTCAGTTACACTCAGTTACAGTCAGTTACACTCAGTTACACTCAGTTACATTGAGTTACAGTCAGTTACAGTCAGTTACAGTCAGTTACAGTCAGTTACATTCAGTTACTCTTAGTTACATTGAGTTACACTCAGTTACACTTAGTTACACTGAGTTACACCTACCAGAGTTAGTTTGACTGATGGTTGACAGTTACTTGAGCATTGATGACTCCACTGATGATGATGAAGACTTACAGTTGCGCTCCGATGATCATGAGGACACCTAGTTGTGCTCCGATGACACTCCAGTGATCCTTTGATCACTCCATGAAGGCTAATTCGAATTGCCACCTTAGGCATTCGAATTCCTCATGCATTGTATTATTTATATTTCCATTTGTGATTAATAATCTAGTGTGTGTGAAGTATTATTGCTTCTATCTGAGTTCTACTGTACCATATTATTTTGTTGCTCATTATACTGCATGTATCACTCTTCTTCTATTTTCTTGCTTAATCCACTATTCTCTTGTAAGGTATACATCATCTCTTAGATCTGCTGTGAGGATTTTCACAAGTAGCAGTTGCAGACATTTTCTATTGTTTTTTGCAGGTCTTTTGAAACAACTTCCATGAATTCAGAAGGAATTACTCCTCTTTCTCCATTCAACTATGATGAATGGAAACCACAGATGATAGCACATTTGAAGAGACATGGTCTCTTTGATTATTGTTTTGAAAGAGAGTTTGAATCCTCTGAAGAAGAGAATGACTGGTTAAATGAAGGTGACATAGCCTATGCAGCCATGTTGTATGCTATGTCTCATTGCATGGTACCCCACTTCCTTTCTGTTGAATCTCCAAAAGAGCTATGGGCCCATCTGGATGAAATATTTGGCAAACATAATGAAGGGATTGGTCCAAACTATTTCGAGAGCAATCCCACTGTTGCATTCACCCTCCTTGATGGTCTCTCTGATCATGAATCAGTATCAAAAATATCTCATATTGAAGTTGTCCACAAAGAAGAAGAACTTGCAGATTCTACACTCTTGCTCCAAATTTCTTCTATTTCGAATTATGTGCTAGCTCACACTCTAGAAACTGCAGAGGTTCATAAATACTCTCTTGCACAAGAGTCTGTTGGTTTGCATAATGATGATCTCATGAATGTTTCAGAGGTTAAATCAGCAATTGGAGGTAATGCATTTGCTCTCCTTGATCACTCACCTCTTATGTAGTATTGTAAGTTCATTTGTACATTCTCTCAGAAGTTTATTGAAGATGTAGGGAATTGCCATTTGCTTGGGATAATTTCTCATGCATTTCATGGTTTTGATCTCACCTCTAATGGTTCAAAGGAGATCTCAAAAAACCATTTTTCAAGTCTTGGATCTGATTTGGATTCCAAGCAATCACTATCATGTGATGTTTCTTTTGGGCATAATCTCACCTATGATGATTCAAAGGAGAAAACAAAAGACTATCTACACATTCATGGATTTGGTCCTACCTCAGCTGATTCGAATCACAGGTTCCAGGATCATATTCATACCTATGGATTTGTTCTCATCACATTAGATCTAAAGAGCAAGTGCAAGCACATGCTTTTTGAGCATGATCCACTTCTTCCCAAGAAGAAGATACCTCCAGACATATGACCAAGCATCACACCTGCTTGAGTATGCAGCATTTATTTTGGTGTGCCCTATAGTCTATTTTGAGGGGGGGTATTTTTCCCATGAGGTTTTCCCCATTTTCTCGGTTTATGGACTGTTCTTTATTATTCATTGTATTGGGTGACCTTTGGTCTCAATTACCAAGGCCCAGGATGGATTGGGGGGGGTGCTGGGATATTCCTATACTCCATCCTAGTCCTAACAACATTTTCCATTTTTGCATTTTCAGTCATACATGCATTTTGCATGCAGGCATGCAATTGCATGCATCCCATTCATCAATCCCAACACCTAGCCCTCATTTAGCTAGCCTTGAGAGCTTCTTTTTGATCTGTTTTATCCCTCCTAGTGCTTAGTGCTCCCTCCTTTCACCTACCACTTGTGAAAAGATCCCTCTCTCACCTACCACTCAGTTGCACTTCAGTTAGTTGAGTTATCTTTAGATCTTTCCTTGATTTAAGGCTAGATTGACTCCTCAACTGAATGTATCACTCCGATGGACCTCCAGTGAGACTAGACTACCTATTCTGACTCCAGTTAGCTCCTCATGTGCCCTCCACTAAGCCTCCTTAATTCATTTAGTGCCTCCATGTTCCAGTTACAACTTCCACACTCAGTTAGACTCAGTTTGACATCTGATTGACAGTTACTTGTGCATTGATGACTCCACTGATGATGATCAGGACTCCTACTTGTGCTTTGATGACACTCTACTGATCTGATGATCACCTCATGTAGGATAATTCGAATTGCCACCTTGGAATTCGAATCCTCTCCACCATTGTATTATTTATTGTTCATATTATGATTAATGAATTAGTGTGTGATGTTATTTTGCTTCTATTCGAGTTCTATTAATGTTGCTCCTTTACACTGCATGAGCACTCTTCTTCTATTTTCCTTCTTAATCTTAATCTTTCTTATGAGGTATACATCAGCTCTTAGATCTGCTGTGAGGATTTTCACAACTTCTTCTATCATCTACACTTCTTTCCCAGTCTACATCAGTGCATGCTACTAAGTTTACATCTTTGCTTTGTGGAAACCACAAACCAAATTTCATGGTCCCTTTCAAATACCTGAAGATTATCTTGACTGCTTGAACATGTGTTTCCTTAGGTGCTTCCTGAAATATTATGACAAGTCCAACAACTTACATTATATATGTTCTTGAGGTAGTTACATATAGTAGGATGATGATCATAGATATGTAAAGTCTTTGATCAACTTCCTCAGCTTCATCTTCTTTACTCAATTTGCATCCAGTGACCACGGGTGTACAAACTAACTTGCAGTCCTCCATTTTGAACTTCTTCAGCATTTTTCTTCACATACTTAGATTGGGAGATGAAGATTCCATTCTCCAATTAGGATATATGCAATCCAAGGAAAAGAGATAGTTCCCCAAGCATAGACATTTCAAATTATTTCTGCATATCTTTGGAAAATTGCCGGCTCATTCTGTCATCTTTGCTTTCAAAAATAATATCTTTAACATACACTTCTACAACTATCATTTTTTCATTCTCAAATTTTATATAAAGAAAGTTGTCTACACTACCCCTTCTGAAACCTTGTTGTTGTAAATATTTTTCCAATCTCAAATACCAGGCCCTGGGATCCTGTTTGAGTCCATATAAATATTTCTTTAGTTTGAAAACATGATCTTTGTTTCCTGAAAGTGAAAAACCATCTAGTTGTTCTATGTATACTTCTTCTTCAAGATATCCATTTAGAAATGTTTATTCTACATCCATTTGATACACTTTGACATTTTTTGCACATGCATAGGCCAAGAATATTTTGATTTCCACCATTCGCGCTACATGATGAAAGGTTTATTCAAAGTCTATTCCTTCGATCTATGCATAACATTTGCGCACCAGTCTTTCCTTATTTCAGGTGCCCACTTTTGCAGCCTCAATAGATGTTGCTACTACCATGGCTACTTAATTTAACATACAAAAGTTAAATGATGATCTAGAAAGGGAAAGGAGAAAGATAATCCTTCTAGAAGATCAACTCTTAAATATCGAAGAGAGGTAGAGGAATTGTGACACGAGTATGATGCATTGTTCATTGAGAAGGACACATTGGCAATTCAAGTGAAGGAATACAAGACAAAAAACAAGTGTTGCATGTTCGAGTGGAAATCCTAGAGGCTGAAAAGGGAACCTTAGTATCCCAACTGGAAAGTTTGAAAGATGAAAGGAATGCATTAGTAGTCGAAGAATAAAGTTATAAAGGTAAGAAACACAATATAGAAGAGTTTCAAATGTGCGCTACCTCATTGCAACAAGATTTATTTCATATGAAGGAACATGTTAGCAAGCAAATTCAGGAATTGTAGAATATCATTGTAAGGTTTAAAGTTATAATAGAGAAATCCAAAAAACATGATAGTGGCATTGACATGATTAAGGTAAATTTGGACTGCATAATCACTTGGAAACTGAGACACCCTCAAACTTTCCTTGGAGGACTCTTCAGAAAACCCAGCTGGATCATGCCACCATTGCTAGTTGCAGGAGGGACAGACTATCTCTACAAAACGAAGTTGCTACATCAATAGAAAAAAGTGAAAGAATGCATATAGGGATAGCTAATGTAATGGAAAGATGCTAACGTCCATCCCTAGGAACCATTGGTGATCCCATGCCTAAGGAACAAAGGATAGCCTCCTTGAGAAAGATAAAGGACGATAATGATGCGATTATCAAGGGTATTTCATAGGTCACATCACAAGAATTGGAAATCAATGTTGTAGTTCCCACTTGCGAGTTACATCTAACGATTGCATGTAATACATCTTGTACTAGAGGGATGCTTAGATTAAATGAATAATAAATGACCCATGAATTTTCTTTAAGGATCCTTATACCACAACAACTCAACATTATCATGTATGATTTTGAGTTGTGGGAGTCATTTATGAGGTTGAGAGAAGTTACTCCTTGAAATAATGTAATATGTGATTTCTTTTATTTCTTTTTGGAGAAAAGTAAGACTCAAAAAAGAAAAATTACTAGGGACCTCATAAGTCATAACCCACAAAGAGGGATTTGAGGAGTCTCTAAGAATTTATTTTGCAAATGCTATAAAGCAAATTTGGGAGAGGGGGTCATGGATTTTTTTTTCGTTGATGGTTTTTTGATTTCCCATTTTTGTAAGAATTGTTTATTGTTTAGTCAAAAGGATAAGCCACTGGGATAGACTTTTGCACATGAATATTCTTGTCATGTGGATGAATGTTTCTGAACTATTTCATGCTTTATCTCATCTAGATATGGAGTAAGATCATTTTATATTTATGAATGGGATTTTCGTACAGTTTTTTATTTCTTGATGCATATATGATATTTCTATTTTTACTTTATACAAGTTGTGAAGTTACAATGATGTGAATATTAGGATTGTTCTTATATTTACATTTCATTATGTTATTGTTTATCTTCTTCTAAAATGTAGCTATCTGAATTTGGAGTATGGATTTTCAATGTTATTTCACTATTAGTTCCTTTTAAATATGGATCCTAACTAGGATAGGTTAGTATAGTTAGATAACTTCATTTAGAGTAGCACATAAACAAAACCCTAAACGATGGATTAGGCCATAACTAGTGACACCATAAAACCAATGAACAGTAGCCAGGCCATAACTCAGATGGGTTCCCTATTCCAAATAGTTTAAGGTCTGACTGGTACTTTCTACCCAGGATAAACCATTTTTGTCGACACTAGTATATCTCAAGTAATAATGATTTTTTTGGGCGATGCTCATTAGTGTTGTGCCATGGGATTTTGTGGCACTCCAACTTGTTTTTGATGTTCTTCTTTGACTTCCCACTATTATTATTCACCTATGGCTTGGATTGGTGGTCATGAGTTTGGATATCCATGCTCTTTCATTTTTTTCTATGATTTAGGGCCACCTTTTCCATGCTTATGGCGTGGTTTATTTGTGAACCCAAACTCCTTCTTGTTCTTTTTCTTAAAGTTTTTCTCGATTTTAACAACATATTGATAAGTGGATCACAATGAGGAGATGTACAAGAAATCCATATCTATTTTGATGTACACGTGCAGGATACTATGGTACTCTAGGACCAAGTATCATTCAAATATTATGATGCCTAACTGTGAGTGCAAGGAATGGATTATATTGGTGAACTGTGGCATCGTATGGTCTCCTCAAAGTTGCCCATCTCATGTATTGGTCATCATAGTTTTCGATATGGCAGAATTATTCCTTGAGGAATTGACACAATGATACCTAAGGGGTTTCTATCCTATATGTTGTAGAATCATATTTTTCATGGATCTCCCAATAATGCCCCACCAATATTTGAAATGGGGGGGGGACTTAAGGAGTGTGAAGGTGCTATTTTCATTGTTGAAATTTTTATGAATAGAGTAATAACCATCTAATAGATTTAACCATTTCTCCAAAGCATCCACATATCTCTTTCCTTCAAATAAAGTAATTTCAAACTTAACTTGTGAGGCTTAAAGGGCGTTACACCTCTAAAATGGCTACTAGTTGAAGGTGTCTCCGCCACCATTGGAAGGTGCCCCCAAAAGTTCAGGACCTAAAAAATTGTAGAAAAAAAACTACCAAGATGGATGACCATTATGAGTCAATGGAATAGGTGGGTGGCCACCAATATCCACCTAGATAAATCATCTCCATTTAGGAATAAATGAACCCCATTTCATAAACTTCCTCCATTAGATGGGGAAACTTCTACTAAATATGAATTTTAGTCAGTCACTTTCCTTGGTGATGAAGTTGCCATGATTTGACCACACGATAGAGTTGTATGTTGTATTGGTGGGTGATCCTCATCTATATTCACATGATATATTCCACTGTATCTTACGCAATTCAATTAGGGTTGATATTTTTAGGGGCCAAGTGCTATGCCACCTTTGAGGTATCCAATAGAGGTGGAAAATATGGTTGAAGAAACTCCACATTGAATTATGAGTGCAGGCCAAGGAAATAAGGAATCCATAATTTGAAATCATCCTCATGCATAGCCTTTGTGATGGTGTTAGGACCATATAAGAGTGGTCTAAGATTCCTATGGGGGCCTACAAGGTGCTCTTTTTACAAATTCAACCATACCTTATCTCCCAACTGGAACTTGTGTGGAACTCAATGCTAATAATGGAACTGCTTGTACTTGTTATTGGATTTATAAAAAATATCATGAAATTTTTGGTGGGCATACTTGATCCATTCAAAAAATTTGGTTGTACAATCATCCTCAATTTGAGGGTGGGAGGATTCTTCATGCGCACATGCAATGGGTAGTGCTACATCAATTTGGTTTAATGGCTCGAACCCTAAGCACACCTAGAAAAGGTTGTGACCAATAGAGTTATCAAGGAATTTGTTGTAGCTATGTTGAACATAGGGAAGGATCTCATCTTGTTTGTGTGGATGTTTGTAGCTATACATTCTTAGGATATGCACAATCATCATGTTGACTAACTCTTTTTGTCCATTGGTTTGCAGATGGAGGATAGTTGGTTTGCTCAATTTGGTGTCCATCATTTTCCATAGGCTAGACAACAAAGTACTTAAGAACCTATTGTATCAATATGAAAAATAGTCTATTCCAAAAATGAAACCAAACATTCTAGAAGTAGAGCTTAACCATGACCTTTTCTGTGATGCTATTCTTACAAGGCATTAAAATGGCCATCTTAGAGAACCGATCAACAACCACAAATACATAGTCATTGGCATGCTTGGTTGAAGGTAGGAAATACATGTATCCCATGGAGACATACTACCAAGGTTTTTTTGGTGTAGGTAGAAGAGTGTACAACCCTTGCTTCTTGATGGAAGGTTTGGAAATGGAACAAGCAATGCACGACTTGATATACTTTCCAATTTACTATCGGAGCTTTGGCTAGTAGAAGTAACTTTGCAACATTGTCACTTAATTCTCAACACTGAAGTGTCCTTCCACTCGACTGTAATGTGCCTCCCAAATCATCTTCTCACGCTCACTTGAAGGAACACAGAGGTGGACGAGATGGCATAAAATTTCATCCATGAGATGGAAATCTGGGATTGGATTTCCTACACACATTTTTTGGTAGGTAACAACAAAGCTTGGGTCACATTCATACAATTGGGGCCACCTGGAAGTATCATGTCCATAAGAGTTTTGCATGGTAGTTAGCACTATGATGGGAGGTCAGATGAGGTAGTCTAAAACATGATTGTGATTCCCTTCTTGTACTTGATGTTTAAGTGGAACTGTTGCAGGTATGTGTGTGAATTATGATGGAAATTGTTTTGGATTATCCCTTGTGTCTGCATTAAATGTAGGGTCTTGTGATCAATATGGATTATTTTATCATTCTCTAGGATGTAATGTTTCAATTGGTGACATGCCTACATAATGGAGTACATCTTTCTCATAGGTGAGGTATATGCAGACCACATTAGAGAGTGTATTTCTATTATAGGCCACTAGATGTCCATATTATGTGAGGACCACATCAATAACATAATGAGAGGAATTTCTCTCAAGCTAGAAAAGTTGTTGCAGGAATTATAGGGTGGGTATTGATTCTAAACAAAGATGATGTTTCATATCCTTGCATTCTTTCTATTTTGAATCATACCAAATTAACTTAGCTTGGTCCTTTCCCTTGGTCACTTGGGTTAGGGTCCAAGTGATATGAGAGAACCCTAGCATGAACTTGCGATATAAGTTGGTGAGGCCCAAGAAGCTATGGAGGTATGTTAGAATCATCAAGGATGTTCAATCATTGATGACTTGTATTTTGGTTGGGTTCACATGAAATCCATGTTAATCCATGATGTATATGACATATTGAATTCTCTCCTTTCCAAATGATCATTTATCCAAATTGGCACATAACTTGTGTTTTCATAGGGTGATTAGGATCTAATGAATGTGCTACAAATGTTCCACCTAAGTTCTGTTAAAGTTGGTAAAATTGACACAATAACTCACCTTCGAAGGGATTCATGTCGTAGGACAATAAACATTATTGATTGGCATGAATGTCTCATCCTTTGAGTCACGTCCCCTCCCGTCCATCCAATGCAAGGAAGGGAACATGACTAACATTCTGGGATTATTTGGAAAAATCAGCCCCATTCATCGTGAACAAATTGATAATAAATAAAAATTCATGTGTGCAGATTCATACTCAAATAAACATAGCGGAATGGAACATTATCCACACACAATTGCATCATGCATTCAACATATATTCATCACCATCTTCAATAATTAAAACATTGCAGAAGTAAAACACATATATAATACTTATCTTTAAGATGAAGCTGTCTAAGGAACTGGATATGTGAGAGAAACGTTCCACCCAACGGTAGGTCTCTTTCCAACCTATATTCTTTCAGCTGAGTGACCACCCCCGAGATGGGTTGTGTATCCACTAAGGAGGAACTAAACAGGCTCACTCATAGCCATGGTTTCACACAAAAATTCATGCTAAGCCAACGCACATTTGGGTTTATCAAGCATGCAAAGAGACAAAGGAGGAGGATGTTAAGCTAGTGAGCTCAACCACAGAGCTCAAGGGATCTCAAGATAAACTCAAACAACCTTGGCACCCACAATACCTACCACACCCAACACAAGGAAGGTCCCCTTCTCTGCTGCACAGTCCCTTAGGCACCCCTTCCCTTCAATTCTCTTCAGGGTGGGGATAGAAAGGTTCAAGATTCTAAATCCTTGAGATTCTATCCTTCACTGGGTTTTTCAAGCAATTCCAACCTCTATTCTATCTTCTTCTCTGTCATTCATGCTTGGATTTTCTCAATTCTATGGCCAAATGAATATGTCCCGTAATTGGATTTTCGGGCTATCAAATCTGGGTATTCCTATGGATTTATGGGAATCTAACACTCCCAAATTCGCCCCAAGGTTCAGGGATATCGATCCCCCATTGGATTTCAATGTCCACACAAATTTCAGGGCATTTCTGGCACTTCAAAGCATGGCTTAATTTAGAGTTGTGATTTCCGGTTTTTCTCACTGTTCATGGATTAAAACGGATGCTTATATGTTCAACAATGGAATGGGAATGAGTAAAAATGAATTCCCATGAGGTAGAGTGACTTGTGGTTCAAGGAAACAGAGCCCATACTCTACCATACAACTTTCTGGGATGCCCATGCTCCATTGAATTCATGGATTGATTTCTTCAACCACTTCCTTACAAAAGAATTAAATGTCAGTAAGGAAATTCAAATGGGTTCTCAAGATGAAATTTGGAAGCAAATGGTTCAACCCCACAACCCCCTCACCACTCCCTAGTGGATACACATAGACCCCTATTATTAGTTCTTCCATAGCCAGTTTTTGGTATTTTATTGCAATATTAATATTTACATCATTTTAAAATGTTCCATGGATCAATAGCACATGGATAACATAATATCAAATTATTTTCCTTTTAAATAAAACTAAGCATCCACTACCAGGGCCTTGGCCTTGAGCTCCATACTAGGAAAACATACATCGCATGTATATAATATTTACATTAAAATCCAATATATCCTAACGGTCAAAATGGGGGTATTACACTTGGCTCAACCAACCAATAGTGTATGGTTGGGGGTGTAGCATTGTTGAAAACATCTCTCTCTTGATGATCTCCACTGATAATAGTTTCTTCTACCTACCATTGTCCACAATGAAATGCAGTAGAGTCCCCTTCATCCACATTTGTGAATGGAAGAGGCACTCCCCTTCCTCCCAATTATCTATCTCTTCTAGTTGGATCTTTGCGGTTTCAATGGTGGCACTCAGTTCCATGTGAATCATCCACTTTCCCTTGTCTTTCTCTGAATTAGAGTTTAAGCTATAGGTCATCTTCGAGGCTTTCATCTTGACCAATAATGATTGTTTCAAGTACCACTCATCATTCCAAAGCATTCGCATCTATTTGGAATTCAAATAAAGGAATTCCAAAGTTAACTTGTACCTTGAAAGGTGTTGAACCTCCAAAATGGCTTCTAGTTGAAGGTGTATATGCCATCGTCAGTAGCCGTTGAAGGATTTGGGTGAATTTATCTATCATCTTGTTCATTTCTTGCATAAGGGATTCCTCAAGAATCAATTTTATAGGATCTACTAATCCATAATTTATCTTTTATTCCAACATGTGAGGCTTCTTGGGCCAGCGATAGTGTCATTCCTCAATTTTAGTTAGTTTGAGACCCAACTCTAGATACCCATATCTCATCGGGGATGAGCTAAGAAACAACAAAAAACATATTCCTTTGATACCACTAGTCTATATTATTTAGAGAAAAAATTAAGGCATAAATATAAATTGGAAACATTCATACAAAGATGTTGTAGAGAGAACAATAGTATAATAAAATCCAAATTATATTAATGAATGAAATGGAAAAATACTATAGACTTCAAAGCAATACAAACTATTTATAATGCTAGTATCTTATCTTTTAAGAGATTTATGAAGGTTATGATCATTCACAATATGACCATTATAGAGGTTGAAAATTTACTTTCACCATAAAATACCAAACCCTAAAAGGAAAACCCCTCAATATCCAAAACCCTAACCCTAAGAGATGAAGCAAAAAAAGGAATGTGGGCCTCGAGGAGTCTAATTGATACATCAACTTATTGAGGCCACAAATTCCACATAGAAACTACAGTTGGGACACATGATAGCACATATGAAATATTTCAAAGAGAATAAAACTTTGGATCATCAAATAATAAATCCTTTGGTAACCCTAAGCCTTAAAAAAGCCCCAAAAGTTTGGAACCTAAAAAATTTGTAGAAAAAAAGTATAATATGGGGAACCATTATGAGTTATTTGAATATATGGGTGGCATCTAGTATTCCTTTGGATCAATCGACCCCCCTTAGAAAGAAATGTTCCCCGTTTTTTCAAGTTCCTCCATGTGATGGGGAAAATCCTACTGAATTTGACTTTTGGTGAGACACTTACCTTAGTGAACAAGTTGTCCTACTTTTATCAAACTTTAGAGTTGTATGTTCTACAAGAAAGCGCCCCTCATCTAGATGTCCATGATTTGATCCATTGTATCTTGCTCAATGCAGTCAGTGTTTATCCCCTTAGGGTTCAATTTTGTTTAGCTCAAAGGTGTCCACTAGAGGCAAAATATATGGTAAAAGAAGCTCCACATTGAATACTGGGTGTAGCCAAGGAAAGGATGAGTCCTCATTTTGAAATTATTCTCACCCATTTCCTTTGTGTTGATGTAAGGCCCATATCAAAGTGGTCTAAGCTTCTTGTGTGGGTCTATAATGTGCTCTTTCTGTAAATTCATCCATATTTTATCACCCACTCTAAACTTGTGTGGAACCCAATGTTGATCATTGAACTACTTGTACTTGAAATTGGATTTCTACAAAATATCATGAACTTGTTAGACATGCTATATTAGTGCAACAAATTTGGTTTCCCAATAAAACTTGATTTGAGAATGGGAGGATTCTTCATGTGCAAACCCAGTGGATAGCACTACATCATTTGGGGCTAATAGCTGGAACCCCAAGCACACTTGGAAAGGGTTGCGACCAATAAAGATATAAAAGGATTTGTTGTATCTATGTTAAATGTAAGGAAGGATCTCATCCCATGTGCATGGATGTTTGAAGTTATACATTATCAAGATATGCACAATCATCCTATTGACTACCTATGTATTTCTATCAATATTCAAGTGGAAGGAAGTTGATTTGGATATCTTTATATCCATCATCAACCATAGGATGGACCAAAAAGTACTTAGGAACCTATTTCCTCTATTGTGATTCTCTTATTACAAGGCATTAAAATGGCCATCTTAGTGAACTTGTCAACAACCAAAAAATACATAGTCATTGTCATGCTTTGGTGAAGGTAGAATGAACATGTAGTCCATGGAGAAATACTCCCAAGGTCATTCTAGGGTAGGTAGAGGAGTGTCCAACATTTTATTCTTGATGGCAGGTATGGAAATGGAACATGAGGTGAATAATTTGATATAATTTCTAACATGCTACTAGAGATTTGGATAGTAGAATCACCTTTGCAATAATTCCATTGTATTCTTTGCACCGAAATGCCTTGCCACTTGACAGTAATGTGCCTCTTAAATCATCTTCTCATGCTCACTTGTTGAAAAGCAGAGGTATCTTAGACAACATAAAATTTCATCCTGGAGATGGAAGTTTGGGACTGGTTTTCCTGCACACAATGTTTTATATTCAACAAAGTTAGATTCATTGTCATACAAATGGATCCAGTTGGAGGTCTCATGTGCACAAGAGTTGAAAATGGTAGTCATCTCTATGATTTGAGGTTAGATAATATAGTTTGCAACATGATTTCTTCTACCCTTCTTATGTTTAGGTGGAACTATTGTAGGTATGTGGACCACTTCTAATGGCGATCGTTTTGTAAATTCTATTGTGTTTGCATGAACTGTAAGGGGTTGTGATTACTATGGATGATCATATCCTTCCATAGGATGCAATTTTTCCATTGGTGAAAAGATTTCATAATGGAGCACATATTCTTGTCATAGGTGGGGTACCTGCGAACTACATAAGAGAGTGTATCACTATTCCATTAGATGAGGACCGCACCAACAACATTATTAGAGGCATCTATCTCAATCTCAAAGGGTTGTTGGATTTTTGGTAAGGTGAGTATTGGTGTAAAAAAATATGATGTTTTAGATCCTCAAATGATTTCTGTTGTGACCTGGACAAAATGAACTTGGAAATGACCAAGAATCCATGGAGATTTATTAGAGTCATCAAGGGTTTCCAATCATGAATTACCTAGTATTGGTTGGGTCCACATGCAACACATGTTTATCCATGTTGTATCCTAGATACTAATTTCTTTTCATGTTGAATGACCATTTCTCCAAATTGGAATATAATTGTGCTTAGGATCTATTGAATGTGTTACAATTGTTTTTCCCAAGTTTTACTAAAGATGAGGATGTCATCCAAATATATGACCATTTTTTTTTGTGAATGACCTCAAGATATCATCCATCACCTTCATGAATTATATTGGAGCATAGTCAAGCCAAAAGGAATGACCAACCACTCAAAGAGGCCTTATTCATACTTGAGGGTTTCCTTCCATACATCGTTTTTTCAATCAATACTTGGTGGTAGCCCGAATTCATATTAATCTCACTGAAGAACTTGGCACCCACAAGTGGGTATCGGTTCTTGTCAGTGATCTTGTTTATGGATTTTTAATAGATACAAAGTCACCATGTCCCATCCTTCTTCTTCACCAACACAATTGGGCTCCCACATGGTTAGGAGCTTGGATAAATGTGTCCCTTTTGGATGATCTCTTGAATTTAATGTGTTATTTCCTCATCATTTGGAAGAGAGAATATATGTATGGGACCATTATTCAAAGGATAACTAGGTATGAAATCAATGGAATGCTTGACCTAGAAATGTATAGGCACCCCTTTAGGTGAGGTGAAGATGTCTCTATATTCCTCTACAATATTGTCCATTTTTTTCTTTGTAGAGATTCCTCATGCCAAGGTTGTGACCATTGTAGTGAACTTCTATTCACCTTAAGATTGAACCATGAAGAGGAAAATTCCCTAGTTTGAGAGACTACCTTTTGACTTTGCTTTGTTAATATCAGGGAAACTATGGTAGTTATAACTACTTTGGGAACCCTGTAGAGTTGGCCTCCCAAAGTAACAACAACACTATTACTTCTGGACTAAAAAATAACATGACATTTCCACATATATGGTTGTATTTAAATAACATCACAAAATTCATGTGGGGTAACATCAAATCGTACCTCATCTTTGAATGGATTCATGCCATAGGATAAGTGGAATTATTGACTAATGCCTATATCTCATCCCTTGACCAACCAACCGATGGTGTATGGTTGGGGGTGTGGAATTGTCAAAAAATTCAATATCTTGATTATATATACTAATATTAGTTTCTTTTGGCTACCACTATCCACAATGAAATGAAACAGAGCCCCCCTCACTCACATTTGTGAATGGAAGAGTCTATCCCCTTCCTCCAACTCCTCTTCCTCTTCTAGTTGAATATTTGTAGTTGCGATGGTAGCACTTGGTTCCATGTTAATGATCCAATTTCCCTTGTCTTGATATGAATCAAAGTCTAAGCTAGAGTCTATCTCTAAGGCTTTCATCTAGACTAATAATGATTGTTTTGATAGACATTCATAAGTGTTATGCTAGGGGATTTTGTGGAACTCACACCACTTTCAGGTATCTTTCGACTTTCCATTACCCTTTTTTACCTATATCTTGGATTGGTTGTATTGAGGTTGGCTATCCTTGATATTTCCTTTGTTCTATGGGTTAGGGACAAATTTGATAGGATTCTAGTAGGCTTGACTTGAAAATAAAAAAAAATTCTTATTATTTTTCTTAATTTTTTGGTCGATTTTGACATCATATCGATAAGTAGCTCTAAATGAAGAGACATACAAGAAATCCATCTATGTTTGGATGTATCTATATAGGATACTGTGGTAATTTAGGAGAAAGCATCATTTGGAGACTTTGATACCTAGTTTTGAGCGCAAGGTAGGGAATATATTGGTGAAATATGGCACCATCTAGTCTCTTTAGTGGCATAAAGCTGTCCATCTCGTGTACTATTTGTTAATTTTTTTATCTTTAATTCAAAGCTACAATAATAATTGAAATCAAGTAACAATCATACACATAAGAAATCAGATTTGACACATGAATTCACCTTGGGGAAACCCTCTATGAATTGAGGGAGAAAACCCAAGCAAAACCTTCCTTAGTATATTGATAGATAGTAGAGAATGTCTTTTAGATCAAGCACCCCTAGTGAAATTACAGAGAAAGAGAAATATAAAGAAAAGAGACTCATAATAATATCCTACATAAAGAAAATCACATTGCCTTCAAGGGAGAGAATTCACTTCACACTAGATTCATCAATCCTGTATAAAATATTTATAAATTCTTCTCATGCACTAACTTATATTTTTAGCTTTTGAATTCAGCATGAAATTTCCCTCCATATGGATGCATCAATCTTGCATGAAGAAGTGTGCCCCACTTCTCATGCAATGCAGTAAATCACTGAACTGACTCTTAGGATGAATTCACCCCTTAACTAAAATCTCGACCAATTACTTAGGTGGCTAACTTAAGTTTCGTCATGAAAGTGTTGCAACTCAAGTGTCGTCTTTCAGTTTGATATAAGTGTCGTCATGCAAGTGTCACAAATCAAGTGTCGTCTTTTAGTTTAACATAAGTGTCATCATGCAATAACACTTAGTTAACTAGATCTTCTTTGTTATCACTTAGTTAACTCTCTTAACTGATTCTTTCTTGTTAACATCATTGTAGTGATCAATTCGAGTTCTCCTTTAATTGACTGAAGTCTTCACTGAAGTTTAACAATTCGAATTTCTCTCTGTTGAAGCCTCGGGTATGTAGATTGTTGGACTAGGTTCCAAGACTAACAATAGAGGGTGAAACCCAGCATGAAAGGATTCAAAAAGCTCCGCACAAGAGCATTTCTATCCCAAGACTATTTGGTGTAGTTAACTCCCACGGATATAAAGGCCTCCATTGGCACTTATGGGGTTTGATCCTAAAAAGGATCTGTCTTCCTGTGAGGGAAGATCAAAGTGTTCTAACCCTAGAAAGGAATCTATCTTAAAATAAATCCAATCTAAGTTAGATCTAATCTAAATAAAGTGTTATGTTTATGTGCAGGATAACTTGGTTTGAGTTTTAATAAGTCCTTTCACCAGCTTAACAGAAATGTAAAATTGGATCATTCACTCATTAACTTAAGATAGAACCAAAAGATAAAAATCAAATTATAGTAGCTTAAGAATTAGGTACATGCAAGTTTATCCTGTATCTGGAATGTCAATTGAAAAATTAACATTGACTTAATAATATATGTTAATCATTTAAAGAAATAGATAAATGTTTTAATTAAATAAATTCAGTTAAAACATAAAGATACACAGATCATCGATTAAGACAAATCCAAACCATAGATCAATGCATTAATGATTGATTGCAAAATAAAAACAGTGCTCATTCAATGATTAAGGTGAAGAAATCAAATATCATCAAATAAATTTGACAACAAAAACAAAGGAGATGCCAAAATAAACTAACTTTGATTCATCAAGTTTGCAATAAATTACAAGATCTCAAGTGAAACAACGTTTCTCCAGTCCTTCTGGCGATTTTCTCCCACCCCTCCCTAATGAGACCTCTACCCTTTAAATAATAATTACAAAAATAGTTACAAAGGATAGGCCTCCCATAAAACAGAGATTACAAAATCAAACTATTCTAATAATTACCAAGGGAATCCTGCCACTTGGTCCAAACTTCTAGCAGCTCATCTAAAACTATATAATTGGTTGACTCAAGCCCCAACTAAGCATCACAAGTGAAAGATTCCATCTCATTCTTGGCCAGCTTATGCCAAGTGCACATAAAAATATGGATCTTTCCTTCCAAGATGGTAGGCTGCTTGATGAACTTTTCAAATTCTGAAATCCCTATGTACTCGAGTTCTTGAATCTACTCTTTGACCTTCTCACATTTGGTGTCAACCTGTTCGATCATCAAATTCGGTGGGAAATCTTTCTCAATGAGATCCATAGTAGGAAACTGCAGCTTAACCATGACATTGTCTGTAGCATACCATCTTCTCCCACAGATGGCTTGTACTTTCTGTATTGTTTCTTATACCATGTCAGACACATTATGCCAAGCATTCAAAGATGTTCTAATTCTTCTGAACTTGAAGCTATCACAAACTGGGATGTCCTCTGGTTTTTCCTTGATATACCTCTTCCATTCAACAACATCATCATAAGATTTAGAAGCTTGTTGGCTCTTCTCAATTTTTTGTTCAAGGATAGTAGACATTCTCCCAGAATCCCCATGAGTTTCCTGAATGTCATTCAAGGAAATGAACAACTCAGCTAAGAGTTCACAATGCTCCTTATTCACTTTATTGTACAAGTCTTTGAACTCTTCCTAAGAAAACCTAGAGAAAAAAGAAAAGGATGCACTTTCAGTTGCATCCTTTAACTGTTGTTCCAATATTTCTATCTTCTCCATATTTGCAGTGATTAGGACCTGTGCATCCTGCAGTTCCTCCTTAAGAGAAGCATTTTGTTCCTGCAATCATTCAGTTGATTTTCATACTGATTCCTTAATCCATGAATTTGAGATTCATGCTCTTGATTGACTTTAACCAGCTGCTCCTATAGCATATTCAATTCCCCTTTCTTGGTATCAATCTCTTTATTCAGAGATGTTACTGTATCAAAATTAGCTCTATCAAATGCCCCCATGGCTGATGTAGTTTCTAATGCTTCATGCTGGATGTCATCAGACTGTCTAGCCCAAATTATCTGATTGGGAACAAGTGCTTGCAACACAACTAAACCCCTGCTTCTCTTGCTTCCTCTTTTAACCACTACTTTTGTTGTCCTGCTGTAAAAGTAATTCCCAAGGGAAACCACAACATCATCTTCAGGATCAGCTGTCAAATCAGCTGCAGATGAAATAATGTTACTTGTAGTAGATGTGGTACTGTTACCTGTTGCAACCAAAGTAGTTTTTTGGGTGACAGTGGTATTAGGGATAGACATGGTAATCTGAGAGGTAGATATTAAAGGGGAAGTGGTAGCAGAAGCTAAAGGTGGAGAAGGAGGAGAAGTAAATAGAGTGGCAAACTCAACAAGGGAAGTTGGGTCAACAGTAAAGGAGGGCTGTAGATAAACAGATGGAAGATAGATCTCAGTGACTATTGGTGATGGAGTGATAGGTGGAATTGGAAAAGTGGAAGGTGAAGTAGTGATGGAGGTCAGTGCATCAAATATTTTAGATGTGGTGGATGATGGTAATGTAGTCTCAGAAGATGATGTGGAAGTAAGTTGAATAGAAGAGGTGGAAGTAAGTTCAAGAGAATAAGGTAAGGGTGCAGAAGCTAATGTTTCAGCAGTAGAAGTGACTTGATCAAAATGGTGATCTTGAATAGAATCCTCTATCACTATGCTATCAAGAAAATCAGCATCTGCTTGGAAACCTTCAGTTACCTCTTGGACAACAATCACAGGAGGAAGTATTTCATCCTCTACATCATTGTATTCAATATTCAATGTAGGTATAGTAGATGCAGGGGTTTGAATCGTCTACCTCTTTGTTGGGTTACTCACAACCACTTGAGTATACTGGCTAGACTACTTGCAGCAATGATTGGGTGTCAAGCATCGAATTCATATGTGCCAGCTCTTTCTTCAACTCATCAGCTGACTGGATTAGGATCTCCTTGGTCTTTTGAACATCTTCTACAAGGCCCTTTCCTTTGCTTCCATCTGGATATGTCAACATCATGAGAGGAGTAGCTGCCTTTTGTGCCTCTTTTTCTTCCCTTTCCTTTCTGACCTGCTCTACTAGTTGCAGCTCCATTCTCCTGTAACTTAAAACCTTAGTCTTAAGCTCTTTCTAGTACTGAAGGATAAATCTATTCTCTTCTTTAGTCTTAGCCCTAACCAGGACTTTAGAAAACAGACTTGCTCCTTGGTAAATAGATTCATCAGGAGTAGCCTCATGCACATAGGTTTTTTTCATATGTTCTTGGGAAAAATAAGCAGCCAGGAATCCTTTGGGATCATGCATTCTCTTTGGGGCTGATCCCAACTTTAAAGAAACAGTCTTGTTTCCCATAACTGCAGCATATGTTGATGTTGGAATAATCAAAGGTCCAAGTTTCAAAGGGAACTTAGGCCATCCCTTTCTTTTGGGTCTAGTCAACTTGGGGAACACCCCATCTGTCACAACCTGGAAGGCTATCTCTTCAAGGAGTAGTATATATGGGACTATCCTTGGCATTAGATGTACTATGTTACTTCCCCAAACTCTGATATAGGAGAATAATTCCCCCACATACCAGTCACCAATGGTGTTAATGAGAATTTTGGCATTAGGGGAGAAGGCTGGTGCATCTTCCCTAAATATCTGATGGTAAATTGTACTAAAGAAGTGATCATAGGTATCATATAGTGAAGAAACAAAATTGTTCCCCCACAATCCTAAACATTAAATATGAACAGGGGGATCTAAAAGTGTCCAATTCCATCCTATGAAAGGGTACTGGAATTATGAGCAGAACACATCAATAACATATGCTAAATAAAAGAAAGAGGGATTTCTTATGGTTGGTGTCTTCTGATACTGATCGATAGCTTACTTTAACTCCATTGAGAGAACCGAATCCCAATTGAATGACTCTCCAGTTGTAAGAATGTGATGGGCCATGGGTGCCCACTCAGCTTTGAACATGGAACAATTAGGTAGACCATACAGCCTGCAAAGCATGGCTACTAAGAGGGAATAAGGTTCCTTAAACCACAAAATAGGGTATAGGTTATCGGCCTTAGGTATGAATTTAGTAGGGTTATTCATCCAAGACTTAATCATCTCATCGAATTTAAACCTGGAGTTGGCAGATTCCAAGAAAGCAATGTTAAGAAGTTGCGTGGTCGACTTAAGGGCATAAGCCCTAATAAAAACTTCAGGGCAGAAGGAAACCGAAATGGACCCTGCACTATTATTGAAGGAACAATATTTGGGGTTGGCATGGTGAAGTATCCACTTGACTTCATCTGTGTAAGGTAGAAGGGCAGGTCTAGATGCTATGGCATGAAGCTGAGAATTTCTAATCTTCTCATAGACAGGCCGGTTCTCTCGAATGTCTGAGAGGTCATCATTGTCGAAAATGGCATAAATTTTAGACCAGTCAATATGATAGGTATCTGAGACTCTGTCACTGGTATCAACAAGGTAGTCAAAGTTGGGGTCTTTGTTCAACAGGTCTTTCTATGCAGTCTTAGAACAAGTAACTCTCGACATGGTGGAAACTGGTAAATTCTGCTAAGATAAATTAAAACGAATTAAAACAGTTTAAAATTAACCAAATCCACAAACAACCAATGAAAGACGAGGGTAAACTGACCCATGCTAACACAAAGCAGAAAATGACCTTAGTAAAAATTCGCAGTGAAAAATCCTTGCAGCATGTAAATTCTCAAAATAAAAAAAATGATAAAGAAAATAGAAAAAAATTGACATATTTAACAATTCTGTCGGATGCAATTTGGACCGTAGGATGACCAAAAATCAATGGCTGAGATCTAGTATGCGGGATGCGGGAGGAGAGTTGCAGAAGTTTATTGTTGCAAATATGTACATTCTTTCAGTAATCCGCAATCCCCAATTGCAGGTTGCGGGAAGGCAACTCTAAATATAACAAACCAAATTTTTCTGCAATCCGCAATCCGCAATTACGGGTTGCGGAAAAAGAAAACGATGAAAATTAAAATAAGAACTTTCCGCAATCTGCAATTGCGGGTTGTGGAAATATAAAATGCAAAATTATTCTTTAAACACTTTCTGCAATCTGTAATCCACATTGCAGGTTGCGGGTTGTGGAAATGGAAGGTGCAATTTATTTTTGACGAACTTCCCGCAATCCACAATTGCAAGTTGCAGGTTGCGGATGCGTCAAACTGGGATTAATGGAAAATATTTCCGCAATGCGGATTGCGGGTTGCGGAAAGAAAACATTCCAAAACTAAAAACCAAGCTTCCGCAATCTGCATTTTGGATTGCGGATTGCGGAAAGAACAAATTTTGGGAAAATTGCTTATTTTTGCAACTAAAAAAAACACACAAAAATGAAAGAATTTTCAAATGGAAAATTACTAACTGGAAAATCCAATCATGGCAAAGCAATAAAAGCATGATGAAAAACCCCAAAATGACCATGGAATTTAATCATTAACTTTGCATACAAAAATTTGGCGCTCCCATGTTTTCATTAAAACATGGGATCTGTTGTACTTACAACAAATGGCGACTGGCTGGGACGAACCAATTATCTTTGTGAAAGAAGTATTTAGCTACAAGGAAGATATGTCAGCAAACTTGATGTTTTAACCTGTAATTTACAAAATGTTCTTCTAAAAACACAATCAAAATAGCAGAGTCGGTCATATGATTGATATATCCCCATCCAAGACCATTTAATGATGATGTTCATATGACAAGGCAACCTTAGAAGTAAACAGGAATCCTTTACCATTATGCAGTCATAGGAAGGCAGTTTATGATGGGCCTTAGAGAAAACTTAGAGCCATTCCGGGTTACCAAATATTAAATAACCTTGACTTTATTAATTATTTATTTATGTACAAACACATTACTCACAATAGAATTCTTTTTTTTTTCTTTTTTTTTCAAAAAAGAATGGAAATATGCAAACAAGACTTCTGTTGATACAAGGCCATTGCCCTGACTTGGTGATTAGATGTTGGCAATGCCATTCACAGACCTGATATGGAAACTGAACAATCTAGCTCAGTGAGGAGGCTCCCTGTCTTTTAGCTTTTGACACTAAAATCAATTACCATGGATTGGTGACCATAAGTGGTAATTTCAGTCCAAAATTAGACCCATGATCATGGTAGGTATGGCTTGTAATAAGACCCCCCTTATCCTCATATACAACAAACTGTCTTACAAAGGAAAACAAAATTTATTAGTGCATAGATTACAAGACACTACCATGGCTTGTTAACCACATGACAGTAGTGTTACTCACTGATGTTTTGTAGATCATGAAGGGACCGACCTGTGATAGGATCTTCCACCTTCCGGCAGTAGCTAAAATTCACCTCCCAAGTTTGGTGGCTTGATGTGGAGATGTCATTCCACTTAAAAATCTATGAACATAATGGGTTGGCTAGTAATAAGACCCCCCATCTTGTAATCTAAAATTATTAAAGTGAATTATTTTCAAGGTGATCAGAGTGGGATCCAGAATAGGTAAGGCTGACAAGGATATGAATATATGTTTCCATTCACTAATGAAACATAAAGCAGGAAAATATAATTGCTTCCTCAACTTTAATTAACCAAATGAAACATCCATAAATATATTGATTAAGGTGGGAAGGTATCAATCAAGGCTTTGCAAATATTGACTGTTTAGTTTCATGAAAAACATTTTCAGCTACAGGCTAAGTGAAACAAAACTGACACTATTACCTAAAACTTCAGACTTGTGCTAAGGAGACATACTGATCATCATCCCTTGCCAAAATGTGTGGAACTTATTTCGAATAAAACCTATGTACAAAAGAAAAATCGAATGAAAACAAAGAAGGAAAGAAAGCAAACCACACTTTATGTACAAGTAAGTGAATCTGCTCATTTAAATGAAGTACTTTTTGAGCAACTGCACATTCACTGGGTAGGCATCTGAGATACCTTCCAGTGTCTGCAATCGGACAGTACTAGGACCAAGATTTTCTGTAATAATGAATGGTGATAGCCATAAGAGTTGGAACTTGGTGTAATCATTCTTGTCTTTGTGTTGCTTATCCCACTTTAACACCAAGTCCCCCATAGTAAACTCGCTATCAGATGAGGACTTCTCATCAAACCACCTCTCTAACAGCTGCTGATGTTGATACAGCTTGTTTTTGGACTTCTCCCTATCTTCTTCCAGCTTGAGTAACATATCAATTATTTGTTGGAGTGAGGAAGGATCATCCTCTTGTATGGATTGTGTCAACTGTAGTGAAGGGATCATGAGGTTGGATGGCAAGATGGCCTCCTTACCATAAACTAAACAGTAAGGGGAGTTTCTTATGGCTGCCTTTGGGGTGACCCGGTCTTCCCAAAGATCATTGTATAGCTAGGTGTGCCAATATTTATGGTGAGTAGAAATTGTCTTCTTTAAGATGTTAATCAAGTTTTTGTTGGAAGACTCTGCTAGTCCATTACCTTGTGGATAGTAATTGGTAGAAAAAATCAACTTTATCCCTCTTTCAAGGGCATACTGTGTAAGATCAATGGAAGAAAAATAAGAGGCATTGTCAAACACTAGAAATTAAGGGGCACCAAACCTAGTGACTATTTGGATTTCAAGGAAGGATATCACTTGGTTTGTATTGAATTGTCTGAGTGACTACCTCTACCCATCTGGTAAATTAGTCTGTGGCTATAAATATGTACTTGTGATGCATGGAGGAAGCGGGGTTGATGGGTCCAACAAAATCCAGTCCCCATTGTTGAAATGGAAACTGAACTGTTACTGGCCGTAAAGGAAAGGCAGTTTTTTTGAGTTTCCCAACACACTTCTAGCATGCTTCACATATTTTGGCATACAAATATGCATATTTGAACAAAGTAGGCCAGTATTATCCTTCCCTCAGGATCTTATGTGCATTGCTTTCTCCTGAGAAATGACCTCCCGCAGGTCTTGCATGAAATTCCAAAAGAATCTTATCAGTTTCTTCTTTCTCTATGTTGATGTATATGTAACTTCGGAATATATTTCACATATATGTATATTGTATTCCTATAGAGATGTTATTATTCCTCTATATGGAAGTGGTTGTATTCCTATACAGATGTTATTATTCCTCTATACGGAAGTGTCGTCATTTATATTGTAAGTGTCGTAACTCATACTTGATGGGTTATTAGACCACCTTGTTGGGGTCGGCCCTGTATAAGTCATGTGGGTCAAAGGGTTATTAGACCACCCTATTGGGGGTCGGCCATGTGGGTCAAAGGGTTATTAGACCACCCTAGTGGGGGTCGGCCCAGTCATCATTATGTTAAGTGGTTAAGTTGAGGCCGACCTAGTTGAGTAAAGGTCAAGTCAGGTTAGTGTATAAATAGAGAGTGTGTCTCTCTCATTTTACACATTCTATTCTCTCACTCACACTTGGGAGAGTGGCGCACTTGTGGAGGAGGAGGCTCTGCTACTAGGAGAAGACTATCTCTTGTATTCTGGTTGTATCATTGCTCTATCTATCTCTGAGGAAGTTATTGGGGTTTTTCACCTTTATGGTTTTCCCCAAGTAAACTCTGTGTCTCTTGTGTGCTTGCATTATTGTGTCCATGATTGTTATGCTGTAGATTTGTTGTACCTGTTGTTCTCTCAGTTAATATCCTAGATCAGATTGAAGTAAATTCTGAAAATTTAACATGGTATCAGAGCTAGCCTGAAAGAAGGCATGATATGGCATGTATGACACTTGTTGCACTTACTATGCTAGAGCTTGATATAGAAAAAACCAGTCATCGTAGAACTTTCGCTATAAATCCATTTTGGAGAAGTTTTCGGATCTAAAACTTTTACAGGTATAAGATCGTATCCCCATGTACCTTTTGTCCAAAGCACAACCTCTAATTCGTTTTACTTTGTGATTTATGATCTGTACAATATAGGGTTTCTGCCTCTTCCAGATCTAAGTCAAAATCAGGTCACCTTTGTAAAAAGGTCATAACTTGGGTTAGGAATCTCCAAATGAAATTTCATAAAAATTAACAGGTAGTACACAGACTGTACTATCTCAAGAACAGTTTTCAGAATCCGAAGTTGAACAAGTGACACGTGGCATGCCGTACAAGTTCTCTCTCCTGTATTATCCCATAAACAGGTCACGTTGCGACACTTGGCATAAATCTCTCTCAGAGAATCCAATTGATTTCAGACCTATTGGGATGGAAATATAATAGTTTGGGATATCTCAAGAAAAATATTCAGAGGCCGAAGTTGAACCAGTGACATGTGGCACACCGTACAAGTTCGCTCTCCTGTATTATCCCACAAACAGGTCACGTTGCGACACTTGGCATAACTCTCTCTCAGAAAATCCAATTGAGGTCAGACCTATCAGGATGGAAAGATAATAGGTTGAGATATCTCAAGAAAATTTTTTAGACCCTGTGGATCGAAAAGTTTGGAGTTACACCAAAAACAATCAGGTACATATTTACGTCAAAAACAAAATTATTTTTGAGCACCTTCATTCATGGCTTCCGGAATTTAGGGATTTGGAGAAAGTTGGAATTTTTGTAATCGGAGAACACAGCTGGATGATACCCATCAAAATAAAAATTTAGAGACCAATATCAGAATTTTTGGTTGGGCAGAAGGTTGGGCTTTGATCAAACCCCAGTTCGGGACTTTGATCAGAAAGATGAAAAATCAGGGCTTCTGCAAAAATTGGAATTTTGGAAATCTGTGACCACGGCTGGAAGCTCCTCAGAAAAATCGAAGCTTAGAGATTTGAATCAAATATTTTGGTTGGGTGAAGCTCCGGGAAACTCAAACCCTAATTCAGGGTCCTCCCTAGTGAATCCAAAAATCTAAAAGACAATTTCGAGGGGTGAAACTTTCCAGTTTTCATATTCTGAATATACCAACTTGATCAGCTCATCAAGGCGCATATTTCTATCCTTTCGGAAGTTTGAAATTCAAAGTTTGAATTTTTGAGGTTTCTTTGACAAACCCTAATCCAACTCCAGGTCCAGTTCTTGCAAATCAAGTGGATTGGGTTAATCCTAGAAGAAGATGGATTGGTCACCTGCATAAGTGAAGAAGTTCCTGTTTCAAAGGGAGATGAGGCTAAGGCCTTACATAAGAAGATTACAAGCGATCTCGACAGGTATGACTCATTGAAGTATGTTTCGAGATTTGTTCATGTTTAATTTTATGGTATGTTTGTCTTCATGATTAGTATGGTTAGTACAATCTTGATTTGAGATTTGTCGTATCACCTTAAGAAAATTATGAATGCATGATAGAAGATATTTATTGGTTAGGGTGTTGACACTTATAATTGTACTAATGCATTATGGTGTTGTATGAGGTTTATGTTGTCTGCTAACATAAAAGGTACACCAAGAAAGACAAATCATGTTCTACTTCAAGAACATATGATCATGGTGACATGAAGACAAAGATTCATCCATTGTCATGGATCACATAGAATATCTACTTACGAGGTATGTATAACTTGGTTCTACAATGGTTAACTTATGAGACATGCAGGTTACTAGCACAAGTCACTGAAGAGAACCAGAAGACATTATGCGGGTATGTTAGACATATCTAGCTAGCATGCTAATCCAGGTATGTTTTTCCTATATCAAGCTAGAATCCTACCTTGTTTTAGGATCTTATACTGTTGTGTTGTTGATAATGATTATTCATGAAGTCATAGGTTTAAATAGTCATGGTTGTATGCATATTATGTTTCTTACCATAATTGATCATATGACGAACCAGAAGAATCATGAAGGTATAGGTTTGAGTAATCACGGGTTTATGCATTGATGATTTAACTAATCAAAAGAGTCCTATGATCAAATAAGAATATGCATGAGTAAAAGAAGACTTCTTTGAAACCTTGAATACTAATGTTTATTATCTGTGAATGATCATGACTATACATATTTAAGACTATTTTGTTTTGATAGTAAGATTATACTAATAAGTGTGTGATTATGTATGAGACCTCAAGGATAACACAATGATGATACTAATAAGTATGCATAGTGATTAAGGATGGATGTAAGTTCAAGGATAGGTAATCCAGGAAGCAAAGATCAAGAGGGAGCACACTCCAGTTGTTCCTGCAAGAAAGAAAAGGAGCACACTTTAGTAGTTTATGCAAGGATGCAGATATTCAGAGAGAGTTGACCACTTCTCACAATCCACATCAGAATGGAGTTGCAAAGATTAAGAGGGAGTCCACCCAGCAACCAAACAAAGATAAGTATTTGAATTGTCATTTCTTACATAATGTTATTCAATGATGTATATGCTTATGTTCCTAGAATTAGGTTGTGTATTATGCATATTAGAATAGTTGCATTAATGAATAGTATACTACTAATATACATGGGTAAGTGGCCTATGGCACTGTACAACATTCCATTGCTACTTATCTAGAATGAAACCTCTTTGCTGACATGTTAGGAGTTGTGCACACTCTTAACAATGTTCTAGTAGAGATTGGAAGGCATCTAGAAAGTTATGGAATATGGATAAATGTTGTATTGAAGCATTGGCTAAGATAATTGCATGACTGTATGACATATTTCTTTATGTGTAAGAATTTGTTCTGAAAACTATGAGATGTTTTCTAATCCTGAAATTTAACTTGTTGTGTAGGAAAGATCGTATACCATCACCTACAAAAGAAGGACTACAACATTTGTTCAGCAACAAAGTTATCTATTGAAAATATTGAAGATATTGAAGTTCCCTGGATTTGGGAAGAATGCCATGATTGAGGAGTACCAGTTGATCATGAAGATGTTTGGGATGCAGTCACAAAGGGTAGTCTGTAGTGACTTCCAAGAGGATCTACAAGATCAAGCATGCTATAGGTGGTAGCATAGAGACTTTTGCTCCTGTAGCCAGATACACTTTCATTAGATCCATACTTGCTCTGGCTGTAGTGATGAAGTGGAAGATACACCAGATGGATTTCATGATAGCCTTCTTGAATGGTGTAGTTGAAGAAGAAGTGTATGTGGAGAAGCCACTTGGTTCTGAGACACATGACAGGGAGTCATATATGTGCAGAACTTGGTATGGTAGGATAGACAGCTTTCTATCCAGTTTGGGCTTTACCAAGAGTAAAGCGGATTCCAACCTTTACTACAAGGGTGAGGAAGGCAATCCAATGATACTACTTTTGTATATGGATGACCTATTCGTAACAGGTGAGGATAGATTGATTGCCGACATGCAGCGAAAGCTTGCTGTTGAGTTCAAGTTGAAGAACTTGGGGATGATGCACTATTTGTTTTTGGCATGAAGGTGTGGCAGAGTGCAGATGGAATCTTCCTTAGACAAGGGAAGTATGTAGTAGAGATCCTGAAGAGGTTCGGGATGATGGACTGCAAGACTATGGCCACACCTATGGAATCGAACCTGAAGCTTCTGTGTGATGCTCCATCTGATCCGGTTGATTATGGTCTCAAGTATGATGTGAATAAAAAGTTTAACCTGCAGGGTTATGTTGATTCAGATTGGGCATGCAGTGCTACAGATAGGAAGAGCACTTCTGGGTGCTGCTTCAGTATGGGGTCAGGTGTGATCTCTTGGTTTAGCAGGAAGCAATCCTGCGTAGCACTGAGTACAGCCGAAGCAGAGTATGTTGCGACGGATGAGCAGGTTGCAGATGTATTGACCAAGCCATTGGCCAGAGTGCAGTTTGAGTACTTCAGAGAGAGGCTTGGTGCACTTCAGATCAAGGTTCCTTCCAAAGGGAAGTGATGAGTCTGGAAGATGAATATGCACATGAGATTTTTTGACATGGTTGATATGTTCTCCCTTGGTCGTGATGTAATTGCTGAGCCATTTTTCACATGGTGGTAGATGGGTTCTCCCATGGTGAAAAAGTAAGGGTTGGAGCCTTCCCCAAATGGTGGTAGATGTGTTCTCCCATGTCGGTGGTGTAAGTGCTAGATGATGTGCATCTGGGATGTGCTTCGTGGACGATGAGATGATCTGAAGAGGACGATGTTATGATGATCAGGAGGATCATGGATGATGAGCATCAGGACGATGCTCCAGTTACTACTCTGTATATGTATATATGCATCATGTTGGATGCTTGTTATGATCAGTTGAATCATTTATATATATATGCATCATGTTGGATGCTGGATATGATCAGTTGAATCATTTATGTATGTATGCATCATGTTGGATGCTGGATATGATCAGTTGAATCATTTATGTATGTATGCATCATGTTGGATGCTGGATATGATCAGTTGGATCATTTTTATGTATTTTGTATTTGCATCATGTTGGATGCTTGGACCATGTATCTGTATATGTATCAGGTGGATACTGAGATCATGTATGTTGATATGTATCAGGTGGATACATTGTGTGGATCATGTATCTGTGTATGTATCAGGTGGATACATTGTATGATCAGGTATATCATGTATGATGATATGTATTAGGTAGACACTTGGTATGCATCAGGTGGATGCATTGTATGATCAGGATGATCATGGATGACGAGCTTCTCCAGATGACATGCAGTAGGATGTTGCAGTGATGATGATTAGGATGATCATGTGTACATTAGGATGATGTATGGTGAGTATCAAGATGATACTTTGTGGCCGTGGATCAATTTTTGCAGATGAGCATGTCTAGGAGATCCTATAGGTCGGAGTTGTGTACCCGTAATAGCCTGGGATGCTCTTTCGAGACATTGCTATGGCAGGACATGTAATTTGTGCCCTGGGAGATATTTAGGTCGGAGTTGTGTACCCGTAACATCCTAAGATTCTCTTGCGAGGTTTTTTCCTATGGCATGTAATTTGCTCCTGGGAGATCTGGATAGGATGAAAAAGGCCTCAGATGCTTCAGCCAGGTTTTGCCATGACCACATGTAATTTGCTCCTGGGAGATCTAGACAGGATGAAAAAGGCCTCATATGCTTCAGCCAGGTTTTGTGGTCGACCACATGTAATGTGCTCTTGGGAGATCCGACAGGTAGCACTATGTGCTCGTAATAGCCTGGGATTCTTTAGCCAAGTTTTCTGGTGAGATCACATGTAATGTGCTCCTGCGAGATCCGACAGGTAGAGCTGTGTGCTCGTAGCAACCTGCGATGCTTCAGCTAGGTTTTGTGATGGGTCACATGTAATGTGCTCCTGAGAGATCTGACAGGTAGAGCCGTGTGCTCGTAATAGCCTAGGATGCTGCAGCCAGGTTTTGTGATGCATGTAATAAGTCCTGAAGATTCCACAGTATGGCCAGTGATGACGAAGACCTACAGGTGGTGGGCCTACATCCAGTATGAAAAAGGACTAGCTCTGTAGAACTTCCTATGACAAGTAGATTCAGATATTGATTGAGATAGCAGCAGCAGTGACGATGATGATGACTCGATGATGATTATCCAGTGATGATGATCCAGAGAAGATGACTTGTGCTAGAAGACCTATGTCGAGAAATACCTTCCTAGTTAGGAGGGAGTGTTGATGTATATGTAACTTCGGAATGTATTTCACATATATGTATATTGTATTCCTATAGAGATGTTATTATTCCTCTATACGGAAGTGGTTGTATTCCTATAGAGATGTTATTATTCCTCTATATGGAAGTGTCATCATTTATATTGTAAGTGTCGTAACTCATACTTGATGGGTTATTAGACCACCTTGATGGGGTCGGCCCTGTATAAGCCATGTGGGTCAAAGGGTTATTAGACCATGCTATTGGGGGTCGGCCATGTGGGTCAAAGGGTTATTAGACCACCCTAGTGGGGGTCGGCCCAGTCAGCATTATGTTAAGTGGTTAAGTTGAGGCTGACCTAGTTGAGTAAAGGTCAAGTCAAGTTAGTGTATAAATAGAGAGTGTGTCTCTCTCATTTTACACATTCTATTCTCTGTTAAATTTTGAGCATTAATTCACAATGCTCTAGGATCTTCACTGAGAGAATAACATATACAGTATATCAATGCATAACAATCACAATAAGCATGACAAGAATCACAAGAATCAAAAGCATGAGAGACAAGAGACACAAAGTTTCTGTGGGGAAAACCTTAAGGTGAAAAACCCCACAACTTCCTCAGAGATAGAGAGAGCAATGGTTCAACCAAAGTACAACCAAAATACACTTGAGATAGTCTCCTAGAAGTAGATGATCCTCCTCCTCACTAGTGCGCCACTTTCTGAGTGAGAGAGAGATGAATTTCCAAATGATTTAAATAGAGATCTCCTGATCTCTATTTATACTAACCTGTTTTCCCAGTGACCTTATGGGGCCGACTTGTCTAGCTAGGTACATCCACAATATAATATATATTTCAGGGCCGACCCCACACATGGTGGTCTAATAACCCATCGGCAAGTACACACACTTGCGACACTTGTCAATCCACATGACGACACTTCCTTATAGAGGAATAACACATCTCTAATAAGGGTACAATAAATATATATGAAATACATTCCGAAGATACATATACATCAACACTCCCTCTTAACTAGGAAGGTATTTCTCGACACAGATCTGCTAGATAAGTCTTCTTCTCGGGATCATCCTCATCATCATCGTCACTACTGCTACTATCTCAACCAATCTCTGACTCTACTCGTCATAGCAAGTTCTACAGAGCCAGTCCTTTTTCATACTAGATGTAGGCCCACCACTTGCAGGTCTTCATCATCACTGGCCATACTGTGGAAATCTCAGGACTTATTACGTGCATCACAAAACCTTAAAAGAGTTTCTTGACTAGCAAGAACCCTAAAGAGCATCTGAGGCCTTTTTCATCCTGTCCAGATCTCCAGGACTTATTACATGTGACCCCACCACAAAACCTCGAAAGAGAATCCCAGGACTGATTATGAGAACAAGGCTCAACCTATCGGATCTCCCAGGGCACAAATTACATGTGGTCACCACAAAAACTCGAAAGAGCATCCCAGGACTGATTACGAGCACAAGGCTCAACCTATCGAATCTCCTAGGGCACAAATTACATGTGGTCATGGAAAAACCTCGAAAGAGCATCCCAGGACTGATTACGAGCACACGGCTCAACCTATCAGATCTCCCAGGGCATAAATTACATGCCATAGGACAAAACCTCGAAAGAGCATCTGCCAGATATCCAAGGGCACAAATTACATGCCATAGGAAAAACCTCGAAAGACTATCTGCAGATCTCCCAGGGCATAAATTATATGTCCTCCCAAGCAAAACCTCGAAAGAGCATTTTCCAGATATCCCAGGGTACAAATTACATGCCATAGGAAAAACCTCGAAAGACTATCTGCAAATCTCCCAGGGCACAAATTACATGCTTATCTGCACAACCTGTTCCACGGCCACAGAGTATCAACCTGATACTTGTTGAGCCCAGAATTGGCCCTTTTTGACCATCATTTATCATCTTCCCTTCCCTTGTCTTACACCAATTACCTTGGCAATTCAACTTATTGTCCTTATCTATTCCCCAAATTACCAAGGTATGGCCGATTATTGTTTTATTGTGTTAATACTTATGATTGTGATGATTAAAGCTGTGCATCTCTTAATCTGTGCTAACATGATGCGATTTATGAAGGTAGTAAGACAATAGACTGCAGGAAGATCGGAGCTGAACAAGTCATGAAGGAACGTTCATCGCTTGTGGAAGGTTCCTTGGGGCTCAAATCGTCAATCAAGGCACAGTCGTGGCAGGGCAGCTGTAACAGAAGAACTATCTTAAGTATGTCGCTGCTCAAATCCAGCTGTGAGCTGGAAGGACCGTCACTCTTGGGACAATTTATACTTCTCTCATATTTCAGTTCTGCCACGCATTGTAACAGCTAGATTATTTAGGGCGCCTGAAGATCAGAGATCTTCATGGCTGCCCAATTATAGGTTTAGATGTTGCAATTGTATGTATAAGTATGGGGAATTGCCTCGACTAAGGGGTTGGACAGCAATTAATTAATTTATCTTGTATTAGCAGTCGAGCCGAAACTGTGTACTCATCCTTCTGTTAATATACTGAGTTGCTTCTGAGTTAAAGAGAGTGTTGTTCAACCAGCTTCTCTGTGTGAAGACTGGGCCCGTCTTCCACAGAGATTGCTGTGTTAATTTAGGATTTCATCTTTCTTGTTGTGTGATGCTTTGATCTTTCTTTTGTACGCAGCAGCAATATTCATTGTGTGGATTTCTCAGTAAATGATTTATTCGTGAGATTGGTGAATGGTATCGAATAACAGTCGACTGAGTCAGGTTTGTTTTACATATTTCAATTTCTGTTCACACTACTGTGTTCATCCTACAGCTGAGACGTAATCCCAGGAACCCTTACAAATTGGCTTTCCTGTTATGTGTTGATTGATTTATATTTTGCAATCCAGTTTCTTAGAACAGTTGCTTTAATCTCTTTTATCAAATTCTAGAGTAATGTTCAGGTCATGCTTTATGATTCCCAGCTTGATTAAATTAGACAGTTGATTATTTTAGAATGCAATTGAGATTTCCTTCCTGCAATCGTTGATTAGATCTGATATTAATTCTGCTTGATGCATAATAGAAAAGAGTTGTAGTATAGCAGTTAGGAGGCAATTGGGATTGCATAGATTCTTGGGATGAACATGGATGATAGAAGATAAAAGTATTACTTCTAATGGTTTTGTGTTTAAGCATATATTGTGCACTTGTCCTTTGAAATAAAAAGACTTCCTCGGGTTGACAATAAATTTCATACGCTCTGTGTGTTTGATATTTAATTATCTGCAATTAGAGTGCTTGACATTTTGGCGCCGTTGCCGGGGAAGGATGAAAATTAAACACTAGTCATTAGTCGTATTTGATATTTGCTTTTAGCCAGTCTTTTTGGGTTGTTTTTGAAATGATCTGCTTCGCATGAATACGAGGAGGGTAAAACGCGATCACCTCCCAACCCCCAAAACCCCACAACTTACTAACAGTGCAGGTGGTTCGGGTCGTGGTCGAGGTCCACCGCTGGGTAGAAGAACATTCATCGACGACCTTGTTGACAAAACGGATTCAGTTGTCAGATCTCATCAACAGGAGACTCCTATCAAAAGAGGCCCTGCTGATCCTAGAGCGCCAGCATCAGGATCTACAGCGGAAGATACAGGAGCAGTTGTGATTCCTGCATATACTCCTGCTAAAGAAGGGACAGCTGATCCAGCTGTTACAACTGAAGAATACGCAGCTGTTACAACCGAAGAATACGCAGCTGTTACAACCGGAGAATACGCAGCTGTTACAATTGAGGTAAGGGACGAAGGAACAATCGAAGGAGAAGATACAGAAGAAAAGATGAATAATGGACATGAGAACGAAGAGGAAGAAGCAGTGGTACAATACCATCATGAAGATAATTCCCCGCCAGAAACTATGGCTACATTGCAATTCCCAATACAGCAGCTAGAGGGGACAGCTCCTATGAAAAACATTTCACCGTTGGTGTTACCCCGCTTCCATGGCAGGGCGGCAGAGGATCCAGACGAATTCCTGTTTGAATTCGATATCCTCTGTCGCAGTTATGATTATGTCACAGATGCTCAAAAGTTGAAGCTTTTTCCTGCCACCCTGAAGGACAATGCATTACGATGGTTCATGAGCCTTGGGGGAGGAACTGTTGCTAATTGGAATAAGATGAAGCAAGTATTCCTGGAAAAATATCAAGAATATTGTAACACCAGGGACAAAAGGGAGGAGTTATTCAAGATGGTACAGAAGGAGGATGAAAGTTTGGAGGATTTTGTGGAGAGGTTGCTGTACAATGTGCAGAGAGCTGGACAGACGAACATGGGACTAGATGTGCTGAAGATAATCTTGCTTCGAGGAATCAGGGATGATTGTTTAGACATGCTAAATTTATTAGGAAAGGGGGATATCTCTAAAGAATATTTTGAGACAATTGTGGAATTATGTAAGAGATATTCCAGGGGATCTTCTAGGCATAATAAGCAGCATAAACGAAATAACCTGGAACGTGATGTCTTTGACAGAACTCAGAAGTCATCCAATGGGGGAGCTACACGTGCAGAGATAGGCAATCTTCTTGAAAACTTTAAAACAGAAATGATGAGCTCTATCTCTTCAAAGATTGACGTCTTGAAGGCCAAGCAAAGACAGGCAGTGGAGGATCTCACACTAGGGGTGTTTTGTCCCCGATGTAGAAAGACTCATCCACTGAAGGAATGCCCTCTTGACAAAGTACAAGTGTGTCAGCTGTGCGAGCTGAATCATGATATGAAAGACTGCCCCACGTTGCCCCAAGTGAAGGCTGTTCTGCAGGCATCAACTCCAGAGGCGGATTCAGCCTACTTCATTGCACAGAAGAAACCCTGGCAACCCCGGAATCAAGGTATGTCTCCCGATTCATTTCCATTTTTGAATAATTTGAATAATTGGAATACTAATATGCAAAATGTGAATACACAATTCCCTTCAAATTATGCTCAGTGGAATTCCCCTCAACCTGCGATGCAAGGATATAATTCATGGAGTCCTTGGACACAGCCTCCACACCAACCTACTTCATGGTCTCCTGGATGGAGGAACTTCCATCCTGGGAACCAGTTTCCTCAACCACCTCCACCTCAACAGTTACCGTATCCTCCATATCCTCAATTTCATCAATATCCTCAATACCCACCTCAGCAGTCGCAGCTGCAGCTGCAAAATAATCCTGTGCCTAACATACCAATACAGCCTCAGCTGCCTGCCCAACCTAACCCTAACCCAAACAATAAAACAGTCCAGCAATTGGAAGCTCTCAATATGCCAGCCTACTCTCTCTCCCCTGTACCTTGTAATGATATTCACTTACGGTCTGGAAAGATAGTAGAACGTGGAACTGCAGAAAATATTCCACCAACTGTGTATGACAAAGGAGAGAGTTCCCAGCATCCTTTTGATCCGGTTCCTATCATTGAAGATGCTGAGCATCCCTCAGATGGGAGGGCTGAAACATTAAACGATGAAGTGGATAACACGCAGCCTACCCAGTTGGTAAGGCAACCACCTTACCCTGAGAGATTGATGCTGCCACAAAGAGGGGGGCAACCTCAGTTCAATCTCTTAGGAGAATTGAAGAACCTTTATGTTAAGATTCCCCTTTTACAAGCTCTTCAAGATGTACCTATCTACGCTAGAACTGTTCGGGACCTGTGCACTAAAAGACCGGGAAGGAAACCCAGAGATCCTCCTACTGTTCATGTTATAGGGAATTTATCCGCTTTAATGACTGGAAAAACCCCTATAACCAAGTATGAGGATCCCGGCAATCCTACTGTCACTGTACACATAGGACAAACACAGATACCCAACGTACTAGTATATTTAGGAGCTGCGATCAATGTTATAACAATGGAGACTGTAAAGAAGCTCGGATTCACCAATATTAGACCGACCCCTACTATCTTAGAATTGGCAGACAGATCCACTATCAGACCCGAAGGGATTTTGGACGACCTTGTTATTTCAGTAGACTCATGGGAATACCCTGCCGATTTTCTGGTATTACAACCAAAATCACAGCTGGGGGGACATCCATTGATTTTGGGGAGACCCTGGTTGGCTACAGCCGATGCTTGTATCAGCTGCCGATCAGGATCTATGACTATATCTGATGGCATGGAAACCAAAAACCTCACCCTGTACCCTCCAGCACGGCCGAGTCTAGAAACTGAAACCTCCCTTTGGATAGAACAGGAAGAAGAGGAAGATGTTCAGCCATTACTAACAATAGGGAAGGCACTAACCTTCAAAAACGAAACAGAAGACGATGCCATTAATAATTTCATTAGCGAACCTGCTTCAGTAGACAAGGAAGTTTATCAACTCCTGAACAGTACCCTCGGTAAAGAAGAACAAGAACAGCTTACGGAGGAAGCACTAGCAAATGACACAAACGTAATCCCAGTATTGAAAAACTCGAAAAGCATTCCTATTGAGGTAGAGCCTGGGAGAACTTTGAACATCAATCTTGGTCTCTCCTCAGAAGAACAAAAGCGCCTAACCAATCTCTTGAAGGAACGTAAGGGGGCATTCGCCTGGGAGTATACAGACATGAAGGGTATTCCCTCTAGTCTGTGCACTCATCATATTTATATTAAAAACGACTCCCGGCCTGTATGTCAACCCCAACGACGCATGAACCCCAATCTGAGGGATATAGTGAAGGAAGAAATCCAGAAACTCTTGGAAGCAGGATTCATCTATCCTATCTCAGACAGTGAGTGGGTTTCCCCACTTGTAATTGTACCCAAGAAAAATGGTAAATGGAGAGTCTGTGTCGATTATAGGGAGCTGAACAAGGCTACACAGAAGGATCACTTTCCTCTGCCCTTTATTGACCAGGTACTTGATAACCTATCTGGGAAGAAGTTCTTCTCCTTCCTGGATGGGTTCAGTGGGTACAATCAAATTCAGATTGCTCCAGAGGATCAGGATAAGACCACCTTCACCTGCCCCTGGGGAACGTTCGCCTACAGGGTGCTTCCCTTTGGATTGTGCAATGCACCTGCAACGTTCCAAAGAGCTGTGATTGGCATATTTTCTGAACTGGTTAATGATAGCATGGAAGTTTTTATGGATGATTTTACTCCTTATGGCAGGGATTTTGAGGAAGCACTGGAAAACTTGAAGAAAGTTTTAATTCGCTGTGAACAGGCTCGCCTCTCACTAAGCACTGAAAAATGCCACATGATGATGAGTGAGGGAGTGGTATTAGGACATTTCATCTCTACTGATGGTATTCAAGTGGATCCTTCAAAAATTAAGGTGATAAAGAATATACCAACCCCTTCAACTCAGAAAGAGGTGCGAAGTTTTCTGGGACATGCTGGGTATTACAGAAGATTCATAGAAAACTTCTCCAAACTTGCTTCGCCTTTGTTTTCATTGTTAATGAAGGACGCACAGTTTGTATGGAGTACAGCATGCCAGACAACATTTGATGAGCTTAAAGAGAAACTGTCCACAGCCCCTATTTTAAGGGGACCTAATTGGACCATACCTTTCCACATTTCTTCAGATGCTTCTGATACCGCCATTGGGGCAGTACTAGGACAGCAGGATGGTCAAGTACCTTATGCTATTTATTATGTTAGTAAAAACTTAGCCCCTGCTGAACTAAATTATACTGTTACTGAAAAAGAATTCCTTGCTATTGTTTATTCTATTAATAAGTTTCGGCATTACATTACTGGGTATCCTACATTTGTGCATACTGATCACTCTGCCATTAAGTATTTAATGAATAAACCTGTCACTAATTCCAGAGTAACCAGGTGGCTTTTATTATTACAGGAATTTGATATTACTATTATAGATAAACCTGGAAAAGAAAATGTTGTTGCTGATTTTTTATCACGATTTACTAACAGTGATGACAGTTCACCTGTTGAGGATGCTTTCCCGGATGAACATTTATTCGCACTCTCAGCTCATTCACCCTGGTATGCAGACGTTGCTAATTATTTGGCTGCAGGGAAGCTTCCGCCACATATGTCTAAACGAGAGAAAAGAAAAATTATTCAGCAAAGTGCCAGGTATTGTTGGCTCAAAGGCCATCTCTTTTACATAGGACCTGATCTTGAAATTAGAAGATGTGTAAGGGAAGATGAGATCTTTCATATACTGAAGGCCTGTCACGATGAACCTTGCGGAGGACACTTTGCAGATAAAAGAACAGGACATAAGGCGTTGCGGATGGGCTATTATTGGCCGACACTGTTCAGAGATGCTAAAAAATATGTTCAGTCCTGTGACAGCTGCCAAAGGATGGGCCAACCTAATAAGACAGATCAGATGCCTTTACAGCCCCAAGTGGTACTGGAACCGTTTGATAGATGGGCATTGGACTTTGTTGGTCCTATCAACCCTCCTTCCAAACAGAAGGTTTACATCTTGGTGTGTACAGATTACATGACTAAGTGGGTAGAAGCTGTAGCTTTGGCTAAAGCAAATGACCAGGCGGTGATTGATTTCCTGTACAGTGAAGTTTTTACCCGTTTTGGAGTACCAAAGGAAGTAGTCACCGATGGGGGACCACAATTTATTTCACACCAATTTGAATCCTTGCTCCGGAAGTATCATGTGCAGCACAAGATAGCTTCACCTTATCATCCCCAGGCCAATGGTCAAGTGGAAAGCACTAATAAAGTTATCGAAGCAATCCTTACTAAAACAGTTAAAAGCCATCGAAGGGATTGGGCTGACAGACTTCCAGAAGCACTGTGGGCATATCGCACGACTTGGCGCAACACCACGGGCTTTTCTCCCTATGATCTGGTGTATGGTAAGAGTGCCATCTTTCCAATTGAATTTGAGATCAAGACCCTGAAAACAGCCATTGAAATGAACCTGGATGTAACAGAAGCCCAGAAAAGAAGATTGAATCAATTAAATGAATTGGATGAGAAACGGTTAGCTGCGGTAGACCAGACTGTGCTGCTTCAGCAACAGAGATCTAATTGGCATGACCGATTCATCAAAAAGAAAATCTTCCGTGAAGGAGACTGGGCACTACTATATGACTCCAGATTCAAGAAGGATTTCAAAGGGAAATTACGCACAAGATGGCTGGGTCCATATTTGGTTGACAGGGTATTTGACAACGGCACTGTTCGCCTGGTCACCATTGATGAAAACCGTATACCATTACTTGCTAATGGCCACAGACTGCGACTGTATCGGAAGCCCATTTCGAAAGATGCATTCATTTCACAGATTGCTGCTGATCCCAACTACCAATTCGCACCAGAGCAGGAACATTTTTCTACCTTTGCCAAATCTTAAAATGAAAATTATATTTGCTGTACATAAATGATTTCTTGCTGTAGCGTATAGTTGTCGTTTTCTTTTTGTTTGCATTTGATCTCTTTGCTTGTTGTTGTCTTTTTTTTTTTTTTAAATAAAAAATAAAAAATTTCAGGGAAGCGCCAGGAGAACGATCAGTTTGGGGCCCATAATGAAAATCTCTCCGTGCTGTCCTTGTGTTTAAAAAAAAAAAAAAAAAAAAAAAAAAAAAAATTTCGGCAGCTGCAACATATTTTCCGGCAGCCGTATATCCTTTTTCCGGCAACCATATTCTCCATTTCCCGGTAGCCATAATGCCCTTTCCGTCAGCCGTCAATCTTTTGCGGCTGCAACATTTGCGGCTGCAACATCAGCGGCTGCAACATCGGCGGCTGCAACATCGGCGGCTGCAACATTTGCGGCTGCAACATCGGTGGCTGCAACATTTGCGGCTGCAACATCAGCGGCTGCAACATCGGCGGCTGCAACATCGGCGGCTGCAACATTTGCGGCTGCAACATTGGTGGCTGCAACATCGGCGGCTACAACTCCAGTTTCCGCGGCTGCCACTTCATCGTCCCCATGGTTGCCACCTCATTCACCAGCTATGGCCACCTCATCTCCCACGGCTGCCATCTCATTTTCCGCAGCTGCCACTCCACTTACCAGCCACGGCCATTTCACTTCCCGGTAGCCATAATGTTTTTTTCCGCCTGCCGTCAAATCTTTTCCGGCAGCTGCAACTCCGGCAGCTGCAACTCCGGCAGCTGCAATTCCGGCAGCTGCAACTCCGGCAGCTGCAACTTCGGCGGCTGCAACATCTTTTTCCCGCAGCCGCCACATCATTTCCCGGCTGCCACCTTATTTCTCGACGGCTGCCACCTCATTGACCAAGTCACCTCCACATCATTTCCACATAGCTGCCATTTCTTTTTAGCGGCTGCGATATATTTCCCATAGTCGTAAAATATTTTCCCACCAGCTGTAAGCTTTTTCCCGCCGCCGTAAAATTTTCCCGTGACAGCCGTAATTTTCCCTGATATCGTAAATCTTTTTCCGGTTGCCGCCAATTCTTTTCCGGTGGCTGTAACTTCTTTCCTGCCAGCTGCAACAAGCTTTTTCATCGGCCGTGTGATCATTTCTTTGGCAACTTGCAGTGGTAACTCCCGTGTTAACAGAAGGATTGTTCAATCTGCTAATTATGATGCTGATTCACCCCAGTCCTGCCGGCGAACTCATCATTTTAACCCGGAGGATGCGACGCCTTGTGTTTTACCGGCGGAGGAAATTCGTGCCTTATCCGAGTCATCATGATCCCACGGATGACTGTGCACGCGTTCGGCTCCGTGACGTCACCAACTCCATGCTCCACCAGTTTCCGCAGCCTTCCGACGCACAGTTCTATGAGGTATGGCTTTCATTTATCACGTGATTAAGTATTGATATCATTTAAACGAGATTGGCCGTACCTTCACTCGTACCACCATTTATACCTGATTGAACCTTTCCCTCGTACGACGTAATACTAATAACTGCCACTTTCTCCAATTCGGCATGCAAAGTTTAAACTCTTCTCTGCGCTTAACTTTTCGAATTAGTTCATTCGCTCAACGTCTCTGCTCAACAATTCGTGCATTTCCTGTGCTGCAACTTCCATTCTGGGATCCTGTACTCTGTCGAACAGTAGTTTCATCTTGCAGCCAGGACCATGGGCATTCCAGTTCGCCATGAACCTTTCAATACCCGGGAACTTAGACGGAATCCGCAGGTTCTGGCCATTTTTCAAGCTGCTGGCTGGGTCGAGTTCTTTGAACGATTGGACGGATTCGATCGGGAAGCAGCCCTGCATTTCGCATTGAATCTTACTAAAACACACTCCACGGTGTGGGGGCTGTGTATAGATGTTTCGGAGGTCATTATATCCGAGGTTACAGCTATCCCGTTGGTGGGAAAACCTTGGTTTAACCGTCGAGTCCCTGCAACAGTTGCACGGGAAGAATTTTTACTTCCAGGGGAGCAAGTTGAAGCATCCAGGCGAGGGATTGCATTGAAGTCACTGCCGCAGCCATGGGACCAGGTTGCTATCTTCCTCAAGAAATACATAACTTGCGAAGGTAGATACCAAACTGTGTACAACTCTGAACTTCCTTTGCTTTCTCATCTCCGTCATGGCATTTTGTTAAATATTCCATTTTATCTATTGCATGATTTGCGCCATATGGCAACATTTGTTCAATCTGCAAAGCACCCATTATCCTCCCTCACTCACCATGGCCTTATTAAGTTAATTATTATAAGAACCCTGGCCCAACATAATATAACATGGGAGCAATTCATTACCCGACCTCAGCAACCTGTTCCCTTGAGGGTCATTCCATTACAGCAAATACCAGTTTCGCCACAACAGGAGGACCGGAGTTCCTCCAGTGAAGTTGGGGGGAGGGATGAAACGGAAGAGAACAACAGAGGGCACAGGCAGGACCATCTGGAAGGGATGAAACGGAAGAAGAGCAACAGGGGGCACAGGCAGGAACATCAGGGGTTGACAAAACCACAGAGGAAGAACAACCCGAGGCACAGGCAGAGCCATTTGAAGTATATGAATCCCCAGCACAAGCAGAACCAGTGGGGGATGACACTGCATTTGAAGGAGAGCGAGGGGAAGCTCAAACAGAGCTGTCAGGCGACAATGTAGATGAAACCCTCGCGGAAAACCTAGATAACAGGGCAGCTCCGACAGCAGAAGGTGAAATTGGAGCAGCATCAAAAGCTGCGACAATGGAACCTGAAGATGACGGAGCCAGAGCAATGGAAGACGATATTGAGCTGGTCACAATCGAGTCTTCACCGGAGTGGGTAGGAGGAGGAGCTGTGATTGAAGAAGAACAGCATGGGGGGCAGGGAAATATTCCTTTAACTTCAGTTTTGCCTCCCTATGTTCCAGCTCCACGAGAAGAAACACTACAAAAAGGAAAGTCACAAAAGAAAACGCCACAGAAAAGGAAGAGGGCCACCAATGAGTTTGATTTAGTGGCACCAATTAGAAGGAAGCGAACTCGGTCAATTACAGCAGCAGAGGCAGCTAGAACAAAATGGGCAACCTTAGAAACACAGGTTGAACCCCCAATCCTTACACCAAAATCGAGGGATGCCCCACAAGGACCAGTGGAGGAAGAACCTGGAGTTGAGGGACTCCTGTATGAAAATGCAATGCTGAAAGAGGACCTCCAAGCACTTAGAAGGGAGCTGGAAACATGGAAGGAAGTCTGCAGAAAGCAGGGTGGAAGAAAGATGTATACATTAATAGAGGCTGCAGACCAAGTGGAGGAATCAGCTTCTGCTGGAGCTGGAGAAAAGGATGAGCGAATACTCTGCCCCACCTGTGGGGAGATCTTTGAGGAAGCAGGCCATAAAATTTTACTTAGCACCTATTCAGCACAACAGCCTGTAGCCACAGAAGGGAAAGCAGTGGAGAAAGAGGATGCTGCAACACAAGAACCAGCACCTTTAAACATCCTTGCTGCAGCTGCTACTTCCCATGATGCAGAAGTTATAGAACAGATGGGAGAAGAACATGGAGTGGAGGATGCCCTGGAAATTTATGAGGAATGTATGGCAATCCCAAATTGCTCCCACAACACAGAAATCATAGAACAGATGGGAGAAGAACAGGAAATGAAGGATGCTCTGGAGCTTATAAAAGAATATGGTGAGACTCCAGAATGTTCCCTTGATACAGAGATCATGGAGCCAAAGGATACCCTGGAGGATAGTGAAGAATTTTGTGCTGTAACCCCAGAACGTTCCCAGGACACAATAATTTTAGAAGAAGAAACGGAAAGGCAGGACAGTGATAAGTTGGAACAGGATGCTGCAACACAAGAACCAGCAATCCTGAATTTGACCGTCCAACTGACTGAGCAGACAGGAGAAGAAGCTGGGACAGAGAATATTCTGGCATTCAACGATGAACTCTGGGTGGTGACCCCAGAAAGCTCTCATGATACAGAACTCATAGAAGAGGAGCTGCAGCAAAAGAAGGATGAAGAGGTAAGCCAGGATGTTGTCACACAAGAACCAACATCCTTGGATACTGCAGCAAGAACCCCTGAATTGCAGTTGGGAGATAACCCGGGAGTAGATATCATTCCTGATACACAATGGAGTGATGATGAACAGGTACAGACACCCTGCTCAGGTGACACTGAAATCTTGGAAGAGGAGCTGCAAATTGAAAAGGATATCCAATCTCAGCAGCCAAATGACAAAGAAGACACTGTTACACAAGAACCAGTGTCTCCAAAAGCAATAAAGGCAGCTGCTGAAGAAGGTTTAAGGGATGTTGCTGTTACACAAGAACCAGCAACTCCCTTGTTAAGATCAGATGCGCTGGAAGACACTGTCCCACAAGAACCAGTGCTTCCACCTCCTACAGGTGTCATTGAGTTGGATTCAGATTGAGTGTGTCTTTTCAACTTCCCCAGGCATAGCATAAGAGAACTGCAGAAAGGTCCCCACCACATCAAGTTCATTCTCAGATATTAGCAAGTAGCAGTGGAAGGGGAACAGTGAAGTTGGAAGATGCCGGGCTGCTCACAGAAGCTTTCCAAAAAGATAGAGGGGATGCCTGATTTATCTACATTCTTTCCTCTTGCCTGGACAAAGTTCAGTGCAATATTCAGATGCAGGTTGTTGCATGAGGACATGCAACAGGATAGTTGGGGGGAGATGTTGAGCCCAGAATTGGCCCTTTTTGACCATCATTTATCATCTTCCCTTCCCTTGTCTTACACCAATTACCTTGGCAATTCAACTTATTGTCCTTATCTATTCCCCAAATTACCAAGGTATGGCCGATTATTGTTTTATTGTGTTAATACTTATGATTGTGATGATTAAAGCTGTGCATCTCTTAATCTGTGCTAACATGATGCGATTTATGAAGGTAGTAAGACAATAGACTGCAGGAAGATCGGAGCTGAACAAGTCATGAAGGAACGTTCATCGCTTGTGGAAGGTTCCTTGGGGCTCAAATCGTCAATCAAGGCACAGTCGTGGCAGGGCAGCTGTAACAGAAGAACTATCTTAAGTATGTCGCTGCTCAAATCCAGCTGTGAGCTGGAAGGACCGTCACTCTTGGGACAATTTATACTTCTCTCATATTTCAGTTCTGCCACGCATTGTAACAGCTAGATTATTTAGGGCGCCTGAAGATCAGAGATCTTCATGGCTGCCCAATTATAGGTTTAGATGTTGCAATTGTATGTATAAGTATGGGGAATTGCCTCGACTAAGGGGTTGGACAGCAATTAATTAATTTATCTTGTATTAGCAGTCGAGCCGAAACTGTGTACTCATCCTTCTGTTAATATACTGAGTTGCTTCTGAGTTAAAGAGAGTGTTGTTCAACCAGCGTCTCTGTGTGAAGACTGGGCCCGTATTCCACAGAGGTTGCTGTGTTAATTTAGGATTTCATCTTTCTTGTTGTGTGATGCTTTGATCTTTCTTTTGTACGCAGCAGCAATATTCATTGTGTGGATTTCTCAGTAAATGATTTATTCGTGAGATTGGTGAATGGTATCGAATAACAGTCGACTGAGTCAGGTTTGTTTTACATATTTCAATTTCTGTTCACACTACTGTGTTCATCCTACAGCTGAGACGTAATCCCAGGAACCCTTACAAATTGGCTTTCCTGTTATGTGTTGATTGATTTATATTTTGCAATCCAGTTTCTTAGAACAGTTGCTTTAATCTCTTTTATCAAATTCTAGAGTAATGTTCAGGTCATGCTTTATGATTCCCAGCTTGATTAAATTAGACAGTTGATTATTTTAGAATGCAATTGAGATTTCCTTCCTGCAATCGTTGATTAGATCTGATATTAATTCTGCTTGATGCATAATAGAAAAGAGTTGTAGTATAGCAGTTAGAAGGCAATTGGGATTGCATAGATTCTTGGGATGAACATGGATGATAGAAGATAAAAGTATTACTTCTAATGGTTTTGTGTTTAAGCATATATTGTGCACTTGTCCTTTGAAATAAAAAGACTTCCTCGGGTTGACAATAAATTTCATACGCTCTGTGTGTTTGATATTTAATTATCTGCAATTAGAGTGCTTGACAATACTCACCATACATCATCCTGATGTACACATGATCATCCTGATCATCATCACTGCAACATCCTGCTGCATGTCATCTGGAGCAACATCCTAAAGCTCATCATCCATGATCATCCTAATCATACAATGCATCTACCTGATGCATACCAAGTATCTACCTGATACATATCATCATACATGATCCACCTGATCACACAGTGTATCCACCTAATACAAATATAAATACATGATACATATCAACATACATGATCTACCTGATCATACAATGTATCCACCTGATACATATACAGATACAGGGTCCAAGCATCCAACATGATGCTTATACAAAATACATACACATGATCCAACCGATCAGATCCAGCATCCAACATGATGCGTACATACATATAAATGATCCAACTGATCATATCCAGCATCCAACGTGATGCGTACATACATATACATATAAATGATCCAACTGATCATATCCAGCATCCAACATGATGCATACATACATACATATAAAAATGATCCAATTGATCATACAAATCAGAAACCAGAACATCATCCTGATGCTCATCATCCAGTGCTTACATCCACAACCATGTGACAGATCCTCCTTCCAAAATGCTTGGAATGGCTTCATCAAATGTGTCCATCACTTCTTCCTCGAAGTGTCATCAATCCGAAGAACACCAAGCCTCTCTCTGAAGTACTCGAACTTCACCTTGGCTAGTGGCTTCATCAACACATCTGCAATCTGCTCATCCGTCGCAACATACAGGAGCTTCACAGCTCCTCTCTGCACCATATCCCTGATATAATGATATTTGATCTCTATGTGTTTCGACCTGTCATGAAACACTGGGTTCTCAGACAGCTTCACACAACTCTGGTTATCACAGAAGATACCAGTAGCATCCAACGGGAGATCAAATAATTCAGACAGTAGCTTCCGTATCCATACTGCCTCACAACTAGCTGAATAGGCTGCAACATACTGTGCCTTAGCTATACTCAGTGCTACACAGGACTGATTCTGGCTAAACCAAGAGATCACACCTGATCCCATACTGAAGTAGCACCCAGATGTGCTCTTCCTATCTACAGCACTGCCAGCCCAATCTGAATCAACATAACCCTGCAGGTTAAACTTTTGATTCGCCTCATTCTTGAGGCCATAATCCACTGTACCCTTCAAGTACCTCAAAACATGCTTTACAGCAACCAGATGAACACTCCTCGGATCTGTCAGGAACTGAGTCAATGTGTTCACCGCAAACCAAATATCTGGTCTAGTGTTCGTCAGGTACATCAAGGACCCAATCATCTGATGATACATAGAGACATCAACCGGCTCAGATGAAGCATCACATAGAAGCTTCAAATTCAATGCCATAGGTGTGGCCATGGCCTTGCAATCCATCATCACAAATCTCTTCAGGATATCTACTGTGTACTTCCCTTGACCAAGGAAGATCCCACCTATACTCTGCCACACCTCCATACCTAGGAAATAATGCATCATTCCCAAATATTTCCTATCGAACTTGGCAGCAAGCTTCATCTTCGTATCTGCAATCAATTTGTCTTCTCTTGTTACAAATAATTCATCCACATACAGGAGTAGAATCACAGGATTCCCTTCCTAAACCTTGTAATAAAGGTTGGAATCTGCTTTACTCTTGGTAATGCCCAAACTCGATAGGAAACTGTCCATCCTGCCATACCAAGTTCTGGGAGCTTGCTTCAAGCCATACAAGGCTTTCTTCAATCTGCACACATACGATTCCCTATCATGTATTTCGAAACCAAGTGGTTGCTCCACATATACTTCCTCTTAACCTACACCATTCAAGAAGGCAGTAATGACATCCATCTGGTGTATTTTCCATTTCATCGCTGCAGCCAGGGAAAGTACTATTCTGATGGAAGTATACCTGGCTACACTTGCAAAAGTTTCTTCATAATCTATTCCCTCTTTCTGAGAGAAGCCATGAGCTACGAATCTTGCTTTGTATTTCTCTACACTGCCATCTGCAGCATGCTTGATTTTGTATATCAATTTAGAAGTCACAACAGACTTCTCTTTAGGTCTTGGTACAACATCCCAAACATCATTCTTCATTATTTATTAGTATTCCTCAACCATGGCATCCTTCCATTCTTTCTTTTCCGCTGCTTCTTCATAACTAGAAGGCTCTTTGTTCATAATGTCACAGAGTAAAGCAACATAGCTGGTATGTGATCTGGTTCTCTTCTTTGCTCTGTGTTCTTCTTCTGGAATGCCAAATCTTTTTTCATCTTGAATGAGCTCTCTAGCCCATGCAGGTTTCCTCTTGTGAGAGTTATCCTCACGGGGTGGATCTACAGGTTCTTGCGGATCTTCAAACTCACGAACAACTTCTAGAACTGCTTCAGTCACGGTAGTGTCTTGAAATCTAGTTTCCTTAGGTTCTTCATAAACTTCGATAGGTGCCTTCCTTGATTTGATGAAGGCTGAGTTTTCATCAAATGTTACATCCCTACTGACATCAATCTTCTTGAACCCTGGAAAGTATATTCTGTAAGCCTTCGAGCTTTCACTGTAACCCACAAAGATACCCTTCTTCCCTGAAGGATCTAGTTTAGTCCTCTTTTCCTTTGGGACATGAGTGTATACTGGACAACCAAATATTCTGAGATGGCTGACTTCAGGTTTCTTACCAGAAAATACCTCTTCTGGTGTCTTGTTATCCAATATCTTGTGGGGTGTTATGTTCTACACATATATAGCTGTTCTAGTTGCTTCTGCCCATAGATGCATAGGTAGATCCTGTTCATGCAGCATTGCCCTTGCTACTTCCATGATTGTTCTGTTCTTCCTTTCTGCAACTCCATTCTGTTGAGGATTATAAGGAGCCGTCAACTCCCTCTTAATCCCTAAATCACTACGAAGCTTCTTGAAGTCACCTGAGGTGAATTCTCCACCATTGTCGGATCTGAATGTTTTGATCTTCTTGTCAGTTTGATTCTCCATCAAGGTTTTGAATTCCTTGAATTTATCAAACACCTCATCTTTGCTCTTCAAGAAGTATACCCAAGTCTTCTTGGATAAGTCATCAATAAATGAGACATAGTAAACATACCCACTCAGAGAGCTGGATGACATAGGACCACATACATCTGAGTGGATGATTTCCAGGATGTCTTTTGCCTTGCTTTCACTGCTTGGGAAAGCCTTCTTAATGTTCTTACCTTTTGCACATCCTTTGCAAACACCTTCATGTTTGGTCTTGATCTCAGGAAGACCCTCTACAGCCTTGCTTGCAATTGGAAGTGCCCTATAGTGCATATGAGCAAGTCTTCTATGCCAAAGTTCACTTGGCTCCATGGATTCATGTACCATGGCATGTTCAGGTTGTCCCTTCAATTTATACAAACCTCCCTCTTGCTCTACAATCACTACTGCATCATCTATGTTCTTTCCCTTTGGCCACATTAGGACTTGGCCATCCACAAATGCAACCCTGATACCTTTTGCATCCAATGTAGAGATGGAGAGTAAGTTCTTCTTGAGCCCAGGTACATAAAGGACTTCTTTCATCTTCAAAGATTTTCTAGAATCTAGGTTGTAGGAGGCTTCACCACTTCCTTTGATTGGGTATTGATAATCATCCCCAAGTTTCACCTTATGGGGTGATTCATGTTCAGATAGATTCACAAAAGATTCCTTAAACCCAGTCATGTGTTTGGAAGCCCCACTGTCAATAAACCAATCATTACAACCATGGGAGATAGTACCTGTGAGAGCATAAATTAGAACATACTCTTCTTCACTTGATGAGTCATCATCACTATCACTTTCTACCCTAGCCTTCTTCTTTGGGGGTTCATCATCTTCGGTAGCATGAGCATGATATCTTCTTTTGTTCTTCTTCTTCTTCTTATTGAAGTTTTTGTTGTTGTCTTTCTTCTTCTTGGGACAATCTGAAGCAAAGTGTCCCTTCTAATTGCAATTGAATCATCTGAGATCTTTCTTATCTTTATGATAATGGCGGTGTGAGAATCTTCTGTTATGAGATGATTCCTTCTTGGACTTGCCTTTCCTAGCATGTGCTGTGAGATCTTGATCTTCATTTCCCATATTTTCTTCTCGGGCCACAAGCCTAGCTTCTTCTTGAGAGCATTCTTCCCGCAATCTATTGAAGGAGATCAACTTCTTCCTTGCACAGATTCCTTGAATAAAGGAATCCCATGACCTGGGTAGGCCATTTAGAGTGGTTATCACCACTTCACCATTCTCCACCATTTCATCTACTGCTTCTAGTTGTTCCTTGATCTGGGAGACCCTTGAAAAATAAGATTGAATGGTTTCTCCATTCTGAAACTTTACTCCTTTCAATTGGTTCCGCAGGGTCATCTTCCGATTTATGTTCTTCCCTTCAAATAGCTTGGTCAAAGAGTCAAACATCTCCTTGGGTGTCTTTAGAGAAGACACATGGGGTATGAGATGGTCTTTGATAGAATCAGCAATGATTCTCTTTGCCTTGACCAAGTTTTTCTTATGCAATACCTTAGCCTCTTCATCCTCTGGGATAGGGATGTCTTCTTTTACATATGAGTCCAACTCATTCTCTTCCAGGATTAACCCAATCCTATACTTCCAAGATCGGAAGTTATCAGCTCCTTCAAGCTTATCCTCAAGCTTGGTGTGGTGAGACATCTTAAAGAGTACTTCAAATGGAAATAGAAAAGATTTAGGTCTTACCACTTGAAATGCTAAAAACTGGATCTGGTCCCGGATTAGGGTTTGTCGAAAAAACCCTAAAAATTCAAAATGTGAATTTCAATTTTTTGAAAGGATAGAAAGATGCACCTTGATGAGCTGATCATCCTGGTGTATTCAGAATTTGAGATCAACAAAGCTTTACCCTTCAGATTTTCCTTTTTGTCCTCCCAGGTTCACTAGGGAGAGCCCTGAATTAGGGTTTGAGTTTCCCGGAGATCTACCCAGCCAAAAATCTCGATCCAAAGCTCTAAACTTCGATTTTTGAAAGGAGCTTCCATCTATGTCTTCAGATTTTAGAATTTCCTATTTTTGTGGAAACCCTAATTTTTAGGGCCAAATCTGAAAATGCTCAGAATTGAATTCTGATTGGACAGATAGATTCTCCTTGATGAGTAGAGTCAATATACTATACTGCTTTTCCAAAATCTGTGGAGAGAAACCCAATAAACAAGAAACTCATGTTTCTGTCACTGCAAAATGTCTTCTTCTCAGGTTAGCTCTGATACCATGTTAAATTTTGAGAATTAATTCACAATGCTCTAGGATCTTCACTTAGAGAATAACATATACAGTATATCAATGCATAACAATCACAATAAGCATCACAAGCATCACAAGAATCAAAAGCATGAGAGACAAGAGACACAAAGTTTCCGTGGGGAAAACCCTAAGGTGAAAAACCCCACAACTTCCTCAGAGATAGAGAGAGCAATGGCTCAACCAAAGTACAACCAAAATACACTTGAGATAGTCTCCTAGAAGCAGATGTTCCTCCTCCTCACTAGTGCGCCACTTTCTGAGTGAGAGAGAGATGACTTTCCAAATGATTTAAATAGAGATCTCCTGATCTCTATTTATACTAACCTGTTTTCCCAGTGACCTTATGGGGCCGACTTGTCTAGCTAGGTACATCCACAATATAATATATATTTCAGGGTCAACCCCACACATGGTGGTCTAATAACCCATCGGCAAGTACACACACTTGCGACACTTGTCAACCCACATGACGACACTTTCTTATAGAGGAATAACACATCTCTAATAAGGGTACAATAAATATATATGAAATACATAGATGAAATACATTCCAAAGTTACATATACATCAACATTCTCTCACTCACACTTGGGAGAGTGGTTCACTTGTGGAGGAGGAGGCTCTGCTATTAGGAGAAGACTATCTCTTGTATTTTGGTTGTATCATTGCTCTATCTATCTCTGAGGAAGTTATTGGGGGTTTTCACCTTTATGGTTTTCCCCAAGTAAACTCGGTGTCTCTTGTGTGCTTGCATTATTGTGTCCATGATTGTTATGCTGTAGATTTGTTGTACATGTTGTTCTCTCAGTTAAGATCCTAGATTAGATTGAAGTAAATTCTGAAAATTTAACACTCTAAACATCTGAGGAAAACACCATCATAATTCTTCCTAAACAAAACCCCATCTATGAATTGATATGGTGTAGCTTTCAACCTTAAAGTTCTACATTTTTTAAAGTCAACAGTTTCAGGAGAAAACCCATGGGTAAGGAAGAACTTAATGTCATCATACCATTTAGATGTTTGAGTTGTGATAATATTAACAGAACCTGTTGTTGTTCCTTCCTCTTGTTCCCACTCAATTTGTTGTTGTATAGGATCATTGGATTGAGAGATGAGCAGACACAAGCCTTGGCCTTTCACAATCTTTGCTGGTCTAATCTCCAAATCATATTCTTGCAAAGCTGTCATCCAGTGAGCTCTCTTTTCACCTAGCTCCTTCTGAACCAAAACATTTCTTATAGCTGCATAAGTGACAATGACTTTAGTCCGAGATTTCAATAAATATGGTCTAAAATGTTTTACCGATTTATAGACTGTGTAAGCTTGTTTATCGATCTGGGAGTAGTTGAGTTCTGCTCCTTTGAACGTGGAGCTCATAAATGAAATAGATATTTTAGCATCATTCTCATGTTTCTGTGTAAGGACAGCTGCATAGGAGAAGTCGGTGGCAAATGTGTATAGAATAAAATCTTTGTTGAAATCTGGGGACATCAGCGCGGGGGCTTCCGCAATGGATTTCTGGATTTCAAGAAAGGCATTTCTTTGTTCCTCAGACCAATTGAACTAGGCATCCTTTTTAACCAATTGTTTCAACGGCTTGACAATTTGAGCAAAATTCAGAATAAATCTACGAAGGAAATTAATCTTACAAAGAAAAGATTGCATGGTTTTACGTGAACCGGGTAGGCCAATCTTCAAAATGGCTTCTGTGCGCTCTGGATCAATGATCATGCCTTCTTTCGAAACAATAAAACCCAACAACTTACCTTCAGTGACTACAAATATATATTTTTTCGGGTTCAATGAGATTCCATATCTCCTGCAGCGCTCGAACACCTTTTTCAGAGTAGACAAATGTTCATGTCATTTTTTAGAATAAATGATAATATCATCTAAATACACAACGACAGAATTGTGCATCAATCCCCTAAAAGCTATTTCCATAGCTATCTGAAAGGTAGCACCATCATTTATCATCCCAAAAGGCATTCGCTTGTAGGAAAAGGTTCCCCAAGGGGTCCTGAAAGTTGTTTTTAGTTGATCATTAGGGGCAACTAGGACTTAGTTATATCCTGAGAAGCCATCAAGGAGTGAAAACATATCAGACCCTGCTACTTTCTATAGAATCTTCTCCATAGGAGAAACAGGGTAATTGTCCTTTTTAGAATCTCTATTTAAGTTCTTGAAATCAACACAGAGCCTGATCTCCCCATTCTTCTTCCGAACAGGTACCAGGTTAGCAATCCACTGTGTATGTCTGACAGGGAACACAATTCGTGCTGCCAGTAATTTCTCAAGCTCCTTCTTGACAGAGGGTTCCAGACTGGGATGCATCTTCCTTAACTTTTGTTGATAAGGTTTTACTTCGGGTTTCATTGGTATATTATGGTGCATGATACTAGTGTCAAAAGTTTTAAGTTCATCGTATGTCAATTCAAAGACATATTTGAACTCTTGCACAATTTGATACAAGCTCTCTTTTCCTCAGGAGAGCAGTAAACCCCTAGATTGATGAAATGAGGGTTATGTTTAGTTCCTAGGTTGACAGGCTCATAATTAAGATGAACTCTGGGTTTTACAGTTGGTCTTTTGCTTGAACTTATCTTGTAGATCGTAGTATTTATCTAGGTTGATGACTGATTTAGGGATAAGATTGGAAGGATGAGTTGAATCAGATAGAGACTTCTCATGCTCAGCCTCATCTATTTCCACATCTTGAAAAGTGTCATAGGATATGATAAAGTCTAATATTTGTTGGTCATCATCAAACACCTTCCAATTAGCCACATTATCAGGAATAGAAAGCCTATACACAAGTTCAATCGAGAAAGTGTTAGGGGACAAACCTTATGGTGGGATCAACCTAGATGCAGTATTAGCCAGTAAATATGCATCAAAATTATGTGATTCGGGGATTGAATTGATGTTAAATGTAATGTCCTTTTATAATAATTTTATTAAAAGGACCAATTTTTCACTTTTTCCACAAATTCGACCTTTGACTAATTTTGATGCCTAGGTCTCCAATTTGCCCCAAATGCTCTCAAATATTCTGAGAAAGTGTATGGATAATTTTAGAACATAAATATGTGTTTCATGGATTCTTTTGGACCTTTAAAATACTTTTGCAAATCCTCTTTCAATTATGGCCAATGTAGGGAACTTTACTAGTAATTTCCCTTTGACTAGTATTGGTCTCTAGGTCTCTAATTGGCTCCAAATGCCTCTAAATATTCAGTGAAGGTGTATGAATGATATTTGTACTTGATTATTATGTTCATGGATTATTTATGACCATAAAAATACTTCTTCAAACTTGTCTAAGATTCTGTACAAAGTATGGAATTTAACTAGCAATTTGGGGTTCAAATCCCCCCAGGGTAAGTATTGAAAATGACTCTCCAAATGCCTCCAAAATCACTCGAAATTCTGAACAGAGGTAGGGTATGTCTAAGGGACATTATTTAGGTCTCATGTGAACCATTAATCAATTATTAATTCTGTTCTAAAATTCTCCCAAACAGCAACAAAAATCACTAGTTCGACCTTGGGGGAAATAGCATGAAATCTTCTTCAAATAAAATAAAACTGAGCAATATGGCTCCAAATGCTTAAGTTATGAACATGAAACTTGTAATAATCATCAATGTAAGTCCATACATCATAAATATATCACATAAATATTTCTCCATTCGAAATCATCATCAATACATTGGCATACATCAATCTAGTGGGGGAATGGTCATTGTTTTCTCATTAATAATCCATTTTACATATAACCACTTGGTATTTCGACCTAAAACTTTCTGTACATGAATAAAAAAGTATATTAATCATATTACAATAGAAATAGATCATGATGATCTCTCCCAAAGAGTACAAGAGATCACCAAAAATGCCCTCCCTCAAGGGTCAAGAATATGCCATCAAAACTGGAAATGGTTGAGAGAGTGTGTTGCACTAGAAGAAACCGTGAGATGTCTGTAGCTTACACCTAAAAATAAACACTCCATTAAATATCCAAATGAAAGGTCTGAATGGCCTTTCCAATTACCAACTTGGATGGGAATCTTTCACCTTCGAAATTGGCTAAGTCAAGAAACTAGTCATCCACTAGCTCTCCCTCTTCACAAATGCAATTGAAACTTTCTCAAATGATCAAAATATGGTTTCATTATTTGTTATTGACATTTATAAACTTCTAATGTCCTCCATGGGTCGAATTCCTTCCAAGAGACTCATGCCAACTCAAGTTGGGAAGACATTCCAAAGAACGCCACTTGTACAACAATTTCTAGTCTCCCACTTCCACCAAATCACATGTGGAACCATCTTAGTTGCCCTGTCACCTGCCTAAATTCTGAAAATGTTATTATTATTGGCAAAATACTTTATGTTAATTTTTAATTGCAAATTTTTGTAATTATGACCAAGTTTGGTCAAGGATGAATGTAATTACTAAATTATTATTATTTAATAAATTAAAGTAGGAGACAAACACCCAACGGAACTATTAAATGATTGTTCACTGACCCACTAGGAGGAATCGAAGCTGTTAGAAGGTATGGGACAGATGGCAGCAATTTCACTTCACCACTAGCTGTTGGTTATGGGACAACTACCCCTACAAATGTGGCATTATCCCCCAGGTGGAGGGAGTGAGAAGATGGCTCATTTAATGACCAGTTAACAACTAAAAGGCCTAGGCATCCTACATAAGGCAAATTCCAATTGAGCAGGTAGCTCTTACACAATATTTTCTGCAGAAATATTTCTCATGTGCATCAGGTGATCACTGAGAGATTCGAATAGGGAGGCTATGTGAGAGTGCAACTGTAAGTCTGCAAATTATTCTGAGAAGGAGGACCAGAGGTGCTCGTGTAGGTCCCTTTGACTGCTAATTCTTTAAGTCTGGAAAACTATTGCTACTGCAAGTGGAGAGCCTAAGCTTATAAGTTTCTTCCTCCTGGTGGTTCAGTGAACAGGCTCGGGGGTCCTAAGGAAGGTACTTGGTTGTCTTCAGGAATTGGTTGGGTGGAATAGGCTCCTTGGGTTGTTTGTTTCCCTACTGATTAACCAGGTTTTGTTGTTTCCTATTTTGCTTACAGTTTAATAATTCTGTTTAGTGAAATTATCAAACTCTGTTTTGTAAATGTAATTATTTTTTATCTTTGTTTAAGTCTAAATGATAAAGCTTTGTTAAAAATCTGATTAGATAATCATCTCTATATTTTTCCACATGTTGTTATTTGCATCGTATTCTAGTATAGAGAAGAAAATTAAATGATAGATGAGAGATAGGCAGATTGCCATTGATTAGACAAATAATTACAGTAAGTGCTATGATTACAATTCTGTCCTATATCTAATCATAGTATGAATTTACTGTATAGCATCAACAGAAATAGAGAATCCTTTTTGTTATTTCATAAAAGAAAAACCTAGTCTATTTTCTGTACAGCCATATGTTTTTCTTTTAACCCTATTCATTTTAAATAGCACGTAAATACGATCAAATTAAACATTTTATGATTTCCAAGTAATAGCAGTTTCAAGATTTAACAGCTGCAGAAACTAGTCACTGTATAGACTTCTTGACATTATACATACTTTACTTCTACATGGAAGTATAGTTTTCATTTCAACTACATTTATCTCAGATAGAATCATTATACATTTCCATACTATACATTTAATGATTTTCTAGCATTTCAAATTTCACGAAATATAGTAGCTGCAATTAATTTCCATACAATTTATGTTATGAGTAAACACACTTCACTTTTCTCATATTTGTCATAGATTGTTTTCAATACAACTGTATTTTCAATAATTAGTTTTGTATCAATCTAATACAAATATTCATATCTTATTTTACATTACTTATATTTTGTTTCCAATCTTGAATATCTCAAAATAGTATCAAGCCCTATTTTATTTTCAAAACCTAGAATTAAATACAGAGTCCTTCATTGTTCTGCTCAAGTCTTTCATGGAAAATATTAAACATTTCTTTCTCAAACCCTAGATAGATCCCTTATATAATGAGGTTCGTTTCTAAGTTCATCTCAAAACCCTACTTATCGACTCTCAACTTTTATTTCAAAAACTTTTCAACTATAGTATCTGTTTCTGTAGAATTCACATTGCCGAAACACAAACTTCAATTTCAGAATGAAGTCGTGGCTAGGGTTCTAATAACACTGTCGAAGACACATTTTCAACATAGAAAGAAACATTACTAAAATAGAACACATCTCTTCTAGTTGCAAGCTTGAATCACAAAACTCCCAATCTTCAAACTTAGGTTACAAATGCATAAGTATCAAACTACTGTATTATAGTAAATAACATAGCCGAATATACAAATCAACACAGCGTTTGCAATAACCAAAACCATGTTTTATTTCCAAGTCATATGACTTTTAATTCAAAATGAAGTTTGCTCATTGTATCATGGCGAAGTACCATTACACAAAATAAAAAGTTTACAACGCAGGCTTGAAGTCTCGGCAACACGAAAACTTGGTCTAAAACATTATCACTGCCTACAGCTTAACCTAACTCAGAAACAAGTAAAACAAGAACACGACTCCATTAAAGATTGCTCATCAACATAGTGAAACATGACAGAGACTCTTTTATTTATCCATTTAAAGTCTTCCAAAAACACATTGGGTCCTTTCCCTCAAACAATCAAAAGCAGTTAGACTAACTCGAAATCGATTACAGTCCTATAGCAAAAACCTATTGAGCCAAGCATTAAATGAACGAAGGATAAACCTCTTACATTTTGATATAAAAACAAGTCAAACTTAAAACTTTGCATTCAACCATCATTGAAACAAGACGAATGTTTCCAACTTTCGGCTTACAACAAACACCATCCAAGGCACCTACGAGGTTTGTTGTGAACCACCGGAGCTTACTAGGAAACCGAAGCAACATTCCATTTCCTATTCTTCACTCGGCAACCTCTTTCGAACGGGTACCTACCATAACATACGTTGAAAGGTCAAAACAAAATTTTACAGTATCAAATCAATTATTACAGTATCATGTTGCAATTTCAAAACACTTACCTTTGAATTTTGATGCTTCGGAGTATTGAACCACTACACCAGTAAAACCACGAAGCAAGTGACGACTGACAACAACCCTAAGTTAACACAGCAGACCAATCTCATTCTTAGGAGAATCAAAACCAGTCAGAACCACTTACACTACATTGGAAGGAGAAGCCTATCACATTTTGGCATCGTGGGTTAAGTGCAGAAGGATTAATGCCTGTATCTATTAAGAAACTACCTCTCACGGGTCACAGGATCGAAACCCCTAAGAATCACTCTCATCAACCCTACATTTTGGCAGCCTGTCGGCCTCAATGCTAGCGAAACAATGAAGACCGGGAAGTTCACAACCATTACATACAACGAGGGTTAGGGTTGTAAGATCAACGATCAAGATTCGATGAGATCAACGAGCATGGAGGTGCCAACAATGCCTACGTTGGAAGCCAAGCAGCAATGCATTGATAACCCTTTAATTACCACAACCACAATAGTGCCAACACTACCCACCAAGGGACATTACCATGTATAGATCGGAGGATAAGCGTCATGGAAACCATGCCAGCTTGGATTTCTAGTTGTATCATTAGCCAAAGTTCACGTGGATGGATTATGTGGATTGACAGCCATGCATTCCACTATGGAGTTGGGTTAGAACATTTAATACCGATCGGGACATTGACAACCTGCCAACAGTACATTTAATAACCGTCAACTCATCACTCCTTTACGAGTTTATTTGAATACATTAACATACATTGTCAATACTTAGGACAAGAGCTAGGTCATATAGTATAGTTCCATTGTTGGTATAGTCGTTTTATTGTAAGGATGGAGACACCACATAAACGATTTCAAGTTATTGCTTAAGTTTAAAAATAAATAGAATTACATCATATCCCGATGGTTTGCATATTATAATCATATTATTGCATATTTTAAACATATCATTGCAAATTGACAATCATATCATTAAAATTTATGTGCATAAGTTCATATAGTTCAAAGTTATGCATCGTAATATTTGAACTACATGTCATTATATTATTATGAATGCATAGTAACTATAGAATAGAACTAACCATATAAGCATATGGTTAAACATGATGCCAAGGGCATATTTTAAATAATGACATTATACATTATAATGCAGAGTTCATAACACTAGTCACTAGGCAATTCATATACATTATCAGATTGTTGATGATCATATAATGAATTCAGGAATTAGAATAATCCAAGTTCTGTAGATGCTTAGTTTAATGTTAATTTCAAAGATGTTCATGATAAAGACAGGAGTCTTACGACATTATTAAATAGCATTATAACAATCAACTGACGACGTTTTTTTCATAGCACTGAAGAGTTTTGAAAGCCATCTTACAAACTAGATTTAGAACCAAGTATCCATACCTCCAGTCACTGGTGTCGCAGAGAAGTACTTAGCATTTTACATTGACGATGAATTGAAAAACACAAGTTCTCTAATTACTATGTTGTCTTGTAGATCTCTTACATGCGGTTTGCAAATAGAAACATTATCAAATGCCTTAGTTTTTGCAGCTAAGTAAGCTCCAAGGTGCCTCATAGGACCCCTTTATCTAACAAACAAACAAACTATCAGCAATCCATCAAGAATATTAAAGTAGTACAAACTATATCAACATGTAATATTAACCAAGAACATAAACAAATTTGTAAATTGTACTTGTTTACGTAAGCATACAAAGATCTTTCGTTAAAGAGGATTAACATCCGTTTATACCGAAGTAGAAATTACAACCATGTTATCTGAGGACGATGACGTGTCATCATCATTAATTTATCTTAGTTATGATTTCGATTTAGTTTATATGTTCCGCATTAAATAATTATGATAATTATTATTATTATAAAAAAAAAAAATTGGTATTTTCAGGATGTTACATGTGGTATCAGAGCTCATGTTCGAAATCTAGGCCTAAAAAAGGTCCAAGAACATGCAACAGAAAATTTTATTACAGCAGAAAATCTTACTAATTAAAATTTAAACTATTGTGTTATACAGAAATTATTTTAAGTTACAGGTATGGAGAACTCAGCTGAACATGTAGAAGACAGATTTCAACCAAACAACCATAGCTCGGGACAGCACTATGCAGAAGAAGGCCATGGTGAATTGAATGACAATTCGTCAGAATTGTTACGTGCATTTCAGGAATTAAAGGCAGAAATTAGATCTGTGAAACAAGACAATGAAAGAATTCTGAAGGCACAAGAAGAGTTAAACCAAGTGTTGTTTGAACAGTGCCCAATTGATGAGCAGGAGAGAAATAATGAAGATATCTCCAAGGTTGAGGATCTACCTCATGGTAATAAAAGTAAATAAATGAAAACCGATGATGTGAACAGCAGTTCAACATCATAAGGAGATGCTATTGAAGTACGTAAAAAGAAATGTAACTATTCAACTGATAGTAGTAAAGGAGAGTACAAACCCAAAAAGAAAAGCCATAAAGAGAATGAACATATTTCTGGGGAGTTCAAAAAGATTAGACCTCCAACTTTCAATGGAGAAACTGAGAAGGGCGAGACAACTGAAGCATGGCTGTTTGGCATGAAGAAATACTTTCATATTTATAACTATTCAGAATCCTTGAAAGCAAAAATGGCTATATATAACTTGACCGGAAAAGCGTACATTTGGTGGTAGGACATCAAAAGAGTAAGGGCATCAAGGATAAGGATGTAAACTAGAGTACTTTTAAATGATACTTCAAGAAGAAATTTTTATCTGAACAGTACTATGAAGAAAAATCCAAAGAATTCTACGATTTAAAGCTGGGAAGTATGAACATGAAGGAAATGAACAAGTAATTTTCTGAACTTATTGAGATATGTACCATATCTCGTGGAAGAAAAACCAAAGATTCAAAGATACTTGAGTTGTCTACCTTTCAATATTAAGGACAGAATCGAATATGACAGTCCAAAAACCTTGGAAGAGGCTATGAGAAAGGCAGTTTTCTATTATGACACTAATCAGAAAAGAGAAGGAATGTCAAACTATAAAAGTCATAAGCCCAGCAATTTTGAGCTGAAAAAGAAAAATTTCAGGTTCAGTGGGAATTCTGGTTTCCAAAAGAAAAAATTTCAGAATCAGAATTTTCAAGGAAGTAATTTCAGAAATAGTCAACAGCAGAATTATACAGCACCCAGAAATGCTCCCAATAATACGAAGACCAATGAAAAAAATGAACCTATCAAATGTTTCGAGTGTCAAGGTCCTCACTATGCATCAGAATGTCCCAAGAGGAAGCGGACAGCTAACAACATTCACTCTATTCAGACTGAACCTACTGTTGGAGACGTGGCGAGGGAGATGCCCAGAATCAATACAGCACTTGACAACAGGCAAGCAGATCATCAAACCTCTATGGTAGAGATTGAAGGTATGCTACAAAATCATCATGTTACTGTTTTAATTGACCCAGGTGCTAGCTTAAGTTATATATCACTAGATATTGTGGAAAGTCTTAAATTAAAAACAGAAAAGTTCAGTAAATCTTGGTTAGTCAGACTAGCAACTGGAACAAAGAGGAAAGTATCAGATTTTATAGAAAGTTGTGCTTTATCCATAAATCAGTTAAAGACACAAATCCAGTTAAATGTTTTGCCTTTAGGATCATATGATATTATAATCAGAATGGACTGGTTAGAAGCCCATCATGTCATTCTGAACTATTATGAGAAGAGTTTTACATGTTTAAATGATGAGGAAAAAACTGTAGAAGTAGAAGGTATTCCAAGAAAAGTAACCCTTAGACAGATTTCAGCCATGTAAGTTAAGAGGGCAGTTAGGAAAGGATGTCAGTTGTTTGCAATAAATGTAATAAATGATGAGTTTATTTGTAAAGAGGACAAACTGAAATTAGAAGACATACCTGTCCTAAAGGATTTCAAAGATGTTTTTCCTGAGGAGATTCCAGTATTACCTCCTAAAAGAGATTTAGATTTTACCATCGAGTTAATACCAAGAGCAGTACCAAACTCTAAAGCTCCATATAGGATGAATATAGTGGAATTAAATGAATTGAAATCACAGTTGAAGGAATTGATTGATAAGAATTATATAAGACCCAGCGTGTCTCCTTGGGGAGCACCTATTATATTTGTTAAGAAGATGGAACCCTAAGACCGTGCATAGATTACCGCCAACTTAATAAGATGACAATCAAGAATCAATATCCGTTGCCGTGCATCGACGATCTATTTGATCAGCTGCGTGGAGCAATGATATTTTCAAAGATTGATCTAAGGTCAGGATATAATCAAGTGTGGGTTAAGGATGAGGATATTTTCAAAACTCGATATGGACATTACAAGTTCGTAGTCATGCCATTTGGCTTGACTAATGCCCCAGCTATATTTATGTGTTTGATGAACAATATTCTGCACAAATACTTAGATAAGTTTGTTGTTGTGTTTATAGATGACATTTTAGTGTATTCTAAAAGCAAAGAAGAGCATGATGAACATCTACGGATTATCTTACAAGTTATGAGAGATCATCAACTATACGCTAAGTTTAGTAAGTGTGACTTCCACAAGGACAAAATTCAGTATTTAGGACACATAATTTCTAAAGAAGGAATCTCGGTTGACCCTAACAAGATAAAAGCCATTAATGATTGGTCGATTCCTAAAGATGTGTCGGATGTAAGATCATTTATGGGTATTACTGGATATTACAAAAAATTTATAGAGGGTTTTTCAAAGATTGAAAACCCCATAACCTCCTTGCAGAAGAAAGGGAAGAAATTTGTGTGGGATCATAAATGTACAAATAGTTTTAAGAAGCTAAAAGAATTATTGACTACAGCACCTATTCTGAGGATAGCGGATCCTAATAAAGATTTCATGGTTTGCACAGATGCTTGTAATGATGGACTCGGTGGAGTCCTAACACAAGAAGGGCATGCTGTGGCATACGAATCAAGAAAGCTGAAAATACATGAGAAGAATTACTCTACTTATGATTTAGAATTATTAGCAGTAATTCATGCTTTAAAAATGTGGCATCATCACCTTATTGGCAAGAAATTTACCTTGTTGACAGATAATATGGGTCTGAAATATTTATTAGATCAGACAAATCTGAACGCTAGACAAGCTAGATGGTTAAATTTCTTAAGTGAGTATGATTTTGAAATTCAGCTTATTAAAGGGAAAGAGAACAAGGTTGCAGATGCATTGAGTCACAAGGAAAAACTAAATTTTATTTCAGCCATCAATACTTACTCAATAGATTTAGAAAATTAGCCATCAGTACTTACTCAATAGATTTAGAAAATTAGATCCTTGAAAGGAGTGAAATGGATGAAGAATATAGAAAATTAAAGGAAAAGACAGCAAATAACAATTCTGAAAATTCTATGGCAGATTTCAAAATGAAGGAAAATGGACTGTTGCTATACAAAAATAGATTGTATGTACCTAACATACCAGAGGTAAAAATTCTAATTTTAAATGAGATGCACAAAAGCCATTACTCTATCCATCCAGGTTATCAAAAGACCATCACTATGCTAAGGAAAGAATACTATTGGCCCAAAATGAAAGATGAAGTGGCAGAGTACATAGCTAAATGTTTGGACTATCAAAAAGTGAAAGTTGGACACCAACATCCCGCCGGATTGTTACATCCATTACCTATACCAAGTTGGAAATGGGAAGTGATAAGCATAGACTTTATTACTGGACTACCCAAAAATCAGAAACAAAATGACTCTATCATAGTGGTAGTAGAAAAACTGAGCAAAGCAACACACTTTATACCTGTGAAGACTACTCATAAGGCTCCAGACATTGCCGAAATCTTCATGAAACAGATTTTTTGACTACATGGTATACCGAAAGTGATAATTTCAGATCGTGACACTAAATTTACTAGAAACTTTTGGATATCTTTGTTTAAAAGGTTGAATACAACCTTAAATTTCAGCACAACATTTCATCCACAAACGGATGGACAAACAGAAAGAGTGAATCAAGTTTTGGAAGACTTACTGAGAATGTATGTTAAGGATCATCCTAGTAAGTGGGAAGACTACTTGAACTTAGCAGAGTTTGCATATAATAACCATTATCATGCATCATCCAAACTTAGCCCATTTGAAATTCTTTATGGTAGGAAATGTGATACACCTGTTTCTTGGAATGACCCATTAAATAGAGTTGTTTTAGGACCTGAATTATTGCAGGAGTTAGAATTGATTGTGAAACAGGTACAAGGAAATTTAAAAGATGCCCAAGATAGGCAAAAGAGTCAAGCAGATCTAAAAAGGACTCATAAAGAGTTCCAGGCTGGTGAACATGTGTTCCTCAAGGTAAGATTGAAAAAGAGTTCATTGAAATTGGGAATCTGTGCCAAGTTGGCACCCAGGTATTGTGGTCCTTTCGAAATATTATCCAAGGTTGGACCAGTGGCATACCAACTGGCTTTGCCACCAAATTTAAAAATACATAATGTTTTTCATATATCATTTTTAAAGAAGTATGTACACGATGTTACTCATGTTGTAAACGGTAATGATGTACAGGTGGGACAAGAAGGATATTTTCAGGTGGAACCATACTGTATCCTCGAAAGGAGGGAAACTCTGCTCCGGAATCGCACCATTGGGCAAGTGAAGGTGCAATGGAAGCACCTTAGCCCAGAAGAGGCAACTTGGGAGTTGGAGAGTAGTATGCAGGAAACATACCCAACTCTGTTTCAAGAACACTCAGAGAGTGATTAACCAACATCGAGGATGATGTTGAGACTTAAGGGGGGGTGTATGTCACCTACCCAAATTCTGAAAATATTATTATTATTGGAAAAACACTTTATGTTAATTTTTAATTACAAAGTTTTGGAATTATGACCAAGTTTGGTCAAGGATGAATGTAATTACTGAATTATTATTATTTAATAAATTAAAGTAGGAGACAGACACCCAAGGGAACTGTTAAATGAGTGTTCACTGACCCATTAGGAGGAATGGAAGTTGTTAGAAGGTATGGGATAGATGGTAGCAATTGCACTTCACCACTAGTTGTTGGTTATGGGACAACTACACCTACAAATGTGGCAATATCCCCCAAGTGGAGGGATTAAGCAGGCTACTCATTTAATGACCAGTTAACAACTGAAAGGCCTAGGCAGCCTACATAAGGCAAATTTGACTTGAGCAGGCAGCTCTTACACAATATTTTCTGCAGAAATATTCCTCATGTGCATCAGGTGATCACTGAGAGATTCGAATAGGGAGGCTATGTGAGAGTGCAACTGTAAGTCTGCAAATTATTCTGAGAAGGAGAACTAGAGGTGCTGGTGCAAGTCCCTTTGATTGCTAATTCTTTAAGTCTGGATAACTATTGCTACTGCAAGTGGAGAGCCTAAGCTTCTAAGATTCTTCCTCCTGGTGGTTCAGTGAATAGGCTCGGGGGTCCTAAGGCAAGTACTTGGCTGTCTTCAGGAATTGGTTGGGTGGAACAGGCTCCTTGGGCTATTTGTTTCCCTACTGATTAACCAGGTTTTGCTGTTTCCTATTTTGTTTAGAGTTTAATAATTCTGTTTAGTGAAATTATCAAACTCTGTTTTGTAAATGTAATTATTTTTTATCTTTGTTTAAGTCTGAATGATAAAGCTTTGTTAAAAATATGATTAGATAATCATCTCTATATTTTTCCACGTGTTGTTATTTGCATCGTACTCTAGTATAGAGAAGCAAATTAAATGATAGATGAGAGATAGGCAGATTGCCATTGATTAGAAAAATAATTACAGTAAGTGTTATGATTACAATTCTGTCCTATATCTAATCATAGTATGAATTTACTATGTAGCATCGACAGAAATAGAGAATCCTTTTTGTTATTTCATAAAAGAAAAACCTAGTCTATTTTCTGTACAGTCATATGTTTTTCTTTTAACCCTATTCATTTTAAATAGCAAATAAATACGATCAAATTAAACATTTTATGATTTCCAAGTAATAGCAGTTTCAAGATTTAACAGTTGCAGAAACTAGTCACTGTATAGACTTCTTGACATTATACATACTTTACTTCTACACAGAATTATAGTTTTCATTTCAACTACATTTATCTCAGATAGAAATATTATACATTTCCATACTATACATTTAATGATTTTCTAGCATTTCAAATTTCACGAAATATAGTAGCTGCAATTTATTTCCATACAATTTATGTTATGAGTAAACACACTTTACGTTTCTCATATTTGTCATAGATTGTTTTCAATACAACTGTATTTTCAATAATTAGTTTTGTATCAATCTAATACAAATATTCATATCTTATTTTACATTACTTATATTTTGTTTCCAATCTTGAATATCTCAAAATAGTATCAAGCCCTATTTTATTTTCAAAACCTAGAATTAAATACAGAGTCCTTCATTGTTCTGCTCAAGTCTTTCATGGCAAATCTTAAACATTTCTTTATCAAACCCTAGATAGATCCCTTATATAATGAGGTTCATTTCTAAGTTCATCTCAAAACCCTACTTATCGACTCTCAACTTTTATTTCAAAAACTTTTCAACTATAGTATCTGTTTCTGTAGAATTCACATTGCCATAACACAAACTTCAATTTCAGAATGAAGTCGTGGCTAGAGTTCTAATAACCCTGTTGAAGACACATTTTCAACATAGAACGAAACATTACTAAAATAGAACACATCTCTACTAGTTGCAAGCTTGAATCACAAAACTCCTAATCTTCAAACTTAGGTTACAAATGCATAAGTATCAAACTACTATATTATAGTAAATAACTGAGCCGAATATACAAATCAACACAGCGTTTGCAATAACCAAAACCATGTTTTATTTCCAAGTCATATGATTTTTAATTCAAAACGAAGTTTGCTCATTGTATCATGGAGAAGTACCATTACACAAAATAAAAAGTTTACAATGCAGGCTTGAAGCCTCAGCAACATGAAAACTTGGTATAAAACATTATCACTCCCTATAGCTTAACCTAACTAAGAAACAAGTAAAACAAGAACACGACTCCATTAAAGATTGCTCAACAACATAGTGAAACATGATAGAGACTCTTTTATTTATCCATTTAAAGTCTTCCAAAAACACATTGGGTCCTTGCCCTCAAACAACCAAAAGTATTTAGACTAACTCGAAATTGATTACAGTGCTACAGCAAAAACCTATTGATCCAAGCATTAAACAAACTGAGGATAAACCTCTTACATTTTGATATAAAAACAAGTCAAACTTAAAACTTCGCATTCAACCATCATTGAAACAAGACGAATGTTTCCAACTCTCGGCTTACAACAAACACCATCCAAGGAACCTACGAGGTTTGTTGTGAACCACTGGAGCTTACCAGGAAACCGAAGCAATATTCCATTTCCTATTCTTCACTCAGCAACCTCTTTCGAACAAGTACCTGCCATAACATACGTTGAAAGGTCAAAACAAGATTTTACAATATCAAATCAATTATTACAGTATCATATTGCAGTTTCAAAACACTTACCTTTGAATTTTGACGCTTCAGAGTATTGAACCACTACACCAGTAAAACCATGAAGCAAGTGACGACTGACAGCAACCCTAAGTTAACACAGCAGACCAATCTCATTCTTAAGAGAATCAAACCCAGTCCGAACCACTTACACTACACTGGAAGGAGAAGCCTGTCACATTTTGGCATCATGGGTTAAGTGCAGAAGGCTTAATGCTTGTATCTATTAAGAAAATACCTCTCACAGGTCACAGGATCGAAACCCCTGAGAATCAATCTCATCAACCCTACATTTTGGCAGCATGTTGGCCTCAATGCTAGCAAAACAATAAAGACCGAGAAGTTCACAACCATTACATACAATGAGGGTTAGGGTTGTAAGATAAATGATCAAGATTCGATGAGATCAACGAGCATGGAGGTGCCAACAATGCTACGTTGGAAGCCAAGCAGCAGTGCATTGATAACCCATTAATTACCACAACCACAATAGTGCCAACACTGCCTGCCAAGCGACATTACCATGTATAGATCGGAGGAGAAGCATCATGGCAACCATGCCAGCTTGGATTTCTAGTTGTATCATCATCCAAAGTTCACGTGGATGGATTATGTGGATTGACATCCATGCATTCCACTATGGAGTTGGGTTAGAACATTTAATACCAATCGGGACATTGACAACCTGCCAACAATACATTTAATAACTGTCAACTCATCACTCCTTTACGAGTTTATTTAAATACATTAACATACGTTGTCAATACTTAGGACAAGAGCTAGGTCATATAGTATAGTTCCATTGTTGTTATAGTCTCGTTTTATTGTAAGGATGGAGACACCACATAAACGATTTCAAGTTATTGCTTAAGTTTAAAAATAAATATAATTACATCATATCCCAATGGTTTGCATATTATAATCATATTATTACATATCATTGCAAATTGGCAATCATATCATTAAAATTTATGTGCATAAGTTCATATAGTTCAAAGTTAGGCATCGTAATATTTGAACTACATGTCATGTATTATTATGAATGCATAGTAACTATAGAATAGAACTAACCATATAAGCATATGGTTAAACATGATGCCAAGGGCATATTTTAAATGATGACATTATACATTATAATGCAGAGTTCATAACACTAGTCACTAGGCTATTCATATACATTATCAGATTGTTGATAATCAAATAATGAATTTAGGAATTAGAATAATCCAAGTTCTGTAGATTCTTAGCTTAATGTTAAATTCAAGGATGTTCACGATAAAGACAGGAATCTTACGACATTATTAAATAGCATTATAACAATCAACTGATGACGTGTTTTTCATAGCACTGAAGAGTTTTGAAAGCCAGCTTACAAACTAGATTTAGAACCAAGTATCCATACCTCCAGTCACTGGTGTCACGGAGAAGTACTTAGCATTTTACATTGACGATGAATTGAAAAACACAAGTACTCTAATTACTATGTTGTCTTGTAGATCTCTTACCTGCAGTCTGCACATAGAAACATTATCAAATGCCTTAGCTTTTGCAGCTAAGTAAGCTCCAGGGTGCCTCATAGGACCCCTTTATTTAACAAACAAACAAACGGTCAGCAATCCATCAAGAATATTAAAGCAGTACAAACTGTATCAACATGTAATATTAACCAAGAACTTAAACAAATTTGTAAACTGTACTTGTTTACGTAAGCATACAAAGATCTTTCATTAAAGAGGATTAACATCCATTTATACCGAAGTAGAAATTACAACCATGTTATCTAAGGACGTTGATGTGTCATCGTTATTAATTTATCTTAGTTATGATTTCGATTTAGTTTATATGTTCCGCATTAAATAATTATGATAATTATTGTTATTATAAAAAATAAAAAATAAAAATTGGTATTTTCGGGATGTTACATGCCCTAACTCCCTTGCGATTCCTCTTGGAGGATATTTTTATCCCTGACATGTCATATATGTCATATGTCATCCTTCAGGTCTGATTTTTGTCATAGGTTTCATAGCATCTTCATCATTGATGTCATAGAGCTAGGGAATCTAGCCCAAGTGTCTCACTAGTTCCAAATTGCCTCTTCCTCTTCCATGGGACTTACTCATCCTCTATATTTTGACCTTGGATGCGTCATGCAATGAATAATATCTTTCTAAATCCCCCAAGTATGTTACCATTCACCTTGAATTCGAATTGGTGAGAGAATGATGCCAATTGTAGTGGGGAAATCTAGCCATATGTGGGTTTCCCTTCCTCCATATGTCTTCATGATCAAATGCCACTTTGATTTTCACTTATATATATTTGTTTAGCTCCTTTGTTAAATATTTATGCCATTCTAATGTTCAAACATCATTTATTATTCCCCTTATTCCAAATCCCAAAGCTTCCACCCCAAACCTAGGAAACTAGTAATTTTCCTCCTTGGCAATTATTTGACCCTTAGCATCAATTTGACAAACTATAATGAATATTTCCAATGTGCTTAGGCCATTGTGACCCAATGCCAATTTGGGACATGAAAAATCCTCCCTTCTCAACATTGCTTGTCCTCAAGCAATTTCAAACATGGGTGTTGAAGAACTTGCTTTCTATATATATCTTTGAAGTTGCCATTGAATTTCCCAACCTTGAGTCTTTGAGATTCCATGAAGATTTTAGAGAGGAACCACCATGCTTGATGTTGCACTACTCTGATTAAAATCAGTTTATTAAGTGGGAAATCCATCTCCCATACTTCTTGTTTCCCAAAAAAAATTGAAACCAATGAGACAAAAATTATTCCAGGGTCCCATTGCTTGTATTGCACTTCAACAGTTTGGAGTACTCTCCAACTCATACCATCGGGTAAGAGAGTTCTTGGATCCCATTTTCTTTTATGCATTCTTCCAAACATCATGAGTACAAAATATATATTATCAAAGTACATAACAACATAATGAAAATGTACATCAAGAAGATGCTTCATCAAAGAATCATGAAAGTGCTTATACCTCCAAGTAAGTAGACCACCATTTTCCAGGTGCATACAAGCATCAAGTGAACAATCAAATATGCTCCAATGACATAGGTGAGTATCCCATGTCCTATAATGTTGCTCCAAAAATATGTAAGATGCATCAAAACGATCAGCTTTGTGTTCTTTCATCCAAGTAGTTAATGAAGTATCTCCAACATCATTGAACTAAGAAAGGAGCAATGAAAGTCATGAGTCTTCAAGTGACTCAATTGAACATCATAAGTGCATCCATGAAGATATGTATCATCATAAGGTAAAAAAAGATGCTTCTGAAAATGTAAATAATGAGGTGCTATATTCATGTCATCATCAAAAGGAGAGGTAGGAGTTTCATACCCCTCATGTGGCACCATTAGAAAAAAACCTTTCACCCAAATTTCATCCCCAATTGATGTGGCTGAAAAAGAAGTAGGGGGTGAGGAATTATGAACCAACCTTAAATATTTACAACTCTTACCCATCAAAATATTTAATTCATCTTCTCCATAATTGGCTGGTCCAACTATTGTGAGACCATGTGCCTCCCCCAAGGATTTGCAACTCTCTCCATGAGGCAACTCATAATCCCTTTGAGAAAAGACAAGTGCTTGTCCTTCTTATTGTTTGAGTGTAGAATCTTCAAGAACCTGCATATCAAAATGTACTTCATGTTGCACCATTACATGAGGTTCCTCCTTTGTGACACAAATTCTTTTATCCATTTCCTTCTTTTCCTCGAAAGGAGAACCACTGCTCCCTCCTATTTCCAATTTGATCCCTAGTTGGCTAGCCATCAATTCCAATCCTTTCATCTACTGTCTACTCATGTCTTGCATACCCATGGAAATTTCATCAAAACATGGTTTTAAGGCTGCAACAAGTTCCTCCTTCTATCTTAAGTTTCCCCTTTCATCCCTAGTCATGATTTCTTCAAAAAAATTCTCTTCTTCTCCTACTATTTCCTCTTCAACAAAAACCTCTTCAACTATAGGTTCAAGGGGTGGTAGTTTATTATTTTGAATTCTTTTTAAGACCATCAGGTTCTAGGAACATTCTCTGATACCACTGTAATGTCCCTTTTTAATAATTTTATTAAAAGGACCAATTTTTCACTTTTTCCCCAAATTCGACCTTTGACTAGTTTTGATGCCTAGGTCTCCAATTTGCCCCAAATGCTCCCAAATATTCTTAGGTGTATGGATAATGTTAGAACATAAATATGTGTTTCATGGATTCTTTTGGACCTTTAAAATACTTCTGCAAATCCTCTTTCAATTCTAGCCAATGTAGGGAACTTTACTAGTAATTTCCCTTTGACTAGTATTGGTCTCTAGGTCTCCAATTGGCTCCAAATGCCTCTAAATATTTAGTGAAGGTGTATGAATGATATTTGTAATTGATTATGATGTTCATGGATTATTTATGACCATAAAAATACTTCTGAAAACTTGTTTAATATTCTGGACAAAGTATGGAATTTAACTAGCAATTTCGGGTTCAAATCCCCCCAGGGTAAGTACTGAAAATGACTCTCCAAATGCCTCCAAACTCACTCTAAATTCTGAAAAGAGGTAGGGGATGTCTGAGGTAAATTATTTAGGTCTCATTTGAACCATTAATCAATTATTAAGTCTTTTCTAAAATTATCCCAAACAACAGCAAAAATCACCAGTTCAACCTTGGGGGAAATAGCATGAAATCTTCTTCAAATAAAATAAAACTGAGCAAGATGGCTCCAAATGCTTAAGTGCTGATCATGAAACTTGTAATAACCATAAATGGAAGTCCATACATCATAAATATATCACATGAATATTATTCCATTCGAAATCATCATCAATACATTGGCATACATCAATCTAGTGGGGAAATGGTCACTGTTTTCTCATTAATAATCCATTTTACATATAACCACTTGGTATTTCGACCTCAAAATTTATATATATGAATAATAGAGTAGATTAATCATATTACAATAGAAATAGATCATGATAATCTCTCCCAAAGAGTACAAGAGCTCACCAAAAATGCCCTCCCTCAAGGGTCTTGAATATGCCATCAAAACTGGAAATGGTTGAGAGTGTGCTACACTAGAATAAACCATGAGATGCATGTAGATTACAAATGCAAATAAACACTCCATTAAAGATCCAAATTAAAGGTCTGAATGGACTTTCCAATTACCAACATGGATGGGAATCTTTCACCCTCGAATTGGCTAAGGCAAGAAATTAGTCATCCACTAGCTCTCCCTCTTCACAAATGCAATTGCAAATTTATCAAATGATCAAAATATGGTTTCATTCTTTGTTATTGACATTTATAAACTTCTAATTTCCTCCATGGGTCGAATTCCTTCCAAGAGACTCATGCCAACTCAAGTTGGGAAGAGATTCCAAAGAACGCCACTTGTACAACAATTCCTAGTCTCTCACTTCCACCAAATCACATGTGGAAGCATATTAGCTGCCCTAGCTACCTTGAGCGCCCTCTTGGAGGCTATTTTTAGCCCTGACATGTCATATATTTCATATGTCAACCTTCAGGTCTGATTTGTGTCATAGGTTTCATAGCATCTTCATCATTGATGTCATAGAGCTAGGGAATCTAGCCCAAGTGTCTCACTAGCTCCAAATTGCCTCTTCCTCTTCCATGGGAGTTAATCTTCCTCTACATTTCGACCTTGGATGATTAATTCAATGAATAATACCTTTTGAACTCCCCCAAGTATGTTACCATTCACCTTTAATTCAAATTGGTGATAGAATGATGCCAAGTGTAGTGGGGAAATCTAGCCATATGTGGGTCGCCCTTCCTCCATGTGTCTTCATGATCAAATGCCACATTGATTTTCACTTGTATATATTTATTCAGATACTTTATTAAATATTTATGCCATTCTAATGTTCAAACATCATTTATTATTCCCCTTATTCCAAATCCCAAAGCTTCCACCCCAAACCTAGCAAACTAGTAATTTTCCTCCTTGGCAATTATTTGACCCTTAGCATCAATTTGGAAAACTCTAATGAATATTTCCAATGTGCTTAGGCCATTGTGACCCAATGCCAATTTGGGACATGACATTAAATGCATAAAAAGAGTTAGTGAGATCTCTTACTAGTTTCTGATAGTTAATCAAATGAGGAGATAAACAATGGATTTTGTTTATCAACTGCTTTACTATGATCTTAGAATCTCCATAACATTCAATTACCTAGGAACCCATATCAATCGCCTTCCTGAGTCCTTGGACCAAGGCCTCATATTTAGCTATGTTTTTGGTGCATTCAAACTCAAGTCTACAGGCAATCATAGTTTTGGTCCCTTTTGGATCAATCAAGACACAACCTGCACCAACTCCATCTTTAGATCTAGAGCCATAAAAAAATAGAGTCCATGCATTCAAATCTATCCTAAAATTAGTATTTACATTGTATACATTATGTACAACAGTACCTGAGAATGGAACAAAAGTAAGATTGACAATTTGGGACTGATTCTGTGCATTCTCAGCTGGTGACAAATCCATAGGTAGATCCCCAAAGAATGTATCGAAGGTGTAATGTTCCACATGTGAGATTAAGTATGTAGCAGACTCACTAGGATCATTTAAGTCTGTAACAATTTGTTTCATGTAAGGTTCCCTGCTGATTTTAATTCGATTTGGTCTTCCATTGTAAGGAAGCCATAGGTGGGACCAGTCATTAGGGAAGTAGCCTTTGATATTCTCTGACCAATCCCTGCTCAGCCACATTCCATACATTTATGGGATGTCATCCACAATAATATCCACAGTCTGGTGGATTCTGGGGTCAATAGACAATGTTAACAGGACATTCTCCAGTTCTCCCACTACCCTAACTTTGGATCGATCAAGTTGAACAATTTGAGTAGGGCAGGGCTCCCAAGAGGCATTCAACTTTTTGCAAAAGATAGAGGCAATACATTTGATGAAGCCCCTGAATATATCATACAATTGTGGACATTTCTATTGAAGACTTCAAAAGTAAGCAAGAAAGGAGGTGTTTTCTTGCTACCTGGTTTTTGATTTCCAGGTTTAGAGTATGTCTCTATATTGTTGTTTTGAACCTCCCTGGGTTTGTTAACAATCATGCTTTTGGGAAGACTATCTCTCATTGTAGGGATTTTCAGAAGTTCAAAAAGAGAAATGTTGGCTTTCACTCTTTTTAAGTCATCAATTAGACTATATTCTATTTCACGAATTACAGTGTCCTTATGTGTTGGTGCTTTGCCTCTATTTCGTGTGGGTGTTGAAGTGGAGCTTCCTGTGTGGGTTGTCCTCTACTCCTTGTATTATAGGGGTGTTGGACATTGAAGACAGCCTCAAGCTCATCTTCCTCCTCAGCCATGGGAAGTTCTGAAAAGAAGCTAAGTGTGTTTATCTGCTGATCTTCTACTTCATCTGGTGGTTCAGGATCTTGATTCTCTTGTGGGTTTTCATCTGGATGATAAGGAGAATTATGTGATTCTGAAACCAAAGCCTTAAATATAGAAAGAATTTCTTCTGAGTTCAATCCTTCATCAGGATTAGGTGGTACTTGGTTCTATGGGGGTTGATAAGGTCTTCTGAAAGGTTGTCTATTGAATCCCCTGTTATTGTTCTAGTTTTTCGTGTTAGTCTTTTTCAGGTCTACCATTTCATTTGAGATCTTTTGGAGAAACTTTCTCATGTCATTCATCTCAAATGGGTCCTTGTTTTGCACTGTGGGTCTTGGAGGATTTTCTTGCTCTCTTTTGGAGGTTGAACGCTGATATGATGTGACATCAAGGTTATCTTTCAAACATAATATATCGTTTTCAACCTGGATAGCCTCAACAAAGGCCTCTTGCAAGTTCTTTTTTCGTGCTCTTTTTACCCACATAGCAATGGGAATAGGTAAACCTTTAACATAATAAGCAACCATAAGTTCTTCTGTAGGAAGAATAGTGGTAGGGATTCTATTTTTTAAGTATGAAAACCTTTTATTGTAATCTTTCACTTCTTCCTTGCCTCTAATTTTCATTGAGGACAAGTCTATGACCAAGTCTTCTGGAGTCTTTTCATCTCCAAATTTCTGAATGAACATTTTTTCAAAGCCATCCCAGGAAGAGATGGATCCGGATTCTAGGGAAAAGTACCAAGTGGATGTTATTCCTTGGAAGGTGTAAGGAAAAAATCTACAAACTACATCTTCATGAATGACATTCCTAAGTCTGATGGCCTGCATAAAAGTTTTAATATGATCAAGGGCAGGTGATTTCTCATCAGGATCAAACTTAGAGAGCTGTTAGAACATTTTTCCACCTATGTACATTAATCATTTATTAATGATGATTAATTAGCCCAAGTGATTAATGATTACATCCCTAAGTTGATTAGCTACTAAATGGTCAATTATCATGAACTAGATGGAAAATGTGAACAAGTGCTGAGTCAAACCAGCTAAGTGGAGCGCTCCCCAGGGCAATTAATGCACTCAGCATGCCTAGAGCGCCCTCCTCAGGTCATTTAATGCACTCAGCATGCTTCTCTTCTACCTAGGGCACATTTGCTCTCTTTGTGGACAATCTTGCCTTGTTTTGTCACATTTTTGACCAATTTTAGACTCCAAACCTCTAACCAACCAGTTTCTTCACATGTGTGAGGTCACATGGGCCTGTCCAGTCATTCCCAGCATTCACACTGCAGATTCGAACCAGTTTGGGATGGTTTGGGATATTTTGGTCAACCTAGGGGGGTTTGAGCTTTTTCTAAGCTAGATCAGTGTGAACACTCCAGATGGATTCGAATTCTTCCAGATTTGTATATATGGGTGTTCTTAACCTTTGTTAAGGTTGGACAATTAATAATATTGACATTATTCACCAATTCATGTGTATTGTTCTTCATTCATTTAAATTTTTTTTTATGCTAATTCTTGCAAATGTTGTGCAATCTTTCACCAGTGAGGAATCCACAGTAGCTAGATTCAACTGTGCTTGAGATTTTACATGGTATCAGAGCTCTTGGAGCTAGAATTCGAACCAGCAGACTGTTGTAGTGGATTGCCAGAAACAGTGGAGAAACCACATAATTCCTGAGGCCATTGCCTTGAGCTTACTGGAGAAATCTAGTGGCTCCTCTCAGGTGTGATGCTCTCCCGAATGCACCCACTATCCATACAGGGTTCGAATCTGTGAGTGTAGATCCCTCCAGAGTGATTTGAGAGTTGTTTGCAGGTATTGGAGTTCAGCATTGTCAGCAAGTGCGAATTGCAGCAGAGGAGAATGGAGCCATCTCACCCAAACGTGCTCACACCCTTCAACTATTTCGATTGGAAGGCAGAAATGGTGATTTTGCTGAGATCCAAGGGTCTCTACAGAATCACGATGGGCACTGAGGTTGAGCCAAACTCAGCTGTGGAGAAATCCAAGTTTTTCAACAGAATGGATGAGGCATTTGGCCTCCTTTGTCTCAGCATTTCGAGAGACCTCCTGTTTCATGTAGAAAGTCTAGCAACTCCAAATGAAGTGTGGCTCAAGCTTGAGACACTGTTTGGAAAGACTGATGAGATGAGAGGCCACCAGCTCGAAAATGAGCTTGTCTCACTGAGCCCAGGGAATTTCGATTCCATCCAGGACTTCTTCACCAAGTTCAAGAACTTGGTCTTGCAGATCAGACAATGTGGCATAGAGAAGAAAGAAGAACAGTTGGTGTTGTCCATTCTCTCAAAATTGGGTTCAGAATACTCAGTTTTTGTGTCTTCCTTCAACTCCACAAGGCTCACAGTCAGAGGTTGGAAGATGCCATCCTTGGCTGACTTCATGGAGATGCTAACTCAAGAGCAAGACAAGCTGGTCTTGATGGGCTCCATCAAACAAAAAGATCAAGTTCTTGCAGCTGGAGATTCGAAATGTGGAAGAAGCAAGCAAAAACCCAGGGTTTCGAAACCTCAAGAGAAGAAGAGAAAGGATGAGAGGCCCAAATCCTCTGAGGGGGTTTCGAATCCTGTCAAGAACAAGGGAAAGAAGGCTGAGAAGACAAAATGTAGCTACTGTCAAAGAGGTTTTCATCCAGAGAGCTCATGCATGAAGAAAACCATAGACACCATGACACATCTCCTACAGAAAAATAACATTCCTCTTCCTGAAAGTTCCAAGAAGAAGGAGTGCGTTTCTGAAGACAAGGAGAGCTGCCATGCCTTGGTGGCTAGCTCATCTCATTCACCTTTGTTCATCATTGATTCAGGTGCCTCAAGGCACATGGCTTCCTCAAGAGACTCGTTTTCTGAACTTGCTCCCTACAGTGGTCTCTCAATTCGAATGGGAGATGACTCAGAAATCCCTGCTCATGGCATTGGGAAAATCTCTATGGAGAATGGCTTCTTCTCCAATGTGCTGTATGTGCCAAACCTTGCAGCAAACTTGCTCTCTGTATATCAAATGACTCATACTGGAGCAGCAAAGAAGGTGGTCTTCACTCAGGATGAAGTGGAGATATCAGAAGTTTCCACCGGGAAAATTGTTGCAAAGGGTGTTGCAGACCATGACATGAAGATGTACATGTTCTCCCACTTCCTCGAATTTTCTTCACCAAGTGTGCTGCTGTCACATGGGAATGAGACCAGCAAGCTATGGCATCAAAGGTATGGGCACCTAAACTACAGATATCTTCAAGTTTTAAGCAAAGAAAATATGGTAGAAGGGCTGCCCCAAATCAGATTTTCGAGTGGAACATGCAAGGGTTGCATGATTGGGAAACATCCTGAAAGGAAGTATGACAAAGGGAAGGCTAGGAGGGCTGATCAACCTCTTGGGATAGTACATTCTGATCTCATAGGGCCACTCCCCACACCCTCCTATGGCTGCAGCAAATATGTGCTCACCTTCATCGATGACTACTCAAGGTACTGCTGGTTATTTTTCCTTAAGCAAAAATCTGAAGTCTTTGATTGTTTCAAGATTTTTAAGAGCATGGTTGAGAACTTCAGTGGGAAGGCCATGAAGATTTTGAGGACTGATAATGGCAGAGAGTATGTCAACAACAATTTGCAGCAGCTCTGTCAAGAGCATGGCATTCAGATGCAACACTCAGTGCCCTACACACCTCAGCAAAATGGTGTTGCAGAGCGCAAAAATAGAGCACTGAAAGAGATGGCAACTTGCATGTTGCAAGCAAGGGATTTGTCTCCTAAATTATGGGCTGAAGCTATGAATTGTGCAGCATATGTTCAGAACAGGGCACCACACAAAGCATTGCAAGGAATCACTCCATTTGAAGCTTGGATGGGCCACAAGCCAAATGTCTCACATTTCAGAATTTTTGGCTCAAGGGCTTGGGCCAGAATTCCACCGGAGAAGAGAAAGGCATTGCAGCCCCAAAGCAAGGAGTCAATCATGGTTGGGTATGCAGAGGATTCCAAGGGCTACAAGCTCTTTGATCCATCCACTCACAAAACTTTCATTGAAAGAAGTGTCAAATTCGAAGAGGAAGAATTTTTGCAAGATAGTGAACAAGGTGATGGGGAATGCTCATTCCCTCGTCTTGATGATGAAGTAAGTAGTGATTCATTCTCTGATATTTCTGATTCTGATATTGCTGAAGATGATGTTGATATGGATTCTGAACATATCCGTCCTTCAAGGCCCAAGTGGGCAGAGAAAACAATTCAAAGTGCCGGAGAGCTAGTGGGAGATCCCCAAGATGCTAGGAAAACTAGATCTCAATTTCACAATTCCTTTGCACATAATAATTCTGATCTGAGTGAGGCATGTTATTTGATGGTTGGATCTGATCCAATGTCATATTCAGAAGCATGTACAGACCCAAGATGGCAATCAGCCATGCAAGAGGAGATGAACTCACTCCATGAGAACAAAACTTGGGATTTGGTCCCTCTTCCTCCCAAGAGGAAACTAGTGCAATGCAAGTGGATTTATAGAACCAAAATTGGATCTGATTGCTCTGATCTGAAGTATAAGGCCAGGTTGGTAGCTAAGGGTTACTCTCAGGTCCAAGGAGTGGACTATACAGAAACATTTTCACCGGTGGCAAAGATGGACTCCATAAGACTAGTTTTGGCAATTGGGGCTTCCAAGTGATGGGAGATTCATCACATGGATGTAAAGAGTGCCTTTCTTCATGGGGATCTGAATGAGGAGATTTATATGCAGCAGCCTGAAGGTTTTATTTCTGATCATACTCTTGTTTGCAGGTTGAACAAATCACTCTATGGGCTCAAGCAAGCTCCTAGAGCATGGTATGCAAAAATGGACAATTTTCTGCTATCTTTGGGGTTTGAGAGGTGTAAGTCTGATCCAAATGTGTATATGCAGCATGTTAGTGATCTGATATTGATTATTGTACTGTATGTTGATGATCTTTTGATCACTGGTAGCTGCACCAAAGAACTTGACTCAGTTAAGAGAGCATTGCACAGTGCATTCTCCATGACCGATCTAGGATTGCTAAAACAATTCCTGGGTTTGGAGATTGATCAATCTGTGAATGGAATTTCTGTATGTCAGTCAAGGTATGCTTCAGATTTGCTGCAGAAATTTAAGATGGCTGAATGTAAGTCTGCAAAATTTCCATTTCTTTCAGGAGTTAAGCTTACAGAATGGGGTTCTTCACCACTAGTTGACAGTTCGTTGTATAGACAACTAGTTGGGAGTTTGTTGTATCTTACACACTCTCGACCAGATTTGTCTTATGCTGTTGGGGCTGTTGCAAGGCACATGCAAGAGCCTCATGAGATCCATTGGAAGGCAGCCAAGAGGATCCTTCATTATGTTCAGGGTACTAAGTCCTTTGGTATCCATTATGCTGCTGGTTCATCCCTTGAACTAGTAGGATTTACAGATTCTGATTGGGCCGGTGATTGTATTGATCGGAAGTCAACTTCCGGTTATGTCTTTATGCTTGCACATGGACCTATATGCTGGTCAAGCAAGAAACAGAGCACTATTTCCTTATCTTCAGCTGAGGCCGAGTACAGGGGAGCAGTCAATGCAGCCACACAATGTGTTTGGTTGCAAGGTATTCTTGCAGAGTTCGGGATTGTCTTTGATTCACCCACTATTCTTTGGTGTGATAATCAAAGTACAATCAAGATTTCTACCGATCCAGTACAGAGGCAGAGGACCAAGCACATAGAGATACACATGCATTACATTCGGGGTTTGGTGCATGACCGGATCATAGCATTGCAGTATTGCCCATCCAGTGAGCAAACTGCTGATATCTTCACCAAGTGTTTTACCGAGAAGACCTTCACTCACCTTAGATCTTTGCTTGGGGTGAGTGATGCATGGTGATGATTGGTGTATTTTGATATATGCCACATGTCCATTTTAGAGGGGAGGTTTTATTTCCCATGTGGTTTTCCTCCTTACCTTGGTTACATGGACAAATAAATTTTCATGATGTAAAAGGTGACTTGAGCCTAGTTGCCAAGGCCTTAATTTTTGATATTTCACTAAGTCTAGCTTAAGGGGGGGTGTTAGAACATTTTTCCACCTATGTACATTAATCATTTATTAATGATGATTAATTAGCCCAAGTGATTAATGATTACATCCCTAAGTTGATTAGCTACTAAATGGTCAATTATCATGAACTAGATGGCAAATGTGAACAAGTGCTGAGTCAAACCAGCTAAGTGGAGCGCTCCCCAGGGCAATTAATGCACTCAGCATGCCTAGAGCGCCCTCCTCAGGTCATTTAATGCACTCAGCATGCTTCTCTTCTACCTAGGGCGCATTTGCTCTCTTTGTGGACAATCTTGCCTTGTTTTGTCACATTTTTGACCAATTTTAGACTCCAAACCTCTAACCAACCAGTTTCTTCACATGTGTGAGGTCACATGGGCCTGTCCAGTCATTCCCAGCATTCACACTGCAGATTTGAACCAGTTTGGGATGGTTTGGGATATTTTGGTCAACCTAGGGGGGTTTGAGCTTTTTCTAAGCTAGATCAGTGTGAACACTCCAGATGGATTCGAATTCTTCCAGATTTGTATATATGGGTGTTCTTAACCTTTGTTAAGGTTGGACAGTTAATAATATTGACATTATTCACCAATTCATGTGTATTGTTCTTCATTCATTTAAATTTTTTTTTATGCTAATTCTTGCAAATGTTGTGCAATCTTTCACCAGTGAGGAATCCACAGTAGCTAGATTCAACTGTGCTTGAGATTTTACAAGAGCCACTTTTCAGGGTTCTTAGGGAGTCTGTGTTGTTTTCCAACTATAAACACAGCATCTTGGTCCATCCAAGGTCTGTTTCCATTTCCTACCATGGGTATATCTTCTGAGGAAGAACTGGAGTCTGACTCACTATGTGATGACTCTTCAAATGAGGATGATGATGATGAAGGAGGAGTGGGTGGTGGTCCACCTATGGCAACGTTTGGTTGGTCTGGTTCTATTTCTCCAAATAATGTATCAAGGTTGAAATCGGGGAGCAGATTGTGGTGAGGTGAATTATGTTATTGAGAATTTTGGTCACCTGAATTTTGATTATCTGAATTATTAGCTTCCGGATCGATGTTCTGGTGATGTTGAATTGCTTTTATTCCAATATTACACTTTTATGCGATTCTTTGTTGTAACCTAGCTAGATTAACTTAAGATAGAACCAAAAGATAAAAATCAAATGATAGTAACTTAAGAATTAGGTACACACAAGTTTATCCTGTATCTGGAATGTCAATTGAAAATTTAAAATTAAATTAATAATCTATGTTAATCATTTGCAAAAATAGATAAATGTTTTAATTAAATAAATCCAGTTAAAACATAAAGATACACAAATCATCAATTAATACAAATCCAAATCATAGATCAATGCATTAATGATTGATTGCAAAATCAAAACAGTGTTCATTCAATGATTAAGGTGAAGAAATCAAATATCATCAAATAAATTTGACACACTAGTACATATGGTGTAATTTGCCACGAAAGTTCATTATAATAGCCACAAATTTTCGTCCTTGTTTCAACAATTAGGGTTTGTTTTTTTCGTGGAAAGAAATCCGTGGATATAGGGACAAAAGTTCGACTTCGTGGCAATAGCAATGTTTCACTGATGCTATGTGTCAACAACGCAACACTTCTCATATCCACGGAAAATGAATCCTTCCACGAAATTTCGTCTCTATAGCGTTGCACAACTTCTATAAATTTCCACGAATGTGCTGAACCTTCCACAAATATTCGTCGCAATATACACAAATTCATTCACAATCTTTCATGGCATATTCATCATCTGCATGGAAGATGCGTTTATAGTTCCACAAATTATTGTCGCAGTATCCACGGTTGTATTCCCAAACATTCGTGGCAGGTTCAGCAACTGCGTCAAAACATTTTGTATAGCCTACATTGATGTTCGTCGATATAGAGATGATACCTGGGAGTTTAAAAAAAAAAAATTGAATGCGACGATATAGTCATAGATTGGCTTTAGATAGAGTGGAAGCACTTCTCATGAACCATCTCTTACATCTCAATGATTCCTTTCAAATCTGTAAACAAGTCTGCTTAATGATGGTTTCCAATTCTATCAAACTTCATCAAACAAATAATCTTGCATTGTATTCCTTATAGTTACCATTAAGTCTTTATGATAAGCAGTAATAGAAATAAAAAAATTTCAAGTACTAGTTTTCATACTTATCCCTTTTCAACAATCAATTCTTCAACTTCAAGTTTTGTCTTTTGATGGCACAAATATTCAAACTCAAACTCAATTTGGTCACAAAGAATAGGCTCGGTCTTCATGAAGATATAACTGATGTTCTCCCATAACACTATTCAAACTCAACTTCAATATGGTCACAAAGAATATGCTCAGTCTTCAAGTTATAACACAAGTCCTTCAAATATGCTATCAATATGTTTCAATGCTTTGCAAATTTTTCTTCTTCAAGCTCAGATTTCACATCCTTGTGTCCTTTAAATAATCATAAGGCTTAAACAAATTTTTGCAATGTATGAGCACGGTCTTACAAAGAATTATACCTTATCTCTATTCACTTCTTAATAGAACTTTCTCAGATTCATTTATCATCAAACTTGCTTGTAAACAACAAACACAGTCCTAGATAGATATCTCAAGAACTGGAACTAAATGTATAAACATGAAGAATTGTAAGCCCCGGTCTTAAGCACATGTGGATAGCACTTGAAGGGTGATCCGATCGCCATAGAAACTCCAACTTTCGGTAACCACCAGAATCTCGTCCTTGTCACATTCTGAACCCCACATCTGGTTGAACAGTCATGCCTTCAGCTTCTCCCTTGAGCCCTTCTCCCAGCTCTATGGTAATATATCATTGAGGCCTTAAAGGCAAAGGCCCTTATAGGAAACAATTGTTCCACAAATTCTATCATTTGAAGTTTGCAATGCTACAGTTTTCAATTCTCAACACTAACTGCATTTTTGAACAAGCAACTCTTTGTAGGGCACAATAGAAGAGCCCAACTTAGCTTCCATGTTAGAGGCCATATGATCCAATGAATGCACCAACTCAATAAAAACCAAAACAAATAAAGATCCCAATTGCAAATTTTGATGAGCTGCATAAATTTTCACTATCAAGTGCACTTTATGTAAGAGGATTTGCCAAAAATACCATAGAACTATATAGGCACCACATGCAAACAATGCAATTACCATGCACTCAAATGGGAAGATGTATTCACTTAAGACCAAACAACTTCAAACAAAGACAAATTACACAATTTTACATGTATCACAACCATGTTTACCTCACCCATGCAAATATTTCTGACTCCATACAACACTTCATGGAGATGGGATTTTCTCCATAATCTATTGTCGTCTTCTTATGTGATACATGAAACTTCTATGCACTTGCTGGTAACCACACATCACCTAAATTTAGTTTACAAAAACGTGCCTAAAAACTAATACTGTCGTTGAAGCATTAGTTTCTTGGGATCAGGCTATATTTCCAAATACATAGTACATAGTTCACAAAAATGAACCAAGGAACTAATAGGAAACTAATGCATTAGTTTCCCAGGAGGAGGCTATATATCCAACTAGATCTTGTCAAAGCATTGATGTCAAGTTGTCAAGAAAATTTCGTAGAAGAATATCAAAAACAGAATTTCATGTAATCACTAACCAATGCAACAATATGAAGAATAGGGAAAAAAAAATCACATCTGCAAAGGATTCAATGCTTAGATTTCAAGTTCAATTTCCCATAGATGCAGTATCTCAAAAATACTAGCATCCATGGGCCATCAACAGCCTTTATAACACTTCACACTGATAATATTAGGAAATACTTTCTCTTTATAAAATATAATTAACATACCGCCTAATCTCAAACCAAACAATTTCAACATATGATTAACATGCAATAGCTGAATACAGCGATGCAAAATATTATAGGAAATTATTTCAAAAGCACTGTAAAAGATGATGTTTATCACTACAACGGTCATTTTTTTTAGAGAGAGATGCTCCTAAATGGTCAAGGCCAATAACATGATCAAGTGGATTGCACGGGTAGATTGCTGCTGAAGAAAAATCCCTTTCAACATGAAAACATCCAGCCAAGATCATGCAGTAGCTGAACTATCCACTGGGTCATAATTGATAAGTTTTTCATCTTTCAAGAAACATTGTCTGAATGGAACCTCCATCCAAAATTCCATAAATATAAATACAAAATGGAACAAGTATTTCATATTTGGCAATCAAGATACAAGGATAGGGACTTGGACTGAAACACATGATCAACATAGACCAAACCATTATTTCACCTCAATGGAAAAATTGGGCCAACTCTCTTTTCAATTGAAGAAAATATTGAAACACTATAATAGTTCTGAAAAGTAGCAGCCTTCTAGTTTTTCTAGAGTGCTTGAATTTTCCTAGTTCAAATACTACTAGATTCCTCCCATGGCTGTTATCACTTTGGGAAAAAAGTCAATTTCTGGTGCTTGTAGATAATTCATACAAGACGAAACCATGCAAAGTGTAATAATCACTCTAAGATTTGATGTCTCAACTTGAACTATGACATATACCCTTGAATTCTAAAATGTGTTCACTTATCTGCTAAGGAATATAATAAAACACGAAAAACACACTAGAATACTTACATGGGTTTCACAGTAAGAAACAATTCTCACATGCCTCATATCTAGAATTAACCTTTGCAAGATGCAAATTGTCCACACCATTTATTCATCTTCGTACTCATCTTCCTCAAGTATAAGATCACCAAGCAACTGATGCAAAGGTACTAAAGGAACATCTTCACCATCTGTCATAGATGTTGTATCCACTTGTTGATAATTTTCATTTCTGTACAATGCAATATTGGATCGCATCTCCTGGTCTTCCTTTTAGTTCATCCAATAAATTTTCAAATTCCTCTTATTCTTTCCCCTCCTCCATTCTTCCTTTGGAAGATGGTTCAACCTCCATGGGAAAATCCTTAAGCTTCCAAGGCCGAGGCTTGCCCCGCTTCTTCTGGCGCTTCTCTTCATAACTTTTCTTCACCAAAACCACATATGGAATATCAAGTCCTTTGTACTTATCCAACTCCATATCATTATTATTTGCACCATAGAGATCAAACCCAAGAGCATAGTCACCAGGATTCAAAAGATGGCCCAGATGAGTTTTCACGGTAAAAATTGTGTCATTCTTTCCAAAGTTTGAAACATGAGCTACTTGGGCCTCTGCCAATGAATACTTCATACCATCCACAGTATTCTAACCAATCTCAACTTCAATATCCTATACAATATATTCAACCAACTTCCTATTTGAATACGAATTCTCGACAAGCTGTGGCATATATCTGAAACTGAATGATCTCTCTTAAACATACATTTGTGTGATGATTTTGGTCCACTGTTGGATTCAAACCCATGTAAGCTCCATCTAGAAGAGGTTTTGAAGAATCCCTGCCGAGGAAAAGAGGGGGTTTCACAAGGTTTTTGCGGTCAGAAAGAAAGATAAACAGCAGAACATCGAACCCTAGATTATACAGTATGCGAAATTGTTTTCCTAGTTTGCCCAAACCAGGTTTCGCCATAGTTTTCCCATAGTGTCTATATCTCATTCTATGATCAATTATGGATGAAATCTCTCCACTAAAATGGTTTAGTCTCAATCAAGGACTCCCAATTTCATTGAATTTCCTGTCTCAAGGCCAAGGCATGATACAATTAGAGGAAGCCTTCTATCTTCAAAGGGACCATCTTCCCTCAATTGGAAGCAAAGATCTGGTTCATTACCAGTGGACACATCACTTGCAGCCCCCCTCAGGGGACTCACTACTATAAGATTCCCTAAATGGAGATGATCATAATTTCCTGTCAATGGAAAAGACCAGGTAATCAATTGGGTGTCGAGCGAGGAATATCAACTGATTCTACCTTGCCCTTCCAGGATATATATATAATATTTTTATGGTCAACTGACAGCACAATGAACTAAAGAAATGCTAATTTCTTGTGAAAGGTGGTTTTTTTGAGACCCTGGACAATAGTGAGCCTTCAGATGTTTTTAGATCATTATAGATATAAACCTCACTAATTTAGTTGCGATCTTATATGTTTAAAACAAGCAAATACATAATTATTAAGCACCATGTTGAATATCAATACATAGCATGAACAGTGCCTTGAAGGACATGACTACATGTTGCACCTCACAATTTACCCCAGTATACAAATATACAAATGCATATTTGTAACCAGCGAGATAGGTTTTTGTGTCATTTTCATTCAAAGGTAGAAAACAGAGAGCACATGCACATGTGATAAAGTAACAGTGTCCCAACTTCCATGCAGTTAGATGCTGTGATTACAGTGTAGGGTTATAAACATTTCTTGAATGATGTGAGCAAAAAGTCAATGTGCAAAAAAAAATTTAATAAAAAAAAAAGAATGCCATAACAATCAAACACCTTTAAGGTAGTATGTGCCCTCCCTGTATCAGCTAATAATAGTGAACACAATTCACATTAGTTCCACATTACAAATTCCAATAGAAACAACAAAACCAAATTTCTAGAAAAAAGTATTCCATGGATATACATTAGTCAGTCTAAATACTTACCTCTTGAAACCAAGAACTCCAAATGTACAACCCATAAGTTCTTAACACGGGCTCTTTGGTATATTCAAAACTATTATAATGAGTTACACTGACAAGCAAACTAAAACGATAAACTATTAATATGCAGTAACATGTAATATAATAAACATATGTATCATATAACAAAAATAGAGATATAGTTTAAGATACCAACCTGGGTGTGAAACTATTCTTGAAAATATACTCATAAGTGTTACTTTCAGAAAAGACTGTTTGTGCCTCGGAGAGGCCAGTCTTCTGCTACGAATATTATATGTATGTTAATTAAAGTTATTAATTATTAAGTGAAAGGGTGTAACCCTTCACTATACACGCTCAAGCCTATAAAAGCGAGCCTCATTGTAAATTATTAATCATCCATTTTATCAATAATTTTATCATATATATTTTTATATTCAATTATGTGAAGTCGGATTCGCTTCTCAATGGAGACAACCGGATTCGGTTGTAGCATTTGGTATCAGAGCCTTTCGGCCCTCCCTGATTCCGGCTACTGGCCACTTCACCAGAGTTTCTTTGGATCATGATTTTTAATCAACAAGAGACCCTTGGCCACAACCACCATTCCCACACTCGCCATCACTCCTACGTAGCCCTCACGCAGCTCTTCTTCCACCCGCCACCTGCGTCTCCCTTCTCCACACAGTCCCCCCCCTCCTTCCACACTGCCTGTGATTCCCATACCTGCTCTTCCTCTTCTTGTGCAGGCGTTCCTCCTCACCTCACGCCACCCCTATCCTCCTCAATGCCTGCTCTAGGCCCGCGCAGCTCCTTTCCACGTATCCATTCCCCCCCTCATTCCTCCTTGTCTCCCCACCTCCCATCTGCAACATCCACTCCGCATCCTCCCCCTTATCTTCACTCTGCACGCCATCTTCCATTCCCCGCCTCCACTCTCCCATGTAGCCCCTCCTTCCTTGCATACATCCGCTGCTCCCCTTCAATCTGCCACCGGCCACCACTCCCACCACCACCAACAGCTCTCCCTCCACCTGCACAACCCCCTTCCCAACATCTCCAACACTCCACCACCACTCCACCGCCGGCTCCCTCACACCCACCACCACCTCCACCACCAACTCCAACACACACCCAGCCTCCGCCCACGCCCTCGCCCTCGCCTCCATCCTCACAAACCCTAACAAAATTTTCACAAAAAATAAATAAAAATATTAAACATTATAATATTATTATATTGTTTAAATATTTTAAATTTTGGAAAACATTTATATATATATTAAACTATATATATAGTTTATGAAAGCATTAATAATATTGTTATTAATTAAATAATTAATAATTATTATTATTTTATTAAAATAATAATTATTTTTGAAAAAAAAAAGTATTGAAGAAGAAAAAAATCGAGAAAATGACAAAGAAGACAAATCGAAGAAAAACAAGAAGTGAAGATCTAGCAGAGACTATCCATCATTGGATAAGTCAAGTCAAAGAAAGATGACCAAGTTTAAGAAAGACTCATCAAAGAAATAAAAAAAAAGATCATTCCACCGTCGAAGAAATCAAAGACCATGGAAGACGATTTGCGAGAAAAATTAGAAGCCACGTTAAAACGTTATCGAAAAGACAATGAAGAATTGCGCGACATAAATAACAGTTCAGAAATAAGAATTGAATTACAAGAAAGGTACAATGAAATAAAAATCTCTGACTAGGAAAGGCGTATAGAAAAATTGTATGCGCAAATTGATGAATTAAAAGCCAAAAATAAATTCAATCAAAGGTTATGAAATCAAGATATAAAGAAGGAAATAAATAATTACGAAGCAGAAATAATACTCTTGAACAAAATCGTTAGCGACAAAGATGAAGAACTAATGCAGTTACGACATAAATTAGAAAGTCAAGAATCAGAGGTCGGCCAGTGTCAACAATAGATAAAATTTCTTCAACAACAAAATGACGACTCTAAATAGACACATAAGTCAGAGATTGCAAAGAGTAATAAAGCATTATCTAACAATGCTGAAGAAATTTTTAGACTAAGAAATCATAACAAGATACTAGTCACAAAAATTAAGAAGTTGAAAAATAGCCGAAAGATAGAACAATCTATGGACGACATTGAAGGGAAACTTCTAGACAAACAGGAAGAAAATAGTTGTATCAAAAGTCATAATGAAGATCTTAAGGAACAACTTAAGACATCTGAAGATGATAGAAAATCGCAAGTCAAATTGATTAAGAAGCTTCAAAATGATAACAGGCAGTTAGGAAACAAGTTGGAAAAGATACATAATGAAACCTTAAAACCTCAAGAGACGAAAATAAAAGTCCCATCTCAGATCAATGCTCAAAAGACGACACTCGTAAAAGAAAATGACGTTATGAAAATTCCCTATCGACACCCCAACCATAAAAACCGATATTCTGAAAAGAGTGAAATGTCAAAAGACGATGGTACTAATGTGATCAAAGCTCTTAACGACAGATCAATGGGGAATCCCAACAGTCGGCAAGAAATCAATTTGGGATGGATTGACCCATCCACATATTGGAAGTTATGCTCTACACCTAGCAGTTCGTATCGACATGTTTCATTAGCCATGACATCGCAAAGAACAATGCGACAAAATTATAAGGCTTTGAGGACAAAGCCTTTCTAAGAGAGTGGCAATGCTACGAATATTATATGTATGTTAATTAAAGTTATTAATTATTAAGTGAAAGGGTGTAACCCTTCACTATACACGCTCAAGCCTATAAAAGCGAGCCTCATTGTAAATTATTAATAGTTAATAGTCGAATACGACTCTCATATTGGATAATAAGATCAGAATAATATATATGATAAAATGATTGATAAAATGGATGATTAATAATTTACAATGAGGCTCGCTTTTATAGGCTTGAGCGTGTATAGTGAAGGGTTACACCCTTTCACTTAATAATTAATAACTTTAATTAACATACATATAATATTCGTAGCATCTTCTCTAGGAACCAGCTGACCCTACAAGAGGGTGTGTACAAACCAAAGAGAGAGAAATGACTGGAGTTAATTAGGTCAATGACAGTCAAGCAAAGTACATAACTCAACATAAATAAAGTCACAAAAATTATAAACTTCAACCAAGTCTCAGCATAAAAGAAGTGATTATCAGCACACCACAACTGATCACAGGTGATCAAAGTCAAGTACTCTATAAGACCAAAAATTCAACAAGGTGGTATAAAAAAAATGAAGGAGGGTAAATGTTCGTATTAACCACAAGTCAAAGACAAGGTACCAGAAGTCCAATAATAACTCAATCAAGGTGGGGAAGGTACAACAAGTATTTAATAACTCAATTAGTAACAGGTAATAAAATAAACATATTGATCATATAACAATAAGAGAGGTATAGTTGAAGATCTCCACGTCAACATTAAACCAAAATACGACAGCATAGATGTCCACGGTAATCTGTTCCATCCAAACCTATCAAGCGTACTTTTAGGTCAGCAGTATTCTTGACTCCGAACTGTAGGTACAGTTCGGAGTCAAGAATACTGCTGACCTAAAAGTATGCTTGATAGGTTTGGATGGAAACCATTTTCAATGTTGATGCCACTACCCTCCTTATTGTCTTACAAAAAGGCATTAAAATGAGGAAAAAGACTTAAAATTGTGGACTTCACCTTCAAAGAGTGCCTTACAATCACATTGATACGACGTCCCACAACCATTTCTCTTGACACCCACTCTTCATTCATTCTGTATGCATTTCACTATGGAACTGTCTCAGATTCTCACTGCGTTTTCAATAAGATTAGTTAATCAATTTAGTATGACCCACGACCACTGGCAACACTCCTCGGATGGTGGGCGTGGGTCATACTGAATTGATTAACTAATTGAGGGAAAACGCAGTGATAATCTGAGATGGTTGCATAGTGAAATGCATACAGAATGAATGAAGAGTGGGTGTGTCAAGAGAAATGGTTGTGGGACGTTGTATGAGAGGAAATGTTGATGGGAATTGAAAATTCAAATTAAATTCGCATGGTGGTAATAAACTACACTTGTGTCTTCCATTGTCAGCTATACTTCAAGCCTGAAGGTGGTATCCTTGGGACCCATGACCCTTAGAACCAAGGGTATGCTCCAAATGTGGCCAAACAACTGTAGTACTCTATAAGAGCAAAACTTCAACAAGGTGGTTTTAAAAAAGTTACTCAAGGAGGGTAAATGACCCCATTAAACACAAGTGAAAGATAAGGTACCACAAGACCAATCATATCTCAATCAAGTTGGGTAAGGTACAACCAGTCATATCTCTCTCAAATGTACAGTCGTCCAATATAGCCTGAAATTTCATCATCACAGTATAAGGAAGGGTGGTGGGATGCCAAATAAAAATATCCCTCATTTCTCTCTATTGATCAAATAACAATAAGAGAGGTGCTGTTGAAGATCTACACGTCAACATTAAACCAAAAATCAGATCTGAAGTGTGAGTACAAATATAGTACCTTGTACTATAGAAAATAAAAGCCACCTGTGTTACCTTTCAATTTAGCAATATGGTCTACAGAAGCAAAATTTCCTCACAATTACCATCGAAATTTCTAACTAGCGCTAAAGCAACAGTAAAAGAATTTATAACATAATTTTGATCTCTATCAACTTCAACACTCCTGTGTGGTCCCTGTGCTGAAGTTGGTCCTTGAGATGTAAGTTGCTTACACAGATAACCATTGCATGATTGCACAATCTTCTAAACACATATAAAGTAGACAGGAAACACCAAAGCTATGCCCAAGCAATATATCTGAGTTGACACTGTTAAAGGGTATGTATGACACAAAGTATCCATAAACAGACCATCATATGCCTTATTCAAGATATTTATGGGATTCAAACGGTAATGCAATCACCTGTATCATTGCATATCACGGTAATGCAATGCCCCTTCTCCTATAACATCCCTCTTCATGTCAATATACATGTATGCATTTCAGATAAGCAAATTTATTGTCATTCTCATGCAAGCTACAATCCAGAAAATCATCAAAGAGTGAAAAAATGGATTAGGAATTGTCATTTCTATTCTTATCATGAAAAAAAAAAGTTGGCATCGCTTGAACTTTGAACATCCCATGTTGCACTCAGTTTTCTGGACAAGATATTAAGCCCCAATCTTAAATCATATAAGGAGAAAACATATCAAATCCATTCTCATTTCAAATGTTCTTCTTTTCTTTTTATTTTTCTTGTTCTACATTTGTGTGTAGTTCTTCAAGGAAAATCCATCACCAGTCACAAATAGGCAATGAGATGCTTCATAGGATTTTAGTTGTAACTATAAGCAGGTGTAGGGGTTGAGTGGGTGTGAATATAGAACTGTAGGATCAGGATTGATCATAGGTCACACTCAATTGATGGAATGTATCACCAAGAACATTTTAGATCAATTTCCTTCATAGGGATCTCCAAGGGCCTCCTATAGGACAGCTACGATCGTGGTAAGCAATAAACCACGAGCTAATATGGGAGGGCTGGGCTGGCGTCTTCATAACAAATTTATGAACTTGATCATGCCAAGCAACATGAATGGATAGTGGACACTTTCTTCAAATAACAACAACAGTTGTTATACTTCCTAAAGCTAATACTATTGTGAAATCCATCTAGTTATATTTCCATTGACAACAGAGAAATTACAGTTATAGAAGCAAAAGTACACGACTACTCACACATTCCACATTCATCTCTAGATATTCATTTCCTTACTCCTTGCCTTTCCCAGAGATATTTTAAAACATTATGCTATACGTGAGAGCTCCCAAAACATTGAATTCTAACCTCTAAAAAACATTAGTTACAGGTTTCAGAATTTATTTCCTATCTTTCTAATTGAAAGGATTCATATTTGAAACATAATGGATTTTGAAATCTATATAGAACTCCAAAAACTAGATAAACAAAACAAATCCATAAATTGCTTATACAATTTTGTCAATTTGCTCAAAGAGCAATTAATACCAAATTACCAATACCAGTAATGCCAAAACTATTTCATGACTCAAATAAGAACTTGTAAAAAAAGCAAAGATTAATATCAATGTGTTATACAATAAATGGAACAACTGAGACTTCTACATGTTAACATTGCAGCACACAGAGAGTCCAAGTCCAATCATGAGGAGGATTTTCCTGCACCCTGGCCAGGGAAAGGTTCTCAAAGTCACAATCAACAATTCTCATCTTATAATGTTTACATGGTTGAATACCTCACAAGAATGCACCTATATTCTTGGACCGGAGACAAACTGGGATTTGAAAACATAGTCCACAAATATTTGTGAAAATGTGAAATGCCAGACCCTTTCTTTATGAAGTGAGGTTCCACATTCTTACCCAAATCACCATGCATGCAATCTACACAACACTGTCAAGCATCCTTCTATATCGGTTTGGAAATTTGATGTACAAATTTCATGCCAACCTCTGAAAACTAAAACAAATTAGAAGGTACCAAGGATCTTAATTCATACCAGGGATCTTAATTCATAGTTTCGAGTATCCATGCACCATTGCCAAAATCATGCCTGTGTACAGTCACCAAGGGAAAGGGAAAGTACGTTGAGAGAGAGGAAAAGTTAAGTACATACCTCAAACAGGTTAACACAGTCCACAAACTACAACAATTAAGCACACAGATAAAACGGTACTATATTTGAATAGTGTTAAAGCAACAGTAAAACATATTATAACATAATTTTCATCTCTTTCAGTAAAAGGTAATAAAATAAACATATTGATCAAATAAAAATAAGAGACGTATAGTTGAAGATCTCCACATCAACATTAAACCAAAAATTAGATAACCATTACATGACTACACAATCTTCTAGCAGATCGACTCCCATGTGTGTCTCCCTTTTCAAACCAAAGGCTTTACAATATCGGAAAAGTTTAGATTTGAAGTTTGTTTTAGGATCCACTTTTCAAGGCTTTGACTTCTAAATATAGCAAAAATGTATAACTAAAATATTTAGACTAACTAATCTTGACAAGTGTAAAAACTATATTAAACCTAGAAACCTAATCAAAGTCTCGTGGCTACATGAGCCAAAACAGCTAACCCATCTAATGCCTTTTCTTTTGCTTGTAATGTGATGATCTCTTTCTTCATTTTGCTGAGTTGTCTCTTGAGTTCCTCTTTATCTTTCTAGAGATGAACATTCTATTCTTGGGCCGCTCTTCCGCTTTTTACATCTTCATCAGCTACCTGTGTCACTTCTGCAAAGTTTTTATTCACTTCCTGGAGGTCTTGCTTCATCATACTGTTGGCTTTCATCAAACTATCATTAATTAGTCTCGTATGTTCATTCTGGCATCTGAAATGATCAAGTTCCTTTTTCTGATTTTCTTTTTCATGTTCTTCCATTTCATCATCTGGATCTTCAGATTTTTCATCAGAAATTATCTTTTTAAAACTTGCTTGCTCTTTGGAGGATTCAACCACTGCATTTATTACTTTCTCTTTTCCCTTCGAAGTCACTGATACTCCATTATCTTCCATACTTCCATTGTTATCATCGAGAAAATTCTTAGGATTTATATCTGGGATTTTTCTGAGACTTTGATCAATACCCTCAAGAATCTGTTTTAAAGCTGATTCTAAAAATTTTGCTTCCATGTCTTCCTCATCATCACTTGGTGAATCCTGTCTGCTTAAGAAATTATCCTTTTTGAGTTCAGGATTCAATGTGGTTTCCATATTCATCCTAAACTTATTTCCAGGTCTTGTCCTTGGCCTAAAACAAGCTATGAGTGGTTCAGTTGAACACTCTGAGGATTCTGAGGGTTTGTTATGTGTCAAGACAAGGTCTTGCTTTACTTCTGGCGAAATTTTTTCATCTTCTTCCATTGCATCATCAGGCTGTATAACAGGACTACAATTAAACTCTTCAGGATTTTTCTTTTTCATATTTGCAGGTGTTTGTATATCTATCTCTTTTTCAGGTAACTCTTCTTCATGGTGGCATTCTTCATTTTCAAACAAGATCTATGTCTCTGTACAATCGGAAATGACCTCTTTTCCAGAAGGATTTTGTTTTCTTTTTCCCTTCTTCTCTTCCTTAAATTCCACTTTAAATCCCGACCAATATAAAAAATGAGACCAAGTTCTACCCTGTTATTCTACTTCTTTAGAAATTAACAATTTTATCAGGCAATGGTGAAACATACTTTTATTGGGAGTATCAGACTGATTCTTAACCCTAGATGCCATTTTACTTAAATTGTTCTGCAAGTAATAGGGTAAGTTTAATTTCTTTGTACCTGAAACATGTTGTAACAGACGCATATGATAACGGTATACAGTGGTGAACATGTCTTCACATGTTATATACCTTTGGATAATTTGCAGAACGTCCTACCATTCCTTGACTAGGAAAGTATTCGAAATGCCTTGGCTCCAATCAGGATCTTGGTGTGCAGGAAGGAGGAGTTGGCTGAAATCTTCATGTATTGATTGCCTCTTATACCATTTTTCACCCTTGGGAGTAACCCCAACAGCCTGTGCAATGGTTTCTTCTGTTACTGAGAATTTAAGGCCGTTCATTTTCACCATTGAACCCTCGAGGTTTTCACAAAATGATTTTGTAGCCCCTATGTGAAACTCTCCCATCTTTTCGAACATGGTAAACTAGCTAGCTTCTTTCACCTTTTCAAGAGCAGATGGAAATTTCTTCATCCATTCAACATTTTGGGGCTCAATCTTGAGCACATGACCACTTGGGTGTGATTTCTTGTCTATCTCCATGACTAAATTCGTGACTGTAGAAGCAATACTTGAACGTGAAATTTGGGGAGAAGATACTAAAAACCCTCTTTGAAGCTCGAACTCCATTTTGTCTATCAACACTGATATAATCAGTGTTCTATCGGGCTTGAAATGATTCAGAGATATGGAGAGGTACGAGCCCCCAAATCTAATACTTGCTTCATGAACCATCTTCGATGCCTGATCGCTCTTATAATTGCACCCTGTACTCAAAAACCTACTCAAAATACTTGCTTCATGAACCATCTTCAAGGCCTGATCGCTCACATAATTGCACCCTATACTCAAAAACCTATATTCAATAGAAACCTGGCAACGTGCATGTATTTGAATAATGATATGTGCTGCCAACTTGGGTTAATAAATCATCCTAGTCTATAGGAGCTTAGGTTAACTAGTCGATAGGTATGAAATGTTTCAGTTTTGTTTGGTTTGTTATGTTTTTTTTGTTTGTTGTTTACAAAATTATAATATATATTAATTAAAATATAATATATATTAATTAAATAATATATATATATTACTATGTCCATACCAAAAATTTTATTATTTTGTGTTAGGATTGGGATTTCTAAGGTCCAAATTAGATCACTATAATATGTAGTACAAACAAGATGGTGGTCATTTCCTTGTTATCACTTTGTATGTAAATGATATGTTATTTTTTGGTAACAATAGGGATGTGAATTGTGATTTGAAGTCTCATATTTTAGCACAATTTGACATAAGTGAAATCTTAATCCAAAATGTGGGGAGATTAATGGTAGGTATATGGTGTAGAATGATAGGTGGAGAATGGTCAACCACTTCCATGTGGAATACTATTGGGTAACTCGTACTATTGTATTCCATATAGAATGTTGATGATATGCCATGTGACACTCATAGACAATGCCACCTCCCATCATACATAGTGTTGATATATTCTACTCTCCCTGCCTTCTAGTTCGATTTGGAAGCTTTCCCTAATGATTTGATGATATTGTTGAGTGGAGTGTAATGACCATTCATACCATAAATTATGGCAGTTGGCATTGTCTATGATCACTAGTTCTTTGTAGACCATGCCCCTACCTAGTTCTGACAACGAGGGTCCCATTTTCTTTGTAGACCATGCCCCTACCTACATTTCCTATGTAGGAAACTAGAATCCCATCTAGGCATTTCAAAACAAAAATAACCAACTAGGCATAATGACACCTCCAACTAGGCATAATGACACCTAACAATAATTTCAAGTCTCGCAACCCTCTCACCAAGCATGACCTTCTTACGAGAGCATAAGTGTTTTTACTATTTGGTGGAGCAATGAGTTAGATGAGAAAGAAACAAGTTGTGGTCAATAGCAACATAGTATATGGCAGCTACTCATGCTTGTAAGGTGGTCATCTAGATTATGAAAATATGTTTAGATGTAGGGCTAAGTCAAAGATCTATTATAGTATAGTGTGATATTAACATTGTCATTAATTTGTCTATCTAAGAATCCCACCTTTCATGCAAAGACAAAATATATTGACATCTAGTACCATTTCTTGAGATAAAAAATTGACGTTGGTTCTAGTTGGGGGTGCTTCCACCATTATTGTTTGAGAGATTTCAAACAATCTTGAAAAAATTCTTATGTGCAACAGGAGAGAAAGTTAACAACAAGAAGAAAACATTAAACATCGTCGATATAGGGACAAATGTTGAAAACGTGGAAATATTGCGTGGAACAATCCGCCCATATGTAGTAGTGTAATTTTCCATTCTTTAGGTGGGGAGGAGCAATACAATGTTCAATAGAAGCAATGTGGCATTAACACCTTACTAACCCAACTCAATGTCATCTTGTATGACTCAAGCCTTTGAATTTGGTAATCCTTTCCATGCATTTGGTTCATATCCATGACATCATGTTCCCTCTAGCTCAAGACCTTTTCAACTAGCCTAAGAAAATCCAAGTTTTGATTTAGAAAAAGAGTATCTACCTGAGGAGGATCTTTCCCATAAAAAGAGGTCTTCGATGGCAAGATGATAGGGAAAAAAACTAATAAGTTTTCAAGGGCTAGTGCAAAGTCTAGGGAGAAGAGTGAACATCGCCAAAATCAATCTAAGAAATGTGTTAAACTTAATCCTAAGAAGATGAAAAATATTCTATAAGGGGATGTTTCAATGACCCAAATTATGTCATTTCAAGAAATTTCCCTGGTTGGTAAGTTTTATAATAGGTTGATTGCCAAAAAAACCCTTCAATTATGGATGAGTGATGTATAGTTTCCTGTATTATGATACATTCCATAATATTGTGTTTTGTCTAGATATTGGATTACCTTCATATATAAAAAGGGAGATAATGTTGTTCAAATTTGTGAAGGAAAATGGCTTTGGGTGAACTCCATTCTCTCTCTAAAACCTTGGTCTTCAAGGTTTGACCCCATAAGAGAAAAATCCACCATCCAACCAAGTTGGGTCAAACTCCCAACCCTCTTGCTGAATTATGGAATGCCCCAACCATCAAAACATTTGGGATTTCAATTAGTAGATTCATTTTCTTTGATGTGAGAATGGAAGTCTGTTGACTATCCTAAAATAGCAGAGCAAAATCCCAAAAATTGAGAATTGGCTCACTAGGTTATTACATCTGTAAAATCCCAAAATTTCCTATGGCATTTACAATGATCCATCTCTCTCGCCATGTATGTGCCAGATAATAGATAAAGGGTTTCCCAAAGATAGATCCAGTGATTTGGATATCAAGTGCCGAAAATGGAGATAAAATTTGGGATGCCCTGAAACGAGAATATTATGCATATTTAGGGCTTAAATGCCAGAAACCCTCCCATACCATCACTACATGTTGATTATTATTCTATAGGTTGATTTCTTTATTGTCGAATTGTTAGTGTGAGACATGATTGAGTCTAGAAACCCTCCCATACTGTCACTACATGTGTCTAGTATAACCATGCAAAACTCCAGTCCGTACATGATCCAAGTGGATATCGATGGCGGCCCACCTCTTCCAACTGGCTCAAAACAGTCTTCTGGAAATTTTGGTAAATTACTATTTTTAGCAGTTTTTCGGGTCCTGAACTTCCGGAGCCATTTTGAGGCCCTAAACGACATTTTTTGGCGATTTGGGGGACCAAATGGTTTCCAATGGCACACATATGGGCCCATTTGAAAGTTGTAAATCTCGGATAGACCTTTCCAACAAGCTACCGAGCGCCCCAAACGGAGATCGTATGCAAAAGTTATGACCCCGAGAAGTTGACTGTTCAACTAACCACCTTGGGGCCGCAAACTTTATGACGGTTCATCTTCTAGGGTTAGGTTTTTGGATGATTGGGATTCTTTCCCTCATGCTTATGATAAATAGGCCCTTTCGGCTTCTCTTTGTATTCATCTTGGCACGAATGAGCATAGCAGCCACATCTCTTCTCAGAGATAGCTACCACCATTCTAGCTATTGTATTTTACAGTCTGTTCTATTTCCGCTATTTAATAGAATATGTGTTTACTGTATCACTGTGTTATTTGCAATATATCTCTGTATATGCTATCTTTTGTTTCGTTCCCACATAAATCCGGATCAGTACAACCACCCATTGAAAAAAATTCAACGTTGGCCCCATTCGGTACATTAATTATTCTATACAATATTCAAAATTAGGAAAAAAATATACTTTTCTTTACATTATACAAATCCACTAATTAGTAATTGAAATATCCCAAAAGATAACACATAAATCTTATAACTTGATTTTGTGTCTTGGTTAATCGACACATGTTTGATTCAAACCAAATTGTGCAAACAAATTGAACAATGAATCAAAGGGGCAGCGATCTTATAGACAAAATGTACAACAACAAAGAGGATAAACAATAGTCATAAATAAGATAAATTTGGGGTGAATCTTGATCTTGTCACCCATGTGTACAATTAGCAACCTACAACATGGTACCTTAACTCCAATCTCTTTGCAACCTTTAAACAATAGTAAAAGAATAATTTTATAGGTTTGAGAGTAATAACCAATAGCAAGTGTCTACCATATTGAGGATAATATGGTACATACCATGGTTTAATCCTAACAGAAGGAGTTATCGGAAGTGATTTATGGATCTAGGTTATTAACGCTCAACTTTTGAGAGGTTTTATATGCCACCTTTGGAGGAGCGCCCCCTTTGAGGTCTCATTGCATGCAGTAAATAGCATTCAAGGGAACCCTAGAATTGCACATTTAGCTTTATAGAGCACCTATACATGAGTGCATGGAATTTTTGTCATAACATTTAACCTAGAGGTGTTATATCCATTAATTTGTGCCTTTATTTGAAGAACATTCCACTTTGTATGGTTTCTATCCTACTTTATGGAGGATTCTCACCCATTTGAAGCCAAATCCCACCTAAGGAGGTTTCTTATGCATGATTTATGGAGAGGAATTCGATTTTTGGGGGGTCTTATTGAGCACTTTGTGGAGTTCGTTTGTATTTGGTGGATCCACTTGCTATAATGCCCACTTTTTAGCATGACTTTGCATGCATTGGAGTTCTAGCCTTTGGAGGCTATTTTGAGAATTCTTAGCATTACTTTATCATTTCTTGAAGGAACCCCCACTTTCTTGGGATTTTATGGATCTTTAAGACTATACATGTAGCATTTACCTCAACATTCGTCCCTGTTGCCACGAAAACTAAAACCTAAATTTTTCGTCCCTATATTGACGAATGTTCGTGGAACTTTCAAAAATGTGGATATTGCCACGATTTTTCTGCCTTGACAAAAAAAATTAAAAATTCATTTTTTGAACCCACAAATGTTGAAAACATGGAAAATTTTCATGGAACAATCCGCCCATATGTAGTAGTGACAACATAAACAAAGAAGATGCCAAAAGAAACTAACTTTGATTCATCAGGTCTGAAATAAATTACAATATCTCAAGTGAAACAACGTTTCTCCATTCCTTCTCTGGCAATTTTCTCCCCCCCCTCCCCTATGAGACCTCTACCCTTTAAATAATAATTACAAAAATAGTTACAAAGGATAGAACTCCCATAAAACATCGATTACAAAATCAAACTATTCTAAGCATGACCAAGTGCATCCTGCGACTTGGTCCAAACTTCTAGCAGCTCATCTAAAGCTGGATAATTGGTTGACTCGAGCCCCAAATGAGCATCACAAGTGAAAGATTCCATCTCATTCTCCGCCAGCTTATGCCAAGTGTGCAGAAAAATATGGATCTTGCCTTCCAAGCTGGCAGTCTGCTTGATGAACTTTTCAACTTCTGAAATCCCTATGTACTCGAGTTGTTGAATCTGCTCTTTCACCTTCTCACATCTGGTGTCAACCTCTTCGATCATCAACTTCGATGGGAAATCTTTCTCAATGAGATCCATAGTAGGAAACTGCAGCTTAACCATGATATTGTCTGCATCATACTATATTCTCCCACAGATGGATTTTGCTTTCTGGATTGTTTCTTCTACCATGTCATACACATTCTGCCAGGCATTCAAATATGTTATGATTCTTCTGAACTTGAAGCTATCAAAAACTGGGATGTCCTCTGGTTTTTCCTTGATATACCTCTGCCATTCAAAAACATCATCATAAGCTTTAGAAGCTTGTCGGCTCTTCTCAACGTGTTGTTCAAGGACAACAGACATTCTCCCAAAAGCACCATGAGTTTCCTAAATGTCATTCAGGGAATTGAACAACTCAACTAAGAGTTCACAATGCTCCTTATTCACTTTATTGGCCAAGTCTTTGAACTCTTCCTAAGAAAACCTAGAGAAAGAAGAAAAGGTTGTACTTTCAATTGCATCCTTTAATTGTTGTTGCAATATTTCTATCTTCTCCATATTTGAAGTGTTTAGGACCTATGCATTTTGTAGTTTCTCCTTAAGAGAAGTATTTTGTTCCTGCAAATCATTTAGCTTATTTTCATACGAATTCCTCAATCCATGAATTTGAGATTCATGCTCTTGATTGACTTTAACCAGCTGCTCTTGTAGCATTTTCAATTCCCCTTTCTTGGTATCAATCTCTTTATTCAGAGAGGCTATTGTATCAAAATTAGCTCTAGCAAATTCTCCCATGGATGCTACAATTTCTAATGCTTCCTGCTGGATGTCATTAGACTATCTAGCCCAAATTATATGATTGGGAACAAGTGCAAGCAACACAACTGATCCCCTGCTTTTTTTGCTTCCTCTTTTAACCACTACTTTTGTTGTCCTGCTGTAAAATTAATTCCCAAGGGGAACCACAACATCATCTTCAAGATCAGTTTTCAACTCAGCTACAGATGAAATAATGTTACTTGTAGCAGATGTTGTACTATTACCTATTGCAACCAAAGCAGCTGTTTGGGTGACAGTGGTATTAGGGATAAACAAGGTAATCTGAGAGGTAGATATTAAAGGGGGCAGTTGTAGCAGAAGCTAAAGGTGGAGAAGGAGGAAAAGTAAATAGAGTGGAAAACTCAGCAAGGGAATTTGGGTCAACAGTAAGTGAGGGTTGTAGAGAAATGTTTGGAAGCTCGATCTTAGTAACTATTGGTGATGGAGTGATAGGTGGAATTGGAAAAGTGGAAGGTGAAGTAGTGATGGAGGTCAGTGCATCAAATATTTGAGGTATGGTGGATGATGGTAATGTAGTCTCAGAAGATGAGGTGGAAGTAAGTTGAACAAAAGAGGTGGAAGTAAGTTCAAGAGAAGAAGGTAAGGGTGTAGAAGCTAATGTTTCAGCAGTAGAAGTGACTTTATCAAAATGGTGATCTTCAATAGAATCCTCTTTCACTATGTTGTCAAGCAAATAAACATTTTCCTGGGAACCTTCAATTACCTCTTGGACAACAATAATAGGAGGAAGTCTTTCATCCTCGACATCACTGTCTTCAATATTCAATGTAGGTATGGTAGATACAGGGGTTTGAATCCTCTGCCTCTTTGTTGGGTTACTCACAACCACTTGCGTATCACTAGATATACTACTTGCAGCAATGACTTGGGTGTAAAGCATCAAGTAATATGTTCCATCTCTTTATTCAACTCATCAGTTGACTGAATTAGGATCTCCTTGGTCTGTTGAACATATTCTACAAGGCCCTTTCCTTTTCCTCCATCTGTATATGTCAACATCAGAGGAGTAGTTGCCTTTTGTGCCTATTTTTCTTCCCTTTCCTTTCTGAATTTCTCTACCAGTTGCAGCTCCCTTCTCTTGTAACTTAAAACCTTAGTCTTAAGCTATTTCTGGTACTGGAGGATAAATCTCTGCTCTTCTTTAGTCTTATCCCTAACCAGGACTTCAGAAAACAAATTTTCTCCTTGCTAAATAGAGTCATCAGGAGCAGACTCATGCACATAGGTTGTTTTCATATGTTCTTGGGAAAAATGGGTAGCCAGGAATCATGTGGGATCATGCATTCTCTTTGGGGATGATCCTAACTTTAAAGAAACAATATTGTTTCCCATAAATGTAGCATATGTTGATGTTGGAATAACCAAAGGTCCAAGGTTCAAAGGGAACTTAGGCCATCCCTTTCTTTTGGGTCTAGTCAACTTGGGGAACACCCCATCTGTCACAGTCTGGAAGGCTATCTCTTCAAGGAGTAGTCTATCTGGGACTATCCCTAGCAGTATATGTACTATGTTACTTCCCCAAACTCTGATATAGGAGAAGAATACCCCCGCATACCAGTAACCAATGGTGTTAATGAGAATTCTGGCATTAGGGGACAAGGTTGGTGCATCTTCCCTGAATATCTGATGGTAAATCGTACCGAAGAAGTGATCACAGATATCATGCAGTGAAGGAACAAAATTGTTCTCTCATAATGCTGAATAGTAAATATGAACAGGGGAATCTGAAAGTGTCCAATTCCATCCCATGAAAGGGTACCGAAATTCTGAGCAAAACACATCAATAACATATGTTGAATAAAAGAAAGAGGGCTTTCTTGTGGCTGGTGTCTTCTGATACCGCTCAATAGCTGACTTTAACTCCATTGAGAGAACCGAAGCCCAATTGAATGACTCTCCGGTTGTAATAATGTGATGGGCCACGGGTGCCCACTCAGCTTTGAACATGGAACAATTAAGTAGACCATACAGCCTGCAAAGCATGGCTGCTAAGAGGGAATAAGGTTCCTTAAACCACGAAATAGGGTACAAGTTATCGGCCTTAGGTATGAATTTACCAAGGTTATTCATCCAAGACTTAATCATCTCGTCGAAGTTAAACCTAGAGTTGGAAGATTCTAGGAAAGCAATGTTAAGAAGCTAGGTGGCCGGCTTAAGGCAATAAGCCCAAATAAAAAATTTAGGGCGGAAGGAAACCAGAAGGGACCATGCACTGTTATTGAAGGAACCGTCTTTGGGGTTTGCATGGTCAAGTATCCACTTGACTACGTCCTTGTAAGGTAGAAGGGTAGGTATGGCTGCTATGGAATGAAGCCGAGAATTTATAATATTCTCATAGACAGGTCGGTTCTCTCGAATGTCTAAGAGGTCATCATTGTCAAAAATGGCATAAATTTTAGACCAGTCAATCTGATAGGTCTCTGAGACTCTGTCACTGGTATCAACAAGGTATCCAAAGTTGGGGTCTTTGTTCAACAGGTCTTTCTGTGCAGTCTTAGAACATGTAACTCTTGACATGGTGGAAACTTGTAAATTCTAGTAAGACAAATTAAAATGAATTAAAAACAATTTAAAATTAACCAAATCCACAAACAACCAATGAAAGACGAGGGTAAGACCTAGAGAAAGAAGAACTCTTCCTGAGAAAACCTAGAGAAAGAAGAAAAGGATGCACTTTCAGTTGCATCCTTTAACTATTGTTCTAATATTTATATCTTATCCATATTTGCATTGTTTAGGACCTGTGCATCCTACAGTTCCTCCTTAAGAGAAGTATTATGTTCCTGCATATCATTCAGTTCATTTTCATACTGATTCCTCAATCCATGAATTTAAGATTCATGCTCTTGATTGAATTTAACCAGTTGCTCCTGTAGCATCTTCAATTCCCCTTTCTTGGTATCAATCTCTTTATTTAGAGAGGTTATTGTATCAAAATTAGCCCCAGCAAATGCCCCCATGGATGCTGCAGTTTCTAATGCTTCCTACTGGATGTCATCAAACCGTCTAGCCCAAATTATCTGATTGGGAATAGGCGCTTGCAACACAACTGATCCCTTGCTTCTCTTGCTTCCTTTTTTAACCACTTCTTTTGTTGTCCAGCTGTAAAAGTAATTCCCAAGGGGAACCAAAGTATCATCTTCAGGATCAACTGTCAACTCAGCTACAGATGAAATAATGTTACTTGTAGCAGATGTGGTACTATTACCTGTTGCAACCAAAGCAGTTGTTTGGGTGACAATGGTATTAGGGATAGACACGGTAATCTGAGAGGTAGATATTAAAGGGTCAATGATTACAGAAGCTAAAGGTGCAGAAGGAGGAGAAGTAAATAGAGTGGCAATATCAACAAGGGAATTTGGGTCAACAGTAAGTGAGGGTTGTAGAGAAACAGTTGGAATCCGGAGCTCAATGACTATTAGTGATGGAGTGATAGGTGGGATTGGAAAAGTGGAAGGTGAAGTAGTGATGGAGGTCAGTGCATCAAATATTTTAGATATGGTGGATGATTGTAATGTAGTCTCTGAAGATGAGGTGGAAGTAAGTTGAACAGAAGAGGTGGAAGTAAGTTCAAGAGAAGAAGGTAAGGGTGCAGAAGCTAATGTTTCAGCAGTAGAAGTATTTCATCCTAAGGATCACTGTCTTCAATATTAAATGTAGGTATAGTAGATGCATGGGTTTGAATCTTCTGCCTCTTTGTTGGGTTACTCACAACCACTTGAGTATCACTAGCGAGACTACCTGCAACAATGACTTGGGTGTCAAGCATCGAAGTCATATGCGCTAGCTCTTTCTTCAACTCATCAGCTGACTGAATTAGGATCTCCTTGGTCTGTTGAACATCTTCTACAAGGCCCTTGCCTTTTCCTTCATCTAGATATGTCAACATCAGAGGAGTAGCTGCCTTTTGTGCCTCTTTTTCTTCCCCTTCCTTTCTGACCTGCTCTACCAGTTGTAGCTCCATTCTCCTCTAACTTAAATTCTTAGTCTTAAGCTCTTTCTCGTACTGAAGGATAAATCTCTGCTCTTCTTTAGTCTTATCCCTAACCAAGACTTCAGAAAACAAAATTACTCCGTTGTAAATAGAGTTATCAAGAGTAGCCTCATGCACATAGTTTGTTTTCATATGTTCTTGGGAAAAATGGGCAGCCAAGAATCCTTTGGGATCATGCATTCTCTTTGGGGCTGATCCCAATTTTAAAGAAACAATCTTGTTTCCCATAACTACAACACATGTTGATGTTGGAATAACCAAAGGTCCAAGTTTCAAGGGGAACTTAGGCCATCCCTTTATTTTGGGTCTAGTCAACTTGGGGAACACCCCATTTGTCACACTCTGGAAGGCTATCTCTTCAAGGAGTAGTCTATCTGGGACTATCCTTGGTAGCAGATGTATTATGTTCCCCAAACTATGATATAGGAGAATAATTCCCCCACATACCAATCACCAATGGTGTTAATGAGAATTTTGGCATTAGGGGAGAAGGCTGATGCATCTTCCCTGAATATCTGATGGTAAATTGTACCGAATAATTGATCACATATCTCATACAGTGGAGGAACAAAATTGTTCTCCCACAATTCTGAACAGTAAATATGAACAGGGGGATCTGAAAGTGTCTGATTCCATCCCATGAAAGGGTACTGGAATTATGAGCAGAACACATCAATAACATATGCTGAATAAAAGAAAGAGGGATTTCTTGTGGCTGGTGTCTTCTGATACTGCTCAATAGATTACTTTAACTCCATTGAAAGAACTGAATCCCAATTGAATGACTCTCCAGTTGTAAGAATGTGATGGGTCATGGGTTTCCACTCAGCTTTGAACATGGAACAATTAGGTAGACCATACAGCCTGCAAAGCATGGCTGCTAAGAGGAAATAAGGTTCCTTAAACCATGAAATAGGGTATAGTTTATCGACCTTAGGTATGAATTTAGCAGGGTTATTCATCCAATACTTAATCATCTCGTCGAAGTTAAACCTGGAGTTAGAAAATTCCAAGAAAGTAGCATTAAGAAGCTGGGTGGTCGGCTTAAGGGCATAAGCCCTAATAAAAACTTCAGGTCAGAAGGAAACCAGAAGGGACCCTGCACTGTTATTGAAGGAATAGTCTTTGGGGTTGGCATGGTCAAGTATCCACTTGACTGCATGTGTGTAAGGTAGAAGGGTAGGTCTGGCTGATATGGCATGAAGCTAAGAATTTCTAATCTTCTCATAGACAGGTCAATTCTCTCGAATGTTTGAGAGATCGTCATTGTTGAAAATGACATAAATTTTAGACCAGTCAATCTAATAGGTCTTTGAGACTCTATCACTGGTATCAACAAGGTAGCCAAAGTTGGGGTCTTTGTTCAACAGGTATTTATGTGCAGTCTTAGAATGGGTAACTTTCAACATGGTGGAAACTAGTAAATTCTGGTAAGATAAATTAAAAAAAATTAAAAACAATTTAAAATTAATCAAATCCACAAACAACCAATGAAAGATGAGGGTAAACCGACCTGTGCTGACACGAAGCGGAAAACGACCTTGGTAAAAATTCGCAGTAAAAAATCCTTGCAGCAGGTAAATTCTCAAAATCGAAAAATGATAAAGAAAATAGAAAAAATTTGACATATTTAACAATTCTGTCGGATGCAATCTAGACCGTAGGATGACCAAAAATCAACGGTTGAGATCTAATATGCAGGATGCAGAAGGAGAGTTGCGGAAGTTTATTGTTGCAAATATGTACATTCTTTCCGCAATCCACAATCTACAATTGTGGGTTGTGGGAAGGAAACTCTAAATATAACAAACCAAAATTTTTCGCAATCCGCAATTGCGGGTTGCAGTTTGCGGAAAAAGCAGACGAAAAAAATTAAAATAAGAACTTTCCGCAATCCGCAATTCCAAGTTGCGGAAATATAAAATGAAAAATTATTCTTTAAACACTTTCCACAATCAACAATCCGCATTGTGGGTTGCGAGTTGCGGAAATGGAAGGTGCAATTTATTTTTGAGAAACTTCCCACAATCTGCAATTGCGGGTTGTAGGTTGCAGATGCATCAAACCGCAATTAATGGAAAATACTTCCGCATCTGCAATCCGCAATGTGTATTGCGGGTTGCGGAAGGAAAACATTCCAAAACAAAAACCTAGCTTCTGCAATCCACATTGTGGATTGCAGATTGCGGAAAGAACAAATTTTGGGAAAATTGCTTATTTCCACAACTCAGAAAACACACAAAAATGAAAGAATTTTCAAAGGGAAAATTACTAACTGGAAAATCCAATCATGGCAAAGCAATAAAAGCATGATGAAAAACCCCAAAATTACCATGGAATTTAATCATTACCTTTGCATACAAACATTTGGGGCTCCCATGTTTTCATTAAAACATGGGATTTGTTGTACCTACAACACTCTCTTAATTAATTCTTTATGTGTAATTTGAATGCTCACATATCTTATCACATCTTATATTTATCTCTTGTTTTATCTGCATGGTCCACATGTCCATCTTAATTATCATATCAAATATACTAATGATATTTTCCCAATGATGTGATCATATTGTTCTACTATCGTTCCAAGTGGTTATATGATAAAGTAATTCACTCTAGAGGAGACTTAATATCTCAACCATGGTTAGTAGTGCATCACACACCATACATGCTTTGACATTCAAAGCATCACCTCAACACATGAGGCACCACCTTAACACATGAGGATTTGTCTTGACACACAAGACATTAGCATTGACTAGCAAGACTGTACAACATCCTCACTTTGACATACAAATCACTTGCCTCAACACATGAAGCTTATCCATTCTTTAGTCCAACTCAAGATTCTTCTCCAAGTTTCTTGAGTCCAACTCAGGCTCCTATAAGGCACTACCTCGTCACATGAGGCTCAATATTGGCACACAAGTTTGACCTGGATAATGACTCATGATGTTGTAACTTTAACACTATTCATCCTATTTTTTGACAATGTAGAGTTCCTACGTTAGGGAATCGAAAAAATACACACACGTGGGTTCTATCCTTTATGTTTTAGAATAATCTCCAATATGTCACTCCCCATAATCATCCCACCAATATTTTTCACGGGGAGGGACTTAAGGAGTGTGAAAGTGATCTGTACGTGCCCAGGTGCATGACTATAACATACCCTTTTTGTTGAAAAACATTTTATGTTGGAAACATTATCTTAACTTTTTATTGTGAAGTTTTATATTGGGAAAGTGTCCAAGTATGATTGTAATTTGCACAATATTTTATTATTAAATAAATTAAATAGGAGACAAACCCCTAAGGGGACTATTGAAAGAGTGTTTATTGACCCACTAGGTGGAATGGAATCTAGGCTAGAAGGCAATGGACAAATGGCAGCTTCATGAGGAAAGTAACTAGATGTTGGTATGGGACAACTCCCTTGAATTGTGGTCTTAGTGCCCTGAAAGATGGGACTGGAGCTTGAGACTCATTTATTGAAAACTGACCAATAAAGACCTAGGCAATCTTTTTAAGAGCCGTCTTATTTTGGACTGAGGTTCATCACTTTTCCTGACGAGGAAATTTACCTTGGGGTTTTGCTGCTTGCACCCAAGAGATTCGATGAGGGGATATGCTAGTTTTTTATCATGGTGTAAGTATGCATATTATACTGCTGAGTGAAGAGTTATACTGTTGAGTGAAGAGTTATACTACTGAGTGCAGAGTCCTAAAAGCTGAGGAGCAAGTCTTAATAGTTTGCTTCCTGTACAATTTTTGAGTGCCTTTCTTCTACACAGAGTCCACCTACTTGGTGGTTCAGTAAACAGGCTTGGGGGTCCAAAGGAGGCAATTAGTTTGAATGCTTCTTCTGGAGAAGGTTGGGAGGAACAGGCCTCCTTGGGTGTTTGTCCACCCTATCATCTGTTACAGGTTCTACTTGTCTTTTTTGTTTCTAAGTAGTTAAATTATTTTGTGCAATTGTTGATTTAGTATTCATAAGTTATCACCATACAAAAGTATTTGTTTTGAATCCTGATCTAGTCATGATTTTTGTGTGATGTTGATTAAGTAAATGAAATGATTCAACAAATAAATTCTCTGTATTTTTCCCCATACTTTTTTCTGTATAGTACTCTAATGCAAAGAAGGAGAATTAAGGTAGATGAATGATAGGCAGATTGCAAAATGAATGAATAGACTAACACTGCTTTATTTCATTAATATTTCTTATCAATTATATTCTGTAATACAAATTATATGTTTAGACTTAGGAATTATAAACAACATTTCATAATACAAGCAATATAGTATTTTCTGTTATATAGTAATATAAGTAAACATTTCATCTCTACACAAAACCTAGGGTTTTTCACCTTAGATCGTTTATTTCCTTTCAGGATACATATGTTATGCATTCTCTTATTTTCTCTTTCAAAACAATATAGTATTATACTTTCATTTTATTTCTTCTGTCAACATTCATGAAATTATAACAACTGCAAAATAAATGTAACAGCATTTACAACATTTTATTATATTTCTACTTCTGACAAGAATAGAATAATCTAGGGTTTATGTTTTTCCATGTTTTTCTAAACCTTGCAAAGACTTCTATTCATTCGTGTATTATATTTTATTTTCAATGTCAAAATAATTATTGATTTCCACATTCGAAGTAATTAACAAGTCAAATGGAGTAACCAAAACCGGTTAACTCGTATCACCTTTGTGAAAACTTCTTAAACATAGAATAAGTCTATTGGGATGAATATCGTTTTATCACCATACTTCGACATTTTAGAAATCATTTTAACATCGTAAAATATAGTCACAAAAACCTTATTCACATGCATTGCTTAAACTAAAATGAAGGAATATCTCAACGTTAACATCTAACAGTGGTATCATTTTCCTATCATAAACAAAGTTTGCAGACACCTACGGGTTTCGAATTAAAAACCCTAAGGTTGTCAAATAGCCAGCTTACGGCCAGACACTTAAATCGTAAAATATAAACTCTATGGATGAACCCTGACAATCAAAATATTAACTCAGTTATTACCAGGTTTCTTATAGATTAAGTATACATGTTCAACATCATAGAATACATTCATAAACATTATCTGCAACAAACCATATAAATACACGAAGCTAGATTTCCATTTCCAAAGTCACTTCCTGAACCGAATAGGTTAGGGTTTCAAAGTTTCAAAACAAACATTGAGTCTTGGCTCTCAGCCATCACCAAAATCGATGGACAGTGACAACCTTTAACACATAACATAGTTTCCAGACACGGTGTAAAACCAAGGGCCGAACCCTTCATCATTATCTAGGAGTCGAGGGTTAAAACCCTTATAACAAGTATTACATTTCAACAGACAGTAAACTGTAGAATACATTGTAAGAGTAGGTCGAGCAATCCATTCTCCCTATGCTAGCTTAACAGAATGTAAGCATTGCAATAGCGACCACATCTACAGAAAACCGAAGGCTTCGACCATTTCAACACAACAAACAATTGCTAGGAGAACCCACAAGGGAACCACCGAGACTTACCACTTACATGCAGTAGTTCCCACTCAACTGGAGCATAGCACCTTGCAGATGATAGAACCTGCCATGAAAATGAAGAGGGTTAAACATTATCCCAAAACTAAACCAAATAATGACGAATGCAACCATACGAAAATTACATATACAACATTACCTAGATAATTAAAACTGAAGGCTAAAAATGGTGGCTTCTGCAACTAGTCAAATCTTGAGACACTCACATTTCTTTGGAGTGAATACAGTTCACATATTACAAGAGTGACTCAAATCCTTAACCCGGAAGACTTTTAACCTTCTCTGCAACCGTGGTATCAAACCGGAGGAAGGAGCTCCTCATGAACTAGTTTCGAAGACAAATACCACTATAACCGGCGTAAGTTCCTTAGACTTTCAAATACCAAAACACGCAATAAAATTCCACACCAGAGCTCAACTCTTAAGCTATCAAACTGGTAACAGTAACCACTCACAGGTCACAGGTTCGAAACAAGAGAAGAGCTCTCAAAACCTGCTACAAACCCTATGCTTTCGCAAGTCAGTCGGCCTCTCCCCAGAACCACTCTCCAACAACAATGAATGCCAAAGGAAACAGCAACAACGTGACTTAGTGGATATTAGGGTTATTTTCCCAAATGTCGAGAGCATCTCCGGTTCAACGGTGTATATCTTTCATCACAATCCCAAGCAACCGGTGCATTTAAAAACACTTTATTACACTGTATACCATACATTCCAGCTCAGAAGAACATTAGGACGAGAACTTGTACAGTTCAACAAAATCTGTGTTAACTTACAACCTTTCACATACAACTCCACCACATTGACTGCCTTATCATGATGCCTCACATGTTAATAACCATGATGGAAGCCATGGAGATATTCCACTGAACTGGTAGATAGGCATATTAAATGCCAATGTTGGATATGAATGCTTGCCAGCACAGTTTCCACTACATCATTAATATCCAAACCTTATCACACGTTGCTACGTTGAATATGGTTGCAACCCTATCATAGCACATATCATATGGTAAGTCATAGTTTGCATTGGTATCAAGTCACTAGGCATCGATCATATTATTCAAAAGGACCACGATAATGCGCATACTTTGGTTATAATACTTCATACATAAGACCATTGCATAAATTATTGCATCTAGTTTGTATGCAATAGGAGCTATATGATAACATACATATAGTTTATATGCTAATAGGAATTACATATAAAATGCATATAGTTTTTAGGCTATAGAAATTACAAAGGATTTGTATATAGTTCCATTCTAGGAATTATATTGTAAAATGACATATATTTTATACTATAGGATATGCATATGGCTTTGCATATAGTTCTTGCACAATAGTTGCATATAATCGATATATCATAGGATTTGTATGATATTTACATACAGTTTGCATATAATAGAAACAACATGGTAATTACATAAAGTTTGCAAAACATAGGATAGAGCATTAATTACATAGCTCACAATTTTTAAGACTTAGTCAAGTCATCATAATAATATGAACCTATTTATGTAATGTACAAAGTATGAAACCAATAGTATGGGAAACGAGAATAAGTATAGCAAACATGCATTTTAATATCAAAACTAGGTTATAACTGAAGAGATCTCACCCGGATACATTTCAATATTATTCTCTAAAACCATTAAGACATTTGGAGATTACTGAAACTAGTTACGAAATATTCTGTCACACTTCGTAAACATTAACGCTCTTACCTATAATATGCGAAAGGAACAATTCAAATGCTTTAGCATGAATGCTAAGTAAGCCTCGGAGTACCCTTAGGACCCCTTTCATCATCAACAAAAGAACAACAGTTATCACTTATAAACATTATATCGATTGAACATTGACATAAGTAATATAAAAATATAGCTGAGATGAGAAGAACATTCAATAGCATCGAAATGTAGATATTAATTATCATGTCGCAAACAATACATTTATGATCATTACAAACATTTAGTATAGCATGATGACACAAAAGCATTTATTATAATTCCACACAATTAATATATGCATTAAAAGCTACATTGAAAAATTTTAAATTTTTGTGAAATTTTGGGATGTTACATGTGGTATCAGAGCGCGAGTTCAAACTCTAGGCCTAAAATAGGCTCATGCACGCAAAACAGAAAAATAAAATATAAAACTTAGTTACTGACTTTATTTAAATTTTGTTTCTGTACAGAACAGTTTGACGTTTAAATTGCAGGTATGGATATACCGGAGGAATCAACAGAGGACAGATCTCCTCATCATAATGAACATAATAACAACGCACATAATAATGGTAATGAAGGAATTTATGTAGAGTTAAATAATAAATCTTCTGAACTGCTACGTACTATAAAAGATTTAAAATCTGAAATAAGGACTGTTAAAGAAGAGAATGAACAAATTATGAAGGCACGGGATGAGTTAAATCAGATTTTAATGGAGAAATACCATAACGAGGAAAGAGGAAGGAAATCATATGTAAATTCTGATTCTGGTACAATGTCTCACAAACATAGGAGTAAGAAAGCAAAGAATGATAAAAATAATAATTACTCTTCATCTGAATCTGATCAAAGTAATTTTAATTCTGTTCATGATAGCAATGACATTGATTGTTGTTCTAAGAAGAGGAAGCATAAGCATCATGAACAAATTACGGGAGAGTTTAAAAATACTAAGCCACCAACCTTTAATGGCGAAACTGAAAAGGGTGAGACTGTTGAAGCATGGCTGTCTGGAATGAAGAAATACTTTCATATTTATGATTACTCTTCTCAGTTAAAAGCCAAGATGGCTATTTACAATCTAATAGGAAAGGCATATATTTGGTGGCATGATCTTAAAAGAATTAAGAACATAAAAGAAAGAAACATAACCCGGGGTATGTTTAAAAATTTATTTAAGAAAATTTTTATGTCAAAATAGTACTATGAAGATAAATACAAGGAATTTTATGATTTAAAACTGGGTATTATGAGTATGAAGGAGTTGTGGAGCAAGTTCCTTAGCTTGCTGAGGTATGTACCTTACATGGTCAAAGAGAAGCCTAAGGTACAAATTTTTCTAAGTTTTCTACCTTTAAACATAAAAGACAGGATCGAGTATGATAACCCTTCCACTTTGGAAGAGGCTATGAGGAAAGCTAATTTTTGTTTTAATCAAAACAAAAAAAGCGAAGGAATATCTAGCTAGAAGAGTAATAAGTCTAATCATTTTGAGCATAAAAAGAAAAGCTTTAATCATAATTCTAGAAATTTTAAGAAAAGCTTTAATAACATAAATTTTCCAAGTAATAATTATAAGAGTAATGCACCACATAATTTTACTGCTGCAAGGAATGTGCCAAATAATAACAACAACATATATGTTGAACAAAAAGCACCTTTGAAGTGTTATGATTGCGGTGGACCCCATACTAGAGCTCAATGCCCACGCAAAAAAAAAAAACATTCACACCATACAAGCAGAGCCTACAGTTGGAGATGTAGCAAGAGAGATGCCCAGGATAAATGCAGCGCTGGAAAATCGTCAAGTAGATCATCAAATGTCTATGGTCGAAATCGAAGGTATGATACACAACAAATCTATTTCCATTCTAATAGATCCAGGTGCAAGTTTAAGTTACATTTCACCTGAATTAGTGAAAAGTTGCAAGTTAAAGATAGAGAAATTTTATAATTCATGGTTAGTTCAGATAGCAACAGGCATTAAAAGAAAGGTTACAGACTTTGTCAAAAAATTGTGATGTATTTATGAGTCAGCTGAAAACGCATTTTAATCTGAATGTTTTACCCTTAGGATCATATGATTTGTTGATTGGCATGGAATGGCTTGAACAACATAGAGTAGTGCTTAATTGTTATGAGAAATCTTTTACTTGTTTGAATAATGAAGGCAAAACTGAAACAGTAAAAGGAATTCATAGGAAGATTTATGTAAGACAAATTTCTGCTTCACAAGTTAAGAGAGCTGGAAGAAAGGGCTGTAAAATGTTTGTTGTTAATGTTATTAATGATGAATGTTCATCTAAAGAAGATAAGTTAAAACTGGAGTATATACCCATCCTTAGGGACTTTTTTTATGTATTCCCAGAAGAGATTCCAAGACTACCTCCGAAAAGGGAACTTGATTTCACCATTGAGTTTGTACCGGGTGCGGTACCAAACTCAAAGGCTCCCTACAGAATGAATATTTTGGAATTAAATGAACTAAAATCTCAACTGAAGGAATTAATAGATAAAACCTACATAAGGCCAAGTGTGTCTCCTTGGGGAGTGCCAGTTATTTTTGTTAAAAAGAAGGACAGTACCATGCGACTGTGCATAGATTACTGTCAACTTGATAAAATGACAATTAAAAACCGATATCCCTTGCCCCGCATTGACGATCTGTTTGATCAAGTAAGTGGAGCAGAGATATTCACTAAAATTGATTTAAGGTACGGATATAATCAAGTTAGAATAAAAGACGAAGACATTTTCAAAACTGCTTTCAGAACACGATATGGGCACTACGGGTTCGTAGTTATGCCTTTTGGGCTAACTAATGCACCAACAGTGTTCATGTGTTTAATGAACAACGTTCTGCATAAGTACTTGGATAAGTTTGTAGTTGTGTTCATTGATGATATTCTAATTTATTCAAAAACTAAAGAAGAGCATGACGAACATTTAATAATAATTCTACAGGTGTTAAGAGAACATCAGCTTTATGCTAAGTTCAACAAGTGTGACTTTTATAAAGATAAAATACAATACCTAGGTCACATAATCTCTAAAGATGGAATTTTCATTGACCCTGATAAGATAAAAGCAATTAACGAGTGGCCTATTCCTAAAGATGTAACTGACGTTCGGTGATTTATGGGGATAATAGGCTACTAAAGAAAGTTTATTGAAGGGTTCTCACGAATTGCAAATCCCATAACTTCTTTTTGTTGATGTATATGTAACTTCGGAATGTATTTCATTTATATATTTATTGTACTCCTATAGAGATGTATTATTCCTCTATACGGAAGTGTCATCATTTGTATTGACAAGTGTCTCAAGTGTGTTAACTTGCCGATGGGTTATTAGACCACCTTGTAAGGGGTTGGCCCGACATAATGTAATATGAAGTTATTGTACCTAGCTAGACAAGTCGGCCCCATAAGGTTATTGGGAAAACAGGACAAGTATAAATAGAGATCGGGAGATCTCTATTTGGATCACTTCAGAACTCACACTTCCTTCACTCGAAAAGTGGCGCACATGTGAGGAGGAGGATCAGCTGCTAAGAGGAGTCTATCTCTTGTACTTTGGTTGTGTTATTGCTCTATCTATCTCTGAGGAATTTGTGGGGTTTTTCACCTTAGGTTTTTCCCCATGGAAACTCTGTGTGTCTATTGTCTCTCATGCTTTTGCTTCTTGTGATGATTGACATGCTTGTTATGATTGATATGCATTGATATACTGTACATGTTATTCTCTCAGTAAAGATCCTAGATTATCTTGAATTAATGCTCAAAATTTAGCATGGTATCAGAGCAAACCTGAGAAGAAGACATTGTGCAGTGACGGAAACTAGGGGTTCTTGCTTATTGGGTTTGTCTCCACAGATTTTGGAAAAGCAGTATAGTAGATTGACTCTACTCATCAAGGAGAATCTATCTTTCCAATCAGAATTCAATTCTAAGCATTTTTAGATTTGGCCCTAAACATTAGGGTTTCGACAAAAGTAGGAATTTTTTAAATCTGAAGACATAGCTGGAAGCTCCTTGGAAAAATCAAAGTTTGGAGCTTTGGATTGATATTTTTGGCTGGGTAAATCTCCGGGAAACTCAAACCCTAATTCAGGGTCCTCCCTAGTGAACCTGCGAAGACTAAAAGGCATTTCTGAAGGGTGAAGCTTTTCATATCTCAAATTCTGAATACACCAAGCTAATCAGATCATCAAGGCGCATCTTTCTATCCTTTCAGAAAGTTGAAATTCACTTTTTGAATTTTTAGGGTTTTTCCAACAAACCCTAATCCAGGACCAGATCCAGTTTTTAGCAAAGCAAGTGGTAAGACCTAAATATCTTCTATTTCCATTTGAATTACTCTTTAAAATGTATCACCACACCAAGCTTGAGGATTGTTGTGGGGAAAATGCACCTATAGTTCAGGGAAGAAACTACCAACTTACGGTGATAAAGAAAGACTCACAAGCATTCTGCAAGTACAACAAATAAGTGAACAGATTAGGGTTTAGAGATGTAGACACCTCATTCAGAAGGTTGATCCTAGCTTTGCCTTCCTTGCTCTTTAATGCTTATCCAGTGTTGCAATGCCCACACTTATAAAACAACTTGATACCTTTCTCAAATACATTTGACTACATATATAAGATTGATATTCATAATAAAAGAAGACATCAAACTACAAGCAAACTGTAATCAAATCCAAGACACACATGAAATAGGTCATATTTGGAAAGAGAAGAACGTCTGATCTTTATTAATGAATGAAAGCAAGTACATAAAGTTATACCTTCCTTCAATCTTGGCACTTCACGAAACCTAGATTCAAGGTCTCCTGCTTCCGTTCTCCAAGGATCCCAGCCTCTAACCAGCAGTGCTAGGGTTTATCAGAAACTAAGCACAAGAGAGGGGGATGAAGGTCTCCATTCCTCCAGCATAACAATTTTGTAGGCTTGGTCCCCTCACATGGCCCTTCTACCCTCCTTATATAGTCAGTGAAGGATAGGAAAAGAAGTTATAACCAAGTAGGAGGTTCCCCAACTAACTTAACTTTCCAAAATTTCGAGATTTTGACTTGTACAGGAATGTACGTTATTATTTCACAGTGGAGTAGCGCCCAGGGCGCTACTATAGTGTTTTACAACTAGTGCTCATCACTTTTTAAATGTTGTACGCTACTCTATTGAAGAGGAGTAGCGCCCATGAGGGGTTGAGCACTACTATTGTACACTGGAGTAGGGTACATGCGCTAGTTTGTTAAGGTAGAGTAGCGCTCATGTGAAAAATGGCCAAAAACAGGCTTTTCTGCTCATTTTCAGGAGATGGTTTGGTCTGGAAAAATGTGCCTAAGGGTTGTAACCATCAAATGGGTCAGGAGTGAGGTAATTTCAACCATTTTCAGAATCCCAAATGACTCCTCCATCCACAAATGTCCTGTTGTGTGACTGAAACTTGATCTCAAGAAATGTCGTCATGCAACCAAGGGAAGCAAGTGTCGTCACAGACGGAGAGGTGTCATTTTAAGCTATAACAGATGCCCCCTAATGTATGAGGTCAGAGGGACTAAGGGAAATGATGGCCAAAATACATTATAAATAACAAAGAGTTGAATCATGGAGGAACCGTAGAAACCAAGAATCATAGGCTCAAATGAAGTACCTAAAAGCAAAGGCAATGTTAGACACACTTATCCTTGAGGTAACTATCCATGTTCAAATAGTGGAACATGACCTCCAAGAGGATACAATAATGATCCAAATACTGATGCATATATCATGGCCACTAAAATACAAACGTGGATCCATGAGGAACATAAGTGTAAACATAACCACATAAATACAAGGTGGATCTATGTCAAAACTGGAGAACATAGCCATAAAGAACAAGCTAGATCTATGTCTCATCAAGGGCCCAAAAAGAGTGTGGCTCAGTCTTGCGCAACTTGGGCGATAACATAAATGAGGTGATGCTATCGAGGATCCCAAGGTCTTCATCCAAAAACAACCCAAGGTACAAACCTATCCATGCGAATAAATGAGTTGTTGTCGAACATGGGAGGTATCGTTTGATTACCAGTCATTGATGTATACCGTTAAAAAATGCAAGGGTGTCCACCAATAATGAAAATGGAACCCAAGGTACCTAGTACATTCAAGCAAGTGCGAATAAATGGTCTTGTCTTTGAACACTTGAAGAATCTATCGGATAGGAGACATTGATGTATTCCCATCTATCCAATAGCGAGGGAAATTGCCACTAATGACTGCAATCCCCAAGGTACTAACCAAAACACTAAACTTCATTCCCAGAGCACAATGAGTTGAAGTCGATGGGAAGAAGTCCGTTGGAAGGGAGGCCTTAAGGCATCCTCCATCATCCAACACGAGGGACACTCAACAGGTATGAGCTGATTTGGAGTAGGATTGAACACATGATGAAACATACTAACACAAAGGAATGGTCGATGCATGAGGTCAAGGAAACTGCAAAATGGCCAACATTGGTTATATCCTTAAACAGTGAGCACGACACAAGAGTGACTTAGGCAACTTTGAACACAAAGAGACCATGATGTAAATCTGCAATGTAGGAGACATTAACAGATTCTCCATATGATTGGAAGACTAACCAAACAGAGGAGTAAGAACTCTGAGATCAGGTTTACCCTAAGGCCAACACTAGAACCCAACTTGTTTGATAGACTCAAAACAAGTGCTTTGTTCAAGGAGATAGTTGACTTGCTGCCATCATATTGAAAGATATTTTAACATTCTTCCCTTCCCTTTCCTTTTTCATCTTTTAACGAGCTTGACAAAGAACTAAAGCGTGCTCGACGGTATTTTTATATTTAAGGAGTCTGAAAAACCTAAACGAAAACTCCATACACCTATCCGTGGATTTTATATCGAGCCTGGATTGGTCTGTGCTCAGCGATGTTTTCTTTCTTATAGAGTTGAAAAAATTAAACAGTCCTCTATAAACCTATCCGTGGATTTTATATCGAGCCCGGATTGATCTGTGCTCGGGGTGTTTTCTTGCTTATAGAATTGAAAAACTTAAACAGTCCTCTATCAACCATCTCATGGATTTCACATCGAGCCCGAGTAGGTGAATGCTTGCTTGGTGTTTTCACATTTCGAGAGTCTGAAAACCCTAAAGACAACTCCAAAGGTCCTTTTTCATAAAGTTAGTCTCCTTCCCCGAAAAAGTGTAAAATAATGGAAGAAGAACTCTTCTAGTGCATACCAAAGTATACCTAGAGTATACCTTTTCCGTAAATTATCCACCAAGGCCCGGAAAAGGGGTAATTCTATACCTAAGTGGATGTCGGTTCAGTTATTTTAACGAGCCCGAAAAGACAACTATGCTTGGAAGCCGGCATCAGTCTCATTAACGCAAGCGGGATCATAACAAATTCATATGCAACTTGAACACAAATATGGGATCCTTATCAGGGATGGCCAAAAATATATGAGGAAGAAAAATATGAGGCTTCTTCTCAAGGTCATGGTAAATCTAAAAAGGCTCCCGAGCCTATGAGAAAAACTCAGCATGGGCACCAAAATGGCATAAGGGTGCTGACTAGGGTGACCCGTGTTAGGTAGGCTCTGCTGTAGGACTGGTGCATAATGCATAAAGAGATGGCTAACACACCAATATCCAACAGGTTCGACCCTATGGCAAATTCGGATGGAAAAAGGTTCAAATGCAACATAACAGCGGGGAAGCCTAAACCTACATGCAAGGTTCCAAATATGCCTGACATGGTCACACAAGGTGTCGAAAAGGACCAGTAAGCGAGTATAAATCCAGCTAAGAATCCTGTCTCCAAGAAACATTAGTACCATGATCATATCTAAAACATATGTAAGGAAAGACCCGATACAAGTCACTGTGATAGAAATACTTTCAACTTCACTATCATCAACAATAGGCATCAACAAGGTAGAGTTTTCAAATGAAGACTCTATGGTACCCAAGCCCGAGGACTTACAATCAATAAGATCAACTTTAGGATGAAGATCAAAGTTGAAGGACATGATGGAGTCTGCAGAAACAAATTCATCATCACGGGAGTTGAAAATTCTAGAAGCAGAATCAAACTCAGCAGGAACATCGATTTGTGGATCTATAGGAGAGTCTAAAGACTCAACAGTAGGAAGATCAAACTTTAAGGTCAAACTGGGGCTAGACATAACTGTGACTGGATCAACATCCAAGTGAATGGCAGACTATACTATAGACTCCAAGAAAACTTCATCGGAAGGAAGCATATCATCCCAGATAGAATACATATCTAAACATTCAGATGGAGGTGTCACTTGGTCAAAAGCTAGGACTAAGTCCCGAGAAGGTAAGCATGAACTTAGAGACTCCTTCTCAGTAGCAGTTGAAATCAAAGAACAATATGCCACAAAATTCCCATGTGACATAGTGGTGCCTAATGACGAGGGATCAGACTGGTCTACAGTTGGGTAAAAAGGAGGATTAACGAAAACACGCTGGTCGATGGTGACAATGTTTTCGTTATGAGGGAAATGCATCACACGAAAAAGCGTAGACACCACAGCATGCATAGCATAAACGTAATCACACCCGAGGATCATATCAAAGTCCACAGGGTCCTTTAAAACCATAAAATCAACTAAGACTGTTTTTCCACCCAAAGTAACAAGTGCCTGATGGAGGAATCCAAACGGTTCACTAGGTCTTTTATCGAAGGTCAACGACCAATTAGCAGCTGGAATAACATTAGGGAAACCCAAATCTCTCCAAGTATAAGTGGATAAGATACTAACAGAAGCACCTTCATCAACAATGCATTGATCAACTGTATGGTTCCCGATATCAACCTTTATCCGGAAAGGTGTCGAAGAAGGAAGACGAGGCTCGGCTAGACTATTCCAATCAAAGGAAATGATCCTAGGGCTTGGTAGGGGTTCACATGGCACAGATGAAGTACCCCCTTTTTCAAGAACATCCAAACTGGTAATGCAGAAGACTTCAGCAGGTGCATCAATCTTGGCAGGACTGATGGGATCAGTCGAAGATTGCATCGATTCGATCACTTCACTCTCTGAAGGAAGAGTGGGGTCGACCAAATATTGCATTGGTTCAACCACTTTATCAACCAAAGGTTGATCTGAATGTAGGGAATATATAGACAACTCAAGAACAGAGGTTCCTTCAGACATGGACCACACTCTTCGTGCCTCTGGAATGGCAGGGCATCGGTGAGTAAGGTGATCTCCCTTACAAAGTTTACAAGGGAACTTTGGTTTCAGTCCTATAGGTCAAGACTCCTTTACAACGTCAGTGCTCTCAGCATGACTAGCATTGGCTGACAGCTTGCCCCCAGCATGAATCACAGAGGCTGGTTGCTCAGAAGCATAAGAATTTTGAACTAAGGACCACACTTTTTGCACTCCTGGAAGTACATGGCACAAATAAGTAAGGTGGTCTCCCTCACAAAACTTGCAAGGGAACTTAAGCTTATGTTTGTTGGGTTTGTTGACAATGTCAACTCCCTCAGCATGACTTACAGTGGCTGATCTGGTGTCTCTAGTATGACTCACAGGAACTGGTGACTTGTCATTAATATGACTAGCAGTGATCAATGACGTGTCCTCAACATGACTGACAGTGGTTGAAGACAAACTTTCAGTATGATTTTCAGTGACTAAAAGTTTTCTCCCAGCATGACCTCCTGAGGCTGGGTAGGTGCCCCCTACATGATTTGAAGAGGCAGGGTGCTTGCCCCCAGCATGACTTACAGAGGTTGGGTTGTTTCCCCCTTGCTTTGGCATCTTCTTCCCATTCTTCCTCCGTATATTCCTTTTAGACTGTTGGTTACTAGTATTGCTACTTTCGCCACATGAGGTAGAATGAGGAGGAGAAGATGTTACTGGCAAGGGAGGCACAGGGTTCTGATGCTCTTGATTTGAGGTGCTTACAAAAGAAGCATCAGGAGCATGCAAGGCATTTGGAGTGGAAAATAACCAAACCAGCAGCCCTATGGTGAATCCAGGAAGATTCAAAGTAACCATTAAGGGAGTGCCAATGTTTCCAATGAATGGAACAGCACAAGGATTCCCCGGAACAGGGGTACCTTGATTGGCACTCGCTGGAATGCTAGACATAGTTTCCTGTTCAAATGAACAAGAAGTTCTCTAAGGCAAACTAAGACAAGTAGCACAAAGAGCACACCACTAAAAAAGTCCTAGGTAAATCAAATCAGGCAAACAGATGCCTTTCGGAGAAAATTCTGGGATGATGAGGGCCCAGAACAGATCAATAAAGGATGAAGAACAGTTACCCGGGGTCCACAATACAATGACTAAGGGTGCAAGCGCTGGAATCACCCAACCGCCCTCCCAAAGACCTGTAAGGGATTTCCTCCCACGTCTGTCCTAGGTACAGCAGATATACCCTCCGCTGTCACCTATGTATGAACCTATGGTCAAATACTAAGGATACCACCACACCGAAAACTCCTGGGGGAACAGTCTCTGGTCGAATCAGAAGGTGTGGGCAGGGTAACTGAGCTCGAACCTCAAAAGAGTCCCCAAACGTGATCCAATCCTGGTATATGCTCGAAACGGAAAGTAGTAGGTGTATTCCCAACAATCTGATCTCACAAGACCTACTGCATAGATCCCAAGCAAGTTTTGAATGAAGTGGGTTTATCTGTGATAGTCGAACTAGAATTTTTGCGTAATGTGTGATCTTGGGTGGTGTAAGGTGTTTTAAACCCAAGATCCTAACCAAGACTAGTTGGTGTAGTGTAACCTAGAAAATAAAATGTTACTAGTACATTTTATTAGGGTTCATTTTAAAGGTTACTTGCTTACTCAAAAAGATAGTGGGTGTGTGAGAGTGGTTATAATAGAGATAGAGTATTGAAAATGAAATATTTACAACCAAACAAATCTTTTCTTTTCAATGCAAGTCTTAAAATTATGATCAAGAATGCATATGCAAATGCAATTTTTAATCTTTTGAATGCAAAAAAGGTAAAAATAAAGTCTAAATGTACAAAATTAAACTCAAAACCTAAGAATGCAGCTCCTCAAACAAATAAGTATGCAAAAGAAAAATTGTTCTTTTTTATGCAAAGCACTCTAAAATCTTTTAAGCCACTTGCAAGGTACTCTATTCAGAAAATGAATCAAAATTATTTATGCTTTTCAAAGGTAAGAAACAAAACTAAAACTAACCTACTATCAAAGCAAAGCAAAGAGACTTTCAGGTTTTCTTTATTGAAACAGTAAAAGCTACCGAATATGACTTTCAGATACTTAAAGATGTAAGCATGCCAACCATTGGGAAAAGAGTACGAAAACTACTTTTAGACCCAAACAAAGAAAATGACCTACAAAGAAGTATGGTTTGGTAAAATCAGGTCTGCACATAAACAATGCAAACAAGGTCTTGAACAATAGCCAAAACACTTGAGCTTTCACTACAAAAGAAAACTAAAATCATAAGGGAGGATAAGAAACCAATCTAAAAGAGAAATTTCACTCAGATAGGTACAAACAGGGTCAAGAAGACTCAATAGGTTTCAAATCCAATGGAAATGGAGCAAGCAAGTTCAATCTTTCTCAAATTAGGGTACAAAACACCAAACTGGTCCACAACCCCCCAACTTGGGTCCACAAGCCCCAAAACTTTCCAAACAAGCCCAAATTGATCAAAAGAGGTTCAAATCATGAATGTAGGATTAGTACAAGGATGGGAGACCACTTACAGTGGTTTAACTTAGACCTAAGGTCATTAGGGACCCCAAAAAATGCAACCACAGCCCCCAAATTTGGGTCCACAACCCAAAACTCAAAAAAAATCAAACCCAGATTGTGGGCACTACTGTGTATAAGGCATAACAGCACCCATAACAGGTTGGGCGCTACTGTGCAGAGGAAAAGTAGTGTATGGGCGCTACTGTGCTTCACAACAGTAGCGTATAGGTGGGAAAAGTTGAAATAAAACCCCCTAACTGGGTCCACAAGGGTTTGCAAGGGCTGGGAAGGGTCTGTAAAAATCCCAGGAGGGTCAAACAGGGCCTAATAACTGATCCTAATCAAGAAAATGAACAAATAACATCAAACAAGACTGAAGAAATTATCTTGGATACCCCTAAGCAGTTAGGCTTTCCCCAGTGGAGTCACCATTCTGTTGTGGGGAAAATGCACCTAGAGTTCAGGGGAGAAACTACCAACTTACGGTGATAAAGATAAACTCACAAGCATTCTGCAAGTACAACAAATAAGTGAAGAGATTAGGGTTTAGATATGTAGGCACCTCATTCAGAAGATTGATCCTAGCTTTTCCTTCCTTGCTCTTCAATGCTTATCCAGTGTTGCAATGCCCACAGCTGCACCTTTCTCAAATACATTTGACTACATATATAAGATTGATATTCATAATAAAAGAAGACATCAAAATACAAGCAAACTGTAATCAAATCAAAGACACACATGAAATAGGTCATATTTGGAAAGAGAAGAATGTCTGATCTTTATTAATGAATGAAAGCAAGTACATAAATTTATACCTTCCTTCAAGCTTGGCACTTCATGAAACCTAAATTCAAGGTCTCCTGCTTCCGTTCTTCAAGGATCTCAGCCTTTAACTAGCAATGCTAGGGTTTATCAGAAACTAAGCACAAGAGAGGGGGATGAAGGTCTCCATTCCTCCAGCATAACAATGTTGTAGGATTGGTCCTCTCACATGTCCCTTCTACCCTCCTTATATAGTCAGTGAAGGATAGGAAAAGAAGTTATAACCGAGTAGGAGGTTCCCCAACCAACTTAACTTTCCAAAATTTCAAGATTTTGACTTGTACAGGAATGTACGCTACTATTTCACAGTGGAGTAGCGCCCAGGGAAATACTATAGTGTTTTACAACTAGTGCTCATCACTTTTTAAATGTTGTATGCTACTCTATTGAAGAGGAGTAGCGCCCATGAGGGGTTGAGTGCTACTATTGTACATTGGAGTAGGGTACAGGCAATAGTTTGTTAAAGTAGAGTAGCGCTCATGTGAAAAATGGCCAAAAAAAGGCTTTTCTGCTCATTTTCAGGAGATTGTTTGGTCTGGAAAAATGTTCCTAAGGGTTGTAACCATCAAATGGGTCAGGATTGAGGTAATTTCAACCATTTTTAGTGTCCCAAATGACTCCTCCATCCACAAATGTCCTATTGTGTGACTGAAACTTTATCTCAAGAAATGTCATCATACGACCAAGGGAAGCAAGTGTTGTCATGGACAGAGAGGTGTCATTTTAAGCTATAACAAGGATAAGCTTGAAGGGGCTGATAAATTCTGAGCCTGGAAGTATAGGATTGGGTTAATCTTGGAAGAAAATGAATTAGACTCCTACATCAGCTATGAGGTCCCTATCCCAGAGGATGAAGACGCTAAGGTATTTCATAAGAAGAACTTGGTCAAGGAAAAGAGAATCATTGTTGATTCTATCAAAGACCATCTTATACCACATGTGTCATCTCTAAATACACCCAAGGATATGTTTGACTCCCTGACCAAGTTATTTGAAGGGAAGAACATAAATCGGAAGATGACTCTGCGGAATCAATTGAAAGGGGTCAAGATGTTGAATGGAGAGACCATTCAATCTTACTTCTCCAAGGTCTCCCAGATCAAGGAACAACTGAAGTTGTGGATGAAGTAGTGGACAATGGTGAAGTTGTTATGACCACTCTGAATGGCCTACCTAGGTCATGGGACTCCTTTATTCAAGAAATCTGTGCAAGAAAGAAATTGATCTCTTTCAGTAGACTGTGGAAGGAATGCTCTCAAGAAGAATCGAGGCTTGTGGCATGAGAATAAAAGATGGAGAATGAAGATCAAGCTCTCATAGCTCACACCAAGGGAAGCAAGGTTAAGAGGGAGAAATCTCATAACAAGAAACATTCTCACCCTTATCACAAGAAGAAAGATCTATCTCCTGTTCAATGTTTTGAATGTAATGAAATGGGACACTTTGCTTCAAATTGTCCCAAGAAGAGGAAAGACAACAACTTAAACAAGAAGAAGAAGAATAACAAGAGAAGATATCAAGCTCATGCTACTAAGGATGATGAACCTTCCAGGAAGAAAGCTAGAGCATAAAGTGATGATGATGACTCATCAAGCGAAGAAGAGTATGTTCTAATCTCTGCTCTCACAGGTACTATCTCTCATGGTTGTAATGATTGGTTAATTGATAGTGGGGCTTCCAAACACATGACTGGGTTCTGAACATGAATCACCCCATAAGGTGAAACTTGGGGATGATTATCAATACCCTATCAAAGGAAGTGGGGAAGCCTCCTACAACCTAGAATCTGGAAAGTCCTTAAAGATGAAAGATGTGCTATTTGTACCTAGGCTCAAGAAGAATCTAATCTCCATCTTTGCATTAGATGCAAAAGGTATGAGGGTTGCATTTGTAGATGGACAAGTCCTAATGTGGCCAAAGGGTAAAACTATTGATGATGCAGTGGTGATTGGAGAGCAAGAGGGAGGATTGTATAAATTGAAGGGACAACCTGAACATGCCATGGTGCATGATTCCATGGAGCCAAGTGAACTTTGGCATAGAAGACTTGCACATATGCACTACAGAGCATTACCAATTGCAAGTAAGGCTGTAGAAGGTATTCCTGAAATTAAGACCAAGCATGAAGGTGTTTGCAAAGGATGTGCAAAAGGAAAGAACATAAAGAAGGCATTTTCAAGCAGTGAAAGCAAGGCAAAAAGTATCTTGGAAATTATCCACTCCGATGTATGAGGCCCTATGTCATCCAGCTCTTTGAGTGGGTATGTTTATTATGTCTCTTTCATTGATGACTTCTCCAGGAAGACTTGGGTTTACTTCTTGAAGAACAAAGATGAATTGTTGGATAAGTTCAAAGAATTCAAAACCTTGATGGAGAACCAAACTAATAAGAAGATCAAAACATTCAGATCCGACAATGGTGGAGAATTCACCTCAGGTGACTACAAGAAGCTATGCAGTGATTCAGGGATTAAGAGGGAGTTGACTGCTCCTTACAATCCACAACAGAATGGAGTTGCAGAAAAAAAGAATCGAACAATCATGGAAGCAACAAGGGCAATGCTGCATGACCAGGATCTACCTATGCATCTATGGGCAGAAGCAGCTAGGACAACTGTATATGTGCAGAACAGAACAACCCACAAGATATTGGACAACAAGATACCAAAAGAGGTCTTCTCTGATAAGAATCCTGAAGTCAGCCATCTCAGAATATTTGGTTGTCCAGTATACACTCATGTCCCAAAAGAAAAGAGGACCAACCTAGATCCTTCAGGAAAGAAGGGTATCTTTGTGGGTTACAATGAAAGCTCGAAGGCTTACAGAATATACTTTCCAGGGTTCAAGAAGATTCATGTCAGCAGGGATGTAACATTTGATGAAAAATCAGCATTCGTCAAATCAAGGAAGACACCTGTTGAAGTTTATGAAGAACCTAAGGAAACTAGATTTCAAGACACTACCATGACTGAAGCAATTCCAGATGTTGATCGTGAAATTGAAGATCCACAACAACCTGTAGATCCACCCCGTGAGAATAACTCTCACAAGAGAAAACCTACATGGGCTAGAGAGCTCATTCAAGATGTAGAAAGATATGGCATTCCAGAAGAAGAACAAAGAGCAAAGAAGAGAACTAGATCACATACCAGCTATGTTACTTTACTCTGTGATATCATGAACAAAGAACCTTCCATTTATGAAGCAGCAGCCGAAAAGAAAGAATGGAAGGATGCCATGGTCAAAGAATACCAATCAATAATGAAGAATGATGTTTGAGATTGTTGATGTATATGTAACTTCGGAATGTATTTCACATATATGTATATTGTATTCCTATAGAGATGTTATTATTCCTCTATACGGAAGTGTCGTCATTTATATTGTAAGTGTCGTAACTTATATTTGATGGGTTATTAGACCACCTTGTTTGGGTTCGACCCTGTATAAGTCATGTGGGTCGAAGGGTTATTAGACCACCCTATTGGGGGTCGTCCATGTGGGTCAAAGGGTTATTAGACCACCCTATTGGGGGTCGGCCCACTCAGCATTATGTTATGTGGTTAAGTTCGAGCCGACATGAGTTAGATAAAAAGGCAAGTCAAGTCAAGTATAAATAGAGTGCGGGAGGCACTCTATTTGCTCACTCACTTCTCACACATGCTCTCAAGGAGGAGAGGCGCACTTATGGAGGAGGAGGATTGCTGCTAGGTTATGGCTATCTCTCTTGGTTGGTTGTATCATTGCTCTATCTATCTCTGAGGAAGTTATTGGGGTTTTTCACCTTTATGGTTTTCCCCAAGTAAATCTTTGTGTCTCTTGTGTGCTTGCATTATTGTCTCCATGATTGATATGCTGTAGATATGCTATACATGTTGTTCTCTCAGTTAAGATCCTAGATCAGATTGAAGTAAATTCAGAAAATTTAACATGGAATCAGAGCTAGCCTGAAAGAAGGCATGATATGGCATTTATGACACTTGTTGCACTTACGATGCTAGGGCTTGATATAGCAAAAACCAGTCATCGTAGCACTTTCGCTATAAATCCGTTTTGGTGAAGTTTTCGGATCTGAAATTGTTACAGGCCGAAGCTAAGATCTCCAGGTATCTTTTGTCCAAAGGACAACCTCTAATTCGTTGTACTTTGTGATTTATGATCTGTACAATATAGGGTTTCTGCCTCTTCCAGATCTGAGTCAAATTCAGGTGACCTTGGGAAAAAGGTCATATCTTGGGCTAGGAAGCTCCAAATGAAATTTCGTAAAAAGTGACAGGTAGTACACAGTCTTTACTATCTCAGAAAACTTTTTCATAGGCCGAAGTTGAACCAGTGACACGTGGAACTCCGTACAAGTGCGCTCTCCTGTATTATCCCATAAACAGGTTACTTTGCGACATTTGGCATAACTCTCTCTCAGAGAGTCCAATTGAGGTCAGACCTGTCAGGATGGAAAGGTAACAGGCTGAGCTATCTCAAAAAACTTTTTTAGAGGCCGAAGTGAAAACAGTGACACGTGGCACGCCGTACAAGTTCGCTCTCCTGTTTTATCCCAAAACAGGTCACGTTGCGACATTTGGTATAACTCTCTCTCAGAGAATCCAATTGAGGTCAGACCTGTTAGGATGGAAAGATAACAGGTCAGGCTATCTCATGAAACTTTTTCAGACCCTGTGGATCAAAAATTTCGGAGTTACACCAGAAACAATCAGGTACATATTTCTGTCAAAACAGAATTATTTTTTGGTACCTTCATTCATGGCTTCCGGAATTTAGGGCTTTGGAGAAAGTTGGAATTTTTGTAATCGGAGACCACGGCTGGATGCTACTCATCAAAATAGAAATTTAGAGACCAAGATCAGAATTTTTGGTTGGGCAGAAGGCCGGGCTTGATCAGACCCTAGTTCGGGACTTTGATCAGGAAAGTGGAAAATTAGGGCTTCTGTAAAAATGGGAATTTTTGAAATCTGTGACCACGGCTGGATGCTCCTCAGAAAAATAGAAGCTTAGAGCTTTGGATCAAACCTTTTGATGGGGAAAAAGAGTGGGTTTCATCAAACCCCAGTTCAGGGTCACATCCAGTGAATCCGAAAGTTTCAAAGGCAAAATTGAGGAGTAAAACTTTGCAGTGTTCAAATTCTAAATATACCAGTTTGATCAGCTCATCAAGGCGCATATTTCTATCCTTTCGGAAGTTTGAAATTCAAAGTTTGAATTTTTGGGGTTTCTCTGACAAACCCATATCCAGCTCCAGGTCCAGTTCTTGCAAATCAAGTGGATTGGGTTAATCCTAGAAGAAGATGGATTGATCATCTGCATGAGTGAAGAAGTTCCTGTTTCAGAGGGAGATGAGGCTAAGGCCTTACATAAGAAGATTACAAGCGATCTCAACAGGTATGACTCATCGAGGTATGTTTCGATATTTGTCCATGATTAAGTTTATGGTATGTTTGTCTTCATGTTATTACGGTTAGTACAATTTTGATTTTAGATTTGTCGTATCACCTTAAATTATGAATGCATGATAGAAGATATTCATTGGTTAGGGTGTTGACACTTATGATCATACTAATACATTATGGTGTTGTATGAGGTTTATGTTGTCTACTAACATGAAAGTTACACCAAGAAAGACAAATCATGTTCTGGTCCAAGAACATATGGTCATGATAACATGAGGACAAAGATTCATCCATTGTCATGGATCTCATAGAAGATCCATTTACGAGGTATGTATAACTTGGTTTTGTAATGGTTAACATATGAGACATGCAGGTTACTAGCACAAGTCACTGAAGAGAACCAGAAGACATTATGCGGGTATGTTAGACATAAATAGCTAGCATGCTAATCTAGGTATGTTTTTCCTATATCAAGCTAGAATCCTACCTTGTGTTAGGATCTTATACTGTTGTGTTGTTTGATAATGATTATTCATGAAGTCATAGGTTTGAATAAGTCATGGCTGTATGCATATTATATTTCTTACCATAATTGATGATATGACTAACCAGAAGAATCATGAAGGTATAGGTTTGAATAATCACAGGTTTTATGCATATCATATCTCTTATCTTGATTGATGATTCAACTAACCTGAAGAGTCATAGGTTTGAGTAATTACAGGTTTAGACATGTTATGTTTCTTATGATTTGACTAACCTTAAGAATTATACATAAACCTTGAATGCTAATGCTTATTATTTCTGTTTGAAATGATCATGACTATACATGCTTGAGATTATTGTGTTTTAATAGTATATTAATGAATGTATGATTTTATATGAGATCACAAGGATAACACATTCGTGATACTAATAAGCATGCATAGGGACCAAGGATGAATATGAGATTCAAGAACAGGTAATCCAGGAAGCAAAGATCAAGAGGGAGAACACTCCAGTAGTTTATGCAAGGATGCAGATATTCAGAGGGAGTTGACCATCTTTCCACAACAGAAAGGTGTAGAAGAAGCTACTTCAGATTATGACTCCAGTATCTCCCGCAAAGAAGCAAAGACTCAGAGGGAGTCCACCCAATGAACAAACAAAGATAAGTATTTTAATTATCATTTCTTACATATGTGTTTGTTTAATTAAAATTGTTCAATGATGTATATGCTCATGTTCCTAGACTTAGGATATGTATTGTGCATATTAGAATAGTTGCATTAATGAACAGTATACTACTAATATACATGGGTAAGTGGCCTATGGCACTGTACAACATTCCATTGCTACTTATCTAGAATGAAACCTCTTTGCTGACATGTTGGGAGTTGTGCACACTCTTAACAATGTTCTGGTAGAGATTGGAAGGCATCTAGAAAGTTACAGAATATGGATAAATGTTGTATTGAAGCATTGGCTAAGATAATTGCATGAATGTATGACATATTTATTTAAGTGTAAGAATTTGTTCTGAAAACTATGAGATGTTTTCTAATCATGCAATTTAACTTGTTGTGTAGGAAAGATCGTATGCCATCTCCTACAAAAGAAGAACTACAACATTTGTTCAGCAACAAATTATCTATTGAAGATATTGAAGTTCCCAGGATCTGGGATGAAGAAATAGAATGCCATGATCCGTCGATCATGAAGAATGATGTTTGGGTTGCAGTCCCAAGACATAAAGGGAAGTTTGTTATGACTTCCAAATAGAACTATCAAATCAAGCATGTTGCAGATGGCAGCATTGAGAAATACAAAAGTGATGAAATAGGAGATGCACCAGATGGATTTCAAGACAGCATGGTGTAGTCATATATGTGTGCAGAACTTGATATGGTAGGATAGACAACTTTCTATCCAGTTTGGGCTTTACCAAGAGTAAAGCGGATTCCAACCTCTACTACAAGGTTGAGGAAGGCAATCCAGTGATACTATTTTTGTATGCGAATAACCTGTTTGTTACAGGTGAAGATAGATTGATTTTTGACATGCAGCGGAAGCTTACTGCCGAGTTCGAGGTGAAGAACTTGGGGATGATACACTACTTGTTTTTGGCATGGAGGTGTGGCAGAATGCAGGTGGGATCTTCCTTGGTCAAGGGAAGTACATAGTAGATATCCTGAAGAGATTTGGGATGATGGATTGCAAGGCCATGGCCACACCTATGGCATCGAATCTGAAGCTTCTTTATGATGCTTCATCTGAGCCAGTTGATGTTTCTATGTATCGTCAGATGATTGGGTCCTTGATGTACCTGACGAACACGAGACCGGACATTTGCTTTGCTGTGAACACATTGAGCCAGTTCCTGACGGATCCGAGGAGTGTTCACCTGGTTGCTGTAAAGCATGTTCTGAGGTACCTGAAGGGTACAGTGGATTATTGGCTCAGGTATGAGGCGAATCAAAAGTTTAACCTGCAGGGTTATGTTGATTCAGATTGGGCTGGCAGTGCTACAGACAGGAAGAGCACATCTGGGTGTTGCTTTAGTATGGGATCAGGTGTGATCTCTTGGTTTAGCAGGAAGCAGTCCTACGTAGCACTGAGTACAGCTGAGGCAGAGTATGTTGCCGCCTGTTCAGCTAGTTGTGAGGCAGTATGGCTGCGGAAGCTACTGTCTGAGTTATTTGATCTCCCGTTGGATGCTACTGGTATCTTCTGTGATAACCAGAGTTGTGTGAAGCTATCCGAGAACCCAGTGTTTCATGACAGGTCGAAACACATAGAGATCAAATATCACTATATCAGGGATATGGTGCAGAGAGGAGCTGTGAAGCTCCTGTATGTTGCGACGGACGAGCAGATTGCAGATGTGCTGACGAAGCCACTAGGTAGAGTGAAGTTTGAGTACTTCAGAGAGAGGCTTGGCGTTCTTCAGATCAAGGACACTTCGAGGAAGAAGTGATGGACACATTTGCTGAAGCCATTCCATGCATGTTGGAAGGAGGATCCTTCACATGGCTGTGGATGTAAGCGCTGGATGATGAGCATCAGGATGATGTTCTAGTTTCTGCTTGATATGATCAGTTGGATCATTTTATGTATGTATATATGCATCATGTTGGATGCTGGATATGATCGGATGGATCATGTGTATGTATTTTGTATGAACGCATCATGTTGGATGCTGATGGATACATTGTGTGGATCATGTATCTTTGTATGATCAGGTAGATCATGTATGCTGACGGATACATTGTGTGGATCATGTATCTATGTATGTATCAGGTGGATACTTGGATGATCGTGGATGACGAGCTTCTCCAGATGACATGCAGCAGGATGTTGCAGTGATGATGATCAGGCAGATCATGTATGTTGATGGATACATTGTGTGGATCATGTATCTTTGTATGATCAGGTAGATCATGTATGCCGATGGATACATTGTGTGGATCATGTATCTATGTATACTTGGATGATCGTGGATGACGAGCTTCTCCAGATGACATGCAGCAGGATGTTGCAGTGATGATGATCAGGATGATCATGTGTACATCAGGATGATGTTTGATGAGTATCAGATGATACTTTATGGCCGTGGATCAGGTTGTGCAGGAAAGCATGTAATTTGTGCCCTGGGAGATTTGCAGATGGTCTTTCGAGGTTTTTCCTATGGCATGTAATTCGGTGCCCTGGGACATCTGGCAAATGCTCTTGCGAGGTTTTGCTTGGGAGGACATGTAATTTGTGCCCTGGGAGATCTGCAGATAGTCTTTCGAGGTTTTGCCTATGGCATGTAATTCGGTGCCCTGGGATATCTGGCAGATGCTCTTGCGAGGTTTTGTCCTATGGCATGTAATTTGCTCCTGGGAGATCTGGACAGGATGAAAAAGGCCTCAGATGCTTCAGCCAGGTTTTGCCATGACCACATGTAATTTTCTCCCGGGAGATCTGGACAGGATGAAAAAGGCCTCAGATGCTTCAGCCAGGTTTTGTGATGGGTCACATGTAATGTGCTCCTGGGAGATCCTACAGGTAGAGTTGTGTGCTCGTAATGGCCTGGGATGCTGCAGCCAGGTTTTGTGACGCACGTAATAAGTCCTGAGGATTCCACAGTATGGCCAGTGATGATGAAGACCTGCAGGTGGTGGGCCTACATCCAGTATGAAAAAGGACTGGCTCTGTAGAACTTCCTATGACGAGTAGATTCAGAGATTGATTGAGATAGAAGCAGCAGTGACGATGATGATGACTCGATGACGATTATCCAGTGACGATGATCCAGAGAAGATGACTTGTGCTAGAAGAACTGTGCTGAGAAATACCTTCCTAGTTAAGAGGGAGTGTTGATGTATATGTAACTTCGGAATGTATTTCACATATATGTATATTGTATTCCTATAGAGATGTTATTATTCCTCTATACGGAAGTGTCGTCATTTATATTGTAAGTGTCGTAACTTATATTTGATGGGTTATTAGACCACCTTGTTTGGGGTCGGCCCTGTATAAGTCATGTGGGTCGAAGGGTTATTAGACCACCCTATTGGGGGTCGGCCATGTGGGTCAAAGGGTTATTAGACCACCCTATTGGGGGTCGGCCCACTCAGCATTATGTTATGTGGTTAAGTTCGAGCCGACATGAGTTAGGTAAAAAGGCAAGTCAAGTCAAGTATAAATAGAGTGCGGGAGGCACTCTATTTGCTCACTCACTTCTCACACATGATCTCAAGGAGGAGAGGCGCACTTATGGAGGAGGAGGATTGCTGCTAGGTTATGGCTATCTCTCTTGGTTGGTTGTATCATTGCTCTATCTATCTCTGAGGAAGTTATTGGGGTTTTTCACCTTTATGGTTTTCCCCAAGTAAATCTTTGTGTCTCTTGTGTGCTTGCATTATTGTCTCCATGATTGATATGTTGTAGATATGCTGTACATGTTGTTCTCTCAGTTAAGATCCTAGATCAGATTGAAGTAAATTCAGAAAATTTAACAGAGATGTTGTCCCAAGACCTGAAGGGAAGTCTGTTGTGACTTCCAAGTGGTTCTACAAGATCAAGCATGCTGCAGATGGTAGCATAGAGAAATATAAGGCAAGATTCATAGCTCATGGCTTCTCTCAGAAAGAGGGAATAGATTATGAAGAAACTTTTGCTCCTGTAGCTAGGTACACTTCCATTAGAACAGTACTTGCTCTGGATGCAGCGATGAAATGGAAGATACACCAGATGGATGTCAAGACTGCCTTCTTCAATGGTGTAGTTGAAGAGGAAGTGTATGTGGAGCAGCCACTCGGTTTTGAAACACATGACAGGGAGTCATATGTGTGTAGATTGAAGAAAGCCTTGTATGGATTAAAACAAGCTCCTAGAACTTGGTATGGTAGGATGGACAGTTTTCTATCTAGTTTGGGCTTTACCAAGAGTAAAGCGGATTCCAACCTTTACTACAAGGTTGAGGAAGGAAATCCTGTGATTCTACTCCTGTATGTGGATGACCTGTTTGTAACAGGAGATGACAGATTGATTTCCGATACAAAGAGGAAGCTTGCTGCCAAGTTCGATATGAAGGACTTGGGAATGATGCACTATTTTATAGGTATGGAGGTGTGGCAGAGTGTAGATGGGATCTACCTTGGACAAGGGAATTATCAGTAGATATCCTGAAGAGGTTCAGGATGATGGATTGCAAGACCATGGCCACACCTATGGCATCAAACCTGAAGCTTCTATGTGATGCTTCATCTAAGTCAGTTGATGTCTCCATGTATTGTCAGATGATTGGGTCCTTGATGTACCTGACAAACATGAGACCAGATATTTTCTTTGCGGTGAATACATTGAGCCAGTTCCTACCGGGTCCAAGGAGTGTTCACCTGGTTGATGTAAATCATATTCTAAGGTACCTAAAGGGTACAATTGACTATGGGCTCAAGTATGAAGCGAATCAAAAGTTTAACCTGCAGGGTTATGTTGATTCAGATTGGGAAGACAATGCTGCAGATAGGAAGAGCACATTTGGGTGCTGCTTCAGTATGGGATCAAGTGTGATCTCTTGGTTTAGCAGGAAGCAATCCTGCGTAGCACTGAGTACAGCCGAGGCAGAGTATGTTGCATCCTGTTTGGCTAGTTGTGAGGTAGTATGGCTTCGGAAGCTACTGTCAGAGTTATTTGATCTCCCGCTGGAGACTATTGGTATCTTTTGTGACAACCAGAGTTGTGTGAAGCTATCTGAGAACCCGGTGTTCCATGACAAGTCGAAGCACATTGAGATCAAATATCACTATATCAAGGATATGGTGCAGAGAGGAGCAGTGAAGCTCCTGTATATTGCAACGGATGAGCAGATTGTAGATGTGCTGATGAAGCCACTAGCCAGAGTGAAGTTTGAGTACTTCAGAGAGAGGCTTGGCGTTCTTCAGATCGACGACACTTCAAGGAAGAAGTGATGGACACATTTGCCGAAGCCAGTCCAAGAATGGTGGAAGGAGGATCCTTCACATGGCTATGGATGTAAGTGCTGGATGGTGTTCTAGTTTCTGCTCTATATGATCAGTTGGATCATTTATATGTATGTATGTACGCATCATGTTGAATGCTCTATATGGTCAGTTGGATCATTTATATGTATGTATGTACGCATCATGTTGGATGTTGGATATGATCAGTTGGATCATTTATATGTATGTATGTACGCATTATGTTGGATGCTGGATATGATTAGGTAGATCATGTATTTGTATATGTGTCAGGTGGATACTTGTATGATCAGGTAGATCATGTATTTGTATATGTATCAGGTGGATACTTGTATGATCATATAGATCATGTATTTGTATATGTATCAGGTGAATACTTGTATGATCAGGTAGATCATGTACTTATGTATGTATAAGGTGGATGCATTATGTATATCAGATGGATGCATTTGTATGATCAGGTAGATAGTGTATGATGATATGTATCAGGTAGATATTTTGTATGCATTAGATGGATATATTGTTTGATCAGGATGATCACAGATGACGAGCTTCAGGATGTTGCTCCAGATGATATGCATCAGGCTGATGCTATGATGATGATCAGGATGATCACAGATGACGAGCTTCAGGATGTTGATCCAAATGATATGCATCAGGTTGATGGTATGATGATGATCAGGTTGATCATGTGATGATGTACATTAGGATGATGTATGGTGAGTATCGGTTTGATACTCTATGGCCGTGGACAGGTTGTGCAGGTAGCATAGAAAAGACCCTTTAAAAACCAGACAGGTAGAGCAATGTGCTCGTAACATCCTGGGTTTCTCTATAGAGATCCGGACAGGTATAGCGATGTGCTCGTAACATCATGGGATGCTCTAAGTAGGTTTTTCTACAGTTTCGCATAGAAAATATCCTTTAAAATCTGGACAGGTAGAGCGGTGTGCTTGTAACATCCTGGGATTCTTTATCGAGATCCAGATAGGTAGAGCGGTGTGCTCATAACATTTTGGAATGCTCTGAGTAGGTTTTGCGAAAGTTCACATAGAAAAGATCGTTTAAAATCTGGACAGGTAGAGCAGTGTGCTTGTAACAACCTAGGATGCTCTATCGAGATCCAGACAGGTAGAGCGGTTTGCTCGTAACATCCTGGGTTGCTCTGAGTAGGTTTTGTTAAGGTCAACATGTAAAAGATCCTGGGAGATTCGATAGGTTGAACAGTGTGCTTGTAATCAGTCCTGGGATGCTCTTTCGAGGTTTTGTTGATGCACGTAATCAGTCCTGAGTATTCCACAGTATGGCCAGTGGTGATGAAGACCTACAAGTGGTGGGCCTACATCCAGTATGAAAAAGGACTGGCTCTGTAGAACTTCCTATGAAGAGTAGATTCAGAGATTGATTGAGATAGCAGTAGTAGTGACGATGACGATGATTCACTGATGATGATCCAGAGAAGAAGACTTGTGCTAGATGATCTGTGTCGAGAAATACCTTCCTAGTTAAGAGGGAGTGTTGATGTATATGTAACTTCGGAATGTATTTCATTTATATATTTATTGTACTCCTATAGAGATGTATTATTCCTCTATACGGAAGTGTCGTCATTTGTATTGACAAGTGTTGCAAGTGTGTTAACTTGTCGATGGGTTATTAGACCACCTTGTAAGGGGTCGGCTCGACATAATGTGATATGAAGTTATTGTACCTATCTAGACAAGTCGGCCCCAAAAGGTTATTGGGCAAACATGACAAGTATAAATAGAGATCGGGAAATCTCTATTTGGATCACTTCAGAACTCACACTTCCTTCACTCGGAAAGTGGCGCACATGTGAGGAGGAGGATCAACTGCTAAGAGGAGTCTATCTCTTGTACTTTGGTTGTACTTTGGTTGATATTTGGTTGTGCTATTGCTCTATCTATCTCTGAGGAAGTTGTGGGGTTTTTCACCTTAGGGTTTTCCCCACGGAAACTCTGTGTGTCTATTGTCTCTCATGCTTTTGCTTCTTGTGATGATTGACATGCTTGTTATAATTGATATGCATTGATATACTGTACATGTTATTCTCTCAGTAAAGATCCTAGAGTATCTTGAATTAATGCTCAAAATTTAACACTTTGCAGAAGAAGGGTAAGAAATTCGTATGGGATCAAAAATGCCAAGAGAGTTTTAATAAGTTAAAAGAATTATTAACAAACACACCCATTTTAAAATTGTTGATCCTAACAAAGACTTCGTTGTATGCACTGATGCGTGCAATGATGGACTTGGTGGGGTCTTAACTCAAGAAGGTCATGCTATTGCTTTTGAGTCTAGAAAGTTAAAAATCCACCAAAAGAACTATGCAACTTAAGATCTTGAGTTGGCAACCGTGATACATGCACTGAAAATGTGGTGCCATCACTTGATTGGAAGAAAGTTTGTACTAATGACAGATAATAAGGGTTTAAAATACTTGTTGGATCAAACAAATCTAAACGCAAGGCAAGCTGGGTGGTTAGCTTTCCTTAGTGAGTATGATTTCGAAATTCAACACATTAAAGGAATTGACTGTTCAGAACCATAGATTCATCAACCTTGGAATTGACTATTCTAGGAACTGAGTAGAACCCTAGATTCATCATCCTTAGAATTGACTGTTCCGCAGAAGAAAAAAGAGCTTTCATCAAGTTGTGTAAAGAATATAAAGATGTTTTTTCCTGGACTTATGGCGAGCTGAAAACCTTTGATACTATCATTATGCATCACAACATACCTATGAAGCCAGAAGTTAAACCATACCAACAGAAACTGAGAAAGATGCACCCTAGTTTGGAGCCCTCTGTTAAAAAAGAATTAGAAAATCTATTAACAGCAAGAATTATATTCCTTTTTAGACACACCCAATGGATAGAAAATCTAGTACATGTCCGTAAAAAGAATGGTGAAATCAAACTCTGTGTCGATTTCAGGAATCTCAACAGGGCTTACAAAAAAGATAATTATCATGTTCCTCCCATGGAATAGATTTTACAAAAGGTAGTTGGGTCAGAAATGTTTTCCCTCTTTGATGGTTTTTCGGGTTACAACCAAGTCATGGTTTCTCTATATGACCAACTCAAAACATCCTTAAGAACCCCCTGGGGCACCTTCGCCTACAGGTAAATGCCCTTCGGGCTAATAAATGTTGGGGCCACATTTTCGAGAGCTATGGATATAGCTTTCATAGGTTTAATGCATAATTATGTCGCAGTATATCTAGATGACATTACTATATATTTCAAGAAACTACATGAACATTTATCTGCTTTGAAACAGGTTTTTGAACGCTACAGGAGATATAGAATATCACTGAACCCCAAGAAGTCCATATTTGCAGTGATAGAAGGTAAGCTTTTAGGTTTCATTGTTTCCAAAGAAGGTATGATAATTGATTTGGAACGCACAGATGCTATTTCAAAGATTGCTTTTCCTGGCTCGCGCAAATCCATGCAGTCATTCCTTGGAAAGATCAATTTTGTACGCAGGTTTGTTCCTAATTTTGCACAGATTGTTAAGCCTTTGTAGCAATTAGTTAAGAAAGATGTACAGTTTTGTTGGTCACGGGAACAGAAAGATGCGCTTGTTGAAATTCCCAGGGCTATTACATAAGCTCCTGCCCTGATGTCTCCTTATTTTAGTAAGGATTTTATTTTTTATACTTTCGCTACCGATTTTTCTTATGTAGATGTTTTGACACAGAAGCATGAGAGCGATACTGAAATTCCAATTTCCTTCATGAGCTCAACATTTAAGGGAGCCAAACTTAATTACTCCCACATTTATAAGTAGGCTTATGCAATGTACAAGTCTATTAAACATTACAGGCCCTACTCGTTGAAATCTAAAACAAAGGTAATCGTGCCATATACAACCATAAGAAACGTGTTGATCCAGAAAGAACTGGGTGAAAAGAGGGCCCATTGGATGACTGCTTATCTAGAAATCAGACCAGTGAAAATCGTAAAAGGACAAGGTTTGTGCCTACTTGTTGGTTGGTCGAATGACCCAGTACAGCAACAGACTGAGTGGGAGCAGGAGGAAGAACTCCGTACAGGTTTTGTTAATACAATAGACACTCCGACATCTGAATGGTATGACCATATCAAGTTTTTTGTAAACCATGGGTTTGCTCCCGAATCTTTAGACTTCAAAAAATGCAGAGCCTTAAGATTGAAGTCTGCTTCTTATCAATTCATTAATGGAGTCTTGTTTAGAAAAAATTAAGATGGAGTCTTTCTTAGATGTTTGGAGAAAAGTGAGACTGATGACATTCTTTTCCAATTTCATGCAGGACCTGCTAGAGGTCATTTATCAGGTGATACCACAGCACACAAGATTCTTAGGGATGGATATTATTGGCCTACTCTGTTTAAAGATGCTTATGCTTATGTCAAGAGGTGTGAACCATATCAAAAGTGTGCAGGGAAATTCAAGAAACCTGCCTTTCCTCTGCAACCAATCACAATCCAGTTCCCTTTTCAGCAGTGGGGATTGGACTTTGTTGGTCCCATTAATCATACCTCCTCCCTTCAACATAGGTATATCCTTACAACAACTAACTACTTTACCATATGGGTAGAGGCAGTCCCCCTTAAGCAATGCAACACGAACCAAGTAATCTCTTTCCTTGAAAGTCAGATCTAATCACTCCAAAGGCAGCTATTGGGAATTCTCCCTACTATTTGGTCTATGGCAAGGAGGCCATTCTTCCATCCAATCTTACCATTCCATCACTACAGTTAGCCCAGTCTATTGAAGAGAATGATTCCTCCCCTCACCAGCAGAGGATTGATACTTTGCTTAAGCTAGAGGAAGATAGAGAGGTGGCTAAAAATAAGTTATATCATCATCAGCAAATGGTTGAGAGATGGTTTGATGAAAAATCCTCTTCTGACAAGGAATTTTTCAGTGGGAGATTTGGTGCGGAGATGGGATAAACAACACAAGGACAAGAACCAGTATACCAAATTCCAATGCCTTTGGCTCGGGCCTTTCATTATTATAGAAAAGATTGGCCCAAGTACAGTTCGGTTACACACATTGGAGGGGGTCATTGACACCTATCCAGTGAATGTTTCACTGCTTTAAAAGTATTTTGTCTAAACAGTCTGATGCACTTTGTACATAAGTTTGGTGTGCTTTGCATTTTCTTTGTTTTGAATGGTTTTCTTTTATTTGATTTGTTTTTAAATAAACCCACACATTTGGTTATGGTTGGTGGTTAGTTTGTCTTAAAGTTAAACTAGCTAAAGTTTTAGGGTGTTCTGTCGGTCTTGGTTTTCCTCATCCTATGTTAGAATTTGTTTTACAAAGAGTAGATGGTCATCAGTGGCATAAATCTGATTGATACCTTTCCACCTTGGTCATTATCTTATACATGCTTCATTTGTTTAATTGAGACTCTGGAAAATGACTGACTTATGTCTTATGTTTCACATGTGTAATACAACATATCTCAATAACCTAGAAAAACTTTATCTTCTCTGGATCCTATCACAGTCACCTTGAAAAATAACGATCACTTAGTAATTGTGGATTGCAAGTGGGGGGTCTTGTTCCAAGCCATCCCATTAGGTTCATAGATGTGAGTTGAATGACATATTCACACCAAGCCACCAAACTTGGAAGATGGCTTTCAGTTTACTGAAAGATGGAAGATCCTATTACAGGTCGTTCCATTCATGATCTGCAATACATCAGTGAGCAACGCCGCTATCATATGGTCACCAAGCCATGGTGGTGTCCTGCAGTCCACACCATAATAAACTGTCTGTTTTATTTTCTTTATAATACAATGTTGTACATAAGGACAGGGGGATCTTATTACAAGCCCTCCCTTCCATGATCATGGGTTTGATGTTGGACTGAAATTATCATTATGTGGTCATCACGCCATGATAATTGCTTTCAGTATCATAGCTAGAAGACAAGGAGTCTCATTACTGAGCTAGCTTGTTTAGTTTCCAGGTCAGGTTTGTGAATGGCACTGCCAAAATCTGATCACCAAGTCAGGGCAATGGTCTTATGCCAACAACGTCTTATGTTCAGCTTTCTATTTTCAAAAAAAAAAAAATAGAAGAAAAGAAAGGAGAAAAGAAAAATAATAAAATTATGTTAATAAGGTAATTAATAAATCAAGGTAGTTTGTGATTTGGATATCCAGAGTATTATGAAGTTTCCCCCAAGGTTCATCTAAAGCTGTCTTCCTGTGAATCACATATTGACAAAAGGTTTCCTGTTGTTTCCTGAATCTCCTTATCATATTTTCATTATCTCTAATTTGATCAAGGATGGGAATATATCAATCTTTTCCTAATTATGCCTGTTGATTGTCTCTCGTAAACATCTTCTAAATATTTCAGGCTGGAAATCAGCGGGCTGACATACTTTCCTTGACTGAAGGTTTTGCAGAGATAACTGGTCCTTCCCAGCCAGTCGTCATTTGTTGTAGGTACAACAGATCCCATGATTCATGCTAATCATGGGAGCCCCTTTATTGTAAATATAGAGGTAATTAGGTAAGTTTTGAATTTTGGTTTGCTATGGCATATAACCCTTTGTTTGGATTGCTTAGTTATCATTATTATTTCCTTTGAAAATTTCTAAGTTTCTGGTTGTTTTCTTTATTTGCAGAAAACCTTAGATTTTGCCCAAAAATCATTTTCTTACTGCAAATCCTGAAATCCCAAAACCTGAAATCTTAAAATTCTGAATTACGGGAATCGTTTTTTTTTCATTTGGGAATTCGTCAACCTGAAACCTGCAACCCGAAATTGCGGGTTGCGGAATGACCATGTAAATATTTTAAAGTTTTCAACCCGAAACCTGAAATTTTAGATTTCGAGTTGCGGAAATTCGTTAAGTCAATAAATTGCATTGTGTGTTTCCGAAACCCGCAAACCGTAAATTGTGGATTCCGGGTTGTGGAAAAATTTATTTGATTTTGAAATTTGTTTTTGTTTCCGAAACCCAGAATTTCGGGTTGCGGATTTTGGAAACACGTTTGTTTATTTTGTAAAATTTCTAAAACCCAAAACCCTCAAGCCGGAATTTTGGATTGCGGATTTCGGGAATTTTGAATAAACATTAGTTTCAAACTTGATCCCGCATCCTGCAGGGGCTAATCCTAGCCATCCATTTCTTTTAAATCTACGGCCCATATTTGATTCGACCGGAAAACCCATAAATATATGATTTTTCTATTTTTCGTTATCATTTTTATTGTCGAAAATTTACACGATTACGTGGATTTTACTGCCATTTTCTTACTAGGGTCACCTTCTCGGTTTTTCAGTTGATTATCTGGTTGGTTTGCAGTCATTTTCGCATTTGTTATTTGTGGTTTTCCTGTTTATGGTTTGGTTTTGATTTTGCTTATTTATTTTCCAGAATTTCCCAAGCCTCGTCAAAATTTCTCACAATACTCGATCCAGGGAACTTAACAAAGACTCACTGACCAAAGACCCCAATTTTGGTTTTTTCTCAAACACCAGTGAAAGAGTCACTGAAACCTATCAAATGGACTAGGCAAAAATATATTCAATCTTTGACAACGATGACCTCTCAGACATCAAAGAAGACCGACCTGCTTATGAGAGAATTAGGGCTCCAAATCCATGCCATTGTTGCTCGCCCTGCTGTCCTACCTTACATTGATCCTATTAAATGGATTGTTGAAAATTCCAACCCTAAGGAACGGTCGTTTAATGACAGTGCGAGGTCACAATTGACTACCTTTCACTCTAAATTTTTCAGCAGAGTTTTTTCTCTCAAATCGGCTGCACAAATCCTGAGTCCTGAGTTCATCTCTTCGTCCAAAACCAGATACAATTTTGATGAAATGAAGAAGCCCGGCAGCAAATTCAACTTCTAGAAGAAGTTAAAATTGATGATGTGGAGCAGTTGATCAGGAAATCGGTTTCCTTGGAATGTAAGATCCAAGTATTTATCTGAATTTGGCATAAGATGGTGAAGAATGAGATGGAAACATTCGAATGCAATGCCCAGCTGGGGCTTGAGTCAGCCAATTACCCAATTATAGATGAGTTTTTAGAGATTTGGAACAGATGGCAAGAGTTTTTAGGCCATTAGATTAGTTTTGATTTTGTAATCCCGGTTTGCAGGAATTTACTGTTTGTATTATGATTTTGTAATCCCGGTTTGTGGGAATTTACTGTTTGTAATATGATTTTGTAAACTCTTATTTAAAGAGATGATCCCTTGTAGACAAGGGAGGATGGAACTTGGATACAAAAATTTGCAGGAGAGGTTGGAGATGCTCTGTTTTGATACAAGCTTGTAGTTTCTTTCAAACTGGTTATTGAATACAGTAAAGTTATTTTTCAGATCCACTTTTGTCTTTTGTCAAGTTTATTTCATGGGGGCTTCACTCAATAAACAGCTATTATAGCACGTTCAATCGTGGCATATGAAACAATACCCCTAATTTCACTAAATATTGGAAAATACCTTCCAAAATCATTTTTTTAACCCCCTCCCAATATGCCTTCCCAATTTAAAAAACCCCCTATTTTCACTAGATATTGTATGTATCAATTTTTTCATTAACATTTTTTATACCCCTTTATATTTCTACCTAGTATATTGATATGATACCCCTCTTATGACCCCACATGCATTCTACAATGCACCTTGCTTCTTTCGATGTATATCGTGGATGCACATTACTTCACCCACAATGCAATTACTCAACCACATATCATTATGATTTGCAACATCTAATGGTCTAATGAAGAGATAGGAGATCACTTCTTGTATGTCACTAGAGCCAATACACATAGTACAACATTTAGATTGCATGTTGCAGTTCCCCAATCGTTGACTAAGCCTATTGTGGGCTAGGTATCCAAGCCCCCAGGGCCTGTAACAAGCTCTAGGAGGCTAACTAAACCTCCCAAGGCCTGTAATAGGCATGAGTGGTTGGGTATTCAAGCCCCCAAGGCCTATCGAGGGCCTATAACAGGCCCTGGAGGCTTAAAGCCTCCCAAGGCTATTGGTAACAACTGGCTGAGTGCTATTGGTAAAAATTGGTTGTCAATGACTAGTGTCTCTCGACTATGATCGACTAGAAACCCACTTCACCACGAAACCCCTGGCCTCAATCATGCCTCAAAATGCGATTTCCCTGCGTACTGGTAAGCCCGAGCCTTGACTCAACCCAATTTCTCATCTGGTCGTGATCCTGCCATCTCCATTTGGAGAATATTTGTCAACCCGCCCATATAAAAAAGACCCCAAAGTATTTTTGTATTGTTACATTAAATAAAAATCCCTTTGCCCCTTAATATATATGCAATATAATTTTTAGGTTTTCATGAATATTTAATACCGCAATATATTGCCTTCTAGTGAAGTCCCCGTGGTTTATTTGATGAATGAGATTTCTCCAAGTTGTTTATCTGACACTGTTTTAATCTTTGCAATTTATTAAACATATCAATCTACAGTTATGGTTTATCATTACTCATGATTCATGTGTTCATAAGGGTTTTAAAGAGTTTCTTCTATTAAAATCTTTTATCGATTTCTGCAAATGATTCTTTAAGTTACAAATGGTGTTAATTTTTCAATTAACATATCAAGTTACAAATGGTGTTAATTTTTCAATTAACATATCAAGTTACAAATCAAGTCTTGAATGTTTAACAAACTCAATTTGCCATTAGTCGATTTTCATTAATTAATTACAACTTGAGCTGAACAAACCACTAAACCTGTTATACATTTTTGTGTAATTGATAAATGATCTGTTTATTCACAAATCAAGCTGATCTGCACCTTTTCCAAAACACCTTCTTAGAATAGATCTAACATAGCTTAGAGTCCTTTAAGTACATTAGTGTTTACAGACTTTCACACTTAGGTTTTCTTCATTTGAAAACTAATCCTTTGGATCAAGACCTACCAACTCTTAGAGTTCCAACGGAGGCCAAATATCTGTGGGATATTACTACACCAAACGGGATGGGGATAGAACTGTCCTTTCATAGGGCCTTTCGAAGCCTTTCAATCTGGGTTTTCACCCTCTAGTAAGAGCTTAGGAACCTAATTCCAGCACTTTGGATACCCTGCACATCCAAGGCCTCAACAGGACCTCATCGAAAAATCCTGTCCACCCAAGCTGATAATCAAGTAGGTTGATACCAGATGTGCACAGACTAAAGAACGGATTCAACAGCTGGAATACATTCAGATTTCAGAGGTTGAAGAATTCAGCAAGAAGCCTGCCAGTCAAGGGATAAATATCCACCTTTTCCTACGTACATGGCATAACATCAAGAAAAATGAGATCGAGTCTTTCACATGTAACACTCAGTTGGCACTCAAGTTGTCCAAGTATCTGGAAGAATTGTTAGATGTATGGGCCAAGTGGCGAATTTCCCTTGGCCATTCTTATATTAGAAACATTTCAAAAATCCCTATTTTATGGGGGATATATCCGATGTAATTCAATTTAATTATTATTTAAAGGGTAGAGATATCATAGGGGAAGGGGGGTAAATCGCCAAAGAATAACTGGAGACGCTTTGTTTCTATTGAGACATTATAATTTATTGCAAGCTTAATGAATTGCAGTCAATTTCTCTTCGTTATCTTCTTTGTATAACTTGTCAAATTTCTTTGATAATTTCTTATTTTTCACCTTGATTATTAAATTAACTATGTTCTATATTTGCAATTTAATGAATGCATCCGATATGTAGGTTTGATTTATATGAACTTACAATCTAGATGTTGTTATGTGTTAAGTGAATTTATTTATTTAACTCATTTAGCTATTTCTGCAAATGATAAATAGTTTTAATTTCATTACTACTAGTTTGTCAATTGGCAGGGAATAAAAGAACACTCTCACATGTGCTTAACTCTTTAGATAAGATCATTCAATTGTTATTGTTTATTTTATTTAAATCTGGTTAATATAGATCCAATTCATATGTCTATTTATTGGTGAAATGCTTAACTAAATTTCTAATCTGATTGTTCTGCACATCAATACCTCTTTCTTAATTTAGATCCAACTTACTTAGATTTTCCTTAAGCAAACACTACTTACCTTTAGACATAGAAGACATTTTTATCTTCCTTTATAGGAATACATATCCATTAGGATCAATCCACTTAAGTGATAGCGGTGGCCTAATATCTCTGTGATTCAACCACACCAAACAGTCTGGGGATAGAACTGTTCTTGCGCAAAGTTGTTTGAATTTTTCAAATTGGGCTGTCACCCTCTGTTTCTTTCCTTGGAAAACATTCCAGCACCTACATACCTAGGGATTCAACAAATGGCACTAGAAGGAGGGCCATGACCATTCATGCCTAGACAAAACACCAGTAGACCTCCTCTAGCAAGAATACCGGTTGTTACCAGGAACCAAACTCAAGAATCCACATCCACAGAACAACCATTCCAAGATCCAATTTTAATACTTGCTACTCCTGTAACAAGACAAGAAACCACTAGGCCTCAAATTATCTTTATATCACCTACTAGAGGGCCTCTCACCCTTGAGCAATTGAGAAAAAGTGCTCATGATATCACTGCTCGGGTTGAAGAAAGACTTGAAGACCATTGGACCCTGAGACAAATATTATCCCAACAGCGTCAAGCCAACAATTCTTGGATTGAAATTGACAATCAAAATTCTGATAATCAGAACACAGATAATCAAAATATAGGTGATCTGAACACAACTTGACTAGAACTCTTTCCTGACTTCCACATCGATTCATTATTTCAAGAAACAGATCAAGATTTGCAAATCCCACAACCCAACGTTGCAACAGGTGGACCACCACCAACACCTCCTTCATCATCATCATCCTCATCTGAGGAACATCAGACAGTGATTCATCCTCCAATTCTTCCTATGAGGATATACCCATGGAAGAAGGCCAAAATAGACCTTGGCTAGACCAAGATGCAATATTCATTGTTGGGGATCAACATAGAATTCCTAAAAACCAAGAAAAGTGGCTTCCTAAATGTAATCCCGATGAAAAATCACCTACACTGGACCATATTAAAACCTTCATGTAGGCCATTAGGCTTAGGAGTGCCATACATGAATATGTAGTTTGCAGGTTTTTCCCTTACACTTTTGAGGGGAAAGCATATACCTGGTATTTTTCCCTGGAAGCCCGATCCATCTCTTCATGGGATGATTTTGAAAAACATTTTATCCAGAAATTTGGAGACGACAAAACCCCCGAGGATCTAGTTATAGATCTGTCTTCAATGAAAATTAAGGGGAAAGAAAGGGTTAAATATTACAACCAAAGATTCTCATACCTGAAGAATAGAATCCCTACCATTGTTCTCCCTGCCGAAGAACTATTGGTTGCATATTACATTAAAGGTCTACCTATCCCCATTGCTATGTGGGTCAAAAGAGCACACAAGGATAACTTGCAGGATGCTTTTGCTGAAGCCATCCAGGTAGAAAAGGACATGTTACGTTTAAAATATAACCCTGACACTTGAACTGAAAAACCTTATTCCTCCCGCAAGAAACAAGAGAACCCTCCTAAACCCACTGTGCAGAACAAGGATCCTTTTGAAATGAATGACATGAAAACATTTCTTCAAAAGATCTCTAATGAAATGGTAGACTTGAAAAATACCAACCCTGAAAACCAAACCAATAACAGGGGATTCAATAGACCGCCTTTTATGACACCTTACCAACCCCCACAGAATCAAGTCCCACCTAATCCTAATGAGGGGTTAAATTCTGAAGAAATATTTTTAAAGCTTTGGTTGTTGAATCTCACAATCCTACTGATCACCATGATGAAAACCAAAAAGAGAATCAGGATCCTGAACCAGCAGATGAAGGGGAAGACCAAGAGGTCAACACTGTCAGTTACTTTTTAGAATTCCCTATGGTGGAAGAGGAGGATGAGCCTGAGACTGTTTTTAATGTCCAACATCCTTATAATACAAGAAGAAAAGGACAGTGTACATAGGAAGCTTCCCCTTCGACATCTACCCCAAACAAAGGCAAAGCATCAACACAGAAAGAAACTTTCATTCCTGAGATCGAATATAGTTTAATTGATGACTTGAAAAGGGTGAAGGCCAACATATCTCTTTTTGAACTTTTGAAAATCCCTGCCATGAGAGACAATCTTCCTAAATTCATGATTGTGAACAAACCTAGGGAAGTTAAAAACAACAACTTAGAGACATATTCCAAACCTGTTAGCCAAAATCCTGGTTGAAAGAAAACACCCCTATCTTGCTCACTTTTGAGATTTTCAATAGGAATGTCCATAACTACATGATAGACTTAGGGGCTTCATCTAATGTGATGCACTTATCTGTCTGCAAAAATCTAAATGCATATTGGGAACATTGCCCTACCCAAATAGTTCAACTTGATCGATTAAAAGTTAGGGTAGTAGGAGAGTTGAAGAATATTCTTCTGACACTATTCGTTGATCCAAGAATCCACCAAACTATCGACATAGTTGTGGCCGATATCCCTGAGACATATGGAATGTGGCTAAGTAGAGATTGGTCAGAAAAGCTTAAAGGCTATTTTGCTACTAACTGGTCCCATTTGTTGCTTCCTTATAATGGAAGACCTAATAGAATCAAAATCAGCAGGGAACCATACATGAAACAAATTGTCACTGATTTGAATGATTCTAGTGAGCCTGCTACTTATTTTAGCTCACACATAGAACACTACACTTTTGACACATTTTTCAGGGATTTACCTACAGATTCAGTACCTGCCGAGAATATTCAGAATCAATCCCAAATTGTTAATTTTACTTCTGTCCCATTCTCTGGTTCCGTTGTACATAATGTATATAATGTGAATACTAATTTTAGGATAGATTCAAATGCATGGACTTTGTTTTTTGATGGGTCGAGATCTAAATATGGAGATGGTGCAAGATGTGTCTTAATAGACCCAAAGGGGACCAAAATAATGATTGCATGCAGACTAGAAATTGAGTGTACCAACAATATTTTTTAATACAAGGCTCTTGTTCAGGGACTCGGGAAGGAAATTGACCTGGGCGCTCAGGTAATTGAATGCTACGGGGATTCTGAAATTATTGTAAAACAGGTGAGAAATAAAATCCATTGTATATCTCCTCGTTTGATTAATTATTAGAATCTTGTAAGGGATCTGACTAATTCTTTTACTTCATTCAATATCAAGTCAGTCCCTAGGTCCCAGAATTTTGATGTAGACTTATTGGCTAACACTGCCTCCAGATTGATTTCTCCAGAAGACTTGCCTCCTAATACTTTCTCTATTGAGTTAATTTACAAACCTTCTATCCCTGATAATGTAACTAGTTGGAAGGTTTTTGATGATGATCAACAGATCTTAGATTTTCTCATAGCCTGAGATACTTTCCAAGATATAGCAATAGATGAGGCTGATCATGAGAAGTCTTTATCTGATCATAATTTCCCTTCTAATCTCATTCCCAAGTCAGTCATAAATATGGAACCTTACATATAGGTTTAGGCTTCCCCGCTGTTATGTTGCATTTGAACCTTTTGCCATCTGAATTCGCCATAGGGTCGAACCTACTGGATATTGGTGTGTTAGCCATCTCTTTATGCATTGTGCACCAGTTCGACAGTAGAGCCTACCTAACATGGGTCACCCTAATCAGCACCCTTATGCCATTTTAGTTCCCATGCTGAGTTTTCCTCATAGGCTCGGGAGCCTTTTTAGATTTACCATGACTTTGAGAAGAAGCCTCATATATTTCTTCCTCATATATTTCTAGCCATCCCTGATAAGGCTCCCATCTTTGTGTTCAAGTTGCATATGCATTTGTTATGATCCCGCTTGCGCTAATTATCATGATGCCAGATTCCACGCTTTTAGCTCATTGTATAAGCCTCCATCTCTAATCTCATTTTCGCTAAGCCTTGTATCATTTTGCCTTCGTAATTTGACACCTTTTACTTGGAGGAGACACAACCTGAGTGTCCTTTTCTTGCTCGTGTTCCTTGCATTAGACATAGCTTTGTTCCATGCGCTTGGAGCTAGTTTCGCATGTCCCTGACACTTGTCTCCTCCCATTACGAGCATTCTTCTACCTTTACTTCGAGCTCATTAAAAACAGTAAGTAGGTTACGAGCATTCTTTCACCTTTCCTTCGAGCTCGTTAAAAACAATAAAGAGGCTATGAGCATTCTTCTACTTTTACTTCGAGATCGTTAAAAACAGTACGTAGGTTACGAGCATTCTTCTACCTTTACTTCGATCTCGTTAAAAACAGTAAGTAGGTTATGAGCATTCTTTTACCTTTACTTCGAGCTCGTTAAAAACAATAAGTAGGTTTTGAGCATTTCTTCCATCTTCACTTCGAGCTCGTTAAAAACAGTAGTGTTATAGGTCAAATCTGCACTTCTCCATCCGTGATCACCTTGAGCTGTCGATCACACAAAAGGACAACTTGGATTGAAGAGCATGATAACCTCAAATGAGACTTTGACTTGACTCACCTTCCTGCAAGCTGACAAAACCCTAAAAAATATCATATTTTGGCATGGGCGCTACTGTTCTTAAGAAAACCAGCGCATATGCCCTACTCTGTAAGCTATATAGTAGCACACACCTCCTGGTATGCGCTACTCTACTTCAGTAAACTAGCACACAGCATCAAAAAGTGGCAAACGCTAGTTGTTAAACACTATAGTTGCATGTTGGGCGCTACTCCACTGTGAAATAGTTGCGCACATCTTAAAATATGATCAAAAAAATATGAATTTGACGAATTGGGATTAGTTGCAATTGGTTTCCCAACTTCCCCAACTTCCCCTTCAACCACATCTTCGGAGTGCATGGAGAGTGGTCGAGTCTTGCATTGCCACCCTATCCATCTCCTCATGTTCTCTCTCCCTCCAAATAAGTACCATCCTGCCACAAAAATGTCAATTTTTAGCATCTCGGCACTTTTTTTAACATGTTCATGGGTGTGCACTACTGTATAAGCCACACAGTCATGCATGGGCACTACTGTGTATAAGCATAGTAGCGCATACCTCCAGTATGCGCCACTTTTCCTACTGCAGAGTAGCGCACACGCTTCTGACGATGTGAACATGGCCTTAAAATTGATTTTTAGCTCAAAAATTGACAAATGAACAATGGAAATGCAAGTTAGGATGAATTAAACTTACTTGGTGGAGGCAAAATGTCGATTGGTTGCTTGAGTTGATCGCCATGGAGGATTGAAATCCAAGGGTTTGCTCCCAATTTTTCTTTCCCTACAAAACCAAAATGAAATTTGAGTTTTAATTTTGAAATTACATATATGAGTTTGTTTTTAAATTTTTACCCACTTTGGTAAAATCTCTATAGTTGCAAATTCTACCAATTTGTTCTATTTAATCAATTAATAGCTACATGTGGTACTAAGGTAATTTCACCCAATGGTTCTCATTTTTTCACTAAAATTTTGTAGGATCAATCCTTTAAGACTAATTTTCTTAATGATAGACTTTCTCAACTAGCTCATAGTTAAAATTTACATATCATTTAAGATTTTTTGTCGTGATTACTAACATATTTGTTGAAGTCCTAGTTTTGGTAGATCATGAGTCATGATCCTAGAAGTTGTCATTTAAGTCATTTTAAGCTCTTGTTTGGACTATTTAAACCTAAACAAGATCGTCGAGCAAACTTGTCCTCTTCAAGCTCGTTAAATTAATTGAAGGCTCATCCACTCAGGTATAGAATTACCCCTTTTCCGGGCCTTGGTGGATAAATTACAGAAAAGGTATACTCTAGGTATACTTTTGTATGCGCTAGAAGAGTTCTTCTTCCATTGTTTTATACTTTTTCGAGGGAGGAGACTAACTTTACGAAAAAGGACCTTTCGGAGCATTTCTTTAGGGTTTTCAGGCTCTCTAAACATGAAAACACCAAGTGAGCATTCACCTACTCGGGCTCGATGTGAAATCCACAAGATGGTAAATAGATGACTGTTTAAGTTTTTCAACTCTATAAACAAGAAAACACCGCCGAGCACAGACCAATCCGGGCTCAATATAAAATCCATGGATAGGTGTAAAGAGGATTGTTTAAGTTTTTCAGACTCTATAAACAAGAAAACACCGACAAGCATTAACCTACTTGGGCTTGATATTAAAATTCACGACTAGGTGTATGGAGATATTGTTTAAGTTTTTCAGACTCCTTAAAATTGAAAACACCTGTGAGCAGGAACAGATCTCGGCTCGATATTAAAATCCACGGATCAGTAATATAGAGTAATCTTCTATCTCTTCTTCGAACTCTGTAAACAATGAAGAAGGTCCTGAGTCTTCCTCCCATGGGCTCATTAAACTTTTTACATGGTTGGATCTATTGAATTTTCATTCCTTCTTGGACTCATTAAAACAACAAGAAAGGTATTCTTTTATCTAAAAAGAATAAGGGATGAGAAAGATGTATCATATCTTCAGTGTCAAAGGCAGTTCAGTCAGTTCTATCCTCGAACACAGCAGCTACTTGAGTCTATCATGTTGGTTGGGTTTAGTTTTTGACTTTAGGGTGAACCTGATCTCTGAGTTGCTTACTCCCCCGGTTGGTTATTCTTCCAACCATATGGAGGGTCTGCTAATGTCTCCTACATTACAGTCTTATATCATTTTCCCCATTTTGTTGAAAACTTCCTAAGTCACTTTGTGTCATGCTCATTATTCAAGGATATAACCTGTGTCGACCATTCTGCAGTTTACCTTGACCTCATGTCGCGGCCACCCTAGTGTCAGTCTTGTTACATATATTACTACATATTAGCTCATACCAGTTGAGTGTCCCTCATGTTGGATGATGGAGGATGCCTTAAGGCCTCCCTTCCAACGAACTTCTTCCCATCGACATCAACTCATTTTGCTCTGGGAATGAAGTTTAGAGTTTTGGTTAGTACCTTGGAGATTACAGTCACCAGTGGCAATTTTCCTCGCTATTGAATTATGAGAATACATCAATGTCTCTTATTCGACAGGATCCTCAAGTGTTCGACTCCAAGGCCACTTATTCACACTTGTTGGATCGTACTAGGTACCTTGTGCCCCATCATCATTATTGGTGGAAGTCCTCGCGTTTGTTAACGGTATACATCAACGACTGGTAATCAAACGATACCCCCCATGTTCGACTATCAGTTCATCTATTCACATGGTTAGGATTTGTACCTTGGGTTGTTTTGGATGAAGACCTTGGGATGTTGATGACATTACCTCATTATGTTATCACCCAAGTTGCGCAAGACTGAGCCTCACTTATATTCAGCTCTCCATGAGACATAGATCCAGTTTATTGTTATGGCTATGATCTCTTAGTTTGACATGGATCCACGCTTGTATTTCAAGTGGCCATGCTATATATACATCTCCTCGTTATGTATCGGAGATCATGTTGTATCAAACTTTACATCTATATGATGTCAAGATTGTAATTGCTCGCTGACCTTGATCTTTGTTTCAGGTGTTTCTGTGACTTGGTCCTGCAGTTTCTTGCTCCTCCTCTGGCTTTGAATTATAATGTATTTCGGCCATCGTTTCCCTCTAACCTCACACATAAGGGGGCATCTGTTATAGGTCGAATCTGCACTTCTCCGTCTGTGATCACCTTGAGCTGTCGATCACACAAAAGGACAACTTGGATTGAAGAGCATGTTAACCTCAGATGAGACTTTGACCTGACTCACCTTCCTGCAAGCTAACAAAACCCTAAAAAATATCATATTTTGGCATGGGTGCTACGCTTCTTAAGCAAACCTGCGCATATGCCCTACTCTATAAGCTATAGAGTAGCGCACACCTCCTGGTATGCACTACTCTACTTCAGTAAACTAGCGCACAGCATCAAAAAGTGGCAAACGCTAGTTGTTAAACACTGTAGTTGCATGTTGGGTGATACTCCACTGTGAAATAGTCGCGCACATCTTAAAATATGATCAAAAAAATATTAATTTGACAAATTGGGATTAGTTGTAGTTGGTCTCCCAACTTCCCCAACTTCCCCTTCAACCACCTCTCGACCTGAACTGCCTACCTTGTCCTATAAATACAAGGAGGATTGAAGAGAGGGGTTAGACAAGAGAGCCATAAAGAGACTCTTCTTATATGAGAAGCTTGTATTGAAGGCGGTTATGCTGGAGAAAATTTGAAGTCAGAGAGGAGCAAGAGCCTAGGATCAGGTTGCATGAGCATGCTGCAAAGTTAGGTATACTTTGTATTATTCATATGTTTTTGACAATAAAAGGTTGAAACATCTTTCTCATCCCAAATCAAATGCTTAATGGACTATGTATTTGTTTGGATCAATGTTGGTTAATGCTTGACATTTGAATTTTTTTTTTTTTTTTTTCCAAGAAAAAAAAGCGTAATTTTATTTCAAGCCGAAGTGATACAAAATTACATTCTGTAGGTGCATAAGCACCTCCGAGTCAAGACCATAGGTCTACAAAAAAATAAAAATAACAACAATATTGTTACATAAGTTTCTAGGAAATAGGGATTTTATAATAATCCTCTAATTTCCCTTTCTTCTCTCTCTTCTTTGATTTCACTTCTGTCCATCCCCCCTGCTGGGGTAGCTTGACATTTGAATTAATTTTCAATTCCATCATTATTATATTAGCAAAGATACGCTGAGAAAGGTCTTTGTGTTGCAGGTTTATTGGACGGGAGATCGAGCAGAGGATCGAGCGCAAGATTGGACAAAATCTAGGATCAAACTTCATTCACAAGGTATGTGCTCAAGGTCTCTAATCTATTTCCCCTTATAAACGCTTCTGTAATGCAATTAGTATGTTTACTTGTCACCCCCTTAAGTTGATAGTGTCTATTTCCTCACTATAGGGTAGTATTTCCCGCCAACAATAAGGAAGTTATGAGCATTTTTCTATCTCGTTAAAAACAGTAAGGAGGTCACGAGTTTACTTTTTCGGGCTCGTTAAACCTTTACAAAAAAGATCCCTATGGAGTTCTTTTAAGCCCTTTTCAGACTCCTTAAAGAAGAAAAGTTTGTCGAGCATAGTTATCTTTTCGGGCTCGTTAAAATAATTGAACCAACATCCACTTAGGTATAGAATTACCCCTTTTCCGAGCCTTGGTGGATAACTTACGGAAAAGGTATACTCTAGGTATACTCTTGTATGCGCTAAAAGAGTTCTTCTTCCATTATTTTACACTTTTTCGGGGGAGGAGACTAACTTTACGAAAAAGGACCTTTGGAGTCACCTTTAGGGTTTTCATACTCTCGAAATGTGAAAACACCAAGCGAGCATTCACCTACTCAGGCTCGATGTGAAATCCACGAGATGGTTGATAGAGGATTGTTTAAGTTTTTCAACTCTATAAACAAGAAAACACTGCCGAGCACAAACCAATCCGAGCTCGATATAAAATCCACGGATAGGTGTATGGAGTTTTCTTCTAGGTTTTTCAGAATCCATAAATATGAAAATACCGTTGAGCATGCTTTAGTTCTTTGTCAAGCTCATTAAAAAATGAAAAAGGGAAGGGAAGGGAAGAATGTTAAAATATCTTTCAATATGATGGCAGCAAGTCAACTATCTCCTTGAACAAAGCACCTGTTTTGAGTCAATCAAACGAGTTGGGTTCTAGTGTTGGCCTTAGGATAAACCTGATCTCAGAGTTCTTACTCCTCCGTTTGGTTAGTCTTTCAATCATATGGAGAATCTGTTAATGTCTCCTACATTGTAGATTTGCATCGTGGTCTCTTTGTGTTAAAAGCTGCCTAATTCACTCTTGTGTCGTGCTCACCATTCAAGGATATAACCTGTGTCGGCCATTCTACAGTTGCCTTGACCTCATGCATCGGCCATTCCTTGGTGTTAGTATGTTTCATCATGTGTTCAATCCTACTCCAAATCATCTCATACCTGTTGAGTGTCCCTCGTGTTGGATGATGGAGGATGCCTTAAGGCCTCCCTTCCAATGGACTTCTTCCCATCAACTTCATCTCATTGTGCTATGGGAATGAAGTTTAGAGTTTCGGTTAGTACCTTAGGGATTGCAGTCATTAGTGGCATTTTTCGTCACTATTGGATAGGTGGGAATACATCAATATCTCCTATCCGATAGATTCTTCAAGTGTTCGATGGCAAGACCATTTATTCGCACTTGTTTGAATGTACTAGGTACCTTGAGTTCCATTTTCATTATTGGTGGACACCCTCGCGTTTGTTAACGGTATACATCAATGATCGGTAATCAAACGATTCCTCCCATGTTCGACATCAACTCATTTATTTGCATGGATAGGTTTGTTTTCTTGGGTTATTTTTGGATGAAGACCTTAGTATCCTCGATAGAATCACCTTATTTATGTTATCACCCAAGTTGCGCAAGACTGAGCAACACTCTTTTTTGGCTCTTGATGAGACATAGATCCAGCTTGTTCTCTATGGCTATGTTCTCCAGTTTTTAACATAGATCCACCTTGTATTTATGTGGCTATGTTTACAATTATGTTCCTCGTGGATCCACGCTTGTATTTTAGTGGCCATGATATATGCATCAGCGTTTGGATCATTATTGTATTCTCTTGGAGGTCATGTTCCGCTATTTGAACATGGACAGTTACCCCAAAGATGAGTTTGTATGGCATTGCCTTTTCTTTCAAGTACTTCATTTGAGCCTATGATTCTTGGTTTCTCCAGTTCCTCCACTTCCATGATTCAACTCTTTATTATTTATAATGTATTTCGGACATTGTTTCCCTCATTCCCTCTGACCTCATACATTAGGGGGCATCTGTTATAGCTTAAAATGACACTTCTCCGTCCGTGACGACACTTGCATCGCTTGGTCGCATGACGACAATTCTTGAGATCAAGTTTAGTCACACAACAGGACACTTGTGGATTGAAGGGTCATTAGGGACACTGAATATGGTTGAAATTACCTCACTCTTGGCCCATTTGATGGTTATAACCCTTAGGAATACTTTTTCAGACCAAACCACCTCCTGAAAATCATCAAAAAACCCTGTTTTTGGCCATTGTTTCATAAAAACGCTGGTATTAAATGCAATAGTAGCATTTTTCCCGTAAAATACTCTACTCTGCTTCATAAAAGTAGAGTACAAATGCTGGTTTGCAGTAGAAAAGTAGATTTTTTTCCTGAAACATTCAAAATCTTGAATTTTGGGCAATTCGAGTTAGTTTGGGAACTTCCTAATCGGTTATAACTACTTTTCCTCTCCTTTATTGATTATATAAGGAAGGTAGAAGGTCCATGAGAAGGGACCAAGCCCATAACAATGTTATGCTGGAGGAATGGAGATCCTCATCCCCCTCTCTTGTGACTCGGTTTTTGATAAACCCTATCACAACTGATTAGAGGTTGGGATCCTTGGAGAACAGAAGCAGGAGACCATGAATTTAGGTTTCATGAAGTGCCAATATTGAAGGAAGGTATAACTTTATGTACTTGCTTCATTCATTAATAAAGATCAGACATTCTTCCCTTTCCAAATATGACTTATTCATGTGTGTCTCAGATTTGATTACAGATTGCTTATAGTTTGATGTATTCTTATGTCATGAATGTCAGTCTTATATATGTAGTCAAATGTATTTGATAAAGGTATAAAGTTTTTCTGCAGGTGTGGGCATTGCGATACTGGATAGCATTGAAGAGCAAGGAAGGGAAGGCTTGGATCAACCTTCTTAATAAGGTACACATCCTCTTTAACCTTTATCTCTTTGCTTACTATTTGTACTTGCAGAACATTTGTAGGTCTATCTTTCATCCCTGAAGTTGGTAGTTTCTCCCCTGAACTATAGGTGTATTTCCCTCACAACAGTCGATAAGTCATTAAAACACTATAGACCCTACCTTCTGAAATCTCAAACTAAGGTTATTGTCCCCTATGCAGCCATCAGGAATGTTCTGATCCAAAAGGAGTTGGGTGAAAAATGAGCTCACTAGATGACATCTCTTCAAGAATATGACCTTGAGATCAGACCGGATAAAATTGTAAAAGGCCAAGGTTTGTGCTTACTCACTACTCAGTCCAACGACCTTGTACAGCAACAAATCGAGTGGGATTAAGAAGAAAGTACATCAGAAGGTTCAGTAAAGGTTATTACAACTCCAACGTCTGAATGGTATGATGACATCAAGTTTTTTCTAACACATGGGTTTTCTCCTAAAACCCTTGATTTTAAAAAGCGTAGGGATTTAATATTAAAGGCTGCACCATATTAGTTTATTGATGGTGTACTGTTTAGGAAAAACTATGATGGTGTGTTTCTTAGATGTTTGGAGAGAACTAAAACTGACAACATTTTATTGCAATTTCATGCAAGACCTGCAAGAGGACACTTCTCAGGGGAAATTGTTGATGTATTTGTAACTTTGGAAGATATTCACTTGTATATTACATTTTTACTTTATTGTATCCCCAACGGAGATGTTTTATTCCTCTGGTTGGAAGTGTCGTCATTTGTATTTGCAAGTGTCTCAAGTTACATTGTAAGTGTCGTCATTTGTATTTGCAAGTGTTGCAAGTTACATTGTAAGTGTCGTAACTTATATTTGATGGGTTATTAGACCACCTTAGAGGGGTCGGCCCAGTGTGATTCAAAGAGTTATTAGACCACCCTAGTGGGGTTGACCTAGTGACAAGTGGTAATGGGTTATTAGACTCTCCTAAGGGAGGTCGTCCCAGTTAGAGTAAAAGGCAAGTCAAGTCATTGTATAAATAGAGAGTGTGTCTCTGTCATTCTATTCATTCACTCACTCACTCACTTTGCATTAGTCAGAGAGAGGAGGAGTGTGCACAAGTGGAGGAAGAGTAGTTGTTGCAGACATTTATCTTTTGTGGATTCATCTTTGTGATCTTTGTATTGGTGCTTATTCTATCTCTGAGGAAGTTGTGGGGTTTTTCACCTTCTTGGTTTTCCCTAGTGAAATGCTTTATGTCTCTTGTCTCTTGTGTTTGATATGTTGTACATGTTGTTCTCTCAGTTAAGATCCTAGATCATATTGAATTAAATGATGAAAAAATAACGTGGTATAAGAGCTATCTTGAAGGAAGGCATTGTATGGCATTTACGACACTTGTTGCACTTGCGACAAATTGGAAGCTAGGGCTTGGTATAGTAAAACCTAGTCATCGTGGAACTTTCGCTATAAATCCATTTTGGAGAAGTTTCAGGATCTGAAACTTTTACAGAGCGAATACTAAATGTTCATTTACCTTGTGTCCAAAGATCAGCCTCATTTTCATTCTACTTTGTGAGATATAATTCGTACAAGTTAGGGTTTCTGCCTCTTCCAGAATGCAGTCCTAAACAGGTGACCTAGGCACAAAGGTCATATCTCGGGATAGGAAGATCCACATGGAATTCTGTAAAAAGTGGCAGTTAGGGAATGGAATTTAGTTTCACAAGTCTGAGTTTCAGAGGCCAGAGTTGAAACAGTGACATGTGGCACTCCGTACAAGTTCTTTATACTGTTTCATCCCATAAACAGGTCACGTTGCGACACTTGGCATATCTCTCTCTCAGAGAATCCATTAAAGCTCAGATATGTGGGGTTGGAAAGAAGACAGGTCATTCTACCATAGGATGAAGTTTCAGACCCTAGGGATATGAAATTTCAAAGATACATCAGAGACAATATGGAATATATTTCTATCCAAACAGAATTGGATTCTGAGCACTTTCATTTTTGGTTTGTCACTGTTGCAGGAAATTAGGGTTTCTGCAAAAGTTGGAATTTTTGGAATTTGAGACCACGGCTATATGCTCCTCATCGAAATAGAAATTTAGATACCAAGGTCGAATTTTTTGGTTGGGTAGAACCCCGGGCTCTATCAAACCCTAGTTCAGGATTTTGACCAGAAAACCAAAAAACCAGATTTTGACAGAAGTTGCAGGTCCAAAATTCGCATGTCAATTTTGAGGGGTCAATTTTTGGATTTTTCAAAATCTGAGCACACTAGATTGCTCGCCTTAGTCAAATGCATCTCCCTGTCTAGACAAAAGTTTGAAATTCCAAGTTTGGATTTTTAGGGTTTCTCTGCCAAACCCTAGCCAACTCCAGATCTAGTTTCAGCAAATCAAAGTGGATTGGGTTAATCCTAGAAGAGAATGATTTGGACACCTACATAAGTCAAGAAGTTCCAGTTCCAAAGGGAGATGAGGCTAAGGCCTTACAAAAGAATACTACAAGCAATCCCGACAGGTGTGACTTGAGGAGATACAGGTATGTTTTGAAATATGTTCATGATTAAGTTTGTCTTCTATTATTGAGGTTAGTACAATCTTGATTAATTTTAGACTTGTCTTATCACCTTAGTAAAAGTATGAATGCATGTGAATGATAGAAGACATTTATTGATTAGGGTTATGACACTTATGATTGTACTAATGCACTATGGTGTTGTATGAGGATGATGTTTTCCGCCAACATGAAAGGTACATCAAGAAATACAAATCCAGTTCTAGATCGAGAACATGTGACCATGGTGACATGAAGACAAAGACTCATCCATAGCCATTGATCACATAGAAGCTCTACTTACGAGGTATGTATAATTTGGTTCTACAATGCTTAACTTATGAGATATGCAGGTTACTAGCACAAGCTCTCTAAATCATTGAAGAGAACAAAGAAGACATTAAGTGGGTATGTTAGACATAACTAGAAAGCATGATAATCCAGGTATGTTTTCCTATATCGAGTTAGAATCCTACCTTGTGTTAGGGTCTCATATAAGTATACTTTCGTATGATTGGTAATGATTATTCATGAAGTTATAGGTTTGAATAATCATAGGTTTAAACATATTATGCTTCTTAGTTTGATTAATGATATGACAAACTAGAAGAGTCCTATGGTCAAATAAGAATATGCATGAGTAAAAAAGAAGTACTCCCTGAAACCTTGAATACTAACGCTTGTGATAAATTACCTATGTATGAAATGACCATAACCATACATGTTTAAGATTATTTAGAATCATAATGTTTTGAGATTATACTAATGAAGTATGATTATGTATGAGATCTTGAGGATGACACAATGATGACACTAGTGCACACTTAAGCATGCATAGTGGTCCAGGATGGATATAAGTTCAAAGACAGACAATCAAGGAGCAAAGATAAATAGGGAGCACACTTCATTAGTTCTTGCAAGGAAGCAAAGATCAAGAGGGAGCACACTCCAATAGTTCCTGCAAGGAAGCAAAGATCGAGATGGATTCCACCCAACAACCAAACAAAGATAAGTATTTGAATTGTCATTTCTTGTATATGATTACTTAAATGATGTTGTTCAGTCATGTATATACTTATGTTCCTAGATTTAGGATGTATATTATGCATTTTAGAAAAGTTGCATTAATGAACAAGATACTACTAATATGCAAGTAATGGGTAAGTGGCCTATGGTACTATACAACATTCCATTGCTACTTATCTACAATGAAACCTCTTTGTTGACATGTTGGGAGTTGTGCACACTCTTAACAATGTTCTAGTAGAGATGGAAGGCATCTAGAAAGTTACGGGATACTGATGAATGTTGTATTGAAGCATTGGCTAAGATAATTACATGACTGTATGACATATGTCCTTATGTATAAGATTTTGTTCTGAAAACTATGAGATGTTTCTAATCATGCAATTGAATTTGACTTGTAGGAAAGATCATGTACAATCAAAAGAAGGACAATGACATTTGTTCCAACAACGAAGTTCAAGAAAACTACCTATTGAAGAATATGAAGTTCCCAGGATCCGGGATGCAGTAATGGAAGGATGCCATGATCGAGGAGTACCAGTCAATCATGAGGATGATGTCTGGGATGTAGTCCCGAGACCAGAAGGGAATTCTGTTGTGACTTCCAAGTGGATATACAAGATCAAGCATGCTGCAGATGGTAGAATAGAAAAATACAAGGCACGGTTTCTGGCTTGTGGCTTCTCCCAGAAAGAAGGGATCGATTATGAAGAGACTTTTGCACCTATAGCCAGATACACTTCCATCAAAACAGTACTTGCTATTGCTGCAGTAATGAAGTGGAAGATACACCAGATGGATGTCAAGACAGCTTTCTTGAATGGTGTAGTCGAAGAGGAAGTGTATGTGGAGCAGCCACTCGGTTTTGAGACACATGACAGGTAATCATATGTGTGCAAATTGAAGAAATCCTTGTATGGCTTAAAGCAAGCACCCAAGACATGGTATGGCAGGATAGACAGCTTACTGTCGAGTTTGGGATTTACCAAGAGTAAAGTGGATTCCAACCTTTACTACAAGGTTGAGGAAGGAAATCCAGTGATATTCCTACTGTATGTGGAAGACCTATTTGTGACAGGTGAGGATAGATTGATTGCCAACACGAAGAGGAAGCTTGCTGCCGAGTTCAAGATGAAGGACTTGGGTATGATGCATTACTTTCTAATTATGTGTTACACCTAAAATCTACTCATCATTAGATTCAGTGTATACATCCCTGAAGTCACCTGGACTAAGTATTTTCATCTGGGAGGATTTTCACTCAATCCTGCAATCTTTTGAGAGGTTGTCGTAGGTTTCACACTAGCAACATGCGACATCGTAGTCTACTCCATTGCAGGGTGTGATGAGGTCTGTTAATGGGAAAAAATAGCTTATTCGAGATTCTTCTCAAAACTTGCTCGTTTAGGGGCTTATCCCTGACCTCTAGGAGAGCTGGTACTCGACCCCTAACTCTTTGGGAAGATCCCCTATCTCTCTCCTACCATCTCTCAACCTATCCTATCCATACCCTATCCACTTAGTCCTATATAAGTGAGGCTCATTCCCATCCCAAAGGGAGGAAGGCTATGGTATCTACATGCTAGTGAAATATATCATAGGAGGAAGGATATGGTATCTACATGCTGGTGAAATCTATCTTAGGAGGAAGCCTATAGTACTTACATGCTGGGGAAATCTCTCTTAAGACACCTCCATTCACCTCTTGGAGAACTCATACTCCTTCGGAAGAACATGGCAATTGGCTTGGTCGGAGAAGGGCTGCTACGTTAAGTCTCTGGTTGTAGTCCTATATCTCTATCATGTACTCCTCTATTTACAGTAATACAAATGATTTCCACCAATATTGTTCTTATGTGTAATGATATTGTGTAGTTTACCTGCTTAACTATTTACTTAGATTGCTTATTGTATAGATGTCTTTTACTGGTTTCTCTTGTTTGATGCTTTGACAGGTCTTGCAACTTGGATCTGATGACCGTGGGGCGTGGATCAACATTCGTGAGAAAGGATCACATAGTAAAAAGGTAAGAGATCTAGTACCTGATCCTTAAGTAGATATAGGAAACGTGTTTGTAGTCTGTTCTATTTGTTCTAGACTCGCATTGAGCTAGGGAGATCCGGCTCGCATCCGCTCGAGTGGATTGTCCAATAACAAATTTGGCGACTCCACTAAGGAATGAACCCAGAATCTGGCAACCATACTGGGGAAGAACATTGTTGTTTTCAATCTAAATGTCAGTTTCAGTTGATTGCTTTTCCAAGCCATATCTTTGGCCATTTGCTTCTTAAGCCCTTTCACAATCAAATCTTCGCTTTGAAGAGTCTGATTACCTTCCTTTGAGTTTGTACTTCTCATTGGCAGACCTATTTATGCTCATTATCTAGAGAATTGGTTGATTTTTTAACTCAGATCTCGCCTTTTGCACCTGGTCAGTGTACCCAGAGCGACACTATGTTGTTTTTTATCTCTGTTCTTTGCCTGTTAGTCTGTCGTCGCAACTCTTCCATTGGTATACTACGACGTCGTCGCACTTCCCGCATTAGTGAACTGCGACGTTGCACTGTGTATAAGAACAGAGTGCGCCGATCTGCCAAAAGTACCTTACAGGTACCCCTTCTCCATTTCTGATTTGAGTTTTGGTTTGTGTACAGACTCCTCTGTACTGCACCTTCCAGGCATAGACCTTTTTGTCCAGCAGTGTTTTGTTTGGATTATTTGTTTTGGTTTTTTGGGTCTTTTTGAGATTTGGATTCATGTTTGGACCCTTGAGTAAAAAGTAGTGTTTTGCTTTCTTTTTTAATCGAAATGGGTTCTATTTTTGAAAAACAATTCCCCCTCATGGCTGGGGGGGGCCATGAATCGTGCATTCTTCAGTCGTTTTGACCCATCTCAAGGTTTTGAGATCATTTTTTTGGCTTGGCGTGATTGGCTTGTTTTAAAGACTTGAGGAGTGTGGGATGTCCGTGTCTTTTTGAGCCTCTCTTTCTTGGGTTGTGCATCTTGTTTCCCTTACATGCTGAGCTATTCAATCATTTTTGGGGAAGATTGATTCTTTGTCTCCACTTTAATTCAAAGAGAAGCTTGATTTTGTCACTCTTTTGCTATATTCGTGAAATTGAAAAATGTAAATATTCTTCTTACTTTATTTTGATCATTTGATATTCTTGGTCTTATCATCATAAGAAGAAGAAAGGCTTGTTTCAGATTTGTGTGCATTTGAGTTAGATAAGATTGTTAAGTGCTTATCTTTGTCTTGCATTTGATTGGAAACGTTTGTGGGATCCTTCTTTCCGTAGCTTAGATGTGTCTTTTTCAAGTGTAAAAAGATAGGAAATGAATTATAATTATTGCATTTGGTAGATTTTGAGCCTTTCTTGAGTGCCTTTGAGTTGTTTGGGTGTTGGCCATTTTTCTTTGGGAATTTCTAAATGATTAGAGTGTTGTCGATATTCTCTCACTTTCTGTATACAGATGTGAAAAGAGTTTAGTTATCAAGTTCCATTTTTGATACATTCATTTGAAAATTGAAAGTGCTTCATTATTTTGTCTTATACATTGTTAAGATTAGTTGCATCTTTCATTTTCTTTGCGCTTTTTAGCTGATTATTGCAAAAAGCTAGAATGATTGCACTCTAGGAAGGAATTCTTCTTTTTGCTACTGCTTAAGTACTTTTGGTTTGAAAGAAAGAAAAAATCTCTCCCTACCTTAAGTAGTTTTCATTGAAAAGGAAAGGAAAATGTGCATTATCATATAGTTGAGGATTGCATTACGTTTACATTTATGTACTCACCTCATGCATCCACCTAACCGTACAAGATAAAATTAATGCTAGCTTAGGTTAAAATCATTTAGTAACTGTGTGTAAGTTAGAGATGTGTTCCGATGTCTTTAAGCGTGGCCGTTGTCGTTATTTGCCAGCATTGTATCCCGGGGGTATTGTATTCTTCCATGTACATTAGTATATCGAGCTCCTTCACGTACCCACCAAGTACCATAATCCATACTTGGCGTATATCGAAGGGTGTATCACGTACTCGACACGTATATCGGAAGGTCTCTTGCCGAATGGTTGTGCATTAGACATCACCACTACGGATTTGAGCTCCCACGTACCTTGCGTATATCAGGAGACACCACTAGGATTCTTAAAACCAACTGAGTTAACCATTTGGCCATCTTGGCAAAGCAATACACCGAGAATAGCACTCGAGGAGATTAGCATGCACATATTGTCCAAGTAATCGGATATGGAGGCAAGGGTACGGTCCCAATCCTCCTTGCTGTGTCATATTGTTGGACCTTGCAGTATATAGCGGTTTGCAATGCCTTGATAATCCCATGAGGTTCCAAACTTTGAATCCACTCCTATTCACACAATTTGCTTGTCGCTTTTAGACTTGAGTAGTGTTTGATTTGTGTGGTACTTTAGAGACTCTTGGGAAGCTTAGATATGGAAGACTCTTCCAAGACTTCCAACCAAGAGGCCCCTTTCCAGGGTATGCCATTTGTTATTCCCCCTTGTGGAACTGTTGGTCCTCCCTTTATTGCTACGTTGTGTCTTCCTGGATTGACGATAGGATTACCAGTATGGTTATTCTCCAATCCAGTTACACCAAGTGCACCAATTACGTCGAACCTAGGTCCGTCACCACATGAGCATCAATCTCATGGTGACCCTTCTCCTTCTCCGTCAAAATTTGGATCGGCTTCCATCTCTTCCTCTTCTCCTACTGAACACTCTGATGTTAGTAAGAAGGCGGGTGTGAAGAAGAAGAAAGAGAAGATTAAGAAGAATAAGGTTAAGAAAGATACCACGCGTCAACCATCTGACTCTGATGGAACTCATTCTATGGGAACGCCTCGTAAGCCAAAGTTTCCTTGAAAACTTTGCAAGGGTGATCACCTTCTCAAGAATTGTCCCGGTCTTTCCCGTGTGTCAGAAGTGTGGTCTAAAAACTGCAAACCGCTTGTATCGTCAACCTCTGACCATCATGTTGATGACACTCCCTCGACCAGTGACCCTTTGGTGAAGGGTCAGAAGGGTAGAGCTGCAGACCCTTGCTGGATATGCAAGGGAATGCATCGTACTTACCTTTGTCCAAGCATGGATGAAGCTTCACGATGGTTGGAAGATATTACTAGTTCTCAACAGGTGCTTCCGACAAGTGATAGTAAGTTGCCCCTTGACCCCCCCCTGGTTGATCAAGTGATCAAGTGAGTTTCATCTGTAATTGATCCCACTCTTTCTTCCGATAGTGAAGTGATCGAGTCGTTGTCATCTCCACTTGATCCCACTCTTTCATTGGAGAAAGTCCAGGATGAAGCAGTCACCATGACATAATCTTCGTCTCATTCTTATCTTCCAAGTGAGAGTGAATTGGAAACCGTTGATGTTTTCCTTGTCAATTCAGAATTTCCTAGGCAAGGGGAAACCCTGTCCATTTCTATAGGACCCCCTCCAAGTATTGAGGTTATTTCCTTTGATTGGAATGGTCTAACAGAATCTCGTCTTCCTTCGAGTATTCCTTTTCAAATATCTGTACGAGTTTTCGATAAAGAAATCTTTCGTATGATAGTTGATGAGGGAGCTTCTGTTAGTATTTTATCCTCAACTACTTGGAAAGCCATAGGTTCGCCTCAGCTTGTGCCAGTCACTGACCATATTTTGGCTTCTAATAGAAGGCCTACCGGACCTTTAGGGATTCTCCAGCAGTTACCTGTCACGTTGAGAGGTAAGACTATTTATGTTGATGTCATGGTTGTCCAAGGTTCTTTAGATTTCAATCTACTCCTTGCACGTGATTATGTCTATGCTATGAAAGTCTTCGTGTACACACTCTTTCGAGTGATGTATTTTCCCTATGATGGGAGGATTGTGACCATTGATCAGCTTTCCTACGTGACACCCACTCATCATATGACTCCTAGTCATCAGACTTCCCTGAATGTTCCACATGTTTTAGTGGTTTCTTCCCCCTAAAGATAGTAACGAGCACAGTTTATGTTATCTTTCAACCTCGTTAAAAAATGAAAATTATCCCGAACACTCTAGCATAGTTTCCTTTTGGTTTCAAGCTTGCATAAAAATGAAACCAATCCCCTCGAGCATAGTTTTATTCCATTTCAAGATCGTTAAAAAATAAGATGGGCCCCCTCAAGCATAGTTATTGTCTATTTCAAGCTTGTGTGAAAATGAAACAGATCTCCCTCCCTTCAGTTCGAGTCTCTCGCTAAAGTTAGAACTCAAACCTTCATTTCCTCTGATTCTCATTTTCCCCCCCTTGGTGAACATTTTCATATTAGTAGCCAGGTTGGTAGTTGGGTTAGCAAGCAGCATTTTTAAACAAAATGAAGCTTGATGGGCATGCCACATTGTCGTACCGTCAGCAATCATGTTGAGGGAACACTACCATGTTAAGCCGCTAGCAATCATGCTGGGGGCATTTACCAACCTCTGGGAATCATGTTGGGAAGGAACCCGTCAATGGGCCTTAACCGTGAGCAGAGTTCTAATCTTGTGTCAAGCTCATTAAAAAATTAAACAACTCATTTCCCTTCGAGTCGATTCTTCTCGTAGACTTAGTACCTGAACCTTCTTTTCACCTGCCTATGCCTTAGGCGGGTGAAATGAAGCTTGGGGGAATTCCTTCAACCTCTGGAAGTTACGTTGAAGTCAACTCGATCACCTCTCCACACCACGTTGGAGCTAAGTCGCTTACTTCTAGCAATCATGCTGGGGGCATGCACCAACCTTTGGATTTCATGACGGGAAGAAATCCACCATTGGGAACATTTTCAAGCATACTTTCCTTTTTTAGGTTTTGAGCTCATTAAACCATGAAAATTATCTCAAGCATAGTTCATTTTATGTTACAAGCTCGTTAAAAAATGAAGTAGACATCATGAGAATTCTTCCAACCTATCTTCGAGCTCGTTAAAAATAGTAAGATGGTGTTGAGCTTACTTTTCACTTTTTTTGTGCTCTGGTTGAAACATGAAAAGTGGTTTGAGCTTAGTTTTTACTTTTTCGTGCTCTAGTTCAAACGTGAAAAAGATTTTGAGTGCTTTTGATACCATTCTCGTGCTCGTTAAAAATTTAAGTTAACAAGGTGTGTCTAACGAGTATAGGTTTATCACTTTATCCGGCCTTGCTAGACTATTTACGGAAAAGGAACTGTGCTGAGTTTACTTTTTCCTTTGTTGTACTCGGTCATCAACCATGACAAAGTTGTTCATGTATTCCTTTTTAAGCTCTTCTCAGACTCCCTAAATAGGAAAATATGGCCAAGCGAACTTGATGCTTTCACGCTTGTAAAAGCATTTGAATGATCGTCTTTCTTGTGATAGTTTACCCCTTTTTCGGACCAGGAAGCACTATTTACGAAAAATGAATACTCTAGCCAATCATGACTGGAAGAGTCCTCTCCCACGTTGTTTTACCCTTTTTCGGGCGATGAGGCTAACTTTACAAAAAAGGACCGTTGGAGTCTTCTTTAGTTCTTTTCAGACTCTCTAAACATGAAATGACGACTGAGTTTACCTTCTATGGACTCATTAAAAATTTTTACATTGAAGGGCCCGCCATGGGACGAACCCCTCCTATCCCAGGTTCAGAAAATATTTGGGGTTGGACTCATCTATGAGATGAGCTATACCGAGCATATGGTTACCCTCATCAAGCTCGTAAAAAACACATGAGGCACTCATCATTCATGATGGGGAAAAAGGAAAGTGTTTGTGTTACATACCTTAGTGGCAGTATATAGTCATTCTTGGACATGGCACTCATCTACATTCGCATACAGTACTTGGGTCATATGTTTGTCTATGAGTCCCTGCTTACTTTCTGTCCTGTTACTCCTCTGAGTCATTCGGAGAAAGCTTCCATCATCAGTTGCATTAAAATTTTGCATCATTCCCATTATGTCAATACTGCCAAGTCATGCCATGCCCATGTTCAAGAACATGTTCACTATCTATCATCTACAGTCAGTACACACATCGTCATGCCGTTGTTACTTTGAGTCAGTCTCGCATGTTATTGTACCATCCGATCCACTCTACACATCTTTTGTCATGTTTCGTGTTGATTGATGGGGGATTCATCATGGCCCTCCTTCGACGGATTAATCCTTGTCAACTTCAACAAATAATCCAAGGATTGAATCTAGAAACCAACCAAGTACCTTGGCCCTGCATGCCTCAATGGCAGGTTACCTTGCTTTCATCATGAGTTCACATCATTGACTCTTGATTGAAAGATTTCATCTTGCGTTCGACTTCAACTCATTTATTCACGCTTGATGATATGTACTGTGATGCCTTGGGAATCATTGACATTAATGGTGATCTCCCTCGCACTTGTTAATGGTTTACATCAATGACCGATAATCAAGTGGTTTCTACCATGTTCGACGTCAAGACATTTGTAATCACATGGATAGATTTGTATCATTGCGGGTTCAACTTGAAGACCCTAGGGAGTCATGTTTTACCCTGGTTGCGATGGAGTTTGTATTGAGTCATATTACATGGATCCACTTTTGTATTGGTTGTGGCTGTGTTATCGTCTCATCATGGATCTACACTTGTGTCTAGTAGCCATGATTGTGTTCAGTCGGTCATTACTACCATGGATCTGCAATGTATTGGTCGATAGCCATGTTGTACTTCATATGAGCTTGTCAGTTTAGAGTCAATTGTACTACCACAGCATCCTTCATCCACCGAGTCTTTTGCCATTATTTCTATCAAAGCACTTCACCTGTACATCCTTAATAGCTTCATGCTTTGGGGGGCATTCTGTTACACCTAAAATCTACTCATCATTAGATTTATTGTATACATCCCTGAAGTCACCTGGAATAAGTATTTTCATCTGGGAGGATTTGCACTCAATCCTGCAATCTTTTGAGAGGTCGTCGCAGGTTTGTATAGATGTATTTTACTGGTTTCTCTTGTTTGATGTCTTGACAGGTCTTGCAGCTTGGATCTAATGACCGTGGGGCATGGATCAACATTCGGGAGAAAGGATCGCATAGTAAAAAGGTAAGACATCTAGTACCTGGTCCTTAAGTAGATCTAGGAAACGTGTTTGTAGTCTGTTCTATTTGTTCTAGACTTGCATTGAGCTAGGGAGATCTAGATCGCGTCCGCTCGAGTGGATTGTTCGATAACAGTATGGAGGTGTGGCACAATGCAGATGGAATCTTCCTTGGACAAGGGATGTATGCAATAGAGATCCTGAAGCGGTTCGGTATGATGGACTTCAAGGCCATGGCCACACTTATGGCATCGAACCTGAAGCTATTAAGTGATGCTTCATCAGAGTTGGTTGATGCCACTATGTATCGTCAAATGATTGGGTCCTGATGTACCTGACGAACACGAGACCAGATATTTGCTTTGCGGTGAAAACCTTGAGCCAGTTCTTAACGGATCCTAGACATGTTCACCTGATTAATGTAAAGCATATTCTGAGGTACCTAAAGGGTACGGTTGCTTATGGGCTCAAGTATGATGCGAATCAAAAGTTTAACTTGGAGGGTTATGTTGATTCATATTGGGCAGGTTGTGCTTCAGATAGGAAGAGCACTTCGAGGTGCTGCTTCAGTATGGGATCAGGTGTGATCTCTTGGTTTAGCAGGAAGCAATCTTGCGTAGCACTGAGTACATCCGAAGCAGAGTATGTCGCAGCTTGTTCGGACAGTTGTGAGGCAGTATGGCTAAGGAAGCTACTGTCTGACTTATTTGATATCTAGTTGGATGCTACTTGTATCTATTGTGACAACCAGAGTTGTGTGAAGTTGTCAAAGAACCCGGTGTTCCATGACAAGTCGAAGCACATCGAGATCAAATATCACTATATCAGGAATATGGTGTAAAGAGGAGCAGTGAAGCTCCAGTATGTTGTGACGGATGAGCAGATTGAAGATGTGTTGACCAAACCACTAGCCAGAGTGAAGTTCGAGTACTTTAGAGAGAGGTTTGGTGTTGTTCAAATAGAAGATACTTCGAGGAGGAAGTGATGGGACACATTTGTAGGAGCCATTTCAAGCATGGTGGTAGGAGGATCCTTCCCATGGATGTGGATGTAAGAGCTGTGTGATAAGCATCAGGACAATGCTCTGGATATTGCTATGATGATCAGATTGATCATGTGTGATGAGCATCAAGACGATGCTCCAGATGATATGCATCAGGATGATGCTATGATGATGATCAGGTTGATCATGTGTGATGAGCATCGGCACGATGCTCCAGATGATATGCATCAGGACGATGCTATGATGATGATCAGGAAGATCATGTGATGATGATGTGCATCAGGATGATGTACTGTGTGATGAGGATCAGGAAGATCATGTGATGATGATGTGCATCAGGATGATGTACTGTATGATGATGATCAGTATGATCATGAGCATCAGGATGATGCTTCATGCGAGGATGATCAGGTTGATCATGAGTATCAGGATGATACTCTGTGGCTGTGGACAGGTTGTGCAGGTGGACGTAATCAATCCTGGAGATCCAGATAGGTTTTGCTAGGCACGTAAAATATCCTGGGATGCTCTTTAGAGATCTTGCAGGCTACAAGACTCTCTTTTAAGGTTTTGAAATAATCGCATGTAATCAGTCCTAGAGATCTGGACAGGTTGTGCTAGGCACGTAAAATATCCTGGGATGCTCTTTAGAGATCTTGCAGGTTGCAAGACACTCTTTTAAGGTTTTGCGAGTTCACATGTAATCAATCCTGGAGATCCGGACAGGTTGTGCTAGGCACATAAAAGATCCTAGGATGATCTTTAGAGATATTGCATATCGCAAGACACACTTTTAAGGTTTTGTGGAGGTCACATGTAATAGTTCCCTAGGAGATCCGATAGGTTGATCAGTAAGCTCATAATCAGTCCCAGGATGCTCTTTCAAGGTTTTGTTGATGCACGTAATCATCTCTGAGGATTCCACAAGATGGCCAGCTAACAAAGATGATAAAGACCTACAGGAGGCTAGGCCTACATCCAGAATGAAAAAGAACTAGCTCTGTAGAAATTCCTATGACCTAAAGAATTGTGAGATAGCCCAGTGATCGAGATGAAGAGTACAGCAGTAGTGACGATGATGCTCTGTGATCTAGTGACGATGATCCAGCTCCAGAATTGAAGACTTGTGCATATGTTTATTGATGACCTGTGTCAAGAGAATACCTTCCTAGTTAAGAGGGAGTGTTGATGTATTTGTAACCTCGGAATATATTCACTTGTATATTACATTTGTACTTTATTGTATCCCCAACGGAGATGTATTATTCCTCCGGTTGGAAGTGTCTTCATTTGTATTTGCAAGTGTCGCAAGTTACATTATAAGTGTTGTAACTTATATTTGATGGGTTATTAAACCACCTTAGAGGGGTCGGCCCAGTGTGGGTCAAAGGTTTATTAGACCACCCTAGTGGGGTCGTCCCAGTGACAAGTGGTAATGGGTTATTAGACTCTCTTAAGGGAGGTCGGCCCAGTTAGAGTAAAAGGAAAGTCAAGTCATTGTATAAATAGAGAGTGTGTCTCTCTCATTCTATCCATTCACTCACTCACTCACTTCGCATTAATGAGAGAGGGGAGGAGTGCACACAAGTGGAGGAGGAGTAGTTTCTGCAGACATCTATCTTTTGGGGATTCATCTTTGTTATCTTTGTATTGGTGCTTATTCTATCTCTGAGGAAGTTGCGAGGTTTTTCACCTTCTTGGTTTTCCCTGCTGAAATGCTTTGTGTCTCTTGTCTCTTGTGTTTGATATGTTGTACATGTTTTTCTCTCAATTAATATCCTAGATAATATTGAATTAAATGATGAAAAACTAACAGAAACTACTGCTCACAAGATCCTGAGAGTAGGCTACTACTGGCCAACTTTATTCAAGGATGCATATGCTTTCACCAGGAAATGTGAAGCATGTCAAAAATGTGCTGGAAAAGTCAAGAAGCTGGAATTTCCCCTTCAAACAGTCACTGTCCAATTTTCATTTCAACAATGGGGCCTAGATGTCATTGTTCCTATTACCCCTACCTCCTCCTTACAATATAGATACATCCTAACAGCCACAGACTACTTTACCAGGTGGGTAGAGACTGTTCCTCTCAGACTTTCCAACACCACCTCAGTTATATCCTTTCTCGAGAGTCATATAGGCACCAGGTTCAGGGCACCCAAGTTTTTGGTTTTTGACAACGCTTCCTATTTCTCCTCTATTGACCTTACTCAGTATGCCCTTTAAAAAGGGATCAACCTTAAATATTCTTCCAACTGTTATCCGCAAGGAAATGGGCTGGATGAGTCTTCCAATAAAAATATTATTAACATATTAAAGAAGACAATAGCCACCCATCATAACAATTGGCACACCCAAGTGTATAATGCTCTTTGGGCAGACCGTGTCACCCCAAAAGCCGCCATTGGAAACTCCCCTTACTGTTTGGTTTACGATAAGGAGGCCATCTTACCATCTAATCTTAGGATTCCTTCATTATAGTTAGCTCATTCAATACAAGAGGATGATTCTTCCCCCCTCCAGCAAAGAATTGATACATTACTTAAGTTGGAAGAGGACAGGGAAAAATCCAAGAATAAGCTATATCAACATTAGAAATTGGTAAAGAGATGGTTTGATGAGAATTCCTCAACTGATACGGATTTCACAGTGGGAGATTTGGTGTTAAAATGGGATAAACAACATAAAGATAAGAATGACTATACCAAATTTCAGCGCTTATGGCTAGGACCATTCATTATTACAGAAAATCTTGGTCCTAGTACTGTCCGGTTGCAAACAGTGGAAGGTGTCTTTGAGACCTATCCAGTGAATGTTCATCTGCTAAAATATTATTTCATTTAGAGGAGTATTTGATTCATCTGTACATAGGTGTGGTTTGTTTTATTTTCTTTCTTTCCTTTGTTTGTTTTTCTTTCAACATCTTTTTTTTCTCTTGAATCATAATAATGTCAACACATTTGGAAAAGGTTGTTGATCAGTGTATCCCATATCAATACAATCTGAAGTTTTGGGGTGGCCATGTCAGTTTTACTTCACTCAGTCTATATTTGAGAATGTATTTTCATGAAATGTAACAACCAATCTTTTGCATAGATTTAATTGATACTTTCCCACCTTAATCACCATCTTTATAGATGTTTCATTTTGTTAATTGAAGTTATAGAAGTGATTAGGTTTTTCTTACCTTATGTTTCATTAGTGATTGGCAACAAATCTTTATAGCATGGTCAACCTTCATCTGTTTTGGATCCCATTATGATCACCTTGAAATTAAAATGTAATTAATAACTGTAAATTGCAAGATGGGGGGTCTTATTACAAGCCATCCCATTACGTTCATAGATGCTCAATGGAATGACATCTCCACATCTGTTCACCAAGCTAGGGAGGTGACTTTCAGTGGTTGCTAGAAGGTGGAAGATCCTATTACAAGTCGGTCCATTCATGATCCACAAGCATCAGTGGGTAACATTACTACAATATGGTCACCAAACCATGGTAGTATCTTGTAATTTACACATCAATTAATTTTGTTTCTTTTTCATAAGACAGCTTGATGCATTCAAGGATAGGGGGGTCTTATCACAAGCCATCCCTACATGATCATGAACTTTATGTTGGACTGGAATTATTTCCATATGGTTACCAAGCCATGATAATTTCTTTTAGTGTCAGAAGCTAAAAGACAAGGAGTCTCCTTACAAAGCTAGCTTGTTCAGTTTCCATATAAGGTTTGTGAGTAGCATTGCCATAATCTAATCACCAAGTTAAGGAAATGGCCTTGTTTCAAAAAAGTCTTATTTGCACTTTTTTATTTAAAAAAAAAACTTGTGTAGATATAACAGATCTTCAGTAATGCATCTGTACATATAATAAATAAATGGTTAATAATCCAAGGTGACTCATGATTTGGCGATCTGGAATGGTTGTAAGTTTGTTCGAAGGCTTATCACAAACTGCCATCTTATGTTTTCATAATGGTTTAAGGATTACTTTCTTACTGGTAGGCTCCATTTTCAATGAACATCATCATTAATTGATTTTGGATGGGAACATATCAATCATATGCATTAACTATGTTGTTTGGTTGTGTTTTTTTGAAAGCATTTGGTAAATTGCAGGCTGGAACATCTTTATTCTGACATGTATTTCAATCTAAACTGAAGATTACTTTTTACAGAGATAACTGCTTCACCCAGCCAGTCGCCATTTGTTGTAGGAACAATAGATCCCATTTTTATCAATAAAAATGGGAGCCCCACTCCTATTTTTGAAGGTAATTTGGAATTCCTTTACTCATTTTTGGGGTTTTTTTTATTTTTGTCATTGTCTTTGCTCATTCCCATGCTTTGGATTGAATAAATTTTGTCAAAAAAATATTTCCTTAGTGCGTTTTGAAAATTGCGGAAAACTTTCTTTTTCTTGAAATTATGTCATTTTCGCAACTTTTGATCCCCAGTCCGCAATGCAGATTGCGGAAGTCATAGATTTCGAAAAATAAACTTTTTCTTTCCCCAATCTGCAACCCGCAAATGCGGATTGAGGATGTCAGAAAACCTTTTGTAATAAAAATAACTTTTGTTTCTACAACCCACAACCCACATTGTGGATTGCGGAATGCAGAAGTCATTTAAAGTTCAAAAAAATGGATTTTCGTTTCCGCAACCCACAACCCACAAATTGCGGAATGCGGAAAACACTTTGTGGTTATGAATAAACATTTTCGTCTCCACAACCGGCAACCTGCATTGCGTATTGCAGAAATCGGAAACCTCAATAAGCGAAAGCAAGTTATAAATCCTCAACCCGCGATCCGCTTTTCCATTCCGTATTGCGGATTGCGGAAACACAAAAACACTTAAAACTCCAAACTCGAACTTCCAATACCCGCAACCCGCATTGCGGATTGCAGAAACCAAAATCAAAAGTTACAAATTTTGTTTCCGCATTTCCTTTTCCACTTTCCATCTTATAATGTTAGTCGTTGATTTCTTTATAATTCTACGATCTATATATATTTCACCGTTGCTTAAATATGTTGAATTTATACCATTTTTCTGCCATTTTCAAATTTGCAAATTCCACATAGGCGAAGAATTTACTACGGATTTCTTACCAATTCTCTCAATTTACAGTCATCTTCAGTTCAGGTTGGTTTCTCGACACTTTTCTATGGTTTTCCTGATAATTTAAAATTCTAATTACTCATATTAATCACTTTATTGCTTATTTATCAAATTTTATCCAACCTTCCCCAAACATGTCAAGAATTACCCGTTTGAAAACTGCCTTGAGGGAGCTCAAAAACAAAGGCCCAAACAGTGGAATTCTTTCTGATGCGAGAGGTCGAGTGTCTGAAACTCTTCACCTAGATTGGTCCCATATATATGCCATCTTCAACAATGACAACCTATCGGAAATCCAACAAAACCTGTCTTTTTACAAGAACATTAGCCATTCCCAGTTACATGCCATTGCATCCAGGCCGGCCCTTATGCCATATACCAATGCCTTTAAATGGATTATAGATCATGCTATCCCTCAAGATCGTTCTTTCAATGACAATTCTGGGGCACAGTTAACTTCCTTCTAGCTTGAAGCCTTTGCTAGGGCTTATGCTCTAAGACAGCCCAACCGCCTGCTCAATGGAAAATTCCTCGACACTGCCAAAACCCAATTCAATTTTGATGAGATGCTTAAGTATTGGATGATTAAACCAACAAGATTCATGCCTAAGGATGATAAATCCTACCCTATTTCCTGGTTCAAAGAGTCGTTCTCCTTACTAGCAGCTATGCTTTGCAGACTGTATGGGTTATCAGATTGTTCTGTATTCAAATCTGAATGGGCACCCCTTTCTCATCATGTACTTACTACAGGGGAGTCCTTTAACTGGGCTCAAATACTATCAGTGGAGATTAAGTCAGCTATTGAGAAATACAAGAAGACTCATGCCTCCAGAAAGCCTCCATTCTTTTATTCAACATACATCATGGATATCTTATGTGTTGCTTTTCAGTTTCCTTCCATGGGATGGAACTAGACCTTGTCCGCACCTCCTATGCATATCTATTGCTATGCATTATGGGAAGGAAATTTCATGCCTGTGATATATGATATCTTTGATCATTTCATTGGTACAATTCATTTGATGATTTTTAAGGAAAACAATCCTACTTTCTCTCAATATGCTAAGGCACTGGTCTCTTCTATGGGGGACTGGTACATAGGAGAATACTTTTCTTATGTCAGAATTTGGGGTGGCAACACTGCACATATGCTACCCATAATTGTCCCAAATGGACTGTTGTTAGAAGAGATTTCTTTTCATATTTTTGTTGGCAGGCGGTTTGGTGAGTCAACATCACGGATGTTGCGCAAGGTTAAAGATACCGCGGAAGGAAAAAAGCAGCACGCAAGGCGACAAGTGTTTTTTGTAGTTTTGGTTCATTTGGACCACATCATATGTATTTTGTGTCATTTGGACCGTGTTATAGGTAGTTTGGATCATTTTGACCACATTATGTGGGATTTTGGGTTAATTGTTGTAAATTTTGTTAAGAAGTAGTTAGGCAGTTTCCTAAATGGACCACAAATGTAAAGGCGCAAGCCTATAAATAGATGTAGGTTTGTAAGTGTTGATATATATTTTTGGAGAAGTGGTACAAACTTGATATCCAAGAAATATTGATAGGAAGCGGAAGATTGGGTATTTTGTTGTATCTGTGTTTTGCGGAGATAATATGATGTGACAGAGATTTTGAGCAAAACCTTTGTGTCGTTCCATCTCTCTGTGGTAAATGCATTGTGCGATATGAATTTGTGAATGATGCGATGTTTCCTTGCTGCGATTAATTATTTATTGTTATATATGCTGCATAATTATGGTTATGTCAATGATGAGATCTATTGAATGATGCTGCTGTTATGTTTAATGCCAAGTTGAATATATCTATTTCTAAATGTCTCTATAAGTTGATTAGTTGATGCACAAACATCCTCCTTCATTTAGCGGAAACATGGTTCTGTCAACTCTCCCTTGAACATCTTGGGTGAGACCTCATCTGCTCCGCATGTGTTGTTGGAGAGGGTAAAACCTATATGGGCCAGTGCTCAGGGAGATCGTGGTGGCTTGGGTGTCGACAATGCGTGGAACCCCTGTCGACTGGGTTTGTGTCAACAAATGGTTCCATTTCCGATACCGTGCACGAAGTGAAAGGAGGATATGTTGTGGCATCTTACGAGACCGGAGATCCAAGATTGGTTCGACCTAAAGCTACGTGAATTCACTGGAAAAGAAAATAAGAACCCTGGGTTGTCGACAGATTGGTGGTTGGTGAAGTACATTCACGACGGTCCGCACGAATATTTTTTATGCGATTTCCCAAACATCCTGTATGAGTGGTTAGCAAAATTGACCTTCCAGAAAAGGAACTTCCAAGGTGGTGAACCGATAGCCTGGACCCCAGAACTGATCCAGGAGGTGCAAGAAGTCGACAACAAAGCGTCGCAGGATGTTGAGGTTTGGATCGACGGTATACTAGAAGGATACATCACTGATTTTGCAATTGATATGAACAAGTCTTAGAGTGAGGCAGAGAGGGAGTTCTTCAACGAGCCAAGGGTCAGGTTTCTGTTGTCGCTACAGTTGTCCATTAAAATGCTCATTTGCGATAAGGGCATACTGAAGATGCACCTGGACCAGTAAAAACCCTGGTGGGCAGAGGCCGTGGATACCGTGATGGCAGGGGGGCGGTACATGGAATGATAAGGGGTAGATGGTTGCAAGTCATGACGAGAGTGTGAAAGAAGCCGAGGAAGAGAGTGGTATTACAAGGGGAGGAGCAAGGTTTCAACTAGAAAAGAGGTAGAGGACAGGAGAAGGTCTTGTCGTGATCAAAACGCAAGGCCGCGAAGGAAGACCACATGGGACGAAGTGACCTCACAGTCCCAACAAGGACAACTGGGCTACACCCAGGATAGAAGCAGGACCAAACCCCAGCAGCAACGTACCCACGCCTCCACTCGCTATCTCTCAACCAATAAGAAATGAAACTTTGACACAACCATGTTCATCAGGTCAACATAATTTAATTCCTAGTAGCTCAGTGACTATAGGAAGGAAGCCCAGGATGGCGGGCGAAGATGCAAACTTACCGTTGTTCCACGGAAATGGAACAGATAATCCTGAGTAGTACTGGTTCTTATGCGAAGCAGTATGGACTGTGAAGCAAATTGTTGATGATAATGCCAAGAAAGGACAATTAGCGACAACCCTTCAAGGTCGCGCATTAGACTGGTTCATGAAGTTTGTGCAGGTTCCTGTAGGCACTCCAGAAAAGACGTTGGATGAAGTTCGAGCTGGATTGATTGTTGAGTTCAAAAAACCCAAATCTAAAGCACAGTATATTACATAACTAAAAGAGATTAAGTAGTACCCCAATGAAACTGTCTGGGATTTTGACCAATGGTTCAAAACACTGATGGAAAGGACCAGCTTCGACATAAGCACTATCTAGTACAAAGAATGGTTCATTGCGGCATTACTCCCACACATCCGACTACCGCTGATGCAACAAAACATTACAACGCCGAGTGAAGCCCTCAAAATTGCAATGCAGTTAGAAGCTTCGCCGATTGGTGAGAACACAGTTGGTATGTCGCAGATTCAGATGTAGCTGGCTAATTTGACAATACAACTGCAAGACCTTAAGAAGGGTAAAGAACAGCGTGAAGAAGTATGGTGTACGCGATGTCGTGGAGAGGGGTACACTAAAGATAACTTCCCAGACTTTCATAATTATCTAGTTTCAGGAGCACCAAATCCACTGAGCGGTGGTGGTATGCTGTGGTGTTGCATCTACCAGGTATATGGGAACCACCATGAGGAGTGTCAATACATGCGATGGTCACAAAACCGATGAATCTTTATTGCACATTCTGCAAGTCCTGGGACATGAAGACAAGGACTGTCGAGCATATGGGTTACTCCATAAATGAACGTACGATGTATTCTATGTGATGGACGACCAGCATGCCGTACAACAACCGCAACCGCAACCACAGGTAGCTCATTTGCTACCTCAAGTGCAAGTACGGTTTGTATCGTAGCAGCAACCATAATAGTTTATGCCACAATATGCTCTGATGCAAATGGCTCCACAACAGCCACAGTATGTTCAATAGCCACAGTACGTGCAATAAGGGCAAGGTGTGCCACTGCAACTAAATCCTATGTAGCAACAGTTCAATCAGCGGCACTACCAGCAACAGGGAGGATTTCGTGGAGGACGTGGTGGAGGATTTGGTCGCGGAAGAGGACGAGGAGGTCGAGGACCTATTCAATGTTATCACTGAAGGGTGTGGGGACACTACCAGCGAGATTTCCCACAATTGCAGACACAGTGTATGTTTTGTTTTGTTACGAATCACACTGTGGAAAACTGTCCGCAATTGATTGTGTGATGGAAAGCAGGGAGTGTTCCGCAACTACAGAACCAGAATCAAGTGCAGCAAGCAGTGCAGAATCAAGTGCAGCAATCAGTGCAGAACCAGAACCAGTGTCCAAATCAGAATTCCAACCAGAATGTAAATCAACCTGGAAATCTGCCAATGAACCAGACTCAGGGTGCGACTATTGCGACAATTTATGTGGATCCAAGGACACAAGATGTTGTTGTCGCAGTTATCACTCATGGAGGTGCAAAAACAAGTGAAGATGGTCCACATCCACTCATTCGGTTAGCAGGACAGAAGAAGGTGTCGTTTGACATTGATTCCGAGCGAGATGCATTCTTTCAGGCGCGTCATGCGATAGAAAAAGATCCCGGTAAGGCCATTATTTGTGATATGCCTGCTATTTTTTACACCACTTCAGAGGCAGGTCCATCACGGCAGTCTAGGACCTTGCAGAAATTTTTTGAGAGTTTTTTATCGCTGGCAAGGTATCCTGATGCTCTTGCCAAGATCGAGGGACTGTTGCAGCAACTAGCCAGGGGACGGCAAGAGTCCACGATAAACTCCTTACAACGGCAGAAGACCGGTAAGGAGATGCGCATGAACATTCAAATTGGCAACTACGAAGTTGATTCAGTTATTTTGGATCTTGGTTCGGATGTCAACATCTTAAACAAGCAACCTGGCAGAAAATGGGGAGTCCCACGCTAAGTTGGTCTCCCGTACAACTCCAACTAGCTAATCAGGACAAGGTGACACCGATTGGGAGAGTTCCACACCTGGTTGTGGACATTGAGGGAATGAAGACATACACTGATTTTGATGTGATCGAAGTAGTTGAAGGGGGAATCTCCTATCCTGCATTATTGAGGATTGGATGGGCTAACGACAGTGGAGCAGTAATCAACTTTAAGAAGCAGATGATGACTTTTAAAAACCGCGACCTCAAAGTTATAGCTCCGTTGGATCCAATTGAAGGATGGACGTATATTGAACTAGTAAAGGACGAAGTTCCCAGCGGATGGGACCATGCATACAATATTTCAAAATATTATATTCATCTGAATGCCGATGGTGAGCTTAGGTGGCGCAGCTTCAGCTCTGCGTCTTCCGACTCCAATGACGCTCTGGAGAATTGGTAGAATCGCTTGCATGGGGTGTCACTCTGCAAGTGTGGGTTGATCACACAGTCATTATGCCGTGTTGCAACTGAAACTATTAAACTACCAGTATATGAAGGGTTTCCTGGCTTGTCTGATTTTCTCATAGCATTCGAGGAAAAGGTCTCAGAACCACAGCGATTGTTGGCATTGGAGGAAGCACTGAAGGCTGCTCCAGCACATTGGTGGGTGACACATAAGAAGTTGATTGATGGGTGGTCACAGTGTCAGAGATTGATGACGGTTTGCTTTGGCAACACCGAAGTTTACCACACAGGGAAATACGATGGACGGAATGACCCTTGCAGTCATTTAATGGAATGTAATATGTGGTGGGAATCACAACCAAAGGATGAGTGGGTCCATGCCTTTGTTCATACACTGGACGAGATGCCACGATCATGGTATATTACAGCCTAATTGTGAGGGGAAATTACCACTTGGTTGGAGTTGAAATTTTGTTTTACTCATACGTTCAGCTTCACGGATTCCAACCTAGATGTCCATAATGCTTTGCAGCTCATCCGCGACATGGTTCTGAAGGTTGTTGCAGTGGCATATCCTGCGGATCCACATACGCACTGTAAGATGCATTCCATGATGGAATGTTATAATATTACTAGTGGGCCAGAAGATGGTGATGATCTACGGAATGTCAATATTCTGGAATCCGAAGGAAGTCGCGATGTTGTAGCACCTAATGCACCAACTGATTCAATCAGTCAGTTGTTGAAGCTCTGAAAGGTCAATATTGGGACAGAGGATAGTCCCAATTTTGTGAATGTTGGGGACTATTGGGATGATGAGATGATGGGGAAGGTCACAAACCTGTTGCATGAATTCCAAGACTTGTTCCCTACAAAGTTTTCTGAGATGAAGGGAATCTTGGGCGATTTGGGGGAGATGAATATCTCGTTGAAACCGGATGCAAAACCAATAAGGAAGCGACCATATCGACTGAATCCGTGCCATAAGGAGTGGGTCAAAGTAGAACTTGACCACATGTTGGATGTCGTCATTATTGAACCGGTTGAGGAATCCGATTGGATTAGTCCTATGGTGGTGCAAGACAAGAAGACAGGAGAAATGTGCATTTGTGTCGACTTACGAAAGCTTAATGATGCATGTCTGCATGATCCCTTTCCGACCCCATACACTGATGAGGTATTGGAGGGTATGGATGGCCAAGAGATGTATTCTTTCACAGATGGGTTCTCTGGCTATCATCATATTAGAATCGTGAAAGAAGACTGTTAAAAGACAACCTTTGTGACAAAATGGGGCTGTTTTCAGTACACAGTGAGGCCTTTTGGACTGAAGAATGCACCTGCGATATTTTCGTGGGTCGTTGTTGCGGCATTCAGGGATTTCATCTAGACGTTTTTGCAGGTGTACATGGATGATTGGACAGTCTATGGCTTGATCAGCAATCATCTGGCTAATCTGCGGTTGATGTTGGAGCACTGTCGACAACATCAGATATTGCTGAACTTGAAGAAGTGCATCTTCTGTGCACCATTTGGGATATTTCTGGGTCACATTGTGTGCAAGCAGGGATTGTTGGTTGACCCAGCAATGATTGCGCTCATTCTGAGCTTAACACCGTCGACCAATGTCAAGCAGTTGAGAGCAACATTGGGACACACTGGATATTATTGCAAGTTCATTAGGGTTTATGCAGCGACCACGACACCCATGGAGAAGTTATTGAAGAAAGATGCGGTAGTCCAATGGAGCCCTGAATGTCAAGTCAGTTTTGAGACGCTAAAGGCAAAGACGGCTTCACCGCTAATACTGGTATTTCCGGACTGGAGTAAGGAATTCCATGTCCATGTTGATGTATCATCGATCACGCTGGGAGTCGTGCTTGCGTAACCAGGGGAAGAGGATCTGGATCACCCCATTGCTTTTGCGAGTCGAAAGTTATCGTCTGCAGAGAGAAACTATACAACGACAGAGAGGGAAGGTTTGGCGATGGTATATGCGCTGCAGAAGTTCAGGAATTACCTATTAGGCGGTCACTTTAAGATGTTCACAGACCACTCTGCATTGAAATATATGGTCAATAATCCTGTGTTGGGGGGGAGGATATGTCGCTGGCTACTTCTTTTTCAGGAGTTCGATTTTGAGGTGATTGTAAAGCTAGGACATTTAAATGCGGGGCCAAATCCTCTGTCACGGATTGAGACAAGAGAGGAACCAACTAACATTGAAGACAGGTTGCCTGATGCGCAATTTTTTAAGGTTGAAGTCGTTGATGGCTACTATGAAGAAATCATTCAGTTTTTGGCAACAGGTACCACATCGGAGGGATTCACTACCAGTCAAAAGAAGTAGCTAGTGGTCAAGGCTGCAAATTTCTAGTTGACTGCAGGACAGTTGTACAAACTGGGATCAAATGAGATCTTGAGGCGCTGCGTCCTGCCTCATGAGCAAGGGCAGATCTTGTCGGAAGCACATGCAAGGGTAGCTGGTGGGCACTATGGAGATCGTGCGACTTCCATAAAAGTGCTTCGCACAAGGCTTTGGTGGTCGACACTTCACAATGATGCAATGGATTATGCGCAGAACTACGATGTCTGTCAAAGAACTAGGAAACCCTCTAAGAGGGATGAGATGCCATTGAAGCCTCAAGTTACACTGCAGCCATTTGATAAATGGGCAGTGGATTTCATGGTCCCTATCAACCCACCTGGGAAGCGCACTGGTGTAAGGTACATCATCACGACGACAAATTATTTGACAAGATGGGTGAAGGCTGCACCAATCATAGATTGCTCTGCTGCAACAACAGCATGTATCTTATTTGACAACATCCTCACTCGGTTTGGCTACGCAAAGGTATTGATGAGTGACCAAGGCAGTAATTTTATCAATCGTACCATCATCGCATTGACAGCAGAGCTGCAGATACAGCATAAGAAGAGTACACCATATCATCCGCAGGAAAATGGCACAGTGGAAGCTTTCAACAAGGTCTTGGAGCATGCGCTGACAAAAGTTTGTAATGTGACCTGCGATGACTCGGACCTAAAAATTCCAGCTGTTTAATGGGCGTATCTCACCATTTGTAAAAGGTTAACAGGGTAGACACCATTTAAGTTGGTGTATGGACAAGAAGCGATTATGCCTATGGAGTACTTCGTTCCAATTCTGCACATCGCGGCAGCAACAGGTATGGATAATGAACCGGAATTAGGTGAACATTTGGCACATCTAGTGTAGCTGGAGGAAGATCTCTTTATCACAGGTTTCCACCAAAGTGTGGAGAAGGATCGGGAAAAGGCTTGGCATGATCGCCATATTAAGAACAAACAGTTTCAGCAGGGTGACTTGGTGTTGTTGTAAGACAACAAGTTTATGAAGCATCCATGGAAATTGTAGATTCATTGGCTTGGTCCATACCGCATCAATAGTATAACATTAGGAGGAGAAATACAGCTGCAGCAGTTAGATGGAGCGATGCTCCCCAAGTTGGTAAATGGTAGCAGGTTGAAGCCCTACAGGTCAGGCTTGGAGCAAAGAGATGCATGAGTCGCATCGCACACAAAAACAAAATTGCAGGATGCTTGGTGGCAGGATGACGCACCAGTAGGGACCGAATGCGCAAGCAGGAGTGCTTGTGTCGTAGTTTGGGAGCAGGGTAGCAACAGTGTTAGCGTCGCGATCGAATCAAATCAGCAATCATTCTGAATCATGAGCAAATGGGACTTTTTTGGTTTGACAAGTATGGTCGTTCGACGGACCGGATTGGTGTCGGAGTACCACATGCCTATCAAATGGAACACACCGTGGCAGTATAGCCGGGGGTACCAAGGGTGATGGTTCGCATGATTTGGAATGCATGGCAGTTGTAGGAAGTATTGTTGCCACTCTGGTCACCAGCAGTCTAGTCTACACACGTAGGAAACAGCGGGATGTCATGTGGGGCCCCTTACGTAAAAAAGGTTATGGATGATTGTGAAGTAGACGGATGGACAGGGGAGATGTATAAATACAGGCACCAGAGGCTAGTTGCACAAAGGGTATTTACCATATTTAAGGAATTCATGCTGCGAGAGGGTCAGGCTTCTAGTTAAGTTAGGAATTCCAAGGAGGCTATGGAAATGATCCATTTTATTTCACATGGGAGCGCACTAGGTATGCTGACGATCCGAACGACAACTGTGCATGAGCGCCTGGAGCAGGAAGCGCCGCAAACACTCGGGTGTCACAGTGACGAAGTCTCATCTGAGATGTCTAGGAATATGGTGGTAGTTCGAAGCATCCTGGTCCCTACGACCACAAAGCTAATGGGGGTGGCCGCCCCCTAGTCCCAGTAGCACGTGTTTATCGATGTGAAACAGATGTGTCAGAGCCGGTGGCCTGTTTCGCACCTCGGTGTTGTTCGCAAATTCCTCCTCAGTCTGCACCATATTCCTATAGACTAGAGGATGAGTTTGAGAGGTTCATGACAAAGGATGACAACTTGCGGGTGAGAAGTACATAACAGCGTGCCGACGATCAACATAGCAGAGGAAGCAGAACAACACAATGCGATCCAGACAGCAAGAACAGTTGCAGACACATAGTTCATCCATAGATGAGTCCGAGTACACCAATACCTCCTAACGTGGCTCGAGGGCGAGCCACAAGATTGTGTTGGGGGCCTATTGGCAGGCGGTTTGGTGAGTCAACATCGCGGATGCTGCGCAAGGTTAAAGATACCGCGGAAGGCAAAAAGCAACGCGCAAGGCGACAAGTACTTTTTGTATTTTTGGGTCATTTGGACCGCGTCATGTGTATTTTGCGTCATTTGGACCATGACATTGGTAGTTTGGGTCATTTTGACCGCATTATGTGGGATTTTGGGTTAATTGTTATAAAGTTTGTTAAGAGGTAGTTAGTCGGTTTCCTAAATGGACCACAAATGTAAAGGCGCAAGCCTATAAATAGACGTAGGTTTGTAAGTGTTGATATATCTTTTTGGAGAAGTGGTACAAACTTGATATCCGAGAGATCTTGATAGGAAGCAGAATATTGGGTATTTTGTTGTATATATGTTTTGCGGAGATAATATGATGTGACAGAGCTTTTGAGAAAAAACTTTGTGTCGTTCCATCTCTCTGTGGTAAATGCATTGTGCGATATGAATTTGTGAATGATGCAATGTTTCCTTGTTGCGATTAATGCTTTATTGTTATATCTCTTACATAATTATGGTTTTGTCAATGATGAGATCTTTTGAATGATGATGCAGTTATGTTTAATGCTAAGTTGAATAGATCTATTTATGAATGTCATTATAAGTTGATTAGTTGATGCACAAACATCCTCCTTCATTCGGCGGAAACATGGTTCCGTCAACTCTCCCTTGAACATCTCGGGTGAGACCTCATCTGCTCCACAGGTGTTGCTGGACAGGGTCAAACTTGTCTGGTCCGGTTCTTAGGGAGATCGCGGTGGCTTGGGTGTCGACAATGCGTGGAACCCCTGTCGACTGGGTTTGTGTCAACAACTGTCGTTGATGGGATCTTTCCAAACTCACAAGATCCAAAAGAAGAGGGTGGCCCAAGTTCCCACTTCCTCTTAGGCCTTTGGCAGTTCAAAATTCAACTCATGTTGCGTTACTTGGCAAGAAAATTGATGCTCTTAAGCTTGGTAAATCTTCTAAAAGGATGCATGACCCCAAGGCATTTCTGGTTAGTCATTTTGCATAGGAACACATGAAGAATGAATATGCCCACCAGACTAAACCAAATGATTCTATCTACCAGGGTGTTGACTCTTTTGTTGAAGTCATGAACAGAGCTACTTCTAAGGAAGAACTGAGTTTCATCATTCAATATCACCAAGAGCTCAATACTAGGGTCTTGGATTACCAGAAAATGGAATCATTTGATGATAAATTTCAGAAAGAAAGGGCAAAAAAGGAGGCTCAAAAAGCAAAGAATCCACCGATGTTGACCTACCATGATGATGACAAGGGATAAGCCCCCGTTGAAGACACATCGTAGTCCAGAACTTTGGAAAATCTCAATGCTCTGATTCAAGCAGCTGCTGAGATGAAAAAATAATTGGCAGCACTAACTTTAGTTGTGGAAACTCAAAGTGTTGCTGCAGCCACTCCACCAAAGAAGGAAAAGGTTGAAAAGCCTGTGCCCAAGGTAACTATGCTTAACATTGAAGACAGTGATGAAGATGAGGAAGCACTTCCCTCTAAATTCTCATGTACTGTTACCTTTCATGATATTTTACCTGGGGTTATTCCTGCCACTTCAACTTCTTCTAACCTCCTAGAACATATGAATGTTGATGCCTCTGTACTTGATCTTCATTTACCAAAGGTTACCATTTCCATAGCTGCAGCATCCACTACGTCATTGGATATCCCAATCATCTCATCTCCCCTCTCATTCATTGATATCATAACTCCTATACTCACAATAACTGAACCACTGCTAAACCTTGTGGTGACTTCACAAGAGCTAGTTATGATCCCAATCTCAATCACACTTACACAGGATGTTGAAACCCAACTTCCCACCACATATGTATAGCTACCTAATATTCCTATTTCTGTTTCATTTCAAGAACCACCCGTCATTCCAATCTTCATGTCACTCCCAGATGTCATATCTCCACCTTCCACTTCATCTCCCTTACGCTTAGTTTCCAACATAATTTCACCCTCCATATCTACCACCCAAATTCTATTGTTTCCCAGACTACACCTTTAGTTTCAACTTCTGATATGTCAACATCAATAGTGGATATGGTGGCAAACTTTGGGGAGGATGTTGTAGTCTCTTTGGGTGAATACTTCTACAGCAAATATGAGAAGGTTGTGGTGAAAAGGGGAGCTAAGAGACAAAGAGGTTGCACTGTTATGCAGAGCCCTATTCCCAACCAGGTTATATGGAAGAAAACATCTACCAATTCCCAACAAGAAGCATTGGAAATTGCAGCAACCATGGGAGCCTTTGCAAGGGATAATTATGATTCAGTCACCAATTTAAATAAAGAGATTGAGGCTAGGAAATCAGAATTTCAGAAGCTCAGGAAAGAGCAATCTGAACCCAAGAAACAACATGAATCTCAACTTCATGAGTTGAGAAATGAGCATGATACTTATATGAGAGACCTACAAACATAGAATGAATCTCTCCAACAACAGCTACAGCAAGCACAAGTTCTTAACATTAGTTATGCTGATAAGATCACATTACTTGAGCAGCAGCTGAAGGATTCAGTGACTAAGGCATATGTTCCCTCCTTTAGATTTTCCAAGGAAGAGTTCAAGGAGTTAGGCCTTAAAAACAATGAAGATCGCAAGGAACTCTTGATTGAACTATTTGAATCATTGAATGACATACAAGAGACACACAATGTCTTTGAGAGACATTCTGCCATTCTGGAACAACATAATGATAGAATACAAGAAGCAACCAGAGCCGTAGAAGATCTGAGTGATTGGTAGAGGTACATCAAGGACAATCCTGAAGACGTTCCTACTCTAGACAACTTCAAGTTTAGGAGAATTAGAATCTCTTTAAGTGTATGGGAGCATGCTTGTGAATCAGTTGAAGAAACAATACAGAAAGCACAAGTTATGTGTGGTAGAAAATGGTATGTTGCTGATAACATAATGGTCATGCTAGAATTTCCTACTATGGACCTTATCGAAAAATCTTGTCCACCCAAGCTAACAATCGAGCAGGTTGATGCCAGATGTGCGCGGACTAAAGAATGGATTCAACAGCTGGAATACATTCATATTTCAGAGGTTGAAGAATTCATCAAGAAGCCCGTCAGTCAAGGGATAAAGATCCACATTTTCATACATACATGACATAAGATCAAGAAAAATGAGATCGAGTCTTTCACATGTAACACTCAGTTGGAACTTGATTTGGCCAAGTATCCGGATTGGAATAATTGTTAGATGTATGGGCCAAGTGGCGAATTTCCCTTGGCCATTCTTAGATTAGAAACATTTCGAAAATCCCTGTTTTATGGGGGATCTATCCAATTTAATTCAATGTAATTATTATTTAAAGGTTATAGATATCATAGGGGCGGGGGGAAGAAATCGCCAGAGAATAACTGGAGACGCTCTGTTTCTATTGAGACATTGTAATTTCTTGCAAGCTTAATGAATCGCAGTCAGTTTCTCTTTGTTATATTCTTTGTATAACTTGTCAAATTTCTTTGATAATTTATGATTTTTCACCTTGATTATTAAATTAACTCTGTTCTATCTTTGAAATTTAATGAATGCATCCGATCTGTAGGTTGGATTTATCTGAACTTACAATCTAGATGTTGTTATGTGTTAAGTGAATTTATTTATTTAACTCATTTATCTATTTCTGCAAATGATAAATAGTTTTAATTTCATTATTGCTAGTTTGTCAATTGGCAGGCCATAACAGAACAGTCTCACATGTGCTTAACTCTTTAGATAAGATCATTCAATTTTTATTGTTTATTTTATTTAAATATGGTTAATATAGATCCAATTCATATGTCTATTTATTGGTGAAACACTTAACCAAATTTCTAATCTGATTGTTTTGCACATCAATACCTCTTTCTTAATTTAGATCTAACTTACTTAGATTTTCCTTAAGAAAAAACTACTTACCTTTAGACATAGAACACATTTTGATCTTCCTTTACAGGAAGACAGATCCTTTAGGATCAATCCACTTAAGTGCCAGCGGAGGCCTAATATCTGTGGGAGTCAACCACACCAAACAGTATGGGGATAGAACTGCTATTGCATAGAGTTGTTTGAATCCTTTCAGATTGGACTGTCAACCTCTATTGCTTTCCTTGGAAAACATTCCAACACCTACATACCCGGGGCTTCAATACTTCTATGATGAATTTAGGATCTTATGGATATTGGCCTATACACTATGATTAGTTTACATGTTATGTCAATTTATACATCTTTGATAAAAAAAGTTTATGAATTTGCAATATACCAATCTAATATGAAATTAGCTAGGGAGTCAGCAATTGCGTTCATGCTTCTTGGAATATGTAGGTTTTGAATGGACCCAAAGGACCTCTCCAAGAGATGTACACGCCGAAATAAGCGGAGTAATATGGGGTCACAGATAGCGTAGACATGGTTTAGATGAGATACCACTAACTGTGAATCAAGGTAGATGGAAATGTGGTCCACACCCAAGGAAAAAGAATCGGCCAATAATCCAATCACCACGTGATACTCGGTGGCGTGTTTGTTTGCAAAACCTAGGCAGATTCCTCTTGAGATTATCAGCTCGCTGGTAGGAGAATAGAGTACCCATGTTATCGAGGCGAGGTTATGGGTGTGCCGGCTAGTGTCGTCTGCAAATACATAGCAAGTTTCCATCTGCACATCCAGGAATAACATGGTATAAGCGTAACAATAAGATCCTAACACACTAAAATAAAATGTCACACCAAACAAAAACACACATGTACAATATATACAAATTACTAATGCAAAATGACTTAAGCATAGTACCGTTTTAGGTAGATCCCATTGCGAGGCTCCCCTAAATATATCCCATCATAATAAAGTAATTCATAGGCTCCCTTTTCCAAAACACATTTCACTTCATATAGACCATGCCACATGGACTCAAGTTTGCATGCCCCCGGCTATTCATTTTTTTGGTCATAAGTAAGGACCAAATCACCCTCGTTGAATATACGAGGTTTTAAGTATTTATCATACTAGGCTTTGATGTGTTTCTTATGTGTTTTGTTATATAGAGCTGCATCACGATAGGTTTCGTCGAGTTTTTCCAAGTATAGAAATCGTTCTTCCTCAGCAGTTGTGTTCAGTAAAAGTTCGACAACGATTTTTAGAGACAAAATATCGCACTCAATAGGAAATACTGCCTCTAGTCCATACACCAACTGGAAGGGTGTGAAACCAGTGGAAGTTTTGACGGAATTCCTATATGCCCAAAGGGATGAAAAAAACATCACATGCCAATTGGACTTGTGTGTTCCCACCATGCGTTGGATCATGGTTTTCAAGACATTTTTAATGGCCTTTACTTATCCATTTGATTGAGTATAATAGGGAGTTGAGTTTTCATGTTGAAAACCTAATTTGGCTCTTAGTTCATCCACCATCTTGTTTTGAAATTGTGATCTGTGATTGGTGACGATGGCTTGAGGGACTCTGAATCTCGCAATGATATGGTTAAACATAGAGTGTGGAAGTTTCACCGTCTTCCTTATATGTAGGCCCATTTGGTAAAGTAGTCAACTGCGATAATGACATAACCATGCCCCCCGGCCGAGGAAGGCACTGGATGTAATAGGGATGTATGTGAGTGCTTTTTATAATGAAAAGATGGAAAGGAGGACAATTCTTGACCACCTCGATACAATATTTGAAAATGGAAGGTCAATAGTATCCAATGCGTAAGATTTTTTGGGTTGTAGCCATCCCAGAAAGATGACTGCCACATGCCCCTGAGTGACCATCATTTAGAACGTGCTCGGCCTCCTCATGAGTTAAACAATGTCGAAGAATATAATCAATGCCATGATGATATAATGTGTCACCAATGGTTAGGTAATATTTTGTGTGGTGACGAAAACGACGAAGTTCATCATGGGATAAATGAGGACAGAAGCGTTGGGTTTGGAGATATAATGTAATGTCTCCATACCATGGATCATAAGTACTAATCAGAAACAAGGAATCATCGGGTAGATTCAATGGGCTTAGACTCTTGATTAGTATGGGGAATATCGCAAATAAAATCTACAAATACCAAAGACTTCTTTTATTTGGCCTTCTCAAACTGGAGATCGAATTCTTGGAGAATCACGATCCAACATGAATATTTCCCCCATAGTACCTGACGAATGAGAACATGGTACATGGGGTTTGAGTCAGCAATAATGGTAGTAGTGCGGAGTAGTATATAATGATGAAACGTCTAAACATCAATTAATACTGCTAGAGCTAACTTCCCTACATGCGAATACCAGTTTCAGATTCAACGAGACCCTTATTAAGGTAGTATAGCACATGTTCCTACGCGTGACTATTTTCCTGTACTAAAACCATAGTGATTGTTGAAGTAGAAGCAAAAATATAAAGGATGTAATCCTTGGTGTATTCCGGTGGTTGTAACGCAGGCACATGAGTAATTTCATGTTTGAGGTTGTAAAAGTATTTTTGGGCGTAGTCATCCCAAATGAATGGGACATCTTTCTTTAACAACCACTTGTATCCTTGTGTTTTCTACGCAAAATTACACACGAAACGACATAGGTATTTTTCCTTCCCCTGCAAACTTTGAATTTCTATAATATATGTGAGTGGTGGTAAGGCGACAATAGCCTCTACCTTGAGGGGATCAATGCAGATTCCATATTTAGAAATGATGAAGCCTAGGAGGTGTTCAGACTCTACACAGAATATCCACTCATGAATATTTAGACGGATATTTTACCGTTTCCATCTGAGGAATATAGTTTCAAGATGATCGATGTGTAAGTCACGATGATGTGAATGAGCAGGAAGATCATCGAGATACAGTTCCACAAAATCCTTCACATCATGGAAGGCATGCGACATGGCTCGCTAGAATGTAGCACCAGCATTTTTAAGACCAAAAGGGAGTTTGTGATATGAAAACGTACCCCATGGGAAGATGAAAGTAGTATTATGTTGGTCGTTTGGGTGGATCTCTATCTGATTATAGCTGAAAAATCCATCCATAAAGGAAAAGATGACACTTCCTACACAGTTGTCAATGATTTGGTCGATAAACAGGGTAGGGTAATTATCCTTGGGAAAATCCTTATTCAGATCTGTATGATCGACACAAACTCTAATGGTGCCCTATTTATTGGAAACCAAGATGACATTGGATACCCAATATGTTAATGGAATAGGATAAATAAACCCAACTTTCAAAAGCTTTTCTATCTCTGCTTTGATAGCCGCAGTATTTCGAGGGTGCTCTAGACGGAATTTTTTCCGGACAAGTTTAGCATCGGGATATGTTTGAATCTCATGCATAACAAAGGCAGGATCAATCCCAGGCATTTCCTCACAGCTACATGAAAATACACTACAGAACTATTTAAATAAGGCCGTAAAATTTTTGAGTTCATCAAGAGAACAACTTTGGCCTATGTGAATATTTTTCACGATGTCGAGTTTTAACGAGATGTCTATAGTGACGGTAGGCGTGATATTTCCCTCGGTTACTATATCCTGAGTAAGAATAGGAGATTGAGGGTTGATAAAGACATCTGGTGAAACGATGTTATAGATCACTTTCTCTACAATATCAAGAGGCAGAACGAAGGACGATCGATGATGGAGGTCTTCCCATGGGGGCTCATCCAAGCTCATAATCTCCATGATGGAATCATCATAATGAAAATTCTGGAGTAGAGGATCATGTGATGATGAGGATGAGTTCCACTATATTGGCGGAGAAATGGAGTTGGATGCTACTATAGAGTGGACATCCGGTAAATTGTGTGTTGATTGGATGTCCCATAAGTGGCTTCAGCGGGGCTGAGAGACATCACATATCCAATCAAATCCATATGATTCAGATCGAGCACAACCCATTGGTCGGTCGAGTTGGAATAGGTTGGGATCATAGAGGAGATAATTTTCACCTTGGATACATGGTTTGGGGGATCTGGCATTGGAAAGACTCCTATCAGATATGAGTCTTTGAGGATTCCCACCCCCACACTCTCATATATTTTCGAAGAGTGTCCCAAAAGAAGGATATTATCTGCAGGATGAGTAGTGGTGTCTGGTGTACAAAAATATAGCTGGTCGATAGTGATGATTTTCCCATGGTGGGGAAAATGCACTATGCGAAAGATAGATAATGCGACCACGACCATGGAATAAAACCAATTTCAACCAAGTAATAAATTATAATCCAATGGGGCAGGGATGCCTTCCACGTTAATAGAAATGCTCTTTCCTCCCAACTCTATGACTAAGGATTGTAACATCCTGTGGGGTTGAAATCCACGTCTGTCAAATGCTTTCAAGGTAGTGGGGGAATGGTTCAAATCAGGAGAGACTTTGGCTTGCCAGTAGGATAGTGAGATAATGGAAGTAGAGGCTCCTTTTTCTAAAACAGTACGATGGATAATTTTCCCAGAAACATTGATAATAATTTGAAACGCTAGTTGGTGGGAAATCCTCGGCTTGAAGTACTCTAATTTGAACATAATGGTGTTGGAGGAATCGGGATCTACTGCTCCTATAGTAGAAAACATGGTCTTACGCTGATTGGTACAATTTTGTAAGACTTCTAAAGTCAACATAGCACAAGGATCCTGGGCTAGATCTTCTACAATGTTGTAGCTTTGAGCGGCCTGGGCGTTAGGGTTAAAAACTGATTTTCTGATTGTGCTCTTGGGTGGACGTAATACTGTATCTGGTAAAGGTTTCTCTATGACCAAATGACCTTGAGGTGAAGGAATATGAGATGTAGATGTGGAGGATTTTTCAATATTACCTCTATTATATTCCTTATCAGAAATAGAGTCGTATGTGCATGACCTGGTAGACAAGTTGATTGTTTTGTTCTGCATCATGAGAACATGAGCGGTTGTGGAAGGTTCTCATTGATAAGGAGGGGGTTGTTGTGCAATCATTTCATGTTGTTGTGTGGGGAATGGATCATTTAAAACTACGGGTGTGGGGTTTACCTTAAGAAAAAATTTTACTTCTTCACGATGTTGACATTTTTCCGTGAAGTGATCATCACCACATAGTAAACAGGGATATTTGACCTTCCGCTTTTCTTTCGTGTCATCGGGATTAATTTTGGACTCCTACTTATTAAAATATTTCTTAGATTTACCCTTGTTATTTTTTTTCCACTGTATTTTTGAGGTGAAGTAGATTGAATTGAATTCACTTCCGCAGTGGAAGCAGGGTTGGGTGATCAATTGGTGTTGGTTCCAACCTATGGCGAGGATGGAGTTGAACTATGGTGGTTCTGTGGTCCACCTAATTGGGTAGCAGGCTAGGAGTGAACAAAACCAATGATTCCATCGACATGTGATCCTGTAGGAGGTTTTTTCAGGTTGTGTGTAGGGCATGGGGCGTTAGGAATAATGTCATATAAGGTTTCAGATTGAGCATCAACTAATTCTAAGTACTGATCATGTGAAATATCTTGTTCTTCTGTAACGACCCCTCCCATAGCCACGTCTTTAGCTATGATTGGTAGTAAGGAATTCGTGAACCAATAGGAAAGTAACGGATCCAGAATATGAGATATAATGAGGTGATGCATCCTTCTCCACTCATGAATATGATCGGAAATGTGATTTGAGGTGGATTGTCATAGGGATGTCAAAAGATCTGTGTCAGTTTCATAGCGGATCGATATATGAAAATAAGTCAAAAAGGCCAAGCTAAATATCGAAAATCGGCGAAATAATGTGGTTGTAATTCGATGTACCACTTCACAACAGTGTCAGTGAGGGTTCATTGAAACAAACTCAAATGGGTAGAATCTCCCATTAAGGAGTTAGAAGAACACGAAAAATGATAGGTCATTACGTGGTTCTTAGGGTACTCACCGAGTTTGCCGTCAAATTTCGGAATTTCTAATGGTAACTTCACAGGAATAGTTGGTCATTTGATACCATGTTGGATGGGATCGTTGGTCACACGGAACAGATCCGGAAGATCTAATGTAGCTAGAAATGGTAGTTGTCAGTTTGGTTGTGGATACTGGTAAAACTAATAAGGCATTTGGGTCCTAGGAATGATCATAGGGTCCTCCCATAAAGTGTTGGACATATGAAGGTGGGCCTCCCATATTAGGAGGTGGACCTGAAGGGGGTCCTCCTCCGGAATAAGGGGGTCCACCACCGGATTACGGGGGTCCTCCAGGTGGAGGTGGTGGAGGTGGGACAAGTGGTGGGGGAGGAGGTGGGAAAGGTGGTGGGGGTGGGGTGGGTGGTCCGCTAGCTGAAGGTCCAGTTGGTGGAACATTATGATTTCCCCATTGGGTGTTCATGTTTACAGGATAGCATAAACTAGGGAAAATATTTCCAGGGTATTTTTGACCTATAGCAATGTTATGATTTCTAGGGTATGTATGCCCCCATTGGGGTTGGGTCCAAGTAGATGGTCCCCCCATTTGATGTGTCCATGTAGGTTTTCCCGTGGTTGGGAATGAACTTCCAACCACATTATAGTTCATGTGTGAAGGATGTCATCCGCTCACATTCTGTCCCCTAACTAGATGGCTCCCCATAGTTAGATTTGGTCCACTAACTAGGGGTTTACCCCCAATTGAAAATTTTCCACCTATTGGAGTATGCCCAGTAAGCATATGTTGACCACCAATCATAGGTTGACCCATACTCATTTTTTGACTACTAACTAGAGGATAACTTCCACTCAAAGTTTGAGGTGGAGGTTGTGTTATTGTTATGAAGTTAATAGTAGTTGAAGGTTTCCCTTCATTTGTTGGGGTCAAGTAAGGTGTTGAACTGGTCGAATGAATTTGAGGTGTACTAGACGGGAAAGAGGGATGACCTGGTTCGTAAGTGGTCATGTGGGGTGTAGATATTCCTTGTGAAGAAAAAGACAAAGAATGGATAGGGGAATGTTGTTCAAAAAATGGTACTTCTGGATTGGACCTAGGGGGGAAACTCTAGCGTCTAAGCTGCTTACCGAGCATTCGTAAACGTTCGATAGTCTCGTTAACTGGAGTGAGGAAGATGTCATCAGGAATCCATGGAGAAAACCTACGTGGTGGATTTTCCACCATCTGAAGTGAACCAAAATCGAAAACATGTTGACCTAGGGAAGTTACCCAAGGATTGTCCCGGGGTCGACTGAAAATCCAATCGATAGCTCCGAGGAGACCATCAAGCGAGTGATGGAAAGATGTTTCATGCCGAGGAGTTTGTTCCACCAAAAAAGGTCTCGTGGGATCAACGATGGGTGGTTTTGCAGGAGGAGATTAGTTCACTCCTAATTCTAAGGTAGAATTTCCTTCTTAATGTGACACAGATGTTGTGGGTTGATCCATGGTTTCTCCTGAGTTCTCCTCTTGGTTAAGGGGATATTCAGGTGGAAAATTTAATATTCTACGGGATCTTCTTAAAGGTTGGTCATCCAGGATGGCTGAAATAAAACTTCTCCTAAAAGTCTCTTAAAAAAAATGAAAACACACTTCAAGACCTACTCAAGCTAAAGCCACATGCAAACTGTGTGATAGATGGGATTCAAAATTCTGGAACCTCACAGGATTATCTAGGCATCGCAACTCACGATATACTACAAGTTCCAATAGTTCTAATCGGACAAATATTTTAGATCACTAACCAGGGAGGATTAGGACCGTACCCTTGACCGTATAACCCGACTACCTGGTTGTACCTATGTAGTAGCTCCCCGAGTGTTGTTCTCAGTGTATTTCCACACCAAGATGGCCAATGGTTATCTTGGATGGTTTCATTAATCCTAGTGTGGTTTCCCAATATACTCAAGGTATGTGGGAGCTCCAATCCATAGTGTTGTTGTCTAATGCACAACCGTACGACAGGAGCGTTCTGATATACAGTCGAGTACATGAAGTACTTTTCTATATACTCGAAGGTATTTGAAAGGTTGTTCTATATATCGACTGGTACGTGGAATAACTACAAGCCCTCGGGATGTAGTGCATGCAAATAACGACAATTTCCATTCTTTAAGACGTTAGAACACATCTCTAATCTAGCACACAAGTTTCTATACAATTTTAACCTAGGCTACCGCTTGATTTTAAGTTGTACGGTTAGGTGAATGCATTAAGTGTAGACTTGGAATTTAAAAAGATGCAAAAATAATCTATATGAAAATGCGAGTCTCGTTTTTCTTTTCAATGAAAACTACTTAGGGTAAGGAGAAATATTTTATTTTCCAATAGTAACAATGAACAAAAAACAAAAATACCCCTACTTTCTTTTAACCAAAAGACAAAAAAATACTCTTTCAAACAATCCAACAAAAATAAAAATAACACCAATTCAAAAATATTATTTATCTTTTTATTTTCAACTTAAGCAAACCTATGATCAAAAGAAGAAAAGATGAATTTCCGTTATGAATGCAATAACTCTAATTCTGAAAATGAGAATCAAAAGAAGTGGAGAGAAAATAAAAAAAGGTGAGAGTTTTCACGATCTTTCAAATACTTTGAGAAGGCCTAAATATGCTTAAAATTTTCAAGGAAATGAAGAATGAACTTTCCAAAACCAAGAAAATGTAAGCAACTAACAATTTTTTAGCTCTTTCAGAGGTATTTTTAAACAATCATTTTAAATCATAAAAACTCTTCACACCAATTCCAAATAATGCACTCGAAATGGAGATAATAAGAAATCTTGATTTTCTAACTAATACACTCAAAGGATCTAAGAATTATGCCACTCTTTTAAACTAGATTCAGAGAACTAGAGAATGTATGCTAATGCAATCTTTAAACGATTGGAAATTCTTGAAAAAATTTAATCACCCAAAATCTCAAAACAACACACAAAACCACACAAAATTTTGCAAAAATCACACCAAATAACTATTGGAGGGATAAGAAGTTAGATTGAATAGATCAAGTAAACTGATAGGGAGTCACAAGACAAAATGTGCTCGTGAGGGATTTAAATTTCCCACTATGAGAGATATACTTACTTGACTAACTCGGACCCAAATCAAACTCAAACTTAAAAAACAAGCCAAGGACAAAGCATGTTGTGTCTAGGAGGTTTTTTCATTGTCAAAGAAAACATACAAAGCGCAAGCAATCAAGCCAAAAATAAAATTGAGAGATCTTTCAACTTATGCACCAAGTTATGAAGGGTGGCGATCCCTGCAAGGGTACACCAGAGTGTTGGATGCCCATCGACGCACTCTGCACACACAGGAAGTGCATTAGCGACGCAGGTTGTAAACTGGGAGAAAGCATCAGCAACACATGCTGCTTTAAGGAAAAGTGCGACAGAGTTACAATGACGTAGTAAATGAACTGCCCACATGAGTCGGGAGGGATCCAAGCAAGAGAAATGAAAAACTCTCAAAGAATAAAAATATAAATGGCTCAATAAAGATCCCAATCAGAGTCTGGATGACCCATAAGCTCTCTGATAATCAGATCTACTGAATAAAGAGGCAACTTAGAGGATAATTGGAAAGAAATAAAAAAACCAAAAAATTATAAGCGAATCAAAACTATGGGCTACCTATCCCCAGTATGGTCGCCAATTTTTTTAACGGACAATCTATAAGGGTGGACACAAATAGATCTCGCTAGTATGAATGGTTCAAATCTAGAACAAAACAAATACATAACACAAATAACTTTCCTAGATCGATTGAATTGCAAATTAAGTCAAGAAACAACTCACCTTATGATTGCAACTCCTTTCTCCTTGTTTTATCCAACTCCTTGATCTTCAGATCTTCAGCTGCAAAACAAGACGAAACAAGTGGAAACAAACAAGTAGTAAAATCATATGTTTATGAATAAATCTAGATTATCAGTCAAAGAATCCAACCCTAAACATTATAAAGACAATAATTTTATGGAAATAATTTGTATTAAATGTAATTACAGAAATTACAAAGAGAGAGGTGTTACAACCAATGCTTTGACATTGTAACTCCTTTACAACAATCCTAGCCTCAAAGATCAAATATTTTCCTCCTATGGATGAAAAGGATCTCCTAGTAAAATTTCACTAACATGTACGTAATCTATCCTTCCTCCCTTAACAATGGAGAGGGTGTTCATATTTACAGGCCAAAAGGGATAGGAGAGGTTGAGTATTTAGGGGAGAAGCTGAAGGGATCATCCCACTAGGTAAGGGGATCGAGTGCCACCTTTCATGACATGTAGGTATAAGCCTCTATTCCACCCAAGGTTCAAGAAGTCGCTCCAAGCTTCTCTTTATCCATTTTAACCAACATCGATGCACCTTGCACAAAGTAAAATCACGTCATTGGAAGATAACGCACTTTGTACAAGAGAAAATAACATCATCGACGCACTCTTTCAATGTCCAAAGCACATCACCTAAGGTCCAACGCACCTATTCAGTGAGTAGGATGCATCGGGGTGACAAAAAAAAAATTTAAGGGATAGACATCAACTTTCCATTTGTTCTTTTAGCCAAAGTCATTTAGGAAACAACGCATATAGAGGACACATAACTCATGATGATGATATTTTGGTGTAACAGTCGTAAGAGTTCCAGTCATGGCAATGCTGAACCTTCCGGGAATGACACTAGGGCTCCTTGTCTGGTACCTACCTTCACCTAATCCAGCACCAACCCCCCGTGTTGTTTTTCAACTGGTTCGACCAATCAACACATCCAATCACTTACCCTCTGGTGTGTCGGAAACAACTTATCACAACCCCACTCCCTAGTCTTCCCAATGAGATGGGGGCAAAGACAGGAAAACTAACACCCTAGAAACTGTAAAAAAATCCATGAAACCCCCTCCTCAAGCACATGCACCTACAAAATGTGCTTTACGCGATACCTTAAGTCATGCTACCCTTAACTGTCTGCACCTACCCGAACTTTGCATGCATATGGATTCATTGGATGATAATGAGAACATTCCAGTAATTCAACTGCCAAATCCCCCGCAGGCACGCAACAAATCATTGTGCATTAATCAATACTGCATAGTTTGTGGAATCTATGGCCATTATTCCCATCACTACCCCAACTTGCCCGAGTACCAATTGGTGCTTCTTGTATTCAAGCAGAGAGTATAATCACACACATATATATAATCAAGACAAGAGAGATGATTCGAATGCATCCAATTGGTTATATTCATCTTGATGGTATTATTTATACATCTTTATATGTGGTTGGAGCGGTTGCACCCACTCCAACTGCTTCTTTAACTATACTATTACATAAGTAACTAATGAAAACTAAGGGTCCCCTCCAACATCTCCCCCACCTCAAAATATTTCTTCGTCCCAAAGAAAACAAGAACAACCATGAACTGCGATTCCTTTAGTCTTTGTTAGCAGTTTGGTAGTGGGAAATCAAGCCTCACCCTTTCACCTTCCTGCCGGATTCATCTTCCACGGTCCAGGAACTTCTGGGCTTCCACTCTCTTCCATTACACCAACTCACCAACTACCTGAAAAAATTCTGAAATGACACTGAATAGATGCTTATGTATTTCAGCACCGAGGGCTTGATCAATTTAAGTGTTCTTTTGTAATTATTAAGCGTGAAGCCAAACGGCGCCAAATTTTGTATTCAAGCAGAGAGTATAATCACACACAGAGATATAATCAAGACAAGAGAGATGAGTTGAATGCATCCAACTGGTTATATTCATCTTGATGGTATTATTTATACATTTTTATATGTGGTTGGAGCGATTGCACCTACTCCAACTGCTTCTTTAACTATACTATTACATAAGTAACTAATGACAACTAAGGAACCCGAAGGGTCCCCTCCAACAGTGCTCCATGAGTAGTGAAAACCATCCTTAGAGTTGTCGATCACTTTTATTGAGGAGATCCACCCCCTGAAATCCTCATCGAAAGATATAAACACCATTTACATGGTGTCAACCAGTGAACCCTCCGACCTCTCCACTTAGTGCTTTCGGAATGACGATGAAATTCTCAAGGAACTAACTGAACCAGAATTCCTATGGGATGACATGCATCATTGATCCTACTTCATTCCTGAGGAGCCTACCACAATTTCGGCTGACCAATTTGCGATTGAAACAAAATGTTTTATTCACAGCAATGTGGATTGGTTTAAAAACCCCATCCCTGCTTTGGATTCCTTCAAAGAAGGTAACATGTCCAATATCTCACCCACCATCTAAGTTGATATATCCATCAAATATAGTGTGGTAGAGAACATCACCTTAGGTGCATCTTGTACCTCCGATGAAGTAAATGCCTACAAAAATCTCTTTCAAGAGTTCCGCGACGTCTTCACTTGGTCATATAATGAGATGCCAAGCCTCGGCCCCGCTATTGTTGAGAAACACATTGACACTTGTCCCGATGTTACACCCATCCACAAGAATAAACAGTTGATACATCCATCCAAAATGTCAGTAGTAAAGGCCGAAATCGAAAATTTGTTCCAAGTCGGTTTTATTTACCCCATTTCTTATACCACATGGGTGTCCAATCCCGTGTTGGTCAATAAAAAATAAGGCACCATATGTGTCTGCACTGATTTTTGAAACCTGAATCTAGCATGTACCAAACATAACTTTTAATATCCCTGACCTATGATCATCTGATATTATCTCACAAATTAAAACTTATAGTACCACTTTTTCACCGGCGAAGACTAGTTAATAGAACTAGTGGAAAGGAGTTGGTCTAGACACAATAAGATGACTCCTGTGTTATGAACTTGGGATCTTTGGGTTATTCAAAATGTATGGGTGCATGTGCAGCAGAAAAGGTATCAGGTTCAGTTCCAACTACTGAGTCCTATGCACAAAGTACTAGTTCCATTTACATTTCGAAGACCAGTCAGGCTAGTGTCTACTTTGATGCTTCCTGGGCACACCAACATATGCAAACTAAAATCAGTGCTTACACATGAATGTAACCAAATGGAATATATCAGACATTAAACTCCTCATTATCTATTGGACAAGTTATTCTAAGAATTTGGGAGGTTCTGGTTGAGTTTGGGAGCAAAGAGAGGAAAAATGCTATGTAGGACTGCTCAACTAGTAAGTTTCCAAGTTCACCCAAAAATATTGAGAGGCATTCAAAACCTAGGGTAAATGGTTGGATATGCTTCATTAATGTCTCAAGATTCATAAATAACCATCAAAACATAAAAATGACTCATACATAACTTTGAATTACAAAAATAGTAAAACTAGTCAAATAAAACTGCATAATGAGCTAGTTTTTGAAAAGATTGTTCCAAATGGACTTAGAGGATTACAATTTCACTTATGAAGTATATTAGGGTTCTGATATTAATTAGTTTAACAATATAAGGTAGAAATTAGATTTCTTGAGCATAGAATGGAGAGATTATTACATTCAATCCTTCAGTGAATCTCCAATGCTAGAGAATATTATAGTATTGAGAGAATAAGAATGATAAGATTAGAAGGAGATATAATTCTTCCCCATATCTGATATGAGGATGAATTCAAAGATTTTGGATGTAGATGATGGGCGCACTGAACCTTCTAATCTTCTCAGGGGCACATTCATCAACTGAAACTTCACACGTGCGCTCATTAACACTGAAACCTTGACTCTGGTGAGAATGGTTGTATCTTGGTCATCTGGACACCTTTTTCAACAAGACAAAAGGAGTTTCTTACTAAAAAAGACCCTTCGGATGCAATGGAATAGGTCTCACAACCCAAAAATGATCAGAAGTAATGAAACCAGAACCTCCATTTCGGCCCTTCAACGTTGTTTCCACCGAATGATAAGAATGCTTCAGAAGTTAGAAAGAAGAGAGTTTGTAATCATAGAGATGGATCAGATATGCAATTTGGTATCAATGGCCGCACTATGTCATGTGCAGAAGATTGGAACTAGAAATATGGGGCACATCTCCCATAGGTTGGCTAGGGCACATCTCCTTGGCTTGGTAAGCTAAAGTGCTCACACATAAATTCAAATAATGACCAAAAGTTGTGAAAAGGAGTTGCTTGGATTCATTTTTATAATTTTGGGTGACCTGCTGAGCAATTTGAATATCTTGGTGACCTATGAGAACCCTTCCACATGGGCCACCCATGAGTGGATATACTTGCCTTTCTTTTTCCTTACAAGCTTTCCCTTCCTTTAGAAATTGTGCCCCCCTTTTTCTCAAGATGTTTCCTGCTTTGTTATAGTTTTTGGCTTTGTTATAGTTTCATACTTTGTAAACTGAACTCCCTTTTAGAAACTGAACCCCTCCTTAGCTTTTTCTGGATATTTTTAATTTTCTCCTTCTAAAAACTTCTTACACCTTCCCTGCTTTTCATTCCTTGCTATTTTATGGCCTCCAGTTCCAATTTACCAACCTTATCCTCATGAGGGCACCCTCTTGGCCCACTTGCACACATATTAGCAATTCTAATTACAAAATTTAATTAAAATTAATTTCTCCACTTGACGTATGATAAAATTTATTCTATGCATGCATAATAAAATGAAATTATTTTCCTTAGGGGTTATTTTGTCCCCTTTTACCCATGGTCATTGAATTAGCCAAAACTGGGGACATGACAGTCCTCCCTCCCCAAATTGCTTGTCCTCAAGCAAGAAACCAACTCCAACCAACTATGATGCCAACCAATGACTTCACTCCTCAAAATGTGTTGTTGACTGTCTAGAATTGGAATCCTTTATTCCAAGCTGAAATACCAAAGGTCCATCATGTTTTTGCTACTCAACTCTGATTATAGTCATTCTCAAAATGAATAACTATTCTTTAACAAAATTTTCAACCCAATTAGGATAACTGAGTAGAATTCCTGGATCCCATTGCTTCCTCTGTAAGGACCCAAATTTTTCTGCCACCTTTGGAAAGATGTCACTCCAAGGAATGCCAGGGTCCCAAAGTCTCAACTGTATCCTCCCAAAAATCAAAATCAATTGGGATGATCTATCATCGAGCAGGATGTCAAGATCACACCACCACATTGAAAGTTGGTAACTTCCAAATTTAAACTAGACATTTGTGATAATTCCCCACCAAGCATGGAACTCCTCAATATGGGGATGAATCACATCAACTCCTCCCAAGGAACAGGTGGTGACCCATGTCCATCCAAGAATACTGAGAGCATCATATAGCATCCATAGATTCCCATGTTGCTCGCTTGAACTGTAATGTGTGTCATAAAAACCTTCATTCATGTAAGCAGTAATGTCAAACATGTGCCTTTTCATCCAAATAAAAAGTGAAAAGACACTCCATCCAACCAAATCGAGTGGGAAGAAAAGTGATTCCCCAAGTGAAATCAACCAATGGCTCAACTATATTCCATTGGCCAATGGGTGCAAGCATCCATCCAAGTATGTGGATTTCCTCCACATAGGCCACCTTCTACAAGATAAATGTTTCATTAACTTCTCTTGGAAACTTGATTGCTTATCTACCTTCCCCTTATCATGAGCAGAAATATTTCTGCAGGGGGATTCCATATCTCACATGTAATATTCCACCCAATCTGTATGTATATGAATGGCATCAAATGGAAGCAATATATGTCTCTGCTGCTGATCAAAAAACATGTCAGTGTTAGGAGTGTAACAACCCAAAATCCTTGTCACATTCTACAGGAAATGGGGTGAATTTTTTTATTTTTTTTAATTAACATACTTTTGATAGTTGTACTATCATCCATTCACCTCCCATAAGTCAATAACATCTAGACAAATAGGTACATATATTTACTGCAATATTAAAAATCCCTTCCAAGCATAGGGGCATGCAATACCAAGTTTCTCTTTATGATATTATAAAGCAAGTTTTAAGTAGAAAATCACTTTCAACTTCTTGTACAACTTGGGTAAGAAATACCACACCAAGATTCAAACTTGATACAACATAGAAGAGCACACATTCTACACAATAAGTTAACTCCTTAATTTTGATGTTATCCTTAACAGAGTTCTCTCAACAAGAATCATCTAACATCTGAAGCATGCTTATGTGCCGTAAATCTCACATAGATATAGACAAAGATATACACCTATCTTTCCATAAAATGACATGTAATACTTGTTCAACATTATATCAATAACAAATGATATAGCATGGTGTGAATACTTGTAGAGTAATAATTCGGTTTGATACTCAATCATACTTGGTAATTATAACATTAGGCGCAACGATGCATGAACATACATTCATGTTTTATATTCCATTTTATACAAAGGTCCTTATTCAATAAGTTGCATACTTATTCAACCTTTAGAAAACTTGTCAACACATCTTTACTGCAGAAATGGAAATCCTTTTCGAACACAGAAGCATGCAACCAAATAATACTCAACAATGTGATGTCATAGTTTTTCTTGACAAGAATTCAACTAACCATTAGATGTGAGTGTACTATTAATCTCGCCATAAGTCAATGAAGACAAAGATATACACCTATATATCACTATGAGGACATGTCAAGGTTTTTCTCTTACACCCATTAAATACTATGTCAACCATAGATTATGTCGAAAGGTTTAATCATAACTTTATGAAGATTTGGCTAGGTTAAGTTGATCGTTCTTTACATCATTCACAAAATGTATACAAACATGTTCTTTTTCACACATACTCTTACATAGATCACTATTGATGTGAACTGATCTAAGATAATGTCTTATTCTTTGTCCACATAAGATTCTTCACATTTATTCAAGTTCACAAGAAGATTATCCATTCTTCTATTGCATCTACAATCATATGCTCACACATTTAAACATAATTCCTAAGACATGTTCTCAACATTAAAGACATGAAAATACTCTTCATTTACACTACAAGAATGTTGTTAAAGACATAACACTTGATTAATATTTTCACTTCCCTCATTACTAACATCAGGGTACAAGATATAACAAGTGTTACATTAACTTCACAGAACATGTTCTTCTTACCAGTTTGGTAGAGCTGGAAGAGGTTTTCTCCTCGACTTCTTTTACATGTTCTCATCATACTCGTAACATATATTAGTACTACAAAATGTACTACAAAACTCTATATGCCTTTTCATTATTCATGATACATCAAATTGATTAACATTCATAAATATTTAAATTAGGGGAACTAATTAAGGCAATGCAACGTTCCGCCCAACCGTAGGCTCTTCGATGACTTATTCTCAGTCCTTTCGAAGGCCACCCCTGAGGTGGGCATGGTGATCCACAAATAGGATAGATATCTTTTAAGTCTCGTCGCCCTAGAACTAATCACACACATCCCTAGAGGTTACTTCAGTACTCCTACAAAACAAAAGGTAGTGCTCCTACCTAGAAACTTCTTGTGTCCTAACCTCTTGCATAGTTTTGGTGTTTTTCTCGGCGGGCCCAAGTCTGTACTCCAAACTTGACCTTCTATGCCCCATGCCATATGCAGGTGTTTACCGATTTCTTTTCACGGCAGTCCTCCCATATGTAATATAACCAATGCATTCTACAAGCCATCCAAGCATTTCAACATGCACACAAAGCATTCAACATGCAACCAAAAGATATCATGTGATACAAGCATCATAAACATGTATATGAAACATAAGAAACGCATTGGACATGCAAATAATGCATTCGACATGCAACCACAATATTTCAAGCATCATACATATGTATATGAAACATAAGAAACGCATTCGACATGCACATAATGCATTCAACACACAACCACAAGATGTCAAGCATCATACATATGTATATGAAACATAAGAAACTCATTTGACGTGCACATAATGCATTCGACACGTAACCACAAGATGTCAAACATCATACATATGTATATGAAACATAAGAACCTCATTCGGCATGCACATAATGCATTCAACACGCAACCACAAGATATCATGTGATACCAACATAAATTATATATGTACTTAGTCAATGCATTTACAACCAATGCATTCGACATCAAATAGAATTTGCAATTCACTAACATCATAAGCATATATGTGAATTTAATCAATCCATACTATGCATTCTACACACAACATATAGATATAATGATGCCAATCATAAATTATATATGTAGACTTTATAAGAAAAGCAATATACAATGCATATCTTGTATTTAGTTAACATTATCAATCTACCACTTATACTATACTACAAAGTGGAAAACAATGGCTAACTTACAAGCTATATAGTCCAAAAACATTACAATGAATAGATGGCATCTGAAACTATCCATTTATCACATTCCAAGTAATAATTTGGATATAAGATTTACATATGCATTACTAATGACATACTATGTAACTTTATAAGAAAGCAATATACAATGCATACCTTATAATTCTGACACATACAATATAATTTTGATGCATACAATATAATTCTTTAACAACTTAAATGCATGTATTTAAGCAATGCATATAACATCAAACAAAATACGATCTCATGCTCATAGGGATTTCATGAATTATGCAGTTGTGGCAATGTATATATCTAAACAAAATTCACTACGCAACAAACAAAATATTGCATTCAACATCAATTTAATACGATCCCAACTCATAGGAGTCCCACGCATTCGGTAACTGCATCATTATATATCTCGATGGCAACATACAGTTTATACCAAGCGTGTATATATATAAATATAGATATAGATATTACAGTGGCAACAACCATTAATGCATAACACATATATGTTACAGTGGAAGCATGACCTTTGCACAGGCAGCGTCCACACTACTCCCATCATTTAACTAAGATCCCAAAAATTAATACTATATCCATCATTTATGTGGGAAACAACAGAAGTAAGGAAGTCAGAGCATAAAATAATAACATCTAGAAAATCATTAATACATGTCTTCTCTTATTAGCAACTTACTCCCAATATAATATGGGTAAATGCGTAAAATATGCAACATAACCCAAGCGCCCAGATTCGACAAGGGTAAAACATATACGCATAGATTACCAAGCAGGCTTTGAGGGAGCCTTCCCCAAGCTCTGCGCAACCCAGAAACAGCTTGCATATCATCTCAAGTATATATATATAGACTCAAAGTACAAACCACATATTACGGGGATCCCAAGCTCTGCGCATACCCAAAAACGATGGCAGCCAACAAGTAAAATGCATACAAGGTTAACACACAAATCCATGAATAAGTGCAGATCTCCCAAAAATCGTTTTGATCACTCAGATGAAAACGCAGAGATCCCAACACATTTTTAATCAAACCAAGAAACAATGCAAAGCTCCAAACTGTTTTTGGCAAACCCAATGCCTAAAACAGAGTTTCAAAAATGTTTTCATTAAACACACAAGTAAGCAGAGATGCCAAACGTGTTCATTCAAGCTCCATGAAGAAATACAGGGTTTAAGAACGTTTTTTATGAAACACACAGATAAACAGAGATGCCAAACGTTTTCTTTCCAGCTCCATGAAGAAATACAAGGTTTAAAAAACGTTTTCATTCACTTTCCAATCAGCAGAGATGCCAAACGTATTCATTCAAGCTCCATGAAGAAAATACATGGTTTAAAAACGTTTTTATCAAACACATAGATAAACAGAGATGCCAAACGTTATCTTTCCAGCTCCATGAAGAAATACAAGGTTTAAGAAACGTTTTCATCCACATTCCAATAAGCAGAGATGTCAAACGTATTCATTCCAGCTCCATGAAGAAAATACAGGGTTTAAAAACGTTTTTATCAAACACACAGATAAACAAAGATGCCAAACGTTTTCCCAACTCAATGAAGAATGTAGAGAGATGTAAAAAGGTTTTCATTCAAACTAAAATGGAGAAATGTCGAGCCTGCAAAAACGTTTTTCTCCCCCTCCAAAAATACGTCCTGTACCATTTCCTAAAAAAAACATGCTCCACAACATCTGCATGAAGGCCAAATCCCTGAGGGCCAGTCCTAGGTCAAAAAAAAAAAAATATATATATATATATATATATATATATATTTTTGCCAATGTAAAATACACTATAAACATAATAATAATAATAAAATAACACAACACTAACATTATGGGTAATATTATTTTTTCTTTTTTATATTTCCTTCTCTAAAATTATATCATAAATGTCATAAAAAGAACATATATATAGAAAGTATGCACCCCCATAAATTTATATATTCTCGTATAAAGAACATAACCTTAACATTTATTCAAATATATATATGTGCATTTATAAAAAAGCATAGGCATATAAAACACATATACCCACATTAATTAATAAATATTCCTATGTATTCAGAATTAATGGTTAAGAGGCCCTAATTAAAAATCCAATTAAAGGGTACTCCTTTGATTACTTGTTATTTTTTTAGCATTAATTCAATATACTCTAGGATCTTTACTGAGAGAATAACATGTACAGTATATCAGTACATATCAATCATCACAAGATGCAAACATAAAAGACAATAGACACACAGAGTTTCCGTGGGGAAAACCCTAAGGTGAAAAACCCCAACAACTTCCTCGGAGATAGATAGAGCAATGATACAACCAAAGTACACAGAGATAGACTCCTCCTAGCAGCTGATCCTCCTCCTCACATGTGCGCCACTTTCTGAGTGATGGAAGTGTGAGTTCTGAAGTGATCCAAATAGAGATCGGGAGATCTCTATTTATACTTGTCTTGACTGCCCAATAAACTTATGGGGACGACTTGTCTAGCTTAGCACAATAACCTCAGGTTACATTAATCTGGGCCAACCCCTTACAAGGTGGTCTAATAACCCATCGGCAAGTTAACACACTTGCAACACTTGTCAATACAAATGATGACACTTCCGTATATAGGAATAATACATCTCTATAGGATTACAATAAATATATATATGAAATACATTCTAAAGTTACATATACATCAACACTCCCTCTTAACTAGGAAGGTATTTCTCGACATAGATCATCTAGCACAAGTCTTCTTCTCTGGATCATTGTCATCGATGCATCGTCCTCGAATCATCGTCATCGCCACTGCTACTGCTATCTCAATCAATATCTGAATCTACTCGTCATAGGAAGTTCTACAGAACCAGTCATTTTTCATACTGGATGTAGGCCCACCACCTGTAGGTCTTCATCATCACTGGCCATACTGTGGAATCCTTAGGACTTATTACGTGCATAACAAAACCTTAAAAGAGTCTCTTGACTAGCAAGAACCCTAAAGAGCATCTGAGTCGTTTTTCATCCTGTCCAGATCTCCAGGACTTATTATATGTGACTGTCACAAAACCTTAAAAGAGTCTCTTGACTAGTAAGAACCCTAAAGAGCATCTGAGGCCTTTTTCATCCTGTTCAGATCTCCGGGTCTTATTACATGTGACCCCCACCATAAAACCTTAAAAAGTGTCTTGCCAAGCAAGAACCCTAAAGAGCATCTGTGGCCTTTTTCATCCTGTCTAGATCTCCAGGACTTATTACATGTGGTCATGGCAATGCCTCGAAAGAGCATCTGAGGACTTTTTCATCCTATCCAGATCTCCCAGGTCTACTTATATGCCATAGGACAATGCCTCAAAAGAGCATATGAGGCCTTTTTCATCCTGTACAGATCTCCCAAGTCTACTTACATGTCCTCTCAGAGCAATGCCTCGAAAGAGAATCTGAGGCCTTTTTCATCCTGTCCAAATCTCCCAGGTCTACTTATATGCTCATCTGCACAACTTATCCATGGCCACAGAGTATCAACCTAATACTCACCATACATCATCCTGATGTACACATGATCATCCTGATCATCAACACTGCATGTCATATGGAGCAACATCCTGAAGCTCGTCATCCATGATCATCTTGATCATACAATGAATCTACCTGATGCATACCAAGTATCTACCTGATACATATCATCATACATGATCCACCTGATCATACAATGTATCCACCCGATCCACCTGGTCACACAATGTATCTACCTGATACATATCAACATACATGATCTACTTGATCATACAACGTATCCACTTGATACATATACAAATACATGGTCCAAGCATCCAACATGATGCATATACAAATACATACAAATGATCCAACTGATCATATCTAGCATCCAACATGATGCGTACATACATAAATGATCCAACTGATCATATCCAGCATCCAACATGATGCATACATACATAAATGATCCAACTGATCATATCCAGCATCCAACATGATGCATACATACATAAATGATCCAACTGATCATACAGAGCAGAAACTAGAACATCATCCTAATGCTCATCATCCATTGCTTACATCCATAGCCATGTGAAGGATCCTCCTTCCACCATGCTTAGAATGGCTTCAGCAAAATGTCTCCATCACTTCTTCCTCGCAGTGTCGTCGATCTGAAGAACACCAAGCCTCTCTCTGAAGTACTCGAACTTCACTCTGGCTAGTGGCTTCGTCAGCATATCTGCAATCTGCTCATCCATCGCAACATACAGGAGCTTCACTACTCCTCTCTGCACCATATCCATGATATAGTGATATTTGATCTCAATGTGTTTCAACCTGTTGTGGAACACCGGGTTCTCAGACAACTTCACACAACTCGGGTTGTCACAAAAGATACCAGTAGCCTCCAACGGTAGATCAAATAACTCAGACAGTAGCTTCCTCAGCCATACTATCTCACAACTAGCCGAACAAGCTGCAACATACTCTGCTTCGGCTGTACTCAGTGCTATGCAGGACTGCTTCCTGCTAAACCAAGATATCACACATGATCCCATACTGAAACAACACCCAGAAGTATTCTTCCTATCTGCAGCACTGCCTTCCCAATATGAATCAACATAACCCTGTAGGTTAAACTTTTGATTCGCATCATACTTGAGCCCATAATCAACTGTACCCTTCAGGTACCTCAGAATATGCTTTACAGCAACCAGGTGAACACTCCTCGGATCTGTCAGGAACTGGCTCAATGTGTTCACCGCAAAGTAAATGTCTGGTCTCGTGTTCATCAAGTACATCAAGGACCCAATCATCTGACGATACATAGTGACATCAACCGGCTTAGATGAAGCATCACACATAAGCTTCAGGTTCGATGCCATAGGTGTGGCCATGGCCTTGCAATCCATCATTCCGAACCTCTTCAGGATCTCTACTGCATACATCCCTTTCCCAAGGAATATACCATCTGCACTCTGCCACACCTCCATGCCTAGAAAATAGTGCATCATCCCCAATTCCTTCATCTCAAACTCGGCAGCAAGCTTCCTCTTGGTATCAGCAATCAAACTATCATTACCTGTTACAAACAGATCATCTGCATACAACAGTAGTATCACAGGATTGCCTTCCTCAACCTTGTAGTAAAGGTTGGAATCCTCTTTACTCTTGGTAAAGCCCAAACTGGATAGAAAGATGTCCATCCTACCATACCAAGTCCTAAGAGCTTGCTTCAATCCATACAAGGCTTTCTTCAATCTGCACACATATGACTTCCTATCATGTGTTTCAAAACCGAGTGGCTGCTCCACATACACTTCCTCTTCAACTACATCATTCAAAAAAGCAATCTTGACATCCATCTGGTGTATCTTCCATTTCATCACTACAGCCAGAGCAAGTATTGTTCTGATGGAAGTGTACTTAGCTACAGGAGCAAAATTTTCTTCATAATATATTCCCTCTTTCTGAGAGAATCCACGAGCTACGAATCTTGCCTTGTATTTCTCTATGCTGCCATCTGTAGCATGCTTGATCTTGTAGATCCATTTGGAAGTCAAAACAGACTTCCCTTCAGGTCTTGGGACAACATTCCAAACAGCATTCTTCATTATTGATTGGTATTATTCGACCATGGCATCCTTCCATTCTTTCTTTCCTGCTGCTTCTTCGTAATTGGAAGGTTCTTTATTCATGATATCACATAGTAAAGCAACATAGCTAGTATGTGATCTAGTTCTCTTCTTTGCTCTGTGTTCTTCTTCTGGAATGCCATATCTTTCTGCATCTTGAATGAGCTCTCTAGCCTATGCAGGTTTCCTCTTGTGAGATTTATTCTCACGGGGTGGATCTACAGGTTCTTGCGGATCTTCAATTTCACGATCTGCATATGGAATTGCTTCAGTCATAGTAGTGTCTTGAAATCTAGTTTCCTTAGGTTCTTCATAATCTTCAACAGGTGTCTTCCTTGATTTGATGAATGTTGATTTTTCATCAAATGTCACATCCCTGCTGACATCAACCTTCTTGAACCCTGGAAAGTATATTATGTAAGCCTTTGAGCTTTCACTGTAACCCACAAAGATACCCTTCTTTCCTGAAGGATCTAGCTTGGTCCTCTTTTCCTTTGGGATATGAGTGTATACTGGACAACCAAATATTCTGAGATGGTTGACTTTAGGTTTCTTACTAGAGAAGACCTCTTCTGGTGTATTGTTGTCTAATATCTTGTGGGGTGTTATGTTCTGCACATATACAACTGTCCTAGCTGCTTCTGCCCATAGATGCATAGGTAGATCCTGGTCATGCAACATTGCCCTTGCTGCTTCCATGATTGTTCGATTCTTTCTTTCTGCAACTCCATTCTGTTGTGGATTGTAAGGAGAAGTCAACTCCCTCTTAATCCATGAATCACTGCATAGCTTCTTGAAGTCACCTGAAGTGAATTCTCCACCGTTGTCGGATCTGAATTTTTTGATCTTCTTATCAGTTTGGTTCTCCATCAAGGTTTTGAATTCCTTGAACTTATCAAACACTTCATCTTTGTTCTTCAAGAAGTAAACCCAAGTCTTCCTGGAGAAGTCATCAATGAAAGAGACATAGTAAACATACCCACTCAAAGAAATGGATGACATTCGACCACATACATCGGAGTGGATAATTTCCAAGATACCTTGTAATATCATGCCCCCATCTCTTGTTGCATTGCATAGCTAGTTGTGGGTATTTTATTAAAATGCATATTTATATAATATCCGCAATTCCACTGTGCCTGGCTAGCACGTAGACCATATGCATCAATAAATCGATGGCGGGGCCTTGGCCTTGAGCTCCTCACCATGATTTCATAACAATATTACGTCATTTACAATTTTAATTCCATGGGGTTAAGATGGGGACGTTATATCCCAGCACATATGTCGAAGAGAGAAAGAAAGAAGATCATACAACAGAGTGCTAGGTATTGCTGGATTGATGGTCATCTTTTCTACACGGGACTCGATTTAGAGATCATGAGATGTGTTAGAGAATATGAGGTCTTTAGCATTCTCAAAGCTTGCCATGATGAGCCTTGTGGGGGGCATTTTGCTGATAAAAGAACAGGTCATAAAATTTTGAGAATGGGCTATTTCTGGGCCTACCTTGTTCAAGGATGCAAAGAAGTATGTTCAGGCATGTGATAGCTGCCAAAGGATGGGCCAACCCAACAAATTAGATGAAATGATTTTGCAGCCACAGCTTGTGGTTGAACCATTTGATAGGTGGGCTCTAGATTTTGTAGGGCCTATCAACCCTCCCTCAAAACAGAATGTTCACATCTTGGTTTGCACAGATTACATGACCAAATGGGTAGAAGCAGTGGCCTTGGTTAAGGGCAATGATCAGGCTGTGATTGATTTCCTGTATGAAGAAAGTTTTACTCAGTTCGAAGTACCTAAGGAAATCATTACAGATGGTGGACCATAGTTTGTGTCTCACAAGCTGGAAGCACTGTTACAGAAATTCCATATTCAGCACAGAATAACCTTTCCATATCATCCATAGGCCAATGGCCAAGTGGAGAGTACAAACAAGGTCATTGAGGCTATTCTGACAAAGACAGTTAAGAGCCATCGCAAAGACTGGGCTGAAAGACTTCCAGAGGCACTATGGGCCTATCGTACTACATGGCGTAACACCACTGGTTTTTCCCCATATGAGTTAGTGTATGGTAAAAATGTTGTTTTTCCAATCGAATTTGAAATCAGGACTTTGAAAACAGCTGTGGAGGCAAACCTTGATTTATCAGAGGCACAGAAGGACCGACTAAATCAGCTCAATGAGTTGGATGAGAAGCGCACAGCTGTAGTACATCATACAGCTCTAATCCAACAACAACGCTCTAAGTGGCATGATCGATTTATAAAGAATAAAATCTTCCAAGAAGGAGACTGGGCTCTATTGTATGATTCACAGTTTAAGAGGGACTTTAAAGGCAAATTACGTACCCATTGGTTGGGCCCTTATCAGCTAGTTCGAGTATTTGATAATGGAACAGTTCGGTTGATCCCCATTGATGAAAACAAAATGCCATTATTCGCAAATGGTCATCAGCTGCGACTGTATCACAAGCCGATCTCAAGGGAAGCTTTCGTTTCGCATGTTGCAGGTGATCCAGACTATCAGCTAACACCGGGACAGGGATTTTTCTCAACCCCTGTCAATTTTTAAGAACTGCAATATCCACATTATTTGTACATAAATAATTCATTTTCTTTTTCATTATGTATTTTATCTATTTTTCATTTTGCATTTGATCAGTTTTGTTTGAAGAATTCTGTGCAGGAATTAATTGGAGGAACAGCGGTCGTGACTGGGCCAGACGGTTGCAGGCATCTTGCATTGTTCCTGATCTAATAAAGCTCTTTTTAAGAAGATGGATGATTTGTTACCTTTCAGCAGTCAACTGAAAATTTTCTTGTTACTTCACTATTGCGCAGCTGCAACTCCTTACCTTACTCATTCGTACTATTTCAACAGCTGTGAATCCTTACTTTGCTTATTCTTCCTATTTCAGCAGCTGCAACTCCGCTATTCTTGACCATTCCGCTAAATCCAGCAGCCCGCTATTTTCCACTTCATTTTTGTTGTTTGCCAACAGTTGTGACTCCGCTATTCTTGACCATTCCACTAAATCTAGCAACTGCGACTCCGCTATTTCCACTTCATTTTCTCTCTTTGCCAGCAGCTGTGACTCCACTATTCTTGACCATTCCGCTAAATCCAACAGCTGTGACTCTGCTATTTCCACTTCATTTTCGCTATGTCCGTACAGCTGTGACTCCGCCATTCTTTCCTGTTTCGCTAAATCTAGCAGCTGTTACTCCGCCATTTTCATTTCCATTTTGTTTTCCCGTACAGTGGTGACACTGTCAGTCTGCCTGCTCTCCAAATGATGATGCCAATAATGATTCAATTAGGCGTCAGTTCAGTTGCTTGCTCCACAATATCTAATCACAGTTCTCCACGAAGGAAACTTTCGGGTGTCTTGGGTTTCTGTCAGCTCGAGTGGCGGTGGCCACATCACTTCAGCACATGTGCATTTATGCTCGTTTTAATGGAGGAAATGACGAAAGTAGACAATGATGATTAATTCACGGCTGAATGTATAACTCAAAGGTATGGATTCAAAACTTTTACATGATTTGGTGGGAAATTAAATACGGTAATAACGATTATGCACTGTCTTAGCCCTCGATTAGCGAACCCATACCATTTAACCACCGAAGAATATGTTAGAACCACATTTGTATTTATTTCCCGGCACCTTACCTGAGTTATACCAAAGTACTCCAATTATTCCAACTTTCCATAACCGTCTCATCTTACCTAGATTTCACACCTATGCCGACTTTCCTAAAATACCCTATTTTCGAACTCCAACTATCTCTTGCATGTTCGTATGCTGCAACTCCCACGTCCAGACTGGTAATTGTTGCATTCGTTCTGAATTTTGAGGAAATATTAAGATGGGTAACCCAGTGCGGCATGAACCAATAAATACAAAAGTTGTACGTGCCAATCCAGAAGTTCTTAACATTTTCACAGCAGCAGGTTGGATGGAATACTTTGAACGGTTTCCACACAGAAACCGCATTGCAATTTGCCCTCAACCTGGCTGATACTCACTCTAAGGTCAGGGGACTGTGTGTGGATGTTACAGAAGAAATCATAGCAAAGGTTACTAGCTTACCCCAAGTTGGGAAGAAGTCATTTGGACGGAAGGCACATAATTCAAATGTTGTGAGAGAATTTTTGGCAGTTGGAGAGCAGGTTAGTCCAAAGCGTCGTGGGTTGGAACTGGCATCTTTACCACCACCCTGGAATCAAGTGGCAATTTTTGTGAAAAGATACATGTCTTGTGAAGGTAGGTACCAAATCGTTTCCTTCTCTGAACTTCCCTTATTGTCTCATTTACGCCATGGCAATTTGGTAAATATACCATTTTATCGGCTTAAATCCCTACAAACCATGGTTGGATATGCAAAAACTGCCCAACACCCAGTTTCCTCCCTTACTAATCATGGCCTAATCAAATTACTAGTCTTGAGAGACATTTTAAATCGTAATTTAACCTGGAAACAATTTCTGGCTGGAGATGGGCCAGTTATAGAACCTATATTAGAAATGGAGCATGTTGGTGAAGATAATGAGGACTGGCATTCCTCAAATCCAGATGGGGGGGAGGCTGGAGCATTAGGAAACCAGATTAATGATGGAGAGGAGGAAATATGGGAGAAGCAACATCAGTAAAAAACCCTATTGCTGAGGAAATTATGATGGAAGCCATAGTACAGGAAGCAGTGATATCAGAAGCTGTAACTGCAGAAGCAGATAATCAGGTGGATGAAGCTGAAACTGGAGCAGTTGTTGAAGCTACGACAGTAGAAGCTGCAACTGCAGAAGTAAGAATTCGGGAGGAAGGATATCATATAGGAACAGCAGGAGAAGGGACTGTGGAAATTTTGTAGGTTGTGTCCTCCCCTGAGATAAGGGGGACCATTATTGAAGAAGAGAAGACCAAGGAAAATACCCCTGTGTCAAAGAAACGAAGAGGAAGCTCAGGAAAGAAGGGTCAGACATCCACTGCAGCAAAGAAAAGAAGAACCAGAGCTGTCACAGCACCAATAGCAGTAATAAGTGAAGAACACCCAGTGGGAATGGTGAGGAAAAGGAGGACTCGATCGACTGTAGCAGTAGAAGCAGTTGTAACAGCAACATCAGCACAAGCAGAGAGGACAGCAGAAGAAACAGTGACAGTGGATGCAATAGGGGTTAATAATGAAGCACCTTCAGCAAAGACAGCAAGAGCAGTCAAAGCAAATATTGAGTCACCTATGGTAGAGATAGCACCTGTAACAGGGGTAGATATAGAAATTCTTATTTTGAACCCCAAGTCATCTGCTGCTATGCAGGAACCTTCCATAGAAGAACCTCAAATCGAAAATCTCCTGCATGAAAATGAATTATTAAAGGAGGATGTGCAGAGATTGCGAAATGAGCTGGAAATATGGAAGGGAGTAGTTGGAAAACAAGCAGAAAGGAATTTGAACACATTAGTAAATGTTGCAAACTTATTAGAAAATTCATCTCTTGCATTTGAAAATGAGGAGCAAGGAGAGACTGTTTGTCCAGAGTGTGGAGATATATTTTTTGCAGCGGGACACAGAGTTGTTGTGTTGGGAGTTGTATCACAAAGGCATGCATAGATAGAGGAGGTGGAAGAAAGAATGCCGGGAATAGAATTGATGGGGGGGAATGAGCCAAGAATTGAAGAGATTCCTTATTCGAATTTAGGAGATGAAACAGTGCAGTCCCAGCCATCAGGGGATACTGAACTTCTTCAGTCCCAGCCATCAGGGGATACTGAACTTCTTTAGGACCAGTCTCATCAGTCAGAGGGATTTGATATAACCCAGAAACAATCTCAGCAGTTCAAAGAAATTGAATAATAGGGGACTGTTACACAAGAACCAGTACCCTTGAAAATATATAATGAGGTTGCAACTCAGATAGCAACATTTGATATCAAGGACCAAGAAGAGAACACTGTTACACAAGAACCAGTGTTTTCAAAATCATTTGTTGAAGATGCAATACAAACAGAGATGGTTGAGGTTGAAATGAAAAGGAAGGATGATGTCACACAAGAACCAGCAGTCCTCATAATATTTGCCGAGACTGTAACACAGACTGAGGGGGTTGAGGTTGATATGGAAATAAAGGATGCTGCTACACAAGAAACAGCATCCCCAAAATCCATGGCTGAGACTGCATTACAGGAACAGACCACTGCAACTCCAATGGAGGATGCAACTGTTACAGTGCCAAAGCAAAACGAGGAAGTCATTTATCTGGACTCTGATGATGAGAAGTAGGTGGAGAACAGAAGATTTCAATGGCTAGAGAAGAAGATTCTCTGGATAAATCTCGAGTTGGATAAATGGCACAAATGTATTGATCAGTTCAGGACAGCTATGATCTCTCTCCAAGAACATAGAAATGTCATTAGGGGGTTGAGAGAAAAGTGGGCTGAGGAGTTATTCTTTTAGAAACTCCAGTGGGTGAAACTTCAAGAAAAATTGGAAGGATTGAAGAAACTTAAGTCCCTGCAACAAGAAAAAGACAAATTGCATACTCTTTCCCTAGAATTATTGACTTGCAGGGCTCCATCCCCCTCTTACTCTGTCTTCCTCCATGAACAGACAACTTTATTTCAATTAAGGGCTCTAAAGGAAGGGAGATCATTTGATTTGGAAACAGCTGCCCAATTCTTAGATACTTTTTTGAAAAGTGATTTTGAGTATCGGCATTTGTTATGCGAATTGTATTTTCATGATGGGACTTGTTATATTGACTCTCCATCCAATCTATTGCCTTGTTTGGGGGATGTTCAGTTGAGGGCATTTGCCTCTTTTGTCATTAACCATGTAAGATGGCGAGCTGCTTTCCAGACCATCCTCAAGAATGAGGAGAATTCTACTTTCTGGATTAGGGGTGAACCTCGGGACCCAAAAGGACTCATAAAAAACCATGCTGGATCTCTCAGGGTTCCTACAATTTCCCAATATTTTGAAATTTTGAGAGATAAAATCCTCACCACATGTGTCCCAATGATTCTTAATATGCAGCAGGATGCTCTGGAAGGCAGTGAATACAGATGGCTATATTCTTCTTCATCTCTAAAGGAAGGGGACCCCTACTACTTTGAGAATTTCAGACAAGCTTTGACAAGGGTTCCTAAATATGTGGAATGCATGACTAGGTTGTATTAGAGTGCCATGCACAAACAACCTTGTTATGTAACCTAGTTTTAAGACTTCCTTTGACTTGTAGAGCCTTGCGCACATGTTTTATATATACTTCTTCAAACTGGCTTTAAGACTTCAATGTCATCAATGACAACACTAGTAGACTCAACAACCATTTCTAATATTATTATAATACAAGTGGAATTGGAAGCAAAGTTGCTTATACCTTCCTTTTAGAAATAGTTTTTCTAACATTTAATTAATAATTATATATAGTCTGAAAATAAATTTTAAAATAGTTATGAAACATTTGAAACTTGTAACAATGCATTATTTAAGCATAGTCTAAAAGCAAGAGAGAAGTGCAAAGTTTCATAGTAACTACCTTTTAGAAAAGTGGCATACTAAACAATTCCAGTTAGGTCTAGCCCAAGCGGTTGTGTAATGGAGTATTCCCCAATATAAACATTCTTTTGGAATCAAGGGTTGCTATGACAAGATTTCATGAAAACAAAACATATCACTAATATTGGGAATAGTGAGGGATGGTCTCAAAAAACCAATTTTAATGTAGGGATTACGCAAGCTTGTTATCTATCCCCAAAACATTTCAGGAATATGTTGTGTTAGTATTAATTTCACTAGAATATCCATCACCATTCATAAGATGGAATTTATGCATTTCTCTTTTGATAAAGATACCTTATGATCTTAGCAAACAACTTCAAATTCCTAAAGGTTAATTAAGTCTAGAAAGAATGTGTGCCTTAATTTTGGGTATGAGAATAACAAATTGGAGGAAGTTCACGTCTAAAAATATTTTAAGTTGATATTCAACATAAACTCAATTGGAAAAATATCTTTCAAAGAAGGATTAACTGATTTTCAAAAGCCTATTTTGATTTGAATAAAAAACATAAAAATGATTTGTATTCTTAGGAAAAAAGAAGAATTTAAATTTGATTTTTGAAAAACCTTATAAAGACTAGGCTTTTATAATTAATAATATTAAAATTAAAAGAAACATGCAATATTGAATTCTCTTTGTTAGAAGTTGGGTTTCCACCCTTTAAGAATAAGGATATGATTAGATAGTTTCTATACAAGTATGATCTAATTAACATTTAGGATGGGATGCTTCTTGCCTTTCTTCAATTGTTAGTAGTTATATACAGGCATAAACAAATTAACATGTAGGATGATATGCTTCTTTCCTTTTTTCAATCAATAGGATATGATTAGGTAGTTGATATACAAGTATATGCTAATCTACATCTATAATGAGATGTTTATGGCCTTTCTTCAATTACTAACCATAGTCACTAAATGCTTGGAGTAGTGCCAAGTACCCAATGGATGGATGATATAGAAGGATATGGGAAAAATATTATTTGTGTAAATGTACAATTAAAACTAACATAGAAATTGTGATACTATGAATTTGACTATGAAAAAAATTAATTAAACTAATGTGTTGCAAAATAATTTGATCTTTTAAACTGAAAATGCTATAAAAACTGAAATCGGAATATATCAATTCCAACTTATGTCCAATCATATGTTCTTCTTTTTAATAATTGTTGTAAAAGAAGAGAATTTATATAACTTCTTCATATACCAGTAATGCTTTCATGAGCTTGTGTTTTTATTAATTACAATGTTATAAAATAATTACGATAATGCATTGAACGAGAGAACAAGCTCATACAAATTAAGGTCTGAAATAGGTAGATAAAGAGAATCCGAAGAGGTTGGGTAGCAGGTCTACTTAGAGACAAATTAGAAAAAAAAGAGATTTTATTTTTAATAATGTATCATCATGAGATTTTATATTTAATCAGGCTAGATACAAATTCTAGGCTCTATCAAGCACCGAGAGGGATCAAATCTCTTGAGGTGCAAATCTCGGCTTAGGTATTGCACTCAAGGAGCTATTCAAGGAGAGGTTTGCACCTCGGGAGATTTGATCCCTCTCGGCGCTTGATAGAGCCTGGGATTTGGATCTAAGCTGGTTCCAGTCGTGGGCGGTGACACAAAATTGGACTTTGATCAGCATTGTAAGGAACAGGTTAAGTTGAAAACACAAATATAATTATGAGGATTATTTCATCAAAATTTTTAACAATGCAGATGAATACAGATCAAATAAGATGATGTTTAAATATGATATATGTCAACATGTTGGTTGATGTTACCAAAGAATATATGCCTATATAATGTTTAAATAAAACTATATTACAATGCGATCAACTTTGATATTTCTTCTTCTTTTTTTCTTGATTCCACTCCTGCTCCTTTTGGCATCTTCTCGTATCGATCATATGTGAAAGGAGGAAGACCATCCAAACCTTTTACTCATGATATTGTTGTAAATGGAAGTCCCCGTCGTTCTTTGTTTCCAATATTTATAGTTCCCTTCTCCAATGTTAATCCCCATTTTTATTTTTGCACTGTTGATGTAGATATATTAAATGTTGCAACACTGGTTGGGGCCAAAAGAAGTAATGGTGACTTATCTGGAAAATAATCAATTTGTAGTGTTTTTCTAATGGCTCCAATCAAGTAAAATTTTTGTGTACCTACAGTTCCTTGGATAATCATTCGTAGTGGTTCATTGTTCCCACCTTTGTAATACTCAGGAATAATCTCAAATGATTTTGTTTGCTTCTCTGATAAAATTTCAATTGAATAATTTTGAGTACAATTATTATGAACAATGGCATTCAATTGTCGATTTTTAGATATGAACTATAGTGCACGATTGGAAGTTTCCATATCAACAAAATTAGCATTCCAATTTTCCTTATTATCACATTCTATGTATCCAAGTATGTCATATTTATTGGTAGTTATATACTGATTCCTATATAACCTTGAAATTATCTCCCATTCATGCTTTTGAGAATCCCTTCGCACAAATAACACGTCTTCATGATATCTTTAGTTCACGGTCATGTTTTCTATGTTCTTATATATGTTCTGATGATTCTTTTTGTCTTCTCTTCTATACATTTGTTGTACTTTTCTTTTTTGATCATCAATATCTTCATTATTTGCAATATTATCATGATGATCCACAATATACCCTAAAATAAAGAAGAAGAAAAAAACTTTAATATGTTGAAATCATTGCAAATAATTTTTCTATTAAATAGATAAATTCAATGTATAAATGTAAATAACAAAAAACAATGCATTGTTTGAATCAATGCAATTTTTTTACTTTTTATTAAATTGATAAATTCATTACATACATATAAAAAACAAAACAAAATATGCATTGTTAAAACCAATGCAACGAATCAAATAAATATGCATCTTATGTTATTTAACGACATTTGTGTGTGATCTATTGGTAAGCAATAAGGTTATTGGGCTTGTGTTAACTTAGAGACCAAGGTTCAAAACCCTTTTTGCTTGGAGTTATATTTAGTTATAAAATCTAACTATTATTATGGCTGGCATTACATCTTGTGTTTTTTAAGAACATTTGTTTGTTGTCTATTGGTAAGTAGTGAGGTGATTGGGCTTAAGGTTCAAATCCCTTCTATTTTTTCTATTTCTTATGCCGGCTATAGTAATTTCGTTTTATTTCTTTTGTTTATACTTCTTATATCTACTATAATATATTTTTTACTTCTTTATTTTATTTCTTATATATCTAGTTTTTATGTCAACTATAATATTTTTTACTTCTTTATCTTTTAAGCATTGTTGAAATCAATGCAACCATGTTTTTTATTAAGGTTCAAATCCCCATTTTTTTTTGTTTATGAACGACATAATATTTATTACAAATAATATTGACAAACTTACGGCGTTACAAGATCTCCCACCCTGTATGTAGATGATAATTCTGTATTGTTGTGGGAAACTGCGTACTGCGTTTACAGCATCATGTACACGTCTAAAATATGCAATTCCGCTCTTGGAAACAGTTATCACTTTGAGTACACCAGCTAAATTTCCAGTTTTGTATGCTCTTCCATTCTCAAAGCCCACCGAATTTTCATCGTTCTTGGCACCAGAGTCTCATTATAGAAGTTCCAGCCATTTGTCGAAACAAAATTCCCTTTGGTTCGTAAGGTTATCATTGGCATCAAAACCATTTGCAGTTTTCTTTGAAACCTGCAGGAGAGCACAAGCACCATCTTCAAAATTAGTATGGGTCAATGTTGGAATATTGGTTCCATGAACAACGGGACACAATTATATGGAGAACAATGCAAATAGCAAGATGGATCCGATCATGCGAGATGCATAAATTCCACAAGCAAATACATAAGACAAACGATAGTACCAAGCCGATGAAAACGAGGTAGCAAAGCTGTGAAATGTGAGTTCACCACGAGGTAGCAATGTGAGTAGCAAGGTTGTGCAATGTGAAATTCTTAAAGAAGAAGTTTTGTAAATCTTACTTTAGTTTACCTAGTCTTCGGAGGTTTGAAACCTCAAACTAGAACCTCTCTGCTCATTCCATTTATAAAATAAGAAACGAGTGCAGTATACCCACAATGCTCGTATTTTTTACTAGAGATGATATATATTATGAAAGAGAAATAAATTTTTAACCAAAAAAAGAAAAAATTGCACTAATAATAAAATGTGTACAAATCCAGTAAACGAGGATTATGTCATAGATACAGTACCTGAAAGATGCTATACTCCAGCCACGGAGGAATATTACACTGTATGCCAAACCATGAAGACACTGTTGGAAAAGTCTTACAGTAGAAAAACCCTACAGGGTGAAAATCAACCCCTATTTGTTATAGGTTAAACTTGAACCTCTCTGTCCGTGATCACCTTGAGCTGTTGATCACACAAAAGGACAACTTGGATGGAGGAGCATGTTGACCTTAGATGATACTTTGAACTCACTCCATTTCCTGACATTACTGGAAAAACCCAAAAAATATATCATTTTGAGATATGAGCGCTACTCTACTCAAAGAGACTAGCGCCCATACGCTACTCCAGTGTATAATAGTAGTGCCCATACCCTAATATACGCTACTCCTTCTCAGCATAGTAGTGTTCACCATTTAAAATCGAATGAGCGCTAGTTGATAAGCACTAAAGTAGCGCCCTATACGCTACTTCACTGAACAAGAGTCGCGTACATCTTAAAAGATGATTTAAAAATAAATTAATTTCTCGAGGAGGATTAGTTGCTGGTAGTTTCCTAACTCCCCCAAATTCCTCCACAACTATACATCGACCTGAACTACTTCTCTAATCTTATAAATACAAAGAAGATTAAAAGAGAAGGGTTAGAACCTAGATGGTGAGATGGATTAATGGAGAAACTTTGAGATATAGAGAAAAGATTGCATTGGAGGAGTTGATGCTGAAGATATCCAAGCTAGAGAAGAGCCAGAGCTCAGAATCAAGTTGCAGGAGCCTGTTACATGATCAGGTATACTTGTACATCATTCTACTTTTGACAATAAAGGTTGAAGTGTCTTTCTTGTTCCAATTTAAATGTGTTCTGAAATAACATCTTAATTTGGATCTGTTTTGGTCAATGCTGAATGTTAAACATTTTTTTTGTTTCTTTCAAGTTTTATATATTGTCCAAAACGCTTTGAGAAAGGTATTGTTATTGCAGGTTTACTGAAAGGAAGGTGGATTTGGAAGTTGAACACAAGATCAAGTCAAGGCTAGGATCAAACTTCGATTGAAAGGTGTGTTCCCAAGATCCATAACTTATTTCTTTTCATAAATATATTTGCAATATCATCAATACACTTACCTGTCACCCCAACCAAGTTGATAGCATTAGTTTCCTTGCTATGGGGTAGATTTGCCCGCCAACAGACTGGCGACTCCGCTGGGGAAAGTTGAGTTTTTGGCTTTAGGAAACCTTGTTCTTGTTTGTCTTCTTAGAATTGTTTTGACTTCTTTGATGTGTTTAGAAACCCTGTAGGTATCCCCTGACTGTTTCTTGCTGCTTGCATCAGTCTTTTGGTTTATTTCAAAGTCAGTTTTTTAAGCTTTTGAGATATGAGTGCTACCCTGTTGTACATACAGTAGCGCCCACACGCTACTGTCCTATACATACAGTAGCGCCCATCTCTGTAAGGGCGTGAGTTTCCCTACTGCACAGTAGGGTACACTTTCTGAAGCATTCTGTTTTTGGTTTGCTTGATTTTTTAGCCTTTTGTTGGCTTGGTGACTTTGCTGTGGGATCTTTTTGACTATTGTATGAGGTTTTTAACTTTTGTTTAAGTCATAGAACCTTTTCTTGAAGTCTTTTCCATCTTTTGAATTGCTTGTTGACCTTTGGAACATTTGGACTGTTTGTGACTTTTTTTGGAAGACTAGGTTGTGTTTTGTGTTGAGCACTTCCACTTTTTTAGACCCTGACTACATGATGCTAGTTTACAAACCTGCATACTCCTCTATCCGCTGTTTGTGGTGACGTTTTTCTGCTCTTTACTCAGCCTATCCTTTGTTTTAGGGTTTGGTCCGTTTTATAGTTTCTAGGGTGTCTTCCGATTTGGTTCATTTCCATTCTTCCTAGACTTATTGTCTTTTGCTGGTTGCAAGTGCGTTTAAACAGCTGTAGGCTAATTCATTTCTCAGTTTCTTTGTGTTAGTAGGGCAGCTTGCTTGTCTACTTTTGCTTGGCAGAGTGGTCTTGCTAGGGCTAGATACTTTAGGTCAGTCCTTTTGTGTCTTTCTCCTTTGTTTTCTCCCACTTTGTTTCCAAGTTTAGAGGCTTTTTCTTTGCAAAAACCTGTAGATCAAGTCTTTTTCAAGCTAGGGTCTTGATAGCTATAAACCTAAGAAATTTTTAGCCATACTTACACACATTGCACATAAGTTTTGTTTTGCTTGCCATTTTTATAAGTTCTTTTTCGTTTATAGAAAAAGCAAAAAGATTTGGTAGTTTAAGTTTAATAAGACTTATTTTTATTGTTGCAAGATAGCATAAGATATTTTGTACAATTTCAAAAAAGAAAAAAAAAAAATTAAGTAGATTTACTCAGATTTTCAGTTTTGGAAAGAAGTAAATGAAAAAAAAATGAAAAGAGATTTGTTGTAGAAAGTTTTGATTTTATTGCACTTTTGTTTCCTTGTTGCAACCACGCCACACAAAAGCACTACCATTTTTGAGTAATAAAAGCCCTAAAAAGAAATTTAATAAAATAAACTAGAAACATTTTTCTTTTTAGGGATACACTACACCAACTAGTTTCGGTTAGGATCTTGAGTTTAAATCACCTTAAACCACTCAAGATCACACATTGCGCAAAAATCGTAGTAAGACTATCACAGGTAAACCCACCTCACTCAAAACTTGCCTGGGATCTATGCAATAGGTCATTGCAAGATCAGATTGTTGGGAATACCCCTCCTACTTTCTGTTCGAGCATACGCCAGGATCAGATTGCGTATTGGGGACTCTTTCGAGTTTCGGGCTTAGCTACCCTGCCCATGCTTTCTGATTCGACCGGTGACTGTTCCCCCAGGAGTTTTCGGTGTTGTGGTATCCTTAGTATCTGACTCTAGGTTCATACGCAGGTGACAGCAAAGGGTATATCTATTGTACCTAAGACAGACGTGGGAGGAAATCCCTTGCAGGTCTTTGGGAGGGTGGTTGGGTGATTCCAGCGCTTGCACCCTTAGTCATTGTATTGTGGACCCCGGGTAACTGTCTTTCTTCCTTTGTTGATCTGTTCTGGGCCCTCATCATCCCAAACTCTTCTCCGGAAGGCATCTTTGTTTGCCTGGTTTGTATACTTAGGACTTTTTAGTTGGCGTGCTGTTTTCCCCTAGTTGTAGTGGCCACTAGGTTCTAGTCTGTTATTTTATATTTATAATCACGGAGAATCAAGAGTTTCGTAGATCGAGGAGGTTTCAAAACCTTCCACCACTTGGAACAGAACCTTTACAGCCAGCTAGACGATAGGGGGTAAACCCCGGTATTTCTTCAGAAACTACTCCTGAAACTGAATTTCCTGAAGAAATTCTTGTAACTGAAAACCTTGAAATTGAGGTTCCTGAGGAACCACTACCAGGTATCACATATCAGCAACACTTTAGTACAGTTGAGGTGGAAGATCTTACATCTGCGAAGTATAGCACTCCTTTCAATCCTCCTTTAACCAATACTAGAATTTCGCTTCTGTCACCTGTTGGTTTCCAGCAGCCCCATTTCAGTGCAGACAGTTCCTTACCTGGACATCTAATGTCTAATTTAGGAGGTGAACAAGGAGTTCCCCAAACTCCCACTTTAGGTATGAACACCAACACAGTAAATCCTTCTTTTACTGCTACACCAAGTCAGGCACAAACCACATCTGTGTCTACTTCATCTTTCAATTTCAACACTGGTACATTAGGTATGCCTAGTTCGACAACGATGGCATCTATTCCTACACCTACTGTTGGACCTAGAAGTACAGCCAACTGTGCAGCACCTCCTGCTTCTCAACCGTTATATCAGATTCCTAGTACTTGGATTTCCACACCTGTTGTAGGACCAAGTGCTTCTGCAAACATGCAAGTCATGGGTACCATGACTGCACCGTCCACATTAGCTTCTACTGGTCTCAATACCTTTGTAGGCCCTAACATGAACCAATGTAGCATGCCTGCAGGTAATATCCCTTTTTCCTTATTTTCAGGGGGAGGGGGGTAATATCTTTAACCAGCAATATGGCGGGGATAACACCCATCCACAGTGGACGAACCCACAAAGTACTAATCCACTTTCATATGGGTGGGGAAATTTTAATAACTCTTTCGCACAACAACAACAGATGGCAGGGGGCAACCCCTACCAACAAATAGCTGGGGGTAACCCCTACCAACAAGTAGCTGGGGGCAACCCCTATCAACAGATGGTAGGTGGAAACTCCTATCAGCATATGGCCGGAAGGAACCCTTATCAACAGATGGTTGGGGGAAACCCCTACCAGCAGACGGCTGGGGGCAACCCCTACCAACAGTTCATGGGTCAAACGATGGGTGGTTCCCCTTATCAAGTACCGTCTTATCGGCCTCGTCTACCATTTCTGGCAACTTTAAATTTTCCAGATCTTTCCAAACTGACGAACGATCCTGTGTGTCATAATGCGGCATGGCCATCAGTTCCCACCAAGTTACCTTCGGACATTCCAAAGTTCGAAGGCAAAGCAGGTGAAGACCCTGGTGACCATGTCACTACTTTCCACTTATGGTGTTCCTCCAATTCATTAAATGAAGATTCCATCAGATTGAGATTGTTTCAAAGGACCTTAACCGGTGCTGTAGCCAAATGGTACATTGAGTTACCTGCAGCAACATTCTCTAGTTTTGGGGATCTCGCCACAGTCTTTTTGAATCACTTCCAGCTTCCTGTTCGGTGTGATGCCGGAATAGACCTTTTTTCTACTTTTAGACAAAACAAAGCCACTCACTTATCTGACCACATTCAGGAGTGGCGAAGATGGAAGAGGCTCATTAAGGCCAACATACCTCCGGAGTTTCTTCTTGAGTGGTACTTGAAATCACTCCTTCCTTATATTTCTAAGGAAGTAGCTACATCTGGAGTATCTAATGAGGAAGAAGCCATCTTACGGACTTAGCAGTTAGACCTCGTGTATGCACAATCTAGGTTACTGTATGAGATCATACCCGATGCACCGCAATCGAACACCGATCCGAGTAGACCGAAACCTGGACCACATGCTAACGGCATAGTGGGTTCAGTTGACTCTGCAGCTTTCGAAGCGCTGACTAAACAGGTTCATGCCTTATCAGTCAAACAATCAACTGCAGATATTTCTTCCATCACGACCTCTCCTTCTACGTCTGAGCCTGTCAACCAGGTTCAGAACAATCAAAAGGGCCCTCGGCAGCCCAATAACAAAAAGAAGGGCAAGAAAGGAGAGGGGAACCAACAAAAGCCCAAAAAAGACAATGCCGAAGAGGGTAACAAAGAGGAAAAGAAGGTTAAGTTCCCTTGTAAACTTTGCAAGCAGAACCACCTTACTCATCAATGCCCTCTGCTTGAAGAAGCCCAGAAGCTCTTAAGAGAAAAGAAGCCTGTTGTCTTGAAAGGTCCATTCCCTAAAGGGCAGGGCTCAACTTCTGGCACCTCAAAAACTGGGGGCACTACACATGCTACGGTTGACCAAACATTCATTAACATGGTTAATTCGGATGCACTCTTGCAAACTAGAACTAGGAAATATACCCCGGATGCACAGAAAAAAGATAAGGAGATTCTAGAATCTTCCACTCCACTCCACATACCTGTGGACCCAATGCCCAAGATCCCGAAAGGTGTCTTGAAACGGGCATCGCACAATCCCAACACACGAGCTGCTTCCAACTACAATGTGATTGAAGATTTAGCCCAGACCCCTTGTGCCATGTCTACTTTAGAAGTCTTGCAAAGTTGTCCTTTACAACGGAATGCACTTCTGGCAGCCATTGGGAGTATGGAATCCTCTAACATGTCTGCGCGATTTGATATGACTAATGTCAAATACCGGTTGCCCTATCACGTTGCCCTTCAGATTGAAGTCGTTCATGGTCCAATGACCATCAGACGAGTTGTTGTAGATGAGGGCGCGTCAACTTGCGTAATGTCAATTTCCTGTTGGAAAGCTCTAGGTTCTCCTGAGTTAGCCCCTTCTAACACACTGCTAACCGCATTTGACGGCAGAACTTTTTGTCCACATGGAGTTTTGCCATCATTTGATGTCACTTTGGCTGGTAAGACAGTTGCTGTTGAAGTAGAATTTTTGGACGCTCCGCTTGATTACAATATGTTATTGGGAAGGAGTTGGACTTATGCCATGCGAGCCATTGCATCGGCAGTTTTTCGAGTTGTTATGTTCCCATTTGAAGATTAGATCGTTACAGTCAATCAACTTTCTTTCACTCAGAGAAACAACCAGACTTCTTCGGAAACCACAGTTCCTTTGATTGATCAAACCACCCCTGTTGGCGAGAGTTTAGGAGCAGGACTTTATGGATCACTAATTGCCACTTTTGACCTACCCGCTCCTACTTTATTTGTTGGTACTGAGGGATGTTCATCGCCTGAAACTTCCATGGTTAGTTTAACAACTGAGGCTGAATTTCTCCCAACTAATACAAACCCCTCTGTTCCCACCCCTGTTGTAGAAGTTACCCACTCGGATCCTTATCAAACTACAACAGAACATATGTTGACTCCATTAGTGTCTGTTAAGTCAAACATAGATTGTGCCACTACTCAGACATCAGACCCGATTCACTCTCTTGATAGTTCAGATACTACCTTACCTTCTGAGGAGGAAATGTTAGAAGCCATGACCGATCCGGACCACCCTCGTGAACCTATTGATCCTGTTTCCTTCTTGTTTCCTTTTCTTAACTTGTTAGAGAGAGGTGAATTTTGTCCAACACCCAGTGAAAGTAGTAATCTCACTTCTTCACAAGTTGATGTTGTTGAAGCAAATAGATTGCATACCTCGCTGGTGAACATTTTCACTGGGGTTAACGGAAACATTTTCTTTGAAACGGGATGTTATCTCGATGAGATCATTCCGTATACCAATCTTTTCCGTGATTTCCATAACACCTTTTCCCGGCCTCACGAGCAGGATCCGGGCATTGACCCTACCTGAAGAATATTATGCTTAGGCTAAAGTACTTTTTCTTGTAACATAGCTGTATATTTTTGTAAAGCTAGTTTGGTTATGCTCGTTAGGTAATCTTATGTGTGTTTCGTTTCATGTACCAGGTCAACCGAACACTTCTTAGGATTTGCTGATGGCACCAGTCGCCACACCTCTCAGTTGGATGCAGCAGCTTGGGTCATTTATTCACCCGCTGGCCAACTTGTCTCTTCGGGGGGGGTTTGTTTGGGTCCTACCATGAATAATGTGGCTGAATACAGTGCAGTTATAGAACTTCTCTGAGATGCTCTCAGTCATGGCATTTCACATTTGGAGGTAAGGCTTGACTCACAATTAATTGCATTTCAGTTAACAGGTGTCTATCAGATTAGGGATCCTGGATTGCTACGTCAGTTTCTACGAGTTAGACTTTTGGAAAGACAATTTCATTCTATCATATATGAACACATTCCAAGAAGTTTAAACACATTAGCTGATTCATTAGAAAATTATGTGTTAGACTGGCATTTGCATCATACACCTTCATAAACAACATTGCACACATAAAATTTAAACACATACACATGTAAATAACCGATACTGTATATAGCCGATACTGTATCAAAAAATATGAGTTTTGAGTCACAGGTCTATCAAGTCAAGTCATAAAAGTACAAAAACGGGGCATAGTAGCCTCATAAATATATACATAGAATGTATCCCTCTCCTATGGAGAAGGAGGGACCTCATCATCATCTACTGCATTGCGATAGCAAATGACAAGCCTAGCGATCTTCCGCAGCACCCTAAGCCATGCTGGGGGCACCCCAACAACATCTTCTTGCATATCAACAGGTATCTGATCCATACGGCATGCAGGAACCTCGTGAGTCAACCGATCTATTTTTCTCTCCAGGGTCCCCAACATAGCATCCGCTGCAGTAATATCAGCTGGCCTCACAAAGATGGTAGGATGTCCCTCAGGACGAACAGGCCCAACATCTGCATGTGACACTTTATTAGAACTTCAAAATTCATTCATAAAAATCAAATACTTGAAAAAGTTTGAAAAAATCAAATAATCCTCAAAATTTAAACATACCAATATCTCCCCAGGCTCCACCTGGAGGAAGCACCAGTTCTGGATCATGACGGAAATCCAATCCAGCATATGGAAACTGCTCGAAAGCGGGCACTTGCCTCTCCCACCACCCCCAGAAATCATTAGTATGATAACAGTAGTGACTTTCCCCACCACCCTGGCGGAGGAATATGTCACCCCAACGGCCTAGTCTGGGCTCACGGGGGTTAACCTAAGGTAGAGGCATCCCCAAACTGATAGCGGGCATCCTCTCAAAGAAGAAAGTACACAAAACATTACCGTACCCAAAATTCTTTATTGTGCCGGATTTGCAACCTGTCAATTGAGATTTCATGTTTGTTATATCTCTATATTCCACAGTGTCGCATCTCCACCACAAAACGAGTTGACGACACTTCCCCTATTGTTTGAACCACCCAGAAGATGAGTGAACCTTGAAGGTAAACTTACCCTGACAAGTTTTCACCCAGCTAAGGCTTTACTTACCCACACTACCGCGCCTTGCTCAGTTATAGGTGCGCGGTAGTCCACACTACCATGCTATGCTTTGTCTCTGACACGCGGTACTACCGCGTTATGCTCAGATCACAGGGCACGGTACTCTTTTTATAGTCTTTTTTCCATGGCTTTTGGGATTTTGGATTTTCAAAGATAATGGAAGATTGGGGTCCCTGATTCGATCTCAACTCATTTCCTGCGATTAGAAACCCTGATCCACTTATCTCTCCCTAGATCCACCTATCTCTCTTGTTGGTTAACCCTACCATTCACTATAAAAGAGAGGCATTCCATGGGAAAAAGGGAGGACTCTTGAGAGCATCAAACCTATGATCTTGCAGCCTTGTGGAGATAGCTAGAGGAGGAAGCACTTGGAGCTAGAGGATTGGCTTGGGCATCAAGCAACCTTTGTAAGTATTCTTCAAGTTGTAATAAGAGAACTTGTCTTGTTTTTCCCATTTCATGTGTATTGTTTAAGTCTTTAGCATGGAATGTATCTAATCTAGATTTGAATCTAATTTTTACATTCAAGGTATTTGGAAGCTTGTATGTTTGTTCTTTGGTTGATCTTAACAGGTTCTACATTGGAGCACTTGGATCAAAAGCTGGAAGCTGGACAAACATCGGATTGAAAGGTAAGTCATATCTTTCATTTGTTTCTGAATGCATATGATCTTGCTGTAAAAGTTAATTCAGGAATTTCAAGGTAGCATTTGTTGTGTTTTGTTCTTAGCTTAGAGTTAGTGAAAGTCTGCTTTAAGTTAAGGGAATTTTGACTTATCCGTAGGGAAAAATTCCACCAAACAAGAATGGCGACTCCGCTGGTTTTGATTGTTGTTTGATTGATTCAGTTCACTGTCATTTATCTTTTGATTGTGATTTTTTATTGCACTTCAAACCAGTTTGAATCTTGGTCTTTTTTGACTTTTATTCACCCCTCCTCGCTGTATTTTGTCTCCCTGTATGATCACTGAGTCCCCTGGGTTAGCAACAACCCTGAAAAATCCATTTTCTTTTCTCAAGATGCGCTTTTTTCTTGCCTTGCCACAGTACCGCGCCCTCTGAACTGCTTACAGCACGGTAGTACTGCGTTCTCTACATTAGTACCAGAGCGGTACTGTCACAGTGCCGCGCTCCAGTCAGACCCTGACACGCGGGTAGTGTCTGCATTTTTTTAAATTTTTTTATCCTTGCTTGGTTTCCTGAGTCTCTCTTTGCCTTAGGTAGTGTTTACTGTTGCCTGTTATCATCCTGGTCATTTTACAGTCTGCATGGTGTGCTTATTTCCCTGTTTGTGAGCTTGATTGTTGATTGAATTAGTGGCATTTTTGGCATATTGGGTCACTTTTCTAGTTTGATTGCATTGGCTTGATTTTTTCACCCATCACCATTGTTCTTTGTTACTGAACCCTGTAGCTTTTACAGTTATATTATTTCCATCATTTTCAGTAATTAAAAGATTATCATTTGAGAACAAATTTGTTATTTAAATTGAAAAAGTCTGGTAGTATTTTGCATTAGGAAATGAACCATTGAATTTTCCACATAAATTCTCATATTTGAAGCATCTTAGTTGTAGGATCAGTGCATTAAAAAGAGTGTTTATTTCAGTTTGGCTTTGTTTACAAAAAGAAAAGAAAAAATCTTTTGCTTTGATTTTTGCTTGTGAAAAATTTCATGCATGTTTGATCGAAGAACTCTCTCCCTTCCTTAGCTAGATTTCATCGAAGACAAAGGCTTATTTTTTATTCATTCTCATTTGCATGGTTTGAGTCATCATAACACCATCAAGTTTCACGTCCACTACCTGATTGAGTAAGACAGCCACTAAAATTAATCTCCCTAATTAAACCAACATTAAACCTCACTTGAGGAAATCAAAAGAATTTGGTAGTTAGATAGGACACCGGGGATAGGCATCAAAATAATTCCCCCTTGTCATTTTCATCTGAGACATAGTCGTTGTCTTTAGGAAACTAAAATCCTCTAGTATTTATTGACACGGTCACAGCCAGTTTGTGGAGGGGCCTCCTGATTGTTTCTAACTTTTAGGGGTTAAACGGTCGCGAGATTGAGAACCAGATGGACTCTGTGGAATGCCGCACTCCACTTAGCCCTAAGGCAACATCGATCGCTGTCTTCTTCGGAAGGCTGAAGTGCCCAAAACCTTTTCCAACGTGTCATGAACGAGGTAGCTTAGTATCTATTCTACTAGGGCTCTTTTACCCAGGATCCCTTTCGGTAGAGGGATATCCTTCTTATATCGGTCTCTCATGTTGTATTGTTCGACTTGGATTTCATCACCTTGCGAAGGATACAGCTTGTTGAGGTCTCCAGCTCTTAGTTAGGAGTTTGCTTGATATCTCATCTTTGTAGAGGGTTTTTTTTTTTCTTTGTAGGGACTGCTTGTTGGCATTATGGCCATTCTTTTTTACCAGCTCGCTTATTGAGATGCCAGTCCCAGTATAGATTTTAGAGCTTTCTTTTTTGGCCTGCGAGCCTTGCTTTTTCTAGCTCCTCTTCTGCACACTCGGCTGCATTAGAGTTTTTGAGTTCTTTGTTTACGATACTGCCTCCGATTTTCATTTTCCTGTCATCATGTCAGATCAACCACGAAGATCACGAAGGATACAGGGCCAAAGCCCTCCACCACCACCACCGCCACGGACTTCTGGTCTACCTGCATCACGCATTCCCGCTCCTCCTGGCCGTGGTGCTGGTCGAGGGAACATTCCACCACTGATACGTACAACAGCTTCAGTTCCGCCTGTAACGACTACTCACAGCACAGTCTCAGAATCTATTGCAGCTTCTGCAACCACTAGCATATCTGAGACTTCCACTGTCACTTCACCCACTGTCATTCTAGATTTATCTGTCATAGTGGACACCATTACAGCGGTTGAACCTAGTACAGCCCAAAGTACTAGACCAGAGGTCATCCTTCTACCTGATGTCAAGACTTCCCGTCCATCAGACACTTTTCACGATGACACAGACGGATCTGTTGGCACCACCGAAGGGTCTGACCAGGATATACCTGGCTTGATTTCAGTCCCAGGTGGGTACATCGAAATCGTTGAAGATACTCGACTTCCTGACACACCTTTTGAACCTGATTATGGTTTCATCACAGCCCAGGCGGAGCTTCCGCCTGTTATCACTACATCACCCAGTGTTCATCCGTAGGAAACTGGTTCTTCTAGCAATGTACCTTATACTATACCTCTACCCAACCTCCCTCCGGGACACGAAATCATGGCTTCCATCCAGTCTAGTATGGTTAGTCTAGCGAACTCCCCGTTAGCATCGGCACGGTTTAGACGCAGCACAGAGCAAATGCTCTCGTCAGCTTCTAGATATCCCCCTTATACTCGTCCTTCTGACTCTCGGGATCCCAACTTTCCGTCTAGCACAGAGTTACACTACTCCTACACAGACGGTTCCGGACCTTCGAATGTTACTATACCTAGGTCCCTGTCGAATCCCGAAAACCTTTTCCAGGACATGAACTCGGACCCAGTTTTCGATGGTCCTCCTATCATTGAACACGTTATGGACGACGCTGATACCCCTGGGTTAAACCCCCCACACTTGCTGTCATCACCCATGTTTGGTGCACATTCTATGAGGGATAACCCAGTTTTTTCTCCGTCCTCGTCTGTCAGATATGGAAGACCCCCTCCGCAAATCGGTACTTTTGGTGCCGTTGGCCAATCCACACTATCATATTTGGCCAGCGACGGAAGAACACCTAGTCATACTGCTGGATCGTCCGGTTGGACCGGAGGATCACCCTCGGCCACTATTTATACTATCTCAGGAGGTGGACAACCGACTACAGTGGTCCCCAACTCCAACTACCAAATTCCCCCTGGTGGGCCATCAACCCAACCAGTTGGAGGACAACCTTTTGTTGGGAACCCCGTTCCCAGTCAACAGCCTCCTCCTATAGGGCCATCCAACCCATCTACTGGCGGAAAACCTATTGGCTCCATCCAACAACCCTCCCAACCAGCAGCATCTGCTCAGTTCGGTATGTACAACACACCTGGCAGCGGGAAACCTTATTCCGGTGTTCCAACCGGGCCTCACTTTCAACCTCCCCCACCAGGTATGCTTCCTTCTTGGGATACTCAAATCCCACAGAGTGGGGGGTACTCACTTTTTGGAAACTGGAACCAAGCTAGGGGGCAATCTCAAATTCCCCCCAACTTGAATTATGGCTTCCCTTACCCTTCAGCTGCTACAACTCCATGGAACCCATCACTTCAATTTCCACTCGTTCCCCAAGGAGGAACGAGCCTTCCATGGACACCACCGTCGTAGCCACCCCCCAACCCTACTATGGGAAACCCTCCACTTACACAATATGGTGGTAACATTCCTGGAACACAACAATTCCAAGGAACTTTCCCCCAACAAGGAGCAGCAACCATCCCTGGGTTTCAGCAACCCCAGGGTACCATACCCACTCAGCAGAACATCCACCAACCGGTTACCTACACTCAACCGGTTAACCAGATGGCTTACCATTCACAGAATTTCCAGCAGTACCCCCCGGGAAACACATATGGGTATAACACGTAGCAGTATGCTATGCAGGGCCCTCCAGGTTTCTCTGCACCACATGGTTATTACTCATACCCACAGGCTAACCGTCAACTTCCCTTTTTGGCCACACTTGACTTACCTGATTTGTCGAGGCTTATTAACGATCCAATATGGCATGAACCTCACTGGCCACCTATCCCAGCCAAACTACCATCGGACATTCCTAAGTTCGATACCAAGCCCGGGGAAGACCCCAAGAACCATGTGATGACCTTCCATCTTTGGTGTTCTTCCAACTCCTTGATGGATGATTCCATCCGACTTCGGCTCTTCCAACGCACACTCACCGGCACGGCAGCAAAATGGTACATTGAGCTGCCACAACACTCTTTTCGTGATTTCAACACTTTGGCTATGCAGTTTCTGACTCATTTCCAGCTCCCCATCCGGTATGAGACTGGAACAGAACTGTTAACCTCACTACGTCAAACCACTTCTACGCATATTTCGAATCACATCCATGAGTGGAGACGACGCCGTAGGCTAATCAAGGCACCTATTCCGGATCAACTACTTGCTGATTGGTTCACAACATCCTTTTTGCCTCCCATAGCCAGAGACATCGCTATGCGCGGGCCGGTTACAGAAGAACAAGCCATCTCGGCAGCACAGTACATGGATTTGGTATATACTCAATCCGATACTTTACATGAACTTCCACATGCCTCCCGCGTTCACACTGATCCAACAAAGCCTACCACTAAACCCCCCATTGATGGTATTGTCGGTTCAGTCAAGGCTCAGCCTGCTACCAACTCGATAGGGCAACAAGCTTCCGCTTCCCCCGCTTTAAACCAGGCTGCTTCAAAAGCTTCCACTTCTCCTGCCATTTCCTCCGAAGTGAACGTAGTCCAATCTATGTCACAACCATCTGGGGGGAAAGAAGAAGAACAATCGTGGCAAAACCAAGAAGAACCTGCAGGAGAACCCCAAGCCACAACCCACACAAAATGACTAGAAACCACGCCGAAAGGCTAAGTTTCCCTGCCTCATTTGTCAAGACGATCACTACACACGTGACTGTCCCTACAAGGACGAAGTCAACAAATTTGTTAAAGGATCCTCTCGCCCGACAGTGTTAACTGACCCTTTCCCTCAATAGCAACAGCAAGTGGTTTCCCAAGAAAACCCACAAGGGGGCAACCCGACCAATCCCACCCGCGGAGAGACGTCCACAAACCACGAGATCCTAATGACGAGTAATGAGGAGATTAATATCACCACTCGTTCAAAGACTTACGACATCCCTCCAAGTTCAAACAAACAACCCGAGATAGCCAAAGGAAAATCTCCAGTTGAAGATTCGATTCCTATTCCCCCCCCCACCGGTCATCTCCATATCGAGAGACCGCTTACAGACACAGTGCTACGCCCACCCAAGGGCACGATACGAAAGGTGACATTTAATCCTAATGCGCGAGCTGCCCAAAACTACAACATTGTTGAGGATTTAGCTCAAGCACCTTGCGCTATGTCGACTCTCGAGGTTCTCCAACACTGCCCCATGCAGCGTAGAACCCTACTTTCAGCACTGGGGGCAATGGACCCAGATACTTCAAACTCCATTATGTTTAACTTGGAGCATGCTAAACCTCGACTTTATCACCAGTTAACCTTTCAGGTCCACACTAAAATCCGTGGAAATGTCATCCATCGCACTGTGTTAGATGAGGGTGCTTCCACGTCGATTATGTCTTTGAACTGCTGGAGAGCCTTAGGCTCACCAGAGGTCACAACTTCTCCCACTACTCTCAGGGCGTTTGATGGACACGGCTTTCAACCGTATGGACTCATTCCCTCAATCGATGTTGAACTGGGGGGCAAAACAGTATCCGTACACATCAAAGTCGTAGATGCACCTTTGGATTACAATCTCCTACTTGGTCGGAACTGGTTCTATGCCATGACCGCCATAGCATCTACAGTCTTCCGGATCGTGCAATTTCCTCATGAAGGAAAAATTGTCACCATTGATCAACTGGATTACTGCATCCCAGACTCCCATCCGAACTCTGCCAACACCGTCCCGTTATTGGATCAACCTCGGTACCGGTTCCAAGACATTGGTGTTGGTCTCATGAAGGATTCTTCCCTCATTGGAGTTTTTCCAGAGCTGGGAACCCATCTTCAACCAGTCAACATGATTTCATCGCATGTCACCCCTTCCGATGATTCATGGGTGATTTCGAGTCCCACTCAGATTCAAGGCTATGGCAATTCCATGCCTTTGAACAGAAACCTTGCAGCAGATGACGCAATCCAATCAGCCACAGATTGGGTTGACTGTTCTACTGATCACACTGTGGCACAGCTCTCGGCTGAAACTCATCCACACCCACCACTTTTTGATCCTCTCAATTTGATTTTTCCCACTGATGAATCAATTATGGAGGTTATGTGCGGTGATGAGCCACCATGGGGAGATTTTCATCATCGATCTTCATTCCCCACCATTCAGCCACTTGAGCCTGATCAAAACCCAATACTTCACTCGGGATGGTTCAAACCAAGTTCCCCACTTCCCTTGACGAGATATTTTCCGAAGGAAACTTGGCTAACCTGATGGAAACCACTCCCATTGATATTTCAGTGAAGCCTGGTATCGTGGAAAATGTACACATCGGCAAAACATGTACTCCCCTCGAAATGGAGTTCTATAGTACCTACTTCAAAACTTTCCGCGATGTTTTTGCTTGGAGTTATGAAGAAATGCCAGGAATTGACCCCTCAATAGTGGTCCACGAAATTCCAACTTTCCCTGGCGCCCGACCTGTTCGGAAAAAGCTTCGACCCATCCATCCTCGTAAGGCAGCCGCCATTAAAGCAGAAGTTGAAAAACTTTTGCGTGCTGGTTTTATCTATCCTGTCCCATTGACAGAATGGGTATCCAATATCGTTCCCGTAGCCAAGAAACAAGGAATGATTAGAGTCTGTGTTGATTACCGTGATTTGAACAAGGCTTGTCCAAAGGACAACTACCCAACTCTGTTTATCGACCAGATCATTGATAACTGTGCCAGGAGTGTCATCTTCTCATTTATGGATGGCTTCTCCGGCTATAATCAGATCGATATCCTCCCAGCCGACCAGCACAAAACGGACTTTATCTGCCCTTGGGGGATTTTTGCATATAAAAAGTTACCTTTTGGCCTTAAAAATGTCGGGGCAAATTTCCAACGGGCGATTTCCTATGCATTTCATGACATCAAACATATTGTAGAACCATATCTTGATGACCTTCCCGCCCACTCTCGGACATGGGAAGACCATCCAGATCACTTAAGTGCCATTTTCGAAAGGTGTCGTCGCTACAATATACGTTTGAACCCGCATAAGTGCATCTTCTGTGTAGAAGCCGGAAAACTGTTGGGCTTCATAGTCTCCAAAAGCGGGATACGTTTAGATCCTGCAAAGGTAGCAGCTATCTTAGCCCTGCCTTCACCCACCAACATACCAGAACTTCAATGTTTGCAAGGGCATGCAAACTTTCTATGTCGTTTCATCTGTAATCTGTCCGAGATAACAAAAGGATACATGTGGCTTCTCAAGAAGAATGTTCCCTTTATTTGGGATGACGAAGCCCAACGCTCTTTTGACAATCTAAAGGCATCCTTGACCAAAGATCCTGTGATCCAACCCCCCATTTACACCCGGGATTATATCCTTTATCTCGCAGCCTCGACCTCCACCATCGGTATGGTGCTATTACAGGAATACCACAACGGCATAGAACATGTGGTATATTATCTTAGTAAGAGTCTTCTCGACTCCAAAACTCGCTATTCACATGTTGAAAAACTGGCTCTAGAAACAGTATTTGCTGTCCAGAGATTCCATCATTACATCTTACTCCGCCGGACCACCGTTATAGCCGACTTCAACCCAATGTATTATATCCTCACACGTCAGGTGCTTGGGGGCAAATACTCTCGTTGGATTGTCATCCTTCAAGAGTTTGACTTGGAGTTTGTCAAGGCTAAGTCCAAGAAGTCTCTGGTCTTCACGGAGTTGATTTGTAATTTGCCCCGTGCTACTGAGCAACCCGTGCTACTGAGCAACCCGAGCCCATCGATTCTCTTCCTAATGAATCGTTGTTCCTCATTAGCACGTCTAATCCATGGTACGGGGATATTCTTTTATATCTTCAAACTCAACGCTTCCGTCCCGACCTCACTCGCGATGAACGGCGACGCATCCGAAATCACGCAAAATACTACATCATAGTCAACGATACTCTGTATCGACGTGGTGTCGACACCGTTCTTCGACACTGTTTGACCTTAGATGAGGTGGAACGCGTTCTTAATGACTGCCACGCTGGAGCATGTGGTGGTCATCTCTCTGGGATGGCTACGGCCCAAAAAATACTGCGAGCAGGATACTTCTGGCCCTCAATTTCAAAGACTGCATTGAAACAGTCAAGAAGTGTCCGCCATGCCAATTCTTTCATAGTAAAGCTCGCTCACACCCTGCTCCACTCCATCCTGTCATTGTCATCGGCCCTTTCTCCAAATGGGGCATAGATTTCATGCACTATAAGCCCACTTCAGCCGGGGGGCATAGCTATGTCATAGTAGCTGTTGACTATTTCACGAAATGGGCTGAAGCGATGCCTACGTATGCTGAGGACAGCAAAACAGCAGCGCGGTTCATATTCAATCATATCATAGCTAGATTCGGTGTCCCACAATCTATTGTGACCGATCATGGCTCCCACTTCCGGAACCATATGATCGAAGAACTAAGTGTCAAGTTGGGTTTCCGCCATGAAAACTCAACCCCTTACTACCCACAAGCTAATGGCCAAGTTGAAGCCATCAACAAAGTCCTGAAAAGAATGAATTCAGCGTATCGTGGGTACCCAGAAATCCAACTGGCACTCAGCTCTGTTCTCAGCACTGTGGGCATACCGAACCTCAGTGAAAAGTTCTACTGGGTTTACACCATTCCAACTGGTGTATGGCCTAGAAGCCATTTTGCCGATTGAATGTGAAATTCCATCACTCAAGATAGCCATAGAGCTACTTCCACACACTACTTCCGAAGAGGAACGATTTCTATACCTAGCTAAGCTAGATGAAACCCGCCGCAACGCTACTTTAGCCAATGAAGCTCACAAAAAATACGTCAAATCTCAATATGACAAATCCGTTCAACCTCGGAGCTTCAATGAAGGTGATCTCGTACTTACATGTGATCAAATGCACGACAAGCTTGGAAAAGGAAAGTTAGAATCTATGTGGTACGGCCCCTTTATTGTAAAACGTGTCTTAGAAAAAGGAGCCTATGAACTAATTGATTGTGATGGTACGCCATTGGCACAGCCCCGCAATGGGCTATACCTCAGACGCTTCTACGCGTAAGGTTGCCCTACGCGGGTCACTTGTTGTACATAATGTACTTAGTTTGCTTTTACTCTTTTTTGGTGTGCGCGTGGACCTTATGTATCCAATCTTACTTTGACTTGTGGATTTATGCGCAGATGTCCACCTACTTTGGATTCGCTGACGGTGCAATCCGACATACCCGGAATCTCGCTTCCGCAGCATGGGTGATCTATTCTCCCACTGGCGAGTTGATTTCTTCAGGAGCCAATTGTCTGGGTCCTGCAACCAACAACATCGCAGAGTACCATGCAATCATTGGTCTCTTGACGGAGGTTGCTTCACTCGGAATTGACTCCCTATCAGTCTTCTTAGACTCCCAACTCGTGGTTTCTCATCTAAACCGTGTTTACACAGTTTGCGATCCTATACTACTTCGTTTATTACGGAGAGTACGCCTCTTGGAACGATCATTTAATTTCATTACATATCAACACATACCGAGAGAATTCAATTGTATAGCTGACTCATTGGCTAATTACATTTTGGATTGGCATCTTGCCCATACATAAACACATCATAAAAGATAAGATGCACAAGTCATTGTAAATAATTTAGATCATAAAAATAGGTCCGTATCACTGTATATAAGAGTGTTTTTTCCAAAATACATAAAGTTTGTGTCAAAGACAAAATTTGGGACCAAATCCCATACAAAAATTTGTCTCTCAAAGCCTACATATCGTGTACATGCCGCAAAAAGACCAAAATCTATCATCTATGGAGATCTGGGAGACCTATCATGTCCCTCGTCAGAATCCTCCCGCTGCTGGTGGTAACATACTACAGCTCGGACCACCCTACGAAGAAGTCGACCGATACGACTAGGCACACCTACAGTATGCCGCTGGAGGTGATAAGGGACGTCATCCATCCTCATAGCAGGGATACCATGAGTCAATCCCTGTAAGTTCCTCTCTATGTCCCGAATGCCTCCTGCTTCGTCTTTGTCCTCCTCCTCGTCAGGAACAGCTTGACGGTCAACACCACCGTGATGTAAGGGCGAGTACCCAGCTGGTCTCTGTGGTCCACGGTCTGCAACATGCATATGAACATACATTAGAAGTCTTTTACACATTCTAAAAAAGCAATAAAAATTATATATTCAAAAAAGAAAAAATATATATCCATGAAGGTCATACCTGAGTTGTCCCAATCATCATCCTCTGGCAGTGCCAAGTCGATGTCCTCACGGAAGTCCACCCCTGAGTAGGGATAGTCATCAATCATAACTATCTGCTCCTCTAGCCAGGAGAAGAAATCCTCGCCAAAGGCTAACCGCTGAGGTCCCCCGAGACGTCCAGCATAATCGATCCATCGAGCCATCCATGGCTCGGTAGGTGGACGAGGGGGAATAGATATCTGTGGGCGCAATAAGGGCACCCTCGCCAAAAAGAAGGTGACCAGGATGCTCCCATAGCTGAATTGGGAATTCGTCCCAACCCTACACTTGTGCACTTGTTCTTTGAGATTGGCCAACACCGCTTCACACCAGTTAAATACTGTTCCCCCCATACACTCCGCTGCAAGATTCACTTGTGTACGGGACGCCTGATGCGGACCCACACTTCCTGCTGCACGCGTGATGGTGAACAGTACGGTTTTTACAGGGAGTTCTATAACATCCTTTATGGCCACCTTCTCGCTTTTTTTACTCGAACCCTGACGACAATACCGAGCAATCAAATCATCTGTACTCGTTTCCGAGGCTGTGTATCCAGTTAAGTTCACCCGGGCCCCTCTTTTCGAGAGGCCTGTGAGGAAATAAATATCCTCGAGTTGAATTTCGAGAACATGCTCTCCCACTCGGAAAGCTTGAATGTCAGGGTCCCACAATTGAATAAGATGGGTGAGAAGCTTGGGTTGCTGACGAATCCCTTTGTTCTTAAAGAACTTCAACAAACCACATTCTCTGAATGCGGTCATGGTTGGTAAGTGATTTTCAGCTACCAAATCATCTGCTTCGTGCTCTCTTTCTTTCCAGCTGACCATTTTTCTCCAAACAAGTTGCAAACTCCTGCAAAAGGTCAGGGAAAACATTTAGTAACTATTTAACAACTTAGTTTCAGCAAAAAATTTGAGAAAATTTGATTTTTTCATCTCAAAAATCGCCTTCATCGCGCCTGGGAAAACTCTGTCGCGCGGGTACTATACAGTACCGTGCCTCGGTTTGGAACCACAATGCGGTATTGTCCCACAGTACCGCGTTTCTCGATAGAGCCCCCACGCGGGTACCGTGAAGGGCGATTTTTTTCCAGTAGGGCTCGCCCAAAAAATCATTTTTTCCTACTAAAAGCAAATAATTCCTACATGAAATGAAAGAGGAGCTCAAGAGCTCTTACCCGACGCAGACGGTTGTTGAAACGGTGTCCTGGAACTCCCGATATGGATCCTTGAAGTTTTGCTCCTCAAATGGGTAAAAATCTCCTCTTTGGGTAAAAACACAAATGAAATGGTAATTTCTATTTTTACCCATCCTTTTATAGCTTTTTCACCTATTTTTTAATTATTATCTTATATGGTTAAAATAAAAATCCCATTTCACATTACTAATGTCTTGTTTCATGAGCACTTATTGACAGGATCTCCTGTAAAAAGCGACATATTCACACTGGCATTTATTCATTGTTTGACCTTCATTTCGAGCCTACTTTATCTTTTCATGCTCTGGATTTAAAACTTGAAAAAGATTCCAAGCGCTTTCACACTCATCTCGTGCTTGTCAAACCCAAGTAAATGATGTCAAGTACGGTCAGCTTTACTCATGCTCGTTAAACGATGAGGAAAGTATTATCCTGGTTGTATTTTATTCTTTTTTCGGGCCAGAATAATTAAAAAATTACGAAAAAGACCATAGGAGTCCATAGTTAAGCTCTTTTCAGACTCCCTAAAATTGAAAAGATTGCCAAGTGATCTTGACTCTTTCACACTTGTAAAAGTATTTGAAAGGTCGTCTATTCGGTGATAGGTTACCCCTTTTTCGGCCCGTCTAGACTATTTACGAGAAAGGTATACCTCAGTCAAATTCGGCTGGGAGAGTTCTCTCGGGAATTGTTTTACACTTTTTCGAGATCGAGGGACTAAATTTACGAAAAAGTACATTGCGGAGCTTCCTTTAAGTTTTTCAGGCTCTCTAAATGCGAAAAACTACCGAGTTTTCCTTCCTTGGACTCATTAAAAATTAACATCGAAGGACCCGCTTTGGGACGAACCCCTCCTTTCTCAGGTTCGTAAAACATGTGAGATTGGACTCATCTACAAGATGAGCTACACCGAGCATCTGTTATCCTCTTCAAGCTCGAAAAACAACAAAGAGGTACTCGTCTATCATGTCGGGGGAATATGGGGAACAAGTCAAGTTTGTTTAGGGCAGCTTGTCGGTCGTTACCTTTGAACATGGCATGGGTCTGTTTCTTGTCTATATTGGGTATCTATTTTTCACTGAGTTATGGTCATCATCCTGAGTCGTCTCCCTGGCCACGAGCCTACTCATCCGGTGTCTGTCCTCTGCTATCAATAATCCCTGCTACCAAGTCCTACTACATGCCGTTATATGTTCAAAGGGTTGCATTGTTCAGAGTCGTTCATTGTGTCAGGCCTCCGCTGTGTCAGTACATACTCCATTGTTTCATCATCTTATCGTTCGTTCCGATTTCGTGTCGATGATGTGGGAATCATTATGGCCCACCTTCGACGAGTCTATTCCCGTCGACGCCAAATCACTATCCGGGAATTGGACTTAGGAATCAACTACTAGTACCTTGGTACCTGCATGCCTTAATGGTTAACCCTACCATTCACTATAAAAGAGAGGCATTCCATGGGGAAAAGGGAGGACTCTTGAGAGCATCAAACCTATGATCTTGCAGCCTTGTGGAGATAGCTAGAGGAGGACGCACTTGGAGCTAGAAGATTGGCTTGGGCATCAAGCAACCTTTGTAAGTATTCTTCAAGTTGTAATAAGATAACTTGTCTTGTTTTTCCCATTTCATGTGTATTGTTTAAGTCTTTAGCATGGAATGTATCTAATCTAGATTTGAATCTAATTTTTACATTCAAGGTATTTGGAAGCTTGTATGTTTGTTCTTTGGTTGATCTTAACAGGTTCTACATTGGAGCACTTGGATCAAAAGCTGGAAGCTGGACAAACGTCGGATTGAAAGGTAAGTCATATCTTTCATTTGTTTCTGAATGCATATGATCTTGCTGTAAAAGTTAATTCAGGAATTTCAAGGTAACATTTGTTGTGTTTTGTTCTTAGCTTAGAGTTAGTGAAAGTCTGCTTTAAGTTAAGGGAATTTTGACTTATCCGTAGGGAAAAATTCCACCAAACAATGTTTGCCAGTAAACTAGTACACCAATCATAGACATGACCGTGTAAGCATTGTACACCAATATGCATAGAGTGCCTGGAAGCTAAGTGTTGTGAAGCACTACCTGCTACTCGGTTGATCATGCTCACTATCACTTTCAAAGGGAGACCGTCAATAGTTGAAATCAAGACTTGGCTTCCCGATTTTTTCGCTCCGGCAACACAATATGTATTCACGTACTCTTGCACAGATCTTACACCCACATGAGAAGACCATTTCAGATTGATTACATCTCCTCTCCTTGAGAGACCAGTAATGAAATATATGTCATCAACAGTAAGCTCCAGATTTTTCCCACGGATGACAAAAGTATTGGTATCCACATCCCAGTACTGAATAAGTCTTCGAAACAGTTTGTTTAAGGCCCTCATGTTTACGGTTCAGTAAAAATTCAACAAACCGCATCTTCGGAGAGCATGGATGGTGGCCGAATCTTGCATGGCCAACCTATCCATGTCCTCATGCTCCCTCTCCCTCCATTGAAGGACCATCCTGCACAAAAAACAAAAAAATTTTGAGTCCCGGCGCTTGTATGTAGGTTTTCAAGAGTGTACGCTACTGTGTATACTGCACAGTCACATATGGGCGCTACTCTGTTTCGGCACAGTAGCGCCCATCGCGTTTACACGCTACTGTTATGGTTACACAGTAGCGCTCGCGCAACAACACTTGTGAGCATCGCGTTACAAGCTATTTTTTGCTCAAAAATTGAAAAATAAACCATGAAATTGCAAGTTGGGTGAATTTTAACTTACTTGGCGGAGGAATAACGGCGTTTGGATGCTTGGTTCGATCGCAACGGAGATTTGAAATTTGAAAAAGGTTGCCCCAATCCTTGCCCTACAAAACAAAATTGAAAATTGATTTTTAAAAAAATGAAATTATATATAAAATGGATTTTGATTTTTACCCACAATTGTTAATTTTCTATAGTTTCAAAACTTTCAAAAAATCCCTAATTAATCAATTGAAACACACAATATGGTATAATACTAATCCAAGCTCAATTTTCATTTAATTTTTGTCGGATTCGTCTCCTAAGTTTAAAAATTCTTGATGATAGACCTTGTCAACTAGTTAAATATTTCAAATTCATATATCATTCGAGATTTTTGCCGCATCGACTAATCTTTTGTTGAAGACCTAGTTTTGGCAGAGTATGAAGATATGATCCTAGAAGCTGACCTTTAAGTCATTTTAAGCTCTTGTTTGGACTATCTAAACCTAAACAAGATTGCCAAGCAAGCTTGTCCTCTTCGAGCTCGTTAAAGTAATCGAAGGCTCATCCACTCAGGTATAGAATTACCCCTTTTCCGGTCCTAGGTGGATTAACTACAGAAAAGGTATACTCTAGGTATACTCCTGTATGCGCTAGAAGAGTTCTCCTTTCATTGTTTTATACTTTTTCGGGGGAGGAGACTAACTGTACGAAAAATGACCTTTTGGAGCCTCTCTTTAGAGTTTTTAGGCTCTCTAAACATGAAAATACCAAGCGAGCATTCACCTACTCGGGCTCGATGTGAAATCCACGAGAAGGTAAGTAGAGGACTGTTTAAGTTTTTCAACTCTATAAACAAGAAAACACCGCCGAGCACAAACCAATCTAGGCTCGATATAAAATCCACGGATAGGTGAAAAGAGGATTGTTTAAGTTTTTCAGACTCTATAAACAAGAAAACACCGGCGAGCATTAATCTGCTTGGGCTCGATACTAAAATCCACGAGCAGATATATGGAGTTATTGTTTAAGTTTTTCAGACTCCTTAAAATTGAAAACACCGGCGAGCAAGAACAAATCTCGGCTCGATATTAAAATCCAGAGATCAATAAATATGGAGTAATCTTCTATCTCTTCTTCAAACTCTATAAACAATGAAGAAGGTCTTGAGTCTTCCTCCCATGGGCTCGTTAAACTTTTACATGGTTGGATCTATTGAGTTTTCATTCTTTCTTGGACTCATTAAAACAACAAGAAGGGTATTCTTTTATCTAAAAATAATAAGGGACGGGAAAGACATATCATATCTTCATTGTCAAAGGTAGTTTCAGTCAAGTTCTATCCTTGAACACAGCACCTACTTGAGTCTATCTTGTCGGTTGGGTTTAGTTTTTGACCTCAGGGTGAACCTTTCCTTCGAGTTATTTACTCCCCCGGTTGGTTATTCTTCCAACCATATGGAGGGTCTGCTAATGTCTCTTACATTTCAGACTTATTTACCCCATTATGTCAAAAACTGCCTGAGTCACTTTGTGTCGTGTTCAATATTCAAGGATATACCTTGTGTCGGTCATTCTGCAGTTTATCTTGACCTCATGTGTCGGTCTTCCTAGTGTCAGTCTTGTTACATATTATTCCATATCAGCTCTTACCAATTGAGTGTCCCTCGAGTTGGATGATGGAGGATGCCTTAAGGCCTCCCTTCCAACGGACTTCCTCCCATCGACATCAACTCATTTTACTCTGGGATTGAAGTTTAGAGTTTCGGTTAGTACCTTGGAGATTGCAATCACCAGTGGCAATTTTCCTCGCTGTTGAATGATGAGAATACACTAATGTCTCTTCTTCGACAGGATTCCCAAGTGTTCGACTCCAAGTCCATCTATTCACATTTGGCGAATCGTGTTTGGTACCTTGGACCCCATCATCATTATCGGTGGAAGTCCTCGCGTTTGTTAACGGTATACATCAATGACCGGTAATCAAACGATACCCCCCATGTTCGACTGTCAGCTCATCTATTCACATGGTTAGGGTTTGTACCTAGAGTTGTTTTGGATGAAGACCTTAGGATTTTGGATGACATTACCTCATTTTGTTATTCACCCAAGTTGCGCAAGACTGAGCCTCACAGATATTCGGCTCTCCATGAGACATAGATCCAGTTTGTTGTTATGGCTATGATCTCTCAGTTTGCATGGATCCACGCTTGTATTTCAAGTGGCCATGCTTTATATACATCTCCTTGTTGTGTATCGGAGATCATGTTGTATCACACTGCACATCTATATGATGTCAAGAATGTAATTGCTAGCTGACCTTGATCTTTGTTGCAAGTGTTCTTGTGACTTGTTTTCTGCAGTTCTTTGCTCCTCCTCTGGCTTTGGATTATAATGTATTTCGGCCATCGTTTCCCTCTGACCTCACACATTAGGGGGCATTTGTTATAGGTTAAACTTGCACCTCTCCGTCCGTGATCACCTTGAGCTGTTGATCACACAAAAGGACAACTTGGATGGAGGAGCATGTTGACCTTAGATGATACTTTGAACTCACTCCATTTCCTGACATTACTGGAAAAACCCAAAAAATATATCATTTTGAAATATGAATGCTACTCTACTCAAAGAGACTAGCGCCCATACGCTACTCCAGTGTATAATAGTAGCGCCCATACCCTAATATACGCTACTCCTTCTCAGCATAGTAGCGCTCACCATTTAAAATCGAATGAGTGCTAGTTGATAAGCACTAAAGTAGCGCCCTATACGCTACTTCACTGAACAAGAGTCGCGTACATCTTAAAAGATGATTTAAAAATAAATTAATTTCTCGAGGAGGATTAGTTGCTGGTAGCTTCCTAACTCCCCCAACTTCCTCCACAACTATACATCGACCTGAACTACTTCTCTAATCTTATAAATACAAAGAAGATTAAAAGAGAAGGGTTAGAACCTAGATGGTGAGATGGATTAATGGAGAAAATTTGAGATATAGAGAAAAGCTTGCATTGGAGGAGTTGATGCTGAAGATATCCAAGCCAGAGAAGAGCCAGAGCTCAGAATCAAGTTGCAGGAGCCTATTACATGATCAGGTATACTTGTACATCATTCTACTTTTGACAATAAAGGTTGAAGTGTCTTTCTTGTTCCAATTTAAATGTGTTCTGAAATAACATCTTAATTTGGATCTATTTTGGTCAATGCTGAATGTTAAACATTGTTTTTGTTTCTTCTAGTTTTATATATTGTCCAAAACGCTTTGAGAAAGGTATTGTTATTGCAGGTTTACTGAAAGGAAGGTGGATTTGGAAGTTGAACACAAGATCAAGTCAAGGCTAGGATCAAACTTCGATTGAAAGGTGTGTTCCCAAGATCCATAACTTATTTCTTTTCATAAATATATTTGCAATATCATCAATACACTTACCTGTCACCCCAACCAAGTTGATAGCATTAGTTTCCTTGCTATAGGGTAGATTTGCCCGCCAACACTATTCTCATAGCCAAACTCAAATGATCCCTCGACCCTACAACAAAACCATGGAGGCGAACACCCGGAAGGAAATACAAACCAGCTATTTAAAACAACGCATACTAATTACTCTTGGGGCAACATTAAATTTTGTATTGATGAACTAACACGTGCTATCATGCCACCACACCTTTCAATCTAAGGTCGTAAGGGGATTAAATTCGTAGACGAATCCAAAAGTTTATAGTTTAACTCCCATAAGAATTAATTGGAGACTTAACATCTACAATATACAGGGACACGATAGAACTGGATGGAAGTACACCAACATTAAAGTAATTACGCCATAAGGCATTTCACAAGTGGGAAAGACTCCCTGAAATTTGACCATTTTTAATCTGAGCCATCTAATCAAACTGTCTGACGATTGAAGCGATCACTACCCTCTCCCTTCCACCAAGCTTGAATCATTGATATATAAAAGGTACATAATTAAAATAGGAAAATATAGCCTAAATAAAGAAAGAGTTTACTTATGAAGAGGAAGGCCACTACTAAACGCATCTCCCTTCCACCAAGCTTGAATAAATGATATAGAAAAAGTAGATAATTAAAATTGGAAAATATAGCCTAAATAAAGATTAACAACAAAAATAAAATGAACAGCATAAGAAATCTCTTACCCTGATCTCGAAGAACATAAAAATAAGCCAGTTGTTGGAGTCTAGAGATGTTCTTTAACTCAAATCCTCGTCTTGTAACTCAACATTTTCATATTTCGACTTACAGTTGACACAAGTAGCATGACACTACAAAATTAAGAGGAAAAACTATGGATGAAGGTCGAATTCGGGCTGAGCTTGAATGTGTGACTCATAAATGGTTCCATTGATTATGTGTGAAGCAACAAATAAATAATGAATAATATTTTAAATGGGGAAGAAACTACAAAAATCAAGATGTTTAGTATAATTTTGAAGTACCTGTATTAAACCAAGTCGACAGAGTTGAAAACTCGCTTCCTCGACGGATTGCCATGAGCTCAAAACATTGTCTGAAGAGTTAAATTTATGGTTAGAGAGCTGAAATTTAGGAGAGAAAGAATCATAACCTCATCAAACAGATATCCCATACTCATCTTTAACCTCCTAATAGTTTGCAAAAGATTAAAAAATGTAATTTACAAATGAATACTATGAAGCTAATAGCATAGTTTTCCCTTGCAAGCTATTTCCAAGTTCGAGGGCATTAAAAGGAGCATTACATTGATATAATCAACATACATTCCATGAATGCGTGTTAAACATACCACTACTACGTGTCAAATCGATACGAAAATCCGTCATAAAGTTGAGAGGCAGATATATGTGCCCATTAAATGGTCGCTTGAATGCAGAAATTTTAAGATCGTCAATAGATCTTTATTATGTCCTTGACATATATGATCTGCGTTGAGGCATTAGTTAGAATCGGTTTTCAAATTTATGAAATTCTATAAAGATTTGGCTATAGTTTGTTTATTTCTAAATTTAATTTTATTTTTAAAAATCTATTTATTTGGTTGCACATTAGTGGCGTGCAAGTGATGCTGGTCTAGGGGGCTGTGCCCCTAGACCTGGCGGCGGGGTTTGCGTCATCATCCGGTCCGAGCATTAAGTGTTTTGCAGACTGATTTGCCACCATACTCCGTGCGAAGGGATTGTTCCTTTCATTTTCACACGGAGCCATCTTCGATCACGTCGAGAGCTGCTCGAGTACTGAAGAGTTGTGTGAGAAGTTGCAAATTTATCTCATAAGCAGAGCTTCTAGGAAGGACGGCAACCTAAAGGAAATTAGGTTGCGAGAACAAGGTTTAAGCCGACAAGTCTATGTTATTTGATCATGAGATGAGATTCTGTGCAATGCTAACACAAATCTATATCTTATTGATTGTCGTTGTGTGTGGGTGTCGTGTTTATTAAATTGAGCATTGAATGTATGTGTCATCAAGAGAACCTGTGTAGCGCTCACTGTTGAGCACAGGGGCTTCACTCAATAAACCACTATCATAGCACGTTCGTTCGTGGCATATGAAACAATACCCCTAATTTTACTAAATATTGGAAAATACCTTCTAAAATCGTTTTTTTTAACCCCCTCCCAATATGCCTTCCCAATTTAAAAATGCCCATATTTTCACTAGATATTGTATGTATCAATTTTTTCATTAACATTTTTTATACCCCTTTATATTTCTACCTAGTATATTGATATGATATCCCTCTTATGACCCCACATGCATTCTACAATGCACCTTGCTTCTTTCGATGTATATTGTGGATGCACATTACTTCACCCACAATGCAATTACTCAACCACATATCATTATGATTTGCAACATCTAATGGTCTAATGAAGAGATAGGAGATCACTTCTTGTATGTCACTAGAGCCAATGCACATAGTACAACATTTAGATTGCATGTTGCAGTGCCCCAATCACTGACTAAGCCTGTTGTGGGATAGGTATCCAAGCCCCTAGGGCTTGTACAAGCTCTAGGAGGCTGACTAAACCTCCCAACGCCTGTAATAGGCGCGAGTGGTTGAGTATTCAAGCCCCCAAGGCCTATCGAGGGCCTATAACAGGTCGTGGAGGCTTAGAGCCCCCCAAGGCTATTGGTAACAACTGATTGAGTGCTATTGGTAACAATTGGCTATCAATGACCACTGTCTCTCGACTATGATCGACTGGAAACCCACTTCACCATGAAACCCCTTGGCCTCAAGCATTCCTCAAGACACGATTTCTATGCGTATTGGTAAGCCCAAGCCTTGCCTCAACCCGATTTCTCATCCGGTTGTGATCCCGCTATCTCCATTTTGTGGATATTTGTCAGCCCGCCCATATAAAAAAGACCCCAAAGTATTTTTGTATTGTTACATGAAAAAAAAAAACCCTTTGCCCCTTAATATATAAGCAATATAATTTTTAGGTTTTCATGAATATTTAATACCGCAATATGAATGAACGTGGTATTATATTTCCTTCTAGTGAAGCCCACGTGCTGTTGAGTAGCTTGATGCGAGCGTCTTATTTCATAGTAGAAAATAAAATGATAGAAATTTTAAATATGAATACAACTTGTGTGAAAACATAAAGATGTTTATGAAAAAATAAGGATGTTACGTTTTTAAATTTTAAGGGCTGCCTAATTTTAAGTCTATCAAAATATTCAATTCATGTAAACTCTGACTCTGGAATCTATATCATCCATTCATGCATGTTCGTCTTCTTAACAGACATACAGCTTGCCTCGTCTTTTAACAAAAAATAATGATACAACAAGAGTACAACATCTGCGTAATTGTGAATATTTTATTCGAGACAACCCATGCGATCCTCTCTCTATGTGTCTGATGATATAAATTTGAACTCTCTTTGATAGAATTAATCAATCACTTTAAAAGTCCACCACATAGTGGCTGACAAATTTCACGATATGTTCAACGAGATTGTTTAAATTCAATATCATATTGATCAACCAGGTTGTCATGTTTCGGCCTGCCTAGATATTGAATAAAAGTAATGTAAATGTTGGGGAATCTGTGAAGAACCGAAAGCTGTCAAAGCATTTAAAACAGTATACAGAAGGTATTAGGTCACATGTCAATCTAATTTATCCACGGCTACCCCATCATAAGCTTGGCATTGCTATAAATATGCACAGATTATTACATATGTTGTGCACATTTCTAATCGATCAATACATCCCTAACTTCCTGTGGAACCATCAATTTATATTTTTTTCAATATCAATTTCTCAATGTTCATTTGATCAATTAGAATAGCAGATATTTGGCAAACAGAATGGCCGCTGGTGTTGCATCGAAATGTATGTTCATGGAAGGAAGGCATTGCAGAGGCGAAAGGACAGCTAGGCCTTTTCCCAAGAGAGGGCAGGTCAAGGCGGGCATCGCAGCCTCTACCGTTCAAAGCATAATCTCTTGCTCCAACTGCGGAAGTCAGCTTCCTCCTCTCCTTCACAAAATTTGGGTGCTCACAGATTTGATTGAGAGATGAGTGAGGTTGTATATAACTTTCTTGGTCGGTTGAAATGCCATTCACAACTCCCACTCTGTAACCATGATCAGAGCGTCAGTTTGATCTAGAGACATTAATCAAGAGACAGACTGGTACTAGAATTGGCAAGGCCACTCTAGTAAGAGGGCGGAGGGAGAACATTTTGAGGTATATATTTTTAACATAGACTTTTATTGGAATAATCAAATGTCTCTCAAAATTGTAACAGTTGGCATCGAGGATCATTTACGATGGATGGGAACTTGGAACCTATTTTTAATGCCAGCCAATGACTGTTTCCATCAATTTCCTTGGAATCAGTAGTTGGTTTCAGTTGTCAAAAAAATAAAATGCAGCCATGAGAGTAGAACGGTGCAATGGGTCAAACGATGTTTCAATTGAGAATCCCCCGTTATCCATTTCCAAATTACATAAGAATTTGAAACTCTTCATAAGAGAATATAGAGGAAACATACATTCTTTTAAAATTAAGAATATTCAGGGTCGAGCACACAAAAGCATTCTTATAAATCTCTTTTTTTAATTGTATTACATATTTAATTTCTACTTTGTTTGGCATGTTGACTGGTACATGCAATTGCCTAATACTGCCTGCAAGAAATTGACTTTGTCCACCGTCAAAATATTTTAACATTAACTTACATTATTTGCAGTTTCTTAATAACAATGTAGAATCCGTTACATAATGTGCAGTCTTCAATAATAAAATACAGTTTTACAGTTTGATTTGCTTGAATATGTGTTTTTTTATTTAAAAAAAGTTATAAAGTTGCATTCTATTATTCTATTATGAGATGTCATCTCTGAAATCAAATTGGTAAGATTCCTTTTTCCCAACGTCAAGTCTATGAGTCTAAAATGTGACAAATTATTATAATCTAATTTAACTTTATTTCAAATTATTTTATTAACATTAATTTTATTTAAAAATATATATTTTATTATCATAACCTTTATTTTAAAATATGATATTAAATTATTTTACATTTTAACATATGATATTAAATTATTTTACAAATATTTGTGTTTATATAAATAGTCTATAATTACATTTTATTATATAAATAATATATTATAATTTTGGTTATTAATAATAATTTATGAAAATATTTTTATTTTCCATAAAAAATATTACTATAGAAAGATATTGAAATTATATATATTTATTCCAACAAATAGAAATAAAACTTTCAATAATCTATATCTTTAATCTTACTACCAAAAAAGAAAATCATCAATGTTTGATTTACATGTTATATATAAAAAATAAAAAAAACTATGTTACTATTTGTTTTTTTTAATTATTTAATGATGTGTTGATTTGGTAAGCTACATTATTAGTTAATGTTTGATTTACATGCCATATATAAAAACTAAAAAAAACTATGTTACTATTTGTTTTTTTAATTGTTTTAATAATTATTTTATAATGTGTTGATATTTGGTAAGCTAAATTATTACTGAGTAGGTTGGAGTTAAGATGTTCATGTTGGGGAATTTTGTGACCTAAAATGATATGACTTATGGAAGAACTAAGAAAATGCCCTATCTAAGACCATTGTGAAGTAGTAACACATAAGAAATACTTGATAAGAATGGAAAATAAAACCAAAACTATGGTGTTCCATCTTGCCACTAGTGGAATATTTTTGAAGTTGGTTCTCCCATCACCCTAACTTTGTCAAACATCATAGTCACCATTGTTGTGCATGTTAACATAATGGATTTGGGATACTTCATATGAGTCTTTCACTTGGTCTCATAATTCCTTAGTGCATGCACTGTCAGGTAAGTTAATACAATTGTTACAATCGTCATTACCTCCACCCATACTTGGAGCTCCATGTGCCCTTGTCTGGTGGCCACTAGTATGAACTATGTTTTGATCCTCTGTTATCACCCCATTTATATATTGAAATGTGATATTTAAAATAATAATAATAATAAGTTAAAAAGATATTCAATATCCACCATAACCTTAATTTTAAATAAAAATATATAATTTTGTTTCATAAAACATCCATGTCATCTATATTCACAAGATTAAGAAAGCCATCCAAACATAACCACTTTTTCATGTACTAGATTATACATCTTTTAAAATAGCAAGAGGTGTGAGATATTGTAATTTTTATTTTTATTTTTTTAGTATGCCTAAATGAACTTCATATACTGGAAATTTGAAAATGATTCAAAGTTGGGAGTGATGGTTCACTAAGGAATGTCGAGTGTTTTTGCCTTTTTTCAAGTATTCTCACCTTGATATAATTCTAGGCTTTTTTGAGGTTAACAAATCCCTTCTTTGGTTGGTTCATCGCTCCTAGTACTTGCATTGTACAAATTCTTCCTTTTTACTGAGAAAAAACTTATTATGCATTTTGTGAGGTCAATGAATTCCTTCTTTGGTTGGTTCACCCCTCCTAGTACTTGTATTAATTAAATTATACTTTTTTCCAAGAGAAATTAATCATGCTTAAGTTCTCATGATCCTTTCTTTGGTTGGTTCACCCTCTCCTAGTACTTGCATTATATAATTTTTTTTTTAGCTTAGAGAAATTTATTATGCTTAAGTTCTAGTTTATTTTACTTCAATTTTTTTTACAACATTAATAAAGTTTGTGGTCTCACTTATTAAGATTTAATTGCATGTGCAGTTCCTTGAAACTTGGCCCAAATGTTCACAACATCCAACATTTATGGCTTCTCACTGCTTTTACAAAAAATCTATAATTATGTAGTTACTTCATTTCTCCTTCTACAACTTTCTTCTTGTCGTAAGAGATAGTAATAGCTAGTAGCAATGTCAAGGACATTGCCACCTCATAGCTCTTGTTACTCTCGATCTAACTTATTTTAAATGTGTTGCAACAAATGTAAAAATTGATAGAAGGATGTTAAACTAAATGGCATAAAAATATAACTTTAAAGCCACACATTTTTATAAAAATATAATAAATATAACAATATGTGTATGTCATTATAACACTTTTCCTATGAAAGAAGGATGTTACGCTAAATGTCAACAATAAAGGCTTTAACATATTATGCAAGATAAGGTGAAACTCGCTATACAAAACCAAATGCAACACTCCAAGAGTGACACAGAAGCGGTCCAATGGAAATGACAAGAGAGAGAGACCCAGTTTAATGGCGGCGTTGAAATTTGACTTTGATACAGATGCAGTTCAATGCCAGAATTTTCGTGTTAATCTTTGTTTATAAAATAGAAATGTTTTTTTTATATCTTTTATGGTCTTTCGTCCCATTTTTAAAATCTAAGCTAAATGGTATAAAAATATAATTTTAAAGCGACAAAGTATTATATTTATTATATTTTTATAATGGCATCAAAATATTGTTATAAAAATATAACTTGGACACACATTGTTATGTTTCATAAAAATACTTTTGGATCATACATGTAGATGCTTAAGTTTATAATTAGGTATGTATTGTTTAGATGATAGATGGAATTGCTAAAAATTCACGATCATATGATTTTATGTTCTTAAGATTTGTTAAAAAATTATAGCTATAATAAATATAAATAAAGTCTAGGTTTAAGAGTTATTAGTATTCTAACTGAATGGTTACAAATGTTTTTTTTCATGTATGCAATCTAAAAATTATGGACTACTTTTTCTTTTTTTCTATTTCTTTGCTTTGATTTGCCTTTTCTAACATGCTTTTGCTTACAATAACACACATTCTATTTCATATATTTTTTTCCCTTCTCCCTAACTTTTCTTCCATTTTCCATGTGCAAGTCCTACTCCTCAACAAGTTAGTACAAAGATTTCCCTTTGCCTCCCATCACATAGACAATAAACCTCCATCTTCAATTTAGCGTTTATGTTAAAATTATCCACCAAATAATTATATGAAGATTTCCACATATCATTGCTTCACTTGCATACGATGTTGTTTTATTTCACTCTGAGGTGCAATTGCTAGTATTATCCTAAGTGATCTACTTGCGATCAGGTGGAAGGGCGGGATGAAACAAAACGAAATTGAAAAACAAATAAGGTTGATTGCTTGTGCGACAAGTGTCCTATAGCATATAGAAGCACATAAAACATTTATTTACAATCATGTGATGGGATGTTTTTATTTTTTTTATTTTTTTGGTATCCACCAACCATAATATGATAAAAATTGGCATATCAAAATCATTTCACATTTATCCAATCAAATGATAAATAATTTGTTTTATATCATATTTAAAAATTATTATTATTCAATCTCTAATGTTTAATATTAAGAAAGATTGCAAATTTTAGTTTATTAATAGGAAGTCAAGCAAGTTTGAAATGTGAATGATTACAATATAACCTACCTATTGGTAGGTATAAAAATTATGGAACTTTTATGAAAATATTTTTTTTTTTCTTTATCTATTTTTTTTAATATTTAAAATGTTAATAAATAGATGCCCATTAATGCCTAGTCTTGGGAGCAATAATATTTTAGTTTGGAGAACCTGTTATTAGAATTATTTTTGGAGTAGTTTATTTATTCTATATGTTGTACTTTCTGGTCAATATTAGTAGAAATCCAGTAAATTGTTTTTGGTAAAATCCAAATTTGGAAGTGTTCAAATTGTGTTTTTGAATCCATAAATAGATTCAGCACCCTCAGATACCCCATGGCACCTAGATTATGCAATTTCCATAGTTAATATATTTGATTCTAAGATTTTTTACCGTTTTCCAACCGAACTTCAAAAAAGGCTGAAAATGTAGAATATTTAGACTACACCAATATTTCACATCAATGGGTTGACATCATCTCATAGCAATTGACTGAGATATCTAGCTTTCAATTCCTTTGACCATGTTCAACATGTCTCAAGTTAAATTCCCATCATAGTTTTAAATTCTCATCCTAGTTTAGAAATGACAGATGGATTTCAATCCAATGGTTAGGTTGTAGGTTTGAAGACCCTACCATGTCATAGATCTCAATTCCAATTTCCCACCTCACCTTCAAAATCAAGTTGCAAAGCAAGCTCACAACAATGGACTCAAAGATCTCCTCTCACAACCATGGACTGAGATATCTCAATTTCAATTCCTTGGGCCATGTTTAATAGGTCTTTGTCACATCCCCGGTCACCTCGGTGTCCTTCAGAGGCGATGGGAGACAACCCTTGGATCTACCTGCTAATTTTTTTTTCTTTTTCCAAGCAGTCCAAAGGCTCTACAATTATGCACCTGCATTGATCTTCAATCTGCAATCTGCAATTTGCAATCGGAAGTCAGATCACAATTTACAACTCCGACGAAGCGCACCTCCTACTTCCGCATTCCGCAAGATTCCACAGTGCGGAAATCGAAAATCGGAACGCCAAATACACAGCGTCGAAAACCATGTCTCTGAATTCTGCAATCCACAATCTGCAATCCGCAGTGCGGAAATCGAAAATCAGAACGTCAAATACATAGAGCCGAAAACCACGTCTCTGACTTTCGCAATCCGCATGCAGAACTCGGAAATCGAAACGCCAAATACACAGTGCCAAAACCCACGTCTCCGACTTCCGCAATCTGCATGCGGAAGTCGAAAGTCGGAAACCTCAATTTCTCAACTTCAACGAATTACCTTTTCGACTTCCGCAATCCGCAATGTGGAACTCGGAATTCGGAACTCCAACTTCGCTAACCCGGGAAAATTACCTTCACAACTTCCGCAATCCGCAATCCACATGCGGAACTTGGAAGTCAAAACCACCATTTCACAACCCCGTTGAAAACGCACTAACGACTTCCGCAATCTGCTTTGCGGATGCAGAAGGTCGGAAATCGAGTGCCCCAACCCCGTGGAAATCGCCCTTCTGAATTCCGCAATCCGCAATCCTCTTTGCAGATTCAGAAAGTTGGAATTATAACCACGCAACTCCAAAGGTCGATCCTCGACCTCTACAATCCACAATCCACATTGCAGATTCGAAAGGTCGGGACCACATACCCCTGCACCTGCAAACTTCTCAGATCGATAACTTCTTCATCCTTAGACCAAATTGGACAAGTCCGGTACCATTGGAAATCTATTAGTGAGCACTATGCAGTTGCAGGGTCTTCATCCACACCTAAGAAAATTGATCTTATCCTTCTTCATCTCCAAATGATGGCCTTAAACCCCATCTATGCCTCTTTACCACTCCGCAAGAAGCTCTGCTCCACTCTGCCATGTCCGCTCTCCTTCAACTGGTTCACAGAGTTCATGTACACCACAAGGGAGTGTCTATTCTTTCCCCATAGTCCAAACTGAACCTTCTTCTCCCCCATAATCTCAACCAAACTTATCTTTATTCATCAATGAATGAAACTTCATATAAATAAAGCACATAGAGGAAAAACACAACTGAAATAAATTATATTAAGCACACACACAGTATGCATCTACTAGCACTTCATCATAGGAATAATAATAACATAAGTACAAGTATTTTGTTCCCTTAATCAGCTGGACCATTCCATGCATTCATACATAAACAAACAAGCAACCATGTATGTAAATTGGCACAATTCAAAGGCAACAGGAAACACATATCTTTGAGATGAAATCACCAAGCAAACTGGCTATGGACTGCAACGTTCCAACCCAACCATAGGTCTCTGCCCAGCCTGTATTATTTCAGCACTTAGAGACCACCCCCGAGCTGGGGGTATGTATCCAATAAGGAGGGGCAACCTAGGTTTACTCACAACTTGGATTCTCAGTCAATCAGGGTCATCCAGCACACAGTTGATTTTTCAAGCAAGTGGGGAGGCAGGTGAGGGTTTTATAGGTCAATAAACTCATCCACAAAACTATAGGCATGTCCCAATTCCCTTAGACAGTTCAGGATCCCCCATCACCTCCATTCTCAGCCTAAGTAAGGTCCCCTTTGTTACACCTAAAATCTTACCACCATTAGATTCAGTGTATACATCCCTGAAGTTCTACTGACTAAGTCATTTACCTGGAAGGGACATCATTGCACTTCTGCTAGGTTTTGAGAGGTCGTCGCATGCTGCACTCATGCAACCTGTGACATCGCACCTTGCTCCATTACAGGGTGTGACGAAGTCAGTTAAAAGGCAAAAATAGCTTCTTCAAGCTCATTCTCGAAGGTTGCTGATTTGGATCCCTGTCCCTGACCTGTTGGGGGAGCTGGCCTTCGGTTCCTAACCTATGGGGAGGATCCCCTATCTCTCTCCTATCATATCTCAACCTACCTTATCCATATCCTATCCACTTAGTCCTATATAAGTGAGGATCTACCCCTCTCCAAAGGGAGGAAGTCTATGGTACTCTTATGCTGGTGGAATTATCTTGGTAGATCAACACTCTAGCTTGGGGAACATCTACTTCTCTCTAGGAGCTTTGGCATGGCTTATCAGAAGGAGCTTGCAACGTTAAGGAAATGGTTGTGATCCTCTTTTCTATTGTACTCTCCACTTTTCAATACAGTTAATACAATTGCTTTCCATAAATATTGTCGCATTGATAATGTTTAGATTTTTCCTCCTTAACTGTTAACTTAGATCTATCATGTGAGATATATGATTTCACTATTCTTGGTCTATTATATGTTCAAGAGGGTATAGCTGTTCAAGATCTGGCAGCACTGGAGCATTGGATCAACGAAGAAGAAATGGATTTGCAAATCTAAGGTAAACAATTTATCTTTACATTGGCATTTCTATTTGATCTAGGAAAGTATTTTGTGATTTGTCCTATTTGTTCTATACTTATGTTAAGCTAGGGAGGTCAGGCCTTGAGTCCGCTCTCGGTAGATTATCCGTCAAACACCCTTCTCTGTTGCTCAGTCCCTAGGGTGACCCTTCCCTTAGCATTGTCCTAGTAGGTGTGGTTGTAACTAAATGTTAGATCAAGGTAACTGATCCCTCTCTGACTCTACCATGCAGTCTAAACCCTCTTGGCCTCTTCCCACTGCGATCTACACTCGGATCTTCCTTCACGTTGCGGCCGAAGATCTCTATCCTACAACAGGGTCTCCTGTTATCCGATCCAGGTGTTCTCACGGGTTTTCTAAGTTTCTCATGCAATGTAATTTTCCCAGGGTCTGATCCATGGATATCCCCATCGATTTACTTCCTACGCAGGGTTTCTTTGTGCTTTCGGCTTCGCAAATTCATGCTTACACAGAATCGTGATTCTGGTTCCTTCCTGTCTGTTGGGTCTACGTAAAGGTCCAACTGATGCCTCCGGATCAGTAATCCCCCTGGAGTTGAGGAATGCATCCTCCCCAAGAGGTGGAGTGGCTTATGGGACAAGCGATCAGAGCCCCATACCCTGCCTTACAGATTTCAGGTTTGTCCCATACTCCATCGACCTCATGAACAATGCTCTTCACCCACTTCCTTATAGCAGCATTCAATGGCAGCTAGGACAGTCAAAGGGATTCTTGAGGTGACATATGGTAGTCTATCGCTCAATCCCATAACCTCCTCACCTCTCCCTAGTTGATGCATAGTTCCCCCTCATTTAGTTGCATCTATAGACAACCCTAGTATTTTTATTACATGATATTTACACCATTTTACAATTTCCATGGCTTAATAGCACATGGATCACACAATATAAAATACTAGGGTAAGCATTCACTAATGAGGCCTTGGCATTGAGCTCCACGCAAGGAATCATACATCACATATGCACAATGTTTACATAAAATCCAATATGTCCTAAGGGTCAAAATTGAGACATTACAAATCTCTCCCCCTTAGAATAACATTGTCCTCAGTGTTCCAATACTTAGGAATACATATATAGTTTACACATGTCCAAAATTTACAAAAAATGTTGCAGGTCTACCATGCATTTTACCCTTTACTTTGAACTTTCAGGACCAAGTCCTTTGGCTTCCACAAACTGCTCCTGCTGGTTTTTATCTTCCAGCTCTGCAGGTGGCCATTGCTCCATAGCAATCCCTTCCTTCTCTTTACCTTCCAGATGATCCACAAGTACGTAATCTTTATGGCTGCTAGCTTTCTTGCTATCCTTTGTTGGAAAATTGCGAAGGCAATGATTTCCTCCACATTCCCAACATTTCAGTGGTTGATTTTTCTTTACCTGCTCAATTTCCTTGGAGTATTCCCACCTAGAACATTTCTTAGTGGACTGGTCGGATGAATGCCTCTTCATTGATCCACATCCCTTTCCATTGCTAGTTGTTTCCAGAATGCTTTTTACCTCCCTTTGAATACAAATAGAGTCCTGCAAAACCTTTTGGTTCATCTCATTTTGATGCTTTTGTAGCTTGAGCATCTTTCCAAGATTCTCTTGGGCCTTGGCAATTGTTTGAAGAATATTTTCAGCCAAATCCAATAGATTTTGGTCTACTGCCATGGTCAATGTGCATAGTTTCCCACACCTCACTTGCTAGCACCACTTGTCGTGTAACACCTGCAACCAATTGATTTCAATTTCTCGCCTGTGAAATTCATCATGGCAATTCCTGTTAGGCCAAGCATAACATAAACATTAAAATCGGTCAATTATTTTCCCAATTGTCATGGAGAGTCCATGCTTTATTCATGAGACTTTCACACTTGTTATGCTTTCCCAACATACACATGAACTCATTCATGTTCATCCTTTCACAGGTAATTAACTATTTCATCATTCACAATTCATTTCAAACAATAGACACAATCCACTTTCAGCTATAACATGCATTTAACAATTTTGTTTTGGTTTTCTAAATGCATCAGTCAAAAGGAAGGAGAAGAGTAAGAGTTTTCCCCTCTTAATCTTGTCCCAATCTGGAGCCACACCACCACTGTTATTTCATGATCCTTGGCCTCTTTCACTTCAATGTGAATGATTGACTCGCCCTTTCATTATTTTGGCGATAACACTTAGTGTCTAAGGTCTATCCAAGGCCTCTCAACCAGGGAATCCTTCCCCATGTTTTACCTACATAACCTTGGCTGCTAGGACCCACACAAGTCTACTAGCACCATTTTCTCATTGATTCTTCTACTAAGATTTCTAGAACAGCCATATGTCCAAATGCATCCTTAGGACACCTTCAAAATCCTTTCTTCCTGCAATGACCTAGGTTTCCAACAAGAAACAACAGTGTATCAACTTGGTTGTTATAAGACTTGTACATGAAATCTTTCATTATTCGGAATAAGGATTAGATGATAATTAAATACTTATATGTATTGGAAATTTCCTCGCTACTCCACAGGTTCCTTCTCTGATTTACAAGCCTTGGATCACCTGTGGAATGAATGTTTGGCCAACACACATGCTGCTCCACAACATCCAAGTAGTCAATTCCAAGACAGTACACCGACTGGGTTTATCAGGCATTTAAGGAATGTTTGGCCAGTACACAAGCTGCTCCACAACATTCAACGCCCAACCAATGCACCAACTGGGTTTACCAAGCATTTATGGTGCCGAACCAGTCCCATACCTAGTTTTCCCTCTCCATTTCCAAGCCAACACTTTCATCTGGGTCAACAGGCCAATGGAAAGAAATTGCACCATGACCATTTCCAAGTCAAGGCTCTACTATGGAGCCATAGGAATCTCCACGCACTCCCACCAGCTTTGCCACCCACTTAACTTTGCTCCTTAGCACACATTACCAATTGCAGGTGTTATCGGTCAAATTAGCACTTCTCCATCCGTGATCACATCGCCTTGTAGATCACACAAAAGGACACTATGGATGGAAGAGCTCACTTGACCTTGGATGATTTGGATCTGAATCCTTACTCCTTTAGCTTAAAACCTTATTTTTTTGACACCTTCACCATAAATTCGCGACTCTTATACTTGACACATCGCGAGTCACTCGCGGGTCTCTATATTAACAACCCGCGGGTATCAATTAAAAGCTGCACTCGTGAGTTGTTGAGCCCACATGCTGCGAGTCACTCGCTAGTTGCTAGTTGTCATAGTCGCAGGTGTCTTAAGGAAAGTTTTAAAATCTATATTAAAAACATGAATTAGGATTAGTTGAGTTAGGTATTCTAACTCCCCCAACATCCCAATTCAACTTCCTTTCGTAACCAACCCTCCTTTCCTTGCCATAAATGAAAGAGGAGGCCATGAGAAAGGGGTGAATTCATTGAGAGCTCTTGTTATGCTGAAGAAATTCCAAGTCTGGAGAGAGGAGCAGGAGCCTAGGGCCTGGTTGCGAAGGTGCTTGATGCAAAGTCAGGTATAATATTTGTACTTGTTGCATCCTTTGACAATAAAAGATCGAGATACTCTTCCTTTCCCAATAAAGTGTTAATTTCTATTGTGTTTTGATTATAATTTGATGTTATTGCATTCATTAATATCAATATTTATTTATATTCAAGCTAGTTTGAGGAAGGTCTGTGTGTTTTGCAAGTTTGTTGCTGTGGAGATCTAGAGAAAAGCTTGGACCGACCATCATAAACAAGGTACATTTTATCTAAACCTTGATCTTATTTATTTACAGTAATGTATGCAGAACCTTATGTGTTTATCTGTCAACCCCTGGTATGTTGGTAGTATCTATCCCCTACTATAAGGTAAATTCCCTAACAACAGAATTGGCGACTCCGTTGGGGACACCTTCTTGCTTTCTCTGCCTTGGGGATCTTTGGTTTCTTCGGTTTCATAAATTTTCCAGTATCTTTTGAGGTCTTTAGGGTTTCTTTTTAAGATCCCTTTGCGTTGGTTCAGTCCAGTCTGGTTTGCAAAGTTTATTTTCTTTTTTCATCAGTACCTACCTGCGTGTTTCCTATATACACAAACGTGCATTTTCTGTTGTACCCGTGAGTTGCAAGCTTTACCCGCGCACATTTAGTTGCACCCGCGAGCTATTTGCTTATGCAGTCACGAGTTTTCCTTAAAAGATTTGAACCTCTGCTTTAGGGTTTGATCTTAGGTTTTTGGTCTGATTTCTTATTTTTCTTTGCTTTCTGACATTTGCTAGATACTCTTGTGTCTCTTCTGGGTCTGTTCACAGCCTTTCTAGAGGCCCCGTTATGTTCTTGGATTGATTTCAGTTGCTTTTGGTTTCCTTTCTTTCTTTTTAATACTTTTGGAAGCCCACCTGCGACTTGTTAGTATATACAGTAGTGCACTTTTTTCCCTAGCCGCGAGTTGCTCTTATAGGTACCCGCGGGTGCACCGCGAGTTGTTACATAGAACAGTCGCAAGTTTGTCCTAATTTTTTCCTTTTTTAATTAGGGTTTGACTTCAGTAGGGTTTCTATGTGGCTGTGAGAGTTTTGGTCAGTTTGGATAACTCCTGGATATTCTCCAGGGTGCTCTAAATCTGTTTTGAACTTCTTTATAACTTCTCTTTGAGTCATTGTGTTTGTAGAGTTTCCCTAGCTTGCTAGCCCATATTCTGTTTGGCGGATGCTTCTTTATTTTTGTTTTCTGATGTTCAGGAACAGTCTGGTTTTTGCCCCAAGATCCTTATGTTTTCCATATTACACATCAGTTTTCTTTTTAGCATCTTGTTCCAAAATTTTAGTTACTTCTGTGAAGCAATTTCCTTGGGTTAAGTCTTCATCGATCTTGCTTTAGGTCTATTTGTTTTAAGCCTTGGGCCATATTTCTTTACTCACACAGATTGATAAGTCTTGTTAGTTCATTATTTTCATTTGCATTTCTTTCGTAGCTAGAGAAAAGATCAAATTTGAAAAACAAATGAACTTCTTTTGCAAGATTTGTCATTTTATTTTTCAAAGTAGGGTAGTTGTATTGCTATTAACTTTGAAAACAAAACAAAAAAAAAAGAAAAATAAACTTTTTATGCTTAGCTTTGCTTAGATTTTGCGTTTTGAAAGAACAAACAAAAAGAAAAATTGTGAAGATGCATTTTTTTTATATGCACTTTGCTTACAGTTGTAACCATGCCACACACTACACTACACCTTGAGTAAAAAATAGCCCATAAAAAGAACTTAATTTAAAATTTATTAGCAACATTTATTTTTTAGGGTTACACGAAATCAACTAGCTTAGGCTAGGATTTTGGAATAGATCACACTTAAACTTTCTGAAATCGTTTAAACTCTGAAATCGTAGTGCAGGATATCTTCTAGTAAATCCATCCTTGTGGTTGTGTTCTGGGAAGCTCCACTTAAACCGGAGTTAAGCAAGAGGCCATGTGATACTGGAATTGTTGGGGATACCCCCCACTTTCCTTTCGAGCATACACCAGGGCTGATTCATGTACGGGGGTCCATTAGTGCCTTGTGCATTCTTGGATTTTGGGCTTAGCTACCCTGTCCATGTGTTTTGGTTGGACCTGCAACTGTCCCCCGGGGCATTTTCTGCATTTGTGGTATCCTTAGAATCTTGACTTTAGGGCTCTACACAGGTATAGTGGAAGGCTATTTCCACCACACCTAAGACAAACACGGAAGGTAACCCTCTACAGTAATCCAGGGAGGGCGGTTTGGTGATTCAAACGCTTGCACCCATAGGACTTGTATTGGACGTCGTGTAACTGACCTTCGATATTCTACTAGTTTGTTCTGGGCCCTCATCATCCCAGACTAACTATTGAGAGTATTATCTTCGTTTTTTTGGTCTTGATTACTGTAGGACATTTTATATAATTGTGGAGGACCAACCTCTTTGTAGGTCACGAAGGTTGCAAAACCTTCCCCCACACATTGTGTGGCCTCCACCGCCACCTCAATGCCGGAGGACTGATTCCTGTGGTTCATACGAACTTACAGGCACAACGGTACAACCCAGAGAAGCACACCTCATAACTGAGTATCAACAGGGTCATAATACTGTTGAGATTGAATACATAACTACTCAATAGTTTAACACACCCTTCAATCCTCCTTTGATAGGATCTAACTATCCTTTACTTGAAAGTGTAGTTTCTCTAGGTCAACCGGAGTTTAGTTCATATCGGTTTACACCTGGTTTTTTCATGACTATCATGGGGGATGAGTCGGGAGTTCCCCATACTCCTACTTCATCCATTATATCGTGAGGTTTCTCTCCTTCATTCCCACACACATCGGTGCCTATCTCTTTGCAGGTTGCTTCTGCTTCGAGCCCTTCGTTCGGTTTCAATATTGGTTCCTTACGTATGTCAGGGCCTTCAGCTTCAACGTCAGCTATTCCTTTTGGTTCCACTGTTGGATCATCCAATATCCCTTTTTCAGGGATACCTTAAGTACCATTTACATTGTCTCCCTTTATATAACAGTCTCAAGGTAATCCACATTTTGCTCCTTTCAGTCATGGTTTTCCTTGGTTTGGAGGACACATAGATCCTTCCACACCCTTTGTGGGCTCGATGCCCGTTTCGTCTGTTACATATTTACCTAGGTTTAACCCCTTCACAGTTTTTAGTGGGAATTCATCGAATGTACAGACATCCAATGTACATGTAGGGAGTACCCCCTTTTCACTGTTTGGTGGAGGGGGTGGTAAATTTTTTAACCCACATTACGGAGGGGCTAACACCCAACCGCAATGGACGAACACCCAAGGAAGCAACCCTTTAGCATTTGGATGGAGCAACTTTAATAATGCTTTCACTTCACAACCGATGGCTAGGGGCATCCCCAACCAAGAGTATAGGAACCAGGTTTCAGGAGGTTCCCCCTACCAGGCTCCTGTTAATCAAATGCCATCAGTTTGACCTCGTTTTCCCTTTCTGGAAACTCTGAACTTTCCATATCTTTCAAAACTAACTAATGATCTAGTGCGCCATAACCCAGCATGGCCACCAGTTCCAACCAAGTTGCCTCCCGACATCCCAAAGTTTGAAGGAAAGACTAGAGAAGATCTTGGTGACCACGTCACTACCTTCATTTTCGGTGTTCTTCCAACTCCTTGAATGACTATTCCATTAGGTTGAGGCTCTTTCAAAGGACCTTGACTAGTGTCGCGGCTAAGTGGTACATAGAACTACCTGCCGCATCTTATGACAACTTTTGGGATTTGGAAACAGTATTTTTGAACCACTTTCAACTTCCTATCCTGTGTGATGTCAGCACAGACCTTCTATCGACTTTTAGGCAGAATAAGGCCACTCACTTATCTGATCACATTCAGGAATGGCGAAGGCAAAAGAGGCTCATCAAAGCTGAAATTCCCCTAGAGTTTCTATTAGAGTGGTACTTGAAGTCACTCCTTCCTTATATCTCTAAGAATGTAGCAACTTCTGGGGTGTTTTCTGAGCAAGAATCCATCCTTAGGACCCATCAACTTGACTGGGTATATGCTCAATCTGGGATCCTGTACGAGATTACACCTGACACACCAAGATCTAATATTGACCTGGGTAAACCTAATCCTGAACCGCATGCCGATGGCATCGTCCGTTCAGTAGACTCAACAAGTTCATGCTTTATCTGTAAAGCAAACTGCTGTAGATGCAACCTCTGTTGCAGCCTCCCCTTATACAACCGAATCTGTACAACAAGTGCAAACTAATCAAAAGGGTCCCCGGAAACCCAACAATAAAAAGAAGGGAAAGAAAGGGGAGGGGAACCATCCAAAGCCCAAAAAAACTTAAAATTTCGAAGAGGGAAAGAGGGATAAAAAGAAATTCAAGTTTCCTTGCAATTTATGGAAGGATTACCACCTTACCCACCAATTCCCTCTTATGGAAGAAGCCCAGAAGCTCCTCCGTGAGAAGAAACCAGCTGTCTTGAAGGACCCATTCCCTCACGGACAAGGTTCAACTTCTAGCAACTCTAGTGCTGGGGGCACAGCTCGTGTCTCGTCAGCTGATTAATCATTTATAAATATGGTTAACTTAGATATGCTTTTTCAAACCTGAGCCAGGAATTATTCCCCGGGCTCGCAGTAGAAAGATAAGGAAGTTCCTGAAACATCTACATCTCTTCACATTGAGAGACCAGTAGATATTTTGTCGAATATCCCAAAAGGTGTCTTCAAATGGCCTATGCACAACCCTAATGCACAGGTTTCTCCTAAATATAATGTCGTAGAGGATCCGGCCCAAACTCCCTGTGTTATGTCCACACTAGAATTCTTGCAAAGCTGTCCATTAAAGCGGAATGCACTTCTAGCGGCGATAGGGAGCATGGACTCATCTAGTATGCTTGCTCAGTTTGATATGTCTAATATCAAACCCCGGTTACCGTATCATGTAGCCCTCCAGATTGAAGTAGTCCATGGTCCCAAAACCATTGGACGAACAATTTTAGACGAGGGCGAGTCTACGTGTGTAATGTCAATATCCTATTGGAAAGCCCTTGGCTCACCTAAGTTAGCCCCTTCCAACACTATACTTACGGCTTTTGATGAGAGATCATTCCTCCCACATGGATTCTTGCCTGCATTTGAAGTTGAACTTGCTGGTAGGTTAGTGTCTGTGGAGGTTGAAGTGTTGGATGCCTCTCTTTACTACAATTTGTCGTTAGGAAGGAGTTGGACGTATGTGATGCAAGTTGTCCCATCGTTCGTTTTCTGAGTACTCATGTTCCCATATGAAGGCAAGATCATCACGGTTGATCAACTTTCATTTACTCGAAAAAACAACAATGCCTCATCTGATTCGACAATCCCTTTGATTGATCAGACTCGCCCACCCAACGAGAGTTTGGGAGTAGGCATGTATTCATCACTGATGGGCACATTCGACCTACCTGCTCTCGTAAACTACATTGGTTCTACTAGTACTTCTGACATTTTGTCTCGGGAAATCTTCACTGTCAGTAGAACAACTGACCCTTGGATTCTTCCCACTCACCAAGAACCTACTGTGCCCTTATCTGTTGCAGAAATAGCTTACCAAGAAACACAAGATGCTGCAGCAGATTATATATCGACTCTATATGTCTCTGCAGAGTCAAATATAGACTATGCACCTGCATGGTCAGTCAACTCCATCCACTCTTTTGATTGTCTGGATATTGTTTTTCCCTCTAGTGAGGCTATTTTGGAAGCCATGGTAGGACTAGATCATCCATGGGAACACATGCATCATAGGTTCTACTTTCTTCCCGATCTAGACAAGATAGAATATGGTGAGTTTTCAGTGAGACTTGGTGGTGATATGTATTTTTCCATTAGTCCTTCTACACAAACGATCTATGTTGAGGGTAACATTGCAAATATATCGAGAACCATACTGATCAATATCTCCATTAAACCCAGTGTTGTGGAAAACCTCTTTATTGGAGCAGATTGTTCTCCTGATGAGATCACTCTGTATACCAACTTGTTAAAGGGATTCCGCGATGTATTCTCCTAGTCTTATGAGGAGATGCCAGGCATTGACCCCACTATCATGGAGCATGTCATCACTACTTACCCAAATGCTAAGCCAGTGAGACAAAAACTCTATCCGGTAAACCCATGGAAAGCAATAGCCATTAAGCTTGAAGTTGAAAAACTATTAAAAGTCGGCTTCATCTATCTGATTGATATGATGGAATGGGTCTCTAACCCAGTTCCAATTGACAAGAATCAAGGAACCATACGAGTTTGTACGGACTTCAGAGACCTAAATAAAGCCTGTCCTAAGGACAACTACCCCACATCGTTCATTGATCAAATTATCGATGCATGTGCGGGCCATGAAATGTTTTCTTTCATGGATGGTTTTTCAGAATATAATTAGATTCAAATCAAACCTGAAGACCAACATAAAACGGAATTTAGTTGTACTTGGGGTACCTTTGCTTATCGGAAGATGCCTTTTGGGTTGAAGAACGCTAGAGCTACTTTCCAGCGCACCATGAATTTTTCTTTCCACAATATCAAGCACGTATTTGATCCATATCTGGATGATCTCCCAGCGCGATCTCGCAAGAGACAAGATCATCGTGATCACCTGCAACTAGTGTTTGAAATATGTAGATACTATAAGATTCATTTGAATCCTAATAAGTGTGTATTCTGTGTCGAGTCCGGACTGTTAGAAAAATAGGATCGCAGAGCAATAGCAATAAACAGAAATGCAAATATAATCACACATACACATTACAAGAGAGACACAGATATATCGTGGTTCACCCAACTTGGGCTACGTCCACACTGAATTTGCCAGTCCTTATTATTATTACCGTCCAGCAAGTCGAAGGGATACAACCTGCAGCACAACCGCTGCACTTCCTCTTCTCTGTTTCACAGTCTCTCTCCTGATCTCAAAGATCTTTACAATGCATAAAACCTAATACATCAACAACCCTAGCCGTATTACAATGTCTTTCTTTTATAAGGGAAATACAATGGGAAAATACCACGAGGTACCCAAAACCATGGGCCCGCAAAACAGCTGGCGAAAACAGCCCCAAAAATTTTCTTCGGGGGCGTTGCCCCCGGACCCCCCAGCCAGGGGGGATGGGCCCCCCTGGAACCCCGTGGGGGGGCGATGCCCCCCCACACCCCCCCGCTGGGGTGAGTGTATAGTCCACCTACATATCATATAGAACTGGGGTACAAACACGGCTGATACAATATCATCTATGAGACTAGAAGATCTGGCTCCACAACCAACAATCTCCCACTTGGAGACTGACCACAACAACTCCACCGCTGCTGCACTTGCTGGACTTGGACTTGGAAAATTTCTCCTCTTCACCTTCATGCTAGAAGGCCAATTGAAACCGAGCACGAACTCAGTTTCTCTCTGGTCACTACCTTTGTGAACATGTCTGCAGGATTCTGGCTAGTATGTATCTTTTCCAGCTTTAACAGTTCATCTTCCAGAACAGAGCGTATGAAATGGTACTTGAGTTGTATATGTTTAGTCCTGGAATGGAATGCTGAGTTCTTTGCAAGGTGAATGGCACTCTGGCTGTCACTATACAATCTGTTATCCTTCTGCTTCTTACCCACTTCCTCCATAAACCTCTGCAACCAAATCATCTCTTTACTAGCCTCTGTAATGGCAACATACTCTGCTTCTGTTGTTGAAAGTGCAACAACCTTCTGTAGTTTCGAAATCCAACTTACTGCTGTTCCACCTACAGTAAACACATACCCTGTGGTACTCCTCCTGCTATCCTTGTCACTTGCCATATCTGCATCAACATATCCCTGTAGAACAATGTCTGAACCTCCAAAACATAATGCCTCAGTAGTAGTACCTCTCAAATACCTGAGAATCCACTGTACTGCCTTCCAATGTTCTTTACCTGGATTGTTCATATATCTGCTCACAACTCCCACTACATGTGCAATATCTGGTCTTGTGCACACCATGGCATACATCAAGCTGCCAACTACTGATTGATAGGGAACCTTGGACATGTAATCTGTCTCTTCTTGTGTCTTGGGACACATTTCCTTACTTAGACTGAAATGGCTAGCCAAAGGTGTACTTACAGGTTCTGCGTTTTGCATTCTGAACCTCTCCAACACCTTTTGTATGTACTCACTTTGAGACAATGTCAATTTTTGATTTTTCCTGTCTCTCATTATTCTCATACCAAGGATTTGCTTTGCAGCACCCAAATCCTTCATTGCAAATGAATTAGCTAGCTTCCTTTTGAGTACATTTATATCCTGCATGTCAGACCCTGCAACAAGCATGTCATCCACATACAATAACAAGATAATATATCTTCCATTGTCTAGCTTCTTGAAATAAACACAGTGGTCAGAATGACATCTACTATAACCTTGTTCTATCATAAACCTATCAAACTTTAGATACCACTGCCTTGGAGCTTGCTTCAAACCATACAAGCTCTTTTTCAACCTGCATACCAGATCCTCCTTACCTTTGACCTCATACCCTTGTGGCTGCTGCATATATATTTCTTCCTCCAAATCCCCATGGAGGAAGGCTGTTTTTACATCTAACTGTTCAAGATGCAAATCTTCTACCGCCACTAGACTTAAGATAGTCCTAATTGAAGTCATCTTAACAACAGGAGAAAATATTTCATCAAAATCTATACCTTTCTTCTATGCAAACCCATTTACAACAAGTTTGGCCTTGTACCGCTTCTTACCTCCTTCTTCTTCCTTCAACCTGTAAATCCATTTCTTTTGCAATGCTCTTTTACCAGCAGGCAACTTAACCAAATCCCAAGTCTGGTTTCCTACCAATGAGTCCATCTCCTCATTCATGCCTTGCTCCCACTTCTTTCTAGTTTCCACCTGCATTGCTTCTTCATAACATTCGGGTTCACCAGAATCAGTCATCAATAAATAATACATTGAAGGAGAGTATCGTTCAGGGAGTCTACTTAACCTGGTAGATCTTCTTATAGTTGCAGGAGTTTCAGGTACTTGTTGCTGCTCTTGATTTTCTGGCACCTTCGGAACTTCATTTTCTTTAACTTCATCAAGCACTATGTGCTATGTGCTTTCCTTTTCCTGTTTCTTTCCCTGCAACTGATCTTTATACATGACCTTTTCATTGAATATCACATCTCTACTCCTGATGATTTTGTTATTTTCATAATCCCATAAACGATAACCAAATTCATCAACCCCATATCCAATAAAGGTACATTTCTTGGATTTAGCTTCAAGCTTTGTTCTATTTTCTTTATCAATATGGACAAATGCTTCACAACCAAAAGTTCTCAGAAATGAGTAGTTTACCTTTTTATCTATCCATGCTTCCTCTGGAATACCACCATCCAAAGCACTTGAAGGTCCTCTGTTTATTAAATAAACAGCAGTATTTACAGCATCCGCCCAAAATTGTAAGGGCAACCCTGCATGCAGTCGCATACACCTTGCACGCTCCATGATCGTTCTGTTCATCCTTTCTGACACACCATTTTCCTGTGGTGTTCCTGGGACTGTCTTCTCTCTACGAATCCCATGGTATGAACAGTAACTATCAAACTCCTTGCCGCAGTACTCACCTCCATTATCAGATCTGAGACACTTCAACCTTTTTCCTGTCTCATTCTCAACCAAAGCTTTCCACTTCTTAAAAGTAGCAAACACATCAGATTTCTGTCTAATGCAATAAACCCAAGTTTTTCTAGTTGCATCATCAATAAATGTAACATAATTATGAGAGCCACCAAGAGATTGTACCTGAGACGGTCCCCATACATCTGTATGCACAAGCTCTAATTTTTCATTCTTCTTCTGTTTCCCAACCCTGAGAAATCTGACTCTCTTCTGTTTTCCATAAACACAGTTTTCACAGAATTCCAAACTTACCTGCTTCAAATCCGGCAGCAACTTCCTTGAGTGGAGAATCTGCATCCCCTTCTCACTCATGTGGCCAAGCCTATGATGCCACAATGCTGTATCTGTTCCTGTGGAAGCTAAAGAGATAGAATGGTCAGTATTATGAGGACATAAATACAACGTACCTACTCTTTCTCCTTTTGCTATCACCATTGATCCTTTAGTGATCTTCCACCACTTTTCTCCGAACGTAGATAGACAGCCGCCATCTCCCAACTGCCATGTTGAGATCAGATTTCTTTTCATAGCAGGAATATGCCTAACATCTTTCAACAGCCAATCAGTTCCATTCTTAACTTTTATCCATACCTTACCCATTCCAACAATTTTATATGGCTCATCATCACCCAATAAAACATGTCCAAAATCGCCAGGAACATACTCATGAAAGTATTTCCTATGGGGTGTAGCATGACATGAAGCTCCTGAATCTACTACCCAATAATCACTAGTATTATCTAATGCAAGAATCAAAGCATCTTGTAACACATCACCTGCTACATTTGCTTCCTGGGTAGTTTCCTTCTGTGCATCTCCTTTCTTCTTTAGAGATTTGCAGTCTTTCTTCAGATGTCCTTTCTTTCCACAGTTCCAGCACTCTATCTTTCCCAGTCTGGACTTGGATCTGCCCGTTTTAGACTTTCCACGATTACCTTGGCTCTTTCCTCTCTCCTTTTGTCTTCCTCTGCTCTCCATGGTCAACGCATTACCTGATGTCTCACCTGTGCTTTTTCTTCGCATTTTCTCGCTAAGAATAACACCAATAACATCATCAAATTTCAAGGTGTTTGAACCAGAGACAGAGTTACTTACAGCCATGACCAAGCTATTCCAGCTTTCTGGCAATGAACACAAGATTAGAAGAGCCCTAACCTCATCATCAAAGTTCACACTTACAGAACTTAGCTGATTTGTAACCGTATTAAACTCATTTAAATGATCAGTAACAGATCCACCTTCAGACCTCTTCATATTAAATAAACGCTTCATTAGAAATACCTTGTTGGAAGCCAAGGGTTTTTCATACAGCTTACCCAATGCTTTCATCAAACCCTCTATTGTCGTTTCTTTTGAGATATTGAAAGCCACCGACGAAGCCAGGCTCAACCGTATTGTTCCCAGAGCCTTTCTGTCAAGAACCACCCATTCTTCGTCCTTCATAGTCGTTGGCTGCTTTGCTTTTCCTCCCAACGGTAGGAATAGATCCTTCTGGTACAGATAGTCCTCCATTTGCATCTTCCATAACCCGAAGTTTTGGCCGTTAAACTTCTCGACCTTAAACTTTCCTTCTTCTTCCATTACTCCCACTTGAACCAGAAACCCTAGCTTCCTGCGGGTTTAACTGCCAAATAGACCTTTGGCTCTGATACCAATTGTTAGAAAAACAGGATCGCAGAGCAATAGCAATAAACAAAAATGCAAATATAATCACACATACACATTACAAGAGAGACACAGATATATCGTGGTTCACCCAACTTGGGCTACGTCCACACTGAATTTGCCAGTCCTTATTATTATTACCGTCCAGCAAGTCGAAGGGATACAACTTGCAGCACAACCGATGCACTTCCTCTTCTCTGTTTCACAGTCTCTCTCCTGATCTCAAAGATCTTTACAATGCATAAAACCTAATACATCAACAACCCTAGCCGTATTACAATGTCTTTCTTTTATAAGGGAAATACAATGGGAAAATACCACGATATACCCAAAACCTTGGGCCCGCAAAACAGCTGGCGAAAACAGCCCCAAAAATTTTCTTCAGGGGCGTTGCCCCCGAACCCCCGCCGGGGGACCACTGGCCCCTGTACCCCCCAGCCAGGGGGGATGGGCCCCCCTGGAACCCCGTGGGGGGGCGATGCCCCCCCGCTGGGGTGAGTGTACAGTCCACCTACATATCATATAGAACTGGGGTACAAACACGGCTGATACAATATCATCTATGAGACTAGAAGATCTGGCTCCACAACCAACATGGACACCTATTGGGTTTTATTGTCTCGATTCGTGGTGTCATGGTCGATCCATTAAAAGTTGAGGCTATTGTAAATCTGCCTCCTCCTCGAACCCTACGACAACTTCAGATTCTGCAAGGTATGTCCAATTTTCTACGACATTTTATCATAAATTATGCCAAAATCACAAAAGGTTTCATGAGACTGCTCAAGCAAGATACCTATTTTCTTTGGGATGACGCTGCTCAAACTTCATTTGAAGCTTTGTAAAAGGCATTACTATCAGCCCCTTACTGAGCCCTCCATATTGCACAAAGGACTTCCTTCTATATGTGGCGGCATCTATATCCACGATTGGCATAGTACTTATTCAGGAGGATGACAAGCTTCAAGAGCATGTCATTGACTATCTTTCGCATACATTAATAGCTCCTGAGATTAAGTATTCTTACGTTGAAAAGTTGGCAATAAATGCCATCCATGCAGTTCAGAGACTGTGACACTACATCCTACTACGAAACACCACGGTGATTGTAGAACTCAATCCCTTTGAATATGTCTTAACCCGACGTATCATCGACGGGAAATTCAATAAATGGATTGTCATCTTGCAAGAATTTGACCTAATTTTCCAATCCGCTAAGTCAAAGAAATGTCTAGTGTTCGTTGAACTAATTTCTGAATTTCCTAGTGATGTAGTAAACAATGAGGAAGAGTCATCATTCCCAGATGAACACATCTTTCTTATTGCAACTTCTGACCCATGGTATGGAGATATCTTAGTATATCTCCAAACTTTAAGATGTCCTCCTACTTTCTCTAGGGATGAACGATGGAAATTGAAAAATCATGCAAGGAATTATCTCATTATTTCGAACACTTTGTACAGACGTGGGATAGATTCCATTTTGTGCCATTTCTTAACCTTAGAGGAAGCAAAAACAATATTGAATGATACTCACAGTGGATCATGTGGGGGTCATATTTTTGGGTTAGCAACAACCCAGAAAATACTGCGTGTTGGTAGCTTTTGGCCCACAATCTTTAAATATTGTGTGGAAGCTGTGAAACACTGTCAGCCATGTTAGCTTTTCACCAAAAAGGTGTGAGCACACCCAGCTCCTCTCCACCCTGTGATTATAGCAGGCCCCTTCACTAAGTGGGGGATTGATTTCATGACATGTAATCTAGCTTCGGCTGGAGGACATCATCACATAATTGTTGTCGTCGACTACTTTAGAAAGTGATCCGAGGCAATTCCTACTGTGAGAGCAGACGAAGAAACGGTTGATTACTTCGTATTTAACTATATCATTGCTAGATTTGGTATCCCCAAATAAATCTTTACGAGCCATGGTCGACATTTTCAAAACAATATGATGACTGACTTGTATACTATGCTAGGTTTTCGGTAGGACCATTCGTATTCATTCTATCCGCAGGTGAATGGTCAAGTCGAAGCGGTCAACAAAACTTTGAAAACCATTCTTCAAATGACTGTTAATGCCAGTCAATCCAACTGGCACATCATGTTGTACCCAGCTCTTTGGGCATACCGTTCTAATGTTAAGACTGAAACTGGGTTCTCACCCTTTCAACTCGTTCATGGGGTAGAAGCGGTTATTCCGGTTGAATGTGAAATTCCTTCATTAAAGTTGGCTATCCAACTACTCCCCGACACTTCAATTCTAGAGGAATGTTTGTTGCACTTAGAACATCTAGATGAACAACGTCGCGATGGTCTTACAACAAATGAGGCTCATAAAAGTAGAGCCAAGTGTTAATACGATAAGTCTATTAAACCAAGGGTGTTCTCTGAAGGAGATCTTGTTTTGCTTTACGACCAGGACAAGGGGCCCTTGGGGGTAAGCAAGTTCAAACCTATGTGGATTGGACCGTATATTGTCTCAAAATTTCTGAAGAAAGGGTCCTATGAGCTAATCGATTATGAAGGATGTAAGTTGCCCGAGCCCAAAAATGGGCTCTACCTGAAAAGGTATTATGCCTAGGCCTCTATGTTTTTTTCTTGTATCATAGTTGTACATGTTTTTTTTTTGTATCATAGTTGTACATGTTTTGAAAAGGTATTATGCCTAGGCCATCATTGCATTGTGTAAACAGTATAAAGATGTTTTTTCCTGGACTTATGACGAATTGAAAACATTTGACACTAGCGTCATGTTTCATAATATACCCATGAAACTAGAAGTTAAGCCATTTCAACAAAAGCTGCGGAAAATGCACCCTAGCTTAGAGCCCTCGATGAAAAAGGAGTTGGAAAAGTTGCTCGCTGCTCGAATTATCTTTCCAGTCAGGCACACTCAATGGATAGCTAACTTAGTGCCTGTCCGTAAGAAAAGTGGTGAAATTCGACTGTGCGTCGATTTCAGGAACCTGAATCAGGATTCTGAGAAAGACAACTATCATGTTCCACCTATGGAACAACTTCTCCAGAAGGTAGCCAGGTCGGAGATGTTTTCCCTCCTAGACGGTTTTTCGGGATATAACCAAGTTATGGTTGCTCCAGATGACCAATTAAAAACAGATTTCAGTACCCCTTGGGGCACTTTCGCCTATAGGCGGATGCCTTTCGGGTTAATCAACGCAGGAGCTATATTTCATAGAGCTATGGACATAGCTTTCCAAGGGTTAATGCATAATTCTGTCGTAGTTTATCTTGATGATATCACTATTTACTCCAAAAGGCGACATGAACATGTGTTTGCTCTGAAACGGGTTTTTGACCGTTGCAGGAAATTCGGCATTTCTCTCAACCCCAAGAAATCTATGTTCGTAGTAACAGAAGGAAAGCTTTTGGGATTCATTGTTTCGAAAGAAGGTATGATTATTGATCCCGAACGCACAGAGGCTATTTCAAAGATTGGGTTACCATGCTCGCGCAAAGCAATGCAATCCTTCTTAGGTAAGATTAATTTTGTACGTAGATTTGTACTAAATTTTGCCCAGATTGTTAAACCATTACAACTTTTGGTCAAGAAAGATGTGCAGTTTACTTGGTCTCAGGAACAGAGAGATGCATTTATCCAAATTCGAAAGGCTATTGCTGAAGCTCCTGCTCTCATGTCCCCAGATTTTGATAAGGATTTCATTCTTTATACTTTTTCCACATACTTTTCTTATGCAGCTATCCTGACACAAAAGCATGACGATGATGCAGAAATCCCAATCTCTTTCATGAGTTCAACATTTAAGGGTGCAGAGCTTAATTACTCACAGATTGATAAGCAAGCCTATGCAGTATATAAGTCTGTCAAACATTACAGGCCCTACTTGCTGAAGTCTCGAACTAAAGTCATTGTTCCATACTCTACCATTAGAAACGTCCTCATCCAGAAAGAGTTAGGGGAAAAGAGGGCCCATTGGATGACGGCCCTACAAGAATATGATCTGGAGATCAGACCAGCTAAAATTGTCAAAGGACAAGGTCTTTGTCTTCTTACCGCTCAATCTAATGACCCTATGTAGCAGCAATCCGAATGGGATGAAGAGGAAGAAGTTCCCTCAGGTGTTGTTAATGTTATCGATGCTTCGACATCTGAATGGTATGATGATATCATATTTTTCCTGAACCATGGGTTTTCCCACGAAACTCTTGATTTTAAGAAAAGAAGGGCTTTGAGACTAAAAGCTGCTCCTTATCAGTTTATTGATCAAGTTCTTTTTAGGAAGAATTATGATGGAGTATTTCTTAGGTGCTTGGAAAAACATGAAACTGATGACATCTTATTCCAATTTCATGCAGGACCTGCTGGAGGCCATTTTTCAGGTGAGACTACAGCACATAAGATTCTCAGGGCTGGATATTATTGGCCCACATTGTTTAAAGATGCTTACGCTTATGTAAGGAGGTGTGAACCATGCCAGAAATGCACAGGCAAGTTTAAGAAACCCGCATTTCCTCTTCAACCAGTCACAATTCAATTCCCATTCCAACAATGGGGAATGGATTTTGTCGGCCCTATAAATCCTGCTTCATCCCTCCAACATAAGTATATTCTTACATCAACTGACTACTTCACCAAATGGGTGGAGGCAACCCCTCTTAAACAATGTAATGCCAGTCAAGTAATTTCCTTCCTTGACAGTCAGATCATCACATGGTTTGGCACTCTTGAGTACCTAGTTTTCGATAATGCATCCTACTTCTCTTCAATTGATATAACTAAATATGCCTTTGAAAAGGGGATTAAACTTAAGTTATCTACCAATTATTACCCACAGGGCAATGGTTTGGCTGAGTTGTCAAACAAGAATCTGATAAATATTCTAAAGAAGACTGTAGCTTCTCATCACAGAGATTGGCACACATAGTTATATAATGATTTATGGGCAGATCGAATAACCCCAAAGGAAGCCATTGCAAATTCCCCCTACTATCTTGTTTATGGAAAAGAAGCCATCCTTCCTACTAATCTCACCATCCCTTCACTACAATTGGCCTAGTCTGTCCAAGAAGATGATTCTTCCCCTCTTCAGCATAGAATAGACACTCTCTTGAAGCTAGAGGAGGACAGGGAAATAGCTAAGAACAAATTGTATCATCATCAGCAGATGGTGAAAAGATGGTTTGATGAAAAATATTCATCTGACAGGGAATTTTATGTTGGTGACCTAGTTCTGAGGTGGGATAAGCAACATAAAGATAAGAACCAGTATACCAAGTTTCAGCGCCTTTGGCTATGACCTTTCATTATTACAGAAAATATTGGTCCCAGCACTGTTCGATTATAGACACTAGAGGGAGTTGTAGACACCTTCCCAGTGAATGTGTCTCTTCTAAAAAGGTATTTTGTTTGAACAATCTGGTGCATTTGTACATAGGTGTGGTTTGTTTTTCAATCATTTGTTTTCTTGCATTAACATTTTGATTAGTTTTCTTGTTTTGTTTTGGTTTTCATTAATAAGGATTCACGCATATGGTAATGGCTTATAATCACTTTTCTTAGCAACAATTGCTTCTAAAGTCTCAGCATTGTTATCAATCTTACTTTCTAGATTTTGATTAGAATTTGCTCTGAAGAATAAACAGTCAAATAAATGCAGTGCCTTTGGATACTTTTCACTTTGATCATTATCTTTCACAATGCTTTATTTGTGTAATTGAGGTATGGAGGATGGTCATCATTTCTCTATCTGGTGTTTCATGGCTGAACGGCATATCTTAATAACCTGACCAGCTCCGATTTCTCATGGATCCTTTTACAATCACTTTGAATATGATTTTTGTTCAAAGTTTTAAGTTACAAGGTGGGTGGTCTTGTTATCAAGCCAGCCCATTAGGTTCATAGGTGTTTAAGTGGAATGACATCTTCACATCAAGCCACCACACTTGGAAGATGACTTTCAGTTTTGCTGGAAGGTGGAAGATCCTATTACAGGTCGGTCCATTCATGATCCGCAAAGCACTGGTGAGTAACATTACCACTATATGGTCACCAAGATATGGTAATGACTTGTAGCCTATGCCAAAATAAATTGTTTTGTCTTTCATCATGGGATTTTGTTGTATACAAGAACAGGGGGGTGTTATCACAAGCCATCCCTGCTATGATCATGGGTTTGATCTTGGACTGGAGTTATCACAATATGGTCACCAAGCCATGATAATTTATTTTGGTCATACAGCCAGAAGACAAGGGGTCTCGCCATCGAGCTATCTTGACCAACTTCCAGATCAGGTCTGTGAATGGTGTTGGGGCCAAGGTCGCAGCTATAGTAAAAGCTGCGAATGTTGGGAAAAAGTACGAGTAGGGAAGGAAAGTGCTAATTTTGGGACAAGCACTAAGTTTTGGGTAAGAAGGAGACGGTGCGCAGTACGGTGCCAGATGGATGATCTCAGCGCAGATCACGGACCGGAAATTGCGGAGCTCGCGCGCACGTCATCGAAGAATGAAGGTGGCTCAGCTACCATAATAAATAAGGTGATGAAGTAGAGGGCTCAGCTACCCTCATTTAAAGGCTTAGTACAGAAGTTATGGTTGCTCGGATCAAGGAGGAGCAACGGACCAGAGCATTGAAGGCGAAGGACGATCGCCCATACCCACAATCTGCGCCGGAATTCACGGAGCCTGCAGGAAGCGGCGACATGACTGCAAGCGGCGCCTACAGTACACCTAGCCATGTGCATGGTTAGGGTTTTTGGGAATCACTGTTGGGAAAGGCCCACAGTTTTGTAAAGGTGTGACCGTCATGGCCACCTATATATATGAATAATTGTAATGGATAGAGGTTGGGTTAGAGAGTTAGAGAGAGCTAGATGTTAGACTGTTAGATAGCCAGTCTAAAGGATAGATCATGTGTTGATTATCCTTCACTGTATTTTCTACCCAGTGCGTAGAACTAGAGAGGAAATCGGATAGCCGAGGAGCTAATCCCTGAGTTTCCAGACAGTCTGAGTCGACGTCTGTGCCTTTGTAATCTCCATAGAGAGGAGACTTGGTTGAGAGAAGGGCTCCCAGCTGTGTGCATGGAGTTCCCCTGGAAGGATCTAAGGCTGCAGCTGTGTGCGCAGCATATTGTATAACTCTATCATTTTCTGGTTAATATAACACTCCCGTGGACGTGGTTTTCCTCGAGGAGATGAGCTTCACTTATATCTTCTTGTTATAATGTTTGTGTGAATGATAACTATTTAGAGTTCATTATTTGTGTATGCAAGACTTCTGTCTTATCTTTGTGACTGTTTGAGCGAGTTGGAAGGATCCCTTGATAACTATAAGTGTCTTAAGTACTAAAGAAGTAGTAACGCACGGTCGCTGCGGCGAGGGCAGACTGCGTTACTGTGCTGGATGTGGAGGGCGAGGACGTGTTTAGCGCGTCGACCCAAGGGATAGTTGCATGCTGCGTTAGAGAGGAGAAACTGCGCAGTAGACCGGTCAAGGAAGGAATCCTCGCAGCTGCGCCGAGCGGCCTGCGGGAAGGTCCGACCGCCGATTTCGCAGGAACCATTCAAGGAAGAGCTATCTCCGCGTCACCCAGGTTAAGGAAACCTGATTCCTTAACCCCCCCATAGCCACTTCGGGTGAGACCTCGAGCTGCCGCGCAGCTCGTTGCCGAGAGGGCCAGTGCGCCAAGGGGTTTTGTTGCTGCGCTTCATTAAAACCCGGGTCTGCCCAGTAAAGCAGCCAACAAATGGATATCTCCTGCGAAGCTTGCACTCTATGAGGCGCAAGACACCGGCATCAGAAACGCAATAGAAGAGATTGCCCAGGAACTGCCGGCTTGCGAGATTCAACCAGACCTCCCTCTGGTTGCAAAAGTTCAAATTATTGGAGGAAGGGTGAAAACCCTGGAACAAGAAAAAGTTGCTATGGCTGAGGACCATAGAACCCAGATTGCTGAGCTAGAAGCTCGCGTTGCTGCGCATCTTACGGATGATGCGCAGGTACAATTTGAAGCATTGAGCAGAGCTTCCACACGGATGAAAGATCGAGTACAGGAAGCCAAGAACTTGATGGACCAGGCTATGGAAGCATGGTCAGAGCTTGTGAACCTCCCTTTTAAAGTGGGACTATCAGAACAGGTGCAAGCTGCAGAACAGTCTCTCACTGTTCTGAATGAAGAAGCTAAGTCCTTAACAGGCTTGCCAAAGATGAAGAAAATGGGCGAAGTGCGCAAAATGCAGCAGCAACTGCACAAGCTCAGAACTGAAGATGAGAAGCTCACCAACAGCATTCAGCCATTCATGGATGAGTATGCTGAAATCGTTGGCCAGATTGAGACAAAAATCAAAGAGATTGCCGAGTCTCAAGAGATCATTGATACACTCACTAAAGGCGAAGCAACCGCAGAAACAGTGCAAACAGCTGATCAGTGTATTGAGGAATTGGACTCCGCTATTGCGAAATGGCAGAAAACATTCGCGGAGATTCAAGCAAACGCAGATGCGCAAATCCAACGACCACGCGCTAGTGCGAGTGGCTCGAGGGCGAGCCACAAGTGAGTGTTGGGGGCCTGTTGGGGCCAAGGTCGCAGCTATAGTAAAAGCTGCGAATGTTGGGAAAAAGTACGAGTAGGGAAGGAAAGTGCTAATTTTGGGACAAGCACTAAGTTTTGGGTAAGAAGGAGACGGTGCGCAGTACGGTGCCAGATGGATGATCTCAGCGCAGATCACGGACCGGAAATTGCGGAGCTCGCGCGCACGTCATCGAAGAATGAAGGTGGCTCAGCTACCATAATAAATAAGGTGATGAAGTAGAGGGCTCAGCTACCCTCATTTAAAGGCTTAGTACAGAAGTTATGGTTGCTCGGATCAAGGAGGAGCAACGGACCAGAGCATTGAAGGCGAAGGACGATCGCCCATACCCACAATCTGCGCCGGAATTCACGGAGCCTGCAGGAAGCGGCGACATGACTGCAAGCGGCGCCTACAGTACACCTAGCCATGTGCATGGTTAGGGTTTTTGGGAATCACTGTTGGGAAAGGCCCACAGTTTTGTAAAGGTGTGACCGTCATGGTCACCTATATATATGAATAATTGTAATGGATAGAGGTTGGGTTAGAGAGTTAGAGAGAGCTAGATGTTAGACTGTTAGATAGCCAGTCTAAAGGATAGATCATGTGTTGATTATCCTTCACTGTATTTTCTACCCAGTGCATAGAACTAGAGAGGAAATCGGATAGCCGAGGAGCTAATCCCTGAGTTGCCAGACAGTCTGAGTCGACGTCTGTGCCTTTGTAATCTCCATAGAGAGGAGACTTGGTTGAGAGAAGGGCTCCCAGCTGTGTGCATGGAGTTCCCCTGGAAGGATCTAAGGCTGCAGCTGTGTGCGCAGCATATTGTATAACTCTATCATTTTCTGGTTAATATAACACTCCCGTGGACGTGGTTTTCCTCGAGGAGATGAGCTTCACTTATATCTTCTTGTTATAATGTTTGTGTGAATGATAACTATTTAGAGTTCATTATTTGTGTATGCAAGACTTCTGTCTTATCTTTGTGACTGTTTGAGCGAGTTGGAAGGATCCCTTGATAACTATAAGTGTCTTAAGTACTAAAGAAGTAGTAACGCACGGTCGCTGCGGTGAGGGCAGACTGCGTTACTGTGCTGGATGTGGAGGGCGAGGACGTGTTTAGCGCGTCGACCCAAGGGATAGTTTCCTGCTGCGTTAGAGAGGAGAAACTGCGCAGTAGACCGGTCAAGGAAGGAATCCTCGCAGCTGCGCCGAGCGGCCTGCGGGAAGGTCCGACCGCCGATTTCGCAGGAACCATTCAAGGAAGAGCTATCTCCGCGTCACCCAGGTTAAGGAAACCTGATTCCTTAACCCCCCCATAGCCACTTCGGGTGAGACCTCGAGCTGCCGCGCAGCTCGTTGCCGAGAGGGCCAGTGCGCCAAGGGGTTTTGTTGCTGCGCTTCATTAAAACCCGGGTCTGCCCAGTAAAGCAGCCAACAAATGGCGTTGTTTCATCTGATCACCAAGTCAGTACAGTGGTCTTGTATCAACAAGGTTTTATGTATAAAAAAAAAGAGAGAGAAAGAAAAGATAAAGAAGTATATATAATCCATAGAAGATCACTGAATATACATGCAACTAATAAACCAAGGTGATCTGTAATTAGGATATCCATGACCATTTCTGAGACTGTGCCCAGGTTCAACACAAGCTAGTTTTCAATGATTACATCATGGTAAAGATTTGGTATTAATCTCTAAATCTCTTTATCAGATGAGTGTTATCTTTAAAATGGTCACTGTTGAGATCTATCCATCTTCATGTTCACTGTTTGTTGACTGTTATCTTTTTTAGTATTTTCTCTGAAATGAGTTTCAAGAAAGTGGTTGATGAACATGTTGTCTTTAGTCATGATTTGATTGCAGAGATAACTGGTTCTTCCCAGCCAATCGCCATTTCTTGTGGCCACAATAGATCCCATGCTTAGTTAAAGCACGGGAGCCCCATTTTTAATCAATTCGAAGGTATATGGGTAAGTTTCTCTTTGTAAATATGATTTTTGGTTTAGATGTCTTTAAACATTACTGCCCATGTACCCGTACTTCATTTTCGCCGCTTGATTTGGGTTTCTTTAAGTGTTTGGTTTGCAAAATCTTTAAATTTTGACTTTTTCACATTTCTTTTGCCAAATCCAAAACCCGACATTTGGAGAACCCGAAACCCGAAAGTTTTGGGTGAGGGAAATCGTTGTTTTCATTTTGGGATTTTTGTCATCTCGAAACCTGAAACCCGAAAGTTTCAGGTGTGGGATTCCATTTCTTTTGAAGTTTGTTTTAAATAAACCTGAAACCTGAAACCCAACGATGTCATGATTTGGGATCCGGTATTTTTGTTTGCGAGTTTTAATAAACCCGAAACCCGGCACTGTCGCGTTTCGGGATTCGGGAATTCACTTGTTAACGTTTGCGTTTAATTGCGTTCCGAAACCCGCAACCTGCAACTTTCGAGTTGCAGCTTTCGGAAACATGGTTTTAATTTGGTAGTATTTGTGAAACCCGAAACCCGCCAGTTTCGGCTTTTGGCTTTCGGGGCTGGTAAATAAAGCTTTTTATTATGACTTGAACCCAATCCCGCGCTTCGCATCGGTCAATCTCAGCCGTCCATTTCTCCTAATCCTACGGTCATGATTTAATTTGGTTAAATTGATAAATATAGGTTTTATTTACTCTTCTTTATCATTTTTACTCGTCGAGTTACTCCGCTAAGCTGATTTTAACGTGGATTTCTCGCCTTCAGTCGATTGCCGGTTTTCAGTCATCACAGGTAGGATTTCCGTCATCCCATGTTTTTCGGTTGGTCTTTTGGCTGGCTGTGACTGTTGTTTTTTTTTATTTTCGTCAGAAATTACGAAGTTTGCCACTATGTCACAAAGTACTCGGTCCAGGTCCGCTCTCAGGGGAACCTTAACCAAAGACCCCAACTTTGGTATCTTCTCTGATACCAGTGGAAAGGTCACCGAGACTTATCAAATGGATTGGTCTCGGATTTATGCCATTTTCGACAACGATGACCTCTCGCAGGTAGAATTTGATAGGCCTGCTTATGAGAAGATTAGGGTTCTCAGATTCATGCTATCGTTGCATAGCCCACTATATTACCCTATACAAATGCAGTGAAGTGGATAATAGAGAATGCTAGTGTCAAAGACCGGTCTTTCAATGATGCTTTGGGGAATCAATTGACTCATTTCCGCTCTGAGGTTTTTACCCGATCGTTTGCTCTCAGGCCGCATAAGCAGACCCTATCTCCTGACTTCATCCAATCCTCCAAGTCCCGTTACAATTTTTCCAAAATGATGAAGTCTTAGATGATAAAACCTAATGCTTTCGTGCTTAAGCCTTATAATTGATACCCAATTGCCTGGTTCAAGGAACCCTACTCTTTGCTAGCGGCTATGTTGTGTCGACTATTTGGACCCCCTAATTGTTCATTGTTCAAAGCGGAATGGGCACCTATAGTGCATCATGTCTTGACTATTGGTGAATCCTTCCCATGGGCTTCCATCTTGTCCTCAGAACTAAAAAACGCTTTCGAAGATTATCAGAAGGCTCCAACTTTCAAAAAACCACATTTCTTTTTAACTGCCTATGTAATTGATGTTTTTTGCTTAGAATTTCAATACCCCAACTTGAACTGGAATTGGACTCCAGCAGACCCACCTGTGCATATCTATCATTCAATCTTATGGGAAGAAAACTTTATCCCTCTACTATATGATATATGTGATCAGTTCCTGGGCACCATTTACTTCAATATTTTCAAGCAAGAAGCACCATCATTTTCAAATGATTCCAAGACACTCATCAATACTATCGGTGATTGGTATGTGTGTGAGTATTTCTCATATATCAGAGTCTGGGGCAGTAATACTGTTCATCTGTTGCCCAGAATTGTCCCTGACAGATTGGCTTTGCAAGAAGTTTCATTTCAAACTGTGACTAATGGTATGTATAAAAAACTCACAGGACCTAGAAAGAAAGGGTGGCATAAATTCCCTTTGAACCTTGGGTCATTGGTCATCCCAACCTCCAATTGGGAAGCCACCCTTGGTGACCAGTTGATTGATCTCAAATTGGGATGTGATACTAAAAGAAAGCACGACCCCAAGAAGTTATTAGATGCACATCTAAAGCAAACTCATGTAAAAATACACTATGTGCATGAGAACATCCGAGATGACTCTATCTATCATGGAGTCAATACATTTTCTGAAGTTCTTATCAAAGCAAAAGACCTAGAAGAGCAGCATAACATTCTGCACTATCAGAAGGAATTAAAGCTCAGGGTGCTGAGTTATAGGAAATTGGAGCTAGACTTGCTGGACAAAGTGAGAAAAGAAAGGGAAGAAAAGGAAGCTCAGGAAGCTAATTCTCTTCAAGTGGTATTTCATTCAGAACAAGGCAAAGGAAAAAACCCCATCGAAGATTCTCCTCCTAAGAAAACATCAAAACAGGCCAAATCCTTGTTATATACCTCTCAACAATTTCAGAAAGATCTGGCACAATTGACATCAGTGTTGAAGGCTCGCCCTGCAGAGCCCTAGAATGTTACTATGGATTCTCAAACAATGGAACCTTCAAATCCCCTTGAAATTGTTAGTGCAACTGTGCAAGAAGATGATGATTTGGTGGTTACACATGCCAACTCAGCAAAAAGGATCCATGCTGATCCATTCCCCAACGTTTAGATTATTGACTGTGATGTTGCTGAAGAACCTGAACCCCCAGTTTTAGTAACTGAGGAGATTACAGAACAATCCAAGTTGGTCACAGACTTGTTAAATGTTACTGAAATGGAATGCTCTGTTCAGGATCAGTCATTTGAAGACACCTTTGTTAAGGATTTTTCGCCTTCAGCATCTCAGTTAAACTCAGTCCAACAATTTTCTGCTTTGCTTTCAGAGCATTTACCTCCCTTTTCATTGTCTCAATTGATCAACAATATAACTTCTTCTTCTACCACACTGTCATGTAGTCAAGAGTCTTTCTATATTCCTAAGTCCATGATGCCAGAAGCTCAAACCACCATCATTCCTACTCAGTCACCTAAACCTATTCTACTAATACCTTCCATCGACCAATTCACCTCCATTCCTTTTCCCATTTCGTCTTCTATCACAATTCAGGATAAGCTTCCTACAATCTCTTAGTCTACACCACTAACTATCTCTATTTCACCTAGCATTGAGGAGCCACCTATAGTTCCCTCTCCATCATTAGCTCCTAATGCTGAAGAGCAGACTCCTCCTTTTGAAGCTTCCACTTCGGTCCCCTCAATCACACAGGTCCAGTCATTTGTCCAAGATGTTTCTGTCCCTGTGGTCCTTCCTCAAGTCACCATGTCCATACCTCACCCTAATGGTATTATGACACCTTCAATAATTTCCACTGCTAATGTCATTCCCATCACTACCCAGTTGGCTGATGAATATGTAGATGAGGATGTGGTTCCTATTGGAAACTATTTTTATGACAAGGAAGAGAAGACAATATTCAAAAGGACAAGGAAGAGAAGTAAAGATGAGCAATCTTTGGAATCACCTGCTCCCATTCAAGTCTTGTGGACTCAACAAACTAGTGACCCTCAGTCTGGAGCTATTGAAGGAGCAATAGTTTTGGGGGCTTTTGCTGGTGCGAATAAAGATTCAGTCCACTTGCTGAATAGAGAGGTTGATATTAAAAAGGAAAGGATCAAGGAACTTGAAGATGAGTTGGCTAGGATTAAAGATGAACATAGCCTCCTTGTGGCTAATATCAGGCAGGAATGGATGGAACGCTTGCATGCATCAGAACAGGAGAATATCTCCCTTCAGAACCAGCTTAATATTGAAAAGACTCAAAACTCCATCCATGCAGAAAGGATAGCAACCTTAGAGATACAAGTTGGAATTGTAACTGCAAATGCAGCTTCAGTTAGTTTCTCTAACTTTACACCACAAGAGTTCAAAGACTTGGCCTTGGAGGCCAATCATAATCATTATAAATTGCTTGAAAAGTTGTACATTGCACATGATGAAATTAGGGAGATGTTTATTATGTTTGATAAACTATCTTCTGAGCTTGAGGTATAAGAAATCAAGAGAATTTAGGCTTCCAAAGCTCAAGAGGAGGTTAGTGAATGGAAAAGGTACATGAAAAACACCCATGCAGACTTTCCGATTCTCAGTAGTCTTCAGATGAAGAAGAACAAAGCTTCCCTAAATACCTGGCTCGATTTCAATGACTCTACTGAAGAGATAATCGAAAAATCCAAAGACCTTTGCACTCGACGCTGGTACGCAGCTGATAGCATCATGGAAGCTCTGCATCTCCCATACATGGATCCTATTTTGTAGGCCCTTCCACCTAAATGTAAGCTTGAAGAAGTGGAGAGTGATCATGAAGAAAGTGCGCAAAAGATCCAAGCTATTGAAGCAGTCAACATTGGTCACGTGGATGAACTGATCAGGAAACCGCTCTCCCTCGAGGGAAAGATCCATTCTTACCTTCGCACTTGGCATAAGCTTGCCAAGCATGACATAGAGAACAACATATGCAATGCCCAAATAGGCATAGAATATGTCAATTATCCAAACATAGATGAACTGTTAGAAATATATGATAAGTGGCAGGAGTTTCTGGCCCAATAGACTCATTTCTGATTTTTGAATCCCTATTCCGGAGGATTCATTTTTTGTACTTTGTTGTAATTTAATATTTAAGGAAGGATACCTCTTGGAGGAAGGGGTTGGAATTTTTGGAATTGTAATTCAGCAGAAGATAAGACTGAGGATACTCTGTGGCCAGAGTCATTGTAATTTTGGTACAAGACATCTTAATACCGTAATGTTATCTTCGGATCCATCTTCTGATTATCACTTAAATTTCTTTAAGGATTTCTGATTTTATGTTCCAGATTGTCATCCGCTATACATATGATCTCTTGTTAGATATATAATGAATACATAGATCTATTGCATTGGTTTTTCTGTATAACGGATGTGTGTATGAAAATATTTGATTAAATTTCTTTAATTAAATACTTTCTTTATCTATTGCTGCAATTGATCACATATATATAATATTCAATCATTGTTGATTTTTCAATCAACAAAAGGATAACAGGTTATATCTTGATGGTCTTTAAGCTTGGATTATCATTGTTTAATTTTCATAAATAAATCATAATTTAAGTAAGCAAATATCTCATCTAAAGGCATTTTTTTTAAAGGTGACAGACTGTTTGTTCTCTTACACCTCAAGGTTAATCTGCATAAACATCAAGCATTTCATTTTAGAATAGATCTGACTTAAGATTAGGTTCTTTTTCTAAATAGGTTAAGTTAGAATCGTTCACTGTTTCTCACATACCTTTGTTTCCCTAAATTGGGAAACTGATCTTATTGATCAAACCACTTACTCATAGAGTGCCAGCGAAGGCCGAATATCCGCTGGTGATTACCACACCAAATAGCTTGAGGATAGAATTTCCCTTGCGCAGGGTCTTTCGAAGCCTTTGGCTGGGTTTTCATCCCATGTTGTGTGCCTTGGAACCCATTCCAGCACCTTGCACTTACCCTGCACACCCGAGGCATCAACATGGCGCTAGTCACCACACCCGTCAGTTGGCTTCAACATCTTAGGTTATCTACTCACCATCTGGTCAACTCGTGTCTTCGGGAGGTGCTTGTTTAGGCCCTACAACGAACAACGTAGCTGAATATAGTGCAGTCATTGAGTTACTTCGAGATGTTATTCATCACGACATTTCACAGTTGGAGGTACAACTTGACTCACAGTTAGTTGTATTTCAGTTGATGGGTGACTATAGAGTTTGGGATCCTATTTTGCTTCGTCAGTTTTTGAGGGTCAAGTTATTTGAAAGATATTTTGATTTTATCACATATCAACACATTCCAAGACATTTAAATTCATTAGTTGACTCATGTGCAAATTACATTCTAGATTGGCATCTTCATCACACACAATCACATTAAGCATTCACATAAGATAAAAACACACACGTGTATATAAGATCGGTATTGTATATATTTGTATCAAAAATATGAATTTTGGGTCAATAGTATGTCACAGTGTCATATCAATATACAAAATGGGAACAAAAGGCCTCAAAAATATACATATGTCTTTCTCCCTATGGAGAAGGAGGGGCCTCTGCCAACTCCGCTACAGCCTCTCTGTAACAGATGACGAGCCTGACTACTTTACTAAGTAGCCTAATCCATGCTGGGGGCACACCCACAACATCATCATGCATAGTGAGCGGCATTCGCTCGATCTTGTAGGTGGGAATATCATGAGTCAATCGACTCATCTTTCCCTCTTTGCTCACTAGCATGGCGTCAGCTTCCCTGGGCTCGGTTGGACGTACATACACACAAGGATGTCCCTCGGGCCGCACAAGTCCCACATCTACATAAATCATGTTGTCAATACTCTAACTCATTATAAAAAGTATATACATAAAAAAACTTAAAAATTGAAATAAATTTCAAAAAGTAAAATTATGCCTTACTCATCTCTCCCCGGGCTTTCCCTGGAGGTAGAGCGGTCTCAGGATCTCCACGGAAATCCATCCCTGCATAGGGAAACTTCATTAGGGTCGGCACCTGACAGCCTCACCATGCCAAGTAGTCCTCATCATAATACAAGAGTATCAACTCGCCACCACCCTAGCGTAAGAAGATGTCTCACCATCGAGTCATCGATGGCTCGCGAGGATTGAGCTGCGGTAGGGCCATTCCCGGACTCAAGGCGGGAACCCTCTCAAAGAAAAATATACATAGGATTCTCCCGTATCTGAAGTTCTTTTTCCTTCCTCTTTTGCACTCGGTTAGTTGGTGCTTCATACTCACCAGAAGGCCCTAGCACTAATCAAATAAAACTCCCCGGAGGCATTCAACGCCTATCTGCATGTAGTTCCTAAATGCTAAGTGTTGCGCAGAGCTTCCCCCAATCCTATTCAAAGTACTCAGGATGACCTTCAAAGGGAATCTCAATCTAAGCAATAGGAACTTGACTTCCACTTTTCTCAGTGACGGGCGGACAATAGGCGTTAATGTAATCCTGTATTAACAAGGCACCCACTCCTCGGAATGTACCTTTCAGGTTTACCATTTCCCCTCTTCGGGACAAACCTGTTAGGAAGTATATGTCGTCAATTGTGAGTTCAAGGATCTGTCCCTGGATATCAAATACCCCTTGGTCAACATCCCAATAGTTTACAAGCATTCCCAGCAGTTGTGTTTGTGCCCTCATATTGGTGGTTTGGAAAAACTTGAGTAAACCACACTTTCTTAATGCACCCAGTGTCAATGGATCTCCCATAGCATGTCTATCCATATCCTCATGTTCCCTTTCCCTCCATGTTATCACCATCCCTGCATTCATTCAATTGTTTATGCTTTAGTTTTTGTTTTTTCATTTTTAAGTTGCGGCACCTGCGACTGTCTTTACTAGATAGTAGCGGGTATCGGCGAGTTGGCTTATGGAAAACCCGCGCACTTTTCTCGTGCTCACGAGTTTTTTATAGGGAAACCCACGGATACGGGGCCCTAAATTTTAAACCACAATAAAAAACAAAAATAACGATTAAAAATTTAAAACAATGCTTTAAATTGAAAGTAGGGGGAGAGAGCACTTACTTGCAAGTGGCAGAATGCATTTTGGTAACCCGACATGTTCGCTATGAGCATTTGAAGTGAGATGTTGCTTTCACCCTTTTCACTCCAACAGATGAATTGGTGAATTTTGTTTTAGTTTTGAAACTATTTATAAAAATCAGTGTTGATTTTTAGCCACTTTTTTAATTCCTCTATAGTTTCAATTATGTTTTGAAAACTTTATTTAATCAAACTAATGCACTTTGAAGTCTTTTTTTATTAGGTAAAGAAAATGAGACAATTTTCCCTACCTTTTGCAACCATGATCTACTAAGGTTTGTTTTCCTTTATGACACATTGGTCAGGTATAACACCTCATGTATTTATGAAATCCCTTTTTGATCATGTTATATGTCATTTGTCACTAATCTGGTCATTTCAGCACTTCGTCATTTGACAAGATCATGGAACTTAGTTTCCATGATGCCTATAAAGTCTTTTTTAAGCCCTTGTTAGAATTTTTCAAAAACAAACGAGATTGTCGAGCATACTTGTACACTTCAAACTTGTTAAAGGAATTGAAGGTACATCCACTTCGGTATAAGTTTACCCATTTTCCGGACCTTCGTGGATTAATTATGAAAAAGGTATACTCTAGTCATACGTGGCTAGAAGAGTTCTTCTCTCATTGTTTTACACTTTTTCGGGTGAGGAGACTAACTATATGAAAAAGGACCTCTTGGAGTCTCCTTTAGGGTTTTCAGACTCTCAAAATATGAAAACACCAAGCGAGCATGCACTAACTCGGGCTCGATGTGAAATACACAAGTGAGTATATGGAGTTCTTGTTTAAGTTTTTCAGACTCCTTAAATATGAAACATTGGGGAGCACAAACCAACTCGAGCTCGATATTAAAATCCACGAGTAGGTGTATGGAGTTATTGTTTAAGTTTTTCAAACTCCTTAAAATTGAAAACACCAGTGAGCAAGAACAGATCTCTGCTCGATATTAAAATCCAGAGATCAGTATATCGATTATTAGTCTATCTCTTATTCAAACTCGTTAAAACATAAAAAAAGGTCTTGAGTTTCCCGCCCATGGACTCGTTAAATTACACATGGTTGGACTTCTATCAAGCAATCTTCTCCCTCTTTTTTTGAGCTTTAAAAAATGAAGAAGGACTATTGAATTTGCTTTTTTGGACTCGTTAAAACCAACAAGAAGGATATTATTTAATAAAAATAGAAAAGGGAAGGAGAAGGTGTCCAATATCTTTTCAGTTACAAAGGCAACTAGTCAGTCATATCCTTAAACAAAGCACCTTTTTGAGTCTATCAAATAGTTGGGTTGTATTTTTTGACTTTAGGATGAACCTGATCTCAGAGTGTTTACTCCTTCGATCGGTTACTCTTCCGATCATATGGAGAATCTGTTAATGTCTCCTACATTGCATATTTTTATCATGTTCTCGTTGTGTCAAAGATGCCTAAGTCGCTTTTGTGTCATGCTCACTGTTCAAGGATACAACCTGTGTCGGCCATTCTACAATTACCTTGACCTCATATGTCGGCCATTCCCTGGTGTCATTTTGTTTCATCTTGTATTCAGTCCTACTCCAGATCAACTCAATATTTTGAGTGTTCCTCGTGTTGGATGATGGAGGATGCATTAAGGCCTCCCTTCCAACAAACTTCTTCCCATCGAATTCAACTCATTTTGCTCTGGGAATGAAGTTTAGAGTTTCAGATAGTACCTTGGGGATTGCAGTCATCAGTCACAATTTCCCTCGCTATTAAATAGTGGGAATACATCAATGTCTCCTATTCGTTAGATTCTTAAAGTGTTTGACTTCAAGACCCTGTATTCACACTTGTTAGAATGTACTAGGTACCTTGGGCCCCATTTTCATTATCGGTGGGCACCCTCACATTTGTTAACGATATACATCAATGATTGGTAATCAAACGGTATCCCCCATGTTCGACTTCAGCTCATTTATTCACATGGTTAGGATTCGTACCTTGAGGTGTTTTGGGTGAAGACCTTGGGCCTATGATAGAATTTTTGTTATTTCCTAAGTTGCGTAAGACTGACCCACACTCATTTTTGGCTCTTGATGAGACATAGATCCAACTTGCTGTTATGGCTATGATCTCCTATTCTGACATGGATCCATGCTTGTATTTCAATGGCCATGATATATACATCTTTGAGTCATGTATTGGAGATTATGTTCTATCATCATGAACATCTCCTTATGTCAATATTGCAATTGCCAACTGACCTAGCCTTCTGTTTTCAGGTACTTTTGTGACTTCGTCATGTGGTTTCTTCGTTCCTCCTCTGACTTTGGATTGTAATGTATTTCGGTCATCGTTTCCCTTTGACCTCACACATTAGGGGGCATCTGTTATCGTTCAAATTAGCACTTCTTCGTTCGTGATCACATCGCCTTGTAGATCACACAAAAGGACGCTATGGATGGAAGAGCTCACTTGACCTTGGATTATTTGGAGCTGAATCCTTACTCCTTCAGCTTAAAACCTTATTTTTCTGACACCTTCACCATAAAGCCGCGACTCTTATACTTGACACATCGCGAGTCACTCACAGGTCTCTATACTGACAACCTGCAGGTATCAATTAAAAGCTACACTCACGAGTTGTTGAGACCACATGCTGCGAGTCACTCGCTAGTTGATAGTTGTCATAGTCGCGAGTGTCTTAAGGAAAGTTTGAAAAATATATTAAAAACACGAATTGGGATTAGTTGAGTTAGGTATTCTAACTCCCCCAACTTCCCAATTCAACTTCCTTTCGAAACCAACCCTCCTTAGCTTGCCCTAAATGCAAGAGGAGGCCATGACAAAGGGGTGAATTCATTGAGAGCTATTGTTATGCTGAATAAATTCCAAGTCTGGAGAGAGGAGCCAGAGCCTAGGGCCTGGTTGCGAAGGTGCTTGATGCAGAGTCAGGTATAATATTTGTACTTGTTGCATCCTTTGACAATAAAAGATTGAGATACTCTTCCTTTCCCAATAAAGTGTTAAGTTCTATTGTGTTTTGATTATAATTTGATGTTATTGCATTCATTAGTATCAATATTTATTTATAGTCAAGTTGGTTTGAGGAAGGTCTATGTGTTTTGCAGGTTTGTTGCTATGGATATCCAGAGAAAAGCTTGGACTGACCATCATAAAAAGGTACATTTTCTCTAAAAGGCTTGATCTTATTTATTTACAGTAATGTATGCAGAACCTTATGTATCTATTTGTTAACCCTTGTTATGCTGGTAGTATCTATCCCCTACTATAAGGTAAATTCCCTAACAACAACAGGTGTAATACTTGACAACACAACATGAATAGGTAAGCTCATCAGTATTGTTGATATAAAATTGTAACATACTTCATACAAGTTCACTCTCTAATATTGAAACACCAGAAATGTGTCCATTCCTTTAAGGTGTAGTCAATGTTGACAACCATAATACAACAAAACACCCGAAAGGTGTGCACCCCTTTCCGATGTGATTCATGTATGCCCTAAACACACTCAAGCAATCTGAGATAAAACATGCAATCGCATTCACATAGTCTAGAATAAAAACACATAATCACATTCTAGCAGTCTGAAATAAAAACATGCCTTGGACATTAATTCTAATAATCAGACATGCATCATTTTAACAAGGGTCACAAATTAATTACATGTTTTGCAGATGTATTTTCTCTTCCTGCAACGTGTCCTCCTCAATCAAGCTCAAGTTTGAAATTACAATTCCGTTCACTACATAATATTGGTCTATTCAACCATGAGCCCATCCTCATATTGTTTGGCTTTTGCAAGTGGTGTCACTTTGTCCATTATGGTCTTACACTTGCTCCCATAGCATGGAAATCCACTTACAACATGTCCTCTTGACACAATTATGGCGAACCAAACAACCATTAGTACTCATTAGCAAAATATGAAATTTACAAATTGGGTTTCCTAAATAAATTAGTTTTGTAACCATGAGATCATTCTCATATACTTAAATCAGAAATTTTCAAATATGTTTCATGCAAAAATTAGATTTCACCACATTGAGGTCCTTCCCACAATATTCTTCCCTTGTACATGGTAGATCTCAGTCTTATCATGGACTTACCCACATTGCCACACCTAAGACATTGCTACATGTAATCTGAAATTTCAATCAGCCAAGCACTTGGTGAGTACCTATGCACATAATCATTTCATTTCTACGACAGTCACTAGAGTGATCTCAGAATTATAATCAAACAATAATTCAAACACTATCATCTATTATTATTTAAAATGCAATGAAATACACTTTCTTTATATGCATCATTATAACAGTAAGATTGCATGGTATGGTCACATGGTCTATGCAATTCAACCAATTTTCCAATACTTATGATTACACACTCATATCCATCATGCAACTCTATCCTCCCAATAGAGCACTCTAGTAGCCCATAAAACACAACTACCCTCTTCATGCAATTCTTTTCCCATAGCATCTCGTGAAGGGTTCTTAGATTTTTTAACAATTCTATCATTTCATCTATTATCTAGTTTTAATGAAAGGTACTTTCATGTTCCAAATTTGGCATTGGGTCACAATGGCCTAATCACATTGGCCATATTCATTAGAGTTTGTCAAATTGATGTTAAGGGTCAAATAATTGCCAAGGAGGAAAATTACTAGTTTCCTAGGTTTGGGGTGGAAGCTTTGGGATTTCGAATAAGAGAGATAATAAATGATGTTTGAACATTAGAATGGCATAAATATTTAATAAAGGAGCTAAATAAATATATACAAGTGAAAATCAAAGTGGCATTTGATCATGAAGACACATGGAGGAAGTGGGACACACATATGGCTAAATTTCCCCACTACACTTGGCATCATTCTCTCACCAATTCGAATTCAAGGTGAATGGTAACATACTAGGGGGATTTCAAAAGGTATTATTCATGGCATGACTCATCCAAAGTCGAAATATAGAGGAATATTAACTTCCATGGAAGAGGAAGAGGCAATTTGGAGCTAGTGAGACACTTGGGCTAGATTCCCTAGCTCTATGACAACAATGATGAAGATGCTATGACATCTATGACACAAATCAGACCTGAAGGCTGACATATGACATATATGACATGTCAGGGCTAAAAATAGACTCCAATAGGGCGCTCAAGGGTGTTAGGGTAGCTAAGATGCTTCCACATGTGACTTGGTGGAAGTGGGAGACTAGGAATTGTTGTACAAGTGGCGTTCTTTGGAATCTCTTCCCAACTTGAATTGGCATGAGTCTCTTGGAAGGAATTCGACCCATGGAGGACATTATAAATTTATAAATGTCAATAACAAAGAATGAAACCAGCTTTTGATCATTTGTAGAATTTTCAATTGCATTTGTGAAGAGGGAGAGCTAGTGGATGACTAGTTGCTTGCCTTAGCCATTTTCAAGGGTGAAAGATTCTCATCCAAATTGGTAATTGGAAAGGCCATTCAGACCTTTCATTTGAATCTTTAATGGATTCTTTATTTTCAGGTGTAAGCTACAGGGAAGCTCATGGTTTCTTCTATTACAGCTCACTCCTTCAACCATTTCCAGTTTTGATGGCATATTCTTGATCCTTGAGGGAGGGCGTTTTTGGTGAGATATTGTACTCTTTGGGGGAGCTTATAATGCCCTATTTATTTTTTAATATGAATTAAATACTCTTTTATTCATATCCAAAAAATTTCAGGTCGAAATTCCAAGTAGAAATGTGTAAATCTCATTTTTAATGGAAGAAGAGTGCCATTTCCCCACTACCTTGTTGTGAACCAATGTAATGCTGATGATTTCGAATGAATGGATGATTCTCTGATACATTTGTGATTAATATACTTCCATGGATGTATTTTACAAGTTTCGTGTACTGTACTTTAGCATTTGAAGTATTTTACTCAGTTTAATTGCATTGGGAGAAGAAGTAGTGTCATTTCCCCAAGGGTCGAATGGGTGATTTTTGCAGTTGAATGGGAGAGGGTTGGAACAGATATAATAATCAATTAATGGTGTACATGAGACATTAATAAAATCCTTAATACATTCCCTACCTCTTTTAATAAATTTGAGTGGGTTTGGAGGCATTTGGGAATCCATTTTCAGTACTTATCCTAGGGGGATTTGAACCCCAAATTACTAGTAAAATTGCATACTTGGTCCAGAATCTTAAGAGAGTTTGTAGAGGTATTTTGGTGGCCATATATCATCCCTAAACATAATATTCAAGTCCTAATATCATTCATACACCTTCCTGTTAGAAAAACAGGATCGCAGAGCAATAACAATAAACAGAAATGCAAATATAATCACACATACACATTACAAGAAAGACACAGATATATCGTGGTTCACCCAAATTGGGCTACGTCCACACTGAATTTTTCAGTCCTTATTATTATTACCGTCCAGCAAGGTGAAGGGATACAACCTGCAGCACAACCGCTGCACTTCCTCTTCTCTGTTTCACAGTCTCTCTCCTGATCTCAAAGATCTTTACAATGCATAAAACCTAATACATCCTCATACCTAACCATATTACAATGTCTTTATTTTATAAGGGAAATACAATGGAAAATACCACGAGATACCCAAAACCATGGGCCCGCAAAACAGCTGGCGAAAACAGCCCCAAAAATTTTCTTCGGGGGCGATGCCCCCCCACACCCCCTCGCTAGGGTGAGTGTACAGTACACCTACATATCATATAAAACTGGGGTACAAACACGGCTGATACAATATCATCTATGAGACTAGAAGATCTGGCTCCACAACCAACACTTCCTTGAAGATTTGAAGGCATTTGGAGTCAATTTGAGACCTAGAGACCAATACTAGTCAAAAGGAAATCACTAGCAAAGTTACCTACATTGGCCGGAATTGAAAGAGGATTTGCAGAAGAATTTTTAAGATCCAAAGGCATCCTTGAAACACATATTTATGTTCTAATATCATTCATATACCTTCTCAGAAGATTTGGGATCATTTGGGGCAAATTTGGAACCTAGGCATCAAAACAAGTCAAAGGTTAAAATTGGGGAAAAAGTGGAAAATTAGGAAAATAATAAAATTCCTAACAAGGGACATTACAGTGGTATCAGAGCATGATCTTGGCACCTGATGTGGTCTGAAATTTATGATGGAAAAACGTTAGGGACCAATCTTATACATTGGAATGTAACGTCCCCAGCTTAACCCCATTGCATTTATATTGTAAATGATGTAAATATTGTTATTTAGTCATGGTGAGGAGCTCAAGGCCAAGGCCCCGCCATTGATTAATCGTTCTATGTATCGGCAATTAGAATAGATGCATCGAGTTCTTGTGCTAGCGGTGCACAATGTAACATCGGAAATCATGTAAATATGCAATTTGAATGAAAAACCCACAACCAGCTACGCTATGCAACAAAAGAGATGGGGGCACGATCTTTACAAGGAATAGGGGGGGGGGAATAACCCAAACCCTTGAACCATGGTGTTAAGCCATTTCATTGAGGAAACCCATGAACTCTCAACTACCCATTTGGTCTCATGCACCCAATCATTTAATTCTCCCAATAAATTGGTTAAGGCAGTAAATGCCTTGGAAATGATGAGGTATGGGCAAGCCATTTTCGTGCATGGGCAAGCCATCAACCTAAAAATTCGTGTTTTTGCTTGTTGGACAAGAAAACACCCACGAAATGGTGCCCAAAGCCATGGGGAATGGGAAGTCTTCTCTCACCCACGCAGTTGGAGCTAGCTGGGTCTTTCCCTACACGTTTTTCATCCAAATCCTGCATTTCTCCATGCATGGGAGTTCGTTTTTGCATATGCAGTAGCTTGGGAGAGGAGAGCCACGTTTTGGGGACTGTATGGAGGTCGTTTTTGCCCCCAAATGTCCAAGGACGTTTTTATAAAAACGGATTGGCTTTCCAGGGTTGTTCCCCAACTTCCCATTTCGTTTTTATGGGTTCCCACGTTTTTCTGAGATAGTTGAAACCCCATCTCATGCATCCCACTGTGGAAATCGTTTTCCTCACGCCCAGTAATTGTGGTTTTGTTGTTCAGTGCATCCCGTTTTGGATTTGAACCTGTGAGCAGGAGCTTCAAGAGTGGGAGAGGACAGATTTGGCTTGATGAGCCCAATGGTGTACCCATAGCTCCATGGTTGAGCCACTAGCCTAGTAATTCACCTCCACCCAACCTCTTAGCAGCCTGAGAAACCCAACTGCTAGTTGGCTTGGCTGATTCTAGCATATCTCTGGCTATATGAAAGCCTGTTTCCCCTTTTCCTTGGGGAGATCGTGCCCAGCTCGGGGGTGGCAGTGGTGCTGAGAGATTAAGGAGCACACTGGCCTACGGTTGGGTGGAACGTTGCAGAAGTGTAGCTGGTTGCTTGGGATCACTTCATTAAGATAAGTATCCTCTTGTGCTATCTTTCAATGGTTTAATGGATGAATAGTTTGAATGTATGATGGACATGTTAATGAATTTACTTCCGCTGTGTATTCAAATGTTTATTCAATTGCATATGTTCATCTTCTTCTTATTTGAATGCTTAATGACTGATTTATGGGGCTAGACGCCCGGTTTAACCTCACGATCCTCTCCATCTAGCTGGTAGGATGGGAGGGGACGTGACAGAATGGTATCAGAGCTGCGTTGCAGCATTGGGCCTCTATGGGCGAAATCTGATAGCAATTAGAAGGGATGATTTTTGAATTTTTTTCCTTAACAGTTTTGAAAATTTTGGTTTAAGCCTATTTCTGGAAATTTTGATTTTGAGTTTGTTTCGGGGAATCCTCCCGAAACTGCGGAAAGGTTCCGTGAACCTTCCCGCAATTGCGGAAGCGTTCGGCGAACCTTCCCGCAATTGCGGAAGAATTCAGCCAACTGCTCCGAAACAGCGGAGAAAAATGTTTTTAAGTGAAAAATTTTCTAAGTATCGGAAATTTCGGAAAGAATTCTCTTCCGAAATTGCGGAAGGAATTCTCTTCCGAAATTTCGGAAGGATTTCGCGAATCGTTCCGCAACGCGGAAGAGTTCGGCGAGTCGTTCCGAAATTGCGGAAGACTTCGGCGAATCGTTCCGCAACTGCGGAAGACTTCGCCGAATCGTTCCGCAACTGCGGAAGACTTCGGCGAATCGTTCCGAAAATTGCGGAAGCATTCCGCCAGTTGTTCCGAAAAAAAGGCATTCCGAAAACCGCCCCGAAACCCGGAAGCATTCCGCGGACGGCTCCAAAATTGCGGAAGCCTTCGTCGAATGGCTCCGCAATTGCGGGAGCATTCGCTGAATGGCTCCGCAACTGCGGAAGCCTTCGCCGAATGGCTCCTCAATTGCGGAAGCGTTCGGCGAACTGCTCCGCAGTTGCGAGAGCCGTCGCCGAACCGCCCCGCAACGGAGCTGAGCCGAAAAACACCCGAACGGCGGAAGCATTCCGCCAGCCGCCCCGCAGTTGCGGGAGCATATAGTGAACCGCCCATCGCGGAAGGATTCAGCGAACTGCCCGTTGCGGCAGGATTTCGCGAACCGCCCGATGCGGCATGATTCATAAAAAAAAAAAAAAAAAAAAAAAAAACGAGGGCGCTGCCCTCGACCCGCCCTGCTATGGCGAGCCACAAGGGGGCAAGCCCCCTTGACCCCCTTTTTCTTTTTTTTCCCCTCATATTTCATTGTTGTGATTTGACGAATTGTTAGTATGGCATTTTTCCACGTGCATGAAGTAATTTGTGAATTTCTGAGAATATAATGCAGCTGTGTAAAATGTGCAGAATGGGAGTGAAAGTTGTCATTTTTGAAAGGATGCAGTTCCTGCACCTGATGTCAGAATGGAGCATGAAGGCAGGCATTGGAAAGCTTGTCCAGCAGGGAACAATGATGCATGACTAGAGTTTGAAGGAGGTCTATATATATCATAGATATTTAGTGCATAAGAGTGCTAGCGGCTGTTTGACGAACAAATTTTGTTGTCAATATGGGCAATTTCTACAATTGCAGGATATGGAAGAGGAATTCCATGTCACGATGAGGGATCGAAAAGGGAAGAATTTCTTAAACCTCTATTTTTTATCATACTTATAATTATGAAATTGTCATATGGCATAAAAATGTTAAAATGTAAAGGGATTACATAGATGTATATGCACTAGATGGCATCTTAACAAATTGCATAGTGCATATAGAAATGCTTGTGCATAAATGGGATATTGCACATTGGCAGAATAATGAAGTCGGCATATGCAATAAACCACTAATGGAGAATATTGTGGTTGATAATCTCTATTGATGTTGGTATTGGTTGTAGGACCAAAGATAACAAAGAGCATGGCTAAACGTTCTGAGGATGTTGTTGCATGAAGCCAACAACCTTATGCAGTAAGGATGGCGCAACAAATCTGTGATCAGAAAGTTGGAAAAAGGGCTGAGCAACCTTGGTAAGAGGCCAACTGATCAGGTGACATCAGACGATGTTAATGGTAACCATGCAGGTAATGATTATTGGTGCCAAATTGCATGAATGCTGAAAGGGGATTTGGTAAGATCTCTTCAACTATGTTTGAACTATGTTGAGCTAATTTGCATGTAATATTGAATATCGACTGGGGCTGTTAACCTACCAAGCTTGGTGAGGTGTGGGTAAGTGAAGGGGATGACCCTTACACCCTATGACAGTTTAGAAATCTCAATGCATCCATGTGAATTTATATCATGCTATGCGTATGATTGGTTATGTGCTTAATAACCTGTTGTTGCAGCAACACCCCTCCCCAAAATTCTTGTACATGTTGGGGCCCCTCCTTTATTTTTGTAGAAAGTTTGCCTGAGAAGCCATCCCAGCCGTCAGCTCTGTTTTCAACATAAATCTTATTTCCCTACTGAGCATCTTGCCATAAGTCCTTCCATGTTTTCCCCAGAGAGCCAAAAGAGAACTTAGATTTTTTCCCAACGTTTTGGAATAAGGCTATCTCCCCGAAACTGCGGGAGGCGAAATCCAACCTTCCGAAAGAAGAACTTAGTTTTTATTTGTTAAAATCATAGACCGTGAGAAAGAAATACGGAAACCTTTGGTTTCTTCCCGAGACAGCGGGAGAACGTGGGAAAGACGCCCGAAAGACTTATAATTTTTCGAAAGCTGCGGAAGCCATTGGGCAATGACTCCCGAAACGGCAGAACCCTTCCCTCGAGCCTTCCGCAACCGCGGAAAGGTTCGAGTTTTCCTCCCGAAATGGCGGGACTCATTCGCCTTAGACTCCCGAAGAGGACTTGGATTTTTTGTTTGAAACTCTGCTGAAACCTTCGGGTTACGCTCCCGAGAACGGCGAAGGCCATTTACAAAAGCTCCCCGAAATAACGCGGAGAGATTCACGAGCTTCTTCCGAAACTGTGAAAGCGACTTAGAGTTTTGTTTCAATTGAAAGGTTGCGGAAGCCATTGGGCAATGCCTCCCGAAACGGCGGAGTCCTTCGCCCAAACCTTCTGAAACCGCGGAAAGGTTCCGGTTCTCTTCCCGAAATGGCGAGGCTCATTCGCCTTGCTCTCCCGAAAAGAACTTAGAATTTTTCGATTGGAAAGACTGCGGAAAGAGACTATGCCGCGGAAAGATTCCGGTTGTTCTTCCGAAACAACAGAAGCCTCTTACATAACTATCCCGAAAGAAGACTTTGAACATTTTTGACCGTTCGCGGAGAGATTGGAGTTTTCCTTTCGAAACGGCGGGAACAGTTCGTGAAACCCTTCCGAAACTATGAAAAGAACTTAGGAATTTTTTTTGAAGAACTATCGCGGAAGCCTTCAGCCTTTTGCTCCCGAAACCGCGGAAGCCCTTCGGATGTTCCTTCCGAAATGGCGGAAGCCAATCGCCTAAATGCTCGGAAGAAGCTTTCGAAATCATTCCGGGAAAACTTTGCGGAAGAGACAGCCGAAGCGGAGACTTAGAAAAACTTCGAAATTTTTTTTTTTTTTGCGGAAGCCTTCGCAAATAACTTCCGAAACGGCGGAAGCTTTCGCAAAAGCCTCCCGAAAACACCGGGAGCATTCGCTACATCGTCCCGAAACCCCGCAAGACTTAGAAACTTCCGAAACGGCGGAAGCTTTCGCAACTAGCTCCCGAAAGGGCAGAAGCCTTGACGTTACCCGTCCGCAACGCGGGGGTCTTTTCGCGGAAGGCTTCGAGTTTCCTTTCCGCGATGCGCCCTGAAACGGCGGGAACTTTCGTTGAACCCTTCCGCAACGGCGGATACGATTCGCAATCTGGTCCCGCAAATGGCGGTCGCACGAAAATCGAGGTATCTTGACATGACCGCGGCGGGCGACGTATTTAAGCCACATTCTAATTGCGCCAACCACCAACCTTAATGCTCGCACGTGCCCGTTTTTGTTTAAATATACGGTAGGGGATCGAACCAATGCACCATTTTTTTCGATTGGCCAACAACGTGGAACGCTGCGCAAATCGCTCCAGCTCACCTCGCTCATCCGCGCTCGCGGCCACCTCGTTCAAGCGATCCCCACGGTGCCAGGTAGGATTTTAACCTTGATTTTCACTTTTGAGTCGTCTTTGGTTTAAAAAAAAAAAAGGGTTTTTGTGGGATTTTGACGGGCAAAACACCCGTCGAGGGCTATGTTTTGCCCGTCAGACGCAGTTAAATGGAATTCGTGTCTCGTCATAAAATAGGCATTGGTTTAAACATCGACATTACTTATTTTATTGAGTAGAGACGGTTGGTGCAGGCCGTTAATCTTGTCCGTTTTAACCCCCGGGCCGCGCACCTCGTTGTGGGGAAAATTTGTCGAAGCCCCGGCCGAGAGCTCAAAGACGTAAAACCCCGGGCCCTTCCGTAAACCTAAGCCCCAACACGCCCTCTACCCAAGGAAAAAACTGGTCTCCGGCGCCATTGTCCCGTTCAAAACCCGTGAACGTTCAAGCCGCGCGAGCCGAAACCCGAAGCCATGGCCGCCCTAGCACTTCCCGTCAGTATATCCCCGGCGCCGTCACCCTCGCTCGGACTAGAGTCTCCCATAGAACACCTCGGCGGGTGCCGCGCATGACGATGGCATTCGAATCCCTCACCGAGTCGAAAGTGCGAAAGGGGCTCCCTTGTCGTCACAAAGTCTTCCCAACCCGCATCTCCCCGCCATTAACCTTTCGGACCGCAGCCATAACGAAAGACACCTCCTTCCGCAGGGCGGAACCAAAAACCAACGGCTTCCGCAATTCGCCTATCGAGCCGAAAACCAATGGTTTCCGCAACACAGCCTATCCCCTCATGAGCATCCCAATCCCATCCTTTTAAGAGATTCAAGTGCTTCAATTTATGTTTCGTATTGAAATAGTAACAGCTTCATTGTATTTATCTTATTTGATATATTATCAAAACAATGATGCTTTCTGTTAAAACCTCACAGCATGTTGCTCAAAATCATGATGAATTGTATATGGATGCTATCAGGGATAATTCAAGATGCCGAAAACCGGTAAGAAGAAGGCGAAGATGACAGAAAAGAAACCTGCCCCTCCCAAAACTGAAGCTTCACTCCAAGACACGAGGTGCACCACTGGTGTCCCTCCAGAAATCAGATGGGATGACATCTATAGAATGATCAGGGACCAAGAAATCCCAGATATGTTGCTGGAGGAAGCACCAATTTATTTGAATATCAAAGCCTCAGGCATAACCAGAGCTGCCACCCGCCCTGAGCTGTTCCCCTGTGCTGAGGTGATCGGATGGATACTCCAGCATGCCGATGCTGAAGGCAGAGTAATAAATGACAGCGGTAAAGTGGCCATTGCCTCTTTTCAACCCACGTATCTTGCGGCAACCTACAAGTTTCCCCGGGTCCAACAAGCTCTGACTGATGAATGGCTGAGTCAAATGAACAATGTCGAGATGGCCAAGAAGCTACTAATAGCAGGCAAACATTTGAGGAAGAAAGGGAGTGAGGAGTATGACGTACAGAATCTAAGAGCCCCTTTTAGATTGATTGCCCTGATGCTGTGCAGGATCTTCGGCATGCCCGATGGCACAGTATACAAGATTCAGTGGGTCCCTATCATCCACTATGTGGCTTTTAAGGGGACTGTATTCGACTGGGCCACTCTCCTGTCAGATAGTCTGTCCTCAATGATAGTAGCTGCGAGAGAAGGACTAGCCTTGAAAAAGGCTGAATTCTTCATGTCTTCCTATCTGATAGATTGTATCTTGGCCAAGATAGAATTCCCCAAATTGGGCTGCACGTGGGATAAGGCCACCATGCCCGTCTATATTGCTTACAAGTTTTTGTGGGCTCAGAATTACAAGCCCAGCTACAAACTAATCTGTGAGGGGTTCATCATGCCCCTATAAGAGAAAATGTTCAAGGAAGAACCAAATTTCCTGTCAGAAAATGCTTTGGAAGTCCTTGAGGAGTATGGGAACTTTTAATTTTCAGAACAAGGTACCTACCTGAGAATGTTTGGAGGGACTAAGCCCCCATACATATTGCCGCAGTATGCCACAGACTATGTGGTGCTCAAGGAAGCAGTAAGACAACTCTTCCTTGATGGGATTGGAGCATTGCTCCACAAGCAACACAAGGCTTCCTTTCCCCCTCTACCTTTCTGCATCGGCGCTTACAAGTTTTCAGGGGTTGCCTCGGCCAACGAATTTGTTCAAGAGTTGAAGGCCTTCCACTTCGGTGAGGTCATCTTCCACAGGAACGACAGAAGGGGTAAAGTGGCCGAGCATTGCAAGGACATCTACGCTCATTTTGAATACTCGCACTACCCTGATACCGAGGAAGAAGCATTCAGAGGCATCAGCAACATGACTGAGCTACGGATCTGTCGCCAAGGTACTGGAGCAAGCTCTAGCTCAACCAAGGCCCCGAAGACCAACCAGCAAAAGGAGAAAGAAGCTGAAGATGCCCGAGCTCAAGAGGAGCTCAGATTAAGAGAAGAGGCAAGAGTGCTCCAAGAAGCTGAAAGTGCCAGATTGCAGCGGGAAGTGGAAGAAGCCAGGTGGAAGCAAGAAGCTGAAGCAGCAAGATTACAGCAGGAAGCTGAGGTGGCAAGGATGCAAGAAGAGGCGAAAAGGGAAAGCCGGCGCAAAGAAGCTGAACAAGCTGAAGCAGAAAGGAAGGCAGAAGAGGAACGAAAAGCGGAGGAGGATACCCAAGCAGGTGGGTCCGGTGTCCAAGACATGGAGATAGACACCTCTCAAGCAGGTGGATCTGGTACCCAAAAGGAAGGAGTAGACCCTGCTCAGGAAGTCCGGACCCCACCTATGGAAGAGGACATAGACATCATAAACCGACCAATTGTCCCGTACACTCCATCAGGAAAGCGTACGGTGTCCAAATGGAATGAGTTTGTATATGATAAGAAAAGAAAAGCAATGGTCCTCCAATCAGAAGAGAGGATTAAAAGTCCCTTCCATGAAGACATTGTTACTCACCGGGAGGTCACCGTCATGCAGAACACGGATCAAGATCCCATTGCTATGGCATCCGCAGTTATAGCGACAGCAAAGGCATCATTTGCCAATGTAGACGTTATAGTTAAAGAAAATATATTGACAAAGAAGAGAGCACGCACGCTGCAACAAAATGTGGCTAATGAACAAGCCCAAAGAGATCTGGCAATAAACAAGTATAATTGCTTGTACGCTGAGCATAAGGAGCTGTCGAACAATTACAGCCAGCTGGAGGAGGAAAAAGACCAGCTATCACTTCAAATGATGATTGTGGAAGCAGAGAAGAATGGTGCAGAAGAAAAGGCATCTCTGCTAGAAGCAGACAAGCAAGCATTAGCTGAGCGTTTAGAGCAAGCGGAGAGCAGAACCATGGACCTATCTCCCTTCCATGAGCTGTCATGTAGTATCCTGCAGCAAGTGTATGGCTCCCAAGAGCTAATCACTGATGAGGTGTGCAAAGTCAAGGCCATAGTGGTTAGGCTAAAAGAGATTAATGCGGAAGCCCACAGGCTCAAAGCAAAGAACACCCGCGTTAAGGCCAATATCATAAGCCAGATGGCATGGAGAGAAGGAAAAGGGGGTTTTCCTGCACATCTCCCATTTAAATCTGTGGACAGTCTTAATGAAGACATAGCACTGTTGGAGTTCGGCAGAAACTGCACTAGTAAGCTGATGGCCAGTGTGCAAAGAACAACAGGTAGAATCAGTAGTCTCTACCAGAGGCTCCAAGAGGCACATGCCAAATGTACATTGAGTTTCCCTCAGACCCTAGAGGACTTTCCGGAAAAGGAGCAGCGATTGTCTCAGCTAAAGGAAGAGCTAGGCATTCAAATGGAGTATGTGAAAAGGATTGATGTCCTGGCCATTGATGACCTCCAGCATTATATTGGTTCATCATCACTCCACAACCATCTGCTGAAGGAAGTACATCAAGCTGCAGTAGCAGAGGTCCAAAACATTAAAGCAGAGCTCGGGAAGAATGTGACTTCTCAGAAAATCTTGTTCCCTACTGCAGCAAACATAGTCGTAAGGGACACAGGTATGTGGTACAGTTACATAGCAGAGGAGGACAAGAAAGCTGGAGCAGCAGCAGGAGCATCAGCAGGCCCAGGATCCTCTCTCCCAGTAGCCACTCCAGTTGTAGGTTCGAGGCCCTCTTTCCCAGCAGTCATTCCAGAAGCTCCAGCTAGACCAATCCATCCTTCCCAGGCACAATCAACAACCTCAATGGACTTGGGAGACCCTTCCCCAGCTGAGGCTCACGCGCAGGAGTAAAAGAGGCTGAATTCAGTAAGTAAATCTCTTCAGCCAGACACGTGCCCAGCAGGGAAAGCTTTGATGTTAGCCAATTTTCTGTTATGTATATTTTGAATATGTAAGGTGTAAGCCATGGGACAGCTGTCCCTAATTTTTGTCAAAATATTTTTTGTAAAGGAAGTGGCCATTTTTGGTGGTCGATTATAGTGGAAATTCCTGTAAATGACAGGTGGAGAATGCTAGGTGTCAACCCAAAGGGAAGATTTGTAGCTATAAATAGCATCTAGGAAAGATTAGAAGGGACTTTTGGCAGGGAATGAAATTTTGGCAAACGATATGAGCTATCTTGTATCGGGTCTGTAAAATTGAATTTTCTAATAGAAGCCACGGGAGATGGACGTTTTGCCTGGGATGTTGGATTGCTCTATATTGGACTATTCTAATGACTGCAGTTCTGTAATGTGAGATTATTCTTGACATCTGAATTATTTCTTTGCATTAATGATTTTGCTCCCCTCTGTGCATGCGTTCTCTCTATTTTGTGAACAATGAAATGTATTGCTGTAGATTTCTTTGTCTAGATCGAATGGCTAACTGTTCTTTCTTCAGGATAATTCACCTGGCTCATTGTTCATGACTTTAAATTGCTCCTTGCAGGGATCTTTAAGTTTAATTCCAGTTTTGTTACATCTAGATCTGTTTCTTTATTCTTGTTACATAGATTAAATAATTTTGCTTTCTTCTGTTTATGAGCAATAGATGCGTTCTTTAAGTTTCTTTTCAGATCTGTTTCTTTATTTACTTTCTTCTGTTTATGAGCAATAGATGCGTTCCATATTGAATGAGAAGCTATCTTCTCAATATCTTTATCTTGCTGTAGCTTTGATTGTGAGAAATAATAGTTATCTATTCTTTGTTTACGATACTTGTTACAGCTGATTGCTCCTCCCTTTAGCGTGTTCCCTGCAGGGATAGATAGATTTATTCCAGTTTTTTAGGCTTAGATCTGTTTTAATTGCATTTAGATTAAGTATAATTTAGGCACTTGCATCTCATATAAAAGACATAAAAAACCCAAAAGAAAGGTGGATCGGGCCATAACCGGTAGAATCGGATTTAAACTCCAAATCCACGGTTGCCGGAACCGCTAATCGGACGGATTCCCTACACCAAACGGGAGATAGTCTAATTGGGACCATCTCTCGGGGAGAATCCCCTTCTGATTGATGCCACGATATCCGAGGCATCAAAAGTTTTTGGCGCTAGAAGGAGGGCCTGAAGTGCATGGTTGATAGAGGAAAATCTTCCGCAGTCATAGATAACACTGAAAACCCGCTTAAAGAAAGTATTTCAAACAGCCCAGATCTTGGATTAACAGACCAAGAACGCCTCATTTCTGACCCTGAGCCTCAAGAAGCTTTGTATGCTGTTCCTTTTACAGAAATAGAGGATTTGAAAAGACATACCAGATCCTACGTTAGACAGCTAGGCGGTTTAAACACTGTCAACTTCCTCCCCAAGAAAATTACACCCAAAAAGTAGCCACAGTACACCCGGGATTCAATTCTCGTTCAAAGTTTTGAAGAACTGGTAAATCTGACTTTGGAAGAAATTTCCGACACTCTTAACAAGACAGACCAAGAAAATCTTGAAGAAATTACCACTCCCAAAAGTACTCCACAGGATTCACCCTACAATTCTCCACCAGGGTCTCCACCCCCAAACCCAAACATGGCTGTACCTGCTTGGAGAGCAAGGGGAGCGCTGAACCTAGCTGGACCATTCCATAATCTGCCTAAAAACCCAGAAAAGGTCTTGCCTAAATACGATCCAGGGAAAGCCATTTCGGCGGAAGACCACCTCAAGAGTTTTTACTTAGCCTTGAACCTTTTGAATGTACAACATGAAGACGTGGTCTGCAGGTTGTTTCCATATACATTCGAGCCAAAAGTATCATCATGGTACTTTAGCCTACAACCCAGCTCGATCTCTAGTTGGGAGGAATTCGAAAAATGTTTTCTAAAGAAATACGGAAACCAAAAGACTGTGGCCACGCTTATGAAAGAACTCTTATCCATGAGGATGGAAAAGAAAGAAAAGGTTCAAGATTTCAATCAAAGATTCACTACGCTGTTGAATAACTTCAGTCAAGCTAATAAACCAGCCGAGGAATCTCTAATTGAATACTATACAACCGCTTTTCACGGACCCATAGCAATGTTCATAAAGAGGTCCAAGAAAACCACCCTGATAGAGAACTTTGAGGAAGCTAGAAAGGTAGAAGAAGAGGCTGATAGCATTGCTAAACATGCCTTAGATGTAGAAACAAAACCAGTGGCTAACAAAAAACCTTTGCTGCTCACTAGAAGCAAAGACGAGCCATCTACGGACATGGAAAATGTAGTCAAGATGATGCAGAAATTATCTAACAAAATCGTAGATCTCGAGAAAGACAAGGCTGCTAGCACATCTAGGAAACCTTTCAAGCCATTTTATAAAAGAAGGGAAGACGGGGAACAGACTCATCCACCAGTGAACGCTGCCCCTGTGTTAAACTTGAATGAGATAGGGATGAAAAATTTCTGCACTTTTCACCAAGAACCACATTCGGAAAAGAGCTGCCCGCAGTGGATCAATTCCATGAGCTTAGTCATGAACCAAATGTTAGATTCTCAGATCCCAGATCAGGATGATCCTCCATAAGAGTCAAGCCCTGAGTTAGAGGAACCAACCCCGGACACTACTATGGTGTTGTGGGATTGGGTACCTATGACTGAATTAGTAGAAGAAGATCACATAGATAGCTCTCCCTCTACCATAAATGTTGCCACTCGCAGCAAGGGCCCAATTGCGAATCCTATGCCAGTCACCGTTCCCCATAAGCATAAAATTTCGAAAGACCCGCTTAGGAGGCATATACCAATCATCCCACCACAGCCCAAAGTAAACCAAACAGCGGCCAAACAGCCAAGTGCTGACAACACAGTCCAGCCACCTAAGGTCACCATGAACAACACAGATCAGCCAACTCGAATTGGGAACGAGCCCGACATAGGGTATGATATTATCGAAGATATCAAGAAAGTCAAAGCGAACATATCAATATTTGACATGTGTAGCTTGCCCCATCAACGAGACAGACTGCTGCATGTTTTACAACCAAAACCCAGCACTACATTAACGGATTCTCAAGACAATCTCGAAATTAATGAGGCTAGCATTGGTGGGAAATCCAAATCCCAAACATTTCCATTCTTGTTGACGTTTGAAATTTTTAATCACAACGTTCATAACTGTTTGGTAGACTCTGGAGCTTCTTCAAACGTTATGCCACTGTCAATTTGTAAGAAAATTAATGGGCAGCCCGTGCCATCTCCAGCTCAAATTATCCAATTAGATAGGACTGCTGTTAAAGTAATTGGGGAGATGAAAGACGTTCTAATTAGATTGTCAGCGGATCCTAGAGTCTGTCAATTTATTGACATAATGGTGGTCGATATTCCTGAAGCTTATGGGCTGATTTTGAGTAGGGATTGGTCCACCAAGCTGAGTGGCTACTTTGCCACCGATTGGTCTCATCTATGGCTGCCTTATCAGAACAGACAGAATCAGATTAAAGTTCTTAGGGAACCTCATATGAAACAAAACGTAACCCAGTTAGAAGAAAAAAATGAGGCTGTAACTTTCTCATCTTCGGTTCTGGGGAATTATTTCTTGAAAATGGATCCGGGTAATTATCAATCTGAAACCATCAGCCATGAATTAGATAAACAGTCCGATCTCCTTCATTTCTCTCGGACTGATGATGTTGATTGTAACATAGTCAATTTAGTTGCTAACATAGACCACAAAGAAACTAACCCAGCTGAATCTAAAGATATCTTTTGGACATTATACTTTGATGGTTCTAAAACTCTGGAAGGATCTGGAGCCGGTTGTGTTCTAATGGATCCAAAGAGGAACAAGTATTTTTTGTCTTGTAGACTAGAATTCGATTGTACTAACAACACCGCTGAATATGAAGCTTTGGTACATGGTTTAAAGAAGGCCATTGGCTTAAATGTTAAGTACCTGAAGGTTTTTGGTGACTCCGAGATAGTTGTAAGACAAGTAAGGGACACCATCCATTGTCTCTCACCTCACTTGAAAGGTTATCAGGCTGAGGTATGGGATTTAATCATGCATTTTGACGCTTTCAATATAAAATCAATTCCTAGATTGCAAAATTCTGCTGCTGATTTGTTAGCAACATCTGCTTCTAGATTGGTGCCGTCAAATAATAAATGCTCAATTGAATTGATTTGCAGGCCTTCCATTCCCGATAACATCACAAATCTCAGAGTCTTCGATGATGATGAACAAATTATCAGCTTCCTGACAAACGAAGACAGTTTCCAAGGAGCTGCAATAGATGAGGAAGAGCACGATGCTGATTTGATGAAGAAAGATGACGAGAAAGGAAATTTCATGCCAAAGGGGGTAAGGTCCCTCGAAATGCTTTTCGATCTTCAAAATAAGTTCAAAAGACCAGCTAATACCAAAACTAACAGCTCATCAATGCAACATGAGTTGGTTAATTTGGGTACCGAGGCAGAACCAAAATTTGTCAACCTTGGAAAATGTTGTTCACCAGGAGAAAGAGACAGGTTCATTAAATTGTTTAAACAGTACAAGGATGTTTTTGCATGGACCTATGAAGATCTGAAAACATATGACGTCCGTATCATTCAGCATGTTATACCAATGAAAGCGGGTGTCAAACCATTTCAGCAGCAGTTAAGAAGGATGCATCCCACTCTTGAACCACTGATCCAAAAGGAATTAAAGAAGCTCCTTGACGCTAAGATAATCTTCAAAGTTCGGCATTCCGAATGGGTTGCAAATTTGGTTCCCGTAAGGAAGAAGTCGGGAGAGATTAGGCTATGTGTAGACTTCAGAAATTTAAACAGAGCCTCGGATAAAGACAACTACCCCGTGCCTTCAATGGAGCAAATTCTCCAAATGGTGTCAGGATCCGAATTGTTTTCTCTCCTTGATGGTTTCTCGGGCTATAATCAAGTGTTAGTAGCCGAAGAAGACCGTCTCAAGACCACTTTCAGGACTAAGTGGGGAACTTTCGCCTACAGAAGAATGCCATTTGGTCTGATAAATGCAGGAGCTACATTCCAAAGGGCGATGGATATTGCCTTCCGAGGATTGGGTGGGCAATGTGTGGTAGTTTACTTAGATGATGTGACAGTCTTTTCAAAGAAAAGGGAAGATCACGTTGTTCATCTGAGGCATATCTTTGATCGTTGCCGGAAGTATGGTATTTCCTTAAATCCCAAGAAGAGCGTGTTCGTTGTACCCGAAGGTAAGCTCTTGGGTCATATCATCTCCAAAGGGGGAGTGTCAATCGACCAGGAAAGGGTCCAAGCTATTAATAAGATTCCAATGCCTCACAACAAAAAATCCATGCAGTCTTTCATGGGCACCATCAATTTTGTCCGCAGATTTGTTCCGGATTTTGCACAAATTGTTAAGCCATTACAGCAGATGGTTAAACAAAAAATACAATTCAAATGGATAGATTTGGAGAAGGACGCATTTAGAGATATCAAGGCAGCTGTAGCTAAAGCTCCTTCCTTAAGAAGCCCAGATTTCGATAAGGATTTCATCTTGTATACCTTCGCCTCGGATGACTCTCTCGCAGCTGTACTCACACAAAAGGTGGAGTTGGGGGACGAGTACCCAATTTCGTTTATGAGCACTGGTCTGCAGGGGGCCGAGCTGAACTATCCCGTGGTGGACAAGCATGCCTATGCATTCTTCAAAGCAGTCAAGCAGTTTAGGCCCTACATTTTGAAGAACCGAACTAAAGTCATAGTTCCCCATCCAGCTGTTAGATCCCTTTTCGTTCAAAAGGAATTGAGAGAGAGGAGAGGGAACTGGGTCACAGCTCTGCAGGAGTATGATTTGGAATTTAAACCAGCCACGATTATTAAAGGACAAGGTCTGTGCAAGTTACTGGCGGGAAACTCGACTGAGGAAGAGCACCATTGGAGAAATGAAGCTGAGTTAAATTCGGTTGAAGTATGTCATGTCTTCACAACTCCCCAGTCATGGTATAGGGATCTGGTGCACTATTTACAGCAGGGATATCTACCCGAGCACTGGAACTCTAAACAAAGAAGGGCGCTCCGTCTGAAATCCGCACCCTATCAAATAATTGATGGGATTCTTTTCAGAAAAAATTATTATGGAGTCCTTCTTAGGTGTTTGGAAAAGGAAGATGCAAACAAAGTTGTCAAAGAATTGCATGATGGCCCCGCAGGTGGTCATTATTCAGGAGAGACGACATCACACAAGATACTGAGAGCTGGTTACTATTGGCCCACTTTGTTCCGAGATGCCCACACATACGCACGAAACTGTGACGTATGTCAAAGAAGCGCTGGGAAGTTACCGAAGGCCGCAGGCCCATTGCAGCCGGTCATCATCTCTGAGCCTTTCGAGCAATGGGGCATAGATGTTATCGGAGAAATAAATCCAAATTCTTCATTGCAACATCAATACATCCTAACGGCTACCGATTACTTCACCAGGTGGACGGAGGCCATCCTGTTGCGCAAGATCAATGAAGACGCAGTCATCAGCTTCTTGAAAGAAAACATCATAACCAGGTTTGGGGTTCCAATTTCCCTTGTTTTTGATAATGCTACTTATTTTTCATCTTGCAAGATAAATGAATTTGTTTATGAATGGGGAATTAAGTTGCATTATTCAGCCAATTACTACCCTCAGGGAAACGGATTAGCTGAATCCTCAAACAAGAATCTGATTCGAATCCTTAAGTAAACTGTGATAGAGAACCAGAGAAGTTGGCATGTGGCTCTCCCAAACGCCTTATGGGCAGATAGGGTAACCCCGAAGAATGCTTTAGGTGTCTCCCATTTCACTCTAGTCTATGGCAAGGAAGCCATACTTCCCCCAAACATCTTACTGCCATCCTTGCAATTGTCTCAAGCCTCTCGGGGTTCTGGCAGCCAAACCTTACAATCCAGGATCAACACCCTACTTCAACTGGAAGAAGCCCGACACAAAGCTAAAGATCGATTCCATCAACACCAGGACATAGTTAAGAGATGGTTCGATAAGAGGAAATCCGGCAAGAGGGACTTTGAAGTCGGGGATTTAGTCCTGAAATGGGACCATAATCATGAAGGCAAATGAATGCATACGAAATTTCAACATCTATGGGTGGGCCCGTACCAAATTTCTGCAAAATTAGGCCCATCCACTTATAAATTGACAAATCTCGAGGGAGAAGAAGTAGCCCTTCCTCTCAATGGCCTCGCTCTGAAACAATACTTCGCATAGTCTCCTCGAGACTTCCTGTACATAAATAAAGTTTTCTTTTTGCTTTCGCTTTTAGCTGTTTTATTTTTCGGCCATGTTGTTTCTCTCTTTGTTTTTTTTGAACTTTTACGACAAGTTTTGTTTTCTGAATACCCTTTTGGTTGAGTCCCCCATTGAAGATAGCTCTCTCAAAGAAAACTTGTAACCCATGAGTCTGGAACTCTGCTCAGTAAATCCGGTCTGTTGTGCTCTCGCTGAAATGTTCAAAAGGGGGGGAAGCCTATCCTGCTAGTCACACTAATCCTGTTTAATAGTAGAGACCTATGACTATCTTCACTACTATCGTTGGGCTCCACCCACTCTCACACTTTAAAGGCATCTCAAGAAGGTTACCTAAGTTGGACCCATGGAAAGTGGCTCCTCTCGAGGACATAGGGTATTGAGATGACTCCATGCTGCAGATTTAACAACCAAAATGGCCCACATTCAAGAGTCTGTTTTCCAGGGATTCTTGCCTCAATTAAAGCATGGCTGAGACAAAAGCAAAAGACATGTAGAATCAAGAAGGCTGTCCAAAAGGCCCAGCTCAAAATAGGCTCCTCTTCGTCCGTGAAGTTTGATCAAATCAATAAAATTTCTAACTCACACAAAAGGACATTATGGATTGAGGAGCCTAAATCAAAGATCATGTCCAAAAGAAAATATCCCTGGAAGGCTCAAATAGCTAAGCTGTCCAAAGTACAAGCATCCCAAAGGATGCCAGCAGCATGGGAATGAGGAACAAGAACAATAATGTCCACGATCAAGTGTTACAGATCCTGTGGAGTCCGGAAGCAGTAACAATCTGAAAGATGCCCCTCCTAAAATAAATATCATATGCTGGCCCTCTGAGAGTGGTAAAGATGTCTCGGTCGAAGCTCCCCTTTCCCCAATGGCTAGCATGGAAAACGCCTCCTTCCCCCCGCATGAGTCTAAAATGCTCAGCTGAGTAGTACACCCGAGGTGGATGTTGTTAATGAGGTTTCGGACCATGAAGAGGAATTTTTCAGAGATCTGTGTTCGCCAGCGACTCGCCATTGTTGTTGTAGCAACACCCCTCCCCAAAATTCTTGTACATGTTGGGGCCCCTCCTTTATTTTTGTAGAAAATTTGCCTGAGAAGCCATCCCAGCCGTCAGCTCTGTTTTCAACATAAATCTTATTTCCCTACTGAGCATCTTGCCATCAGTCCTTCCATGTTTTCCCCAGAGAGCCAAAAGAGAACTTAGATTTTTTCCCAACGTTTTGGAATAAGGCTATCTCCCCGAAACTGCGGGAGGCGAAATCCAACCTTCCGAAAGAAGAACTTAGTTTTTCTTTGTTAAAATCATAGACCGTGAGAAAGAAATACGGAAACCTTTGGTTTCTTCCCGAGACAGCGGGAGAACGTGGGAAAGACGCCCGAAAGACTTATAATTTTTCGAAAGGTGCGGAAGCCATTGGGCAATGACTCCCGAAACGGCGGAACCCTTCGCTCGAGCCTTCCGCAACCGCGGAAAGGTTCGAGCTTTCCTCCCGAAATGGCGGGACTCATTCGCCTTAGACTCCCCAAGAGGACTTGGATTTTTTGTTTGAAACTCTGCGGAAACCTTCGGGTTACCCTCCCGAGAACGGCGAAGGCCATTTACAAAAGCTCCCCGAAATAACGCAGAGAGATTCACGAGCTTCTTCCGAAACTGTGAAAGCGACTTAGAGTTTTGTTTCGATTGAAAGGTTGCGGAAGCCATTGGGCAATGCCTCCCGAAACGGCGGAGTCCTTCGCCCAAACCTTCCGAAACCGCGGAAAGGTTCCGGTTCTCTTCCCGAAATGGCGGGGCTCATTCGCCTTGCTCTCCCGAAAAGAACTTAGAATTTTTCGATTGGAAAGACTGCGGAAAGAGACTATGCCGCGGAAAGATTCCGGTTGTTCTTCCGAAACAACAGAAGCCTCTTACATAACTCTCCCGAAAGAAGACTTTGAACATTTTTGACCGTTCGCGGAGAGATTGGAGTTTTCCTTCCGAAACGGCGGGAACAGTTCGTGAAACCCTTCCGAAACTATGAAAAGAACTTAGGAATTTTTTTTGAAGAACTATCGCAGAAGCCTTCAGCCTTTTGCTCCCGAAACCGCGGAAGCCCTTCGGATGTTCCTTCCGAAACGGCGGAAGCCAATCGCCTAAATGCTCGGAAGGAGCTTTCGAAATCATTCCGGGAAAACTTTGTGGAAGAGACAGCCGAAGCGGAGACTTAGAAAAACTTCGAATTTTTATTTTTTTTTTGCGGAAGCCTTCGCAAATAACTTCCGAAACAGCGGAAGCTTTCGCAAAAGCCTCCCGAAAACACCGGGAGCATTCGCTACATCGTCCCGAAACCCCGCAAGACTTAGAAACTTCCGAAACGGCGGAAGCTTTCACAACTAGCTCCCGAAAGGGCGGAAGCCTTGATGTTAAAAGTCCGCAACGCGGGGGTCTTTTCGCGGAAGGCTTCGAGTTTCCTTTCCGCGATGCGCCCCGAAACGGCGGGAACTTTCGTTGAACCCTTCCGCAACGGCGGATACAATTCGCAATCTGGTCCCGCAAATGGCGGTCGCAAGAAAATCGAGGTATCTTGACATGACCGCGGCGGGCGGCGTATTTAAGCCACATTCTAATTGCGCCAACCACCAACCTTAATGCTCGCACGTGCCCGTTTTTGTTTAAATATACGGTAGGGGGTCAAACCAATGCACCATTGTTTTCGATTGGCCAACGACGTGGAACGCCGCGCAAATCGCTCCAGCTCACCTCGCTCATCCGCGCTCGCGGCCACCTCGTTCAAGCGATCCCCACGGTGCCAGGTAGGATTTTAACCTTGATTTTCACTTTTGAGTCGTCTTTGGTTTAAAAAAAAAAATGGGTTTTTGTGGGATTTTGACGGGCAAAACACCCGTCGAGGGCTATGTTTTGCCCGTCAGACGCAGTTAAATGGAATTCGTGTCTCGTCATAAAATAGGCATTGGTTTAAACATCGACATTACTTATTTTATTGAGTAGAGACGGTTGGTGCAGGCCGTTAATCTTGTCCGTTTTAACCCCCGGGCCGCGCACCTCATTGTGGGGAAAATTTGTCGAAGCCCCGGCCGAGAGCTCAAAGACGTAAAACCTCGGGCCCTTCCGTAAACCTCAGCCCCAACACGCCCTCTACCCAAGGAAAAAACTGGTCTCCGGTGCCATTGTCCCATTCAAAACCCGTGAACGTTCAAGCCGCGCGAGCCGAAACCCGAAGCCATGGCCGCCCTAGCACTTCCCGTCAGTATATCCTCGGGGCCGTCACCCTCGCTCGGACTAGAGTCTCCCATAGAACACCTCGGCGGGTGCCGCGCGTGACGATGGCATTCGAAGCCCTCACCGAGTCGAAAGTGCGAAAGGGGCTCCCTTGTCGTCACAAAGTCTTCCCAACCCGCGTCTCCCCGCCATTAACCTTTCGGACCGCAGCCATAACAAAAGACACCTCCTTCCGCAGGGCGGAACCAAAAACCAACGGCTTCCGCAATTCGCCTATCGAGCCGAAAACCAATGGCTTCCGCAACACAGCCTATCCCCTCAGGAGCATCCCAATCCCATCCTTTTAAGAGATTCAAGTGCTTCAATTTATGTTTCGTATTGAAATAGTAACAGCTTCATTGTATTTATCTTATTTGATATATTATCAAAACAATGATGCTTTCTGTTAAAACCTCACAGCATGTTGCTCAAAATCATGATGAATTGTATATGGATGCTATCAGGGATAAGTCAAGATGCCGAAAACCGGTAAGAAGAAGGCGAAGATGACAGAAAAGAAACCTGCCCCTCCCAAAACTGAAGCTTCACTCCAAGACACGAGGTGCACCACTGGTGTCCCTCCAGAAATCAGATGGGATGACATCTATAGAATGATCAGGGACCAAGAAATCCCAGATATGTTGCTGGAGGAAGCACCAATTTATTTGAATATCAAAGCCTCAGGCATAACCAGAGCTGCCACCCACCCTGAGCTATTCCCCTGTGCCGAGGTGATCGAATGGATACTCCAGCATGCCGATGCTGAAGGCAGAGTAATAAATGACAGCGGTAAAGTGGCCATTGCCTCTTTTCAACCCACGTATCTTGCGGCAGCCTACAAGTTTCCCCGGGTCCAACAAGCTCTGACTGATGAATGGCTGAGTCAAATGAACAATGTCGAGATGGCCAAGAAGCTACTAATAGCAGGCAAACATTTGAGGAAGAAAGGGAGTGAGGAGTATGACGTACAGAATCTAAGAGCCCCTTTTAGATTGATTGCCCTGATGCTGTGCAGGATCTTCGGCATGCCCGATGGCACAGTATACAAGATTCAGTGGGTCCCTATCATCCACTATGTGGCTTTTAAGGGGACTGTATTCGACTGGGCCACTCTCCTGTCAGATAGTCTGTCCTCAATGATAGTAGCTGCGAGAGAAGGACTAGCCTTGAAAAAGGCTGAATTCTTCATGTCTTCCTATCTGATAGATTGTATCTTGGCCAAGATAGAATTCCCCAAATTGGGCTGCACATGGGATAAGGCCACCATGCCCGTCTATATTGCTTACAAGTTGTTGTGGGCTCAGAATTACAAGCCCAGCTACAAACTAATCTGTGAGGGGTTCATCATGCCCCTATACGAGAAAATGTTCAAGGAAGAACCAAATTGCCTGTCAGAAAATGCTTTGGAAGTCCTTGAGGAGTATGGGGACTTTTACTTTTCAGAACAAGGTACCTACCTGAGAATGTTTGGAGGGACTAAGCCCCCATACATATTGCCGCAGTATGCCACAGACTATGTGGTGCTCAATGAAGCAGTAAGACAACTCTTCTTGGATGGGATTGGAGCATTGCTCCACAAGCAACACAAGGATTCCTTTCCCCCTCTACCTTTCTGCATCGGCGCTTACAAGTTTTCAGGGGTTGCCTCGGCCAACGAATTTGTTCAAGAGTTGAAGGCCTTCCACTTCGGTGAGGTCATCTTCCACAGGAACGACAGAAGGGGTAAAGTGGCCAAGCATTGCAAGGACATCTACGCTCATTTTGAATACTCGCACTACCCTGATACCGAGGAAGAAGCATTCAGAGGCATCAGCAACATGACTGAGCTACGGATCTGTCACCAAGGTACTGGAGCAAGCTCTAGCTCAACCAAGGCCCCGAAGACCAGCCAGCAAAAGGAGAAAGAAGCTGAAGATGCCCGAGCTCAAGAGGAGCTCAGATTAAGAGAAGAGGCAAGAGTGCTCCAAGAAGCTGAAAGTGCCAGATTGCAGCGGGAAGTGGAAGAAGCCAGGTGGAAGCAAGAAGCTGAAGCAGCAAGATTACAGCAGGAAGCTGAGGTGGCAAGGATGCAAGAAGAGGCGAAAAGGGAAAGCCGACGCAAAGAAGCTGAACAAGCTGAAGCAGAAAGGAAGGCAGAAGAGGAGCGAAAAGCGGAGGAGGATACCCAAGCAGGTGGGTCCGGTGTCCAAGACATGGAGATAGACACCTCTCAAGCAGGTGGCTCTTGTACCCAAAAGGAAGGAGTAGACCCTGCTCAGGAAGTCCGGACCCCACCTATGGAAGAGGACATAGACATCATAAACCGGCCAATTGTCCCGTACACTCCATCAGGAAAGCGTACGGTGTCCAAATGGAATGGGTTTGTATATGATAAGAAAATAAAAGCAATGGTCCTCCAATCAGAAGAGAGGATTAAAAGTCCCTTCCATGAAGACATTGTTACTCACCGGGAGGTCACCGTCATGCAGAACACGGATCAAGATCCCATTGCTATGGCATCCGCAGTTATAGCGACAGCAAAGGCATCATTTGCCAATGTAGACGTTATAGTTAAAGAAAATATATTGACAAAGAAGAGAGCACGCACGCTGCAACAAAATGTGGCTAATGAACAAGCCCAAACTGATCTGGCAATAAACAAGTATAATTGCTTGTACGCTGAGCATAAGGAGCTGTCGAACAAGTACAGCCAGCTGGAGGAGGAAAAAGACCAGCTATCACTTCAAATGATGATTGTGGAAGCAGAGAAGAATGGTGCAGAAGAAAAGGCATCTCTGCTAGAAGCAGACAAGCAAGCATTAGCTGAGCGTTTAGAGCAAGCAGAGAGCAGAACCATGGACCTATCTCCCTTCCATGAGCTGTCATGTAGTATCCTGCAGCAAGTGTATGGCTCCCAAGAGCTAATCACTGATGAGGTGTGCAAACTCAAGGCCATAGTGGTTAGGCTAAAAGAGATTAATGCGGAAGCCCACAGGCTCAAAGCAAAGAACACCCGCGTTAAGGCCAATATCATAAGCCAGATGGCATGGAGAGAAGGAAAAGGGGGTTTTCCTGCACATCTCCCATTTAAATCTGTGGATAGTCTTAATGAAGACATAGCACTGTTGGAGTTCGACAGAAACTGCGCCAGTAAGCTGATGGCCAGTGTGCAAAGAACAACAGGTAGAATTAGCAGTCTCTACCAGAGGCTCCAAGAGGCACATGCCAAATGTACATTGAGTTTCCCTCAGACCCTAGAGGACTTTCCGGAAAAGGAGCAGCGATCGTCTCAGCTAAAGGAAGAGCTAGGCGTTCAAATGGAGTATGTGAAAAGGATTGATGTCCTGGCCATTGATGACCTCCAGCATTATATTGGTTCATCATCACTCCACAACCATCTGCTGAAGGAAGTACATCAAGCAGCAGTAGCAGAGGTCCAAAACATTAAAGCAGAGCTCGAGAAGAATGTGACTTCTCATAAAATCTTGTTCCCTGCTGCAGCAAACATAGTCGTAAGGGACACAGGTATGTGGTACAGTTACATAGCAGAGGAGGACAAGAAAGCTGCAGCAGCAGCAGGAGCATCAGCAGGCCCAGGATCCTCTCTCCCAGTAGCCACTCCAGCTGTAGGTTCGAGGCCCTCTTTCCCAGCAGTCATTCCAGAAGCTCCAGCTAGACCAATCCATCCTTCCCAGGCACAATCAACAACCTCAATTCCCCAGCTGAGGCTCACGCGCAGGAGTAAAAGAGGCTGAATTCAATAAGTAAATCTCTTCAGCCAGACACGTGCCCAGTAGGGAAAGCTTTGATGTTAGCCAATTTTCTGTTATGTATATTTTGAATATGTAAGGCGTAAGCCATGGGACAGTTGTCCCTAATTTTTGTCAAAATATTTTTTGTAAAGGAAGTGGCCATTTTTGGTGGTCGATTATAGTGGAAATTCCTGTAAATGACAGGTGGAGAATGCTAGGTGTCAACCCAAAGGGCAGATTTGTAGCTATAAATAGCATCTAGGAAAGATTAGAAGGGACTTTTGGCAGGGAATGAAATTTTGGCAAACGATATGAGCTATCTTGTATCGGGTCTGTAAAATTGAATTTTCTAATAGAAGCCACGGGAGATGGACGTTTTGCTTGGGATGTTGGATTGCTCTATATTGGACTATTCTAATGACTACAGTTCTGTAATGTGAGATTATTCTTGACATCTGAATTATTTCTTTGCATTAATGATTTTGCTCCCCTCTGTGCATGCGTTCTCTCTATTTTGTGAACAATGAAATGTATTGCTGTAGATTTCTTTGTCTAGATCGAATGGCTAACTGTTCTTTCTTCAGGATAATTCACGTGGCTCATTGTTCATGACTTTAAATTGCTCCTTGCAGGGATCTTTAAGTTTAATTCCAGTTTTGTTACATCTAGATCTGTTTCTTTATTCTTGTTACATAGATTAAATAATTTTGCTTTCTTCTATTTATGAGCAATAGATGCATTCTTTAAGTTTCTTTTCAGATCTGTTTCTTTATTTGCTTTCTTCTGTTTATGAGCAATAGATGCGTTCCATATTGAATGAGAAGCTATCTTCTCAATATCTTTATCTTGCTGTAGCTTTGATTGTGAGAAATAATAGTTATCTATTCTTTGTTTACGATACTTGTTACAGCTGATTGCTCCTCCCTTTAGCGTGTTCCCTACAGGGATAGATAGATTTATTCCAGTTTTTTAGGCTTAGATCTGTTTTAATTGCATTTAGATTAAGTATAATTTAGGCACTTGCATCTCATATAAAAGACATAAAAAACCCAAAAGAAAGGTGGATCGGGCCATAACCGGTAGAATCGGATTTAAACTCCAAATCCACGGTTGCCGGAACCGCTAACCGGACGGATTCCCTACACCAAACGGGAGATAGTCTAATTGGGACCATCTCTCGGGGAGAATCCCCTTCTGATTGATGCCACGATATCCGAGGCATCAACATAACCCAAGCAAGTGAGGACTGGTGGTCCTAATTATGGTAATGCAGGAATGCATAGTACTCATGAAACAATGCAAGGTAGCATTGAGTAGATGTGCATTAAGATATTTTATAGATCTTGTGATGCATTGTATGAATGCATAGTGTTAATACGCAGAGCATGCTCTATCTTATTTATATCATTGCAGATTGCTTGAGTATGATTAGGGCCTACATGACGCACATCGGAAAGGGGGTGCACATCTTTTCTGGTGCTGGGTCATGGTAGGGTTTTCAACATTGACAACACCCTAAGGGAATGGACGCATTCCTGGTGTTTCAATACTTGATAGTGAATGATATGAAATATGATTACAATTTTTGGGCAGTAATACTGATGAGCCTGCTTATCCTTCTTGTGCTAACAGCTTACACAAATGCAACTTGGTGTTGCACGTAAGGGGCAAAGTGAAGAAGGGTGCTCAAAGAGGACTGTATGGGCAGTGGTAACCTTTCTACGCTCACACTAAAGGACACTAGAAGGGATGGATAGGCCCGAGGAGCTGTGTTGCAAAAAAGGGGTATCATCCATGTGTAGTGTGAGTGGGTATTGTGGGGCCATGCTAGCCTGCAGTCAAGTGAGTCACCTATGGAGTTCATGGAGGGAACCGTTGGTTGCACAAGAGAAGGAGCCACGTAATCATATTATGTTGTTCATATTGCCTGATAAACCCAGTCGATGTACTGGCTTGGAAATGGTTGTTGTATGCCTGATAAACCCAGTCGGCGTACTGGCTTGGCATTGGTTATTTGGGAGTTGTGACGAATGGTTGTTGTATGCCTGATAAACCCAGTCGGCGTACTGGCTTGGCATTGGTTATTTGGGAGTTGTGACGAATGGTTGTTGTATGCCTGATAAACCCAGTCAGCGTACTGGCTTGGCATTGGTTATTTGGGAGTTGTGACGAATGGTTGTTGTATGCCTGATAAACCCAGTCGGCGTACTGGCTTGGCATTGGTTATTTGGGAGTTGTGACGAATGGTTGTTGTATGCCTGATAAACCCAATCGGCGTACTGGCTTGGCATTGGTTATTTGGGAGTTGTGACGAATGGTTGCTGGATGCCTGATAAACCCAGTCGGTGTACTGGCTTGGCATCGGTTACTTGCATTATGTGGAAGTATTGGTGAGAAGATGTTATTTCCTGACAAACCCAGTCGGATAACTGGCTTGGAAATGGTTATTGTATGCTTGATAAACCCAGTCGGCGTACTGGCTTAGCATACTGGTTTTGAAATGCTTGATAAACCCAGTCGGCGTACTGGCTTAGCATACTGGTTTTGAAATGCTTGATAAACCCAGTCGGCGTACTGGCTTAGCATACTGGTTTTGAAATGCTTGATAAACCCAGTCGGCGTACTGGCTTAGCATACTGGTTTGGAAATGCTTGATAAACCCAGTCGGCGTACTGGCTTAGCATACTGGTTTTGAAATGCTTGATAAACCCAGTCGGCGTACTGGCTTAGCATACTGGTTTTGAAATGCTTGATAAACCCAGTCGGCGTACTGGCTTAGCATACTGGTTTTGAAATGCTTGACAAACCCAGTCGGCGTACTGGCTTAGCATACTGATTTTTGGAATGCCTGATAAACCCAGTCGACGCACTGGCTTAGCATTGCCTATTCGGATGATGTTGTGGAGCAGCATGTGTGCTGGCCAAGCATCCACCCCACAGGTGATCCAAGGCTTGTAAAGCAGAGAAGGAAACCTGTGGAGTAGCGAGGAAACGCAAAATACAGATAAGTATTCATTTTCATTTAATTCTTGTTGGAATAATGAAGATTTCAGGAACGAATCTTATTGCAACCAAACTAATACATTGTTGTTTCTTTGTTGGAAACCTTGGCCATTACAGGAAACAAGGACCCTGAAAGAGCTATAAATTCTTGGTAGAGCCAGAGAGTAACTGGTTGGAAGCTATGAAATTCTTGGCAAATTCAGAGAATAGTTGGTGGGAACATTAACCACTCGATGTTGTGGAGCAGCCGGCGTGCTGGCCAAACATTCCCTTAAACAATTGATAGAACCAGTCAGCATACTGGCCTGGCATTGCCTGTTCGAATGGTTGTGGAGTAGCCTGCGTGCTGGCCCAACATTCATTGTGGTATCCACGGGAAATCCAGTGCTTGGAAAGCGAAAAAGGATCCTGTGGGATAAAGTGAAGACATCCAATAAAGGTATTGCTGGAAGCAAATACTATGAAAGCACCCGGAGGATGCATGTGGACATATGACTGTCCTAAAAGAGCTCAATGTGAGTAGTAATGAAAGATGGTGCTAATGGAACTGTGTGGGTCCTAGCAGCCAAAGGCTTTGTAAGCGACAATGGGGAAGGGTTCCCTGGTTGAAATCTATATGCAGACCTTAGACACTAAGTCTCATAGCCAAGAAAGGAAAGTCAAAGCATTCACATTGAAGTGAAAGAGACTAAGGAGCATGAAACCACAGCGATGGTGTAGCTCCATAATATAACAAGACTAAGAGGGAGAAACCCCTACTCTTCTCTTTCCTTTTGATTGACGCATTTATAAAACAAAAGATTGTTGAGTGCATATCATGGCTGAAAATAGATTGTGTTTAATTGCTTGAGATGAATTGTGAATGCTCAAATAGTAAATTTCCTATGAAAGGATGAACATGAATGAGTTCATGTGTATGTTGGGGAAAGCATGAAAAAAATATGGGAGTCCCATGAAAAAAGCATAGACATTCCATGTCAATTGGGAAAATAATTGACTAATCTTAATGTTTATGTTATGCTTGTCCTAACAAAGAATTCCCATGATGAATTTCACAGGTAAGAAAGTGAAACAATTGGTTGCAACCGGCACAGAAAGGTGTTGCTAGTAAGCAAAGCGTGTTCAGTTGTGCCCACTGACCATGGCAGCAGACCGAGGGCTATTAGAGTTGGTTGAAAGTCTTCTTCAAACAATTGCCAAGACCCAAGAAAATCTTGGGGAGATGCTCAAGCTACAGAGGAAACAGAATGAGATAAACCATGAGGCTTTGCGGGACTCTATTCGTCTGCAAAAAGAGGTAAAAAGCATCCTGGGAGCAATGAGCAAGGGAAAGGAAAGTGGATCAATGAAGAAGCATTCATCCAACTGTCCGAGTAAGAAACGTTCCAGGTGGGAAGACTCAAAGGAAATGGATCGGGAAAAGGTAAAGACGCCAATGAAATGTTGGGGGTGTGGAGGAAATCATTGCCTCCGTGACTGCCCAACAAGAGAATGTCAAGAGGGAAGAAACCGTAAATTCTCCAAGTTCGTAGACCAATTGGAAGGAAAAGAAGAAGAAGGAATTGTTTTGGAACAATGTCCTCATGCAGAGCTAGAAGGTCCTAGCCAGCAAAAGCAGCTTGTAAAGACCAACGGACTTAGTCCTGAAAGACCCAAGTAAAGGGTGAAATGCAGAGCAAACCTACCACATTTTGTGAATTTTGGACATATGTAAGTGGGTATCTATTTTCTGAAGTGTTGGAACACCGAGGACGGTGTTATTCCAAGGGGAGGGGAATGTAACGTCCCCAGCTTAACCCCATTGCATTTATATTGTAAATGATGTAAATATTGTTATTTAGTCATGGTGAGGAGCTCAAGGCCAAGGCCTCGCCATTGATTAATCGTTCTATGTATCGACAATTAGAATAGATGCATCGAGTTCTTGTGCTAGCGGTGCAGTATGTAACATCGGAAATCATGTAAATATGCAATTTGAATGAAAAACCCACAACCAGCTACGCTATGCAACAAAAGAGATGGGGGCACGATCTTTACAAGGAATAGGGGGGGGGAAATAACCCAAACCCTTGAAACATGGTGTTAAGCCATTTCATTGAGGAAACCCATGAACTCTCAACTACCCATTTGGTCTCATGCACCCAATCATTTAATTCTCCCAATAAATTGGTTAAGGCAGTAAATGCCTTGGAAATGATGAGGTATGGGCAAGCCATTTTCGTGCATGGGCAAGCCATCAACCTAAAAATTCGTGTTTTTGCTTGTTGGACAAGAAAACACCCACGAAATGGTGCCCAAATCCATGGGGAATGGGCAGTCTTCTCTCACCCACGCAGTTGGAGCTAGCTGGGTCTTTCCCTACACGTTTTTCATCCAAATCCTGCATTTCTCCATGCCTGGGAGTTCGTTTTTGCATATGCAGTAGCTTGGGAGAGGAGAGCCACGTTTTGGGGACTGTATGGAGGTCGTTTTTGCCCCCAAATGTCCAAGGACGTTTTTATAAAAACGGATTGGCTTTCCAGGGTTGTTCCCCAACTTCCCATTTCGTTTTTATGGGTTCCCACGTTTTTCTGAGATAGTTGAAACCCCATCTCATGCATCCCACTGTGGAAATCGTTTTCCTCACACCCAGTAATTGTGGTTTTGTTGTTCAGTGCATCCCGTTTTGGATTTGAACCTGTGAGCAGGAGCTTCAAGAGTGGGAGAGGACAGATTTGGCTTGATGAGCCCAATGGTGTACCCATAGCTCCATGGTTGAGCCACTAGCCTAGTAATTCACCTCCGCCCAACCTCTTAGCAGCCTGAGAAACCCAACTGCTAGTTGGCTTGGTTGATTCTGGCATATCTCTGGCTATATGAAAGCCTGTTTCCCCTTTTCCTTGTGGAGATCGTGCCCAGCTCGGGGGGTGGCAGTGGTGCTGAGAGATTAAGGAGCACACTGGCCTACGGTTGGGTGGAACGTTGCAGAAGTGTAGCTGGTTGCTTGGGATCACTTCATTAAGATAAGTATCCTCTTGTGCTATCTTTCAATGGTTTAATGGATGAATAGTTTGAATGTATGATGGACATGTTAATGAATTTACTTCCGCTGTGTATTCAAATGTTTATTCAATTGCATATGTTCATCTTCTTCTTATTTGAATGCTTAATGACTGATTTATGGGGCTAGACGCCCGGTTTAACCTCACGATCCTCTCCATCTAGCTGGTAGGATGGGAGGGGACGTGACATGGAATCAGAAGTAATATTGTTGAAGAGGAGGAACTAGGAAAAAAAAAAGGAAAAAAAAAAGTGCATTTTGAGAAAACTATGACTAGGGAAAAAAAAGGAACCTTAGAGGAGAGTGAGGAGTTTATCAAATTATTGAAACCATCCTTTGAAGACAAGTGGAGGCAACTAATGCAAGGGTTCGAATTGTTGGTTAGTCAACTTGAAAGCAACTTGGAAAAAAGAATGAGCAATGGTTTTGTTTTCAAGGAAAAGAAGGAAATGGATGAAATAATTGCCAAGGAGGAACCTCATGTAATGGTGGAACATGAGGTACATGTTGATATGAAAGTGCTTAAATATGCTACACTCAAACAAGAATAAGAACAAGCACTTGTCTCTGTTCAGATGGATTATGCGGTGCCTCATGGGGAGAGCTGCAACGCCTTGGAGGAGGCACATGATCTCACAATAGTTGGACCAGCCAATTATGGAGAAGATGAATTAAATATTTCGATGGGTAAGATTTGTAAATATTTAAATTTGGTTCATAATTCCTCACCCCATACTTCTTTTTCAGCCACACCAATTGGGGATGAAAATTGGGTGAAAGGTTTTTTTCTAATGGTGCCACATAAGGGGTATGAAACTCCTACCTCTTGTTTTGATGATGACATGAATAGAGAACCTCATTATTTACATTTGAAGCAACAAATTGTTTTACCTTATGATGATACATATCTTCCTGGATGCACTTATGATGTGCACTTGAGTCACTTGAAGACTCATGATTTTTCTTGCTCCTTGAGTAGTTCAATTGATGTTGGAGGAACTTCATTCACTTCTTGGATGAAAGAATACATGGTTGAATATTTTGATGCATATAAAATCCTTTTGGAGCAGCATGATAGGACATGGGATCCTCACCTATGTTATTGGAGCAGATTTGATTGGTTACTTGATGCTTGTATGCACTTGGAAAATGGTGGTCTACTTGCTTGGAGGTATACGCACTTTCATGATTCTTTGATGAAGCATATTCTTGATGTTCATTTTCATTATGTTGTTATGTACTTTGATGATATATATTTTGTATTCATGATGTTTGGAAGAATGCATACAAGAAAATGGGATCCGGGAACTATGAATTGGAGAGCACTTCTAATTGTTGGAGTGCAATACAAGCAATGGGACCCTAGGATAATTCTTAGTCTCGTTGGTTTCAATTTTTTGGGGAAAAAAAAAGTATGGGAGATGGATTTCCCACTTAATAAAGTGATTTTTATCAAAGTAGTGCAGCAACAAGAATGGTGGTTCCTCTCTAAAATCTTCATGGAAACTCAAAGACTTAAGGTTGGGCAATTCAATGGCAACTTCAGAGAATTATACAGAATGCAGGTTCTTCAACACCCATGTTTAAAATTGCTTGAGGACAAGCAATATTGGGAAGGGAGGATTTTTCATGTACCAAATTTAGCATTGAGTCACAATGGCCTAATCACATTGGCCATATTCATTAGAGTTTGTCAAATTGATGTTAAGGGTCAAATAATTGCGAAGGAGGAAAATTACTAGTTTCCTAGGTTTGGGGTGGAAGCTTTGAGATTTGGAATAAGGGGGATAACAAATGATGTTTGAACATTAGAATGGCATAAATATTTAATAAAGGAGCTAAATAAATATATACAAGTGAAAATCAAAGTGGCATTTGATCATGAAGACACATGGAGGAAGTGGGACCCACATATGGATAGATTTTCCCACTACACTAGGCATCATTCTCTCATCAATTCGAATTAAAGGTGAATGGTAACATACTTGGGGGAGTTCAAAAGGTATTATTCATGGCATGAATCATCCAAGGTCTAAATATAGATGAATATTAACTCCCATGGAAGAGGAAGAGGCAATTTGGAGCTAGTGAGACACTTGGGCTAGATTCCCTAGCTCTATGACAACAATGATGAAGATGCTATGACACCTATGACACAAATCAGACCTGAAGGCTGACATATGACATATATGACATGTCAGGGCTAAAATTAGACTCCAATAGGGTGCTCAAGGGTGTTAGGGAATCTAATATGCTTCCGCATGTGATTTGGTGGAAGTGGGAGACTAGGAATTGTTGTACAAGTGGCGTTCTTTGGAATCTCTTTCCAACTTGAGTTGGCACGAGTCTCTTGGAAGGAATTCGACCCATGGAGGACATTAGAACTTTATAAATTTCAATATCAAATATTGAAACCATCTTTTGATCATTTGTATAATTTGCAATTGCATTTGTGAAGAGGGAGAGCTAGTGGATGACTAGTTGCTTGCCTTAGCCAATTTCGAGGGTGAAAGATTCCCATCCAAGTTGGTAATTGGAAAGGCCATTCAGACCTTTCATTTGGAGTTTTAATGGAGTCTTTATTTGCAGGTGTAAGCTACAGGACAGCTCATGGTTTCTTCTATTGCAGCTCACTCATTCAACCATTTCCAGTTTTGATGGCATATTCTTGACCCTTGAGGGAGGGCGTTTTTGGTGAGATATTGTACTCTTTGGTGGAGCTTCTAATGCCCCATTTCTTTTGTAATATGAATTAAATACTCTTTTATTCATATCCAAAAAGTTTCAGGTCGAAATTCCAAGTAGAAATGTGTAAATCTCATTTTTAATGGAAGAACAATGTCATTTCCCCACTACCTTGTTGTGAACCAATGTAATGCTGATGATTTCGAATGAATGGATGATTCTCTGGTAAATTTGTGAATAATATACTGCTATGGATGTATTTTAAAAGTTTCATGTATTTTACTTGAGCATTTGAAGTGTTTTTACTCAGTTTAATTGCATTGGGAGAAGAAATAATGTCATTTCCCCAAGGGTCAAATGGGTGATTTTTGCAACTGAATGGGAGAGGGTTGGAACATATATAATAATCAATTAATGGTGTAAATGATACATTAATAACATCCTTAATACATTCCCTACCTCTTTTAATAAATTTGAGTGGGTTTGGAGGCATTTGAGAAGCCATTTTCAGTACTTATCCTAGGGGGATTTGAACCCCAAATTACTAGTAAAATTGCATACTTGGTCCAGAATCTTAAGAGAGTTTGAAGAGGTATTTTGGTGGCCATATATCATCCATAAACATCATATTCAAGTACTAATATCATTCATACACCTTCCTTGAAGATTTGAAGGCATTTGGAGTCAATTTGAGACCTAGAGACCAATACTAGTCAAAGGGAAATCACTAGCAAAGTTACCTACATTGGTCGGAATTGAAAGAGGATTTGCAGAAGCATTTTTAAGGTCCAGATGAATCCTTGAAACACATATTTATGTTCTAATATCATTCATATACCTTCTCAGAAGATTTGGGATCAGTTGGGGCAAATTTGGAACCTAGGCATCAAAACTAGTCAAAGGTCGAAATTGGGGAAAAAGTGGAAAATTGGGCATTTTAATAAAATTCCTAACAAGAGACATTACAGGTACACCATAGTCATGTATCCACACAATGCACATTAACATATATGTAACCACACATATGCATGCATAATCGACAAGATCTGCATAATATTTTAATGTACATTCACTTAATGCACCCAATGTACTACAACATTGATCTAAAACATTGTTGCACCTACACAGGTTTCTTCCATGGTAAGTTGGGCATATTATTCAATGATTCAACACAATACCCAGCCATCTCCCTAATTACTTGGTTAACTATATGGGTGCCTTCTTCTTCATCCAAACACAACACATCAAGAGTCCTCTCACTCCTTGGTTGTTGGCAAAGACATTTCATCCCAAATTAACATCAATAGGGAGTTCATGCGATACTTATTGAGAATTGCAGGCTTCACAACCCAACATTCTCATGGTTTCAAAAAATCACACATAGCATGCTCTTATTTCCTATGGATGCATTCAAAAATTTTAAACAATCACATGGTATAATGCCCATTTTTTTACTACCACATACACCATCATACCATGTGGGATGCCATTCACATAAATGCATTCACTATTACATGCATACCATTTACGGTGATAAAAACATGGTTAAAGGATTATTACCCATCATTTCTCAACATTTGTACCATCATAAGAAATAGACATTACCTGCATGGCTGCCATCAACATACCATATGATGTTACCTGATCAATTGGCCTCTTACCAAGGACTACACAGTCCTTCCACCAACTTCTTGATCATGGATTTGTGCTCCAGCCTTTCTTCACAAGGATGCTGGTCACATACAATATCATCATCATCCTCATCTTCAACCATGCTTCTATTATCTTGGTAAAATGAAGAACCACCAGAAACAACACTTTCATCATTTTTCCCAAGCAAAGTGTAAGCAAGGCATCTCAAAAATATTTTCTACATATCTTTGTTAGGTGTGCATTCAAATCATAATGCAATGTGCTTCATTAACAACCTATGCCAATATGCAATACCACATGCAAGCACAAACAAGTTCACATGCACTATGTCTTATCTCTTACTATGCATACACATTTCATCTATCTAATCGATTGCATTTTTCAACATTCCTATGCTATGATATCATATATATATAATTCAGAAAAGTAATATGACAACAAGAGAAGAGTTGAGGAATCCTCTCCCTCCGATTCTCCATCCTAGTATGGTCCAATTCATGGCATCTCTATGCCTATAACTCATGCTTTGGACCAAACAACTCCAGTGCTGCAACTTGGGCTTTGATACCATTTTTCACGTTCCTAGTCACCTTGGTGTCCTTCAGAGGCAATGGGAGACAACCCTTAGAAAAAATGTCTGGCCTTGGTTCTTTGATTCGTTCAACCATTTCATATGCATTGTCGAGAAGTCAATCGAACCGTTCAAGCCATCTGCATATAGAAGAACCATTATTATATCTAGGAGAACTTAGTTGTTTTCTCAATTCCTGTACCATAGCTTTTAGAGATGTCAACTATTCCTTACTAGTAAGGTCAATATTGTTCAGCTCAAATATCATCTTGATTGTGATGCTAATCTAATCAATCTATACGATAAACCACCATTTCTTGAAAGACCAACTAAACCCATCCCCGCCGTCGCATGACTCTTCTCCGTCGCCTCAGACATCTCCTCCTTCGCGCGTAGTGCTGATGACACAGAAAGGGTCGAATTCTGGTTTAATACCGTAGTCATTTCCTCCACAACATCCAGCGGGGCCACCATATTCTCCTTTGTAGCAACACGCAACGCAGACACATGCTCCTCGACTGACATCTTCTCCACAGGTTGCGCCAGACATATCGGATTAAAGGCCACCCAAAACTTTAAATGATTTTCGATATCTGAAATCAATTTGGTCATATTCTTGCTCATTCGATGTCATATCTTAAAGATGTTGCATCTACCAAACTCCATTTTAAAAACAAAGTACGAAATATCAATATTATTCTTCTTACTCGTAGATATATACACCTAATTTCTTGTAATCTTCCAAACGTAAGGTAATTATGAGACTGGAGTTGTTCAAGATTTTGAGGGAGCAACATGGAGACGACTTCGAAAGCTTCGTATTCCAGAAAGTTGTTCCCTTGGAGACATTGCAGCAGATCATAGTCTTGGAATCGATACAGAGAGCACCAGAGAGCATCTATGGGAAAATATGGATGCCATTGTACATATTGCAGCAAGCACAGTGCTTGATGACGAGTTTGTTTTTTTCCTCCTACCTACATATTTACTCATTTGATTACTACACAAATGTGCTTAGAAAGCCAAACTTCAATGATTCAAACACTTTTGCAAAATGTAGGTATGATATTTCTTTGTCAACACAAAGGGAGCTCAGAATATTGTGGAATTCTCCAAATGATGCCAAAAACTTCAAATCCTCCTGCACGTCTCTACTGGTAAGTTGACAAATTCAGATCCGTCATGAAACTTCTATCATGGCTTTATTAATTAGTAAAGCAAGTGCTACTTGTTAGATTTATAAATAGAATATATACTAATGAAATAATTTACATATGTATATGAATATCATTCTTGATCATTACTAACTAATCTTTCTGTAATGCACAAAGCTTACGTTGTCAGAAATGGAAGCAGAAGGATAAAAGAGAGCTCTGTGAAGATGGCGGAAGCTATAATGGCCACCAATGGACTTGTCAACGAAATATTTCCACGTCTCAACTTAGATATTGAAGCAAAATTTAGTTTAATAGATAAAACAATAGAAAAGTTACATATGGACTCGTTAACTACTGAAACTTTGAGGTGGACTCCCAAGGAAGCATTGGATCTTTACCCTCTCATCTTTGATATAGTCCACATACCTCAACAATTCCAAAAATTTATGGACATGTTCTTCCATATATTTCTATCCCAACTTGAGTTCATTGAATTCTTTCCTCTTACTATCATAATACCTAGCAGAAAGATATTTTTTTCCTTGAAATACTTCTTAAATCGCTCCCAGTTGATCCTCCTTTCACTGATCCCTTTTACTTGCAAGAGGTGTTCCCACCAAATTGAAGCTTTGCCATTTAAATTATAAATTGCAATTCTGGCCTTTTCATTTCCTAAGTAATCATGAATCCTGAAATATTTCTTCATTCCAAGAAGCCATGCCTCTTCCTCTTGGCCAGTCTTATCTTCTCCATCAAATGTGGGAGGCCTTGCCTTCCTGAATTCTCCTTATGGAATTCCTTTGAATTTCTTTCTTCCTTCAAGTTTGCTAGAAGTATGTCTTGGAATTCTCCTAGAACCTATGGATTCACAAGACCTGCTGGAAGAATATCTTGAGGAGGGTGTTCTATGCTTTTTGCTCACATGACTCCTTCTTGGGCTTGGATTCCTTCTCCTAGAACAACCTCTAGAGTGACTCTCTGCATCTCTTTCCTCTTTGCCTACATTGCTTGGGTCGGAACCAAGGTTTATCCTCTTCTACATATCAGTGAGGCTCTACAAAATATCATCATTGAGATGGTTTTGTTCCTCTTGAACCTTCATCAATCTTTCATTGAATCTTACCATGGTCTCAACCAAATTCTGAGGAGTTATTTTCTCACTTCTCCCATTGGACTCAGTTTCAACATTCTCTTCTTGCACATTTTCTCCTAGCACATCTTCATCATGCTCATAAAGATCCTGAGCATCATTCGTGGTCACCATTTTCCTTTGGATACCCCTTTCCTTGTATATTGCCTCTGTTATAACTATTCAAATCTTATCAGTTGCAGTACTGTTTTGACAAAAATGTTGTCAATATTGGTAATTTCTGGAATTGCATGAATGGGAAAAAGAGAAGAAGGCATAATAGCTCTGAGAATTATTCCATGAGTTTACTTCTGTTAAATATTGATGTTTTATGTTTCTATATGCATTCCTAAGATGTCTAATAAATATTTTCATAATGCACAGTGTTTACTCTGAAATGCCAACTTAAGTCGCTTGTAGAAGAAAATATAGAAAGAATCATGAAAACTTTTCTACTGGACGAGGTTAGTCCATATAACAAGGAACACTCGGGAAATTTCGGATCCCTGTTCCAATGCACCAGTCAACTTCTATAAAAATATGGGTTTGACTAATTTTAACTTTCCACTTTTTCCAAAATTTCAAAATTTTGGCCAAAAATGGCTATCTTCCAAATTGTGCATTTCTGGAAAATCTTTGTCTAACAGAAAATGTCTCTATTAATGAGAATAAGAGATGTGGAGTTCAGTATATTTCTTGGATCCTACATCCAGGGTCACCTTCATCCACTGCAAGCATTTCAAAATCCTCAAAAAGTGGCCCGAAATAGTTCTTTTTGGCCTTCTCGCTCACCCCGATTCCACATCCTTTGGAGTTTGGATCCAAGATTCCAAAATTAACACTGTCCCTGCTCGATGGATGCTCCATATCGATTTTATCTCAATCCGACCTCTTACCAAGCTTCGGGACACCGATTTGTCAAAGCCATTAATTTCAATTTTATGCCAAATTGGAGCATAATGGGCACGGGACCCTCTCTGGTTCTTTCATGGCCTTCGTTAATGGCCTCAAAACACCACAGGACTCATCCAATTCTGATTCTACATGCTCCTACTATCCAAAAATCGAGTTTTAGGCTCTATACTTTTATTTCTTAACCCGCAATCCGCAACTTCCACAATCCGCAATGCGGGAGTTGGAAATGTGGAACACCAAATTTTTACTTCGGAAGATGTCACTTCCTCAACTCGCAATCCACAATCCCTACTGTAGAACTCGAAAATGTGGAATCGTCTAATTTTCAACCTCTAAAAATGTCACTTCCGCAATCTGCAATCCGCAATCTGTACTGTGGAACTCGGAAATGCAGAACGTCAAATTTTCAACCTCCGAAAATGTCACTGCCACAATCCGCAATCCGCAATCCGTACTATGGAACTTGGAAATGCAGAACATCAAATTTTCAACCTTTAAAAATGTCACTTCCGCAATCCGCAATCCGTACTGCGGAACTCGGAAATGCGGAACGTCAAATTTTCAACCTTCGAAAATGTCACTTCCGCAATACGTACTGCGAACGCCAAATTTTCTACCTCCGGAAATTTCACTTCCACAATCCGCAATCCGCAATGCGGAAATTGGAAATGTGGAAGCCCAACTGCATAACTTCTCAAGCCCATAACTTTATCATACGAAGTCCAAATTGGGAAAATTTGGTACCGTTGGAAAGCTCTTGGCGAGTACTATGCAACTATGTGATCCCCTTCTACTCATGAGAACTCTGACTTTGTCATTACCTCAATCAAAATGCTTCCCAAACTTCATCAATACCTCTTTTAAACCTTCTGATATCTACCTGTAAACTCATATTTTGCCCCAAGCAGCCCCAGTGTTGCAACATGGGATCTGATACCACTCTGTCACTTCCCCTCCCGTCGTTCCGACCCGCAGAGGGAACATGACCGCAACATGGGGTGTCTAATTCTTCCCCAAGCCATATGACTAAATTCACGATTTAATAAAATGCATAATTAAATTATACAGTAGAATTAAAACATATTAACACACACCCAAAATGGAATGCATCAACATATTTATCCCAAGCAAAATGATGAAACAACATGCAAAGAATCAATCCCCTTCCCATGTTATGCACAGGCTTCATGCCAACAAACTTAAGATAATCATTTCATTCAATTAACATGAATAATTTAACATTCAGAATAGAACACAGAATGATCATAATTTAACCACAGGGAACACTTATCTTTAAGATGAAGTTGTCTAAACAACTGGCTATGTGAGAGAAATGTTCCACCCAACCATAGGTCCCTGTCCATCCTATATTCTTTTAGCTGAGAGACCACCCCTGAGCTAGGAAGTGTATCCACTAAGGAGGAACTAAACATGCTCACTCATAGCCATGGTTTCACACCAACAGTCATGCTAAGCCAACACACAGTTGGGTTTATCAAGCATGCAAGAGACAAATGAGGAGGATGTTAAGCCAATGAGCTCAACCATAGATCTATAGGCATCTAAACTAAACTCAAACAATCATGGCACCCACAATACCTACCACACCCAACACAAGGAATGTCCCCTTCTCTACTGCATAGTCCCTTAGGCGCCCCTTCCCTCCAGTGCTATCCAGGGTGGGCATAGAAAGGTCCAAGATGATAAATCCTTGAGATTCTAGACTTCACTGGGTTTATCAAGCAATTATGACCTCTATTCTCTCTCTTCTCTATTATTCGCACTTGTATTTTCTCAATTCTGTCACCAAATAACTCTGTCCCGTAATTGGATTTTCAGGCTATAAAATCAAGGTTTTCCTATGGATTTATGGGCATCTAACACTCTCAAATTCACCCTAAGGTTCAGGTCTATGGATCCCCCATTGGATTTCACTATCCACATGAATTTCTAGGCATTTTTTGGCACTTCAAAACGTGGTTTAATTCAAAGTTGCAATTTATGGTTTTTCTCACTGCTGGCACTATGCAATGGATGAAAACTGATTCTTAAATGATCAACAGTGGAATGGGAATGAGGAAGAACGAATTGCCATGAGGTAGAGTGACTTGTGGGTCAAGAAAACATATCCCATACCTTCCATACGAATTGCTGGGCTGCCCATGCTCCATTGAAGCCATGGACTGATTTCTTCAACTACTTCCTTACAACATAATTAAATGTCAACAAGGAAAGTCAAATGGGTTCTCAAGGTGACATTTGGAAGCATATGGTTCAACCCCACAATCCCCCTCACCACTCCGTAGTGGAATACACATGCCCCCCTCTTATTAGTTTCTTCCATAGCCAGTTTTTGGTATTTTATTGCAATATTAATATTTACATCATTTTACAATGTTCCATGGCTTAATAGCACATGGATAACATAATATCAAATACTTTCCGTTTTAACTAAAACCCTAGCATCCACTAGCGGGACCTTGGCCTTGAGCTCCACGCTAGGGAAACATACATCGCATGTATACAATACTTACATTAAAAGTCAATATATCCCAAGGGTCAAAATGGGAGTATTACAAGACTTTAGGCAACTCGTTTCGGAAGTTCCTGCATTCTAGGGAGCTTTGGAATGGGTACGAAACGTTCCATATTTGGTGGGAACGGTTCTGAGAGCTATGGAGATTTTTGGAAACGTCCATCTACAAAAAATGGGAGCTTGGGAATGTAAATTTTGGGTTCCGTCTTCTAGGAGCTGGCACACACTCCTTATTTTCCCTAGAACACCCACAAGCTCCTCGTCGAGCAAGAACGCCCAGTCATTTTGAAATACGTGGGGCCCCAATTACCTTGAGTTGTCTACAGATTTTGGTGTGTCAATTGATTGAAATTATTCCTGCCTCCCACCAATACTAATCCCTCAAATATATATATATATATGGACTTTTCTCTCTAAGGATATTGATGACACTCTCAAATAAATTTTTAGTTAATGTATTTGGCGATAGCAATAAGAATAACCTCCTGGAAAAGACCACAGTCCATTATACCACTGATTTAATTAAGATACCTCTGCATGACTCATATTTAAGAATACATAGTGAAACCCTTACTGATATTGATTATGTCAACATTGAGGAGTCTATGTGATAGTTAGAACCACATCATCATCTTCAATCTTGAAGAATTAAGTTACTACGTTAGAAATTGAACTTGTATTATCTTTGTTCGTGATAGAACAACCCCTTTAGATGTAAGTAGAATTTGACCACAGTTGTGTAGCTATGATTTGGTTGTTATATAATCATGTTCCATTCTTATGAATGGAAAAGAAAGGTCTCTCTTCTACAGAACCATGACTACCTGAAATTTTATATGTTAATCCTATCAATTCAAAAGGGAAATCCTTTCACTAAACTGAGACTCCTAGTATAGAAAGGATCCATATGCTTATTTTTTATTGTACAATTGTTTAATTATTTGTTACTACATTTATACGAAGGAGATGAGGGAGATCCAATTAACGGATTCAACTTGCTCTAATTAATTATAATGCTACTCTCACAAAAAGAGAACCATCATTGAATAGAGAATCATGCCCTATGTGGGAGGGTCGAGTGTGATTCCACTATCAAAAGTATGTGCGGTAATGAGTTCTTTATATTTATTCCATCTATTCTAGGTAATAAGAGTCGTAGAGTCTAATCAGGGTTGGCAGGTGCGGGAGGGTCCTTTTGGACTCCAATGGAAACAAAATGACAGATTTTGCCTGGGGGATTGGAAGGAGGACGAACAATGATGTGGAATGGATTTCCTTGATCAAAGGTATTGACATCACCAAGGAAAACGATGTTCAAGATCTTGTGGCGATTGGAGACTCCCTTCTAGTTATTAAGGAATCTAGGGCCTTAGCTAACAATCACCACAAACCTACCTCCAAGTTCCATTTCCACTTCATTCACGCAATCAAGGATCTTATCTCCATCTCAAGGGAAATCCTATCAATTCAAAAGGGAAATCCTTTCACTAAACCGAGACTCCTAGTATAGAAAGGATCCATCTGCTTATTTTTTATTGTACAATTGTTTAATTATTTGTTACTTCATTTATATGAAGGAGATGAGGGAGATCCAGTTAACAGATTCAACTTGCTCTAATTAATTATAATGCTACTCTCACAAAAAGAGAACCATCATTGAATAGAGAATCGTGCCCTATGTGGGAGGGTCGAGTGTGATTCCACTATCAAAAGTATGTGCGGTAATGAGTTCTTTATATTTATTCTGTCTATTCTAGGTAATAAGAGTCATAGAGTCTAATCAGGGTTGGAAGGTGCGGGGTGGGGTCCTTCTGGACTCCAATGGAAACAAAATGACAGATTTTGCCTGGGGGATTGGAAGGAGGACGAACAATGATGCAGAATGGATTACCTTGATCAAAGGTATTGACGTCGCCAAGGAAAACAATGTTCAAGATCTTATGGCCATTGGAGACTCCCTTCTGGTTATTAAGGAAGCTAGGGCCTTAGCTAACAATCACCAAAAACCTACCTCCAAGTTCCATTTCCACTTCATTCACGCAATTAAGGATCTTATCTCCATCTCCCTTTTCCATGTCTTAAGGACTAATAATCAGCAAGCTGACGCCATGGCTAATATCGGTGTTGGTTTAAACTATGGTCTTGTTGTGAAGAATGGACAACACCTTGCAAATGTCTGGGTCCCTTAGCAACCTCTCTTTGATGTATTTTCCTAGCCCTCCAATCACCCACTTAAACTTTGGGTTTGTGCCATGCATGGAGTTGGTCAACCCCCGAATCCACTTGGGATTTCCTCACGTGATCTCTTGGCCATTTCGACGGCGCTCCCAGCCAGACTCCACCTGTCTCGCATGCGGGAATTCAATGCTTGCAAGCGTCAGGGGATCCAACGCATATATCATGGAACAGAGTGACGGTTTGAGCATCCAGAACATTCCTCTCTGCATTTTATGTGGGATCGTTTGTATTTGGGTCAGTATGGATTGTGGTAATGAAGGTGGTAATGTTGGCCTTGTTGATGTATATGTAACTTCGGAATGTATTTCATATATGTAAATTGTACTCCTATAGAGATGGTATTATTCCTCTATATGGAAGTGTTTGTATTCCTATAGAGATGTTATTATTCCTCTATACGGAAGTGTCATCATTTATATTGTAAGTGTCGTAACTTATACTTGATGGGTTATTAGACCACCTTGTTGGGGTCGGCCCTGTATAAGTCATGTGGGTTGAAGGGTTATTAGACCACCCTATTGGGGGTCGGCCATGTGGGTCAAAGGGTTATTATACCACCCTATTGGGTGTCGGCCCAATCAGCATTGTGTTATGTGGTTAAGTTGAGGCCGACCTAGTAAAGGTTATTAGGCTAGTCAAGTCAAGTATAAATATAGTGCGGGAGGCACTCTATTTTATCATTCTATTCTCTCTCACACTCTTGGGATAGTGGCGCACTTGTGGAGGAGGAGAAGCTGCTGCTAGGATATGTATATCTCTTATGCTTGGGTTGTATCATTGCTCTATATATCTTTGAGGAAGTTATTGGGGTTTTTCACCTTTATGGTTTTCCCCAAGTAAACTCTGTGTCTCTTGTGTGCTTGCATTATTGTGTTTATAATTGATATGTTGTAGATATGTTGTATATGTTGTTCTCTCAGTTAAGATCCTAGATCGGATTGAAGTAAATTCTGAAAAATTAACATAGTATCAGAGCTAGCCTGAAAGAAGGCATGGTATGGCATGTATGACACTTATTGCACTTACGATGCTAGGGCTTGATATAGAAAAAACCAGTCATCGTAGAACTTTCGCTATAGATAAATTTCAGCAAGATTTCAGGGTATGAAAATAGTCTAGGGCGAAGCTAAGATCCCCATGTACCTTGTGTCCAAAGGATAACCTCTAATTCGTTGTACTTTGTGATTTATGATATGTACAATATAGGGTTTCTGCCTCTTCCAGATCTCAGTCATAAACAGGTGACCTTGGAAAAAAGGTCATAACTTGGGCTAGGAAGCTCCAAATGAAATTTCGTAAAATGTGGCAGGTAGTGCACGGACTTTAATTTCTCAGGTAACTTTTTCAGAGGCTGAAATTGAACCAGGGACACATGGCACGCCGTACAAGTTCGCTCTCCTTTTTTATCCCATAAACAGGTCACGTTGCAACACTTCGCATAACTCTCTCTCAGAGAATCCATTTGAGGTCAAACCTATGGGGTTGGAAAGATGACAGGTCGGGCTATCATAGAAAAAAATTTCAGACCCTGTGGATCGAAAAGTTTGGAGTTACACCAAAAACAATCAGGTACCTATTTCTGTCAAAACAAAATTATTTTTGAGCACCTTCATTCATGGCTTCCGAAATTTAGGATTTCAGATAAAGTTGGAATTTTTGTAATCGAAGACCATGGATGAATGCTACTCATCAAAATCGAAATTTAGAGACCAAGATCAGAATTTTTGGTTGGGCAGAAGGTCGGGCTTGATCAGACCCTAGTTTGGGACTTGATCAGAAAAGTGGAAAATTAGGGCTTCTGCAAAAATGGGAATTTTTTAAATCTGTGACCACGGTTGGAAGCTCCTCAGAAAAATAGAAGCTTAGAGATTTGGATCGAACCTTTTGATTGGGAAAAAGGGTGGGCTTTATCAAACCCTAGTTCGAGGTCATGTCTAGTGAATCTAGAAGTTTCAAAGGCAAATTTGAGGGGTGAAACTTTGCAGTTTTCAAATTATGAGTATACCAGCTTGATCAGCTCATCAAGGCACATACTTCTATCCTTTCAGAAGTTTGAAATTCGAAGTTTGAACTTTTAGGGTTTCTTTGACAAACCCTAATCCAGCTCCAGATCCAGTTCCTGCAAATCAAGTGGATTGGGTTAATCCTAGAAGAGAATGGATTGGTCACCTACATAGGTGAAGAAGTTCCTGTTTCAGAGGGAGATGAGGCTAAGGCCTTACATAAGAAGATTACAAGCAATCTTGACAGGTATGACTCATCCAGATATGTTTCGAGATTTGTTCATGATTAATTTTATGGTATGTTTGTCTTCATGTTATTACGGTTAGTACAATCTTGATTAAATTTAGACTTGTCGTATCACCTTAATAAAATTATGAATGCATGATAGAAGATATTCATTGATTAGGGTGTTGACACTTATGATTGTACTAATGCATTATGGTGTTGTATGAGGTTTATGTTGTCCGCTAACTTGAAAGGTACACCAAGAAAGACAAATCATGTTCTAGTTCAAGAACATATGATCATGATGACATGAGGACAAAGATTCATCCATTGTCATGAATCACTTAGAAGATCTATTTGCGAGGTATGTATAACTTGGTTCTATAATGGTTAACCTATGAGATATGCAAGTTACTAGCACAAGTCATTGAAGACAAGAAGACATCATGTGGGTATGTTAGACATAACTAGCTAACATACCAATCCAGGTATGTTTTTCCTATATCAAGTTAGAATCCTACCTTGTGTTAGGATCCCTTATATAAGTATACTTGGTATTAGAAATGTAAGTAATCAAGGGTTTATGCATTTTATGTCTCTTATCTTGATTGATGATTTAACTAACCAAAAGAGTCCTATGATCAAATAAGAATATGTATGAGTAAAAGAAGACTTCCCTGAAACCTTGAATACTAATGTTTTATTAGTATTAAGATTATACTAATGAATGTGTGATTATGTATGAGACCTCGAGGATAACACAATGATGATACTAATAAGCATGCATAGTGATGGATATAAGTTCAAGGACAGGTAATCCAGGAAGCAAAGATCAAGAGGGAGCACACTCCAGTTGTTCCTGCAAGGAAGAAAAGATCAAGAAGGAGCACACTTCAGTAGTTTCTGCAAGGATGCGGATATTCAGAGGGAGTTGACCACTTCTCACAATCCACATCAGAATGGAGTTACAAAAAAGAAGCAAAGACTAATAGGGAGTCAACCCAACAAACAAACAAAGATAAGTATTTGAATTATCAGTCCTTGCATATTTTATTGTTTAAATAATACTGTTCAATAATGTATATACTCATGTTCCTATAATTAGGTTGTGTATTATGCATATTAGAATAGTTGCATTGATGAACAATATACTACTAATATACATGGGTAAGTGGCCTATGGCACTGTAAAACATTCCATTGCTACTTATCTAGAATGAAACCTCTTTGCTGACATGTTGGGAGTTGTGCACACTCTTAACAATGTTTTGGTAGAGATTGAAAGGCATCTAGAAAGTTACGTGATATGGATAAATGTTGTATTGAAGCATTGGCTAGATAATTGCATGACTATATGACATATTTCTTTATGTGTAAGAATTTCTTCTGAAAACTATGAGATGTTTTCTAATCATGCAGTTTAACTTGTTGTGTAGGAAAGATCATATACCATCACCTACAAAAGAAGGACTACAACATGTGTTCAGCAATAAAGTTATCTATTGAAAATATTGAAGATTCCCAAGATCTGGGAAGAATGCCATGATCGAGGAGTACCGGCCGATCATGAAGATGTTTGGGATGCAGTCCCAAGACTTGAAGGGGAGTTTGTAGTGACTTCCAAGAGGATCTACAAGATCAAGCATGCTGCAGGTGGTAGCATAGAGACTTTTGTTCCTGTAGCTAGATACACTTCCATTAGATCTGTACTTGCTTTGGCTACAGTGATGAAATGGAAGATACACCAGATGGATTTCAAGACAGCTTTCTTGAATGGTGTAGTTGAAGAAGAAGTGTATGTGGAGCAGCCACTTGGTTCTGAGACACATGACAGGGAGTCATATATGTGCAGAACTTTGTATGGTAGGATAGATAGCTTTCTATCCAGTTTGGGCTTTACCAAGAGTAAAGCGGATTCCAACCTTTACTACAAGGTTGAGGAAGGCAATCCAGTGATACTACTTTTGTATATGGATGACCTGTTTATTACAGGTGAAGATAGATTGATTTCCGACACGCAGCGGAAGCTTGCTGCCAAGTTCGAGATGAAGAACTTGTGGATGATGCACTATTTTCTAGGTATGGAGGTGTGGCAGAGTGCAGATGGAATCTTCCTTGGACAAGGGAAGTATGTAGTAGAGATCCTGAAGAGGTTCGGGATGATGGACTGCAAGGCCATGGCCACACCTATGGCATCAAACCTGAAGCTTCTGTGTGATGCTTCATCTGAGCCGATTGATATCATTATGTATCGTCAGATGATTGGGTCCTTGATGTACCTGATGAACACGAGACCAGATATTTGCTTTGCGGTGAGCACATTGAGCCAGTTCCTGACGGATCCAAGGAGTGTTCACCTGGTTGCTGTAAAACATATTCTGAGGTACTTGAATGGTACAGTTGATTATGGGCTCAAGTATGAAGCGAATCAAAAGTTTAACCTACAGGGTTATGTTGATTCATATTGGGCAGGCAGTGCTGCAGATAGGAAGAGCACATCTGGGTGCTGCTTCAGTATGGGATCAGGTGTGATCTCTTGGTTTAGCAGGAAGCGGTCCTGCGTAGCACTGAGTACAGTCGAGGCAGAGTATGTTGCAGCCTGTTCGGCTAGTTGTGAGGCAGTATGGCTTTGGAAGCTATTGTCTAAGTTATTTGATCTCCCGCTGGACGCTACTGGTATCTTTTGTGACAACTAGAGTTGTGTGAAGCTGTCTGAGAACCCAGTGTTCCACGACAAGTTGAAACACATAGATATCAAATATCACTATATCAGGGATATGGTGCAGAAAGGAGCAGTGAAGCTCCTGTATGTTGCGATGGATGAGCAGATTGCAGATGTACTGACGAAGCCACTAGCCAGAGTGAAGTTCGAGTACTTCAGAGAGATGCTTGGTGTTCTTCAGATTGAAAACACTTCGAGGAAGAAGTGATGGAGACATTTGTTGAAGCCATTCCAAGCATGTTGGAAGGAGGATCCTTCACATGGTTGTGGATGTAAGCGCTGGATGATGAGCATCATGATGATGCTCCAGTTATTGCTCTGTATGCATCATGTTGGATGCTGGATATGATCAGTTGGATAATTTATATGTATGTATGTACGCATCATGTTGATGTTGGATATGATCAGTTGGATCATTTATATGCATGTATGATGATATGTATCAGGTGGATACTTGTATGATTAGTGTGATGATGTACTTATGTATGTATCAGGTGGATGCATTATGTATATCAAATGGTGCATTGTATGATCAGGTGGATCATGTATGATATGTATCAGTAGATACTGTGTATGCATCAGATGGATATATTGTTTGATCAGGATGATCACAGATGACGAGCTTTAGGATGTTGCTCTAGATGATATGCATCAAGTTGATGCTATGATGATCAGGATTATCACAGATGATGAGCTTCAGGATGTCGCTCCAGATGATATGCATCAGGTTGATGCTATGATGATGATCAGGTTGATCATGTGATGATGTACATCAGGATGATGTATGGTGAGTATCGGTTTGATACTCTGTGGCCATGGACAAGTTGTGCAGGTACCATAGAAAAGATCTGGGAGATCCTATAGTCTGTGCTAGGATGCTCTTTTGAGGTTTTGCTACAGGTAGCATAGAAAAGATCCTTTAAAAACCGGACAGGTAGAGCAGTGTGCTCGTAACTTCCTAGGTTGCTCTATCGAGATCCTATAGTCTGCGCTAGGATGCTCTGAGTAGGTTTTGCTACAGTTTCGCATAGAAAAGATCCTTTAAAAACTGGACAGGTAGAGCAATGTACTCGTAACATCCTTGGTTGCTCTATTGAGATCCTATAGTCTACGCTAGGATTCTCTAAGCAGGTTTTGCGAAAGTTCACATAGAAAAGATCCTTTAAAATCTGGACAGGTAGAGCGGTGTGCTCGTAACATCCTGGGATGCTCTATCGATATCCAGACAGGTAGAGCTGTGTGCTCGTAACATCCTGGGATGCTATGAGTAGGTTTTGTGAAGGTCAACATGTAAAAGAACCTATAGTTTGCGCTAAGTTTTGTTGACACACGTAATCGGTCCTGGGATCCACAGTATGGCCATTGATGATGAAGACCTGTAGGTGGTGGGCCTACATCCAGTATGAAAAAGGACTGGTTCTGTAGAACTTCCTGTGACGAGTAGATTCAGAGATTGATTGAGATAGCAGCAGCAGTGACGATGATGATGACTCGATGACAATTATCCAGTGACGATGATCCAGAGAAGAAGACTTGTGCTAGAAGACCTGTGTCGAGAAATACCTTCCTAGTTAAGAGGGAGTGTTGATGTATATGTAACTTCGGAATGTATTTCATATATGTATATTGTACTCCTATAGAGATGGTATTATTCCTCTATATGGAAGTGTTTTTATTCCTATAGAGATGTTATTATTCCTCTATACGGAAGTGTCGTCATTTATATTGTAAGTGTTGTAACTTATACTTGATGGGTTATTAGACCACCTTGTTGGGGTCGGCCCTGTATAAGTCATGTGGTTCGAAGGGTTATTTGACCACCCTATTGGGGGTCGGCCATGTCGGTCAATGTGATGCACCTGCAACAATTAATAAAAATATACGAAATAGCAGAAATGACAAAACTCAGAATCACTTTTATATTGATCACAGGCCACTTCGAGGGGGCAACCTCCTATGAGCAAGCTCAATACAAATAACTTCACGGTGCCTTCATAGGTCTCAACACACACTTATATACTAAGTCTAGGCGCCAATACTATGGTTCAAAACCATGGGCCACTACAAACTATGGATCAACAATACTACGGGCGACTTACAAAGCATATGCACCAACAACAATAACATAAACTATTGATCAACAAATACTACGGGATGACTTACAAAGCATATGCGTCCAACAACAATATACTAACAAAGTAAAGACATGGGTTCCTAACATCCCCTCCCCCTTACAAAAAGCTTTGTCCTCAAAGCTTTAGATGTGGGAATTGTTGTTGAATCTGAAGGAGTGGTTACCATGTAGCATCCTCTGGTTGCATGCCGTGCCACTGAATTAAGACCTCTGTGATAGAGCGAGAGCGAAGCTGACGAGTGTGCCAATTGAGGATGGCCTCCGGCTCCAAAAGGATGGATCCTTCATTATCCAGTTCGGGTAAAATCATTTGTCCACTGATGTTGGTGCCAAGAACTTTCTTCAGACAAGAGACATGAAAGATTGGATGAATGCGGGAAGAAGGAGGAAGTTCCAATTTATAAGCAACGGACCCAATCTTCTGAAGAATCCGATATGGCCCATAGAACTTTGGAGCGAGCTTATGACGCCCTTTGAGTTTCAGGGAAGACTGTTTGTACGGCTGGAGACGAAGAAAAACCATATCGTCGACTTGAAAAGTGCGCTCAGAACGGTACTGATCAGCTTGTTGCTTCATGCGATTTCTTGCCATGTGAAGATTGTCCTGCAAAATGCGAAGAATTTGATCACAGTTTCGAAGGACCGTGTCAACTTCCTGAACTGGTGAACTGGTGGGGTTTATGGAAGAAGAACTGGAGGTGCCTGACCATAGACTGCTTCATATGGGGTCATTTTAGAGGCAGTGTGGTAAGAGGTATCGTACCACCATTCAGCAAGAGGGAGCCACTTTGCCCACTGATGTTGTTGTTCAAAGGTGAAGCAACGAAGATAAGTTTCCAAGCATTTATTGATAATTTCAGTCTAACCATCTGTTTGTGGGTGATACCCTGAACTCATCTTCAGTTTGGTGCCAGTGTGGCGAAATAGTTCAGTCCAAAAATGACTGGTGAAAGTCGCATCACGATCCGAGACAATGGAAGAAGGGATGCCATGAAGACGAAAGATCTGGTCCAGGAAAATTTGAGTGACTAAAGAGGCTGTATAGGGATGGCTAAGAGCACAAAAATGACTATATTTGGAGAGGCGATCAACCACAACGAGAATCACTATCTTCCCGCCAGATTTAGGGAGCCCTTCAATGAAATCCATAGAAATATCTGTCCAAATCCGTGTAGGTATGGGCAAGGGTTCGAGCAATCCTGGAAGGAGTGTTGTTTCACCCTTATTGCGCTGGCAGGTATCACATTCGGCCACCATCTGTTGAATTGTCCTTTTCATGCCCTGCCAAAAGAAGTTACGCCGTGCCCGTTCATATGTTTTGAGGAACCCAGTGTGCCCTGCCGATGGAGAAGCATGGAGTTCATAGAAGACAACCTGTTGAAGATCTGTGCTCTGGGGAAGCACCAAACGACCCTTGTATCTCAGATAAGCACCATCCCAAGAGTAATGTGGTACAGCATAAGGGTTGTTGGTCAAGCGTTGGATGATTTGAGATAAGAAAGAGTCATTGACATAACCCTGTTGAACAGATTGCAACCAATTTGGAACAGGCATAGAAATAGCTGAATGAGAACCTTGGGCATCAAATGTGCAAGAAAGAGCATCTGCCACAATATTGTCTTTACCTTTCTTGTAAGTGATCTCATAGTCATAACCCATGAGTTTGCTAACCCATTTCTGTTGTGCCAGAGAGGAGACACGCTGTTCCAAGAAATATTTCAGACTCTGGTGATTAGTCTTGATGCAGAAATGATTCCCTAATAGGTATGGGCGCCACTTATGTACTGCATGTAAAATAGCCATCATTTCCTTCTCATAGGTAGAGGCAGCTAAATTCTTACCTGAAAGGGCTTTGCTGGTGAACGCAATGGGGTGTTCATCTTGAAGGAGAACAGCACCAAGTCCATTGCCGCAAGCATCACTCTCAATAGTGAAGGGCTTGGAAAAATCGGGCATAGCTAGAACAGGTGTAGTACACATAGCTTGTTTTAGTTTGTCAAATGCACACTGAGCAGCATGTGTCCATGTAAAAGCATCCTTTTTCAATAGAGCAATTAATGGAGCTGCAATATTCCCATAATCCTTGACAAACTTGCGGTAGTAGCCAGTCAACCCCAAAAAACCACGAAGGCTCTTGAGTGTCTGAGGATGCGGCCAATTGTTCATGGCATCGATTTTGGCAGGATCCACGCGAACCCCTTGTGTTGAGATAATGTGCCTGAGACACTCAACTTCCTTCTGTCCAAAAACACATTTAGACTGCTTGGCATGGAGATGATGGTCAGAGAAAAATTGCATGACAAGATCCAGATGCTGGAGATGTTCATCCCATGTTTTATTGTAGATGAGGACATCATCAAAGAATACCAAAATGAATTTCCACAAGTAGGGTCGAAATATTTTATTCATTAATGCCTGGGATGTGGAAGGAGCATTAGTGAGGCCAAAGGGCATGACCAAAAACTCATAATGGCCATCATGTGTGCAGAAAGTTGTTTTAGGGATATCATCCTCATGAACCCGAATTTGATGATACCCAGAACGAAGATCCAACTTGGATAAAAAGTGAGCCACATGAAGCTCATCAACAATAGGAATTGAAAACTTATCTTTGATGGTGAGGTGATTAAGTGCTCGGAAGTCAATGCAGAGGCGCCATGACCCATCTTTTTTGCGGACAAGAATAACTGGAGAAGAAAAGGAACTAGTGCTTGGGCGAATGATACCTTGCTTTAATAAGTCCCGAACGAGCATTTCAATCTCCGTTTTTTGGTGAAATGGGTAGCGATAGGGCCTGATGTTGGGAGGAACGATGCCAGGAAGGAGCTGAATAATATGGTCTTCTGGCCTGGAAGGTGGCAATCCCACTGGTTCAGCAAAAACACCTGTATATCGATCCAGAATTTGTTGTAGATCCAAAGGAGTAGTGGAGACCGCTGAAGGTTGTATCTGAATGGAATGGAGCTGAGCGATGACACCATGTGAATTCTTCTTGAGGATTTTTTCCATGCCATGTGAACTGATGATGCTGAGAGAACCTGGTTGTAATCCTGTCAAGGTGTGTTTTTGGCCATTGATGGAAAACTGCATCCAAAGTTCAGCAAAATCCCATAAGATAGGGCCAAGTGTGCGTAGCCATTGAGCGCCCAAAACCACATCACATCCACCTAAGGTCAAGGCAAACATGTCAGAGCACAAGGTATAATCTCCCATAGAGATACGCACATTTCGACACTTCCCTTTGCAAGGTAAGGTGCCCCCATTGGAAACCATGACTTCAAAGTTGGAGCAAGGATGTATAAAACAATCAGCTTGTTTGGCGATCCGAGGGTCAATGAAATTATGAGTGCTACCAAAATCAATGAGTATTGTAAGAGGAAGCTTCTTGAAGTAACCCCTGACCCGCATTGTTTGGGGGGTGGTGATTTCAGCTAAAGCATGGAGAGATATCTCTGGCTGGTCATCCTGAGACGGAGGGTCAATAGGCGGTTCCTGAATGTCGACCGGAGCATCCAGTGTTTCTGGATCTTCGTCACTAATTTCAGAGGTAGGCGGAGAATCCACATCCAAGAGATAGAGATTTTGTTGAACACATCGATGTCCCCGAGTGAATTTCTCATCACAATTATAGCAAATCCCCTTTTCTATGTGTGCTTGCATCTCTGTTTCAGACAAACGCTTGATAGGAGTTGGTCGAGGAGCCTGCGGTATAGGTGGTCGTTGAGAACCCATATTTCGGAAGGGAACAAAAGTGGGCTTGGAGCGTTGTTGGCCTGCAATCTTGTCTTCTGCCAACTTAGCCAACCCTAGGGCTTCCATCATTGTGTTGGGACAGAACATTTTGACCTCAGAGCAGATGGCATCCTTTAGACCACTGATAAAACAACTCCGGTAAAAGTCATCAGACAATCCTTCGGTGTGGTTGGCTAGATTCTCAAATTCAGTTTGATACTCTCTCACAGTGCCAATTTGGCGAATTTTAGTGAGGGCTCCTGTGAAGTCATCAAAAGCACTAGGACCAAATCGTTGCAAAAGGAGCTGGCAAAAGTCTGGCCATTTGGGATCTGGATGAGCCTTGATGTACCAACGGTACCATTGAAGAGCTTCCAGTTCCAAATGAAAGGATGCCAGCGGAACTTTGTTGACATCAAAAGTATTATGCAGACTGAAATATTGTTCTACACGATAGATTCATCCAGTTGGATCAGTACCATTGAAGCGAGGAAAATCAAGCTTCGGACCACGGAAATTGCTAGAAGAAGAGAACCCGTTGTCTGATGAAGACTCGGACTGTCGTTTGTTGTTCATAACTGAATGTTCAAGATGGAGGCCGAGAAATTTTTCATCCAGATCCTGGAGTTTAGTTTGGATGGCTGCAAGTGCGTCCTCCATGGTTTTTGCTCCTACACGGGTGACAACCATAACCAAGAGTTTTTTTTTTCTCGGTTGACTGGGTAGGAAAACAAAAACAGAAACTACTTCAGTAAAGGAAAATCTGGACTTGGGAAAAAATCTGAAGGGTAATTGGGGTTTGACTAGGTTTTGGACACTGTTGAATAGACAGGGAAGCAAAAATGAGGATTTCAGAAGCGGGGTGAAAGAATGGGAAAATTTGGCAGAGGGGAACAAAGAAGTAGAATTCAGAAAGGAACTCTGTGGTAAAATTTGAAGGTGATTGGGTGAAATCTGAGGAAGTTATGGCAAACCCTAAAAATAGACAAATGTGGGATTTCGGGCTTTGAGAAGGGGAATTGGGGATAGGGTCCTCAGGAATGAAATATGCAGAATGGGATGACAGGGGTTCCCCGAAAATTTCAAGGGAAACAGAGTGAAAACAAGGGAGATACGGAGAAAAAACTGATTTTTTTTTTTTTTTCTAGATTGGAGCGGCTACGGCTCGGAAGGGATCTGAAACAGCGCCGAATGGATTGAAAATGGCTGGATCTGGAACGGCTTGCAAAATGGATCTAAACGACTGTATCTAAAACAGCGCAGCAATGATCGACAACAATTCAGCTGAAAATAGATATGGACCCCAGGTATGTGCGGCTTCCTAACAGTTCAAGGGTTTCACTTGGCCACCAATGCTGTCTGACGGCTTGCGTATTGGGGCAGTACCCCTCACTCCACGGCTCAAGTAAAACTGATAACCGCTTTGCCACAAACGACAGCTCTTAGTTTACCTCACGGGTGGGAACTAGTCAATCAGGTAGGGGTCGTTGCCCTTTTCGCTGGCAGGTCCTCTCAATGGGCCAGCTACTTCGGGGTTCCTGTGGTACTCCTCACAATGAGTTTTAAGGCTTATGCCCAAGTACTTCCCACAGTTAAGTAGATAGGGATTATTCCCAAATCCGAACCTGCAACAGATGCGAAAAAAATTTTGGCAGAAATTTCACCCAGTGAGCCCAAGAAAGTGCTCTGATACCAGATGTGATGCACCTGCAACAATTAATAAAAATATGCGAAATAGCAGAAATGACAGAACTCAGAATTACTTTTATATTGATCACAGGCCACTTCGAGGGGGCAACCTCCTATGAGCAAGCTCAATACAAATAACTTCACGGTGCCTTCATAGGTCTCAACACACACTTATATACTAAGTCTAGGCGCCAATACTATGGGTCAAAACCATGGGCCACTACAAACTATGGATCAACAATACTATGGGCGACTTACAAAGCATATGCCCCAACAAAAATAACATAAACTATTGACCAACAAATACTACGGGACGACTTACAAAGCATATGCGTCCAACAACAATATACTAACAAATTAAAGACATGGGTTCCTAACAGTCAAAGGGTTATTAGACCACCCTATTGGGTGTCGGCCCAGCCATCATTGTGTTATGTGGTTAAGTTGAGGCCAACCTAGTAAAGGTTATTAGGCTAGTCAAGTCAAGTATAAATAGAGTGCGGGAGGCACTCTATTTTATCATTCTATTCTCTCTCACACTCTTGGGAGAGTGGCGCACTTGTGGAGGAGGAGAAGCTACTGCTAGGAGATGTCTATCTCTTATGCTTGGGTTGTATCTTTGCTCTATCTATCTCTGAGGAAGTTATTGGGGTTTTTCACCTTTATGGTTTTCCCCAAGTAAACTCTGTGTCTCTTGTGTGCTTGCATTATTGTGTCCATAATTGATATGTTGTAGATATGTTGTACATGTTGTTCTCTCAGTTAAGATCCTAGATCAGATTGAAGTAAATTCTGAAAAATTAACAGGCCTTTGCCTCCCTACATTGCAGTGTCGTCGCTGCAGGAAGCAAATTCAGGTGAACTTAGGTGGTGTTGGAATGAAGCAGTACCTCTTTACCCTTGAGGCGGTTCAGGGACAAGGAAATGGAGGTAATGATGTATAGGGATCTCTCAATAGCCAGGCAAAGTATGTTTGTCGGGGACACTCCAAAAACGACAAGCTCAGCAGAGGTTGGACTTCTCAGGACGTTGGTCAAGGACAGAGCATCAGGAACTTTGGGAATAATGTCCACAGGGGTCCTGAGCATGACAGTGGTAGAAATTGGAGACCCCTCGACGTGGGTTCCTTCCAGAACCATGGTGGTTCTCTACACAACGTATGGGGTAGCCCTGGGGAGCCGGGCAGTGGCAAAATCTAGTCAATTATGGTGGGGGACAATGGTGGAATTGTGAATCTAGAATCCCCTAGGGGGCCTGACAGTCCTTCACCTGGGGTGCTCTCGCATTTGCAGGATATTGAATCTCAGGTTCGTTGGCTATGAGGAGAGAACAACAACATGAAGAAGGCCATTCGCCATCTCGCCACCTTTGTCCAGATTTCGAATTCATACGTTAGGAACAACAACAGCGAAATGAAGGATTATTACGAAGGGTTGGTGGAAAAAATTGAGTCTCTGCACAGCTTCCTAAGGATTGTCAAATCCAAAGTGGATTGCCTCAGAACCAGCAATCACAATAGCCCCTTTGTGATCCTAGGCTTGGAAGAAGAAAACGTGGGTCCAATAGCTGGTAGCAAGGATAAGGTCCTCCACCTTAATGACAAATGAATTCTGGTCTAGTCTCAGGTTCTCCATGATGAATTTATGTAGTTTCTCTTAATATGTATTTCCTATGTATTCAGCTTATAGGACAGTCTATTAATTTTCTCTATTATCGAAGATTAGTAGCTATGTATGGCATGCAAAGACGCGTTGAGAGGTGCTTGTCTAAACAACCCTCATTTTTTGGGTACAGTCTCCCCATCATTTTTGTAAGATCATCTTTTTTTTAATATAAAGCTTGTCACCCGTTTCTGTAAAAAAAAAAAGAGAGTCGTAGATTCTAATTATATTCTAATTGTTTAAAAGCTTGTATACCGGTTTCATTGATCAAGATCCTAGCGCCTTTCCATATATATATATATATATAACGGATTGGAAGCCAAAATTTATTAAGCGAATTTCCCTTTTTGTGGTGGGGAAGCTAAGTCTGTTAACAAATGTTTAAGCCTTATAATTACTTGTTGTAAGTTGAGCTCACCATTTGAGAAATAAATCCCATTGATCATAAATCAAGACTATTAATTATGAATTTAAGCGTATGAGATTCGAAACTTATAGATAAAGGCCAAATCTTTATTGGTTAGTTGCTTAAACCATGTTGATGAATCTTGGTGTAATATTTTGTTATCTCTCTTACCTAATGGATTTGTTGCCCAGCTTGGGGCCTGCCTCTCAGTGGAAATACTATATGTCAGACATGGTGCCTATGGTTGGGTGAAATGTTGCATCCACGCCTTCAATTGAGTAGGTCATCTAATTCAGATAAGTAGTTGTTAATTGATGTATATTCTCCCATGTTTAATCTGACTGTTTCAGTTTATATTGTTAATGTTTTTTTAGCTTGATATGGAAATCTTATAATAACATTGTCATAGCAGTACTTAGTTGTAAATCATATGAACTTCATGTGCAATGATAAATGTATATTTATTGGAATAAAATATTATGTAATACAAAGGGGTTATTCTATTAATCATGTTGAGAAAGATTCTTAGTAATTATTATCCTAAAGACTTGCGTTATGAAAATCAGAGGCTAATATGAATGTGTTCAAGAGGCTAAGCTATAACAAATAGTTTGCATTCACATAATTATATGGGAATGTTATTTAAGGCTAGTATTTATGTGTTAAGAATGTGAACTTTTAATGGACCTCTTGAAAGTTATCGTAGCCTTTGCAAAAAAACTTAAATATTTATGTTATGAGGAATAAACATACTTAAGAATAATTATTATAATGAGATAAAGTCTTTGTTTAATCAATCTTTTAGATACATTTTGGAATGTTGAACTTAGTTATTATGTTGCATACATTGCGAGATGGAAAGGTGGATCGATTGGTAGGACTATGTCAATTTAATTATTATCGATGATATCCTTATTTAAAGAGGGTATAATAGATATTTTATGTCAAGAGAGTGTTGTATAATATTAGAATATATGTATTCAAATTAAAGAGGAATGATGCATGCCCACCTATAGAAAAGCATATGGCATTATTATTATTAAACTTGTGTAAGATTAGTTAAGATTTGTTAGAAGGACTATGTATTTTTCCCTTCACCCAATCCAACCAATGGGAGGGGATAGTAATGGATTTTGGGCTCTCAAATTTCACCCCATAACCAATTACGATTTCATAATGTGTAAAATACGTGTGTAGATGAAAAATAAAAACACACAGTGGAAATAAACCTTATCCACACACATACAACATGCATCTATCAACATAATTATCACAGGCATCAAATAAAAACATTTTGGATTCAAATAAATGAGAATACTTATCTTTATCCAACGTAGATCCAACCAACTAGTTGTGTAGGAGTGATTTTCCACCCAACCACGGGCACTCTTTCCAACATATACTCTTTCTTCTGAGAGGCCACCCCCAAGCTAGGTTATGAGGCCACCAGGGCGAAGGAAACACCTACAGGCTTCTATTTCTCATCCCACAACCCATTCTGCTCTCTAAGCTTATCCAAATGCTCACACAAATCTCTATAGGGATCTCACTAAGCCCTTAGAGCCTTGGCTCCAACTATACTTGCCCCACACAACACCCTTCTATGATCAAGCATCACCTTGACCAATCCACGATTATCTTGGGTGATCCATATTGTTGGGTGCTTCCAGTGTGTGCATAGAAGAATACCAACCTGATATATGCCATTGGATATCTACCTGTAGCCTTAATCCATGGCTTCTCAAGCATCTATGAGCAACTAAAATCAATGGGTAAGGGTTCATAGCTTGCCCAACCTCTATGCACACCAATAACCATCTATTTTCCCTTCCAAATTTGAATTTATGGGTTAATCACATTTTGGTAAGGTCATGAACAACAATGGAGAGCTCTACATAGTGTAAATGTGCGTGAAAGAATGAGAGAAATAAGGGTTGACCCCAAGGGATATGAGATAATGGTGAAAAGACAACTAACATAGCTTCTAACAATAGAAGAAAGGACTCCTGGTAGCTGTAGACTGACTTCTGTCATGACAGAATTGTCACAAAAGTGTAGCCATCCCCATGCTTCAATAACAACAAGAGGTGATTGTTCCCACCAACCTCACACATGCACTCAATGATTGGAGAATAGTAAAAAAGGAGAAAATTGGCTTATTCAAAGCACATGATAGAATTGGGTGATTTCTAAGGTTGACACATGGAAGCAAGGATTTAGTCTCCCATAGACCCCCTTTCCTCTTCCCCTTTGGTGGAAGCATAGCCCCTTTGGTGCTCTTTACACATCCATTCTTGGACCATTTTATTATTTATGCACATAATATTTACATATATTCTAAATCAGCATGACAAGCCAACCATACATCCCAAATAAAAATATATACATCATACATGCCTAGCCATACATAATTTTGGTTAAATACATTCCCAATCAAAACTGGGGGTATTACAATCCCCTCCCCCTTGGAATAGCATCGTCCTCCGTGTTTACTCAAAATTAGAACAAAAAATGGTATGCCTCTCTCATGGCATAATCTAGCTCCAATGTAGCCTCATTGGGACCGAAGTGCTTCCATTGCACCTTTACTTGTCTCATGGCTTGGTTCTAGAGCAATGCCACCTTCCTGTCTAAGATGCATAGTGGCTTCATTTGGAAATATCCCTTGGGTTCCACTTGGATCACATCTCAATCAATCACATGTTTAGGATCATGTACATATTTCTTAAGAAAATAAACATGAAAAACATTATGATCTCTAGTGTTAGAAGGCAATGCAATTCTATATGCAATTGGTCCTATTCTCTCAAGCACTTCAAATGACCCACAATATCTTGGTGATAGCTTGGCACAACTTCCAAGCTTCAAGGAACTCTTCCTTGGCCTCACTCTAAGGCAAACATGATCCCCAACATGAAACTCCCTATGCACTCTATTTTTATATACATAGATTTTTTGTCTATCTTGGGCTGCCTTTAAATTCTTCCTAATCCGTACAACCTCTTGTTGCATTTCCTTAAGCAATTATGGCCCAAGTACAATTATTTTCACTGGATTATCCCAAGTAACTGGTGTTATGCACCTCATTCCATACAAAGATTCAAATGGACTCGTGCCCAACAATGCTTCCTACCCATCCTTATATCCAGATGTAGATAATTTTCCCACTTGGATGGTGTTGGCGTGTAGAGGGAAGAGCCGAGTTCTAGCATGAAAATACCAACAAAACTCGTACATATCGGCCCTTATGGCATCACCTATTAAATAGATGAATTCTCCCCTGAGGCATCTGGGGGGGCTAAAGGAACCAGGTTTCTACAAACATGAATGGTTAGGAGGAAATTCTATCACTTCTGTGCACAAACATCAGATCTTTAACAGAGTAGTAAACATAACCTAAACATATTCATATTTATCATTCAGAAACAACATACATAATATAACATTAAGAAGCATTCAACAATACACGAAGAGGGTCTCCAAAACATCTTCAGTATATTAGCAGTCATCTATAACCATACATCTCCTGTGCACTACCCAATAGAAAAACCAGACAAAAGAATATCACACCCCTCATTAGCTCTCCTTTCTCTCTTTTATGTTCTCTTTTCCACCTATATCTCTATCTATCTATCTACTACCTATTTATAGTTTTTTAGTGGGGGGGGAATCCCACAAAAGACTAGAAATATGCCTAACAGACCAAAACCCTAACTACTTTACATATTTTGCACTCTTCCACCTATTTGTTGAATGTGAATGGTACACATCTTTATGTGCACTTCCCCAAACTGGTCCCTTCTTGATCCCGCTCTAACAAGCCCCCAACACTCACCTGTGGCGCATCTTAAGCCACCTCGTTCACTCAGCAAAAATTTGAGTCTTTGTTCGTGTGCACCATTCTGCTTGCTTCTATGGCTGCACTACTACTGCTAACTTTTATAGAGTTGCCTGTACAGTTGTGACCTTCTCCTTCATTTCTTCTTCCTTGGGAAAAATTGCTTCTTCTATCTGCTCACTAAAAATTGGCTTCAAAGTTTATATGCATTCCTCGACATTTTCCTTAAATTGCCCCTATCCCTTCACAAATTGTTCTGCAATTTGCATAGATTAATCTTGTAAAGGCTCTAGCTTGTTAGATATCTTTTGTCACTCTTCCTAGATCCTACTTAGCGCATCTTTTGTCCTGCTTCTTGCGCAACTTGAAATTATTCCTACCTCCCACCAATACTAATACCTCTCGTCAATGTTATTATTTGTGCTTGAGTATTTGGGTTCACATTTTGTTTGTCTTAGTGTGAGAGAGTAGAGCAGTGTGTCGGGTGTGTGAGAGTCCATCCGAGCAGTTTTTTGGATGTGAGAACCGAGCCGAGCTGTGTGTTGTCATGTGAGAGAACAATGGCACTGCTGCGAGAGTCGAGGAGAACGCTTTGTCTGGGATTTGTGTGCTCTGTGAGGGAGTTGAACGACACTCTGTTGGGAAGCCACCAAAGAATCTTATTGCTCCAATGGTGCGTGGATTGCTCAAATCGTGACTGGATTGTTCACATCGTGATAGGGAAGACGTCGACTCAAATTTACGGGCTTCATATTTCAAAGGTATCATGTTTTAAGTTTTTAAGTTTTTAACGTTTATAAATTTAAATTTTATACTATAGCTTATTAACTTTTAAGTTTTAAATTCTAATATTTTATTATTTCAAAAATATGAAGTTTTAAATTTTAATATTTGATTTATACTTTAATTTTTTTATAAATTGTTAACTTATTTTTTTCGTGGGTGAATGCATATTGTGGATATTGCAGCTTCCGTCTTAGTGACTATTGTATAAAGTTTAGATTATAAAGTTATATGGATATTATTATATAATTTTAATCATTTAATAAATTAATTATAATATCTCTTTTATTTTTAATTAAATAAAATAGTCCCTTGGGCACTTTTATTATTCCCTGCGAAGGCATGGATATACTTTTCATTCAAAAGTCAAAATAATTTGACTTATATTAATTCTTAATTTTTGTTTATAAAGTTTTGTAATGTTTGAAAATAATAAATATTAAATTGAATTTTTTATAATTAAAAAATATATTTTCTAATTTTTGAAAAATAAAAAATTAGATTTTTTTATTGGTGGAGTACAGTTTGGATTTGACATAAATCCCTGGAGGAAGAGTTTAATTTTTGGAAAAAAAAAATTATTTAAAAAAAGAAAATTTCTAGAATTTTAGTACATAAACATTAAATAGTTTTTGTCTTTCTGGTTGACGGTATATTTCTCCGCCTTTTCCCTAGAAACCTACACAGAAATAAACTTCACAACACCATATGCCCCTCGTTCAATAGGAAATAGCGAAGGGATGTATTTTGTAGTAACCTCAAACATGTTAACATAAATATTATACTACACAAACCGGCCTCCATGACTAAGAATGTAGGGAATATTGCCATTGGGATCAAAAGCAGGTTGGGTTGTCTCAGCCATTACTGGATTGTTAGATCGAGGGTTGTCTAAGCCATTACTGGATTGTTAGACCAAACTATAGCAACAGGCACCTCCGCTCCAAACCACAAATCAGAATTTTACTTGCTTGATTTCTAAATCACCGATCTTTCACGGAAATTTATAGAAGCGTTACAAGTGAAATCTTAGTTCAAATTTCTCTAGCTAATTAACTAATTCTAAGCTAATTCCTACTCTCCCGACAACTTCATTAACTTCCGACAGAAATAGTCCCATCAAGAACACTTTCCTGCTATAGCCTCCTCGAATGGAACATTCCACCACTGAATTCGCTACTCTTTGAACAATGGCCTTAAATGCGTTGAAATTGGACCTCTTTCAACAGCTTTAGCTAAACTTCAAATGCGTTGAAATTGGACCTCTTTCAACAGCTTTAGCTAAACTTCAAATGCGTTGAAATTGGATGTCTTTCAACAGCTTTAGCTAAACTTCAAGCAAGAACGAAGACTGCAATAGCCATCAAGGCCACTTACACGAGATAATTCTACAATTATGCAGCCAAAAACATAAAAATGTCTCTGAATTACTGTTTTTCCCACATAATTGATAAAACCATAAAGATCAATTCATAGAGCCTTAAAACAAAGCCTTTAAATTTCAATAAATTTAAAATTTTCTATCAAATTAAAGCAAGTTATTCCCCATACATACCCTGAAACTGTGAGGCTTTACCTCAGAAAGTCAAATGTGTGGAACTTCTGAATCTTTCTGCAGCATTACCATTTCTTCAACAAAAATCAATAAATGCCCTTAAAGTCCAGGATTTTCCATTAAATTTCTCTCACAAAAGATAAATTCATCTAGTAACCCGCCATCAAATTTCTCTAAATTTTAAATATTCAAGCACTTAAAGCAAGTTATTTCCAAAGCATACTCGGAAACTGACAGGATCAACCTAAGAAGGACAACTGTGTGATGCTTCTCCCTTAAACCGAACATTGGATCTAGCTTCTGTTCTTGAGGTTGGATTAGCTGAAGCTCGAGCAAGTGGTGATTATGGAGATAGCCCATACAATCTGAGATCTGTATTGACTATTGCTTTCCATTTCACTTATCAGAACCATGTATAGGACAATGTAGCAGCCATGGCCGCTAGTATATACGTCATGTCATAACATCTGTGCAGAGGGTTTCCGTTGCACTAGCTCCTTCTCTACAAAGTCCTCACCTAGGACCAAGGACACCTCCTGGTACCCCAAAAGAACTTACGCTTACTTGTTGGATTTGTCATAGCTACATGTAAATAAGGGAACATGTGCAGTGCACACAGTAACTTTTGTTTTGGAATTCCACGATTTTGATTTCAAGTATTAAGGGTATTCTAAAGTTATTGTCTATTGATTACAATTTTTTGGTCAAGATGCATCTAGGACTAGAACTTCTTGGGAGTAATTCTTAAACCAATGAATATGTGTTGAAACTCCTGGCACCATTCAGATGGAATCAGGTGTTGTTCTTGGAAGCTATGCATGGCATAAATAGGGAATGCGATACTAAAAAATTGCATGGTTTCTATCCCTTTTGTTGATTGATAAAACTAACTCTGAATGTTGGATTTTCGTGCCTTTTTACTTCTTACCAAAACTTTGTTCCATTTTGTTCTATTCGTCTTTTTAAAACAATGAATGGGGATCTATCAAGAAGTAGTTATTATATTCTTATTTTTAAAACAATGAATAAGGATCTTATCAAAAAGTAGTTAAGTAGATGATCTTATCAGAACTAATATGAATGATGATCTTATCAAGAGTGGCAGGTGTAGAATAGCTTTGACTAAAGAGTAACTTTTAACGTTGTGTAGTCCATCCATTTTATCAACTCCTTAATTTGGAGTTAACTGGATAATTATCTAATCTTCAAATCTGAATCAATGACATGAGTGATTAGAAAGACCTAGATTATTTGACTACTTTAGTACTGAGTGAAATTCATTATGACGTAGAACAAAACTTTGAAGGACCTAGATTATGCATAGAGTGTACAGATCTCAACTTTGACCCAGATTGTCCTTACATGCGCAGGGGGCGGCGTGACCCTTGAAGTTGGGCAGAGTAGTGATAGGATTCGATTCATACTACTACATTTTATTGTTATATTAGTTCTGAAAAGATCGATTGCCCTGTGCCAATATGCCAACCAGCTAGAGTGGTTTGAAAGTACTATAGTATTTTACAAAGCTAATGTCTTGGTCAATTGGATTGGTTCACAATCCATATTAACATCCCACTCTTCACTCTTATGGCATGCCCAGTAATATACGCTATTGTTATGTGTTTCTTCTGCACCTTTTAATTTATAATATACTCGGAAGAAAAAGTATTATCCTTGAAATAGGCATGGATTAAAGGGAACGAGAGATATTATTCACAACTTTTATCTAGTTACTTAATAATAATAATAAAAAAATTTGAAAAATGTGTACAAATAGATAAACGTTCAAATTTAGATTTTTTTTAATGGCAAAGGTTTAGACATCGAAAATTATATGTATATATTATTTTTTACCATTATCATTATTACTTTTGTTATGTTGAGTAATAATTCAAGTGATTGCTAAGTATATGAAATAAACCATCACTAACACTTTGTCTCATTTGTAGTTTATGTAAGTATTAATATGTAATGAAAAATTTCAATAAAATTGTAAAATATACCAAATTAATTAGTTAAAGATAAACAATATTTCAAAATATAAAAGATTCAAAATATTTTGAAAATAGACTTTTACTTGTTGGTTCACTTCAATGTATTTTGTCTCACTTTTGTGTAAAGATAACATATATGTATTATGTGAATGAGAAAGTTTTCCTTGTTTGTACATATTACTTTCCAATAGAATGTATACTCTAATTAGCAGGGAATTAGCTCGTGCAGCTTTCTCCCTGGTTGCTTTCTCCCTCGTTTACTGCTTCAGTGCTAGAGTTGACTACTTCAAGAGAGTGAATTTCAATTAATCTAATTTTACAATCATAATACTAATTTTACAATCATAATACTAGATGATGTTCGAACAATAATTTTTTTAAATTTTTTTTTTATTGGTTTATAATTTTATGTTAAATTTTTTAAATTTGTTTATTATTAATTAAGTTATAATTTTATATTAAGTCTCTATCTAAAATTGATCATTTTGAATTTTTTCCTTCTAAAACAATTGCCAAATGACAAATCAAATCCTCTTCGGATGCAATGAATTTAAAACATGATATTAATATTAATAATCAATAAAATAATATGTTACCACTTACCATTAAAAAAATTTCATTTGCATTTTATTATTTTTATTTCTACAAATTAAAAGTTAATATCTTACCAATTACATTGTATAAACGGTTAATTTTTTTATGTTATAATTAAAAAAAATTATTTGAATTTTATTATTATTATTTCTACAAGTTAAAAGATATAGTTTATCTTATCAATATCATTTTATAAAGTGTAGTTTTTTTAAAGTATTAATAGTTTTTTTTTAATTTTATTTTAAATGTATGGGGTGATAATTGATTGTGCTAAGCTTTAGTTTACTATTTAAATCATACCATCTTTAAATTAATAGTAGGTTATAAGTTTAATTTTGTTTTTTAATTATATTATTTTTTATATTTTTTTAATATATATTATTGTTGCTTCCAATTCATTGTTTTCTATAAATTTATGGGAAATCTTTAGTTCTATCAGACACTCATACTCGTGTCTCAACATTCCCCCGTTCAGAAAACTCATGCAACATAGATTATAATTAATTTTTTAAATAAAATATTTTGTATAATTATCACTTATTTAAAAAAAAAAACCTATGTTCCAAACAACCTTGGTTTTTTAAATTTACCATCATAATCATATAATACAAGTTAAAAATTTATCATGATAATGATATGGTGCATCATATTTGTTTTCAATTCTTAACTATTTTTATTTTTACGTCGAAGGCACTCATTTAGTGAGAAATTGTCCCAAAGCATTATTTACAACTCCTCGTCTATACTTCCAATAAAATGTTGCCACATGCTTCTTCATGCATTGTGGTTTTCCCTGGCATGTTCACAAAGTGAACTTCACAAGCTGCTGCCTTGACGTACTTCCTGGTGTGTATGTTCACCACGTTTGTTCTTTCTACAGTGTTCTTTCTTGTCGCGTATTCAATGGCATTCTTTATTTCTACCATTGCCTACCTCAAACCCTCCTCTATTACAGTCGGCGTAGTGAACACACATCAGGAGGACGATAATTTGGTTGCAATGGAGAACTATTGTTCTTGTAATTATTGTCGAGATGGGTAGCAAAGCACATGCTATGGCAGTGGATAACAGATGGCTTGGAATTGAGCGTTCCCATGGCTCTCAACTCAGTAGTTGAACTAAACGTGGCAGACATCATTTGGCAGTATGGTTCCAACACCCCGGTCTTTGCTTCGGATATTTTATCATGATTACAAACCCAATCTCCATATTCTTCTTATGTTGATAATCTCCAGACAATAAGGCGAATGGCACTGGCGAGTTACAATGTATTCAAAGAGCCCATTACAGAAGAGTCCAATGGAGTCTGTGAGAGACTGTACAGTCTGATTGAAGTGGGCATGGCCTCTGCTGCATTCAGCGGGGATGGATCCCTCTAAGGAGCCCTTCAGAAAGGCCAATAGGAAACCTGCCTACGACTTCTAAAGGGACAACAAGGATTCCAACGACAACCTGATGACGACCATCATGGCCAGACTTTCGATGCTCTTTATGGGGACTGTTTTGAATCATTACCAGGGATTTAAAGGGGTATGTATGTTTGTGGATGTGGGTAGAAGCTCTAGAATTGTCAAAGGAATCAACTTCGATTTACCCCATGTTGTTGCAGGGTCTCCGACATTCGATGGTATTATTTGTATGTTGACTTTGTGTTTGCCATGGAAAGTATGTTATTATTTATTGCAAATTTTTAATACTGTACCAGTAGGATCAAACATTCTCAGACATGAGTGGAGATCATTACATTTCAAATATAAAATACCCTCTCAACATAGATAATAAGAGCCATGGACCATTATGCATTTGTTCTAGCAAGTTGACAACTTCCCTTACTCAAATATGTCAACTAATCAAGTAGGTGATTGGAGTGAGTTAATAACTGGACAAATTCAATCCTTATGTGAGGCAACTTTTCTAGCAAGGTAGATGAGCACAGCTTTTTCAAAGTAAAGTTATGCCTTAATATACTCACATTTTTCAAATTCTTGTTATATAGGTCTTAAAATGGGCCAAAACAACTAAGGTCAAAGTTGAATCCCATCAATGAGGTGAAACTATGGCTTCTGTCAAATTTCTATTGAATTTGGGGAAAAATTGCCACAAAAAAAGAGGTCACTTTGTCCACTTATTAACTTACACTATAGGTGATTGTGGGCCAAAAGATCATCCCATGGCTGCATATAATAACCTCTCACAAGGCACAGACACAAAATTATGGGACACAATTTTTTTACATGTATGCCCTTTAACAGATCACTGGGACAATTTGGTGTGTTACTATTGTTGTTTTGATGTATCAGCTTAGTGGCATAGATCTCAATATAAAGCTCTCTAGAATTCATTTTAGCTAAACATGGTTCTTGAATATTGGCAAGCATAACTGACATTATAGGAAGAAGGTTTGGACAATATAAGCTTCCTTGTAACAATGAGAAAAGTTGGGCAGGAAGCATAGTTATCTTCCTATTTGGATTCTCGATTTCCCTAGGGTGAGCTAACCATTCCCTTATATTTGAATTTTAGAAAAATCCATTTCAATCTCCTTCACTAATCAGCTATTCAAGAGAATGAGAAGATATGTCTTGAATCTCTTATAAATTAGGTCTTGCAAACATCAAAGTATTGTGGTATTTTGATCATAGAAGCATGTTTGCATCCCCAAGCATTGCAATACTTCAACTACATAAGGATGCATGTGCATGTACTATGGATTGTCATTTGAAGACCTAAAATATTAAAAAGGTGCAAGAAATGGAGGCAATATTTATACAAATAAAAATGCTTCATAAACATATATATAACCTAGTATTACTATCAAATAAAGTCCCTGCAGGACTGTATATTATGGGAAATACAATTGCAGAGGACCTGGTGCAAACACAACGGGAAGAGTACAGTGGGGACGTACTCCCAGTGATGAGGAGGCCACACCTTTCCTCTCCACCTCATTCATCAATGACCAAACATGGTTCATGGAAAATTTAACCTCATCTCTTGGAGTGCATTCAATCATCTATTAGTGATAATAGACAACAATAGCATTATAATTTATACTTCTAATAAATGAATTTTATCATCACCCAAGCAAAGTGGGCCTTAGGGTGATGATGATATGTATGTGAGATGTTTATTCAAGAAAATGGGCAGTGGGGTTGTTGATATACAGGTGTAGTATACTATAAAATCTCATTCCATCCTCTTCTCATAATCAAGATCATTAATGGATTATGTACAAATTTTTTATAATATAAATGGTTTGTTTTCCAAAATAAAAACGGTGTATGAATTTTCTCTTATCTAGTTTTAAAAGTTTAAAAATTGGAAGTTAATTGGTGGTTCTCTAATTCCACAACAAAATCTTTGTTGAAATTGTGGTTTGCAAAAATGGATTCAAGGTCCTCAAAAATTACTAAACATACCTAGATTATACAATTCCAATAGCATATATATCTACAATTTTAATTGCATTCTGGTAGGAAAAAACACTCCAAAAGGTAGAACATTTAGCTTACACCTTAAAATTGTTGAAAATACTTATTTATGTTGATCTAAAATTACAAAATTTAATTCTATAAAATTCTAATTTAAAGTTTTTTTTAATTGTGGTTCACAGGCGATACATCTAAAAAATAGACACCACCATTCACATACAGCCGTCCAAAGCATGGCAAGAAAATAAACCTGGTTTACCATTAATAACCATGGTCATTTATTAGTGGGCATCAAGTAATAAATTGCATCCTGGCCAACAAGCTCTTGTGAATGGTCAATAAATTGGATCCTTGTACAAATTTGATCAGCAAACATGGATTGAACCACCCTTAGACCACTCACATCAAATATGTTTGCACATCAAATTTGGATTGAACTCACATCAAATTTGCTGCACATTGTGTAATATTGACAATAAATTGGATCAAAGTGATAGATGTTGAAGGAATTGCCAAATGTATGGTTTGGTGATGGTCATTTGATTAAAGGATAATTATATAGCTTATTCTCCTCGTCCACCTTGACAATAAATTGGATCAAAGTGATAGATGTTGAAGGAACTGCCAAATGTACGGTTTGGTAATGGTCATTTGATTAAAGGATAATTATATAGCTTATTCTCCTCCTCCACCTTGCCCTTTCTGGTGTAGTAGCATAACACAATACATTTTGGTAATGGTCATTTTATTAAAGGATAATTATATAGCTTATTCTCCTCCTCCACCTCGCCCTTTCTGGTGTAGTATCATAACAAAATTAGTGGTTATCCCTCCAAAAGAGAGAAGCACTGACATTGATTTGTCAAATTCAAAGACCAATGAGCCTAGACAATCTAAAAGTGGATATTTATTTAATCAAAAACTTAAAATAGTATAGGAAAGTAACTAATAATAAATTTAAAAAAGGTTTTAAATGGAGTATAGCTTTTATGTAGATAAACAAATGGTTGGATCACTATTAAATTGGCTAGATCAATATTAAACTGGATACTAATAATGTTAATGGCAAGAATTACATGAAGATATATTGATTGATTTCATAAAATTCCTTAATAATTATTCTATATTAAAATATTATTGGCTTAAAATAGTGTTAAATTAAATAAATTATTGGATTATGTAGAATTTAGAAATAATATTTTTTTAATGAAATTGTATTCTCGAACAAAAATTTAAATATCTCTTGATTGAATATTATAAAATCACTTGGATTGTGTAGATCGGGTGGTTGGGAGGAATGTTGTTATCCTCCTCGCTCGGGTTCAAATCTCGCTTTGTGACACTTGCTCCTTGGGAGCCAACTTTCACTATGTAATGATTGTAATTCCAACCATACCTTGATTCTTTGGAATAGCAGGGCTTGGGCATTTCTCATTGATTTCTCTCTACTTTTGTTTTGCCTCAATGCAATTAGGGGTTTGCAAGATTGTTGAAGGTTGGAACTTCAACAATCTACACTTGCAATCAAACGTGCTTTAATATTATGATGTCGATTAGTTGATGTGATTCATTGCTTAGTGTTTTAATATTATGTTGTTTCTTAGTTGATAGATATAAGTGAATGTTTATTAGTTAATAATTGTGATTTAATTGAATCACACAAAGGAATCGATGCTTTCATGAATGCACAAGTACATGTTGACTATTCGTGGGAAGTCATTAGAGGCCTCATGGCTATTGTGGTTCTTGAGGTTGTTGAGACATCATGAAAAATTAGTACATGAATGAAGCACACAACACTTTCAAATAAGTGATGTCACTATCCAAGATACATAAGCTTCACGATTGCTAGTTGCATGACAATTTAGTGAGTTGGGAAAAACCATTTTAATTCGTCTATTTGCTCATTAGGAATTTAATGATATTGGATAAAATATTCCATAGAGTGGATTCAAGGCAATGCCAAGCCACATGGTTGACACCAACAATTAAGTGTTTCAAGAGCTTCACAACAACTTGTCACATGACCTTATTTGAGTCGGTGAGGAGAAAATCATTTTAACTAGCCCATTTTAATACTAACCATTCTCCAACTCATCCATGTTTTAAATTTATGTTATTTGCTTGAGTTGTGAAATTTTATTCCCTTTAAGGTTGTTAAATGTTTGGCTTAGAAGAGTTGAACCACTTGTGTTGCATCCTCAATTGGGTTTTTGTCTTTGTTTGTTGTTAGGGAATTTGAGAATGAAATGTTTGTGAAGGAGTCTTGTGAAATGTTGAACCCAATATTACTAGTCCTATATGATTATCAAAACTATTTTCAAACCAATAAACTTGAAGGGGGGTAAATAGATTTGCTAAGAGGTTGCTTTAACTTATAGAGAGGCCGCAAACCAACCATCACACCTTGTTTGATCTTGCAAATATATTTTAGTAGCAAATATGATAAGTGACCTTAGTCTCAATGATCTCTTAAAAATTTTCCTTTGATTTTCTTAATTTGAATGGAAGGTAGTTGATAAAAGTAAGAATATGGGAAAATGTTCAATGCAAGACTTATCCATAAGCATAAGCCAAACCTACAAAAGTAGAGACCTTATCCATAAGTATAATCCAAACCTACACAAGCGATGGTGATTATTTCTAGATTGTACAACCAATTACATGATTGAGCGATATGTGATTATGGTGAACCTTGTAAATATCGTTGAGGCAACAAAGAAATTAGAGTAGTAATGGCCATTTATCTTGGAAACATTTTAAAAGTATACTGGTTCTATTAGAAAAACATGGTTGTCAAGCAATAAAATAAAATAGATGCGAAAACAAAACACATAAGAACAAAATACAAGAGAGATGCCATTATACATGGTTCATCTGATAGGGGCTACATCCACAAAGAAACAAGTTGTCCTTTCTTTTATTCAGTCCATCAAAATGAATGGATAAAACCCGCAACACATCTGCCCCAACCTCCTCTTCACTCTCTCGCAGTCTCTCTCTCATTACTAAACAACCGTAATACAATGCCATATTTAAAAGAGGGTTTCCTTTGAGGAAAAAAATACACAAACATAATCTCTACCATCAAATATGTGACCTAATAATGAACGGTCTAGATTGACTATGAAACTACGTTATTTTCAATCATCTTTTTTTTTGCCGCATTTCAATGACCAAAAATGGAACACACAAAATTTTCCTTGGGGGATCCTGCCCTCGAACACCCGTGAACCTTTAGGTCGGGGGTGGGCTCCCCCCCCCCCCCCCCCCCCCTCCCCCTCAAGACCCTCAGGACCCCCTTATAGCTTGGTCGTGTATTCTGGGATCCAAACACAAGTGAAACAATTCTCTAACTTATGAAGATAATCAAGCTCCACAACCAACAACTTCTTTCTTGTCTTGCAAATGAAAACATTACAACTTTGATAGTGATGTTATTTTATTTTATATGATGCTATGCAATATTTATTTTATTTTATTTCAATTGTTAGTAATATTAATGATAGCATATGGTAAAGTGTGTGAAGCTTACAATGTATTTTCAATTGTTAATCTGTTTGATATTTTCCATTCATGGTAGAGGAGAATACAAACCCTGCTATTGTTGCATTTACTAGATTGGAAAATATCTTTCTCGAGAATAAAGCTCTTGAAATTATGACCCTTGTGGACATTAATGAATTTGGACTGGAAAACTGAAAACAAGAATATGGTCTGATAACTTGGCTGCTTTTCATAGTCATTTATTTTATATGCATGTATGGATGTTTTCCATCGAATATATGTTGAGGGCATCACTGTATTTTTGCAGTTGGATTCAATGCCGCATTTATGCAGACATACGTAGGAGGAGTATCTTGCCCATACATTTGCAGGAAGCGCAACTTATATCACGGAGTACTCCTAGTAGGATATGGTGTTGAAAGCTTTGCTCCTATTATTATGAAGAACAAGCCTTATTGGATCGTAAAGAACTCATGGGGACCCAACTGGGGAGAAAATGGTTTCTACAACCTTTGCAGAGGACATAATGTTTGCGTAATCAACAACATGGGTTTCATTGTTGCAGATATTTGAGCATTGAAATTAGATCTCACTTTCTTGTATATAATACCTATTTTTTAGACTTGATTGAAATTATGTTGTATTAAATATACCTCATTGAATATACCTTATAGTACTTGCAGGTGGATAATCAAGCACTTAAAAGGATTTATAATTTAAGCCTTCTTAACAATATTAGCATGGTTTGTGGTTCAAAAAATGCCAGTCAAAAAGCTTCAACCAGCTTCAAGTTGTCTTGAAATAATGTAAATATGATATTATTTAGTCATTGAGATTATAGTTTGTATAATATGGGATATTGAATTATAGCAATTATCCTTATCATTGAGCAGTTTTCATTAGAAAATAAATTACCTCCATGCATATTTGTTTGAGGTTATATATATATATATATATATTCAATGCACTTAATATATTGTTGAGGATTAATGTACTGTTGCACAGAAACACAGTAAGACATGATTGATTATACCAACCATATGGTTGTGCTGAAAAATATAGTTAAGTGTACATGCGAATATACACAGTCCCTGGAGACCGTCTTGGTACATGTGAATTTGTGGTACCAATCATTACTAAGATTGTAATTATAATATTTGGTTGAACTGTAGTAACTGACCACAAATTAGAGAGAAACCAATATCAATCATGAGATTTAAAGGAAGCATCAGATAAAAAAATGCCAACCTCAAATAATCCTGTAAATATATATGATCATACATGTAAACTTTCTCAAAAAGGCATAAAATCAAGTGCATATTACAATTTAGAAATGCTAAATTATACAACTAACTCAAAAATTTTAATTTTCCTACTAAGATAAGCTTTTAAATGTTTCTTTGATCTTCCATATTTTCTGCATCTAACCACTGGAAGATAATACAAAAATCGCTTTGACACAAGATGCAGGATTTCACATTTGCTAGCGAGATTTGACTCGAAATGCATATTTGCATTTCTTTTAATGATATTAATGAAAGAGCAAAAATAATATCATGATGTATACAAGCCTAAATGTATTTATATTTTGGATAGAACCCCAATATTTCAGATGCTGGTGTCCAAACTATACAAAGTGAAAATTTTCTTCTAGAAAACATTTCCCTATTATGTGACTTGAGAAAATGCCTATCCTTAAGTCAATAACTAAATTATTCGGAGCTCCAACAAGAATGGACACACAACCTGCAACATCAAGAACGACCCCACACAACTGCAACAATGCACATAATTAACTTTTTGCGAAACGATAGGACATAGGTAGTATAGTTACAAAGTAATATCAAGCTACTTTTTGTTCCTTTTTATCCTATAAACTATTTAGTAAAGCTAAAAAAAATTAGATGAAATCTGAACCAATGATCCATATCTAGGAGAAATACCAAGACATAAAATCCCACCAACAAAGCAAGCATGCTTGTAGATTGTCTTGGAAGGTTTAAGTTTTCTGCAAACTCGGGTATGTCTTAGCAGGTTTAAGTTTTATGCAAACTCGGATATGATGAACGTTTGCTTCATCGTCGATTCCTTCATCTCGTGGAAAAGGCAAAAAATTTCGTTTGGAGTTTTTACTTTTTTGACTCAGGATAGACTTCATATTACCTGCTTGTTAGTATGTATTTGTTAGGCAATTTTTTTTATTTGATTTATAGTACATCTCATATAGCTTCCGATGTTAGATTGGCATCCAAGCTTAGAAAATATTAAAGGTATCTAGGCACATAAAAGATTAAAGGGAAATATCTAAAGAAGATTCATATGAAGTTCAAGAAAGATTGTTCTGTTTATCTAAGTTAGGTTATATATCAGTTTGGTATTAAGTATTTAAGTAAAAATTTGAATTAGTGAGTCAAACATATATAATATTGGGGATGATTGAAAGTTTACTTCTTTATATGTGTTTCATTTCTTATTTAATTCAATTTTACGGTTTTGTAGAAAAATATACATTGTTTTTTACACCTTGTCTAATGGTTAAGAACATGTGTTTCTTCAGGTTCAAATATGGAGGTAAGGTATGTACACCTCTCTAAATTTGATAGAGTATTGAGCATTTAATGTTGGGTCTAAGGCAAATTATAACATATTGGGATAGCTTAGATTTAGCCTATTATAACAATTGACATGCAATATTAATACATCTTAATGTTTCGTCGCATATTGTTAATCTTAGAAATGCAATCGATGAATTTTCCATAAAAAACCTTTAAAAGTATTAATATAATAATCTAAATTAATAACAAATTTAATTTTTATAAATAAAAATTTATGTTTAAACTTTATTAAAATTTCAATTTTTAAATAAAAACTTGTATATTAGTGTGAAAAACATGTTTAATTGAAATCTAAAATTATAATTTATATTAAATTAATATAATATTCATAATTTATAATTTATAATTTACATTAATATTATTCTCTCTTCTCATATATTTCTCATTTTAGAAATTTTTGTTTCTAAGTTTTTTATATTAAAATTTTGTTTTATAATATATTTTTTCCTCTTTATTCACATTAAAACTTTCTCATTTTAATTTACAATAATTATAAATTTTCTTCTCCTTTTAAACGTTAAATATTTTTCATAGTAAGAAAATCATATCCATTATCGTAAATAACACAATTCATATTAAATTATTATTTTTTTATAATTTATCATAATACCTTTCATATTAAAAAAATTCCCCCAAGAAAACTTCCCTTTTTAAATTGTTAATTTAAATATTTTTATCATTCTATTTAATAGTTTTTATAATTGTGGTTAATTAAATGTTTATCAATCTTAAATAGTTTTAATCACATGTATAAATCTTTATTTTATAAACTTCTTTTCTATCTTTTATAATTTGAATAAAAAAATATTTCAAAATTCATACATATCATTTATGCATTTGCATTTATCATATTTTCTTAGTTTTAAGAGAAAGTAATCAAATGTGACATTATTTATTTATCACATGCAGGTTATCAAATTATTTTCTTATCATATTATGTCACGACACTTCTATCCATATATATACTCATGACATCCATGTATGGAATCATCATCGCGGCCATACTCAAATTCATTAACAATGTTTAGACATTAATGATGCTTATCAATATTTAAATGCTATTTCATTTCCCATTGTTGCATCAATAAAGGAATTCTCAATACAAATAGATAAATCTAAGGATCAATATCCTGAACTTAATGTCATTTAAACAAATATGATATACACAAATTATCATTTTCTAAGCAACATGATTAAAAAAAATTATCATTTTCTAAACAACATGATTAAAAAAAATTATCATTTTCTAAACAACATTCTTAAAAAAAGAAGGTGAAAGCAACTGCTTAAACATATTTTAAAAACAAATAGACTCCTTTCATCATTTATCCAAATTTCCTTTTAACATTTCTCAACACACATCTCCTTCAACTTGTTTATTACCGAGTGAGATCAATATGCCAATAGTAAATGCATTTAGCCATCTTTGAAATTTTGTGAATTATGAGGGCATAATATTTTGGCATTGGTTGTTTGCGCTTAGCATCCATGAGAATTACAAGCATTGGAATTTGGTACCTCACAAGATGTAGTCAGCTAAGGACATTGAAAATTGCTGATTGCGGAGTTTCAAGCTCCTAGACTAGTCACAACTATTACTAACATGCTCATCCAATAAAGGAGGGAAGGAAGATCTAACCTTGTGATACTACACATCTACTAAGAGAGTGGTATTTAATTGTCCATTTAAAGAGAAAAAACACCCTGTAATAGAGAGGATATTGGAATACCTGCATCAAATAAGATCAATTGTAGTTGAAGTGACAGTAAGCCAATCCATCTCTATATATTTGAAAGAGCTTGAATATGACCAAGTGTGCTCAAATACAATAGTGGTGTGGGTTTATGGATACCCGTCGCAAGTGCATATCATAGAGAGAAACTCAAAAGTAAGCTTGAATATAAGATAAGATTGGGTTTATAAACATCTAATGCAAATACAAGTGTGAGTTGGTGTGTGTATATCCAATTTGAAAGCATGGTTTGCCATAGCTGAAAAGAAGTGAGAGGGTCAACGCAAGGTTGGCCTTGTGCACAACATCTTCCTTGAAGATGGATAAGAAGCCATGACGAGAAAGCATTAGATTGGATCTTCCCCACTTAACTTTAAAAACAAGCTATCTAAAAACAGAAACTCGCCAAAACACTAAAGAAACATCGTTCCACAAACGGGTAAAGGAAGTCTCCCCCATATTGGGTTGTAAAGCACCTTGCTATTCTCGATGGATGATTTAATTGTGTTCATGTTCTTCATCATGACTGTACTCTTATAATTATTTAAAGTTGTAATTTATGAGTAAATTGGAAATGTCGATGTTGAAGTGTAATAATAGGAATGGTTGAGAGGTCACACTTTCAATTATGAGTTTTACTTAATGTATGGTCAATCGTTACTAAAGACAACTATTTTTTTGAATTCCTCTTTTTCTTTGTTATCAGTCCCTATCTATGACAAGGACTATTGTTTTCAATTAATTGTATGGATTGAAAAAAAATTACTCATATAAGATTGACCAAAATTATCAAATTCATATTTATAAAATCCTCTACTGATGTTCATACAGGTTTTTGCAAAGGTTACTTATAAATTAAAAATTCTCGGTGGATGGAGGTTTTTGTGTAGGTTTCTTTTACCTTAGTGTGTTAAGACTAGTGTAGTATATATCAATGTGCACTTGTGTTATAGACTTGTGCACACTGCCGCACTCACACGAAGGCGATTAGATTTAGAATGTTGAGCCAAGTACTGGAACTAGTATTCACCATGGTTGCACTAGTGCACACATTACAATATGGAACCTTTGGGTGGGAATTTTGGTATGGATCTTTAATGTGTACATTACAATATGGAGGCTTGAATGCATAGTCTTATTTAAGAGCATTAGGGGTCTATAATAATTTTCTATTCTCATGCTTAAACAAATATGATCCGCACTAGTATCATTTGTTTCATATTGCACTGATGTGTTATTTAGTTACAAGCTTTGATGCATATATATCTATATGAGTATCTATATGTTACGATCCCTCCTAAAATTGACAGGAAAAAAAATGGCAATGAGGAATCCAAGGATATGTTCATGCAATAATAATCATGTGTTCCAAAAAATAATATCAAATCCTAAAGGAATAAAGATTATCAATTTATAAAATTTGGAAACCAATACAAAGGTGTCCTCATGTTGTCTTTGAGTAAAATGCAAAGAATTCATGAACTTTAAAGGGATTCCTTTCAAGAATTAAATGAAATTAAAAGCGGGTGATACAACCTATGCTTTTCATAAATGACCGATTGATTAGATAATGCACAACACTACATTTTGCGCTTGTTGGCTAATCAAAATATCTTTGAAATGTAACATACTAAGAAGAGTGTGCCTTTTAGAATACTCTTTCCTTATTGGAATATAGGAGTTAACTTATATACAAATCCATTTTTCAAATGGTATTCGAAGAAGAATTCTTCATTCATCAAATTGAGTTGGTGTAAAGCAAATCATGTAGTTGCATGTTTATATCAAAATTTAGTGGACATTAGAAAGCTAATGTTAGGACTTAACAATCATAAGTACCAATAAGAGTGAGTTCACATAAAAGGTCCAAATTTTAAAAGCAATAAAGTTAAGGCACACTCTATCAAAAGTGATGCATTTACAGACTGATAAAAAATTTCTATGGTGCAATGAACAACATGGTATTGATCTCCCATTTTGTTATATGATAACTCATTGTTATGTGGATTGCTTTCCTAGGTGACATTTTGTGGCGTGATTTCTTTGTCTTAAAGGTGTTAACGGATAAATGTGGGAATTTATCATTGAATAAGGCAGGGAAATTATCATTGGATCACAACTAATCGTTGTGTTGGTTACGATGTTCATAAATTGTGTGCACTACATCATGTCTATGTTGGTCGCAACCTAGACAAGGGTTGTCAAATAAGTTGGGGAATTCTTTCTTAGATTACACAAGGCCCAACTCTAACAGTAAAATAATAATAAAATATAATTAATATTAGTAGTCATGCCCTTTGGTGAAAAGGTGCAAGACAGGATTATTTAAGCCCAACTCATTGTATTCATTTATCATCTTCTACATTTATCAAATATACATTTTACATTATACATTAGGTTCTCTCTGCTTTTCAACCATTCTTCTCTCTCCATTGGTATCAGAGCCTCTCGGCTCTGGACAACCACCACCTTCCACCCCAACCTCCGCTGCACCCACATGCCTCCATCTCCACGACCTTCCACGCTCACACACTCCCTGCCTACGAGTTCTAAAGGAACAACAAGGATTCCAACGACAACCTAATGATGACGATCATGGCCAGACTTTCGATGCTCTTTATGGGGACTATTTTGAATCATTACCAGGGATTTAAAGGGGTATGTATGCTTGTGGATGTGGGTAGAAGCTCTAGAATTTTCAAAGGAATCAACTTCGATTTACCCCCTGTTGTTGCAGGGTCTCCGACATTCCATGGTATTGTTTGTATGTTGACTTTGTGTTTGCCATGGAAAGTATGTTATTATTTATTGCCAATTTTTAATACTGTACCAGTAAGATCAAACATTCTCAGACATGAGTGGAGATCATTACATGTCAAATATAAAATACCCTCTCAACATGGATAATAAGAGCCATGGACCATTATGCATTTGTTCTAGCAAGTTGACAACTTCCCTTACTCAAATATGTCAACTAAACAAGTAGGTGATTGGAGTGAGTTAATAACTGGACAAATTCAACCCTTATGTGAGGCAACTTTTCTAGCAAGGTAGATGAGCCCAGCTTTTTCAAAGTAAAGTTATGCCTTAATATACTCACATTTTTCAAATTCTTTTTATATAGGTCTTAAAATGGGCCAAAACAACTAAGGTCAAAGTTGAATCCCATCAATCAAGTGAAACTATGGCTTCTGTCAAATTTCTGTTGAATTTGGGGAAAAATTGCCACAAGAAAAGAGGCCATTTTGTCCACTTATTAACTTACACTATAGGTGATTATGGGCCAAAAGATCATCCCATGGCTGCATATAATAACCTCTCACAAGGCACAGACACAAAATTATGGGACACAATTTTTTTACATGTATGCCCTTAATAGATCACTGGGACAATTTGGTGCATTACTATTGTTGTTTTGATGTATCAGCTTAGTGGCATAGATCTCAATATAAAGCTCACTAGAATTCATTTTAGCTAAACATGGTTCTTGAATATTGGCAGGCATAACTGACATTATAGGAAGAAGGTTTGGACAATATAAGCTTCCTTGTAACAATGAGAAAAGTTGGGCAGGAAGCATAGTTATCTTTCTATTTGGCTTCTCGATTTCCCTGGGGTGAGCTAACCATTCCCTTATATTTGAATTTTAGAAAAATCCATTTCAATCTCCTTCACTAATCAGCTATTCAAGAGAATGAGAAGATATGTCTTGAATCTCTTATAAATTAGGTCTTGCAAACATCAGAGTATTGTGGTATTTGGATCATAGAAGCATGTTTGCATCCCCAAGCACTGCAATACTTCAACTACATAAGGATGCATGTGCATGTACTATGGATTGTCATTTGAAGACCTAAAATATTAAAAAGGTGCAAGAAATGGAGGCAATATTTATACAAATAAAAATGCTTCATAAACATAGATATAACCTGGTATTACTATCAAATAAAGTCCCTGCAGGACTGTATATTATGGGAAATACAACTGCAGAGGACCTGGTGCAAACACAACGGGAAGAGTACAGTGGGGACGTACTCACAGTGATGAGGAGGCCACACCTTTCCTCTCCACCTCATTCATCAATGACCAAACATGGCTCATGGAAAATCCAACCTCATCTCTTGGAGTGCATTCAATCATCTATTAGTGATAATAGACAACAATAGCATTATAATTTATACTTCTAATAAATGAATTTTATCATCACCCAAGCAGAGTGGGCCTTAGGGTGATGATGATATGTATGTGAGATGTTTATTCAAGAAAATGGGCAGTGGGGTTGTTGATATACAGGTGTAGTATACTATAAAATCTCATTCCATCCTCTTCTCATAATCAAGATCATTAATGGATTATGTACAAATTTTTTATAATATAAATGGTTTGTTTTCTAAAATGAAAACGGTGTATGAATTTTCTCTTATCTAGTTTTAAAAGTTTAAAAATTGGAAGTTAATTGGTGGTTCTCTAATTCCGCAACAAACTCTTTGTTGAAATTGTGGTTTGCAAAAATGGATTCAAGGTCCTCAAAAATTACTAAACATACCTAGATTATACAATTCCAATAGCATATATATCTACAATTTTAATTGCATTATGGTAGGAAAAAACACTCCAAAAGGTAGAACATTTAGCTTACACCTTAAAATTGTTGAAAATACTTATTTATGTTGGTCTAAAATTACAAATTTTAATTCTATAAAATTCTAATTTAAAGTTTTTTTTAATTGTGGTTCACAGGCACTACATCTAAAAAATAGACATCCACTATTCACATACAGCCGTCCAAAGCATGGCACGAAAATAAACTTGGTTTGCCATTAATAACCATGGTCATTTATCAGTGAGCATCAAGTAATAAATTGCATCCTGGCCAACAAGCTCTTGTGAATGGTCAATAAATTGGATCCTTGTACAAATTTGATCAGCAAACATGGAATGAACCACCCTTAGACCACTCACATCAAATTTGGATTGAACTCACATCAAATTTGCTGCACATTGTGTAACATTGACAATCAATTGGATCAAAGTGATAGATGTTGAAGGAATTGCCAAATGTACAGTTTGGTGATGGTCATTTGATTAAAGGATAATTATATAGCTTATTCTCCTCGTCCACCTTGACAATAAATTGGATCAAAGTGATAGATGTTGAAGGAACTGCCAAATGTACAGTTTGGTAATGGTCATTTGATTAAAGGATAATTATATAGCTTATTCTCCTCCTCCACCTTGCCCTTTCTGGTGTAGTATCATAACACAATACGGTTTGGTAATGGTCATTTTATTAAAGGATAATTATATAGCTTATTCTCCTCCTCCACCTTGCCCTTTCTGGTGTAGTATCATAACACAATACGGTTTGGTAATGGTCATTTTATTAAAGGATAATTATATAGCTTATTCTCCTCCTCCACCTCGCCCTTTCTGGTGTAGTATCATAACAAAATTAGTGGCTATCCCTCCAAAAGAGAGCAGCACTGACATTGATTTGTCAAATTCAAAGACCAATGAGCCTAGACAATCTAAAAGTGGATATTTATTTAATCAAAAACTTAAAATAGTATAGGAAAGTAACTAATAATAAATTTAAAAAAGGTTTTAAATGGAGTATAGCTTTTATGAAGATAAACAAATGGTTGGATCACTATTAAATTGGTTAGATCAATATTAAACTGGATACTGATAATGTTAATGGCAAGAGTTACATGAAGATATATTGATTGATTTCATAAAATTCCTTAATAATTATTCTATATTAAAATATTATTGGCTTAAAATAGTGTTAAATTAAATAAATTATTGGATTATGTAGAATTTAGAAATAATATTTTTTTAATGAAATTGTATTCTCGAGCAATAATTTAAATATATCTTGATTGAATATTATAAAATCACTTGGATTGTGTAGATCGGGTGGTTGGGAGGAATGTTGTTATCCTCCTCACTCGGGTTTAAATCTCGCTTTGTGACACTTGCTCCTTGGGAGCCGACTTTGACTATGTAATGATTGACCATACCTTGATTCTTTGGAATAGCAGGGCTTGGGCATTTCTCATTGATTTCTCTCTACTTTTGTTTTGCCTCAATGCAATTAGGGGTTTGCAAGATTGTTGAAGGTTGGAACTTCAACAATCTACACTTGCAATCAAACGTGCTTTAATATTATGATGTCGATTAGTTGATGTGATTCATTGCTTAGTGTTTTAATATTATGTTGTTTCTTAGTTGATAGATATAAGTGAATGTTTATTAGTTAATAATTGTGATTTAATTGAATCACACAAAGGAATTGATGCTTTCATGAATGCACAAGTACATGTTGACTATTCTTGGGAAGTCATTAGAGGCCTCATGGCTATTGTGGTTCTCGAGGTTGTTGAGACATCATGAAAAATTAGTACATGAATGAAGCACACAACACTTTCAAATAAGTGATGTCACTATCCAAGATACATAAGCTTCATGATTGCTAGTTGCATGACAATTTAGTGAGTTGGGAAAAACCATTTTAATTCGTCTATTTGCTCATTAGGAATTTAATGATATTGGATAAAATATTTCATAGAGTGGATTCAAGGCAATGCCAAGCCACATGGTTGACACCAACAATTAAGTGTGTCAAGAGCTTCACAACAACTTGTCACATGACCTTATTTGTGTCGGTGAGGAGAAAATCATTTTAACTAGCCCATTTTAATACTAACCATTCTCCAACTCATCCATGTTTTAAATTTATGTTATTTGCTTGAGTTGTGAAATTTTATTCCCTTTAAGGTTGTTAAATGTTTGGCTTAGAAGAGTTGAACCACTTGTGTTGCATCCTCAATTGGGTTTTTGTCTTTGTTTGTTGTTAGGGAATTTGAGAATGAAATGTTTGTGAAGGAGTCTTGTGAAATGTTGAACCCAATATTACTAGTCCTATATGATTATCAAAACTATTTTCAAACCAATAAACTTGAAGGGGGGTAAATAGATTTGCTAAGAGGTTGCTTTAACTTATAGAGAGGCCCCAAACCAACCATCACACCTTGTTTGATCTTGCAAATATATTTTAGTAGCAAATAAGATAAGTGACCTTAGTCTCAATGATCTCTTAAAAATTTTCCTTTGATTTTCTTAATTTGAATGGAAGGTAGTTGATAAAAGTAAGAATATGGGAAAATGTTCAATGCAAGACTTATCCATAAGCATAAGCCAAACCTACAAAAGTAGAGACCTTATCCATAAGCATAATCCAAACCTACACAAGTGATGGTGATTATTTCTAGATTGTACAACCAATTACATGATTGAGCGATATGTGATTATGGTGAACCTTGTAAATATCGTTGAGGCAACAAAGAAATTAGAGTAGTAATGGTCATTTATCTTGGAAACATTTTAAAAGTATACTGGTTCTATTAGAAAAACATGATTGTCAAGCAATAAAATAAAATAGATGCGAAAACAAAACACATAAGAACAAAATGCAAGAGAGATGCCATTTTACATGGTTCATCCGATAGGGGCTACATCCACAAAGAAACAAGCTGTCCTTTCTTTTATTCAGTCCATCAAAATGAATGGATAAAACCCGCAACACATCTGCCACAACCTCCTCTTCGCTCTCTCGGAGTCTCTCTCTCATTACTAAACAACTGTAATACAATGCCATATTTAAAAGAGGGTTTCCTTTGAGGAAAAAAATACACAAACATAATCTCTACCATCAAATATGTAACCTAATAATGAACGGTCTAGATTGACTATGAAACTACGTTATTTTCAATCATCTTTTTTTTTGCCGCATTTCAATGGCCAAAAATGGAACACACAAAATTTTCCTTGGGGGATCCTGCCCTCGAACACTCGTGAACCTTAGGTTGGGGGTGGGCTCCCCTGCCCCCACCCCCCCCCCCCCCCCCCCCAGGACCCCCTTATAGCTTGGTCATGTATTCTGGGATCCAAACACAAGTGAAACAATTCTCTAACTTATGAAGATAATCAAGCTCCACAACCAACAACTTCTTTCTTGTCTTGCAAATGAAAACATTACAACTTTGATAGTAATGTTATTTTATTTTATATGATGCTATGCAATATTTATTTTATTTTATTTCAATTGTTAGTAATATTAATGATAGCATATGGTAAAGTGTGTGAAGCTTACAATGTATTTTCAATTGTTAATCTGTTTGATATTTTCCACTCATGGTAGAGGAGAATACAAACCCTGCTATCGTTGCATTTACTAGATTGGAAAATATCTTTCTCGAGAATAAAGCTCTTGAAATTATGACCCTTGTGGACATTAATGAATTTGGACTGGAAAACTGAAAACAAGAATATGGTCTGATAACTTGGCTGCTTTTCATAGTCATTTATTTTATATGCATGTATGGATGTTTTCCATCGAATATATGTTGAGGGCATCACTGTATTTTTGCAGTTGGATTCAATGCTGCATTTATGTAGACATACGTAGGAGGAGTATCTTGCCCATACATTTGCAGCAAGCACAACTTAGATCATGGAGTACTCCTGGTAGGATATGGTGTTGAAAGCTTTGCTCCTATTATTATGAAGAACAAGCCTTATTGGATCGTAAAGAACTCATGGGGACCCAACTGGGGAGAAAATGGTTTCTACAACCTTTGCAGAGGACATAACGTTTGCGTAATCAACAACATGGGTTTCATTGTTGCAGATATTTGAGCATTGAAATTAGATCTCACTTTCTTGTATATAATACCTATTTTTTAGACTTGATTAAAATTATGTTGTATTAAATATACCTCATTGAATATACCTTATAGTACTTGCAGGTGGATAATCAAGCACTTAAAAGGATTTATAATTTAAGCCTTCTTAACAATATTAGCATGGTTTGTGGTTCAAAAAATGCCAGTCAAAAAGCTTCAACCAGCTTCAAGTTGTCTTGAAATAATGTAAATATGATATTATTTAGTCATTGAGATTATAGTTTGTATAATATGGGATATTGAATTATCGCAATTATCCTTATCATTGAGCAGTTTTCATTAGAAAAGAAATTACCGCCATGCATATTTGTTTGAGGTTATATATATATATATATTCAATGCACTTAATATATTGTTAAGGATTAATGTACTGTTGCACAGAAACACAGTAAGACATGATTGATTATACCAACCATATCGTTGCGCTGTAAAATATAGTTAAGTGTACATGCGAATATACACAGTCCCTGGAGACCGTCTTGGTACATGTGAATTTGTGGTACCAATCATTACTAAGATTGTAATTATAATATTTGGTTGAATCTATAGTAACTGACCACAAATTAGAGAGAAACCAATATCAATCATGAGATTTAAAGGAAGCATCAGATAAAAAAATGCCAGCCCCAAATAATCCTGTAAATATATATGATCATATATGTAAACTTTCTCAAAAAGGCATAAAATCAAGTGCATATTACAATTTAGAAATGCTAAATTATACAACTAACTCAAAAATTTTAATTTTCCTACTAAGATAAGCTTTTAAACGTTTCTTTGATCTTCCATATTTTATGCATCTAACCACTGGAAGATAATACAAAAATCGCTTTGACACAAGATGCAGGATTTCACATTTGCTAGCGAGATTTGACTCGAAATGCATATTTGCATTTCTTTTAATGATATTAATGAAAGAGCAAAAATAATATCATGATGTATACAAGCCTAAATGTATTTATATTTTGGATAGAACTCCAATATTTCAGATGCTGGTGTCCAAACTATACAAAGTGAAAATGTTCTTCCAAAAAACATTTCCCTATTATGTGACTTGAGAAAATGCCTATCCTTAAGTCAATAACTAAATTATTCGGAGCTCCAACAAGAATGGACACACAACCTGCAACATCAAGAACGACCCCACACAACTGCAACAATGCACATAATTGACTTTTTGTGAAACGATAGGACATAGGTAGTATAGTTACAAAGTAATATCAAGCTACTTTTAATTCCTTTTTATCCTATAAACTATTTAGTAAAGCTAAAAAAAATTAGATGAAATCTGAACCAATGATCCATATCTAGGAGAAATCCCAAGACATAAAATCCCACCAACATAGCAAGCATGCTTATAGATTGTCTTGGAAGGTTTAAGTTTTCTGCAAACTCGGGTATGTCTTAGCAGGTTTAAGTTTTATGCAAACTCGGATATGATGAACATTTGCTTCATCATCGATTCCTTCATCTCGTGGAAAAGGCAAAAAATTTCGCTTGGCGTTTTTACTTTTTTGACTCAGGATAGACTTCATATTACCTGCTTGTTAGTATGTATTTGTTAGGCAATTTTTTTTATTTGATTTATATTACATCTCATATAGCTTCCGATGTTAGATTGGCATCCAAGCTTAGAAAAGATTAATGGTATCTAGGCACATAAAAGATTAAAGGGAAATATCTAAGGAAGATTCATATGAAGTTCAAGAAAGATTGTTTTGTTTATCTAGGTTAGGTTATATATCAGTTTGGTATTAAGTATTTAAGTACAAATTTGAATTAGTGGGTCAAATATATATAATATTGGGGATGATTGAAAGTTTACTTCTTTATATGTGTTTCATTTCTTATTTAATTCAATTTTACGGTTTTGTAGAAAAATATACATTGTTTTTTACACCTTGTCTAATGGTTAAGAACATGTGTTTCTTCAGGTTCAAATATGGAGGTAAGGTATGTACACCTCTCTAAATTTGATAGAGTATTGAGCATTTAATGTTGGGTCTAAGGCAAATTATAACATATTGGGATAGCTTAGATTTAGCCTATTATAACAATTGACATGCAATATTAATACATCTTAATGTTTCGTTGCATATTGTTAATCTTAGAAATGCAATCGATGAATTTTCCATAAAAAAACCTTTAAAAGTATTAATATAATAATCTAAATTAATAACAGATTTAAATTTTATAAATAAAAATTTATGTTTAAACTTTATTAAAATTTCAATTTTTAAATAAAAACTTGTATATTAGTGTGAAAAACATGTTTAATTGAAATCTAAAATTATAATTTATATTAAATTAATATAATATTCAAAATTTATAATTTATAATTTACATTAATATTATTCTCTCTTCTCATATATTTCTCATTTTCAGAAATTTTTGTTTCTAAGTTTTTTATATTAAAATTTTGTTTTATAATATATTTTTTCCTCTTTATTCACATTAAAACTTTCTCATTTTAATTTACAATAATTATAAATTTTCTTCTCCTTTTAAACATTAAATATTTTTAATAGTAAGAAAATCATATCCATTATCGTAAATAACACAATTCATATTAAATTATTATTTTTTTATAATTTATCATAATACCTTTCATATTAAAAAAATTCCCCAAAAAAACTTCCCTTTTTAAATTGTTAATTTAAATATTTCTATCATTCTATTTAATAGTTTTTATAATTGTGGTTAATTAAATGTTTATCAATCTTAAATAGTTTTAATCACATGTATAAATCTTTATTTTATAAACTTCTTTTCTATCTTTTATAATTTGAATAAAAAAATCCTTCAAAATTCATACATATCATTTATGCATTTGCATTTATCATATTTTCTTAGTTTTAGGAGAAAGTAATCAAATGTGACATTATTTATTAATCACATGCAGGTTATCAAATTATTTTCTTATCATATTATGTCACGACACTTCTATCCATATATATACTCATGACATCCATGTATGGAATCATCATCGCGGCCATACTCAAATTCATTAACAATGTTTAGGCATTAATGATGCTTATCAATATTTAAATGCTATTTCATTTCCCATTGTTGCATCAATAAAGGAATTCTCAATACAAATAGATAAATCTAAGGATCAATATCCTGAACTTAATGTCATTTAAACAAATATGATATACACAAATTATCATTTTCTAAGCAACATGATTAAAAAAAATTATCATTTTCTAAACAACATTCTTAAAAAAAGAAGGTGAAAGCAACTGCTTAAACAATTTTTAAAAACAAATAGACTCCTTTCATCATTTATCCAAATTTCCTTTTAACATTTCTCAACACACATCTCCTTCAACTTGTTTATTACCGAGTGAGATCAATATGCCAATAGTAAATGCATTTAGCCATCTTTGAAATTTTGTGAATTATGAGGGCATAATATTTTGGCATTGGTTGTTTGCGCTTAGCATCCATGAGAATTACAAGCATTGGAATTTGGTACCTCACAAGATGTAGTCAGCTAAGGACATTGAAAATTGCTGATTGCGGAGTTCAAGCTCCTGGACTAGTCACAACTATTACTAACATGCTCATCCAATAAAGGAGGGAAGGAAGATCTAACCTTGTGATACTACACATCTACTGAGAGAGTGGTATTTAATTGTCCATTTAAAGAGAAGAAACACCCTGTAATAGAGAGGATATTGGAATACCTGCATCAAATAAGATCAATTGTAGTTGAAGTGACAGTAAGCCAATCCATCTCCATATATTTGAAAGAGCTTGAATATGACCAAGTGTGCTCAAATACAATAGTGGTGTGGGTTTATGGATACCCGTCGCAAGTGCATATCATAGAGAGAAACTCAAAAGGAAGCTTGAATATAAGATAAGACTGGGTTTATAAACATCTAATGCAAATACAAGTGTGAGTTGGTGTGTGTATATCCAATTTGAAAGCATGGTTTGCCATAGCTGAAAAGAAGTGAGAGGGTCAACGCAAGGTTGGCCTTGTGCACAACATCCTCCTTGAAGATGGATAAGAAGCCATGAAGAGAAAGCATTAGATTGGATCTTCCCCACTTAACTTTAAAAACAAGCTATCTAAAAATAGAAACTCGCCAAAACACTAAAGAAACATCGTTCCACAAACGGGTAAAGGAATTCTCCCCCATTTTGGCTTGTAAAGCACCTTGCTATTCTCGATGGATGATTTAATTTTGTTCATGTTCTTCATCATGACTGTACTTTTATAATTATTTAAAGTTGTAATTTATGAGTAAATTGGAAATTTCGATGTTGAAGTGTAATAATAGGAATGGTTGAGAGGTCACACTTTCAATTATGAGTTTTACTTAATGTATGGTCAATGGTTACTAAAGACAACTATTTTTTTGAATTCCTCTTTTTCTTTGTTATCAGTCCCTATCTATGACAAGGACTATTGTTTTCAATTAATTGTATGGATTGAAAAAAATTACTCATATAAGATTGACCAAAATGATCAAATTCATATTTATAAAATCCTCTACTGATGTTCATACAGGTTTTTGCAAAGGTTACTTATAAATTAAAAATTCTCGGTGAATGGAGGTTTTTGTGTAGGTTTCTTTTACCTTAGTGTGTTAAGACTAGTGTAGTATATATCAATGTGCACTTGTGTTATAGACTTGTGCACACTGCCGCACTCACACGAAGGCGATTAGATTTAGAATGTTGAGCCAAGTACTAGAACTAGTATTCACCATGGTTGCACTAGTGCACACATTACAATATGGAACCTTTGGGTGGGAATTTTGGTATGGATCTTTAATGTGTACGTTACAATATGGAGGCTTGAATGCATAGTCTTATTTAAGAGCATTAGGGGTCTATAATAATTTTCTATTCTCATGCTTAAACAAATATGATCCGCACTAGTATCATTTGTTTCATATTGCTCTGATGTGTTATTTAGTTACAAGCTTTGATGCATATATATCTATATGAGTATCTATATGTTACGATCCCAAGGGGAAGCCAAGGATATGTTCATGCAATAATAATCATGTGTTCCAAAAAATAATATCAAATCCTAAAGGAATAAAGATTATCAATTTATAAAATTTGGAAACCAATACAAAGGTGCCCTCATGTTGACTTTGAGTAAAATGCAAAGAATTCATGAACTTTAAAGGGATTCCTTTCAAGAATGAAATGAAATTAAAAGGGGGTGATACAACCTATGCTTTTCATAAATGACTGATTGATTAGATAATGCACAACACTACATTTTGCGCTTGTTGGCTAATCAAAATATCTTTGAAATGTAACATACTAAGAAGAGTGTGCCTTTTAGAGTACTCTTTCCTTATTGGAATATAGGAGTTAACTTATATACAAATCCATTTTTCAAATGGTATTCGAAGAAGAATTCTTCATTCATCAAATTGAGTTGGTGTAAAGCAAATCATGTAGGTGCATGTTTATATCAAAATTTAGTGGACATTAGAAAGCTAATGTTAGTACTTAACAACCATAAGTACCAATAAGAGTGAGTTCACATAAAAGGTCGAAATTTTAAAAGCAATAAAGTTAAGGCACACTCTATCAAAAGTGATGCACTTACAGACTGATAAAAAATTTCTATGTTGCAATGAACAACATGGTACTGATCTCCCATTTTGTTATATGATAACTCATTGTTATGTGGATTGCTTTCCTAGGTGACATTTTGTGGCGTGATTTCTTTGTCTTAAAGGTGTTAAGGGATAAATGTGGGAATTTATCATTGAATAAGGCAGGGAAATTATCATTGGATCACAACTAATCGTTGTGTTGGTTACGATGTTCATAAATTGTGTGCACTACATCATGTCTATGTTGGTCACAACCTAGACAAGGGTTGTCAAATAAGTTGGGGAATTCTTTCTTAGATTACACCAGGCCCACTTGTAACAGTAAAATAATAATAAAATATAATTAATATTAATAGTCATGCCCTTTGATAAAAAAGTGCAAGACAAGATTATTTAAGGCCAACTCATTGTATTAATTTATCATCTTCTACATTTATCAAATATACATTTTACATTATACATTATGTTCTCTCTGCTTTTCAACCATTCTTCTCTCTGCTTTTCAACCATTCTTCTCTCTCCATTGGTATCAGAGCCCTCTACAACCACCACCTTCCACCCCAACCTCCGCTGCAACCACACGCCTCCATCTCCACGACCTTCCACGCTCACACACTCCCCCTCCCATTCATACTCCCCACTCCTTCGCTCACACCTCCCCTTGTTCACCCCACCCTGCCCTCTCCCTCCACGCCCTCCTTCATCACCGCTGTCTCCCTGCACGCCGCCATCACCTGCTCACCCTTTGTCGTCCTCCTTCACGCCCTTCCCCATCAACCCCAACACTGTTTCACACCTCCATGCGTTCCAGCACCACAGCTCCACCTCCCGCGAGCCACCACGCCCTTCGCCCTCACCTGCTCCACCTCTCGCGAGCCACCACCACAGCTCCACGCCTCCACCATCACCTGCTCCACGCCCCCGCCATCCCCTCCTGCTCCACCGCAGCTCCACGCCCCCGCTACTCCCTCATGCTCCACGCCATCCCCTCCTGCTCCACGTTCCCGCCATCTCCCTTCTTCCCACCTTCGCCCACTTCCAGCATTCGCCACCATCTTCTGCCCACCATTCGGCAACCCCACAGCCTGCACCTCCAGTCCCCATCACCCCTGCCACCGTCGCCCAACCTCCTCCTCCTCCACGTTCTCTCCCTCCGCCACCACCTCGCCCCCCTGTCGCCACCTCGTGCCTGCTCCACGTGAGCCCTGCACAAAATTTTTAATAACAATAAAAACAATATTATATTATTATTATAATAATATTAATATTATTGTTTTTTTTATTAAAGTTAAAAAAAAAACTATATTATAATAATAATATTAATTATTATAATTAGTTAAAAAAAAATCGTGGTGGGTTGGCTTCGTACAACAAATAAAAATAAATCCATGTCCAGCGTTGAGAAGATTCCACCAATCACCAGATCAATAAGTGAATTAAACGCCTGGTTCGATTTAGTCAATGAGAAGATTAACAAGAACTATGAGGAACTCCAGGCAAAGATCAATCAAACCAATGACCATTTGGCAGCAACTTAGACACAAATCACGTCACGAATAGAGAATTCCATTTTCACTCTACAAGACAACCAAAAGAAAAATGAGGCAGTTTTAAAGGCCATCTTGGAAATATTACTAGTACCAAAAGATCCCAACTCTCCCAGAACACCAGAGCAGCCGGATCCTTTCAACATGTCGTCATCATTCTAATATACACAAGGACGCCAAATACAGGTGAAAGTTGAGCTACCCAAATACGACGGAGATGAAAGACAATGCATAGCATGGATTAACAAAGCCGAGGAATACTTAGACATCCACAATATCCATTACGAGGAGGAGAAAGTTAAATATGTCGCCATGCATCTAGAAGGCAACGCTTACAACTGGTACTTATGGTGGAAGAAAACTGCAAGAATTTGTTCCCACAACTGGGTTAGTTTCAAGAACGACCTCATTAAAAGATTCCAAGGCGTTGAAGAAAAAGACTTCTTTGCCAGAATCACAAGGTTACAACAGAAAAGTAGTGTCGATGAGTACACCTGTGAGTGGGAAGCACTATCGACTTGAGTTCCAGAGTTAACCGATGACCAACGACTACAGACCTACATACACGGCCTAAAACAACACATCCGTGATGAACTAGAGTTACATAACATCGCTACCATGGAGAAAGCACAACACAAAGCCAGGATTATTGAAAGCAAATCCGTTCATACAAATTTCGACCAAGACGACTCCAAAAAGAATCCCCTCCAATCAACATACATAGGAAATCCAAGATATACACCGCCTCAACTTAGAGAAGGAGCAAAGCCCAGTTTAGAGGCCCAGAGAATAAAAGAAGGGAAATTTAAGTTCTATGGAGACAAATGGGATCCTACGCACAGATGCTTACAAAAGAAATTGTATGCCTGTGAAGCAGAGTTGGAAGTCAAGGAACCAATTGAAAATGATGCGAAGAGTCAACAAGACTACCACATAGAAATTGAGGACAACACCCCTCAAATCTCATTAGCCGCTATTACCGGAATCTCCCAACTGCAAACATTGAAGCTTAGAGGACATATAAAAAAGAATAGCATCACAGTTCTCATTGACTCTAGCAGCACCCATAACTTCATTAATGTCAACCTTGCTAAGGTATTTAACCTATTTGTTTTTCCAGTTCCTAACATGAAGGTTATGCTAGCATATGGCAAGAAGATTGATAACGTAGGGAAATGTCACCAAATCAAGTTACAAATACAAGAGTATAACTTAGAATCAGATTTCTTTGCGGTGTCGTTGGGAGGAGTCGACATAGTATTAGGAATACAATGGTTACAAACCTTGGGTACATACTCCGCAAATCACCAAGAACATTTTATTGAATTCCATGCATTCGGGAAAACACACAAATTATACGGGTTCCAACCACCTCCGACACAGCTAGTTACATCACATCAGATAGAAAAGCTACTTCGGAAGGACGCACCAACGTACATACTTCAATGTCAAGAAATGAAGAAATGAAGCTTCTAACAAATAAAGAAGATAGGGACAAACAACTAAAGATACAAAAGCCGATTCAGAAACATCACAAGGTGTTTCAAGAGCTACCTATGGAGCTCCCACCAAACAGAAAAATTGAACACATATTCGAAATAGAACCAGGGACAAAACCCACCAGTAGCAAACCATACAGGTGTCCACATTAGAGACGATGCGACAGTTCACGTAATCATTGTCGTCAAATAAGCTTTGAGGACAAAGCTTCCCTTAAGGAGAAGGCAATGTAACAGTAAAATAATAATAAAATGTAATTAATATTAATAGTCATGCCCTTTGGTGAAAAGGTGCAAGACATGCTTATTTAAGCCCAACTCATTGTATTCATTTATCATCTTCTACATTTACCAAATATACATTTTACATTATACATTACGTTCTCTCTGCTTTTCAACCATTCTTCTCTAATAATCAAGCGAGTGACAAAATTGAGTTTAATCAAACTCAATCATTTACACTTTACTAATGAACTTTAATGACAAGTTAGATATGATAATTTTTATTCTATTTAGGGGCCATGTTACTTGGAACTTTATAGAGAAAATAAGATTATCGCCTAAAAGGGTGGATAGAAAACAGGGTGGGAATGGTGCATATAGAATTTTTTGGCCCATTGTGAAGAGGACATTGGCAAAATGATAGAATTAGGGAGGGGAATCAACCATTATACAAAATATGGTACCCATGCTTCAAGAGACTAAAGCGAATAAGATTATGGTCGTTACCCAAACTCCCTTAGACATATGACCATGCAAACAATTTTTTATTTCTTGGTTTTTCTGTGGATTCTTTTGGATGTAATGAAGCCCCAAAATTCATCTTGACAGCTTAGAATGAATTGCCCAAAATTTGTTCAATCAAGAGTCAAGTTGTAGCAACAATATGCATATGTTTACTTTTACTTACTAAATCTATAGATACTTTTACTTATTAAATCTATACAAAAATTCTTAAAAACATTGTTAGAATATATTCAATCTTTGTCATATCAACCATGTATTGTTGCAAGTGCTTTAAATGATTTGATTACACCAGGGGAAAATAAGGTTATTGTTCAAAGAGTGGATGTAGTTCGCAAGGGTCTCTAAGATGTGATAGATCAACACCACAAGGTGTATGCTCTCCCCCAAAATGGTTTGTATACATACAATATATGTTGGGTTGGATCCCACTGATTGCTCATTGATTTAACCAACTTTGGGTGATTTCCCATTTCTTATATAATCCACAACTCTCTCTCTATATGTCTATCTCCTTTGGTTCTTTTAGACCATTGGCTTGTCCTTCTCTACACTATCAATTTCAGGTCACATAACAATCTGTTTGCTTGGAAATGGTGCGGACCTTCTTTCCAGGCCTTAGGAATACTGATTTTCAAGAGTGATGGGGTCACTTTGTGCAGTTTTACAACTCCACAATGCATGCATTTCAATAAAAGTCAAAGTATCTCTACATTTACATTAAGGTCTAGAATAAGATAATATTGTACTATATATTCTAGAGGAGGAACATGTATATGGAGATATCACAATTGCACACTTACCAATTAACAAAGAATCATTGAGTCTCTAAATCAAAATGAGATATAACTTATTCATAAGGAGGAGTGCCTGGAGGAGAAAGAGGATATTTTTGTAGAGTCAGAATTTATAAATATGGTGGCTAAGCAAAGATGATTGAAATACAAACTTATTTTTCCAAACAACCATGAAAAATTAGAATTGTAATAGAACTACCTTCCTTATTTTTCCAAACAACCATGAAAAATTAGAATTGTAATAGAACTACCTTCCTTTGAAAGGAAAATTTTTGAACCAAACAAAAAGATTGAACCACCCTAAAAGATTGTACGAGTCAAAGGAAGCAACATAGCAAGCTCTTCATGACATTTGTTTTACTACTCTATTTTTTACTTCATTGCATCTACTTTATCTCCCATTTTTTTTATCCTTTCAACCTCTTTTGCACCTTCTAAAGCAATTACTAATTATTTTTACATGTTAGAATTGATAAATACATTTTAAACCATTTAATTTAATTTAAATGATGCAATTGCTAGTTATTTTTACATGTTAGAATTGCTCAATACATTTTAAACCATTTAATTTAAATGATAAAGCATTTCAACTTTTATGCAGCGCTTCTTTGTTTTTTAAATTTCTTTGGGTGTTTAAGATAATTTTATGTTAGTCCCGTAATGTGTTTGAAAGTAAAATCTTAAGCATTCTTCTGTAGAGTTTGGTGACGATACGATGGCAACCAAGCGTAAGCGTAGGAAGACCACCATCACACACTTCCGATGCCACCGCAATTGTGTGCATTTCGATCTGAAGGATAAGTCAACGGGCAAGGGTTCGCAACCCAGGAAGTTATTTGTCGTAAGTCTGCCACTGGAGCCAAATTCCAGAGCCTCCATACAATAGGATCCCGGTACTGTGTTTCAGGTTGTTTTGAAGAATGTGGCGATCGGGGCATTGTTACTGGGGTAGTATTGATGAATGCAGCGATGGAATTGTAGTTGAATTCGCGTGGATGCTCAGCAAACGACGGCATCTGGAGCCTTACGTGAGTCTGTATCAGTCCTTCGGATGGGATTCGTTGGTCTGCCATTCTCATCTCTTGAATATGTGAGTGAGTTCCCCTCCCCTTTCCCCCCTTAACCGTCTCAGACAAAAAATTCGGGAAGAAACAACGAAGCTCAAAGAAACCATTCAAACCCTCTTTCACCAATTTGCTTTTCAATTTGAAATGCTTGTTATCAAAACATTATCACATTCTGCACGAGGGTAAATAAACTTAGATATAGACAAGGACGAGAAAGATGGTTGTTTTTTTCTCCAAAGACTTTCACCATGCATATGAGATGAGAGGGTGATTTGCCATAATGACCCCCTCCCTACTAACGACTAACATCTACATGGTACATGCCTGAACATTTATTTGTTGTCCCCTTAAATAAAATAAATTGGTGTCTGTTGAGCTGTGATCTAGTCGTTAATTGGCGGGAGTTTTCCATCACTGGCCTAGGTTCGATTCTCAGTGGGATGGTGCCTTTGGACGTTGCCATTGGTATCTTATTTGAGAATCCATTGAGTGATAAGTCTCATGAGTGATAATCCATTAACTCCAAATCTCGAAGCCTGATCCCGGTAGACACAAATATATTTTGGTAGCAGGATAGGGTGATTCGGGAGGAAATAAGTCTCAGACAAGTGTTGATTTTTGAGCAGCACCGAGAGCCAATTTTTGGGAGAATGGAGGCACCTGGTCAGTTACCAGGAATTTGATTCAGTTTGTGACTGAAGCTCAGCCTGGGGCTGAGAGCTATTCTCTGGGAGAATGGAGGCACCTGGTCAGTTACCATGAAGTTGATCATCTTGACTCAGTCTGGGACTGAGGATCAACACAATGTAGTTTGGGATTGAGGCACTTGGTCAGTTACCAAGTAGTTGACATTGGTCAACTTGATGCAACCTGGGGTTGAGGCACCTGGTCAGTTACCAGGTCATCACTATAAGCCTTAGACCGGGTCTAGGCAAGTGATGTACTCCCCTCCTTGTTTCATTATAAGCTGTGGAGTAAATCTAGCAGAGAAGGCTATATTCTAGTCCACTGGGCAAGCATTTCCGTTTGTGAAGTTGTTTGTTGATGTTATGTTTTCAAAAGATCTTAGGAGTAATAAACTGTAGTCGGTTATACTTATATTCTTCTTGTCTTTGATTATGGAACATACTAGATTAATCTCACTTGTGTGGAACGCAAGGCCCCATTGAGTTCTCCTTTGACTCCATTCGCCCCTCTGATATACTGGCACTGGCCTTTCCTCAAGGACTGATCCTCCCGTCTTTCCCATCACTTAATCAAAATTACCTTTTTTCTTACAATTGTTTCTCTAAGGCAACCTCTTCAGTTCACCTTGCCCTTCGTTGCACCTGCCTTAGTGATCCTACCTTTGGGAAACCCCCCTTGAGTTGGAGAAGAGCCAACCTGAAGCGAGGAAGAGAGGAGTGTGGTGACATTGGCTTCTCTCTTGAGAGTTGTCATTGAGTTGGTGTGCTTACTTTTTGGGCTTCAGCACACGCATGTCAGTTTTGGGTGATAACATTTTGGCGCCGTTGCCGGGGACAAAGTCCAGTTCCCGAAATTTGAAGACTATGCTTCATTGACATTTGTGGGAGATTACATTGCAGATTCTTCTTCTCACATGGCGACTCCACGAAGGGATAGAGCTCTTGTCCTTTTGCAGATTTGAAGATCCTATTGGGTGTAGAGGTGAGCACACTCATTGGAAGGCTTTCAAGCTCACCTTGGCGACTCCACAGTTTGGTATGAGGTATGACTATATACATTTTTCAGATTTAGTACCTCATTATTTGATTTATGGATAATGATAAGGAAAAACCGCGTGATCTTCTGCATGAAGCTATTTTGCGCAAAGCTTACAGCCCGTTGGATTTCTCAAAAATCCGTGGATTTCCTAATGAGTGCTACGACCGTGGGAAGGTGCATGACATTCTTCCAGAATTCCATGGAAATGATGATGTTTCAGCCACCCATCATATTGCCTCTCTCTGCAAATTGATGTCTGATTTTAATGTTCATCATGAGGATGATATTATGATCGTTTTTGCTATAACTTTGGAAGGGGATGCAATAATCTGGTTCTATGGCCTCTTGGATGAATCCATAGATTCAGTGGCAAAGTTTTTCGAGAGGTTTCTCCTTCACTGGCATGAAGGAACAACTGATGAGATTGAGCAGCTTGCTAAAGAATACGATGCTCTCATCCCTAGGGTCCATCTTGAGCTTAAAGAACAGACCATTGAAGATCCAATCGAGGAAGCACTACAAAGGCCCTTGGTTGAAGGTATCACTAAAGAGATTCCTATTGCCATAAAAGAAAATATGGAAGAGATCGAGCTGCCTCAGATTTACACCATTGAAGATATTCATGAACTATTTTACTGTGAAAATTCAGACTTGCCTCAAGCTTATGTTACTAAAGATGTTCACAAACAGTTTTATGATGAAGGTTCTGATCTGCCCAAGTTCATTTCATTAAAGATGATAACATTTGTTTTGCAGATCAGCCTGAGCAGTCTTACGATGGTTTTATATCAGCCCCATCCATCAGTGGATAGAGGCTTCTTGTGCACATCCTGATTTTTTCTGCCAAAGCTTTGATGATTTTTTATATCCTAACAACCTGTCATTACAAATTATAGGGCAGATTGCTTTTATGGTGTCTATATCTGTGTCTTTGTTCCTAACCAAGCACAGGAGGAAGTAGTCTAGCATAGATCAGAAGTTGAAATGGCTCCATTGGCTGTACCATTACACTTAGCTTTCTCGTGTCTCATGTTAAGTTAGTGTAGGTAGGAAGAATAACGCTCTCACATGAGCATTTTTGCTGTTATTAGCATCATTCATTTTGTCATTTTTTCAATTTTTATGTAATAAGTGGTGGGCATGGGATGTGAATTGAGCCATCCCCACCACATGGTCTCTCTATTTTCCAAATTGGTCTGCGATAACCAAGAGAATCTGAGGTTCTCATGCACTCACGAGGTGAGCACATGTCCCCCAGTTGGAGTCAGATGTTGCCCCCCATTTTGACAGGGGTGTTCACAGGTGAAATACTTTCACATCTTTCAGCGGGCTTCTTTCCAGAGTGGATGGGTTAAGGCCTTGTAAGGGTTTAGAAAATGACAGCATGGCAACTTACAATCCTGATGAAATTCAAGGAAGGTAGGAGTATGTTTCATTTGCAAATTGATTCTAGTGAAACCAATGGGACTGTATCATTGTCCCATGGTTAGCAAATGATAAATATTGGAAGCTCTGAACAGATTGTTGAACTGTCCAATGGACTAGAGAAATTTCATAATGGTTTAACTACTTCAGGCTTCATTGGAACTGATATTTTCATATGGGCAAGAGAAATTAGATGTCATTTCATCTACAGGAGTCTGCTTTTCTCTTGGCATCACCTACAGCAAGCAACAGGCATCTTCATTGTATAAAAAGGGGAAACATCTTTTCCAGGTTAAACTTTAAATTTTTGGGAAGCATCAGATTGAGGAGGAGCATTTATTGCTCTAGGATGCGATCCAATTAGTACAGGCAGGGTTTTAAGGGCAACGTTCCACATTGAGTGACCCAGTTTTGGGAACAAATTTTTATCTATTCTGTATGGAAAGTCATGGAAGATTTTGGCCAATCGAGAAGCAATCAAACTGATATATCAAAAAATAAAAATCTTAGGCATACAAATGAAGGGGCCACGCCATTCTTCGTTGGTAGGCACGTAATGGGACAAAGCGTGAAATGCTAAATGTTTTGACATGGAACTGCCCAGCCAGATTTGTGTGTTGAAGGTTTTAATTTTCTGTTAGTTCTTAGCGGAAATTTCACGTGAGAAGTATGTCGTGTATTTGTCGACTTCTTTGAAGATTCCGGCAGTGGCAAGAAGAAAGAGACCAGTGGACTCCCTGGCAAAACAGAGCTTTCAATAGAAGACCGGTGGATAATGAATAGAGGATGCAAGTCTCTACTAACTAACGTGAAATGAAAAAAACGAAGGCTTGGCTCGCTTGTCCCTGGCAGCGAATTGCACTCGTGATCAATCGGTCGATTAGCACATGAGATATCCACGCGAAAGCAATATCTGGACGGTGACAGCCTGTAGTGCGTGAATCAATTTTCAAATCATATACCGTGGGGCATCTCGACTCAGCCAATTAAAAGAGCGTGAAGCTTGGATCCACATCTTCGTTGGCAACCGAGTTCACCTTGGATGAGGCGTTTTTTGTTGAGGATTGCGATCGCCATACAAGTGTGACAGGTGGTCGTGGAGGAATGTTTAAAAAATCTTTGTGAAGACAGCATGTAGCTTGGACTCCGGTTACATTGGGAGCCGATTTTATTAAATTGCCCTAGCCACTGATAAGTCTTCACGGGTTCAGTAGCTGTTGAGTTTTTTCAGCTTCTGATTGCATCGGTGGTTAGTTTGGTATCTGGCGTTTGATAGCTGCGTGGGGTTTCTTCATTATAGCAGCTCTTCTCAAAACCATATGTTTGGGCGTGATTTGCTGAGTTATTTTAGTGTGGAGATTTTGGGAGCGGGCAAGCTTTAGTGATGTGGCAGCATGGAGCGACCAAACAACTAGGTTTTCACTTTAATGGACTGAGGGTCCTCTAAATCGCATGGATAAAGGGAGAGTCCTTTTAATTATGTTTTAGTTTTGGTAGTCATTCGATTGAGAGAAAAGTGGATCCTCACCCACTTTTTCCTCATTTTTTATTATTTTATTTTTCTTTTTAAATTTTAAGAGAGCCTTTTTGGCCTATAAAGAGGAAAGCCTCCTTCTTTGTAATGATGGAAAAAACTGGGGAGTTTTTCTTTCCCTTGAAATTAATGAAAAATATCATGCTGGGTTTTTCGGACATATTGGGCATCTCTTTCATGGTTGCGTGTTTCATTATAAGCTGTGGAGTAAATCTAGCATAAAAGGCTATATTCTAGTCCATTGGGCAAGCATTTCCGGTTGTGAAGTTGTTTGTTGATGTTATGTTTTCAAAAGATCTTAGGAGTAATAGATTGTAGTCGATTATACTTATATTCTTCTTGTCTTTGATTATGGAACATACTAGATTAATCTCACTTGTGTGGAATGCAAGGCCCCATTGAGTTCTCCTTTGACTCCATTCGCCCCTCTGATATACTGGCACTGGCATTTACTCAAGGACTGATCCTCCCATCTTTCTCATCACTTAATCAAAATTACCTTTTTTGTTACAATTGTTTCTCTAAGGCAGCCTCTTCAGTTCACCTTGCCCTTCGTTGCACCTGCCTTAGTGATCGTACCTTACGGAAACCCCCCTTGAGTTGGAGAAGATCCAACCTGAAGCGAGGAAGAGAGGAGTGTGGTGACATTGGCTTCTCTCTTGAGAGTTGTCATCGAGCTGGTGTGCTTACTTTTTGGGCTTCAGCACACGCATGTCAGTTTTGGGTGATAACAAGACTAATATGGATTTCAAGCAGGAGTCTATGGTGCTCAATGGTCACAATTATGGCATGTAGGCATAGGACATGGAGACTTTGTTGAGTAGCAAAGCCCTCAAGCGTAGAAGTAGCCATGTGAAGCACAAGAACGAGAACAATTCTATAGATTAATCAACCAGTGGCTTATGGAATCAATAAAATATCCAAAATACCCTTATGAGTAAACACACGACTAGGAGGTTAGGAGCAATAAGGCTTAGCACTATCTTGTCATTAAAATATATCGATAAATGCAATACAAGACTAGCACCATTGACTTGTATGAAAACTTCAATTAAACCCTTGGAAATCACAAGTAAATATCTCTTACCTTTACCCAACCAATATAAGATTTGTAACCTTTTGTTATAGTTCAAGTTGGCAACATTCTGAGTCAATATATGGCTGTAGCAAGATGTTTCAGACATGTAGTAGCTTATAAAAGATATTTAACTTGATTAGAAGCTTTAAAAAACCCCCATAAGGTGTTTAACAACACCCTTAGGTGATAGAGGCGTGTCTCCTATCCCTCTAGGGCTTAGTTGCATCCCAAATAGATGAGTAAATGAATGCACAGACCTGCGCTTAGGGCTGTAGCAGCCTATTAGGGCTGACGTCACCGTAGTTTAGGGAAAATACCATCTGTAAATGCAATATTTTAAAGGTTTTTTTCACTTTTTGTGGAATTTTGTATAATATCTAAAATTCAGAAATAATAAAACAACAGAGAATATTTTTTGTGTTCTTGTGAATAAACTCAACAAACCACAGAAATAAAACAGCAGTACAATAATAAATATTTTTTGGATTTTTCAAAAATATTATATTTTTTATTTTTATTTTATTTAAATTTGAGAAGAAATAAGATTTTGAAATGAAGGAATTGAGACCTAGAGTCTTATTCCTAGGGCAATGAAAAAAATCAGGGTCAACGTCCTCTCAAAATATTGACAATTCAATACTTGATGAATTAGGGCAAGGCCTAGAAACCGTAGGTTATATTAGTCCTTGGCCTAATTAGGACAAACAAAGATGCCAAGGCTCAAAACAAGAGGGATTCTCCAAGAGAAATGCCTGACCAGCAAGACTAAACTAGCATGGATGAAACCCTAAAATACTCTTACCTTGGATACACAAGTAGTACAAGACAAGAGGTTCAAGATCTTAACAGATTAATGGATGAAAAGAGAAGAGAAACAAACCACAGAATTCTTCCTCCTTGAATTAGCCTTGAAAGATTGCAAATAAACCTCAACACACCAAGTATTATCCTTTAAAACCCTAAAAATTGCCAAGAAGAGAGGTACACACCACTTAGAGTCTCATATACCACAAGAGAATAAATTTTCAGTCATAATTGAACCCATGATCCTGCTTACAAATGAGAGGAGGGTGCTTTATTTATATAGCCTAAAGTCCTGATTTTATCCCTCCTCTAAGCTGATTTGTCTAATTTGAGTTAAAATTCACTTTTAGGGTTTGTCACCCACAATCCGGGGACTAAATCTAACAAAACATAAAAAGTAATGATAAAAAGTGATGATAGCTTCAACAAAGTGAAACATTGAGTTTGGAAGGAGGTTGTCATGCCCCAACTAACCCCAACAAAGTGTCTTTTTCCCTCAATGACCTCCTTCTTGCTTGGTACGACCTTCAAAAATTGCCTATAATGGTGGTTGATATGCATTTTGACTAGGATGACCAAAAAAAGGGGGTAGTACAACAAATTGAGGTCCAAGTGGGGGTAACAGAGGTGTGCTAAAGTGGGTATGAAAACCCTTACACGCGCAATCACCTTTACAAAGCATAAAGTCATAATAAGTGTGGCTAGGAGATCCACAAATCATGTGTCCTAATGGAGTCACCTCAAGATGTACCAATACCTACCCAGGGCATAAATGCTTGACATGATAGGGAGTTACCACCCATCAAGGAGTAGTCAGCATGGCCACAATATTAGTACACCTTGAAATGAGGACCAGGAGGACTTGCCATGATTAACCAAGGGGTCCGGGTTGTCGATAGACCAACACTTTTACATAAAATGACCCCAACTTGGCCTTTTGCAATAGCAAAAGGACCCCCCTCCATGGTACATCTAGTAGGGTGCACTGCAGAGAATTTGGGGTGTAACAGGCCACTTGTGACATCCCATGGAATTTGGGGGGTCTTTCTACATGCGCCCTAGCCGTGTCCCTACCCCTCCGTGTCCCTGTGCCCAAGAAACTTGGTGGAACACTGTATTTATGGAAAAAGTAACGCACTTGTGTTTGATTGGCATCCATAATGAGCATTTGGACATGGTAACTGTCATTTTCAGTAGACTAGAATTAGCGGGGTTGTCACCCAAAAGAGTTATTTAATATTTATTAATATAACCCAAAAGAGTTATTTATTAATATAACTCTGCTGTTTGTTTTTTGGGTTTATGAGTTGGCTCGTATCAAATACATGAGGTATATTATCAAAGATAGTCAAAGTAAGTTGACTGTACTGTATATGTATTGTACAGAAAATTGGCTGAATTTTGTACTATTCCCAAATTTTTGTACAGCAAAGTCCAATATGGCCAAATCTTGCTACTATGATTTTTTTTTGTTTGTTGGCAAGTGGTAGTACCCCCTAAATAGCAGGGTTCGCCATTGGCTGAGAGACCACAAACCAGGGGTATCTAAGCCGTCAAAATCACCCGGGGATCGCACCCGGCCTGGACCGCACCAACCCTTAGCATGGTTGGATTTTAGTATCCGTGGGGTTTCGAACCGGCAACCTTTCCGCTTAGGGGTGTCTTAACCATCATCCGCCACCGACTGTTCTACATCTCACGGATAATCTTGCTACTATGCTTAATTATGCATTTGAAAATGTATTATTTTTCATATTTAGTATTTTTTTCTATCTTTTGTTTTTATTTTTTCTATGTATATTTGGGGTAGGGCCTGTTGTCTCTCAAAACTGGCATGTGTGTGTTGAAGCCCAAAATGTAACACACCAGCTGGATGACAACTCTCAGGAGAGGGGCCAATGTCACCACACTCCTCTCCTCTTCACTTCAGGTTGGCTCTTCTCCAACTCAAGGGGGGTATCCCTAAGGTAGGTGCAACGGAGGGCAAGGTGAAATGAAGAGGCTACCTTAGAGAAACAAATGTAACAGAAGAATGAGTTTTTAATTGGTGATGGGAAAGTTGGGAGGATCAGTCCTCGAGGAAAGGCCAGTGCCAGTATATCAGAGGGGCAAATGGAGTCAAAAGAGAGATCAAAAGGCCTTGTGTCATATGTGACTGAGGGGGAAAGATCACATCATTGAGCAAGCCCTGCTCAGTCTAGTGTTTGGCAATCAGAAAGAGTACTTCTTCTTCTCTAGCTGTGGGAGGTGCGCTATGCAAACCAAAGATCAATATTGCACAATCAAACTAGATAAAATGCAAAAATCAATACCTGTGTATGCACGCTCTCAAAGGGAAAAAGAAAGCAGACGCGAAGAGTTCTTCGCCAAAGGGAAGAAGAAGGCAGGCTGCTAAGAATTCTTCACCTTCCAACGTGGTGGATTGTCACCCTTCTATGGCCTCTTACACAAAGAAAAGAAAATGCAGAATCTGGAAATGCTCACACTCAATTAAAAGATTGCAAGATCACGCCATAAAATACTCAGTTTATCCAGAAAAGCCCATGATATTTTTCATTAAGTTCATGGGAAGAAAGCTCCCAGGTTTTTCCATCATTACAATGAGGAGGCTGGCTCCTTTTAAAAAGACCAAAAGCCTCTCAGAAAATAAAATAATAAAATAAATAGAGAAAAAGTGAATCTTAGATCCACTTTTTCCTCCCAACGCATACATGATTACTCCATTTTATTAATGTAACTCCCACTTAGGTAATCGTTGCATATCCATGAGACTACTAGCCCACCGTAAGAGTTGCCTTTGAAATTGAAGCCCTGAGCAGACAGCTGCTGGTTATAGTGACACGAAGTGATCAACACATGAAATCAGCTGTCAACCGATTGAAGAAAACCGCCGATGTCTGAAATATGGGCTATTTGCAATTAATATGTGGTACCTCTGCAATATTTCAGGGGGTTTACAAACTGTTTCTTTCAGCATGGACTCGTCACAACCACCACTGGAGCATGGCGCGATACCACAGATCTGCCCCGAGCAGCAAATAACCATATAACGTGGGATTTTTTCTTTGTAATCGGTGGCCATATGTGATCACTTCGTGGATTGACTTAGAGTGGATGAGCTGTCAATGAGAATATGGATCTGAGTTCCACGTTTCTTTGCATTTCGACCGATCAGTAGCTGGCTGTGTTAGCTCGAAAAAACCCTTCTCCGACTGAAGCTGCGTGTTAATCAACTCGTAGAACCCCAAGCTCAGCAAAATGATTTTAACTCTGCATTGGACACAAATGCGTGAACCTCCGATTACCCTGCTGCTAACTGATTGCCGATAACTCGAGATCCGACCTGGATGTAATTCTGCATAAAAGAAATGGCTGGCAACATAACCCCAGCTGATTGATAGTCGCGTGGATAACTCTCTGCTCTTCATGGAGTTACAGTGATACCACAAGAGGATGACCATGGTTGCACCTACCTCGAAATCGATGGATGCGTGAAATAGCAGTGGCAACCATTCTTACTTGCTGCGGTGGTATTAACTCAAGATTTCGGCTCAATTGATAATTTCCATGCGATCGACTGTCAAAAGATCACCTGTGTTTGCGCGAACTAGTTGGTTGCTATCTGAAATGGCGGCCCGGATCCAAAATTCGACTTATAAAATCGTGCTCACGCTGGCCCTTTTGCTTTAAACCTGGAAACTTATACTCTCGCTCTGTAAGGATGAATTCGACTGGCTCCACGCTAAATTTTAACAAGGAATGGCGAGGCCCTTCTCTGCCTCATCAGCATATTTGTATCGAACTAGAAACACCAGTCTTCCTATCCCCTGCTTGCTTCATAGTTGGTCTGTCTGGTTGGAGAATAGTGGGATTGAGATCCTCGGAATTTCCCATGAAGCCCTCTGCGCATCGTTCTGAGGCAGCAATGAGGCAGCAATGTTTTATTCAAAACTTGGTATGCATATGCTATGCATCGAAAACAATTGGCAGCTATTTCACTGATGACCTCTTTCAGATTACAAACATTTTCACTAGTCATTTTACTGACTATTCCATTGACATCCAGCCAGCTACTACATAGCTCTAATATGACTTCGGCTGCCCCTTTCCAGTGAATTCTAGCATCTCCATCTGATACAATCACGGCCACTATATCAAGGATAACACCTTGTGTTTTAAAAACCCCAGTAATGGCTTCCCGTGTATGTCATATTTCCAGTTACTAAGAGCTGTTAATCCCAATGTGCCAGTATCCCACCATGGTATGCATTTCTAAGTGAAACTATGTTATTATTACCACTGTATAATTGAGCCATTAATGTGGCCAATTCATTTGCTTCTGAACCTGGATTGACAAAGTACACCTTGAGATTTCCAGGCATTTTGGAGGCTAGTGCCTCTGCAAAATCTGCTATTGCATGATGAAGATATATTGCTGTAGCACGCTGCAGTATTTCATTTTGAGTCCTGATGGCTTCTACAATATCTGGGTGGCAAATCCCCACAGGAAACTGTTACAATGCCTGCAAAAACATCAAGATATCGATGTCCATTCTCATTAAATAAGTACTGTATCTTTCCTTCAACAATGTTCACCTCCGGATTTTGGAAACTCTCTGTGGACCGATCCTGTTCTCTTGCACTGGTCTCTGATATTATTAATGAAAAGACCCCTGCAACATCATCTTGTAACTTATTCGAGCTGCTTTGCTGTGTCAGATATGTTGAGCTATTTTCATCTTCTGCCCTCTGTCCCAGCAGCTTCCTTTCTGATCTTGTCCTTAAGTGACCACCCATGCAAAAATGGGAGGTAACAGGGCCCCTTGTGACATCGCATGAAATTTGGGGTTTTTTTCCACATGTCCCCTAGGTGTATCCCCACACCCCCATGTCACTGTGCCCACGAAACTTGGTGGGACACTGTATTTATGGAAAATGTAATGCGCTTTTGTTTGATTGGCATCCATAATGAGAATTTGGAATTTTGGACATGGTGTCATTTTCAGTTGACTAGAATTAGCGGGGTTTTCACCTTATGCAAAAGTAATTTTGTGTGACCTTAACTTGATGTGAACAAGATGTATTGCTTCATGCTTGAAAATTGAAATGTGTTTCCATGCTAGAAAATGGGACTGACATTTAAATTTTCAACTAAAACATAATTTGGGATGAGGAACATTTGATAAGTATGATTCGATATGTAGGTAAACCCTTCTATCATTATTTATTGAACTTATGGTATGTGTTAGCTTACAAGTATATTTTATACTCCATACTGCATACTGATAATGTGTGTTGTAAACAGGTTTTCCCCTGGCCAAGCAACATCTTTGGCATTGATTGTATTTGATGAGCTTTTAAAGGTCAGTGAGCTGGGCTTCACCTTGAAAATAGTCTTTTTGTTTCAGATGTAAATTTAGTGCTAGAGGAAACTCTTTAAGGAATTTTCAAATCCTTCTTATCAGGTTAAGAAAGTCTAGGTATACCTGTTTTCTGGGGATATTGAGGGTCTAAAAAACAATAATATTTTAAACTTTGTAACTAATTTGAGCTTTTACTTTTGGAGTGGTTATGTAGGAAATTGAAAAAAGGCCAAGGCCTATTGTCTTTGCTGCATTTTCTGGGGGGCCAAAGACATGTATGTATAAAATTTTCGAGGTATCTCTATGCACCCAATATAAGCAATAGAATTTCTTTGAGTTTAAATTTGCATTTATCAAAACGAAATATCCAGTAGTTATGTTGGAGTATTTGTGCTAAACCATAAGCAAGCATAACCACAAGCAATGTCGAACTGATCTAAGATGAAAGGATTGTTTGTACTAGTGGAGTACATATTCTAAATGCAATGTAGTTTATATATATTATAAATAAAGAGGCATATGATGTTTTCTGATACATTCTCAAGGGTTTCTTTCAGTGTTAAAATAAAATGAAGATTAGCTTCTCCATTTCACTTATACTTTCTGGTGCCAAGGAGTGTAAAAAAATGTTTGACCCTGTTGATATGCTAGGCTGTGGAAGTAGAAGACATACTGCCATATCACCTAGTCTATCAATGGAGCATTCTGATTTCACCTTTTAGTTCCCTACAAGAATATTTTATTCTTCATCTTTAAGTTGTTTCTCATATTTTTGAACATCAATATCGTTTTTTTAGTCTATGCCATGGCTTGCCTTCTTGGATTATATTGCCATGGTAACAGAAATATATTCAAGAGATTCTTCATTTTGTTGCTTGTGATGTCATGACTGTGTTTACTGCCAAATTCTATCGGCCATCTGATGAGAAGTACTTTGGTGGATGTGTTTATACATGTAGTTTGGCGGACATGTTTACTTTAGTACACTTGTCTTCTGTCCTTCTTGGGTGACTTGGTTCCAAAATGATTCTTCACCTACTTTATTGTATTTTATGAGAGACGCAGTCAAAGATGATCAATCTCCATCAATTTTGTACTCCTATATATAGCTCATATAAGTGAGTGTATAGTATGTGTATAACATTGATGATCTCTTCTTATGTTTATATGCTTGCTCTCGTGTGTTATTTGTATGTGAGTTGTAACTTTGTTCATATGAATTGGTAGTAAAGCATTAAAAGACTAGGGCTTTCTAAGAACTGTGCAATTATGGCCTCCTTTGGATTTTTTCTTGCCTGGAATTCTCCTTTGAGCTCTCTCCAAGCTGAGTGATTTACAAGGTATGTTGACTCCCTCCTTCCTAATTTCAGGTCTTAGATTTGCAGGTAATTTGTCATTGTGCTAACGTCCCTCCCCAATTTTCGATTTCTGCATCTTCTTTTGTGCAAAATTTCTACATATTGTTCCACAACTATGGATTCTGTCATCAACATGCGAAACCACTGGTTTTTGCCTGTTTTGCAGATTTCTTCCCTACCTATCTGCGCAAGCTGTGACTTTTCAGGGTAGTAAAACTGAGTTGCTGATTCGACATGTGGAATTGCAACCAGAACTCATGTTTTGATCCCACACTTTTGTTTTCTTTGTCGTGGGTCCCCAAACTGATGTTGGAGCTGTCACCCCCAAAAATGGCTAGGCATTTTGGGAACTCTTGCCAGCAGAACAATGATGTGGATGTGCATTGTGGTATGAATTGACTGCTGAGGAATATCCGATTTTAATTTTCCATCCCCTTGAAGCAATTGCTGAGCACTGTTATCTATACTGGAAAAGGCTGTGAGTCTGTGACTACGTCTTCCTTCTAGTCATGTAGAAGAGATCTGTTGCTGTAGCATGGCTTTCTCTAAAGATCCTGAGCATTGATTGCCTTTCCCCAATAAGAAGAGCTTATATAAAGAAAACAACTTCTCTTTGGGGTCATAGTGAGTCGATGTACGAAAAGGCTGCAGTTTGTTCAGATAATGCTAGTACGGGCCAGATTTCCTGCGCAACCAAAAGCAACACATTGACATCTGAGCAGACAGAGTAAGGCGTGTTCCTATTATTGTGCATTGCTGTATCTTTAGGTTGCTTTGTCTCCTTAAGATACAGTTCAAGTTGTATCTACTATTCCTGTAAGTGATTGAGAAAGCACAGTTTCAGACTTGCTTAGGGGATAGTCTACCGACTCTAAACAGCAGATCACCCTACAGAGTTATATGATACAGGATCAAATAAAAAAGGCCAATTATTTTGGTTGCCAAACTCTGTATACTTGCTGAACTTTTGAAGAAGACGGGGGCATTTTTATGCCCCATGGATGGAACTGTAAACCTGGAGGGATTCTTCCCTATGGATGAATTGATCTGGGCTGCTGTCTTATGCAACAGGAGCATACAAGCAATATGAGGGTTACTTTTTTAAGGGTAACATCCATCATTTCCAGATGTGAGTACAGATCTTCTTGCAAATTTAATTAGAGCAGTATAAACAGCAATATTTTCCAGCTTGTTTGAGTGTTTGGAACCGGCAAGGTCTCTCTGTATTCATCTGAGATAAAACTCCAGTCTGGAGATTGCACTGAATAACACAAACATGTAGATCCAGAGATGGCAGTTGAAAGTGCAGTGATGAGGAGCATATGAAACTTACCCTACAGGAGCACAATGGCCTGAAGATAAGCCCAAACTCAGTATCATTATTGCAGGACTGTTCCAGACAGTTTGTCAATGGCAAGTTGGCAACAAGGTTGCTGTATAAGGACTGTAAATCCATCATTTAGGACCTGTTTTCAATACCTTAAATATACAGCAGGCTAAAGGGTTTCTTCACCAGCAGTAAAGGCCTTTCTAGTTGAGAAATTGTGCAGATCTGTGTGCTGAGCAATGTTGCATATATCGTCTCGGGGAAAGTATCGGCAAGGGTCCAAAATATAACTTCTCAGCGGTATCGGCAGAAAATATCGGAAAATGTCGCAAGACCTCAAAAAAATACAAAAATACTCATTTTTTTCAAATTTTTAAACATCTAAAGCAACAACATCAAATAGACACATTGCTACGTAAATATGATGATACAACTAGTAAATAAGATACATAAGATGTCAAGTGGTCACATATCGTTACTAAACTGAAAATTCTGAAACATGTTGATGATAGGATGATACAAAATCACATCAAATGCTCAAAATAAATGTGTCTCATGAGATGAATCATCATGAGGCATCTAGAAACTAAATAGTACATGATACATTGAAAATGATAGATCATAGGAATCCGAATCATCGATTCCCTCTACCCCTTTTACGAGTAAAGGGCACCACTCTTCCTGTAGAAGCAATAGGTGGTTGTGGAGGTACTTGGGGTGAGATTGAAGTGAAAGATCTAAATGAGTCCATATATTCATTGCACCACCATATAAAATCATCAAATGCTAGGAGTCACTAACTACGATATAATAAAGAAGGGTTTGAGTAAAGGTCTAGAGCCACAATTCTAAACACAGATCATTGACCATAAAAAGAGTCATGGAAGGATACTTGCCAAATTTCTTAGGGTTTGTTCCTCTTATTCAATCGTTTCGTGTGTCGATTTAGCATTCGTTGTTATCTATTTTGATGTATACACTACAACATGCTCCCATTGTTGTAATATTCCCTGCATCTCTCCATTACAGCAGTCACAGTTTCCAACCAAGCCACCATTCGATTGAATTACACAGGAAGCATGATATTCAAAGATTAATTTAAACAAAACTCCAAATGATTGCCTTCAAATTTGTGAGTAGTTGTCTCTATTAACGACCGTCGAGGGTACTTCTCTAGCTCTCCCACACTTTTGAAATCAAACAATGAACCCCAAAAACCCAACCTGCGGACTTAAAACACAATTCTGGGTGATTTTTTTGCAATTTTTTTCAGCAGTCCGATATATACCTTTAACTCCCGATTTTTTCGAATATATCGGAAATATTGGGATTGTGTCGCGATACATTCAATATATCGGAGATGTTGTGGTATTTTCAATCCAATATACTGGACAAGGGAAAATCTCAGCGATATATCCGATATTTCCGATATATCGCCGATATGTGCAACACTGGTCCTGAGGGCATGTTATTTCAAGATATCTAAGTCATCAAGTGTTGGTGTTCCACTTGGGCTAAAGGGGCATGAGAAAGGGTGTAGTGCGGCTGACTTCGAGAGTGTTTAAAATAGATTGCATTACCTTTCAAGGGATCAAAGGAGAAAGCTTTCTCCTTAAAAAGGTAGGCAATGCTTGTATTTACTATTTAAGATAAAATAAAGGGTCAATAGGCATATCTTAAAGGATGTTCCACTTGGCACATACCCCCAGAGTGCTCATCCTTCTAAAAGGTATATTTGTTGACCTTTATCTGGTGGGTGAGGCATTTATGGTGGAGGTTGTTGCAATGACCTTGGTCTATTTATTGCACCCTTATCCATGTTTTCTATTCTTGGAGAGTTGGCTCATTGGAGAGAGCGCCTCAACTACCTTTGCTATTCTAAGCATGTGATTGGTTTGGTATTATGATTAATCACTGAGATTAAAAGGAGCACTACCCTAGATGGCATCTTGGTACAATCATGGAGGAGACATAGCTACCTTGGCACATCATTTTAGGTTGACCCACTTGCTAGAGGTTGTTATGGCATCCAAGTGGATGATCATGCAAAACTTTCTATGAAGGATGAGTTGGTTATCTCCTTATTGGGCATATATTTGGTTCTCTACATATGTTAGACTCACTAACCAAAGTGAGTGCTCCCTTCAAGGGAGGTTTTATGCACATTTTTTGAGGTGGCTTGATGGAGCGGTCCATAAGAAGAAGGTATGGATTTTTGTAGAGATTCACTTGGTCAAACAAACTAATCATTAAAAGGTGTTTTCCCTTGAAGAGCTTATTACCCTTTGGCATGTGTGGGGTGACTTGATCATCATTTCCTAGGTGATCTTCCATCACATCCAACAGTTCCACATATGTGATCTATGGTTTTCCCATAGGCACTTGACAAAGACACTTTCAACTGGCTCATAAATACTTCCAGTTTACTCAACTTACCTTGCTACTTGATAGAGACAGATGGAGACATCCAATTGGTAACATTGTTATGACATATCCTCTCTATGTGACCTATGGTAAAATGCTTTCTTATGTGTGGACATAACATTAGGAGGTCAAAAGTGTTACTCTATAATGGCTCATACATCCAAATATTCTTTCAATAGCTTAGACGACATCATGGTGCGGTTATAATTCTTCTTTATGACCTTGTGGGATTAGTTGTGCCCCTAGGGATTTAAACAAGCGTGACCCTCATTTCATGTCATTTATAACATTTTACCCAACCATTTCATATCATGCCATTTCATTAGCCACTTCGCCAATTTACATCATGTTCCCCTTTCGCAATTAACTAATTATATATCATGTCTAAGGTTTCTACATATTATTCCTATGTATGGTGCCTAAATTAAAGTCAGAAGAGTCAAAGTACTCTAAGGGAAATGAAATTAAATTATGAATGTGAGTTATGCCCCCTTGCAAAAAGCCACGAACCTATGTCCTCGCTTATCAAAAAAGCTAAATCAAAGGAAAGGGACTAATTTCTAAAAAAAGAAAAAGAAAAAAAAGGATCACTACAAATGGTGCAAGGAAAGGGTAACTCAAGAAGAATAATTCCCTTCCAGAGGCACACATATGCGGGAGAGAAAATCATTAGCCCCTAGCACTTGAAAGCTAAGGGTAAGACTTGGAACTTAGACACCTTCTCATGGCAATTAGTTCGCGAACCCCTTTCCTACCTCTTTTCGTTACATTACATTCACTTCATTACCCTCACCTTGCTTAATGTTACGCCTTAGAGTATTTGCAGCATTCTCAGTTAGGTTGCCAGAGCAAGGTGTTAAATTTTTTTGATATAAAGTCCAAGTTGAAGCATAGAGTGTTTATTTGGAGCTAAATACCCCTAATCATGTCATGGATGGTCCACTTGATTTCCTCCTCTAGGAAGTGCTCGCCCTGGAGGGGTTGGTGCCCTTTGGGGGCTAATCACTTAGATGCATGACCACACTCATTTATTTTCCATGTAAAAGGTGATAGCATTTGTTTAGCACACCTTATTTGCTCACTTGGACCTATTTTACCCCTCCTTTGGGTTGTGTACCCACAATTTGTACCTCCTTATTGAAGAAGCCTACAAGGATAATGAAGGAGGACATTGAGGGCACACATCTGTTGGGTTTAGTTGGGGCATGACATCCTCCTTTTGGCACACCTAGCACTTGGTGTAGCCTAATTGCACTTTTATATTGTTATTTTATGTATTTTTAGTGGTTTAGCCCCCAAAGTTGTGGGTGAGCAAGCCAAGAGTTATATTTTTTATATTATCTTGTAGGCTAATAACTTAAAATTAGGTGATGCTAGTCTTATATAAATAGAGCCCCACTCTCACTGTAAAAATACAACAAGATAAGGGTTCATTATGAGATCTTTTCTTTTTCTACTAGTGTATTGGAGCTCTTGATGCTATGCGCACCTATCTTGGGATGATCTTCTTTGTTTGAAGGTTGATGGAAGTGACTTCTAGGGTTTCTATTGCACATGCTATTGGTTGATGCTAGAATGGTTGTACTAACTCAAGCACAAGGTGACCTAGGACGAAATTCTGCTCATCTTTGTTAAAGAATCAGTAAGTTATACTTTGACCTAGCTTAATGATGCTTTATGGTGCAATATTCTTATGTGTTAGGGTTTCTTGCTGATATTTTGTTAACCTAGCATTGTATTGGTCCTTGGATTCCTTATCTTGCCCTACTCTTCTACCTAATCCTTGAGGTTGCTAGTTGATACCCTAATTGCAAGTATAGGAAGCCATTTCTAGATAGGAACGTTGGTATTGATCTCTTAATGCCCTAGGGATTGAGACAAGAATCATATGCCCTATCTTTTCAACAAAACTATATCTCATTTATCAATTTACATGCCTTCTTATTTTACATTCATTTCTATATTAAAAAACCCTAAAAATATAATATTGCTGAAAAAATCCTAAAAATTTAGATAAATTCATAAAAAACCAAATAGATTTGCAATTTGATAATTCTGGTCCACCCACAAAATTCGCCCTAGTGGATTTCACAGATCTTGAAGGGTGTCCTCATTTGCCTTGGTGCATTGGGAATTGCGACATCGCTAAAATCAGAGTTTCTGCAGGGTTTTTGCAGTTTTGATTGGACCAAAAAGTGTGTCATAGGCAACTTGATCACCTCACCTTCAGAGCGTACTTTTCTGAGGTTGTGCCTTGGGAATTGTGAAACCCTGAGGTTGTACTTTTCTGGTCCACCCACAAAATTCGCCCTAGTGGATTTCACAGATCTTGAAGGGTGTCCTCATTTGCCTTGGTGCATTGGGAATTGCGACATCGCTAAAATCAGAGTTTCTGCAGGGTTTTTGCAGTTTTGATTGGACCAAAAAGTGTGTCGTAGGCAACTTGATCACCTCACCTTCAGAGTGTACTTTTCTGAGGTTGTGCCTTGGGAATTGTGAAACCCTACCTTGGGAATTGTGAAGTGCATTGAGAGTTGTGATATTCATTGAAGTTGACTGGTAGATTGAATTAACTCCTTTATATGTTTTATGTGTCTTTATTATTTATTGTTGACTCCATACAAGGCACTAATCCTGGCTATAAGGCTAGTAGGAGGGTGATTGCAGGTACTCATTCCTCCATTAGTGACTCTCCCTTGGGTTTAGGAGTTACTCGAAGAAGCTAAGGAGGTAGACTGAGGTGACATTGGGTCTTACCTCCTCTTACATGCTTACCATCACTAGCATAAGGCCATGCATAGTCTGCTTTGAAAGGACCTCTAGTTTGAGCGGAACTCTTAGAAACTTAGGAAGTTTAATTAGTCTTACAGGTGTAACATGAAATCTAGATGAATTATGTTTGCACCATGGTAGTTCTAAGGTTATTTGGACAATTAATTAAATGAGTTATTAGAAAAGTGCACATAATAGCCTTTTATATTAATGTTGGCATATAATTAAGTGTTTTCCTAAGTTATACTTTATAATGTCTAACACTTGGTTGACTAGATACATGTCTTCTTCTCCTAGGTGGTGCATCCCCCTTCTCATGCACACGTGGGACTTCATGAGGTATATTCCATCATTATTTGAGAGGGCCAACCCTCTTGGACCATTTGGATGAGCTGTCATGAGCTTTGACCACCTTCTTGATGACATTTGGACCATTATCCTCACATTTGGACCATTGCATAGAGTTTAAGGAGTTGGTTAGAGGGGCGATCCACCACATGAGGATGCATTTATCACATTTGGACCACTTCTAGAGGGCACCTTCATCATTCTTGGTCCATTCCTTGTCACATGTGCCAAGTTTGTTGGAGATTCCTTCATCCTAGGAGGGTGCACTTCTCCCATTTTGATTGTTTGGGCCGTTGGACCATTATATTAATGATAACAAGTTGTTACATTTGACTTGTTAAGAATGTGGCTAAGGTTATTGGAACTTGTTAGTTGGATTTTGGTCTATCTAATATTATTTTTGACCAGCTCTAGAGGGCGCCTCTCTCTTGGAGATTACTTGTACCTCACATGTATTATTTTATTCATATTTTAGTGGTGTACCCTCCTATGTTGACTTGTCAAGTTGGTTAGGGAGTTGAGTTAGGGTTTTGGAGTTTAGGGTTGTTGTTTTTGACCTTATCTCTTGAGAATTTAGCAACTCTTTCATTTATATAAGAGAGGCTCACCTCATTGTTTCTCTTGACTAGAACTTGTGGAGAATAAAATATCTCTTGTCTCACTTGTGCTTATTTTTATTTTATGCTAGAGTAGTGATCTCATTTGTAGAAACAAGTAATAGTAGTAGGGTTATAATGCTAATGTATGGATCTAATCACTAAGTGGTAATACTTGCATGAGCCATTGAGGTAATCTCATTTACTAAATTTTGCTTATTTTATTTACTAGGTAGCACAATAGTATGCTCATGTTATATGCTCCTAGTTGTAGGATTGGTTGATTTTGCATGCAGGTTTACAAAGGAGAATTCGACTATTGAACCATTTACTTGGTGAAACAAGAAGCCATACCTGACTATCAAGGACTAAGACAAGGGATAGAGTTTTTCTTCCCCCCTCATACTCTTTAACATAGTTGAAAAAATTGTCGAAAAATCGGCAATGTCTTGAACAATCGCGAGATTTTCGGGTTGTTGATTTTTCGTACCAAAAAAATCGCAATTTTTGCTTAACATCGGACATTGCGCAGTTTTAAAAAATCGACGATTTTTTCCCAAACATCGTGCCACGATGGAAAAAATTGGCTCTCCGGCTGGGCCGTGGCCTTTAAGGCATATTTTTGGTTTTTTTTCACTCATTTTGAGTTTGCCATTTTGGAGAAGGAAGGGAGAGGGTTTGAGAACAACATCAATCATTGTGGAGGTAGCTAGAGAGCCATCATCATCACCATCAAAGATTTTTCAGTGGAGCAATTATTCAACCTCATTTGCCAATCGGTGTTGAAATTCCAAAGTTTCCAATCTTAGGTAAGTATTCAAATTCCACCATGTTACTACTATGTTTTCCATGGATGTATGCTAGTTTGCTTGCCTCTTATTTTCCATAGATTTTGCCTCTTAGTTTTGTCATTTTGCAATGATTTTCAACCCCATGAAACAATGTGCGGAGTTTTTAACTTTTTTTTTATGGGAGAGAATGCTTGATATCTAAAAGCCCTCTTATTGTCATTTCTCATCCCTAATAATCTAATCTAGAGGTTTGATTTTTTAGACCAGCCCGCTGTTCGTTTTTTCATATTGGGGTTTAATGCCATCTTTTTGGTTTTTTGGTGCCCTAGGTTTGTGTAAATTTCCTTAAAATCCAATCTTGAGTTAAAGCATGCAGAGAAATATAACATCAATCACATCAATAGAGACACCAATCTTTTTGGGTATAAACCCCCGGAAAAACCCAAGATGGGAAAACCGGTGCAACAGTCTGAGAAGATATTTTATTATGAAGATATAGAACAATACAATCCATCAAATTGATTTTTACCCAACTTGGCAAAATCGAACCACCAAAATTCACTTAGACAACCCACAAATCCGTATGGGCCTCCTGCGTCACTGTACGAAATCCGTACGACCTCTACAACAACGTACAGACTGATCCATATGGCCCTGTACAACCTTCTGCGACTAATGTACGGCCGGTTGCTGTATGGCCTCTGCGAACCTGTACGACCCCTCTGCGAATGTGTAAGACCCTCTTTCTCCTTTGCTCAAGTCTCCCTGTCAATCCTCTGGATGAAAGTCCCTCTGTCTTCCTATCTATAAAATTCTTCTGCAAACTTGTCTTTTCTCACTCTCTGGCTAAAAGCTATGAGTAAGAAAACTCTCCGTATGTTTGTGTGTCCTCTCCACCAAATCAATCCTCCTTTTAACTCAATGGCCAAGCGAAAACCCTAACTTCTTACTATGGATCAATGGATGAGATCCTCCGGTGAGATCAATGGCCAAGATTAGATTAGCCATCACTTAAATTATTTTCACTTGAACTTTATAAAAGTGACTCCATTAAGTCAATTAATAATTAGATCATTTAATGTACTTTTCCTAAGTCTAAACTTTGGAAAAGACATTAATACATTTGGCTTCTTGTTTTATGTTTTCTAGCATGCAAGGACACATGCAAAGATAGAAGACCTTCCTTGTTGCCACTTGCTAACACTCCCTCTCAACGAGGAAGGGATTCGGTAGCAACCCCAACTTGTCTCTGAACTTCACAAACTTGTGTTTGCAAAGTGCCTTGGTGAATATGTCCGCCATCTGCTCATCTGTCTGAATATACTCCAACTGAATGGTTCCTCTCTGAACACAATCTTCGAAGAAGTGATACTGGATGTCAATGTGTTTGCTCTTGTCATGGAACACTGGATTCTCAGAAAGGTTAATGCCACTCTGATTGTCACAGTGAACTATAGTAGTCTCGAATTCACTCTTGAATAACCCTGAGAGCAACTTCCTCAACCACATCCCCTCAGATGCTGCCATACCAGCTGCCATGTACTTAGACTCTGTCGAGCTCAATGCAACTGACTTCTGCTTCCTGCTGAAACAAGAGACAACCCCTGACCCAATGTTGAAACAACCTGAAGTGCTCTTCCGGTCTTCTACACATACTACCCAGTCAGCATCTGTGAAGCCTGCTAACTGTATACTCCCACTACACTCATAAACCAATTCATACTCCATTGTGCCTCTGATATAACGAAGTATATGCTTTGCAGTTGTCCAATGCACTCTTTGAGGGTTCACCATGAACTGAATCAAAGACTTAACCGCAAAGCTAATGTCTGGTCGAGTGTTGACAAGATACATAAGTGCCCCGATAAGCTGACGATACAATGTAGGATCAAACTCCTCTGACCCTGTGTTACGATGGTATTAGCACCAGCATACTTGCAGAGGTGCCCCAGGGAGAGGGTGTCTTTTTTCTGACCAAGAGGGGTGTTTAGCTATCTCATTCCGTGGCAGGGGCATGGCCAGACCCTCTCGTTTCTCTTCTGGAAGTACTATGGCTTAATGGCATCGCTGACTGCTTCATGAAAGGGTTTGAAACCCTGAGGTTGGTGTCCGAGTCTTCCATGGGTGGGTCACTGGGTCACATGACCCCAACCCTGTTTCAGGACTCCAACGACAATTGTTCCAGCACTGAGACTCACTTTCATCTTCCGGAGCACATCCAACACCCTCTTGGTCCTTCCAGTTCAGCAACGCCCTCCCTTTGGGCCCTCCTTCAAAGGACGACGTCATCCTCCTGGCAGACTGTTTGATTGCTAAAAGGGGGGGGACGTTGAGGGTTTTCATCACTGTTGGGGTTAGTTGGGGCATTACGACCCCCCCTTGTATAGTCTGGCCTTTCGTTTCATCAAATTTGGCCTTGTTTAGCATATTTTAACACCTAGGGGGTAAAATACCTCAGGTAGCCTACAATAGGCCATCTTTAGATTATTTTATATTATTTTTGTTATATTTTTAAGTTTGACATTTTTAAATATTAAATTGACCTTATTTTGTGTAAAGTGAGTGTGAGATCATATAAATAAGATCTCCTCACTTCATTTTTAGATATCAACTTTTGGGATAAGATCATTATGTCTGCTATTTGCCCTAACTAGGGCTCTTTGAAGGAAGGCACTCCTTGATGAAGGTTATTTTGCAAGTTTGAAGCATTTCTTGGAAGTTTTTCTTTTGTTCATGCCATTGCTAAAGGTGAGGCTAGGATTGTTTGCTTAACACATGCACTTGGAGGTATCCTTACTTTTATGTTTGATGTCTCTATGTCAATTGTATGAAAGTGATGCTTGTTAGGGTTTGATGGAAGCCATTGTTGCTTCATTTTCTCTTGATTTGCATGCCATTTTCGTCATTGGTCACTATAGCATTCAAGCTTCAGCTTTAGGTCTTCAAGTCTTGCTTAAGCTAGGTTTCCTCCACGAATCTTAGAGATTGTGGAGGCAAGCCCTAGTTAGCCAAGCTTGCCAAGTACCATCTCAAGGAGGGTTTTCCTCATTGATGCCCTAGGTTTGGTGAGTGGTTGTATTTTGATGCCCTAGTTCAACTTCTCCATTAAATCTAAATTCTGAAATGTTTATTTTGTAAATATTATTTGTTAGTTAGATTAATGTGTTAGTTTTCTGAGTTAGTGGTTCATTTATTTGCTAAAACCTGATTTCTAACTTAAATTCTGAGTCAGTCTATTTCAAATTTAATTATTTATTTCTAAGGTATCTTAATGTTGTAAATATTATTCTCTATCATTTTTATTATTGCTAGTTAAAGTTTATTTTTGAATCGGCTATTGTTTTATGTCATTTTTATAACCTAAGCTAAGCCCTATTTTTCTGCGTGATAACCTACTGCAGCTACCTTTCCAATCCTCCCTTTCTGTCCTCGCCTCATTTGCCTTCCTCCCTGCACATCCGCGATCCCTCTTTCTGCTGCAGCGTTTAAACATAACCCACAACCTCCTTCCTAGCTCAGCTGCTCCTGTGGCTGCCTGCAGCCTCCTTCACCATATCATCCACGGTCTTCCCTTCCACAGACCTCAACACCATACCTGCGGCCTCCCCGAGCTATCCCTTCGCGGGCCTTTCCTTTGCTGGTCGGTCCTCTAGCTACGCTCGCCTCCAGCTGCTGCCCTTGCATTCGCAGCCTTCTCTTCCACTCGAGCTTCTCCCTCATCAAGCCTGTGGCCACTGCTTTTGCGGCCCTCTATCCGGCCACCTACCTCGCGGCCTTCGCTTGCTCCCGCACTGTCCCTTTCCTCCCCGAGCTCCTTTCCGCGGCCTCCTTCCGGCCATGCCATCCGCAACCTGCTCCTCCGCAAGCCCTTGATCCCTTCTTTTCGCGTCCCTCGGCCAACCCGCAGCTATCCTGTCCACAGCCTTCCACACTCTGCTGCTCTTCCTCCTGCAACCTATCCGCACATCCCCCTCTCCAACTTCCTTCCTTGCGGACTTGCCCCCACGCTCTATCTCTTCTATCCGCAACCACCTTTACCACTTCCTCGCTGCTCCTTCATTGCCCTAACCACCACAGCCTCCTTCTCTCCACGACCGCTCTATTTAGCAGCAGATCATTACTCTTGGCCTCTTATCATTCTACTGATCTCGCACACAGTTGTTGGCCTCATTATTCATTGATCTATACACAGGAGTTTGTAGATTTGCATGAGCGACTTGTGAGCATTGAGATCCATTCGCTATAGCACATATACACAGTTTCAGGCTTGCATACTATTCCCAATCTACTGTGAGGGTCATTCTGGACCACATTGGTGAGTAACAAAACCTACCACACTCCTCTGAAGGAGTTCTCATCAATTCTCCTTCAAGGAAGACGTAGCTCTTTGCATGGGCATCAATCTCTCTCAAGGCAATTCGTATTGTGATCTAGAGTGACTCAAACTTCTGCATATCACTTGCAATCTCTTCAGAAGGACCTTATTAGCCTAATACCTATCATGGGAGACTATACTCATCAATCCGGAGCATATCATATTGATCTCAAGCCTAAGGAGGACGTAGCTGTTTGCATGGGCGACTTTCATCTAGGAGCAGCTTAATATCTTCATCATTATTCAGTGCATGCCTTGCATGTTTGTTGATCTATATTCCGGGCAGTTAACCATCAGTATATGCTGCTACAACCAACTCCCAATCAGTAATTTAGCTACTACAAGGCAGCACTCCAATCTAGAAGGCTGTAACTCATCACTCTAGCATTGATCCACTGACATAAAGGCCAGATCCAACTTGAAGAAGGCGTGAACCATCAATCTGGGCATACATTCATATAGCTGGGCATCTTTCATGCAACACACTGTCCTCAAACTTTATGCACTAATCTAATTACATAGGGCTGCTGCTACAGTCACCTTCGATTTGATCTCTTCACTGTTTAAGGTCAGATTTATACCTGTTTTTGATATTTGAATGCATGGGACAGTTTGGATAAATTCCATTAATTATTATTGCACAGTACTCCTCTTGAATTCTTTGGGGTTTACCAAGTATATAACAGATTGGTCAATTAAATTATATATATAGCAGCTATCATGCTTGATGAACTTGGGGTTAGGATGTTAATTTTATGTGGCATATAATTGTTCCTTGAGTTGATGAACCCTCATGCAAACCCATGCATGCAACGGTAAGTTTCTAAATTAGCAAGCACCAGTCAAAGTGAAAGAAAATCAGACAAGAAGGCAGTTATCTCTACTTGGGATATTACAAAGTCTTAGGAAGGCCAAGTGTTTTGCAAAAAATCATCATGCTACCTCAACTTATTACAATTCCTCATGGGGTATGAACATGCAAAAAAAATGAAAAAAGGGCCAAACTTGGCCTGCTGGACTTCTAAACTTTTGGATATCAACAAGTAAACTTGTTCAATCTTTGCCGGCTCACTTGAAATCCAACTAAGTACAACTTAGGTGGTAACATCTGGCTCCAACTGCGGGACGCGTGCTCGATCTGGTCTTTAGGCAAAGAGAGGATGAGAGAATCCCAGAATCTCTGGTTTCTTGTAAAAACATCTCAACTTTGCAAAAACAACCCTTTAGTAGAACCTGCTCTTATAAAAAACCAATGAACAATAAGCTACATTATTTGAAAAACGAAACTAACTAACGAAAAATTCCTAAGTACATAAAAGGAAAATACTGAAAAAGAAATGCAGAAAGTAAATGCTCAATTTAAGGAGCTTATTTTCCTACTCTAAGCATAACATAATAAAAATGCTAAGTGAAATGAAAAATCCAATGCAACCACCTTAACATTTTATCAATATCAAAGTTTTTTCCCTTGTGTTTGGTTACCAACCAAAATAAGGATACCTTTATTAGGAAATGCAAACCTGCAAGAATATTCAGGATGGAAGGGCTGGATGGGAGATCATAGGCATGTAATACGCCATTTAACTGTTTCCCAAACTGGCAAGTCCTCCTGCAGGCTTCTTCTATCCAAGATTGGATAGGACTGAGATATGAATCTATATGATGAGGCAGATCAATCACAACACCATACTGCTCCAAAAGGCTTATCGAATGATAATTCTCTATGTAAGCACCAGGATGCTCCAAATAATAAGGAACTTCTACATGTGAAGATGAAGGTTGAGACTGATCTTCAATCTACTGCATCCAATCTGACTCCTCACTGTACCGCTTCTCCAAGTCTTCATTAATGATACTCATGTATGGCTCTGGCTGATTATATGAAACATTTGCATGCTCCTCTTCCACATTAAGATTCTCCAAGATCTCAAAATCCACACTCCCTTCTCTGGATATATAAAAAATGGGCTTTTCTAAATCCATCTAATAGTGATCATGCCCATCGTTGCAAGATAAGGGGGAGTCTTCGTCTATTGCATCACATCCTTGGCGATACCCATCATCATGTTCACAATAATCATCCTCAGAAAGCCTGGTTTCGAAAATGTTACAAGGAAGTAAACTTTCCAAACCTTCATTACTATGTGGGGAACATGGAGGAGTATCATCATACACATCCCAAATTTCATCATTGATTTCTTTTTGAGGTAAATCTGGGATACACATGTGATCATCTTCACTGAAACAATCCTGAGATAGCTCTAGATTTTCAATATTTTCTATCATGGCAACACAAGGAAGATCTTCAACAATGTCTTCAAACAAGGGTCCTTCATGAAGTTCTTCAATGGGGTCATTATGGATTTCATTAGGGATGAGGGCATTATATTCTTTAATAAGCTGGTTAATCTCATCCTTCTCTCCTTTATGCCAACGATAACACAAATATTCGAAAAAGTCAACCATGGGCTTTTCACGAAGGTTATAGAACCAATTCTCTGCATTCCCCACCAAGGTAGACACAAATATGATCATGAGGTCATCCTCATGCTGAATATTAAAATCAACCACCAGTTTGAAGAAAGAAGTAATATGATGGGTGGCTGAATCACCATTATTTCCACAAAACTTTGGAGCAACATCATATAGCCCATCAGGGTTATAGCAATCATTAGGAAAACCTGGATATTTGAGAAATTTAATGGGGGGAAAGCTTCAAACAAGAGAGTATGAAGCCCTTCCTTATCATCATCCATAGCAGAATTCAAAACTAGGGGAGTTGTCAAATAATGAGCTTTAAAGATTTTTACTGTGTTGCATGGGCTCATCTACACACAAGCAGTCTCAACAATTTTATCAGAAACAGGGTTTTACCTCTTAAATGGAGTCGCCACGTGAGAATAAAAATATGCATTTAAAAACTCTCACAAAATTACTTTTTGCTTTACTTTGATTTATTTTTTATAAAAAAGGGAAAAAGGTTAGTGGAGTCGCCAGATGAAAATTAAAGATCTACTCTAAACATTCATCAAAAAAAGTGAAAACAAAAAAGAGAAAACAAAAGTATCTCGGGAATAAAAAGATTTATCAAACGACGCCAAAAATGTTGTCGCTTGAATACGCACCTGGGATAATGCGGCATAAATCTTCAAGGCACTTGGTGCATCCTTGGGGGCAAGTCATGAGTCAAGTGCTTTCACCAGATACTTGACTCCTCCGTCTAGGCCAACTCCTAGCGAAGCCAAGGGGGGTGGTCCCTAACAAAAAGAAACTAAGGCCTTTACGTTAAGTTACGAGAATGAAATTAATCTAGGAGTTTGAAATGAAAAAAAAATTGAAACAAGAGCATAAACTATGAACTATACCAGCAACAGAGAATAAGATTAACTACGACACATAGTTGTTTAAGCAAATGATAGTAAATTGATAGACCAGTGCCAAAATAGTGTAAATGGAGTCTGCTCAAATGAAATGCTGTGCGAATGCTTCTTGGTCAGTTTTAATTATTATGGATGCGTTGAATATGGGAAGGGGGGCTCCGATATACACCAAGGTACGTGGAACAGGTCCGGATTTTCCAAAAGTGGTTCCACACAAGAAGAAGGGCTGGATCGGAGTCATGGGGGCATGTCCAACACTGACACCAAATGAGGGTGTAGCCCGACGGGTCCCTGCGGTCACTACCTAGTTGTTCCCTTTTCTTCATGAAATTTGCCCACAATAAGCAAGGGCGAGACACCGGATTTTCGTCCTTTAAGGGGAGTTCATTTTAATCTAAGTTGCACGAAACGGGGAAACGAGAATGAAACAGGGAAATGAGGAAACGTTGGAAACGTGACCCCCCCAAATTTTGGAACTGGGGAAACACAATATATATATATATATATATATATATGAGCAAGGACAAAATTATTATAAAACATAAACCGTAAATTATTAATTACATTTAGCTGCAAGCAACATTGCCAAGTGATAAATGTTAAATGATACAGATAAAATTTAAATCATACATGTAACATCACATTTTATTCATGAACCCAAGTCTATATCATTTCATTCATGCAAGTAGTAATATCAAAAAGCAACCTTTATAAACGAGGCTATATACTATATATCCAAAATTAGCCTTATGTATGAGGCTACAAGTACAATGTATCAAACTGTGAACAATGAACATACTAACATAGAAATAAAAAAACATGAGCTCATGCTAATAGTCATCCTCATCTTCATAGTCTTCCTCAAAAACATAACAAGAAGCACTCTCAGCAGTAGGATGTAGAGTGGAAAAAGTATTTCCAATTCCACTTCTAGGTTCCTCAATACTTAGTGCAGCAAGAGAGAGGTCCAAGTCAACAAATTCTGACTCGACATCCCAATCTGCACAAAGCCCATTGCTATATTTTGGGCCTTGAGTGCTCAAGTTGCTTGTGTGAGGAGAGAATGAAGTGATGTTCTCTTTATAACTTTCTTCAACCTAATTAGAAGCATCTAGAATTAAATTTTATTTTAAAATTTAATGTATTAACCCTTAATTACTGAAATCCGTGGGCAGAAAGAGACTTTACAAGCTGGTTTTTTAAGTGATGGACTTTTATTTGATAGGAAACGCACCGTACAAGAGAGGAAACGTGACAGAAATGCGTTTTCGTCCATCCGGATGCATTTCCAATACAAGAAACATGTTTCATATAGAAGGAAATGAGTTTCCGTCAAGTACCGTACGGGTTTCCGAGTTTCAACGAGTTTCTGAGGGTGAAACGGGTGCCAGACCTAAATTTCCTGCAACTGAGATTTTAATTAAAGGTGAGTTGTTTAATTAAATGTGGAATGTTATAAAGTGCTATGATTTCATTTCTCATTGCGCCAAAGCTCAGGCAAGCCTGTGATGGGAAAGAGCATACGTGGAAAATCGAGCTGAATATTAGTTCCAATTATTTGCGAAGATAAGTATCGGTTTGCAAGAATAATAAAAAATTTTACTATTTACTACGGGATGTCTCTTTTCTGATCATCCACCAATTACTCGGGCAAGCCCTTTCAAAGATGGCGAGAGCATACTTCGGGAATACACATCCAGGTTCGTTACTTTGCAAATGATAAATAAAATATTGAGAGATTAATTAGTCTAATCTATCAAAGCAAAACTATTATATTGGAAAGAAAAAAGAAAAGAGAAGCAAACCAAACAACAGGCGACGCAAATTCACCAGGTGAAAGAGGTGTGAGCGCTGAGTAGCCCACTTGCCTTTATTATGTATTTTAACAATTTAAAGGTGGATTCCTTTGGTCCATATAGATCCGGATCCAAAGGCTTTGCAAGGTTTACGAATGAGATAGGTTCGAGATATATTGCTCTGGGAGGCCCTGGATGGCCCGAATCTCAAAGTTTTCGGCAACACCTCCTCTTGCATGTTTGTTGCAAGAGTAAAACCACCCACTTGTTATGCACCAAATGTGCCAAATACAACGTTAAACACATAAAAAATTCAAGTACTGAAAGATAGGAAATAAACACTGGTATTCAAAAATGAACTAGATATGATAAATATAAAGCTTTAAGACTTGGATCTAGCAGCATACTTAAATAAATCAGCCTTTAGATATTCAAAGAAACTAATTTAATTAAGCATATATAAAAGTAACCGTAACCAAAAGAAATAATTTTTATTTAGAGGTGAAGAAGAGAGGGATAGAAAGAGTGTTATAAGCTTGGGAACTTTTAGGCCATGGAGTCTGCTAGTGGAAAGCAGAGGGACTATGCTCCTTGGAAGTGCTTGAAAGTTGGAGGAGTCAAACAAGATCCACCAGCCGTTCAAGCTAGATACCTGTATCAGTTTGTAAGTTATTGCACAAAGAAATGGTTAAAAGCAAGGGTGTTAACTACAAAAGAAACCTGGAACACATGCATTTAAACAAAAATAATATGTACTTCTAGGAGATCTAATGCAACTAATCAATAAGAAATAATCAAACAAGAAATTCCTTACCGTACTAGGATTAGTTCCCCTTGTAGGCCCACAACAAACCAAAGAACTACAACAAATACAAGCAATATAGATTACCTCATAAGCTATGCAATGTTCATCCACACACAATGAGCCATACACCAGAGATTTGCCTCCAAAGCCTTCTTTATTCCAAACGATAATACAATACAATACAAACTAGAGCAGCCCTTCGGTCCTCTGATCATGAGCAAAACAAGAGAGATCTCTTGCTTAAATAGATGAAGAAGAGAGGGGAGGGGGGGGGGGGTGCATTCTTTAAGGAAGAGTGAGATGCCAAGTGTTGAGACAACTCAGGATGATGAAGGAGTAAAGAGGGAGTCTCTTGGAGTTGATTTGAGTTAACTCCCACCTAAAAGATGCGCCCCCACTCCAATAGTGACACCTACCAAGAGGAAATGTGCCCCTCTCAAAGAGAAATACGCCCCATCTCATGAGATCATAGTCAAATATTTAATCAAAAGCTTGGCTCCCTCCTAGCTTGGATTCGGTTGCCACCGTTGCACTTAACTAAGATCATGTCCCCAACAAACTTCCTCAATCAGTGGGATCCGATTTTTGTCTTTATTATGTCTTTTTTGGCCATTTATTTGGTCTTTTTGGCCATTTTAGAGAGAATTTTAATTTAAGTGATGGATAATCACTCAAATTATTCTCAAAGTGGGTTTAGGGGTATAGTGGGTGCTCTGAGTTAGAAAACGAGCACCCCCATGGAAAATTCTACCTCCTAACCACTATTTTATGACTTTTTTGATATTTATAATTAAAACATTAAAAAATTGACTTGTTTTACGGGAAAAGTTTTTATTTGCGGAAAACTTAAAAGACCTATGAGGGACCTAGTACAAGTTCATATGACTCAAAATTGATGACTAGCATGGTAATATACATGCACACCTAGACTTTAATAACCTCCTAAGGTTTAACCACCAAGGCGAAAAACTCCAGCTTTGGAGGTGTGAGTGAAAAACTCAAAAATTATACGTCGCTGAAGAGCAATGCATAATTAACAAGGAAAAAACACTCTAGAGTACCGCATTGATGACTAAGTCCTAGGAATGCCAAGCCTTTTGCAAAATGTCATCATGCTACATCAACTTATTACAATTCCCCATGGGGTATGAACATGCAAAAAAAATGAAAAAAGGGCCAAACGTGCCTTGCTGAACTTCTGGATATGAACAAGTACACTCGTTCAATCTTTGCTGGCTCACTTGAAATCCAACTAAGGACAACTTTGGTGGTAACAGAACCTACTGTTATGGGAAAAAAGCTGACTCCAGATCAGTACAAAGCTACTCAAATGACATTCAAGTTTGATTATTTTAGCTCACTTGATAAAGTCTAGTTACACAGGCAAATTGGAGATGTTTTTTCTGGAGATGTCCTAAAATCAACCATGAGCATTAATAAGCTCCAGAATACAATGAAGAGATTGAAAAAGCAGCTCAAGGATGGAAAGGTGGCAAACAAAGCTAAACTATTTGAGGATAACAGAGCTGGAAAATAAAGTGATTAAGAAAGGGCTAAACCCCCTCAATCCTGCTCTTGCATAAGGATTATTAAAAGAGAAAGGCAAAAATTCAGGCATTAAAGAAGACAAAAAATGCCTATGACAAAGCATGTTCAAATGCCAGAATTAGTGACAGCCTAGGAGGAGACAAAACAAGCCACTAAATTGGCCCAAGAATACAAGACCATAATACATACACAGTCTTAAGAAATAAATAAGTACCCTGAAAGAGGAAAATTGCAAATTGTTGACCTTTAAGGGAACTACTTTATTGGAATCCGCTTTAGTTGATCCAATTGACCAGTTGTCCAAAATCATGGTTGATATGACTTTTAAAGATGCAGAGTTAAATCAAGTTAAGGAGAATCCAATAAAACATAAGGAAGAGGTGGAAGTTCTAAAGCAAGTAGGACAAAAGAGGGATGCCCTTGTCCTAGACTCGCAAGCCACCGGAGATAAGCTCCTGAAAGAAGTGGACCAACTTGGTAGAAAACATTCATGGAAATCTCCCTTGGTAGGGGCAAAGCATCTAGCCTGGGATCAAATTTCAGTAGTCATGGCTAGGCATTGGGAGACCAGTTCATTGTGGCTCAAGAAGAATGGGAATTAGCCGCCACTTCAGCACAAGAAGCCAAAGATACCCTCTCTCACTTGGGGGATAAGCCTGAAATAGCTATGACAGTGATTGATATCTTAAATTCCTGAATTGGTCTCGAATTAGAGACTCTGGCTATCCGTGATAGAACTACTATCATCATGGAGGCTTAAAAGTTAATTTCAAAGAAGAAGCTTGCCCAAATGGTCCATGAGAAAGCTCTCCAGTTGGCGAAGGATGTCAACTCATTCAAGAAGATCTTTGAAGATTGTATAGCACAAGGCCTCCCATTCCCATGGGATGGAAATGTAGATTTGTACCCAGGACAACATTATGAGGTGTTAATTGCTGACCGCCAGAATGATGATCACCGGTTTGATGATATTGCTGAAAGTATCAAAGGTCAAATCATATTGGACAAGTTGCTGAACGATTTTGGTTTATTATCCAACCTTTAGATATTATTTAAGAGCCTACCTCCACCCTCATACTTACACTTCACAGATCTGGACATGTGTGTGAGAGAGCTGAGAAGTTTGGAATATCCAATAGGGAAGGACTGGAAAGGCATTGCTAAGTATGCCAGCTTGGCTACTACTCAGCAGCTCCCGTTGACCATGCCTCAAGGAATGCCTGGTGCATCAACATCACGGCCCCCTCAACAGCTTCTTCAAGGGTCTACTCAACAGATGTATCAGGTGCCCCTTTTGCAGACACATCAAATTCCAACTCACCAGCCTCACAAGTGCCATGCCTGTAGTACATACAGTGGCCACCTCAGCCTCAAGGTCAACATCATGGCCGAAGAAGAGGTCAGCATTCCATACCAAGGACCAGTCAACCTCAAGGCCATCAACAACACTAGATTGAAGATGCAGTTGATAAATTTTGTAACAGAAAAATATTTGTTATGTAACAAAAAATTTTGTTATAACCAAATGTAAAGCTCAGGTGCTATAAATAGAGTCAGTGACCTCTTTCACAGGGTTGACATTTTGTTTGGGCAAAGTATAACTTTTCAGATACTCTGTTAGATCAAGTTTTGTACGCAAGTACTATTTGGCATTTTGTAATTGGAGCATTGGGGATTTAGAACTTTGATGATTATAGTCTGTTATACCTTCTTTTATGTTTACATATCTTCCATCTTCATGTAATTGATCTACTAAGTATATAATGCAAGCCCATGAGGTAGCCTTTCATCCTACATTTGGGTCAGATGTTATGATGAATGTTTCTTTTCTTGTTAATGTGTTATGAAATATTCATGATATGTTATTTGGAATCAAAGTTGTTCTCCCTGTGAGGATCTTGTTATCTCTGCAATTACATTCCATGTTGAACTACTGAATTCTGTTTGCTCAGTATGTTTTCTGTATTGCGGGATTAAGATTTACTTTTCTAAGTACCTTTTTCTCATTCCATTCATTCATTCTTTTCATCTGTTATTGTTTGTCATGCCAAAATGATGCGCACCAATGCCCATCCTATTACAGATGTCTGATTGATTTGTGTTGCAAGAAAGTTTCCAATATACTAAAATATTATCTTTCTGCTCACTGAGAAGACCATTCTAAATATATACAAGTTTAATGATGCCCTGGGATAGTTCCAAAACAACCTTGTAACATCTCAGGGACTAACACCATTGACCATTGAACCTTGGCCACTAGCTCTGTCACCCTCCCATTCGACCATGTTGAAGTCACTGTCGACGATCCATTATGTTGCTGTAAGGAAGAAGCGATCCAGTCCCATAACCGACTCCTATCTGAGTTCGAGTTTGGGGCATAGACAACGCACATCCCAGTCACTCATTCCTGGACCAATAAAGTGATCCAGACACACTTGTCCTTCGGGTCCGAGCCAAACGAAACTAGTAGATTGGGCAAAGAAGGCAATAGGGAAATCACTACACCCCCACTCCATTGACAATGATTTGAGGCCCAAAAGGGGCCATTCCAACAATAGCTCATCCTGTTTCGCAGTTCAAATCCCGCTGACTTGACCTCTTGTAAGAAGACCACATCTGGCCGAAAACATTGCAAAACACTTCACACACCTTGATTGTGACTGGGAATCGTCATCCCTTGTACATTCTAAGACATTATGGACAACTTCATTCCAACAGAAGATGTTGTCCAAGCTTCTATAACGGTTGGACATCTCAAAGCCACCAGGCATGCGCGTGTCCACTGACTGGACGATTGCATCCTTCTAGGACTTGCGTTGCGGGCTCCTCTCAATGGTTGACTTATCCATTTGCGTGGGGGAAGAAATTATATTTCGGTCGGAGGATTTTGTATGCCAAGCCTGCTCAACCTCCATACTACTGTTGTCTTCCTATCGTGTCCCATCTATCTTCTCTAGGCCTCCTGACTGAGAGACATTGGGATGACCACCCATTGCCGTCATGGAAGGTGTCCAGCCCTTAGGTGCATCGAATCTTCCAAAACCACTGCCCCTGTTGCCTCGTGAGGTACTTCCCCTTGAACCTAAACCTGAAGTTGGCTCTCGACCAACACCCCTCCCTAAACCTGTTCCTAAGAAGGAACCATGAACACCTTATTTGCCCCCACCAACATTACTACCAACCCCACCATTGCCAGAGCTTGACCTCCCATGCCCACCTCCACTAGAATCTGGACACCGAGAACCTCCACTACCACCCCTAGGTTTCGAGGCCACGGACCTGTACCTTGACCCTGAACTTGGTACTGTGGACGACTCTCCCTCATCACTAGCCTCCCCTAGCCTAGGTCGACGGTGAGGGCAGTCACGAATTAGGTGGTCCTAAGATTGACAAGCAAAACATGCATTCAGTAGGTTCAGATAGTAAAATTTTTACTAGCGAACTCCATTGGTAGTGTAAACTGTGATGAAAGGAGGACGCTTTCACTTTAAATCCACCTCCACACAAACTCTCGGGCAACTTGGGAAGAGTTACGATGCCCATCTGGAATGAGAACTTTGCCATATCGACGAGCAAACAAATCCACAAACAGTTGCATGTCTGTAGGGAGGCCAGGAAACTCTATCCATAGGGGATAATTTGCTTGACCCAAATCCTCAAGGTTGAAATCTGTCCTCCACGACTGAACAAAAGTCAAAGATCCCGCAATATGCCAACTGCCAAACTAAAGAACACGTTGAGCAACAACTTCTCAATTAAACAAAAAGGAAAACATATTTCGCTCCCAACCCCTAGTATGAGTTCAATAAGATCCCTTTGGCATCCCAATTCAACAAAGCCCGTCTGTTAAACGCCTCCTCATCCAACATGTGGCGTAGGAAATACAAGATGATGTTGCATGACTCCATATGCCTTTGTCCTTCAAAGTACTCCTTATTATCCGCCAAAAAGAAGTTGAAGTTATCCTGGTCTAGTAGGGGTGGTGCCTCTGATTGGGGAACGGTTGGGTTTGGGGTGGCCACCTCCTCATGCGTTGTTGGAATCGCATCTTGCACTTGTGTACCCTCTCCCATAACTGTGTCCTCCACATCCGGTGGGGATACGAGATCTCTGGGAGCCTCTCCCTCTTGTTGATCTGCCACAATGGGTATTTCATTGTCCATGTTATCCAAATCTGAGACCAAACTGATCACGGGGCCACCAAGAATTAAATCAATCCCTGACTTGGCATTAAGCGATTGTACTATGGTTTTCACCCTTCCTTTGGACTTGAGGGGGATCTACTCAGGTGGTCGCTCTCCAGAAGGACTTTGGCACCAATACACATTCTCTGCTACTATGATCTTCAGATACCCTGTTCGATCTATATAAAAATCAACATTTTTATCTCTTCCCTTCCTCCTTCCCATTCCCTTGGTTGTCAGAGAACCTTGAGGGCTCAACCTTACCTCTTTTCTCGTTTCCAAAGGCATTTCCCCCTTTGTTGATGCCTTTCCTTCAACGTTTGCCTCCCCTGGGGTTGCCCTCGGGGCCCCACACACCTACCTTAGCTCCCACTCTCTCTACTTCACCCTCCATCTCGCTAGCACCCTCAATCTTCGGTCTCAAACCGTGGCTACTCTGCATCTACTCTCTTCGTTTGATCAAGAGTATAGGATCTAAAATGAGCAAGGATGGGGGCTCCTACATACTTTAGAATAGTAGGGAAGATTACTTCATAGCTAAAATGTTCTCTTCATAGCTTGACAGATGATAGTTTCTTAATTGAGGGCCTAAGGCTTGATTATGTTGATTAAGAAGGGGTTTCTGTTCAATGTCTGTGTTAAGATATCAAAACCTTGAAAAACGTTTGTTGTAGTTGCTTGTCGTTGAGAGGCCCCGTCATGGTGAAACCCATCGCATGCGAGTGCGTGTGGGGGAGACCCCAAGACCCCCTCATGTGTAGGTGAGACCTCGTTGCATTTAGGTGAGATACCTCGTCATGAGCACCCATTGAAAGACCCCTCATTGTGAGCACTCACTAAGAGACATGACTAGTCATGTACGCAGGGCGTGGAGATCCTGTGATTGCTTTACGGTTTCGATTCAAGTAGAGGCTGAATAGGTGGAGGCCCAGGTTACAAGATCAAGCAAGCAAGTTTCGACTACAGTGAGCCGAGAGAGCCACGTCGTCGAGGAGTCCAACGAGCCATGAGGAGTTGTCAGAGCTAGCCTCTCTACCCTAATTCCTCCATTGGCGACTAATTTCTTCCCTTAGTCCGATTTTTTTTATTTTATCATTAAATATTTGTATCTTTTTATCATCTTGAGTCTTGAGTCTCTTGATCCCTTGTCATTAGGTCTTTGGTGGAAAAGCTAGAGAGATTTACTATCTGAATTTTAAATTATTCTCGCAGTGCTTTTGATTGTGAGCAGAATTGGAGTATGTTTGAGAAATTCATTCTAATAAGTGCAACTAATTAGCACAAAAGTGCTTGAATGACCTTGCATTTGTACGTTATACTATTTGACTTTGCAACGGGCAAGGTGAGAAACTTGAGACTTGTTTTAGTTTATTCATCTTTTGAAGTTTGATTTTTTTTAATCTTTTGATTTTTTTCTTTTAAACCAATCTTCGATTGTAGTGTCTAAACTTCTAAAGACTTCAAATTTTACAATTAACGGTGTATGGATCATGTAGAAGTTGACTCGGATGATGTAGATCCTACATCGGATTGGTTGGTCGAGGAGAAGGCTCCTCTTTTTCACCTTGAGGACTTAGATATCCTTGACTCTGAGGCAGCCTAAGGCATAGGAGAAAGTTCTTAGTCTATAGAAACAACCCTTCCCATTCTTTTATCATTTTTTGACTTATCATATGAGATTTTTATGCATGAATTCTTGCACACATCAATATTTTGCATTGTATGGACATCGATTTATTTAATATCATTGATTTTTTCTATTACGAAATGTGTATTTCTTTAAATTTTTTGTTCTTGTAGAGTTTTTACTAAGCCGAGTCAAACTCTTGATTCTTTTGACTCACCGATTGATTTGACTCATCGAGTCTGATAACTATGGTTTTGTCATAAGCCTAAGCTAACACGGATAGGCATATATAGAAGCAATATTTATGTGATAGTCAGGCCACCAACCTTTTTATGGCATCATATCATGATGGGATTTTACCTAACGTCTGTAAATTGTAATCCAGAGATCACTACTCCCTCTGGATAGCCCTGAGATCTGAAGTGGTTTGAGTCTCGGTATATCAATAATACTCTAAAGACATAAGACTCAACAACTAGATCTCTTTACAACATTTAAACACATGCAATCACACATATAACACTACATATACCCTGGAAACCCCAACCGGGGAAAACCAACAATCCTGTGGGGCTTTCTTCTATCTCGAGCCCAGAGCAATATATAAAATAAGCAAATACAACAATGTTACCTCAGATGTAACACTCAATCCTGAACGGGTCTAACCCTAGATCTGCATGCATCAGCTGATGCATGCACTGGGAGAATGTGCCCTAACTATCAATTTGGATCTGAGTCTCTTTGCAGGTAGCCCTGACTGTACTGCCTCTCTCAATCCTATGCTCTGATATGCTCTGCAACTGAAGAAGGCCAACTTCTCAACTAAAGAATGTGCCCTTCCTCTACATGGAAAAGTGCGCCCTCCCCTCTGGATGTCTGATGCTCATACTGGGCTAAATCTCAACAGATATGAGCTCTGATCGTCACATGCCTTCCTTAAACACTGAGGAAAGGCTACCCTGAACGTCTCAGACTCTCAATCGGTCGATCGGACTCTGAATGAGCTCCTCTCTCCTCAGGTAATGCGCCCCTCCTCCCTTGGAAGACCTCCTCCTCTAACTCAACAAAAACCACACCAGTGAACTATCTTAGTCCACAGAGGCGTCAAATGCCTCTGGAGCTAGTGGTCTCTGATCCAGCTCAAATCTGACCACTCTCCCTCCTGTAGCAGCTCTTCTCTCTCTCTCTTAGAAAGTCGCTCTGCATGCACTGGTGCGCCCTCCTCACTCCTGATCTATCACTCTCTGATAAGTCAATAGAGCAACCTCATCCAGGGACCTCCTGCCTCTATATATAATCTCATCGATCAATTAGGTTTACCAGAAACCTAATCTCGATGCATGCAAAAAGTCACTTTTGCATGCATCTCAGAATCACTAACTGGCCATGCAAATCTCATGCATGCAAGAGGCAAAACACCCCGGAAGGTCCACATGCAGGCACAGTAGAGATATTTTGAAGTCAAAAAATGGCCTCCTAAGAGATGTACTAAAAAAGTGTAAGATATATTAAAATATTATGAGTTAGGGGTTTTATGGAGTAGGTATATGTGACAAGTCGCCTCCTACACTATTTTCTATGTAGAATATAAATAACCATGGTTGAGTTACTTTTCAAAATTCACTAGAAATAAAATTAATAAAATAACTTTACATTGATGTGACTAAGATTCATTGTAAATTCCCAAAACTTTATTGTCCTTTGGCATTTATTTGTCTTGAACTTGCAAATGAAATTAAATAATAAAAAACATTTTTTAAGAGTCATTTTTTTAATTTATGTTGACTTTTTATATTTAGTACTTTTCTCATCAATTTAATATTATGTGATTTAATTGAAAATTTATTTACATGTAAAATGTTAATAATATTATTATAATCCAAATTGCATTATTATTATTATTATTATTATTTAGATTCATTAAATCTATATTGGTAAATTAATATCAAAATCATAAACTTTTTTGGGATATTTATTTTATTGTAAAGTAATGTTATAGTTAAGTCTCTCATAGAGAATAATATATGACTTAATTTATTCCTAAAAATTGAATAGTAAAAATATATAATTTTTTTTAACTATTAATATTATCTTTAGAACATTATTATTTTGTAAAACATGTTTCTTTAAAACTTTGAAAATTGTGATGAAATTGATTTTTTTAGAAATATTTTAGTATGTTGTCATGTATTATTATTGAAATAAAATGAACAATTTATGTGTGTGTGTCTATATATATATGCTTATAAATTAGTTTGGCATTATAATATTAAATAAATTGGAGTGAATATATAATTAAAAATAAAAATTATGAAAATGACAAAAATATTATTTTATGAAAAAATGTGAAATGAATATATATATATATATATATATATATATATATATATATATAATAAATTAATTTGACATTATGATATTAAATAGAATGGAGTGAATATATAATTTAAAATAAAAAACATGAAAATGAAAATATATTATTTAAAAAAAAAATGTGAAATGACCCCTTATGAATTATGGGTACTTTACTTGAAAATGACAATAATATTATTTTATAAGAAAGTGTGAGGAAAAAAAGTGTGAAAAGACATTAATTATGAGTACTTTACTTGAAAATGACAATAATATTATTTTATGAAAAAATGTTAAAGGACTTTCATTATGAGTATTTACTTTATGACTTAAAAGTACTTATACCACTACCTTGGTTAACTATGAGTTTTCATCCACCATAGAAAATTTGACAAATAAGCATTCTTAACTCATGCAATGCCACCTCAACCATGGGGGATGATGTCATCTACTAGAATGTGATTGGTTGATTTTTATAGTACATTTTCTTTGTTTTGAGGCCCATTTTTTACCTCAAAATTTCTCTAATGCCAATGGACTCATGCCACTGAGTAGAGTGTATCTCACCCTCTACTCCATCCTGATGCCTATACTGCTGCTGTACCTCCATGCAAGGAATTTGAATCATGGAGGACATCCCGAGATACCACAAAATCTAACACCCCCTCTTATCGAGGGAAGTCCAACCACTGATGCCTGGATCCAACAAGTCCCCTACTGCTGACACTGGCCCAACTGTCCTGCCTGTCACTACTGCCCTCTGACTTGAAGTACTCTGATCAACCTCCATCAATGTGGCTCCAGAAGAAGCCCCTTGATCAACCACTGACTCTGTCATTGAACTCTGATTCAGACTCCTTCTGAATCTCTGCTGTAACCAATCCTGAAGATTGCTGTCAAGTGGATCCACTGGTATGTAAGTGGACTCCCTTTGTCTCTGAGCTGACTCAACTCTCTCCTGAGCTAAGTCCATCTCTACCATCTCATACCAACTCAGTCTCTGACTGGTGCCTGTATGAACATCATGCTCATCCATCTGAACTAAGTCCAAGGGCTCAATCCCCTGTGACTCATCAACATCATGAGCATCTCGCTCACCCATCGAATCCATAATCACTCCTTTGATCCTCATCATCATGGTCAGCCTCTCGCTCACCCATCTGCTGACAGGACTCACTCCTGTGAGCACCATCTCTGATGTGAGCATCTCACTCATCATCCCCCTCTAACTTTGAAGAGGAAGCACTCAACCAACCTAATGTGCCAGAAGTGTGTTGTCCCCGAATCAAGTACTCACCGTCGATCCTGTGACCCATCAAGACTGGATCAACTCCTCTAGGATAGGTGAAAATCAAATCCCGCTGGAACACCATTGAGTAACCTGCAGCTCCCAAAGCTGCCACTAAGAGTATACTCTCTCTCAGTCCTGGAATAAATAACACTTTTGATACCTCCAGGAGCTCTCCATGGTCAAGTAGAAACCGCACTCTACACACTCCTATGACCAAGTGATCAGTCCCCTGCACATCTCGAATCATCTGCATAGGTGTGTGCTCTAGGATGAGGAATGCATCTCGCATCCCTGTCATGTGACTGCTCTGCATGCAGTCAATTCTCCATCTATGATCAACCTGAACCTTTGGCTGACTACTATCATGCCCTGACTGAAATGAGGCTAATGAGAACTCCCTCTCAAACCGAGAAGTAAACTCATTCACCTCCTCTGCTGCTGCTAACTGCTCATCCTCAATCAACCATCTCTCAGTCTTCATGTGCATGCATATCTCATGCACATGCATCATGCAAGACCTCATGCACATCTCTACAGTAACACTCCCTCTTAGCGAGGAAGGTACTGTTGGAGAAGCATCCACCAGGATCAAACACATCATATGCTGCTACAACTACTCCCTCTGAACTGGAATACTTTCTGGCTGCATCTGCTGCACTCTGATATGCAAATCTGCACTCCTCCTCTATCAGTGTCATCTTGAGAGAAGCACCATGCTCTCCCTCTATCACTAAAACCGAAACTGTATCCAAGGTCTCCCTGGACCCACATACAGGCTTGCCCAACAACCTGTACTCTACTCTCAGGCTAGTGGCCATAACTCTGCAAAACTGATAACACTGTTGATTCAAAAACTCTGAATCATAACCAACTTGTAAATCTATGCCTTGGTGAACAAGCTAACCCTCTCTTTCTCAGATCTAGGGTTCGCTCTCCCAAATCTGATCTTTGTTCTCACGGATCTGATAGATCTAGTATCTATCCTAATCAATCTAATGTCTGCACTCACAAATCTGAACTCTGCTCTTCAGATCTGGACTCTGCTCTCACAGTTCTGAACACTACGCTTTAGATCTAATATATCTGCCACAGATCTGGACTCTGCTCATGCCAGATCTAAAAGATCTATCTCATATCTCACCTCCAAACTCACAGATCTGATAGATCTGACCTCTACAACCTCAGATCTGAGCTGTGCTCTTCAGATCTGGTAGATCTGGTCTCTGTCTTCACTGATCTACTAGATCTAGCTCAGATCTAGTCTCCAATACCACAGATCTGATAGATATGACCTCTACAACCTCAGACCTGAGCTCCGCTCTTCAGATTTGGTAGATCTGGTCTCTATCTTCACTGATCTCTGTGTGATTGCTCTCCCTAACCCTTACCAAGGCTCTGATACGATGTAAATTTTAATCCAGAGATCACTACTCCCTCTGGATAGCCCTGAGATCTCATGCGGTTTGAATCTCGGTATATCAATAATACTCTAAAGACATAAGACTCAACAACTAGATCTCTTTACAACATTTAAACACATGCAATCACACATATAACACTGCATATACCCTGGAAACTCCAACTGGGGAAAACCAGCAATCCCGTGGGGCTTTCTTCTATCTCAAGCCTAGAGCAATATATAAAATAAGCAAATACAACAATGTTACCTTAGATGTAACACTCAATCCTGAATGGGTCAAACCCTAGATTTGCATGCATCAGCTGATACATGCACTGGGAGAATGTGCCCTAACTATCAATTTGGATCTGAGTCTCTCTGCAGGTAGCCTTGACTGTACTGCCTCTCTCAATCCTATGCTTTGATCTGCTCTGCAATTGAAGAAGGCCAACTGCTCAACTGAAGAATGCGCCCTTCCTTTGCATGGAAAAGTGCGCCCTCCCCTCTGGATGTGTGATGCTTGTACTGGGCTAGATCTCAACAGATCTGAGCTCTGATCGTCACAGACCTTCCTCAAACACTGAGGCAAGGCTACCCTGAACGTCTCAGACTCTCAATCGGTCGATCAGACTCTGAATGAGCTCCTCTCTCCTCAGGTAATGTGCCCCTCCTCCTCTGGAAGACGTCCTCCTCTAACTCAGCAGGAACCACACTAGTGAACTATCTCAGTCCACAGATCTAGGTGCCAAGTTCCTCTGGAGCTAGTGGTCTCTGATCTAGCTCAGATCTGACCACTCTCCCTCCTGCAACAGCTCCTCTCTCTCTCAGAAAGTCGCCTTGCATGCATTGGTGCGCCCTCCTCACTTCTGATCTATCACTCTCTGATAAGTCAACTGAGCAACCTCATCTGGGGACCTCCTGCCTCTATATATAATCTCACTGATCAATTAGGTTTACCAAAAACCTAATCTTGGTGCATGCAAAAAGTCACTTTTGCATGCATCTCATAATCACCAACTGGCCATGCAAATCTCATGCATGCAAGAGGCAAAACACCCCGGCAGGTCCTCATGCAGCCACCAATGGACTCATGCCCTTGAGTAAGTGTATCTCACCCTCTACTCCATCTTATACTGCTGCTGTACCTCCATGCAAGGCATCTGAATCATGGAGGACATCCCGAGATACCACAAAATCTAACAACGTCATACACACAAGAAATGCATGTAGACCCACATTCATATGAGGGGACAATTAACAAGAATTCCTTCGGTTCTCTTTAGTTGTTTTTTACTGTTTTAAGATTATAATTACAGTTTTCCCCTAGTGGCAGTACCAGAACTTTTACTTCCAGTTAGCAAATCACATTCTCATAGGACATAGCTGCTTGCTGGTCATTTTGTTTTCCGAGTTATTTGTTTATTTTATATAGTAATTGTGTATGATCTTGTCATGCAAATTGGTTTATATCATATGTTTGAAGAGTTGGGGAAATGTTGAAGAATTATTGATGTCTTGATTTTTTGGAAAAATAAACTGCCCACATATCATGGGAATATTGTGAAAGGTGCTTTATGTGAAAAGATAAATATGGCAAGGTGAGCATAGAAGTTGATAGAAAAGATACATAGTGCTCCCTTCGGCCATAAGTGAAGTGTCTAATATATTGGCACAATTATCTAGATCTCTGTAAGAACATATCTACCTCCAAGATGGATATTCAAGGAAGAGCTATATAATGAAGGCGAGAGTTAGAGTAAGCAGCGGGAGTCTCATAAAGTTGATATAATGAATGACTGCTAGATTTATTTGCAGTCTTACATGAAAAGACCTCTTCTATCTTTTTTATTATGAGAGTACTAAGGTACTTGATGCCAGCTTTTTGACTTGGCATTACGTTCTTTTCCAGGTTAGTTAAAACATTTTTGTATCTATAGGGATTTTCTTGGAGATTTTACTATGCTTGTGCAATGCATTGGATACTTTCCAAAGGCCTGTGATTTTTTTTTTGAGGCTGAAGCCTTAAAAATGCACAGCCTTCTTGTATCTCGCTAAGTGTAATGCCTGGCTTGCTAATGAAATTTTCTGTGGTATCCGAAGGATAATGTATAAAAAGAGGTGTTTTAATGTGAACATTTCTTTTAATTAGAAGTCATATGTATTTTGGAATTCATCCAGAGTTTTCTTTTTATACAATCTGTTATTTCATCATTAAATCATCATTCAAGGAATTTCAAAGCTGATGTAAGGATCATATAATGGAGTCCCTCACCTTATCCTTTTAAGTTGGTATGTACTAGTATGTACCTTTCTCCAACACCTGAGGGAAATTAGCTGAGGTGATAAGAAAAGGACAATAACAAATTAATACATCATCATATGAATTCAACTAAGCAACAAATTTAACTCCTTGTGATACAACTGTATCCATCAACATAACAATTAAGAAAACACAATTTACTCATATCAGACATATGCTGGGCTGCCACCCGTTTCTTCAAATAAGCAGAAATTCCTTTAACTGCACTTTATTGAGCTCTTGATCCCCAAAGTGATAGGATCATGAATCGTAGAGCCTGTAGAAGGGAAATAAAGTAGGAAGAAATAAGTTCTCATTTAGAATGATGCCCAACCACCCTAGGTCATCAGAAAATAATCTTAAATATGACCCTCTAGCCAGCCTTGGGGGAAACAGGATTTTATTGTTAGTAAGCCAAGCATCACAATCCTTAATAATAATCACCAATATTCAAATTTTTGAATTAATTCAGTGGATCATTGAATCAGGTTATTAAGCAGCCTTTGTTTAAATATGCGGCCTCACTCAAGTACTTTCAACTGGTCATCATTGTGGGGCTGAGTTATGGCTGTTTCCCATCTGACCTGATCATGACTTGAATCCTCATCATAAACATAATAAAAAGGATCCTCCAATAACCTAACGTGCATATCCTACCATCTCTAAAAGGACCTCAGTTGAGAATCGAGATATTCGTGCCTTCAACTTGTGTTAGATAGAAATGTGACATAAGGTCCCCGATTTCTGGTTTTTGGCATTTTCATTGTCGAAGGCCTGTATCAAGGTAAAAAAGTCACCGCATGCAGTTGACCATTGAACTATTCATAAACACTAATCATTGGTTTGGTTTTAATGTTTTACACTAGAGCTAATTTTTGCTGGTCAAAAGCATTATTTTTATTACCTTTAGGCTTTTACTTAAACCCGATACTGGCTTATGTATAGATAGTAACGTAAAGGTTAATGGTAAGGTAATTTTATAGTCCATGGCAGCAGTGCTACATGAGACTTGCCTTGAATACTGGCGTTTTTCCTCCTAGGGGATTTTTCTGTTTGGATGTGCACCTGTGCCCTTTTGTGGGTTTGACCACGGGACCTGATGGGGATCAAACCCCACTGGAACCCACTTCTGTAAAAATGGTTGCTGCAATTTGCTTTTTAGTACTTTTCATCATTTGATCTATAAAATCAAGTTTGAGCTTTTACTGGAATTCTTTTGCTCAAGGGCAGGTGTAAGGGTGTACTAAACTATCTGTTTAGTTAAAATGATTTGTCATAGCATTCAATGGATTTTGTGACAAAAAATAGAATTCTACCATATTTTCTTACATTTCTGACTGGTTATTCTGGGTATTTTCAGATACTTCAAGAAAAGTGTCAAGAGCAGAAACTTGATTCAGTAAGCTCAAAACCTGTTAATTTTTGTTTCTTGAATAATTTTTATTTATTTAGCAAGCAGAGTTTTTATTCACATTCATGTCTTTCCATTTTTGAGTTTGACTTTCTTTGTTGTCGTTCTATTCTTTTCATGAAGGGGAGGTACAAGTTGATCAGAGAGTGTATAACAGGCCAGATATATGATTCATGCCCTGTAGACTTCATTAGTGAACTGGGTACTAATTTTGTAGTCCACCCTACCATTCTGAAGCTAAGCCATCCACCAAGAGTGCTCAGATGGGGAGCACGGGCTACATCTTGGGTCTTAGATACTCTCTTTCTCAGCAGATTTGAAGCAGAGCGTGCGGAATATTGGCAGACATTGTATTCGTCGGTGGTAATTGAAGAAATCTAGATAGATCTGAATGATTTGCAGATTGAAATTTCCTCTAAGCCTGGACAATTGCTTTTTTCTAAAGTATTGCTTTGTCACTGTGCAGAACATGGGCCCAATCCTCTTGCTGTGCTCAGAGGATGATGATCTTGCTCCTTTTGAGACAATTTGCAATTATGCTTCTCATTTACGCGAACTTGGGGGAGATGTGAAGCTAGTTTCATGGAAGAGTTCCCCTCATGTTGGTAAGCAGCTCATGCATTGATTTTTAATGTTTTCAACCCATGGAAATTTTCTTCCATAGTCAGATCTTTAGATTATACAAGCATGTAATCTTTTATTGGACTCCAAAGTTTTTATAGCAACTATGGTTGACAATTTTGATATCTGTTCAAGATCTATCCTCAGCTTAATTCTTCAATGCCTTTCGAAATTGTTTATACATACTACACAGGTCATTATCGGCATCATCCTGAGGAGTACAAGAGTGCTGTAAAAATACTTCTCACTAAAGCAGCTTCTCTCTATTCAGAAAGGATGGAAAGAATATCGCAGCAGGAAATTATGAATGGGCCTTACCGCATAATGTCCAATCCTGTTTGTGGTAAAGAAAAAGGTACAACCAATTCACTCGATAATTTAATTAGTGGGAAAACTGATTTTTGCACAAGACACCTGGGAGTTCAAAAATGCCATCATTTGGGATCTCATACGGATGAGCAAAAGGAAGAGTTAATGCAGATCCAGAATTCATCGAACCAAAGTGCCCAGGATATCGTGGCTAAGCGTCTTTTTGATATAGACATGCCGAAAGATATTGAAGGTTGGGAGGTGGAGCCCTTTAATTCATCACTAGATATGACTGACCTGGCTGTCGATGCTCGTGGTGTATCAGTTTTAGTTAATCCTTTCAAATTCACACGTCGTTGCAGGTTGTAATTTTATACTTTTCTATTTGTATATACATTGAAAATATAACCTATTTCATTCCATGAAGTAATATCATGATTCTGATCAGTATAAGCAGTCTCCTAGGTCAGTACAAGTGGCAAAGATCGGCACAGATCGATCACTTGGTTTTAGTTGAAATTTCGTGGTGACTGTAAAGAGCCATTTGGCTACTAGGATTGCATGCAGACAAATTTCTAATTTAGCAATTTCCCAATAAGCATGTAAAGTAGCATAATTTAGCAATGGACAATCAGGGAATATGGATAGTTGTTCTGACTTGGGCAATGGTTCCTTACTGCATGCATGTTGTTGTATCCTAAACTAATCAGGATGACTAATCAAAGCATTGTGATCTTTCATGTTTTCCGTGTTTGACTAATGGATTGCTGCAGTAACTTGAAAAACTGTTCTGTCAAATATTCGCAAGTCACAATTTTCTTCCCTGCCTCGTTAAATAATTAACACTTTTTTTCTGCATTCCAATTATTTGCAAATACCAAGTCTTTCTGTTAACCTCTCTGCATAATGTTGAACACCTTGATGCATATATTTCTCCAACTTCTTGATATAAAACATAAGACTCGCCAACTTGATCACGTTTTTTTATTCAGGGAAGCATTATTGGTAGGGGAAAACAGCACTACATGGTGGTCAGTTGTTGGGCATTATTTAAATACTTGGGAGCATAATTTTCTGTGTTGGGTATTGGTCTATGCGTTGGGAGGATTTTCAATTGAGCTGCTATTTGTAAATTTCAAAGGGCTTTACATCTCAAACCACTAAATGCCGCAATATATTACATGTAGTTATTCTAATTACTCGTTCGCAAATTTTGGTTCCAAGTACAGATAAATAAACATGAGTAATCGACTTACATAAAGGACATTGCATTTCATTTGGATATTTTCTGCTTAGTTGTAGTTAATCCTCATTCCTATAGTTCATTATTTATATTTAATTTGTCTTTTGAACAAACAATTGAATGGGGATATTGCATGGAGAGGTCAGAATTACGTTATAACTAGTCAAAACACTAGTAGATAACGTCATATGCACATTGCACACATAAGAAAGTGGGATCATTCGAGAACCCATGTTTTTTCATTGATTACAGCATTAAATGATATTATTTGACTACCTGGCATTCAGCTAAATAAGCAGTTACCCGATAATCACCTTTGCATTGGGCATTAGTTTCCTCAACACTCTCTAACAACTTTATATACAAAAATGTTTGTAGAGAAAGTGTTTAGTTTGCATGCAATGCATCATACCTAGAATCGCTGGGGTAATTGATGAGTGTCCATTAATTTGGAAGCCTCATGTAGTGAGGGGATAAGTATGTCCATCGCCAAACTTCTCATTGTGGATGTAACTCACACGGTCAACACCACTTACCACTTGACATTCATTCCCGTTATCCATGTGGTAGAAATAGACATGGTAATGGCTTAGGAATCACTAGATCTATACAATTGATAATTAAAAATTGAAATGAAGGCTGTCGACTCCCTAAAATTGTAATTGAAAGTTGTGGTGCCCCTATACAACTAATAATGTTGTTGAGATGAACACTTTTCTTGGATTAACATATTTCTACTGCTAATGAATCTTGCCACCTTCAATCGATGTCTTGAGTGTTTATATAGCCAATATCCTAGACAAGCTGAAATAACTAAATTTGAGCAAAAAGTTATGTTGTACGATGTCTAGAATTCTGCCAACAAATCCATTTTGCACATAATTTTGGGTATAGGACAAGTTAGCATTTTTACCCTCGGAAAAGGTTTATTATAGGTTTTCTAGGATTTCAAACCCAACACAAATATCATAATTCAAATCTGAGGTCCCAAAGTCTAAGAACACATGCTTACGATTCCTTGTCAAATTTGTTGGACTTCATCAGTGATGCAATTTATGAAAATTGTTCCAAGAAGGGATATGTAACCATTCATTGATAATCTCAACAATTCCTTCGTGAAAAAAAAAAAATTCACCAATCCATTGTGATTTGGATTTTCTATAACTTCATGAAATTGGGCAACCAAGTTAAAACTTCACCAAAAATGTTAGAAGGCTTTGTGGACTATATTAATGAGTTTTTTCCACTAGATAAGTTACGAATGGGATCATCCTCTGTACTAAAGAAAATGGTTGCAAGATTATTACACTCCATATTTGGAGCACAAAAGTTGACATAATTTCTATAGGTTCGTGGAGGTTGAGGACATTCAATACCAGGGTACTCTGTTGGATATGGACAAGGAGTGCATTTTCTTAACTTGGTTTCCCCTCTTATGTAACACATTTCTATGCCACAAAGATATGTAAAGAATTAATTGATTAAAAATGGCACCAAGAAGCCCTCCAATAACCCCAATAATGGCCATCAACAACAACTCTTGGAATGAATAATCTTCTTTCCCACTAGATATCTCCCAAATAATAATCCTACAGAGCTAAAATGGCCACAACTTTCCAGGGTTATACCAACCCATTGAAGAATGAACAACTACAACTATAGTTGATGTGGGAAGGACGCATATACACATATATTAAATGCATCTGCAAAGTGGAAACATAAAAGCATCATGATGAACTTGCTAGTTCGATCAGAGTTGGAACCTTGGGACAAAAGATAAAATTGATTATAAAAAAAAAATCAATTACTTAATATGTTTCAAGGGCTATTTGTGAAGGGAAACTCTACTTTGATAGAAGGAAATAGCTAGTTATGCATATGGGTTTCGAATGGGATACAAATTAAAAGAGTGCGTTTTTGGTGTCAAAATGGGAAAAACTATTACAGGGGATGGCTTGCACTATCATAAATAACATTCATTTGGAGGGGATCTTCGATTTGTCCCAATTATTGATGGGAAGTTGATCTTTCTTAATTGGAATCAACTCCAAAAGTCATAAGTTAGAAACTCCATGTAATAAAGCTACATGTTGTTTCATCCCAGTTGGAAAAGATCTTCATTGAGACCTTGATAAGAATTATGGCTGAACCTAGACGTAAATGCATTTCTTTGCCAGTCGTAAACTTGATTAAAAGTGCTATTGGTGGGATTCTTTCAGTTATAGTGGTCTCAACCAATAATATTGTTAGCAAAATATAAAATGAGCTACTTTAGAGAGATGACTAAATTCACATGGAGGCAATTATTCAAATGTAGGTGGTAGTGGCAAAATGTCAAACACATTTGTATAAGTGGAATTTTGAGATCCAATGAGGAAAACTAAAGCATGCCAAGGCTCAATCCCAACATGGGGTGATATATTTAATATGATTTTTTCATGAATACATAGGAATCCTAAAACTAAATATTTACGAACAAGGTTCAAGCGATGCCAAATATGATTATTTGGACAATTGTGAAATCAAGATGAATTATGATGATGATGACTTCACTACATTTTGGGAAACAGGAAGGAATTTGAGCATGTTGGTTGTATATGTTAAACATTTTGGAAAGGAAGTGTAGATGGTTGTCCCCTTTGAGGGCATGTATTCAATGGAGATTAGTTTAAAGCTAATGCATAGAAAATGACAATTTACCAATGGTTCCATTAGCCTTCAAAATCGTAACACATCAAATTCTAAGCACTCTCTACATGGATCTTCAATTTTTCATTCACCAATTGGAAGAAAACTTAAAATAATAGTAGTGGAAGGAAACAACCTTTCTAGAAAAGGCAGTTCTCAAAAGGGCGATCCTTGCGTCAAGTTTCAGTATGGGAAGAACATTTGCAAAAAAATATCAACTTCACATGCTATTAGCCCCATATGGACAAGGGATTTGAGTTTAAAAACATTGAAGATGATCAATAATTGAAATTAAAATTCTAAAATGAATATTTTATTGGGGATGAGAGCATGGGAAGCGATCGTGTGAATTTAGAAGAAAACTAGAATTGCAGGGGTGACTATATGTGGCTACTGTTAAGTTTAGCATAAAATTCACAACAAGAGCATAATAAGGATCACTGAAAGAAACACAATCACAAGATAGACACAGATCTATCCTGGGAAACCCTCATGGGGTATAAAACCCAGCAAAACTTCCTCAATATAGATGATCAACAAATACAAAGATGAAATCCCCAAACAAGAGCTCATTCTCCTCCTTTGCAGATCTCTCTCTCTCTCTCCTATGCGAGTTCACAAGCGAGTGAGTGTGTGTTCAAATGAGGAACACACCTCCTCTATTTATACTTTATGTTCACTTGAATTTAACCCTAACTGGGCCAACTTCTTTTAGGAGAGTCTAATAACCCTATATAACTTAACTCAGGGCCGACCTCTCTAGGAGAGTCTAATAACCCTATAAATAACATCCCGACGGAGGAATAAAACATCTTCGGATGAATAATAATAAAGTACAAATAGAATATTCTTAGAAGTTATAATATTTCAACACTCCCCCTTAACGAGAAGGATATTCTAACAACATCTGCAGGAGAAAGGAGTCATCAACAACATCATAGTGATACATCTATAAATCATTGGAAGTTTTCTTCAATCATCATCAGTAACTCAAATAGCTACTAGAACATCTTCAATATATTCAATACTGGAACATCAATATCTTCAGTACTGAGTCTTCATCTTCTGCAGCACTCGATCACTCGATCAGCTACAGCAACAGCATCATCATTTGGATCTTTTGATTAACAACATCATCTGGATCTCTCGATCAACAACATCATCATCTGGATCTCTCAATCAACAGCATCATAATCTACAACACACATGATCCAATTACGAGATGATCGATCCCTCTCATTTTAAGACATAAGTCCAAGGATGATACAATCTTGATCCACTTACGAGATGATCAATCCCTATCAATTTAAGACACCATATCATGTCTAGGGACAATGCAATTCACTCGTTAACTTAGACAAAGTCTAAGGACCACTTCTCGAAGACACAGGTCTCTGGATCCATTTAGGACTAAAGTCCAGGGATGATGCAATCCAATCGTCCACTTAGACAAAGTCCAAGGACCACTTCTCGAAGACACAGGTCTCTGGATCCATTTAGGACTAAAGTCTAGGGATGATGCAATCCACTCGTCCACTTAGACAAAGTCTAAGGACCACTTCTCGAAGACACAAGTCTCTAGGTCCATTTAGGACTAAAGTCCAGGGATGATGCAATCCACTCATCCACTTAGACAAAGTCTAAGGACCACTTCTCGAAGACACATGTCTCCAAATCCATTTAGGACTAAAGTCCAACGATGATGCAATCCACTCGTCAACTTAGACCAAGTCTAAGGACCACTCATCGACCTCATTGTCGGTACAGGTATCCTCATCATCGACCTCATCGTCGAAACAGGTATCCTCATCATCGACCTCATCGTAGGAACAGGTATCCTCATCATTGACCTCATCGTCGATCCAAATATCATCATCGACCATATCACTCCCCCTTTCAAGGATGGTCCTTCTGAACTACACCAAGCTTGTCTCGGAAATACTCAAACTTTACTCGAGATAGAGGTTTGGTCAATATATCTGCAACTTGTTCATTAGTGCTCACATACTCAAGCTTCATAGCTCCTTTCTGCACCATATCCCGTATATAGAAATATCGGATTTCCATGTGTTTTGACTTATCATGGAACACTGGATTCTCCATCATCTTGATACAACTTTGGTTGTCACACATGATCACAGTGGAGTCCATCTCCAAGTCAAAAAGTCCTGATAACAACTTCCGAAGCCATATGGCTTCACAACTAGCAAAGCAAGTTGCTATATATTCCGCTTCAGCTGTGCTGAGAGCCACACTGGACTGCTTCTTGCTAAACCACGAGATCATAGCAGATCCCAGACAATAAGATCCACCCGATGTGCTCTTTTTGTCTAAGACACTTCCAGCCCAATCTGCATCTGTATAACCATACAATCTGAATTCATGATCTCCAAGATAATATCGAACAAAGTCTATCGTACCTTTTAGGTACCTCATCACATGCTTTGCATCTATCAGGTGAACATGTCTAAACTCAACTAGATACTGACTCAGGGTGTTCACAGCAAAGCATATATCTGGCCTGGTATTCGTCATATACATCAGCGACCCAATAATCTGTCTGTACTAAGTCACATCCACTAATTCTGATGATTCATCTGCTAACAGCTTCAAGTTGGTATCCATGGGAGTGGCCATGGCTTTACATTCCAACATATCAAATATTTTCAAGATTTCCACAGCATACTTTCCCTGGTTGAGAAAGATTCCTTCCGGGACTTGCCATACTTCCAGACCTAGGAAGTAATGCATCAATCCGAGATCTTTCATCTCAAATTATGCAGCTAGCTTCTTCTTGCTTTCCATGATCTGTTTCTCATTTCCTGTCAGAAATAGATCATCCACATACAGTAATAGTATGACAGGTTCATCATCCATAACCTTAAGGTAAAGGTTAGGGTCAGCTTTACTTTTGGTAAAGCCTAGGCTTGTCAAGAAGCTATCAATTCTTCCATACCAAGCTCTAGGAGCTTGTTTCAATCGTACAGAGCTTTCTTCAGCTTGCATACGTGAGTTCTTCTATTTTCAACTTCAAATCCTTGAGGTTGTTCTATGTACACTTCTTCCTCAATTACACCATTCAGGAAGGTTGTCTTCACATCCATTTGGTGTAATCTCCACTTCATCATGGATGCAAGTGCCATGATGGTTCTAATGGAAGTGTACCTTGCAACTGGTGCAAATGTTTCTTCATAATCAATTCCTTCTTTCTGAGAGAATCCCTCGGCCACAAACCTTGCTTTATACTTTTCAATACTACCATCGGCAGCATGCTTTATCTTGTATATTCATTTGGAGGATACCACACTCTTGTCTTTTGGTTTGGGAACTACATCCCAAACATCATTCTTCATTATTTATTGGTACTCCTTCGTCATTGCTTCTACCCATTCTTTCTTATGAATTGTTTCTTCATAACTGATAGGTTCTTGATCTACAAGATCACACATCAAAACCACATAGTTGGAGAATGGCTTTGGTTTCTTGCCTACTCTTATGGAACCTTCTGGAGCTCCATATCTTTCTGCTTCTTGTATAATTTCTCTTGCCCATGCTGACTTTCTCTTCCGTGATATGTTCATAGGTGGGGGTTCTTGAGGTTCTATCATATCATGGTCTTCTGGTGTTTCCTCTTCAAGGGAGGGAGCAACTTCTGTATTTCTAGGAGGTATATCTTCTTCATATACTTCTTCATATTGTCACTTTTTGGATCTTTTGAGAGCAACTTCTTCATCAAAGGTTACATCTCTACTAATTTCCATGTGATGGAATACTGGGATGTATATTTTGAATGCCTTGGATGCTTCACAATACCCAACAAATATTCCCTTCTTTCCGGAAGGGTCCAGCTTATTTCTCTTCTCTTTTGGTCTGTGAACATATACAGGGCACCCAAATATATTGAGGTGGCTTACCTAAGGCTTCTTCCCTGTGAACATTTCTTCTGGAGTCTTGAATCCAAGGGCACTATGAGACAATCTATTTTGGACATTGAATGCCATCCATGTTGCTTCATCCCATAGATGCATAGGAAGATCTTGATCATGTATCATTGTCTTCACTGCTTCCATAATGGTTCTATTCTTTCTTTCTGCAACACCATTTTGTTGAGGATTGTAGGGAGTGGTTAGTTCCCTCTTGATTCCAGCTTCTTTACAAAAGAATTCAAAATCCTTTGAAGTATATTCTCCACCATTATCTGTTATGAGTGCCTTGATTCTCTTTTCTGAATGATTTTCTATCAAGGCTTTGAATTCCTTGAATTTTCAAAATACTTCATCTTTTCCTTTTAGGAAATATATCCAAGTCTTTCTTGAATAGTCATCAATAAATGTAAGGTAATATTCATAGCCACTCAAAGATGTGGAGCGCATTGGACCACATACATTTGAATGGATCAATTCCAAAGTACTTTTAGTCTTAGTTTCACTCTTTGGAAATGGATTCTTGGTATTCTTCCCTTTTGCACATCCTTTGCAAGTGCCTTCGTGATCAACCTTCAAATATGGTAATCCCGTTACTACTTTGCTCACATAGGGTAGTGCCTTGTAGTTGATGTGAGCAAGCCTTCTATGCCATAACTCACTTGGTTTAGTGGATTCATGAACAAGGGTTGCTTCTGAATGTCCCTTGAGTTTATATATCCCTCCTTCTTCTTCACCAATGACAATTGCATCCTCAACTGATTTTCCTTTGGACCACATGAGTATTTGTCCATCTATGAATGCAACCCTATATCCTTTCTTATTTAATGTTGAGATAGAAAGTAAGTTCTTCTTCAATCCTGGTACATATAAAACTTCCTTCATCTTCATGGGGGTTCCATAATCAAGCTTGTAACTTGCTTCACCAATTCCTTTGATGGGATATTGGTAATCATCTCCTAATGACACCTTTTGTGGAGAGGTTCTTTCTTCAAGTCTTGACAGAGCTTTATTTTGTCCCGTCATGTGGTTGGAAGCACCACTATCAATAAGCCATGTATCTTCTCCAGGTGTTATGGACCCAGAGAATGCAGAGAATAGAACATATTCTTCTGCATCTTCTTCTTCTACCTTAGCTCTTTTTCTTTGAGGTCTTTCCTCCTCTTCTTCTTCACTATCATCTTCTGCTAGATGGGCTTGATGTCTTCTATGGTGGAAACCCTTCTTTTTCTTTGATGGAAAATTTCTAGCAATGTGTCCTATTTTGTGACAATTGAAACATTGGAATGAAGAGTGATCTCTTTCTGGATTGGTTCTTTTTTTTTTTTGAAACATTTGTGGAGGTTGAGACTCCTTGTGGATTTCCTTCTTGAAGTTGGATTGACTTCTTCTTCTCTTGGTATAGGTGGCTAATGCTTGATTATCTTCTTTGAGTAAGGCTTCTCTATTGGCTACTCTAGCCTCCTCTTGAATGCAATCCTTCCATACAATGTCAAACTTCATGATTTCTTTTCTGGCACACATGGTCTGGATGAATGAATCCCAAGGTCTAGTGAAACCATTGAGAGCAGTCATGACTAGTTCATATTCATCAAGGGAATCTCCCATGGCTTCTAGTTGTTCCTTGAACTGGGAGACCCTTGTGAAGTAATCTTGAATGGATTCTCCTTGACTCATCTTGGTGCTCTTCAATTGAGCTCTCAGATTCATCTTCCTGTTGATGTTCCTTCCTTCATATATTCTGGATAGGTCATCATACATTTCTTTTGGGATCTTCTTTGATGACACTTGAGGGATCAAGTGGTCTTTGATAGAATCAACAATGATTCTCTTTGCCCTAATCATGTACTTCTTGTACTTCTCTTTAGCTTCATCTTCCTCAGGTTCTGCAACTTCATCTTTCATGTATTGGACAAGGTCATTCTCTTTAAGAATGATGCAATTCCTATATTTTCATGCCCGTAAATTCTCTATGCCCTCTAGCTTATCCTCAAGCTTAGTGCTTGGGGCCATCTTATCCAGGAGGTCACCAAAAATTGAAAATTCTCAAAATGCAGAACAGACCTTACCAGGAGATGTGCTTGACTGAATTGAGTTGACTGGTGTACTTGGTTTCTGAAAACTTCAACTTTTCACCCTTCAAACTTGACCAGCGAATTATGGATCTGCAACAGATTTTCTGGTTCACTGGTTCGCAGCTTTTCTGGTTCACTGGCTCCCAGTTCTTCTGGTTCACTGGTTCAATGGATCGCAGCTTTTCTGGTTCACTGGCTCCCAGTTCTTCTGGTTCACTGGTTCGCAGTTTTTCTGGTTTTTTTGGTCCAGGAGTCAAACTAGGGTTTGACTTATCTCGGTATTCTACCCACTCAAAAACTTCGATCTATGGCTCAAAATTTTGCTTTTGAGGAGGAGCATCTAGCTATGCAATCAGTTTCCAAAAATACCAACTTTTGCAGAAACCCTAATTTTTCACCGAAGGAAGAAGAGATAGATTTTCACCTTGTGAAAGATGTCCTATTCAGGCTAGCTTTGATACCATGTTAAGTTTAGCATAAAATTCACAACAAGAGCATAATAAGGATCACTGAAAGAAACACAATCACAAGATAGACACAGATTTATTCCGGGAAACCCTCATGGGGTAGAAAACCCAACAAAACTTCCTCAATATAGATGATCAACAAATACAAAGATGAAATCCTCAAACAAGAGCTCCTTCTCCTCCTTCACAGATCTCTCTCTCTCCTATGCGAGTTCACAAGTGAGTGAGTGTGTGTTCAAATGAGGAACACACCTCCTCTATTTATACTTTATGTTCCCTTGACTTTAACCCTAACTGGGCCGACTTCTCCTAGGAGAGTCTAATAACCCTATATAACTTAACTCAGGGCCGACCTCTCTAGGAGAGTCTAATAACCCTATGAATAGCATCTCGACGGAGGAATAAAACATCTCTGGATGAATAATAATAAAGTACAAATAGAATATGCTTAGAAGTTACAATATTTCAACAGCTACAACAGAGAGGATGATAATATGAATCATATCACCAATGATAGAGATGGTTTAGTAGATATCTACTGTGGCCATGTCATGCAATCTGCCTATACACTAGACCCAATAATACATTTGGGCCAAAGAAGAAGCCTAGATGACTGAGAAAGATTAAATATTCCATGCGTAGAAGGGATGAGTCCCACATGTGTGAGTAGATGTATAATCTCATAGGCAAGGAGGAATAAATCCGTGTGCATGAGATAAGATGTTCAACCCATGCATAAGATTCATCAACTCATGAGCTAAGGAAATGATAGACCATGTGTGGAGGCGTTATTACTTCCCCAATGTGTGGGGCATAAGATCATTTAGCGCGTAAAGGAAAGGAGAGGAATGTGCAGAGGAAAAGAGAAACCCCATGTGCATAAGAAAATAGAAACCCCACATACTTAAGAAAGGAGAATAAATGTAAACCCGTGAACAATAAGGATTATGTAAACCTAGGCACACATGCATATCCAAACCCATGCACAGGATTGTTTTGAGGATGTTTTTCTATATTGAAGATTCTTTTGTTTTAGAAGTAGCAGATCTTTCTCTAATTTGTCTCTGGAATGGTTTGTCGATATCCATAAGCATAATACTATAATCAACTATTCATTTTTTAGATTGTTTTGGTGCGCATATGGTTTATGTTCTTGTTCATGCAGTAACTTTTTGTTGAAGATAAAATAAGTGATGTATTTGGTGCTATGTTTACATCATCGATTTTGTTAATAATCCTAGACAACATTATGCATTTTGCATATTAGGTTAGTTGCATTTCATCTATTACATCTCAGAAAAACCTAAACAGTGGATTAAACTGCAACTAATAAAACCTCAAAACCATAATGGTTGTTGAGCCAGAATCTAGATGGGTTCCCTATTCCAAATAGTGTAAGGTCTTTTAAGTACTTCTCAACGAGGGTAACCCCTATTGTTTGCACAAGGAAATCCACCATGCCAACATATTCAGGGAGCATTCATAGGGTGTTACACAATTTTCTAGTCAATTGTTTATCTTCTAGAATATCGGCAAATGATGTAACCTAGAGATCAAGGATCCAATTAGAGTTACCCGGAGATCATGATTTTCTGCGTCTTTTGTAACTCATAGGTACTGAGATCGATTTAGATTTTTTTTTCAAAAGTGTTCCATAATTCTAGACGAAGAGGACACTAGCATACATTGGAACATGTCGACTGCATATTTGAAGAATTCCTTTTGTTGTTTTGGATTGAACCTAGGCATTCGAGGTCCTGCCTTCTGAATATTTACAAGTTCAAGATTATCAATATCAATGCTAGTCTATATCCCTCCTCTAGTGACAACATTAATAGTAGGGCTTGTTCCTCCCTCACCAGATCTAGGCTCCAAGTTGATTAGTGTTTATATCCTTTGTCTTTCCTTTTCCTCCCATTTTGCAATCAATCTTAGATAATCTTCAATTCCATGCATATTAACCCTAGATTAAGAACACGATGGTCATTTGGGTGGAGGGTAGTCTCTGGTAAGATGACCTACCCCATTACAATTATAGAAATGGATAGATCCACCTCTTCCACCAGCTCAACCTTGTTACCGGACAATCCACTCAACCGGAGGCGAGCCAGATCTCCCTAGCTCAATGCAAGTCTAGAACAAATAGAATAGGCTACAAACACGTTTCCTAGATCTACTTAAGGATCAAGTACTAGATTTCTTACCTCTTTGATTTGCTATCCTTTCTCCCGAATGTTGCTCCACGTCCCACGGTCGTCAGATCCAAGCTACAAGACCTGTCAAGACACAGAAAAGAGAAACAAGTAAAGAGCATCTATACAATAAGCGATCTATGTAAACAGTTAAGCAGGTAAACAACACAACATCATTACACATAAGAACGATATTGGTGGAAAGCATTTGTATTACTGTAAATAGAGGAGTACATGATAGAGATATAGGACTACAACCAGAGACTTAACGTAGCAGCCCTTCTCCGAACAAGCCAATTGCCATGCCCTTCCAAGGAAGCATGAATTCTCCAAGATATGAGTGAAGGTGTCTTAAGAGAGATTTCCCCAGCATGTAAGGATGATAAGCTTCCTCCTAAGATAGATTTCACCAACATGTAGATACCATAGTCTTCCTCCCTTTGGTATGGGAGTGAGCCTCACTTATATAGGACTAAGTGGATATGGTAGGTTGAGAGATGGTAGGAGAGAGATAGGGGATCTTCCCAAAAGGTTAGGGTTCGAGTACCATCTCTTTTGGAGGTCAGGTATAACGTCCCAAATGAGCAAGTTTCGAGAAGGATCTCGAATAGGCTATTTTTGCCCATTAACAGACCTCGTCGCACCCTGCAGTGGAGCAGACTGCGACGTCGCATGTTGCTAGTGTGCAACCTGCGACGACCTCTCAGAAGTTTGCAGGATTGAGTGCAAATCCTCCTAGATGAATACTTGGTCCAGGTGACTTCAGGTATGCATACACTGAATCTAGTGATGAGTAGATTTTAGGTGTAACAGAATGCCCCCCAAAGCATGATGCTGTTAAGGATGTACAGGTGAAGTGCTTTGATAGAAATAACAGCAAAAGACTTGTCGGATGAAGGGTGCTGCTGCAGTACAACTGACTCTGAACAGACAATCTCATATGAAGTACAACATGGCTGCCGACCAATACATTGCAGATCCATGTTAGTAATGACCGACTGAACACAATCATGGCTACTAGACACAAGCGTAGATCCATGATGAGATGATAACACAGCCACGACCAATACAAAAGTGGATCCGTGTAATATGACTCAATACAAACTCCATTGCAACCTGGGTAAAACATGACTCCCCAGGGTCTTCAAGCTGAACCCACAATGATACGAATCTATCCATGTGATTACAAATGTCTTGATGTCGAACATGGTAGAAACCACTTGATTAGCGATCATTGATGTGAACCATTAACAAGTGCAAGGGAGATCACCATTAATGTCAATGATTCCCAAGGTATCACAATACATATCATTAAGCGTGAATAAATGATTTGAAGTCGAACGCAAGATGAAATCTTTCAATCATGAGTCAATGATGTAAACTCATGATGAAAGCAAGGTAACCTGCCATTGAGGCATGCAGGGCCAAGGTACTTGACTGGTTTCTAGATTCAATCCTTGGATGATGAGTTGAATCCGTCAAAGGAGGGCCATGATGAATCCCCCATCAATCGACATGAAACATGACAAAAGATGTGTAGAGTGGATCGGATGTTACAACAACATTTGAGACTGACTCAAAGTAACAATGGCATGATGATGTGTGTACTGACTGTAGATGATAAATAGTGGATGTGTTCTTGAACATGGGCATGGTATGACTTGGCAGTATTGACATGAGAATGACGCAAACTTCTAATGCAACTGATGGTGGAAGCTTTCTCCGAATAACTCATAGGAGCAATAGGACTCAGAAAGTAAGCGGGGACTCATAGACAAACAGATGACCCAAGTACTGTATGCAAATGCAGATGAGTGCCATGTTCAAGAACGACTGTATACTGCCACTAGGGTATGTAACACAAACACTTTCCTTTTTCCCCATCATGAATGATGAGTGCCTCATGTGTTTTTTACGAGCTTGATGAGGGTAACCAGATGCTCGGTATAGCTCATCTCATAGATGAGTCCAATCCTAAATATTTTCTGAACTTGGGATAGGAGGGGTTCGTCCCATGACAGGCCCTTCAATGTGAAAATTTAACGAGTCCATAGAAGGAAAACTCGGTCGTCATTTCATATTTAGAGAGTCTGAAAAGAACTAAAGAAGACTCCAATGGTCCTTTTCCGTAAGGTTAGCCTCATTGCCCGAAAAAGGATAAAACAACGCGGGACAAGACTCTTCCAGTCATGATTGACTGGAGTATTCCTTTTTTGTAATTAGTGCCTCCTGGTCCGAAAAAGGGGTAAACTATCACTAGGAAGACGACCATTCAAATACTTTAACAAGCGTGAACGTGACAAGTTCGCTTGGCGATCTTTTCAACTTTAGGGAGTCTGAAAAGAGCTTAACTATGGACTCTAGGGGGTGTCCTTTTCCGTGGAAGTTTAACGAGCCCGGAAAAGTGATAAATCATAACTCGGTACTTGTTCTCATGGTTGGATGAGTACGAGAACAAATGAAGAGTAAACTCATCCTCATGCAATAATTACAACTAACTAAAAATAATAATGAGAAAACATTGAAAGGGGTGTTCATACCTGTAGTTACCGTTGGTAACGCGAGAAATGGCACAAAATGCCACTTTATGACTCCTGTACACTAGAAAAAGTGTCAAATAACCCCAAATATAATGACAAACGGTCGAAACTATAGTAAATGGCCCCAAAAGCATCAAAATATTTGAAAAGGAATATTCCATTCTATTTATAAATAGAAATATGGGCCAAAAATAGAAACATTGTTCAAATTGCCAATTTGGGTGGAGAAGTACCAATTTGGAGCCAAAACCTCCTTTGCCAATTTCGGGAGCCACAATCCACCATTTCACCAGCCATCTGGACCAGGTAGGCCTAAATATCACCCAACAACTTTGTAGTGGTTTACTTTTTTCATTTTTGTTCATTTTTTAAGTTTTTGGGTGGTTTGTGGATGGGCCATTGCGCCCTCGACTCGTCGCAAGTGGCCCTTTCGGGACTTGCGACAAGTCCAGGTCGTCGCAAGCCTAAAAAACGAGACCTGCGACGGCGGAAACCCAAATCCCAAACACAAAAAGTGATTCAAAAAATGAGCTTGTGAATGATGAGGAAGCTCCTAACAGGGTTTAATTGCCCCTTTTGGCAGGTTTCAAGCAAGCAAAAATGGTATTGGAGTGGCGAGAGAGAGAACATGAATTGGAAGATGAGCAAGCTGCAAATGATCCACAATGTGTGGCTACTTTGAGAAACTGCGGTTTGCTCAAATTCTTTGAGATACAGGGAATGAGAGCCCAGATCCCATTCCTGACACACATGCTCCAGATTTGGGATGCGGCCCAACAATACTTTGTGATAGGGTGAGCATATCCTCACAATTGACATTGAGGATATCTACTTTCTGACCGGTTTGTCCCGAAGAGGGGACGCTGTATAACTCACTAGGACATGGGCCAGTGATCGTACAGTTGAGGACATGGTGTCACAACACTGCATAGCTTCTTCTCATCCTTCCAACAGGAAGATACTCATCAGAGATGTGGTGAGTCATCCACTACGGACCATACTGCTCACTATTACTAGGGTGGTGGGTAGCCAAGCTCCACATACAGCTACTCGGACTCAGATGTTGTATGCGGAAGACTGTATGTCTCCCATGGTTTTCAACTGGTGCGAGGGTCTCCTCGCCAACATCCGAGCTCAGCTAACCAAGTGTCGGCATGGGGAGCTCAAGCAGTTTGGGTATGGATCGATCATAGTATCATTCCTTTTGGAGCGGGTTCCTCTCTTGCGCCCGCAGGTGGTACTGGATGACAGGGATATGAGAGATCCTCACATGCTCAAGTGGGCAGAGGTGATGACCCGTCATGGTGGGGGTCCCATCATCAGTTTTGGTCCCGAGTTCTTTAGCTGGCTGGAAGGCCAGTTACTTATGGTCGAGGAATTTCCATACGGTGGCACGGACTTTCGAGAGGATCCTGACTTGGCACTGCCAGAGGGTGTAGCATGGGGTGATATCGATAAGAACAAAACCCTTGTATTTTAGTTTTGTATATTGTATCATATTTTTGATGTAGTGCTGACAAGTACGTAATATGTGTGTGCAGATGTGGGTCCCATGCGACCAATAGGTCTCTCCCTTCTGGTGAGGGGAGACAGAGGTGGGGAAACAGTCGTTGCTGCAGGTGCTCATCCTGCCATCGAGGAGATGGAGGAGGTGTATAGGAACTTATCTGGGCTAACTGTGGAGGTACCAAAGCTAGCCATTGATGACCTACCGAGGCCCATGCAAAGATTTGGGGTGGGAGCGTATGTGCGCTTCAACTCCTTACTCCGCAAGGTGGCTCGCATTGTAGACTGCTTTCTCACCTAGCGACAGAGAGCTGTTAGAGGTAGGGGTGGTGTACGGGTCAGGCATCCAGCCTGATTGCACTTTTATACTTGTATTGAGAGCTTAGAGGCCTCAGATTTTGTACTTACTGAAAGCTATGATGCTTCAGATTTTTGTAGAGACTCACTGAAAGCCATCGTGCTTCAGATTTTGTACCAGCACTACTTTTGAGTGATTTATATATATATACACTATCGGCGATTTATACATTATGTGTTCTTCAAATGATTAGTGATGTGATCTTGTTCATATGTTTGTTTCTGTACATTATATTTACATGTTGTGAATGCTTTTACATATTATGGATGTTATGTGTGTGCAATGTACCAATCCAAAATGAAATTGGTCATCGAGTCAGCAACTGTGTTTAACTCTCGTGGAATGTGCAGGTATTGAACAGATTCAAATGACCTTTCCAGGAGACATACTCGTCTGAAGAGACGGAGTAAAAAGGGATCACGGATGGCGTATATCCGGTTCAGATGGGAAACCACTAATTGAGAATCCATGAGGATGACAATGTGGTTCATACCCAAGGAAGTGACCTTAACTAGGGTCCCGATTACTGCTTGATATTCTGCGGCATTGTTGGTCGCGAACCCTAGGCAACTTCCTCCTGAGCTAATGAGCTCACCTGTTGGGGAATATAGTACCCAGGATGCCGAAGCAAGGTGACGGGTATGCTGGCTAGTGCCGTACGCGAATCCATAACACGTTTCCATCTACACATGCAGACAAAACATGGTATAAGAAGCGGAAACAAGATCAATAAGACACTCAAAAAGAAATGCGTCACACCACACAAAAGCACAAAAACACACCATGTACAGTATATACAAGCAAGTCTATGCATGAGAGATCAAGCATAGTATCTCTTCAGGTAAAGCCCATTGCGGGGTTCACCCAAAGAGATTCCGTCATAATCTTCAAGCTCGTAGGCACCTTTTTCCAACACACGTTTTATAACGTAGGGTCCATGCCACATGGACTCGAACTTCCCAGCTCCTAGTTTATCGTGCTTATGGTCGTAAGTGAGGACCAGGTCACCCTCGTTGAAGATATGAGGTTCGACTGACTTATCGTACTGTGCTTTGATGCGTTTCTTATGTGCTTCATTAGCAAGAGCGGCATCTCGGCAAGACTCGTCAAGCTTTGCTAAGTGTAAGAGACATTCTTCCTCAGCAGTAGTGTTAGGAAGAAGTTCTACAGTGAGTTGAAGAGACGGGATTTCACACTCTATTGGTAAGACAGCCTCCAATCCATATACCAATTGGAAGGGAGTGAATCTTGTGGCGGTTTTGACGGTAGTTCGGTAGGCCCATAATGCTGAAAAGAGCGTGTTATGCCAGTTAGACTTATGTGTCCCTACCATCCTTTGGACCATAGTTTTCAAGACCTTGTTAATTGCCTCAACCTGTCCATTGGATTGCGGGTAGTAGGGTGTCGAGTTTTCATGGCGAAAACCCAACCTGTCACTCAATTCAGCAATCATATGGTTCTGAAAATGAGAACCATGATCGGTAACTATGGCCTGCGGAACTCCAAACCATGCTATCACATGATTAAACATGAAGAGTGCGGCAGTTTTTCCATCGTTTTGGTATGTAGGCATAGCCTCGGCCCACTTTGTGAAGTAATCCACAGCTACGATGATGTAACTATGGCCCCCGACTAAGGTAGGCTTACAGTGCATAAAATCGATGCCCCATTTTGCAAATGGGCCAACGGCAATAACCAGATGTAGTGGGGCGGGATGAGTGCGCTTCTTCGTATGGAAGTGTTGGCAAGGAGGACATTTTTTAACGGCCTCAATACAATCTTTGAACATAGTAGGCCAGTAATATCCTACGCGCAAAATCTTCTGGGCTGTAGCCATCCTAGAGAGATGACCACCACATGCCCCAGCGTGACAGTCATTCAGAACACGTTCAGCCTCATCATGAGTGAGACAACGTCGAAGAATTGAATCGACGCCACGACGATACAAAGTATCATTGATGATTAAATAGTACTTTGCATGGTGACGAATCTTACGACGGTCGTCGCGAGAAAGTTGAGCGAAGCGTTGGGTTTGAAGATATAACAAGATATCTCCATACCAGGGGTCAGTCGTACTAATGAGAAACAATGATTCATCCGGAAAGGAGTCATTGTGCTCAACTTCTACATCAGAATGGGGAAGGTCACAAATAAGCTCGGCAAACACCAAATACTTCTTAGATTTGGCTTTCTCGAAAAGAAGATCGAATTCTTGCAGTATCACAATCCAGTGTGAATACTTGCCCCCAAGCACCTGACGTGTCAGTACGTGGTACATGGGGTTCGAGTCAGCAATGATGGTGGTGGTGCGGAGCAAAATGTAGTGACGAAACTTCTGGACGACAATGACTACCGTGAAAGCAAGTTTTTTGACAGGTGAGTATCTAGTTTCGGCGTCAGCTAGACCCTTACTTGCATAGTATATCACATGTTCCTGAGCGTCTTGATCCTCCTGTACCAAAACCATGGCGATAGTGGTAGCAAAAGCGGCGAGATATAAGATGTAATCTCTATAATAATTAAGTGGTTGGAGCATGGGGGCATGCGTGATAACATGTTTGATACTGTCGAAGGATTTTTGAGCTTGATCATCCCAAATGAATGGGACGTCCTTCTTAAGCAGTCTCATATAGCCCCGAGTCTTCTCTGCGAAATTACAAACAAAACGTCGTAAGTAAGTCGCCTTCCCTTGGAGACTTTGAAGTTCCGTAACATCAGTCAGAGGTGGTAGGTTGATGATGGCCTCCACCTTTAAGGGATCGATGCGGATCGCATCCTTCGAAACGATAAATCCTAAGAGGCGTCCGGACTCAACGCAAAATATACACTTATGAGGATTCAGACGGATATTGTACCATCTGCATCTGAGGAAAATGGCCGTCAGATGATCAATGTGGAACTCGCGCTGCTTTGAATGAGCAGGGAGATTGTCCAAGTAGGGTTCCACAAAGTCCTTAATATCGTGGAAGGTGTACGACATAGCCCGCTGAAACGTGGCACCAACATTTTTAAGGCCAAATGGGACTTTAGATAAGTGAATGTACCCCCTCGGCAGATGAAATCCGTCTTATGTTGGTCGGCTGGGTTGATCTCAATTTGGTTGTAACCAGAAAAGCCATCCATGAATGAGAAGATGACACTTTCGACACAGTTTTCGATGATCTGGTCGATGAAGGGGGTCGGGTAGTTGTCTTTCGGACAAGCCCGATTAAGGTCCCGATAATCAACATAGACGTGAATGGTGCCTTACTTTTTGTTCATAGGAATGACATTTGAGACCCAATCCGTCAATGGGACAGGATATATAAAGCCAGCCTTTAAGAGCTTTTCAATTTCTGCCTTTATTGCCGCAGTCTTCCGGGGGTGTACCGGTCGCAACTTTTGACGTACAGGTTTGATGTCGGGATAGGTTTTTATTTTGCGAGAAGCAATTGCGGGGTCTATCCCAGGCATCTCCTCATAGGACTAAGCAAATACGTCTTGAAATTGCTTGAACAAGGCCGTGCTAACAGCGATTTCTTCAGGGGAACACTTCTGGCCTATGCAAATGTGTTCCACTATACCAGGTTTCACCGAGATGTCTACAGGGGTGGTTGGCTCAATGTTGGCCAAGTTGCCCTCCGTGTCCGTAAGACATGTAAGATTGGGAGAACGAGGGGATGGGTAGATATATGGTGAAAAGAGGGTATGGATGTTGTTCTCTATGTACTCCAAAGGAGGAAGAAAATATGACCTATGATGGAGATCATCCCATGGACTGTCGTCAACATTCATTACTTCCATGATGGACTCGTCTGAATGAAAAGTCTGAAGTAAGAGATCAAGTAGAGAGGACGTCCGTCGTAGAGAAGAAGATGGGGAGGCCATGGTGAAATGGTCCTTCGGTGCTGATTGGATAGCCTCGTAAATGCATTCGGCGGGTGAAAGAGGCATCATATCTCCAAGCAGGTGTGTTGTGGCTTCATCCGGTACAAGCCAAGCATCATTTGAGTGAGATAAAATCTCGGTGGAGATCATGTTCATCGTAGCAACATGATTAGGGGGGTCCGCGGCTGGAAAAACGCCCATGAGAGATGAATATTTCAAAAGGCCAACCCCTACACTCTCATACTATTTTGACATTTGTCCAATGGAAGGAACATGGTCACCAGGATGAGTAGTGGTGTCCGATGTACAAAAATCTAACTGGTCGATAGTAACAATTCGTCCTTGGTGGGGGAATTGTACTATGCAGAAGACTAAAGAGGCTACCACCTGCATGGTATAAAACCAATTATGACCGAGCAGGAGATTATAATCTAACGGGGCCAAGACCACTTCCACGTTAATGGTTACGGTCTTTCTGCCCAACTCAACTGCAAGAGATTGTAAGAGCCCATGAGGTTCAAAGCCACGCCGTCGAATGCTTTCAACGTGGTAGGAGAACGATTCAATTCGGGGGAGCCAATGGCTCTCCAAGAGTCAATCGACATGACAGAAGTGGAGGCACCTTCATCTAGAAGAGTGCGATGGATAATCTTCCCAGCAATGTTCGCATAAACTTGGAATGCGAGCTGGTTTGAGAGCCTCGACTTAAGGTTGTCAAGTCGGAACATGATGGTATTCGAGGAATCCGGGTCGACTGCACCAATGGCTACAAGGAGAGTTTTGCATTGATTGGGACAATTCTGCAAAACTTCCAGGGTAGACATGGCGCAAGGAGCTTGTGCCAAGTCCTCGACGATATTGTAATTTTGTGTCGCTCGAGCATTAGGATTGAAAACTGCTTTTCGAATCGTACTCTTGGGCGGACGCAATATCGAATCTAAGGAGGGTCTCTCAATGGTGAGAGAAGTCGATGGTATAGTGACGTCGGTTAGAGAGTCGGAAGCTTTTTCAGCATTACTTCCGGTGGGTTCCTTTGAAGGGACCGGGTCGTAAGATCGCGAGCGAGTATTTAAATCGATCATCTCGTTACGCAGCATGAGAACATGTGCAGTATTGGATGATTCCCCCTAGGCTGAGGGGGTTTGAGCAATCATTTGTTGGTTCTGAGCGAGAAACAGATCGTTGAGAACTACATGAGTTGGTTTACCCTTAAGAAACTTTTGCACTTCGTCTTTATGGGGACACTCCTTGGAGAAATGGTCATCTCCGCACAGTAAACAAGGATATTTCAGTTTCTATTTCTGCTTGGTATCTTCAGGAGTGCTCGTAGGTTCCTGCTGGGTAGAAGACTTTTTGGATTTCCCCTTGTTCTTCTTCTTACCATTAAACTTCTGAGATGAAGTTGATTGAACATAATTCACCTCTTCAGTTACAGCAGGAGTAGTGGACTTGGCGGTGTTGTGGCCAGCTGGAGTCGGGTTGGATGATCCAACAGTGCTAGCAGTAGGATGGGTGTTAAGGGAACCAATGATCCCATCAATTTTGGGTCCCTTATGTGGTTTTGTGGGATCGTTAAAGTCCGGGGGGTGTGTCAGGCAAAATATTGAACAAAGTGTCGGACTGGGTGTAGACCAAGTCTAGCAGATGGGAACTCGCGATGGCTTGTTCTTCGGTGACAACACCTCGCATGGAAACATTTTTTGTTATGGTGGGAATGAGTGATTTAGTAAACCAGTCTGCTAGGAGTTGATCTGGAATAGGAGCTTTAATGAGACATCGTCTCCTTCGCCACTCGTGGATATGATCCGAAATGTGAGTGGTGGTATTCTAACGGAGCAAGGTTAAAAGCTTAGTACCAGTCTCATACCGTATAGGCAGCTGCAAGTGCATCAAAAAGTTCATAGCAAGAGAGCCAAAATCAAGAAAAGAGTGCGGTGGCAACTCAATGTACCACTTGGCAGCCAAACCGGTGAGAGTCCTTTGGAACAATCTAAGACGAATTGAATCGTCCATTAAGGAATTAGATGAACACCATAAGCGGTATGTCATCACGTGGTTCTTGGGGTCTTCACCGAGCTTGCCGTCAAACTTGGGGATATCAGATGGAAGTTTCACCGGAATCGGTGGCTAATTAGATCCATGGTAGATAGGATCGTTGGTTAAACGGGATAGGTCAGGTAAGTCCAAAGTATCCAGAAAGGGAAGCTCTGGATTAGGTTGCGCGTATTGATAATATGGATAAGGCGTGGAAGGACCAAACTGACCATAAGGTGTACCAGGATGAAACTGACCGTAGGCGGGTGTGCCACCCGGACCATAAGGAGGTCCACCACCATAAGGTGGTCCATTCCAACAAGGTGGAGGTCCACCTCCACCACCGGTAGGGGGTGGAGGTCCGCCGCCACCACCAGGAGGAGGTGGGGGTCCATAATCGTAATAAGGTGGCCCACCGCCGCCTCCGCCTGGAGGGGGTGGTGGACCATTTCCACTGCCAGAAGGATGGGGCCCCCCACCACCTCCGCCGCCGGAAGGATGAGGATCTCTGTTGTCCGCCAAACTGCACACCAGCAGCGGAAATATTTCGAAAGTTGTCTCCCTCACTGGAAAGTGGGGAGAGGTGTGGCCTTGGGGGAAAGCAATGAGCCAGGTACTGTCACCTGAATCCTAGCTCCTCCGTTTAGGCTAAATCCTAACGAAGCCAAGGGGGGTAGTCCCTACAAAGATTTGTCTAAGGCTCTTGTGTTTTTAAGTGTTTTTGGTGAAATGATGTGGATGGGTGTTGTTTAGGAGTTTTCTTGTGATGAGACCCAAAAATATATAAAGATGAACAATAGATAATAAGCAATCCACATTGCAAAATAAGATAACAAGATGATAGTATGATTCAAGATTTGACAAATCACTAAAGCATTCACAAGATGAAATAAACACAAGGACAAATGGTCCTGATCAATATATAAACTTTTAGATAACTAGTTCCTTATGGAGTCAAAGAAAAGTAAGGATTGTGATGCTGAAAGTGTGGGTCTTGAAGAAGTGTCGTTCGTGAGATCGTTATGCAGATTATCTTTGTAAATTGAATATTTTAGTGGTCTTGATTATTAGGATAAAACCAAGGATATCAAGAGAGTGTCCGGAAAGACAGTATCAAGTGCCTCCGTTCAAGGACATGTCGGACCACCCAGTGCTCTAGTCAGGTTGCGCAATTCTAACCAGCAAACTAGAGGCTGAACATGGCAACCCGGCGCCCCCAACTAGGAGATTACCCACTGAACTTATCTTATCGCTCAACTCCGGATTGGTTGGTTATGGGGGTGAAAGTTTTATTAGTTATCACTTATGAGATTAACAAGTATTCCACCTTTCTAAGTACTAGCCCAACCGTTTCCAGTTGTTAGAGCATACGGGTGTTGGACAAATGACCAAGATAAATTAATTAAAGGGGAGAATGTGGATTGAAGTGTTTTATTATTAGGAGCACTTGTTCAACTCTCCGACAGAGAGCGCTCTTGACTTAGTCTTAAGACCACAGTTCAAGAGACTTCCTACTTTAAAATGCCTAATGCAAGGAGAAAGTGCAAATCTATATGCTCTCCGACAAAGAGTGCTCTTGACTTGGATTTGGCCAAGTTCAAGAGGCTTTGTTCGTTTTATTGCAAAAGTGAAGCGATTGTGAAACTTAAAGAAGTAAATGAAACTGAAAAATGACTGAAAAAATAAAGATAACCACTAAGAAAGATGCTTTGAAGATAACAGAAAACAAAATCTAGTGTTCTACCAAGCAGATTTATTCTAAAGTGGGATCAACCTCCGAACAAGGCTAATCACTAGAACCGTCAGTCCTGGAAACCTTCCAGTGAGCTGCATGTCCACAAGATGCTGATGGGGGAACGAGAAGCTACCACAAAACTATGTGGCCTTTGGGATACAATCCCAAAGTTAGCTTACTCTGGTCAAAACTCGAAAGAGAAGCGACAAGATAAAAATAAACTACTCTAAAGCAAAAACTGAAAGATCTAACTTAACCAAACACCACACTCTTCCCCAAATGGGGAAGAAACCAAAAAAGTGGAGGACTCCTCTACTTGAAATTTTATTACGAGATTACAAATGCCTTGGGTTTTGAAACCTTGAAGGACTTTGAAGAAATAAACTTGAATGAAAAAATGTGAAAACTCTTATGAGTTTGTACAAAGGATAGTGGTTTATTTCAAATGACATTCATGGTTTGCACTTCTCCTTGGTTCAAAATTCACTTGATCTTCTCTTTGGCTCCTTCTTGGATATTGCTTCTTGAAAGCTTTTCAAGTTCTCTTCTCTTTCAAAACACCTACACAAGTCTCAAAACAACTCAACAATGCACCCATTAATCATTAGGAAAATGAAACAAACTTGAAACTAGTTAAGTCTAGATTTAAAAATTTAACTCTAAAATGTGAAATGTATGAGATTTTGACATAAAACCTTAACTATGATGAAACGGACCAGCGAACAACAAATTCTTAGAATGTAGTGGGAAAGAGATATAAAGTATAAAAATTTGAAATATTTTTTATGAAAAATTTTCTATCTTTCAAAAGGAAACTAAAATTAAACAAAAAATGCTTCTAAGATCTAACTTTTCAATGCATAAGATGATGTATGAGAAGCAATAATACTGTAGATCTAAATCTAACAAATTTCTTTTGCAAACTAAGAATGAAACTACAAACTAACTCATACAATTCATTTTTGGTGTTTTGGGCTTGTTTTAGGGATTTTTTGAAGTGGACGAAAAGAGCTTGAAGAGGAGGGGCGAATGGAGGATGGAAGGTGAATCCTAGGGCAAAATGAAATGGAGGAAGAGAAGGTGAATATAGGGCAAAACAAGAGGAAGGAGTTTTGAAGACAAGGATGAAGAAAAACGATTGAAAGAGGAAGGTGATCTAAAGCATGGATATCAAAGCAAGGAGAGATCAAGGAGCAAAATGGGAGCTAGAAGAAAAGAAGCTCAAAGCTAGGTAACCAAAGTTGTTTTGAAAGTGTGTTGATGGAGGAAGAGGCCAAAAACTCCTACTTGAAAGTTTCTTTCCTTGAAGTGAAGAAAAGACCGTGAATACCTGCAAGGCAGATTGTTTAGATGCCAATAACCACTATTGAAGTAAAGAATGACTTAGTCTTTAATAAGCCTTTCTCCACCTTGGGAAACCCCTGCAAAAACCTTGTTATGAAACATGCAAGAACTGAAAGATATATTTTTAATTAAAGCTAAAACATACATCTAATATTGAAATTGCATGATCAATTGACAAAATGAAAGAGGTATCACCAATAGTGTGAAGTACATCCCAATTGCTCCAGCATGGACCTCCAAAGTCTAAACTTTATTCAATATTAAACAGATATTACAACAGTGTTTTGGCAGAGTTTTCATGCTCAAAATCTCCATGAAGAACAAGCCTAAAAGACCTTTCTTAAATAGCAAAGGCTACATACTAAAACCCTAGGTCGAATTGGCATTCATAAGAGAGCCAAATGCCAACTAACACTAATCAAATTCCAATCACATCTAGTCCAACCAATCGAATTCCAAGTTAAATGAGCTTGGAGTGCATACAACTCGACTTTGTGGATGATGTGGATGGGGAGGTGGCCTCCACCTAGGCAAGGCGCCCCCCATCCCTACTTTGGAACCACCACCAAGCCAATAAACCAATGCCATGTGTAGAACTCGAGTTGTGAAGAAGGTTGACGTGAGCTCCTTTGAGATAGCGTGAGCTTTGAGGTAGGTAGTTGGAGTTCTAACTAAGAATTGATTGCAATCATGGTAGGTAGAAGTGGGAGGTGGCCTCCACCTAGGAAAGGCGCCCCCACTTCTCAATTAATGCAAATCATACCAACCAAAAACCAATAAATGCATACTCCACATCACCAAAATCGACTTTTAATTGAAGGAGGGCGAATTCTCTTTAGTGGATAAGCTTGTGTTGACTGTATCTTCAACTGGATGAACTTGGAGTTGATTGGAATCATCATGAGTGTCTGTTTCCATGTCATTTAGCCTTTTACTTTATTCCATTTGGATTATTTTGGAGAGTTTTGGATTTTCTCCAAAATAATAAAATTTATTAATTTAATTAATATTTTCTCTGTAATTGGGTTTTTAGAGAAAATATTAATTATGAGGCCTAAATGACATCCGAAACCTGGGTTTATTTGGTCCATAGGTCATGTGTGATTTTTGGCTTATGAAACGAGCCATCAACCACTGAATTCGGACCCCGGACGACTGACATATTACAAATTATTATTTCTCTATTTAAACTATAGAGAAATTTATTAAATTTAAAAAATAATTAAAAAACCCAAACTCGACGGACCTAGTAAAATTTTTTCGAAATTTTTTCAGAGGGTCCTAGAGACTTGGGACATGACCAAAACCTATTCTAATAGTGTCTAGTAGGTTTATATACATTAGTTGGACTATAATAACCCCCCATGGCTAAAATTTTCAAAATCGTGCATTCAGCTTTGGAGGAGCGGGATAAAACCTCATCGATTATAGCTCGACTATAAGCAAAGTATAATTGACAAGGGAAAAAAACTCCCTGGAATACCTTAGTTGCTTAATCAAGTCATGGGGAACCGAGACACTCAGATCCCACTAGCACGCTTTATTACAAACCCCCATGGGGCCATGGTCATGTCGACTCAAAAACAAAACTGGCTAGTCACAAAATATTGGATCATTTGATACACTGGAGTCAAACACTTATCATGTTTGTCAAATGGCGGCTCTTCAGATAATCCAACTATGGTACAAACAAGTTGGTAACATCTGGCTCCAACTGCGGGACGGGCACTTGCTCGATCTATGGATCAAAGAAAGTGTTCGAGAATCCCAGAACATCAGTTTCCTGCACAGAAACGGAAGTGTCTTAGTCCAATATTTTCATGATAAATAATGCCAAAATGAAATACCAACATAATATTTTTTTTTGCTTTTTCAATAAATAACAGGTACATGAAAATGAAAATTTTCTCTTTTTTCAGCATATATATGAAATATAATATAAGAAGCTAACATGTAAAAAACTATGATACATCAATATGATACCTAAAAATCAACAAAGATGGGTTCAGAGATGTCCTGAGATGACCCCTTGGTCATCTTTAATGTTGTTCTGATAGAAAGGCTTCAGGTGTTGCCCATTTCTGGGTAAGCTCAGTTCTTCTCCTTCCATGGTGTTCAGTAAGAAGGAATTAGTGCCAGCAATTGCACGGATGATAAACGGGCCCTTCCAAAGGCTGTCAAATTTCCCATGTTTCCCAGGCTTCTCCCTCCTCTTGTCCCATAGGAGAACAGTATCTCCTAACTGGAAAGGTCTTGGCTTGGTTGATTTGTCAAAAGTACCCTTCATACTTTCTTGATGTCTCAAGGATTGATCAAGGGCAGCTCTTCTGGATTCATCTAATTCTATGATCTCATTTATCCTCTGCTCCATTTCCAATTTTTCGGTTCCATACTCGCTTATTAATTTGAAAATTGGAATCTGCATGCTAACCGGAAGGGTGGCAGTGAGACCATACACCAACTCAAAAGGGGATTTTCCTGTGGAGTTTTTCTTGGTTATTCTGTCAGCCCATAAAGCATATTTAATCTTACTGTCCCATGCTTTCTTATTATCACCCACAGTTTCTTAAGGATACTCATTAGATTTTTATTAGTGGACTCAGCAAGTCCATTTCCTTGTGGGTAATAATCCGAGGAATGGGATAGGATGATGCCATATTTGAAACAGAAGTCATTTACTTCTCCAGAACTGAAAGCCTTTGCATTATCAGTTGTTATCTTTAAATGGATCCCGAACCTGGTGATGATTCTTTCCTCAATGAAATTTATGACAACATTTCCATCGGCCTTCTTGGTAGGTATGGCCTCTACCCATTTGGTGAAGTAATCGGTTGCCGTAAGAATCCAGCAAAATCCATTTCTAGAGTTATCTTTGAATTTCCCAATAAAATCAAGCCCCCACTGTTGAAAAGGGGAAAGGACCACAACAGGTGTGAGGGGGAGTGTAGCCAACTTCTGCTTACCAGTGAAGAGTTGACACTCTTGGCAACACTTAACATGTTTGTGAACATCTGCGAAGATGGTGGGCCAATAGTATCCAACTCTTAGGATCTTGTGAGCAATTGTATTTGCTGCATAGTGACCTCCGCAAAATCCTGAATGAAACTCAGTCAAGATTCTTCTGGAGTCTTGTTCGTTCACACACCTGAGTATGATTCCATCTGGGTTTCTCCAACCCAGACCTTCTTGGGTAAGGTGATGTCTAGCAGTTTTAAGTCTCAAAGCCCTTCGCTTGTGACCCTTGAGGTGATCAGGACAGTTGAAGTGGAGGAGGAAATAGATGATGTCAGAATACCAGATGTTGTCAAGTTCCTGGAGGGCAAGAGTCATGGAAGGTTGGGAATGTCATTTTCAGCAATCATTTCAATGGCTTCTTCATTCTTTTGAGTGAGCATTTTAGCAAGCCCCTGTCCTTTGATTAACTTGGTGGGCTTTATCTCAAGGTCATATTCCTGAATTTTGGAAACCCATGTACCCCTTATTCCTAAACAATCCTGTTGAGAGAGGACGTCTTTTACCGCAGCATGGGGAACGTACCCTATGACCTTGGAATAGCCTATATATGTTCTGAAGTGCTTCAAAGACTTGACTAAGGCATATGCTTGTTTTTCCATGATTGTGTACTTCAACTCGGAGTTTTGTAATGCTCTACTCATAAAGGCAATTGGTTGCTCGAACCCTTCGAAGTTATTCTGGAGCAATACACCAACAATGGTGTCCTTTGAGGCAAATGAAAAAATCATGAAATCCTTTGTGTAATCCGGGATGACTAAGACAGGTGCTCTAGTAATGGAATCCTTTATGGTGTCAAAAGCTTATTTTCCTTCGTCTGTCCAAATGAACTTAGCATTATTTTTAAGGAGATCCTGCATGGGTTTCATGAGCTCGGCAAGGTTGGGTATGAATCTCCTTATGAAGTTTATATGGCCATTAAATGATTGGAGGCCTTTAACATTTCTAGGAAGTGTTATCTCCTGGATAGCTTTGATTCTCTCAGGGTCAATCTTGACCCCATCTTTATTTATGATGTGACCCAAAAGCTTTCCCTCTTCAATGCCCAAAACAGACTTAGCCGGATTCAGGGAAATGCCAAATTCTTTGCATCGTTGAAAGACTTTCCTAAGATGGTCAACATGGCTGGATCTCTCTTTGGAAGAGACGGTTAAATCATCCTGATATATTTCTATGATCTTACCCATTAATTTTTCAAAGGCATAATCCATGGCCCTCTAGAAGGTGGCCCTAGCATTTGTGAGACCGGAGGGCATTCTCAGATATTCAAAAGTCCCCCAAGGGGTTGTGGATGTTGTTTTGTGCCTATCTTCTTCTTTGATAACTACTTGGTTATAACCTGAAAATCCATCAAGCATGGACATCATCATAGATCCAGTGACCCGTTGGAGGAGGGTCTCCATGTTAGGGAGAGGATAGTTGTCTTTCTGGCAGGCTATGTTCAGATTTCTAAAATCAATGCATATCCTGATACTCCCATTCTTCTTCCTTACCACAACCAAGTTAGAACACCATGACGTATGTCTGGTTGGTGTTATAATTCCAACTGCCAGCATTTTTTCTAACTCCTGTTTGACAATAGGAGCCAACTTAGGATTTATTTGTCTGAGTTTTTGGCGGAAAGGTTTTGTATTTATCATTTCCGGTTTCAAAGGGATGGTATGTTGGAAAACATCCTCCCTATAAGCTTTTAGCTCATCATATGTAAATGCAAAAATGTCTCTATACTCCTTTACCAGGATTATTAGAGCATTCCGCCACCCGAAGGGAAATGTCCTCCTCCACCATGATAAGGTGGTCCCCCACTGCCTTCGCCTGGAGGGGGTGGTGGACCATTCCCGCCACCACCCGGGGGGTGGGGGATGTTGTAGGTAAAATGAGGTGGGCCTCCACCAATGTTGGGTGGAGGTCCACCGCCTCCAACAGGAGGTGGGGGAAGGCCCGATAGGGGGTGGTGGTACTTAAGGGATAGTTGGTTGGGGTCCGTATTGCAACACAGGTTGTTGCCCCCATAGAGTGTAAGGATTCCCGGGATAAGGTATCTCGTATGGTCCATTTCCAGGATTAGTTTGGGCCGGTACAAGGTTAATGGAACCCAGACACGCTTGAATCCATGACGGTTGGGTTACATTTGACGGCCCTCCAACATGAGATAATCCCGTGGTGGACGGTCTAGCGGGTTGGTACGGTCCAACGGAAGGCCCGTTGGGGTTTCCATCGCCTACATTCTGGTTAGGAAACGGGGGTTTCCTCCTAGCCACAACAGGTTGACCACTATTCAAAGGTTGAACCAACGTAGGTTGTTGACTAGCTATCGTAGTAATAACATTACCAATAAGGTAACCCGGGGGAACGGAGTACCCTCCCCTCGAATTTTGAGGTGGGGGAGGAACTGGTAAAGTAACCGTAGTAGTGACAGGTGTGTGGGACTGTTGTCCTTCCACCGGTTGGTTCGCTTGAGGTGCAAGACTGGATTCTTGCGAGGGTTGACCAATCTCATTAGTGGTCACGTGGTGGGGTGATCCGAAAGATATTGGATGAACTGGGATGGTTCCGTCATCAAGTCTTATTTGGAAATGACGATTATGGAACTCTTCAGAGTGTCGTTCGAGACTTTGTCTTCGAAGCTCATCACCTTTAATACGTAACTATTCCAAACGTTCATGGATGGGGCGGAAAATCTCGGTAGGGTTAGGCCTATAATGAGGCGTAGTGAACTCTGGAGTAGTCCAGTTAGGTGGGGATGAGATGGAAAAATGAGCCACTGGGTGGTCTGTAGAAGATGTCCAATAAGCTGCAGAAGGACCAACAGCTATAGTAGGGTCATCCTGGGGTCGGTTTATCCATTCCAACGATCCAGGTTCTCCCAGGATGACGGGAGGAAGGTCATGTGAAGTGGGGGTATGTGCTTCTTCATCTTGCGTGGGATGAGAGGCAGGTGAATCTGGTGGAAACAAAAGTCCGCCAACATTCAAAGTGGGGTTCCCTACTTCAGTAACTACGACCGCGTTACGCTGATCCATTCTTACCCTCGAAATAACCTCCAGATTAAGGGGATATTCGGGTGGCAAGTTCAAGATCCTACGGGACCTTCTCCAGGGAAAATCCACCAAAGTATCAGAAAAATCAGCCAAAAAAGGCCGAAACGGCGTTTCTCCTAAAGGTATGCTAAAAGAAAAGCAACCCAAGAAAAACCTACTCAAACTAAGGCAACAAGCAAACTTATGTGATGGAGTGGATTCAAAAGTCTAGAACCTCACGAGATTATCAAGGCATCAAAAACCACGATATACTGCAGGGTCCAACAATATGACGCGACAAGGAGGATTGGGACCTTACCCTTGCTTGCATACCCGATTACCTGGACAGTATGTGCGTGTTAATCTCCCCGAGTGTTGTTCTTGGTGTAATGCTTTGCCAAGACGGCCAAATGGTTAACTCGGTTGGTTTTAGGAATCCTAATGGTGTCTCCCGATATACGCAAGGTACGTGGGAGCTCAAATGTGTAGTGGTGTTGTCTAATGCACAGTCATTGGCATGATACCTTCCGATATACGTGTCGAGTACGTGATACACCCTTCGATATACTCCAAGTACGGATTATGGTACTTGGTGGGTACGTGAAGGAGCTTGATATACCGATGTACAATACCCTTGGACTATAGTGCTGGCAAGTAACGACAGTTGCCACGCTTAATGATGCCGGAACACGTCTCTAACTTACACACAAGTTGTTAAAAAGTTTACCTAGTTCTACCGTTAATTTTATCTTGGACGGTTAGGTGAATGCATGAGGTGAGTACATAATTGGAAACATAATGCAATCCCTAGCTACATGCACGAAATATTCTTTTCTTTCGATGAATTCTACCTATGGTAAGGAGAAAGCTTTTTCTTTCCAATGGTATTGCCAAACAAACTCAATACAACACAATCTCAATTCAAACAATTTGACAATGAAAGTATTCTTTACCTTTTTCAATGAAACACAAAAGCACAACACTACTAAACCAAATTAAAGCATTTTTTCTTTTCTTCTCTTTTTGCTTTCAAATCAAAACAACACTAAGTAATGAAATGAGAGGATTTCTGAAATGAAATATGCAAGCTTTTCAATTTCGATTTCAATGATCTAAAGGAAAAAAAAAAAAAAAAATGCATCTATCTTTCCTTAGCATGGAAAACAATTTTGCAAAAATTGAAGCGTTCTATGAGTCCTTCAAGAAAATGATTGATTCATAATTCGAGAAAAACATAGTAGATGATTCATTCATTCAACTTTCCAAAAATACAAATGAGAATTTTCCAATGTACAACAATCTTTCTTCAATAACTTTTTGAGAAACAATGGGAAAGAAGCACTTTCAATCTTTTCAATGGATGCATCAAAGAATAGATTCGATAACAACTTTGCTTTCAGATCTAAATGACTGAAAAGAAAACACTACTTGCAGTGCTCATAGACTCAGAAAACTCAAGAAAAGACAAGCACTCAACCAAGCTGAAAGACACGCTAAACTCAAAATCAAGCAGCAGCAAGCAAAGCTCAAAACAAATGTAAATGAGGTCTGGAAGGTGATCCAATGCAATGATCAGATAGGGGATGGAAGGAAGGGAAATCAAGAGTGAATGGATGAAGGTGGGGGAGACAAAAGTATCCAACACTACCGACTTCAAACTTTTCCAAATCGACCCAAAGTCAATCCAAATGAAACCAAACTCTCAACACACAAATCAGAAAGTGGGATCTATGGCTGGATCTTGCAGCACAAAGAGAGTTCATACATCAAACCAAGGCTCAGACTGTCAAATGAGGGAATGGATGCCTGTATGCAAAGTCTCGACAGATCAACGCATTCTGTCTTTGCAAACAGTGTGACGTCGCAGGTTACCTATACGATAGGTGCGACGCTATCGCAGTTTACCAGTGCACAGATTGCGACGAGTAAGCAATAGACAAAGGACAGAGACTCAAAAACACACAGTGTCGCTTTGTTCTCACTACCCAGGTGCGACATGCGAGTTCTAGATTCAAAAATGAATCAGATCTCTCAATAATGAACCATAAACAGGCTTAAAATAAGTTGTATAAACTCAGAGGAAGAAGATCGGGATCTTCAATGTGAAGATCTGACAATGGAATCAATCCTAAGAAGTGAAATGGTAAAGAATGATAACAAGGCTTGCGTGAAGTAATCAACTGAAAATGATTCTCAGATTTAAAGACAACTAAACAAAACAAACACTATATTCCCCAGTATGGTCGGCGAAACCAAAGATTCTGGGTTCGATCCCCAGTATGGTCGCCAGATTTGTTACCGGACAATCCACTCGACCGGAGGCGAGCCGTATCTCCCTAGCTCAATGCGAGTCTAGAACAAATAGAACAGGCTACAAACACGTTTCCTAGATCTACTTAAGGATCAAGTACTACATGTCTTACCTCTTTGATTCGCTATCCTTTCTCACGAATGTTGCTCCACGTCCCACGGTCGTCAGATCCAAGCTGCAAGACCTGTCAAGACACAGAAAAGAGAAACGAGTAAAGAGCATCTATACAATAAGAGATCTATGTAAACAGTTAAGCAGGTAAACAACACAACATCATTACACATAAGAACGATATTGGTGGAAAGCATTTGTATTACTGTAAATAGAGGAGTACATGATAGAGATATAGGACTACAACCAGAGACTTAACGTAGCAGCCCTTCTCCGAACAAGCCAATTGCCATGCCCTTCCAAGGAAGCATGAATTCTCCAAGAGGTGAGTGAAGGTGTCTTAAGAGAGATTTCCCCAGCATGTAAGGATGATAGGATTCCTCCTAAGATAGATTTCACCAGCATGTAGATACCATAGTATTCCTCCCTTTGGTATGGGAGTGAGCCTCACTTATATAGGACTAAGTGGATAGGGTAGGTTGAGAGATGGTAGGAGAGAGATAGGGGATCTTCCCAAAAGGTTAGGGGTCGAGTACCAGCTCTCCTGGAGGTCAGGGATAACGTCCCAAATGAGCAAGTTTCGAGAAGGATCTCGAATAGGCTATTTTTTCCCATTAATAGACATCGTCGCACCCTGCAGTGGAGCAAACTGCGATGTCGCATGTTGCTAGTGTGCAACCTGCGACGACCTCTCAGAAGTTTGCAGGATTGAGTGCAAATCCTCCCAGATGACTTCAGGGATGTATACACTGAATCTAATGATGAGTAGATTTTAGGTGTAACAAACCTCCCCTATATCCACCTCCTCTTACATGATCCCCTCTTCCTTGAGGTTGTTAAATGTTAGTTACAAGAAAGCAATCCTATCCAATCTATTAGCCATGACATGTAGATCCACACACTTATCCTTATTGTGATCAGATGTACCACATAATTAACATTAATACATCATATTAGAAACCGAAGAATATTTTTGCAAGATTGGACAATACCTAGGGGTACCTATATGCTCTATAGATCTCATAGAACTACTTGAGATGATAATTTTGAACATTTGGGAATGCATGAGACTATACATGCACTATGAAATGTAGTAGAGGTAGCCACTTGTGCAACTCCTATGGATTTCCTTCCTAGAAAATGTCCCAATGGAGGGTTGTATGAATTCCCCCCGCCCCTCCCCCATTTACCAAGGACATTCGAAGGCATAGAGTCCCTGAGTCATACATCTCATGCATTATACTTGTTCTCTAGCCACTTTGGGTATTGTCAATTCCTATATCTTCTTTGTGAGTGTGGCAATTTCATTATGAACTTGCAATAAATATGTACCTTCTACTAATGCTATGGTTTTGGTACTACCAAGATACTTAGACATAACTTCTATCTTCATGGTTTGTTCTAGTGCAACTCTTAGCATGTCGATCTTTTATTGTGTTAATGGGATCTTGGTCAGGGGAATAAATCCTTATTTATGATGAGTATCATGGATAGGAAGAGAGAGTCTACCCATCAAATCCCAAACTATGTGTACTCCTCAGAAGATTCTCCCTCGAATTGTCAAATTCCTTTCAATTTTGCAATCCCCTATTTTTTCTTACTTAGGTAGCTAAAATTTTGCTAAAATCTATTTCTTCACCTGCTATAAAGTGAGAGAATGAACTCCAATTGGGCATTCCATAAATTTCATATACGATTGTAAAGCCCTTCCCATTAGATTTGTTTGAAACTCAACTAACTTGGAGACATCATGAGCCCCCTTCGACCTCCAGGTGGCTTCACATAGAAACCAGTGTTGATTTACATCTTCTTCAACTCTCTTTCCCCATACCTCCAAGTATCTCATTGGGGATTTTCTACGGATTCCCACTATCTTTTTAGGTTGGAACCCAACCAAAATAAATCCACTAGGATCTAGTTGCAAAACCATATTTGAATCCACTACCAGAACTGAATTACTACTACTTTGAGTACTACTTGAAAAAACTGAACTAAAACCATTATTGTTTCCTCCCACCAATACTCTAAATTGATTACTACTGTTACTACTAATGTGGTTATACCAAGTAAAACTTAAAATAGGATTAGAAAGAAAAGGCACTATATGATTTAAAGGCATTAGAGGATTAGTTGAAACCAAGTTGGCTCCATTGCTTTCAGGTATTTGATCCACAACTTGGGGGGTCTAGCTCTTGAAATAATTTCCACACATCTTTGAGGACATCATCAAAATATACTTGTTCTTTGACCACTACTTGATTCCTTGACTCGAGTTGTTCCACAACTTCTTCTGAGATTGGTTATGCATTATCAGTTCGGATAGAAGCATCCTTCTTTGTCAGTTGTCACCTCATTCTCTTGCTCTTCTGACTCAATAGATACTACCTCTCATGAGCTTCCTCTTGCTAGGATTCCATCCATCAATATCCGTCTCTCCTTTAACAAGGATTTTTCCTTCTCTCCATGCCTTTGCAACTTGTTCAATATTCCCTCATCACTCCTTTCTTCGCTAATATCCTCCAATTTCTCACTCCTCTTTCTTCCTGATCTCATCTAATTTATCCACCACTCTCAGTAATGACCGACCTCCTGAGAACTCATTCATCCTTTTTATTGCTCTTTCACTCCCCCCATCTTCTAGGTCTTTCACATTTTGCATCTCACTAGCGTTGTCTGCAATGACTCCCCCATGGTGCAAGGTATCTACTCAACCATGGGAATATGACTAAACGGAAAGAGCCCCTCTTCTACCAACCATATCTTAATCAATAGTGGGATATCTATTACCAATCTTTCTCAGGTTTCTTTCTTAAAATATGACTCTTCTTGAGAGAAAGATTGATGACTCTTTGCAAAAAAATCTACTATGTATTGTTAACAACAATATCTACCCAAAAATTCCATTGCTTGAGTAATCTAATGGTCAAATTGATGCAAAGCCACAAGGTTAGTAGTAGTCCATTGATTCTCTTCCCCTACCGATCTTGGTATTCTAGGGCTTCCACAAGCCTTTTCAACCATTTATATAGCAGGGTATTTTTTAAGGATTCTAATATTATACTTAAGTATAGTATCCTAGGCGATTATTTTGGATTGAAAAAAACATGTATATAAATAGGTAGGCGAATATTAAATATGAAACATACAAGTTACTCCTGAAATATGTAAATTTTGACGAATATTATGATAAAAAAATAGATTCTATGTAAATATGGGCGATATTAGAGACTAAAAATGACCAAATAGTGAATTTATTTTTTGAAAAAAAGCCTAAAAAATAGCCAATTGGTGAAATTTTGCCCTTAAAAATTACCCTGTTATATAGGATTACAAGGAAGTCACACTAGAAAACCTCATGTTGGTCCTTAGAGTGTCAATCATATACCACAAACTCTCTACACATTGTCAATTTCCATTCCTGCAACTCAGATTCTTGCAAGACAAAATCCTCAAACCTCTTCTCCCACCAATCTTGAATCTTATATATGCAAATCTCCATATCCATCTAGCAAGTATTTCCCTTTGAAGCACAATCTTGACAACAAAACCATTTATTGGCATTAGGTTAAGGCCGTGATTCTCATGCAAGGGCCAACACATTCTTGTTGTAGTCTAGATGCATTGACATTTTCAACCGTCCCAAATGGAATAAGGTCTCCTCCAAAGCGCAACCAAGAGTATTGTAGGATGGGGAAAATGCTCTATGATGATTGCAACTAACAACCTAATGTCATCTTAATATTAAAGGATTCCTCAAGTGAATAAATAAATGACATGCAAACCATATAAAGTAGAAACTATTATAAGCAATTAAGTGGAGAGTTCTACAAGATCCATAAACAATTAACAATCCATGTACAACATTCAAACATAAGACACGTAATTTTAAAGGAGGGCCTGAATCAAACTCCTTTTATTCATATGCATCAGATACAATAAGTGTCTGCAACATCACAATAAAAGGAATCCAACTAGAAATTTCTTTCACGTGGATCAATACAATATATACATAGCAACATTAACACTTTTTACAGTCAAAACAATAACATTAGCAACCATTGTAACCCTCATAACACTTTTTTCTTAGCCTCAGTGGGTTCTTATACAAAACTAGTTGATATCCATGATCGTGTCAAGAAGGTTACAAAAGGGGTAAGGATGACTAAGTGTACTCATTACATTACCTAGGTCAATGTATTAATTTAGTCACTGGCAATGGACTTGCACGAGGTCTTCTACATTGATCCCCATACTCTTTTGTTTCTCTCCTCTAGCCATTCATCTTACGCAACCTATATCCAAAAATGAAGGAGCCAATAAATAGATTTCAAAGTGCTATTAATCATGGAATGAAAGTTGATAGTTTATGCATTGCCTAGAGTAAGGTATATAGTCTCATCTTATTTCCTTGCATCATGGATTTCCTTCAAGGACATTCCACTATACAAGCAACATGGAAGTAGTTGGAATATGTTGAGAATCAAAACCATACTAATTGATTACAATTGAGTATTTGAAATGCAAAGTGTTGCTTATAATATTCTACGAATTTTGTATAAGGGATTGGAGTGCACTACAAAAGTATCCATGATTCTAGAAGATAACCGAACTATTTGTCATTTGAACTGATAATCCAATTATTTTAAATAATTTATGTTTTAAGGTATCTGATAACTTTGTTGAGAAAGGTTGCTATCATAGTGAATTCATATTCTTTTGTGAATTTTCTCCCATGCATTTTAGGTAAGATTGCATTTTAGGTAAGATTAATAAGGAAGTGTTTAGTTCTCTTGCTTTATAAATTAAAAGAAGAGAACTCTACAATTTTGAATAGAAATGCACAAGAGTGAAGAAACAAATTGCAATTAATTTTAGATGTACAAGTGAAAATTTGATTTTCCACAATATTGTATTGTAATTCACAGCAGTGACACATATTAGACACCAAGAAGTGTAATTTTTGAACTAAGCTATTCTTTGAGTGGCTCGTGAAACCTTATCCTATAATGATGCAAGTGGTGTACAAGGTGCTCGATGACATGTAATGCCGTATGTGTATACTCCCATAAAAAGGAAGTTAATGCAAGAGCAATGCAATAATCATGATGTGTATGGAGATTCCATTCATCGATGTTTACCCAACGCATTTGATATTTGGAACAAGCTAATGAATAGCTTTAACCTCGTTTTAGTATTGGTGGAGACAGTTTAGTTGGTTGCAATGGATTCAGCTAACTTTACCATGGTACAGACTCTCAAGTATATTAACGCGGAACCCAATCCCTAACTTTTATTTTTCTTTACACGTTCACAATATTAAGAAAAGGAAGAACTTTGGCGGCCAATTGACTTGATCAATCTAGAAGAGGGCGGCAGTGGCGGCATCAAGAGAACCGACAAATGCTTTGCTTGGCTTTTCACACTTCGCTGGCATCAGATTACAGAGGCAAGTAGGCTGAACGAGATAGTACTCTTTAATTAACTTGCAGAGAGTTTAGGGTCCCGTTTTTTCTTTGCACAATGCAGCCTAGTCCGTTATGCTAAGTTTACACTGTTCCAAGTTATGCTCTGGAACTGCCTCGGTCTATGCAGAAGAAATATTGGAAGAAACGGCAATTTATTTTGAATAATGAAAAAAGTGTCAAGAAACGACTATTTCTCGACGTCGGTGGAAAATTCATGTTCGTGAGTTCGAGCACTGTCGCGGACAAGGATCGGTTGTTTTTTTTTTCCAGAGAAGACAAGGATCGGTTGTTGTTCGCGGTAAAGCTTTGGACTGTTTTCCATTTTAAACACAGCTGTCGTGGTTTCTCTGGTTTCTCATTAAATTTAACTGAGGATCAAACATATTTTTCTGCTGTTTTCACTCTTAAGCTCGCGGTTTCTCCGATTTCTCATGAAATCTAACTGAATATCAAACATATTTTTCTGCTCTTTAAGTTTATCTTTTCGTCATCATTTGTTCTCCAGGAATATTGCTTCTTTCAAGAAGTACACAATTATTTTTTGTTATCTCGTTATTTTCACGAAAGCGTAAAAGGTTTTCTGTCTATTGTGTTGTGTTCAAAGTGCAATGAAGTGCAATGCATGCTGGCGAGAGCTTGAGGGACGAGCCATAGCAACGACTTGCGGCCACATTTTGTGTATGATCTTCAATATATCCATTATTCTGTTGCATTTACTTTAGATCAGTCGGATGATTATTTGTACTTTAATTCTGAACATTGAAATCAGGCACTGAAGACGCCGGTAGAATCTTAAGCACCGATGCAACATGTCCGGTTTGCGACCAAATTTTGTCCAAAAGGTATAATGATTTATCACTCAATTTTAATTAATTTATTTTTTTAACTAGAGCTTTAAATCTAGGTAGATGAAGATCCATTAAAGCTTGTAAGCTGATACACTCATACGTTGGTTGATGACAGCCTCATGAAGGCAGTTGACCTAAATCCAAATGATGAATGGATGAACGTAAAAAGCTCCCTCTCTTTATCCTTACTTTTTAATTCCTGTAACAAAAGCCCGAGGAATTTTTAAATTCTGCGCAGTTACAAACCCTGCGTGTCTTTATTTTCCTTGATCTGAAGAAAGACATGGAATAAATGACACTTGCTATAACCTAATGCTTCATTATTACTATGTGTGCAGATGGCCATGGCAGGCGTTCCTCCTCAAAACAGTATCCCACGCATATGGCATTTTTAATATTAAATTCTATTTAAATTAGTCGGTCTCCCTGTTTTATCATATAATTGTCTTAATTTAAATTTTAGTCATGAAAAGTGCATACAAAGGAGTAGCATTTTGGATGGGACAAAAGGATGTCGAGATGCAAGCCACGGTGAACAAAGTTTTACAACAATACCGCCATAAGTGCGAACAAATACAAGCAAAATTTACAGAAAAGCTTGAGCAAGTTCACACGGCGTATCAGAAAGCCGTAAAAAGAATTCAAATGATGCAGCAAGAAGTCGAAAGCCTAACAAAGGACAAAGAAGAACTTCAAGAAAAATACGCTGAAAAGTCCAGGTAAAAAAGAAAATCTGAAAATCATTAAAGACAAGAAAATATAACACATCTGCGAAAGCCTGTTTTTTTCGTTTCAGAAGCATGATATCCGTAAATCAGAAGCATAATCTCTTACAGATTCAAATTTTCAGGCAGAAAAGAAAGCTGGAAGAGATGTATGATGCTTTGCGAAATGACTACGAGCAAACAAAGCGTTCCGCTATACAGCCTAGCACTAACTGTTTTCTCCAGAGATCGACAGATCAGGACCTGTTCTCTAGTCCTAATAATTTGTTGGATGAACCGACACACCGATCAAGACAAGGTTGGTTTAAATTTCATATAATTTTTTTCTGTACTGCTTAGTCCTTTAGTCGAACTTCAATCTTAAATCTGTATCTTAAAGAATGATGGTATCTGTCAATGGTTCCCCAAAAAAACTTCAGATTATTTATTTATTGCAGATGCATCCGGTGGATCGGATATTACTCCTCTAACCCCAGGGCAACCCGGCGACTTCTGGCAACCTCCTCGTCAGAGAAACAACAATAGCTCAATGAATGTTTTTGACATTGGAGGCAGCGTTCAACAAACGAAAACTGGTGGCGGCGGTGCGTCCGGTGTTGTTGGAAACAGGCCGCTGTCTACAACTTCGTTTGGAGCCTCAAAGCCTTCATTATTTACACCAGTTGGCAACAATCCTTCAACTGCTTTGAGGAATTTGATACTCTCTCCAATGAAGCGCCCTCCCACATCTCGACTTCGTCCACAAGGATTCACGTAATTATTCCTTTCCTGAAGGTCAATTTCTACTATTTTCTGTTTCAATTTTTACCAGCATGCCAGCTTTTGATGACATATTTATATTCTTGATGCCTGGGACAAGCCTAAATGTTTTATTTTATTTTTCCAGATCTTAATTTGAGAGTGGGAAGGCTGTGCAGGATTCGATCAAGAGACTTGTTTAATGAAGAGAATGACCGGATGACTTAATTTCGGGAGGTGGACACGATTTGACAAGAGAGCTTTCAATTTCAGAGCTTTCTCTAATAACTGAATGTTGGTAGCAATAGGGATCAGTATGGTTTGGTTTAGGCATTAACTTAGTGGCTTCACTGACAGATCAATGTAAATGAAACATTTAATGGCAATGGCACTTACAGGCTGCTGAGATCCTGTACAAAGTATATTTCAATTCTCAAATGTCTGAGAATTATCATCCAACAAGATTGTTTACTTCGTGAATAACTCTTGTTTCTTTACATTTTGAGAAAAAATCTGTGTTGTAACCCTCAAAGCTATTTTATATGCATCTGGTCATTAACAATTCAGTAAGTTTGTTAGTAAGTCTGCATTAGGATTTGAGAACGGGAAAAAGGAAAGGATTTTTGAGCGTCTACTGATACTATCTCTTTAAAATCATAAAATAATAGCGAAATATAAAATTAGTATCTTACTTTTTGCATTAAAAGAATGAAAGTAACATTTTTATAAATCACTATATCCGATAATGACGAGGAGAAATAAATAAATAAAATTAATGTCTATAAAGAACCCACAAATTAAATATCTTTATTCCTTCGTAATCAGATGCATGAATTCCCTATCCATGTGAAAATCAACACCCACAAATTAAATGTTTATTCCTTCGTAATCAGATTCATGAATTCCCATATCCATGTGAAAATCAACACTTATTTGTTGAGAGTGAGAGAGTGAAAATCAACACTTATTTGTTGAGAGTGAGAGAGCTGGTACCACGGGAGCATGGCTGTATTATGTATATAATGTTTTAATGTTATAACATTAGAAATATAGGGATAGTGTGAATGTAGCATGGATATGGATAGTGTGAATGTGTGAATGTAGTTATGAATAGTGTACATGTTTTTGTTTTTTAGATGAACTTTAATGGAGATATAAATGATTAGTTATGCATAATGAAAAAAAATTGTATGTATCTAAGATATTTATAACCTATGTTTAATTTTCAAAAATCAAAAGTATTTAAAGAAATATGGGTTCAAACAAAATACCTAGTAGAAGAATTAGAAATTGAAAGAATTAGTATCATGGAAGACATGAAGGCTAGTTAATCCCACCAATGTTCAATTCCTAAAAAACGTGGTATATGTAATTCTATAAGGGGTTGAGTGAATCACATGTTAGCTCTTGAGTCAAGTTACATGGATGTACAATGTGAACATCCCACCTCTTTATAGGTGGTGGTACTCATCACTTTGCCATTAAGGAAGCAAATTTAAGAAAATCCTTTTAATTTTTTCAATCAGTGGTATCATTCTTTGAATCCCAATATATGGGTGGCTATTGGGATCCCCATATATGTAATTGATGCCCATTTGGATTCATACAAATAATCTAAAATAGTGAAGATGCTTGAGAGCATGTGTTCATCAACACTAATTCCAAAGATCTCATGCATTTTGTTTTTAAATAATACCCCTCCAAAGCCAAAAGATATGCGTTCAAAACATTTTTAGATCTCCATGCTATTATAGTTGAGATTCCACCTAGAAGGAGGGTATGATCATTTAACTGGGAATTAATGATGGACTTGGACCTTGCAATTATTTCCATACATAGAAAGGATCTAATTCTTCTTTTAAATTATAGGCTCTCCTCAACGACTCTATCATAATTTAGTATAGAGGAATAGTGAAAGAGGGAAACCTTGTCAAACACTTCTATATGATTTGAAGAAATATATGGTCTTTCATTTACCAACATGGATGTTCATGGTGAGCCATTATACACTTAAATGCATTTTGTGATTTTGCCCACTACAACAAAAACTTGTCATTTGCTTCCTTTATAATTTCCCCTTTTTATTACATTTGCAAGTTTAGTGTAGTTTATGAAAGCTTAATGGGTTGGTGCAAGGTAATGATACCCAATTATGACACGTTAGTTACAATGACATTCTGGAAAAATAGAAATATTATCATTAAAATCAATTATTAGAGGTACCTACAAAACTTTTTCCGATTAGGTGTAAAAAGATGAAACGTAGAAAAATGGATGACCTTCCAGAATATATAGCTTTTATTTATGGAAAAGTGGTATAACCACCCCAAAATGTCATTATTCGAAGATTGGTATGTTATTTTTTTTCTAAAACATAATGCACATGTTTTTGTTGACCCACCTTTTTGCTATGTAAATTTTCAATTTATGAGAAAAAAAATATGTAGAGGCGTAGGCAACAGACAAATCTTTTGCGGAGCTGTTTTTCCAAAATTTTAAAAGTTAATTTTATATTTTTTTTAAATTACCGAAGTCAGTGAAGCCCTAAAAGGACATGATCAAGTTTTAATCCAACATTTCATGGTCTAAAAATAATCAAAATACTTTTTTTTTTTAGGTTGTAGGTATTTTCATACTCTATGGCGGGTTCTTCTCCGTTTTCGAAATAGGTAAGCCAATCAAAAGTTATAGGCCAAATAAACGACCTGTGTTTTTTACAAATTTGACATGAGTGCAATTAAAAATGAATTAAAAATAGAAAACAACAACAGATCTATTCAAAATTTATATATTTAGAATCTGCACACAGAGCTCGACAAGTGTGTGCAATTTCATTTGCAGTGCACTTGTGGAGCATATGCGGAACTAGTTGTGAAAAACATGAAGTTACAGCATTTGATGTGTTCTGCCATAAATCAGACATAAATCAGATTGAACCTCAAGGTGCAATCCGAAGCTAATTCCAAGCCTACAAGGGCGCCAAAAACAATTTGAATTTAGACACGCGTGCGCGCATATGTGGCGCACACGCGTGTCTATAGGCGCGCATGCGTAGCTGCGCGTGCGCATTGTTTGCACACAAATTTTATTTTTCAAAAACAAGGTATCCCTTTATATGTTTTCTTTAATTTCCTTTCTCATGATGGTGATGAGGATGATGATGGTGATGATGAGATGATGATGATGACGATGGTGATGGTGATGAAGATGTTGATGAGGATGACGATGGTGATGAAGAAGAAGATGATGATGATGGAGATGTTGATGAGGAAGGGGGAGATGACAATGATGATGAAGATGTTGATGGTGATGATGATGGTGATGGTCATGAAGATGTTGATGATGATGACGATGGTGATGAAGAAGATGATGATGAAGATGAAGATGTTGATGATGATGACAATGGTGATGAAGATGATGATGAGGATGATGATGATGATGGTGATGATTATGATGATGATGATGAAAAGGATGATGGTGATGAGGATGATGATGGTGATGATGAGATGATGATGATGATGATGATGATGATGGTGATGGTGATGGTGATGAAGATGTTGATGATGATGACGATGGTGATGAAGAAGAAGATGATGTTGATGATGATGAAGAAGAAAATGATGATGGATATGTTGATGAGGAAGGGGGAGATGACAATGATGATGAAGATGTTGATGGTGATGAAGATGGCGATGATGATGGTGATGATGATGATGGCGATGATGGTGATGGTGATGATGATGATGATGATGGTGATGATGATGATGGCGATGAGGATGAAGAAGATGACGATGATGGAGATGAAGATGTTGATGATGTGACGATGGTGATGAAGATGACAATGATGATGATGGAGAAGATGATGATGGAGATGTTGATGAGGAAGGGGGAGATGACAATGATGATGAAGATGTTGTTGATGATGATGATGATGATGATGAGATGATGACGATGAGATGATGATGACGATGATGATGGTGATGATGATGAAGATGTTGATGATGATGATGATGGTGATGAAGATGATGATGAGGATGATGATGATGATGGTGATGATGATGATGATGATGATGATGGTGATGGTGATAAGAATGATGGTGATGGAGATGAAGATGATGATGGAGATGTTGATGAGGAAGGGGGAGATGACAATGATGATGAAGATGTTGATGGTGATGTTGATGTTGATGATGATGATGATGATATGATGATGACGATGATGATGGTGATGATGATGAAGATGTTGATGATGATGACGATGGTGATGAAGATGATGATGAGGATGATGATGATGATGGTGATGGTGATGATGATGATGATGATGATGATGGTGATGAGAATGAGAATGATGGTGATGAGGATGATGATGATGATGGTGACGAAGATGATGATGATGATGATGAAGATGATGATGATGATGATGATGATGATGATGATGATTCATATGCATCATCATCACCATCATCCTCATCATCATAATCGTCCTCCTCTTCATCATCATTGTCATCTCCCCCTTCCTCATCAACATCTCCATCATCATCATATTCTTCATCATCGTCATCATCTTCATCACCATCATCATCATCATCTTCATCACCATCATCATCATCATCAACATCTTGATCACCATCACCATCATCATCATCATCATCATCATCAACAACATCTTGATCACCATCACCATCATCATCATCATCATCATCTCATCATCACCACCATCATCACCATCAACATCTTCATCATCATTGTCATCTCCCCCTTCCTCATCACCATCACCATCATCATCATCATCATCATCTCATCATCACCATTGTTGGTTGTGGAGCCAGATCTTCTAGTCTCATAGATGGTATTGTATCAGCCGTGTTTGTACCCCAGTTCTATATGATATGTAGGTGGACTGTACACTCACCCCAGCGGGGGGGTGTGGGGGGGCATCGCCCCCCCACGGGGTTCCAGGGGGCACCATCCCCCCTGGCTGGGGGGTCCGGGGGCAACGCCCCCGAAGGAAATTTTTTGGGGCTGTTTTCGCCAGCTGTTTTGCGGGCCCATGGTTTTGGGTATCCCGTGGTATTTTCCCATTGTATTTCCCTTATAAAAGAAGGACATTGTAATACGGCTAGGGTTGATGTATTAGGTTTTATGCATTGTAAAGATCTTTGAGATCAGGAGAGAGACTGTAAAACAGAGAAGAGGAAGTGCAGCGGTTGTGCTGCAGGTTGTATCCCTTCGACTTGCTGGACGGTAATAATAATAAGGACTGGCAAATTCAGTGTGGACGTAGCCCAAGTTGGGTGAACCACGATATATCTGTGTCTCTCTTGTAATGTGTATGTGTGATTATATTTGCATTTCTGTTTATTGTTATTGCTCTGCGATCCTGTTTTTCTAACAATTGGTATCAGAGCCAAAGGTCTATTTGGCAGTTAAACCCGCAGGAAGCTAGGGTTTCTGGTTCGAGTGGGAGCAATGGCAGAAGAAGGAAAGTTTAAGGTCGAGAAGTTTAACGGCCAAAACTTCGGGTTATGGAAGATGCAAATGGAGGACTATCTGTACCAGAAGGATCTATTCTTACCGTTGGGAGGAAAAGCAAAGCAGCCGACGACTATGAAGGACGAAGAATGGGTGGTTCTTGACAGAAAGGCCCTGGGAACAATACGGTTGAGCCTGGCTTCGTCGGTGGCTTTCAATATCTCAAAAGAAACGACAACAGAGGGTTTGATGAAAGCATTGGGTAAGCTGTATGAAAAACCCTCGGCTTCCAACAAGGTATTTCTAATGAAGCGTTTATTTAATATGAAGATGTCTGAAGGTGGATCTGTTACTGATCATTTAAATGAGTTTAATACGGTTACAAATCAGTTAAGTTCTGTAAGTGTGAACTTTGATGATGAGGTTAGGGCTCTTCTAATCTTGTGTTCATTGCCAGAAAGCTGGAATAGCTTGGTCATGGCTGTAAGTAACTCTGTCTCTGGTTCAAACACGTTGAAGTTTGATGATGTTATTGGTGTTATTCTTAGCGAGGAAATGCGAAGAAAAAGCACAGGTGAGACATCAGGTAATGCGTTGACCATGGAGAGCAGAGGAAGACAAAAGGAGAGAGGAAAGAGCCAAGGTAATCGTGGAAAGTCTAAAACGGGCAGATCTAAGTCCAGACTGGGAAAGATAGAGTGCTGAAACTGTGGAAAGAAAGGACATCTGAAGAAAGACTGCAAATCTCTAAAGAAGAAAGGAGATGCACAGAAGGAGACTACCCAGGAAGCAAATGTAGCAGGTGATGTGTTACAAGATGCTTTGATTCTTGCATTAGATAATACTAGTGATTATTGGGTAGTAGATTCAGGAGCTTCATGTCATGCTACACCCCATAGGAAATACTTTCATGAGTATGTTCCTGGCGATTTTGGACATGTTTTATTGGGTGATGATGAGCCATGTAAAATTGTTGGAATGGGTAAGGTATGGATAAAAGTTAAGAATGGAACTGATTGGTTGTTGAAAGATGTTAGGCATATTCCTGCTATGAAAAGAAATCTGATCTCAACAGGGCAGTTGGGAGATGGCGGCTGTCTATCTACGTTCGGAGAAAAGTGGTGGAAGATCACTAAAGGATCAATGGTGATAGCAAAAGGAGACAGAGTAGGTACGTTGTATTTATGTCCTCATAATACTGACCATTCTATCTCTTTAGCTTCCACAGGAACAGATACAGCATTGTGGCATCATAGGCTTGGCCACATGAGTGAGAAGGGGATGCAGATTCTCCACTCAAGGAAGTTGCTGCCGGATTTGAAGCAGGTAAGTTTGGAATTCTGTGAAAACTGTGTTTATGGAAAACAGAAGAGAGTCAGATTTCTCAGGGTTGGGAAACAGAAGAAGAATGAAAAATTAGAGCTTGTGCATACAGATGTATGGGGACCGGCTCAGGTACAATCTCTTGGTGGCTCTCATTATTATGTTACATTTATTGATGATGCAACTAGAAAAACTTGGGTTTATTGCATTAGACAGAAATCTGATGTGTTTGCTATTTTTAAGAAGTGGAAAGCTTTGGTTGAGAATGAGACAGGAAAAAGGTTGAAGTGTCTCAGATCTGATAATGGAGGTGAGTACTGCGGCAAGGAGTTTGATAGTTACTGTTCATACCATGGGATTCGTAGAGAGAAGACAGTCCCAGGAACACCACAGGAAAATGGTGTGTCAGAAAGGATGAACAGAACGATCATGGAGCGTGCAAGGTGTATGCGACTGCATGCAGGGTTGCCCTTACAGTTTTGGGCGGATGCTGTAAATACTGCTGTTTATTTAATAAACAGAGGACCTTCAAGTGCTTTGGATGGTGGTATTCCAGAGGAAGCATGGACAGATAAAAAGGTAAACTACTCATTTCTGAGAACGTTTGGTTGTGAAGCATTTGTCCATATTGATAAGGAAAATAGAACAAAGCTTGAAGCTAAATCCAAGAAATGTACCTTTATTGGATATGGGGTTGATGAATTTGGTTATCGTTTATGGGATTATGAAAATAACAAAATCATCAGGAGTAGAGATGTGATATTCAATGAAAAGGTCATGTATAAAGATCAGTTGCAGGGAAAGAAACAGGAAAAGGAAAGCACAGAGTACATAGTGCTTGATGAAGTTAAAGAAAATGAAGTTCCGAAGGTGCCAGAAAATCAAGAGCAGCAGCAAGTACCTGAAACTCCTGCAACTGTAAGAATATCTACCAGGTTAAGTAGACTCCCTGAACGATACTCTCCTTCAATGTATTATTTATTGATGACTGATTCTGGTGAACCAGAATGTTATGAAGAAGCAATGCAGGTGGAAACTAGAAAGAAGTGGGAGCAAGGCATGAATGAGGAGATGGACTCATTGGTAGGAAACCAGACTTGGGATTTGGTTAAGTTGCCTGCTGGTAAAAGAGCATTGCAAAACAAATGGATTTACAGGTTGAAGGAAGAAGAAGGAGGTAAGAAGCGGTACAAGGCCAGACTTGTTGTAAATGGGTTTGCACAGAAGAAAGGTATAGATTTTGATGAAATATTTTCTCCTGTTGTAAAGATGACTTCAATTAGGACTATCTTAAGTCTAGTGGCGGTAGAAGATTTGCATCTTGAACAGTTAGATGTAAAAACAGCCTTCCTCCATGGGGATTTGGAGGAAGAAATATATATGCAGCAACCACAAGGGTATGAGGTCAAAGGTAAGGAGGATCTGGTATGCAGGTTGAAAAAGAGCTTGTATGGCTTGAAGCAAGCTCCAAGGCAGTGGTATCTAAAGTTTGACAGGTTTATGACAGAACAAGGTTATAGTAGATGTCATTCTGATCACTGTGTTTATTTCAAGAAGCTAGACAATGGAAGATATATTATCTTGTTATTGTATGTGGATGACATGCTTGTTGCAGGGTCTGACATGTAGGATATAAATGTACTCAAAAGGAAGCTAGCTAATTCATTTGCGATGAAGGATTTGGGTGCTGCAAAGCAAATCCTTGGTATGAGAATAATGAGAGACAGGAAAAATCGCAAATTGACATTGTCTCAAAGTGAGTACATACAAAAGGTGTTGGAGAGGTTCAGAATGCAAAATGCAAAACCTGTAAGTACACCTTTGGCTAGCCATTTCAGTCTAAGTAAGGAAATGTGTCCCAAGACACAAGAAGAGATAGATTACATGTCCAAGGTTCCCTATCAATCAGCAGTTGGCAGCTTGATGTATGCCATGGTGTGCACAAGACCAGATATTGCACATGCAGTGGGAGTTGTGAGCAGATATATGAACAATCCAGGTAAAGAACATTGGAAGGCAGTACAGTGGATTCTCAGGTATTTGAGAGGTACTACCACTGAGGCATTATGTTTTGGAGGTTCAGACACTGTTCTACAGGGATATGTTGATGCAGATATGGCAGGTGACAAGGATAGCAGGAGGAGTACCACAGGGTATGTGTTTACTGTAGGTGGAACAGCAGTAAGCTGGATTTCGAAACTACAGAAGGTTGTTGCACTTTCAACAACAGAAGCAGAGTATGTTGCCATTACAGAGGCTAGTAAAGAGATGATTTGGTTGCAGAGGTTTATGGAGGAAGTGGGTAAGAAGCAGAAGGATAGCAGACTGTATAGTGACAGCCAGAGTGCCATTCACCTTGCAAAGAACTCAGCATTCCATTCCAGGACTAAACATATACAGCTCAAGTACCATTTCATACGCTCTGTTCTGGAAGATGAACTGTTAAAGTTGGAAAAGATACATACTAGCCAGAATCCTGCAGACATGTTCACAAAGGTAGTGACCAGAGAGAAACTGAGTTCGTGCTCAGTTTCAGTTGGCCTTCTAGCATGAAGGTGAAGAGGAGAAATTTGCCAAGTCCAAGTCCAGCAAGTGCAGCAGCGGTGGAGTTGTTGTGATCAGTCTCCAAGTGGGAGATTGTTGGTTGTGGAGCCAGATCTTCTAGTCTCATAGATGATATTGTATCAGCCGTGTTTGTACCCCAGTTCTATATGATATGTAGGTGGACTGTACACTCACCCCAGCGGGGGGGTGTGGGGGGGCATCGCCCCCCCACGGGGTTCCAGGGGGGACCATCCCCCCTGGCTGGGGGGGTCCGGGGGCCAGCGGTCCCCCGGCGGGGGTTCGGGGGAAACGCCCCCGAAGGAAATTTTTTGGGGCTGTTTTCGCCAGCTGTTTTGCGGGCCCATGGTTTTGGGTATCCCGTGGTATTTTCCCATTGTATTTCCCTTATAAAAGAAGGACATTGTAATACGGCTAGGGTTGATGTATTAGGTTTTATGCATTGTAAAGATCTTTGAGATCAGGAGAGAGACTGTAAAACAGAGAAGAGGAAGTGCAGCGGTTGTGCTGCAGGTTGTATCCCTTCGACTTGCTGGACGGTAATAATAATAAGGATTGGCAAATTCAGTGTGGACGTAGCCCAAGTTGGGTGAACCACGATATATCTGTGTCTCTCTTGTAATGTGTATGTGTGATTATATTTGCATTTCTATTTATTGTTATTGCTCCGTGATCCTGTTTTTCTAACAACCATCATCATCACCATCAACATCTTCATCATCATTTCCATCTCCCCCTTCCTCATCAACATCTCCATCATCATCATCATCTTCCTCATCATCATCAACATCATCTTCATCACCATCGTCATCATCTTCTTCATCCTCATCACCATCACCATCATCATCATCATGGTGATGAATTGATGATGGTGATGATGGTGATGGTGAAGATGTTGATGTTGATGACGATGGTGATGAAGATGATGTTGATGATGATGAGGAAGATGATGTTGATGATGGAGATGTTGATGAGGAAGGGGGAGATGGTAATGATGATGATGATGATGTTGATGATGGAGATGTTGATGAGGAAGGGGGAGATGGAAATGATGATGATGATGGTCACCATCATTGTCATCATCATCATCATCATCACCATCGTCATCATCTTCTTCATCCTCATCACCATCACCATCATCATCATCATGGTGATGAATTGATGATGGTGATGATGGAGATGTTGATGAGGAAGGGGGAGATGGCAATGATGATGATGATGATGATGATGGTGATGGTGATGAGGAAGGGGGAGACAACAATGATGATGATGATGGTCATGAAGATGTTGATGATGATGACGATGGTGATGAAGAAGAAGATGATGATGATGATGAAAATGGTGATGAAGATGATGATGGAGATGTTGATGAGGAAGGGGGAGATGAAAATGATGATGGCGATGTTGATGGTGATGATGATGGTGATGACGATGGTGATGATGATGATGATGAGATGATGATGACGATGATGATGGTGATGATGATGAAGATGTTGATGATGATGGTGATGGTGATGAAGACGATGATGAGGATGATGATGATGATGAGGATCATGAGGATCATGAGGATGATGGTGGTGGTGATGATGATGACGATGGTGATGGTGATGAGAATGATGGTGATGAGGATGATTATGATGATGGTGATGAAGATGATGATGATGATGATGAAGATGATGATGATGATGATTCATCGTCGTCCTCCTCTTCATCATCATTGTCATCTCCCCTTCCTCATCAACATCTCCATCATCATCATCATCATCTTCATCACCATCTTCATCGTCATCAACATCTTGATCACCATCACCATCATCATCATTATCATCATCATCTCATCGTCACCATCATCATCACCATCAACATCTTCATCATCATTGTCATCTCCCCCTTCCTCATCACCATCACCATCATCATCATCATCATCTCATCATCACCATCATCATCACCATCAACATCTTCATCATCATTGCCATCTCCCCCTTCCTCATCAACATCTCCATCATCATCATCATCTTCCTCATCATCATCAACATCATCTTCATCACCATTGTCGTCATCTTCTTCATCCTCATCACCATCACCATCATCATCATCATGGTGATGAATTGATGATGGTGATGATGGTGATGATGGTGATGATGATGAAGATGTTGATGATGATGATGATGGTGATGAAGATGATGTTGATGATGATGAAGAAGATGATGATGAAGATGATGATGTTGGAGATGTTGATGAGGAAGGGGGAGATGGAAATGATGATGAAGATGTTTATGGTGATGATGATGGTGATGATGAGATGATGATGGTGATGATGGTGATGGTGATGATGATGATGATGATGATGATGATGATTATGATGGTGATGATGATGATGGTGATGAGGATGAAGAAGATGATGATGATGGAGATGAAGATGTCGATGATGATGGAGATGAAGATGTCGATGATGATGACGATGTTGATGATGATGATGGAGATGTTGATGAGGAAGGGGGAGATGACAACGATGATGATGATGTTGATGGTGATGATGATGGTGATGATGAAGATGATGAGATGATGATGATGATGATGATGATGGTGACGATGATGAAGATGTTGATGATGATGACAATGGTGATGAAGATGATGATGAGTATGATGAGGATGATGATGATGATGGTGATGATAATGATGATGATGATGATGATGATGATGAAGAGGATGATGGTTATGAGGATGATGATGGTGATGATGAGATGATGATGATGGTGATGGTGATGAATATGTTGACAATGATGATCATCATCATATTCATCATCATCATCATCACCATCATCCTCATCATCATCATCGTCCTCCTCTTCATCATCATCTTCATCTTCATCATCATCATCACCATATTCCTCATCATCATGATCTTCATTGGCATCACCATCATCATCATCATCATCATCATCATCATCATCGTCATAAACGTCGTGATCATCATCATCACCATATTCATCTTCATCATCACCATATTCATCATCATCATCATCATCATCGTCATGAGGATGATGATGATGATGGGGATGAGGATGATGGTGATGAGGAGGATGATGATGATCACGATCATGATGGTGATGATGATGAACAAGATGATGATGATGGAGATGAGGATGAGTATGATGATGATGATGGTGATGAAGATGATCGTGATGATGATGATGATCACGATCATCATCATCAACATCTTCATCATCATCATCATCACCATCACCATCATCATCCTCATCACCATCATCCTCATCATCATCATCATCGTCCTCCTCTTCATCATCATCATCATCATCATCATCATCATCATCATCTTCACCATCATCATCATCATCATCTGCATCATCCTCCTCATCTTCATTGTCATCTCCCCCTTCCTCATCAACATCTCCATCATCATCAGCATCTTCATCATCATCATCACCATGTCCTCATCACCATTATCATCATCATCTTGACATATTCATCATCATCATCATCATCTTCACCATCATCATCATCATCTGCATCATCCTCTTCATCTTCATTGTCATATCCCCCTTCCTCATCAACATCTCCATAATCATCATCATCACCATCGTCATCATCATCTTGACATATTCATCATCATCATCATCATCATCATCCTCATCATCCTCATCTTCATTGTCATCTCCCCCTTCCTCATCAATATCTCCATCATCACCCCTAAACACCTAGAAGCACTTAAATGCACTTAGGATTATGGGTTAGAATAGGGCCTAAAGGATTTTATGGGGGAGGGGCTCTAGGAATAAACCGACACATTTACATTTGTTGGGTAATAAATGCAGTGAACGTTACCCACCGAACTATACAATGTTCAGCAGAGGCACACACGCGTTAGAGGCGCGTACACGCCCCTTGGCGCGTGCGCATTCCTGCTGAAGATGAAATTTAGAAAAACACCCGTGCTCTTCTCCCGCATTTTCTCCCTGCTTCATCGCGTTTTGTTGGCTCTTTTCACTCACAGTCCGACAAGCATCACCATTTTATGTTGAATTCAATCACCATTTGGTGTTTCCTTGATCATTTGGATAGAATACACAACATTTGGGGCTCTATTTGGCTATTTGGATTGAATACACACCTCTTGGGCTCTATTTGAATCATTTGAGTGAATACACAACAGTTGGACTCTATTTGGCTCCTTAGATTGAATTCTCATGCTACTTGGACACACATGAACTCTTCTTACATATAGTGGACACATCAAAGGAGCATTTTACATTTGAAACAAATAGCAATCATAATCCTTGAGGGATGGTGACAATTTTATCTTGTTAAATGTATTTTAGTCTTCATGCACTTGTTTGAATGGCATCTATTTTGGTTTTTCTTCATGAATTGTATGATAGATCTATTTTAGTCTTCGTAATCTTAAACATAGATAATAAAAACATCTTACCAAAAAAAAACTACAACATGCACCAAGCAATGCTTTCAACCTTTCATGAAGATAATAAAAAAAAATTACTCGCATCACCACCAATAACATTTCATAATCACATTCCTCCATCTAGTAGACAAACATTTGTTGAAATCCTCATGGTTTCACTACAACAACTCACACAAACACCTAAACAATTGAAAACTCTTAGTCTTTTTGGGGCTATTTTCCCTCATCCATACCATGAAAATGAAGTGAGTATGAGCTTTTAAGATTATATGAAAACATTCTCACTAGATGTTGTTGAACATAATCAATTGCTACATCAATCTTTAATAATCATGCACATCGAGTTTTAATATCTTGTTTGTTGTTCATTCTTGCAAGGGTGATATTTTTGTTTTTCTAAAAAATGCATTGAATATGGGAAATAGACGTAATAATAAAAGAAAGTCTAGAAGGAACCTGCTGCCCCCTGAAAAGGCCCATGAGATAAGAGAAAATGCCAGGTTGTACATGCAAAACCGTAGAAATCAAAATGTTAGTGCCTTAGATCCATCAAAAAGCAATGACGAAGTGGTTGAAGTCAATCAAATCTTTCCTGATGTCGAGTATGAAGGGATGGATGTTGAACAAGTTCTCAATTGGCAACCGCCCCAGGAAGAGCACACACATGGTGAACACACTCCCTTGCAGGACCAATTTGTGAACGAAGGGCCACAACAAACCATTGATGAGACTCGTACTTCCTTGCTGACTCCCTTGCCTCGACTATCAACCAGACGACGAAGAACTCCTAGATGTATTCATGTGGATGAAAGTTTATTTTCAGGACTTGAAGGTAAGATGCCCAAACGCACTATTGATTTCCATTGTAGCAAGATAATCAAATATTTTTTTGAATTCAAAAGCGATGCAGCAAAATGTCAATTGTTTCCTTCTTTGTTAAAATCACATTGTCTAACTGATGTTAGGATAATTTCAGCCATAAAGGTATTTAGAAGTTCAGAGGCCAACAATCTGTTGTTAGAAATCTACAATCTGCATTTAATTTGATTGGAAAAACTTCTCGTACAAAAGATTTTAATGCGGACCGTCGTGTACTGTCGGAATCGTTTGTAGACAAATCCACAAGGCAACATCGCCTGCTATCACACACATGTAAATATTTAAAGTCGATAGAAAGACTCTTCAAAAGTATTCTGCCATTAGAGAAAAACTTGAGACCCTAGGACAAAAAGATTGTTGGGCCTTTGTTGGTAGGTTACCTCGTTCAGACATGAAGCTCATTGATGTTGTTAAAGAACTAGTGCAAAAGTTTTGGCATGATAACACTAGACTGTCATCGAATCAAAGAGATGTTTTAAAGTTGAGAAAAGGTGTTAGGGGGGGTGAACCCCATGTCAAGCACTTCCTTGACACGACACAAACAAAACTCTATGAGAGGTTCAAGAATGAGCACACACAATTGAACTTGGGCCAAAGGTCCTTTGAAAAATCCAAACCCTGGTATGTTAGAATTTGCATTGATCGCAATACATGTTGTTGTAGATACCATGTAGAATTTGAGTACTATTATGATACATATAGACATATATTTTGTGGTTTGCATACTAACATTGTGCAGGATTGCCCATTGTTACAACCACCGAATGCATCCAGAGAATTTATACATAGCATAATGTGTCCAAGACCTGAAGGACACAAATATTATAAAAGATCATGTTTATATGGGACATGTTCCAGTTGCAATGGATTTGCATTATTGAGCCGCTGCATCCACGCAACCACAGAGCACGAATTTGGGAGGATGTCAGTAGAAATGCAGAACTTCCAATACATAATATATCAAGTAGATAGTTCGAAGGAAAGCAAAAAAATTGCATTGGTGAAGTCACAGGTAATCTAAGTTTGCATACTTTCATAATGTACATGTTGAATTTGTACATATATATTCAGATTGAAAATGTCACGTTGTATTAATGCCCTTGGTTTTAAGGCACCAGGTACAAATTTGCAAATTCATGAAGGAATTCTACCAAAAGACCGAGCAGTATGTACAACACGTCCATGTAGCACGATGGAACGATGAACAGTACAGACAGTGCAGGGACACCTTTCCCAATGGCACAATATTGTCGGTTGTGGGATTTGCGGAAAACTACACCCTATAGCCACAGAATGAGATTCAAAGTCAATACTACCATTCAGACCAAGTTAGCATAATGGTCCATATCACGTATAGGCACGTGCCAGAGAGCAGCAACGACGAGAGGATAATATTGAAAGAGACCAAATTCTACATTAGTGATGACATGTGCCACGACCTGCATTACGTGCAGCATTGCTTCAAAATTTTATATGATCAGCTGAAGGAGAGAGGTATACAGATGGATCGACATTGGATATGGTCATATGGTTGTGCAGGCCAGTTCAAAAATGCACATGTATTCCAATGGTTGAGTATTTTGCACAAGACTTATGATGTGCAGCATGTATGGAACTATTTTGAGACCGAGCATGGAAAGGGATAGCACGATGGGGTTGAAGATGTCTCAAAACTTTCGTATGAAGGGAGGAGATGAGGTGCATGAGAGACCCTCATATTCATGGTGCAAAATCCATAGTTCAATGGTGCAAAGAAAAAATGTCAGATAGAGGACATGTTGTCAGAAATTTATGGAATGTAGTTGATATAGATCGATCGCGTTCTTATAGTTGTAGTACTGTGAAAGGCACTCGTGGATTTCATTCGGTTCGAAGCTCAAACAACCCCTTATTTGAAATATGGACACAAAAACTTGCTTGATTTTGTGGGTCTTGCAGCAGTTGTGAGTGGGATGAGTGCAAATCAATGGATTGGGTTGATGAATGGGATCACGTATCACTTGCAGTGGACCCACGTGCAGTTGTTGAAACAATCCAGTTAGAGGAAGGTCAGTCCTCTATTCCGAATGAATATGATCATATATCTGATCTTATACAGCCAGGTAAACATTTCTGCATGCATATCTCAGTTCCCTCCTTGTTTTTGTAATTATCCAAGTTATCAAACCACTACTTGTTGGAATATGAACTTAAAATGCATTTTTGCAGGACACGTCTACGCAGTTGTCGCCCCGACAGACAATGCAATTGGGACGAATTATTGGTTGGCACGATGCATCCAAGGGAAGCAAACCCTCCTCGCATCATTAACGGATAGTGAAGGCATTACTTTTTCGACTGGCTCGATGGTTGTTCAGGAGGAATATCTTATAGTGGATGGAAAGGGACCAAAGAGAAATGGCTACACATACACGGATTATAGACCAGGGTCGCGGGTGTATCACTTTACGCACTTGATCGTTGGTACAAACATC